>CM072871.1:6691250-7945000 GCA_036937835.1 Pampus argenteus | reverse complement strand
ACTGACAACTACGCTTAATATTGTTATTCTTCATTTGTGGCTTTAGATACTGTAAGACATCTGTGTGTGTGTGTCTGTGTGTGTGTTAATGTTTGTCCATGTACACGACCGACCTCAGTAAGAAGTATGTATCATCACTATTAAGTCTTGTACTGTTGTTATAGTGGTTTCACCATACAGAGATCAAAAGTCCCCCTTCACATTCATGTAATTTCTAGCTGGGAAATATTAATCTCATACAGAGCTTCAGACAACTCTTATCTGGCTGGCAGGTTGACATGTAAGGGGATATTTCTTCTTGATTCCTGCAGTGAATGCAGCACACGGGCTACCACTTGGCCCACACTGCATATGGAAGAGTAAGAATCACACCTTTCTTTCTGTGACTTCCATTTTCATTTGTGCTCTCTCCACTCACTCCTTTCCGTCTCTCTTTTCCTCTCTCCTGGAAATTATCACCAGCCATGTCAGGAGCCCTGTCGGATGGAGGGGGAGTAATGTGTCACACTGCCTCTTAAGTTTCTGATTGTCTAAATGACACAGAATCTCATCATACAGCTGTCTCCCTTTCTGACACTACAATTACCCATAATTCCCTCTGTCACTCACTGTCTCAAGGTTAGTATTTTATATCTCGAACACGGGGCGAGGACATTTACATTTGGAGGCTAGAATAAAAAAAGGTACTAGTGAAGCACAAAGTTCTGTGTGTTTGTGTGTGTATATGTTACTATGTCTTTTCTTGATTTAAATTGGCTATTTAAAAAGCAATATACATGTTTTTTGATGGCTTATAAACACGTTGATTTTTCTAAAATCTGAAATTCTACAAAAACTAAATGGTGTCTAGTTGTACCCCAATTTAACTTAAAACATGTATTTGTAAATCGCTGTTCACCATTATCTTAATGACTGTTAATCACCGAGCACCTTGTTTCAGCTGATGTCATCAGTGAGTGTCGGCCACCAAAATAATATCCTTTGACACCAGCCTTCAGAAAGTGGGTGTAGTCGGGTCCCTCTTGACAAAGTGTGCTCAGTGAAAATGGTCCATTATCAAGCCGCGTTTTACTCCATCATCTGCGATATTCTTATATGGTCTCTGGGTTAAACAGTACGTCTTCCCATCCTTTTTTACCCCATCCCTCGAGTAAAGTGTTCTTCAAAGGTATATATTTCATTGCAAGCTGACAGCCTTGACACCATAATTGACCTGAGAGCTTCCATCTTACTCTTTTGAAATTCTCCGTTGTAATGTGTGTCAACTAGATAAAATGATTCCCATCTCCACCTTTCTCTGGATTTCCATTTGCAAAGATGGCTGACTGACTGACTGACATAGAGGCTCCATTATCTTTCTGTTTGAATGTCTGTGATGAGGGGATGAGGGGATGAGGGGGGGGATGCAAAGGTTTCATTGTTTGAAACAGGTGCTCACACTTAAGTCCTACGCATTAGTCGAGGATTTGGAGCTTTTAGATGGGTTAAATAGTTTGTGATAATGTCGGGATTTGATATTCTTTGTGAATAATTCTTTGCTCTCTCTGACAGAGCGCCTGGTCTTTCTGTCAGTGTGTCATGGTTTCATGGAGGCCAAATTGGTTTTAGGCTTTCATTAAATGTGCTAATGACTTCCGTAATGGTCATATTATTAAACTGGAAATTATAAAGAGTGAGAGTTTACGTTTTTTTTAACCATTTGAGTATTGTTTCATCTTCACAGTGACGGCCAGTTAGCATAGTTGAAGGACTGGTCAAAAAATTAGATCTCAAAAATATACAAACATGGTGATTTGGTATGTACACATATGTAGCATATCATAAACTATGAGAAGTATTTAACAGGTTTCCAGATCATTTAATTTCTTTCTACATTCATCCTGATATTATATACTAAATAAACCTTTTTTTTTTTTTAACATATGTTTCCCTCCCTTTTTATCACTAGTATCAAACAGAAAGACCCAGACAGCTTTTTATTTTCTCCAGTTATTTTCCTTCAGATTTCTTCTTTTTTTTATACTTCATTTCATATGTGGCTATAAAAAGACATGCTCTGTTTTTGTATGCCATGTCATATTATTAAGTTTCACGCTTGCTCCGTGAACCCAAGACATATTTTGTGCTTTCCCCCTGGCTAATTGGGAGATTGTTAGGACTGTCTCTATCCAGAGCCTGATGCCCCCAAACGTGTCAACGCACAGCGATGCTGCTGCTAGACTCCATGTCTTCCTGTCAGTTTGGGGCATGTTTTTCAGAGCAGTTTGTTATTAGATTAATTAACACTGTATTGACACATTGTGATAGGATTGCATCATCTCTTCTCACCTTTGGAGATGCTCTTTCTTGCTTTTTCGATCAGACTAATAGTGGAGAAAAGGCTCTTTTTAACAGTTACAATTGGAAAGTAAGAGATAACACTATCACGTAACTCTTTATGTGAAAAGGGTCTTTGAGAAACTTTCTATTACATCAGTGCATTTTGTGTTGAACAAATGTGACTCATGTGTTTATTTTACCTTTGTCCAAGCTTACAAAATAGAGGGAGGCTTTATGAGCCTGAGTAAAAAGGTTTCAGGGGAAGCGGCACTTTTTGGGCTATAACAAGCTTCAAAGAGGGTCCAGTCCCACTCAAGTTCACTGGTAAGCCTGTTGGACATCCGGCTTTGTTCTTCTTATAGGCTCCTTATCAGTGGCCTGATGCGGTTGTCCCCTTGCATGTTCCTCTTGTACCTCAGCTGGGCCAATTCGATGGCCTAAGTGCTCAAATTGAGCCATTTTGTCTCACTTTGAAACAAACTAGGACCTATTATGTGTGGTTTTTTTTTCTTTATTTTATTTTATTCATACCCCTTCTCCTTGTCTCCCTTCCATGTTGGCCTTGGTCTATGTAGTTTGTCACTCCCTCCTGCCCTTCTCTGCTCTTAAGTTTGAAGCGCTAGCCTTGTGAGGGGTCAGTGTTTCCACTCCAGCAGTGTCAACTTCAATCTGGGGCGATTTGGTGTGAAATGTGTGCCATGGTGTGGGGGCTTGCAGGTCAAAGCCCCAGTAATTGATGTTGCTTATTCATCTGCTTTTCCTTGTCTACTCTCTCCGCAGCACAGCAGCTGTTTTTGTTTGTCTAACTTGTTTGAAGATTTACTGTAGGTCTTAGGGCCCTGAGAAGCATCCCCCTGCTGCACTTTGTCTATGTTCCTCCCTAGCAGGGGGTTCAGCACTGGGGACACACAATGGTGCCCGCACAAAAGAGGCTTTCCCCAACACAAGGCCTGGAGGACATCTCATAGCATGACACTGAGCACTGGGGGACCCACAATGGCGGAAGCACAAAGGAGGCTTCTCTTAAGACAGGACTTGGAGGACATCTAGCATGACAAGCAGGGCAGCTCCCACTGTAATTAGCCATGGAGCCAGCCTGACCAATGGCCTTAAGAGATCAATGAACGGTAAATAGTCTTTTAAAAAAAAAAACAGAAAGGAAGGGAAGAAGGTAATTGGCAGAGATTTGGTGATGCATTATTAGTTGAAGATATGGCTTTGCATAGATAAGACAGCTGTGTTATAAAACCCAATATCCCTCTCTCCACTGAACTCTTTGACTGTGCTGATCCGTCTTCCGCTCTGTTCCTTCTGAGAAACGGTACCTGCCAGCTGACGAAACACAATGATATTCTGGATCTGTTTAAGCACAAAGAGGAACGTAATGATGGAGCCACGTTTAATCTGGCCCTCCAGCATGTCAGGCAGCTGCATGGGTGGTATGTCCTCCAGGGCCTTTGAAGAGGGCCGATTTAGAGAAGAGATTTGGATCATTACACAATAAAGAACACTTCATAAGTACTGAAGTGAGTTGGAGAAATGACGGTTAATGATGTTGACAGCAATTCACCTCTGCTGAATTACAGAAAGATTTGACTCAACTTGCCTTCTTTAATGAGCCTCACTCTGTAAAGGTAATGGGCCAGTGGTAAGACACGGAGAGAGGCAGGGTGGGGAGACAGTCAGGGAGTAAGTGAAAGGGAGTGGGAGGGATTTATTCTTTTTTTTTAATCTTCAGGCAACTTCACTGCTGCCCGTGATTAACACCGGGCAGATAGGCTATCGCATACCTCTCTCTACAGCTTGTTTGAGTGTGTATCTTGCTTTCACATATTCTGTAATATGATAAGTAATTGCACTTTCACACTTTGAAGTCTGTCATAATGTAAAGGGTGCTCTCTCAATAAGAGTCCATAATGTACTATGGTTTTCTACTAAGTCTCCTGAATTTTTAGTCTCTCTACTTGATCAAACAAGCCTATTCACACAGTTCTGGAGCAAAGACACTGATTCTAGTCTACAGCTAGTTTGCTATTCCTAATCATGCATGTTTATTTCCAAGTTTGTGACAAAAAGCTTAACTGACAGCGCCACAGTTGATTTGCGGTTCTATTTTTTTTTTTTTTTTTTTTTACCACATTTGACTGTCATCCCATCAAAGCAGCATATCTGTCGGTGTCTTTGAGTGTCTCACGCTGAATGATAAATATGTACATTCAAACCGAGATTCAGTGCCAATTATGCATTGACAGAGATGTCACTGAGAATGTAACACTCAAATTAAAATGATGGCATTCAATTTCAAACTGCCTTGTGCAGTGACATGTTCTATTATCTCCTTCCGTGGTGTAAGACAAGGTGAAAATAACAACAAAGAAAAAAGGAACTATCCCAAAGGTCAAATCAATAACTTTGTTGTTTTTCTGCTTCTTGTTGGCACACCTGCATGTCAATCATTAAGCCTATTAATAGACTTGTTAGAGCCAAAATGTTCCTGCCTTTTATTGTCATGTTTCAAAAACTCATTACCAAAACCTGGAAAGTTCTGAGGTCCTTCTAAAGCTGGTTAGACGAACACTATTGAAAGTTGCACTGAAAACATGTACTTTATTACTACACTTTTATTGATTCATTTATGATGATTTTACATCAGCTATATGAAGGTATTTCAGCCGTACAATGAAGTGTGCAGCAAAGCTCCATATCACATGGAGAAGAAATACAAGGCTTGATACTTTAATTGGCAGGAATACTTGTCTAATTATCACTTTTCTGCTTGCTCTCCATGCTGAGATTATGTAATTATCTTTTTGAAACATTGTGGAACGATAATGCTTTTTTGTGTGTCATTTCTGAGACGCCTCTGTACCTGACACTCAGCGAGCCACTTAATAATATGTTTGAAAGGCAGCTAATTATATCATAATAATGGCTTGATGAAAGCAATAAGGCAGGCCGGTGAATGAATGATAGCAGTGTTAGACTCAAGTTGTATCTTCATCTTGTATTATTGGAATCACATCTAACAGGAAGTTCTTTTAATTACTAACGTGTTTATTCATTATGCCACAAGAATTTAGAGTCTTTGCATTTCTTATCATGCAAATTATGGCCCATATACTAAATGATATGTTTCTCTGCAATGATATTTTTTAGGAAATAGAATCCCTTATCAAGTTAATTACTCCACAAGCCCCCCACCAAAGCTAGGATATCCTAATTAAAGACTACAACTGTTCTATTTGTGGAATTTGTATTTGTTAGGTGTCATTACATGATCTCCCGCAGAGCGCAGGTTTGTCAGGGGGGGAAGAACCACCAGTTAGACCCCTTACTGGGCTTCCAGATTTTATCCTGCTTCTACAAATGTACTTGGCTGTCTGGTGTTGTCTTGTTATGGGATCCCTTTGCAGCAAAGAGGCAGGAACACAGCTGAAACACACCTCTGCAGGACTTGGGGAGGGGGTAGATGGGTAATCTGACGGAGGGCGCGCCCAAGCACCAGCGGCGGCGGCATCAACAGCAGCCGTAGACTGCTTTCGAAACTTTTTAATTAGCACTAATTACCTTTGCAGGAAAATGTTGAGGCTTGAAAGGATTTGTGTCAGCAAGTGGGAGATCAAAGATTGTGGTGCTGTGCATTTTAATCTGAACACTGAGGGGTAATACGGAGCTGTTTGTGTGTTGGAGAGCAGAGGGGAAGAAGGCAGAGGGTGAGAACAGGAAAAGAAGCATCCCAGGTGGTACTTGAGAGATCTACCTCTTGTAACGCTGTCTACCAATCACACCCCGGGTCCTGTCACATTATAACATTTTCCACTAATATAAAGATATTAACCGGTGTTGTGTTTTTTTTATTGTTGAATTGAATCATAGATGGCTTTCCCTTACTTTATTCATTGTCTCCTTTATCTGTGTGCATGCATTCCTCAGTGTCAGTATGTGCACACGCGTGTGATTTTGTGTGCAACGCTTCATCAGACTGACAGGCATTTCATAGAGGTGGTTTTTAATGCATGCCTGGACATCACTGTGGCAGGGTCATCCATCAGACTTCAAGACAACATCGATCATTTGCCATGAAGAGAGCGCGGGGTAGTGATTATTTGCTATTAGGTGGATGCTGAGGCATACGAATGGCTGGCAGTTGACAGTTGAACTCACTCAAACGTAATGCGGGATGGCTCCCCCTCTCAGGGAAATGTTGACAAGCGCTGAGCCTGAACACTGTAATGACAGAGTGTATAGGCAGACAGGGCACTGAGGGATTCTTTCTCACAGATAGCAGTTTCTATTATTCAATGTGGTGTTTTTTTCCCTTTTTCACAAGAGTACATGAGTTCATTTCCAATTGCACATTTTGTACTTGTACATTGTATATTTTGGCTTTATTTTAATTCATGAAGAACTAGAGCATACTTACTGTAATACATATTGGCTGATTGACCCTGTCACTGTAATTTTACAGTATTATATACACTGGAAGATGTGTGAGCCTGTGCAGCAAGCATGAGAGCTTGTGTGTGTGCTTGTTTGTGCCGCATTGATGTCCTCACTGACTCAGATGCCATCAGTGAATTGATTTTCGGCTCCCGCTCACTGAGAGAGGAGGGTGTTTGTCATGTGGATAGACAACTAATCTTTCGATACAAACATTCACAAGACGCATGGCCATACTGTGAGCACAGTCTGCGCACTATGAGGAGAGTGTTGTATAGGCCCTTCAAGGAAGCATGGTTTCACCAACACACTGTTTGCCTCCCTTGTCTGATGATATATTTCACAATATAGTGTCGTACATGGGATCCAGCTGTCATTCTGTCTGGCTATGTAACAAACCTCACTTGTGGAAACTTTAAAAAGAGACGTCCACCTTTTCTACAGTGATCTCTCTATTTCTTTCTTCACAGAGAAAGAGGCAGCTCTCTTTTACCTTTTTAATCGGGTCGTTGTTGGAGCTTAGACTTCATCCCAGACCAAACCAGGGTCAATGCAAGGCTTATGAGGTTTGACCTGACAGGAATGTCTGTCAAGTCCTTATTCCTGGGCCAGGGTTGATCCAGGGTCATTAATCAGATAGTGACTGGAGGTGCAAAGGGAAGCATGAGGCCAGAGGATGTTGACCTCTGTACAGTGGCTTTGATTTGGTCTGGCCCTGGCTCTTTGTGTGTGTCTGTGTGTGTGTGTGTGAGTTGACAGGATCAGTCCCTGTCTGATTCAGTGTGCTCTCAGCTTCTCTGCCAGCGCTAATGACATTGAGAGAGAATATTAACCTCACACGCTCAGCAGGAATATCCACAGGGGTAGTCTATAACTCAGACACTGCAGGGTCCACAGTGGTATTATCACTCAAACACACAGAAGCTAGCTTTAAATGTTCGACTGACGCACCATGGTGTGAACATTTTCAAACATTTAATCTGCACCTTTCACTTAATAACCTCGTATAACAGGCTGTAATAAGCGGTGACGTTTAACTTCTTCATCAACAAAGAACTTTGCTAATTATTTTTCTTGTTTGAATTTGTTTTTTCTCTTTTAAAAAAAAAAATGTTTGTTTGTTTTTTTTTTATTATGTAACCGTATGTTAAATTCAATCTGTCACTTCCAATTGACAACTTGGACAAGCCCACAAGTAGGAACAGTAGTGATGTTTTTACACAGCGGCTATCAGGAGCACGCGTAGCGCAATATTCAAAACAGATTAAGAGTGAGCCCACATAAAGAAAGAGATTTGCTGCCGGCTCTAAATGTACTCTAATGATTTGCATTGCCATTAATAGTAATTTGCAGCTGCCTAGGAGGAGACGTGTAATCTCCTTCCCATGTGTGAATTGACATGCATTCAGGGAGGGCGATGTGTGTCTTGGACGTGTGATCTTTAAATGACTGCCACCTGAGGCCTGACAATACAGGGAGAGGAGTGCCACACTGAGTAGTGACTGTCTACATGTGAGGGAGAAAGGTGTCAGAAAGGGAGAGCTGTGTGGGAGATGGAGACAGATATTAGCAGTCTAATGCATGTACAGAGATGAGTATAGGCCATAAACTGTAGCTGGGGGGGAAAAGTGCTGGAACAGACCTGATCAGTACTGTGTGGAGGTGGTAGGAAGGATGCCGGGGTTTCGAGGGGTTGCAGGGCATTCATTTGCTTTACAGATAATGTCATCTTATTTACCACAAGTTAATCCTGATAGTGTTTTTGATGCTGTATTTCTGGTGTTTTTTTGATGTTTATTTGCGTTTTTGTTGTGGGCTAGAGTGATGAAATACAACTTACGAATACTTAGTATATTAAAAGGGTATATTTGATCTTCCTTTTTTTCCTTGTATTGTTACAAACGAATAACTGCAATTATATTATACCTTTTATATTCACTTCGACTACACACTACAAGATGACCAGTTCTATAGTCATAAAATATACATTTTGTTCTTCCCACTGCAGTTTCTTTTCTTTCTTTTTTAAAGACATTTTTATAAAATGTTTGTTAAGATAAGTTCATTTTTATTGAAAAGGACTTTAGGATTTAGGACTTGATAAGACTTAATTGCTTATATTTAAATATAGTTTGCAGTGTACAGAGTACTAAAATCCATCAGAATATTTCTTGACTATTTCAGGCTGAATTGCTCTCTAGTCTCCTTCCTCCCTTCATTCACCCTTCTTATTAAGTTTATTAAAGCCAGTCCACACACTGGGTTTCCCAGGTCCACTTCCTTCTCCCATTCATTACAGTACCTTATCCTGGCAGGCAATCTAAAGTGTGCTCTGAATAGTCCATTATGCACATATGAAGGCCATCACAGCCCCAGTATTGGTCAATTCATCAAACATTTATCTGTTGCCCTCTGAACAGGACGTCAGTATGCCTGTCACTCAGCAGCTCTGGCCTCTGTCTTTGGAATAACAGTGCGTTGCTTTACTGCACCGCTGCAACCTTTTAGAGAATGTCAGCCCTTTAACTGTAGACTGCAGCTGTGAGGAGTGTGTGTGTGTGTTATATACATTAGGCTCATGAACTTTTTAGTGTTGCAGTGCCAGCTACAGGGATGTTGTCTCTCTGATCTCTATCACCATATCAGTAACAGAGAAAGCTTTGAGGTTGTTTTACATTATAGCTCTGTACTGTACATCTGACCTCTAGGTCTTCTGAATGTCTAACAATTGCCAACTATGATTCATTTAGGCAAAGGTTTCAAAAAGTAGCAGACATAAGAAAGGAGACTGTAACACGTGTAAAAGAGCCAAGTCTGCCATTCTCCATTTTTCATGTGTTGCCTGAGGATATATGACATGACACTAGCACACACCATTGGCAGAAGTGACTGACATTTCAGCCAATAGTGGTCGAGAGTTTTCTTCCCTCTGTTGTCAGCAGTGGTTTATCAATCACTATGTCTACATTAGTATTAGTCTATTGATCTGGCAGGGCTGCTCTCTGGGTCAGTGTCTCCTCTTCATTGTCCTTGTCTGCTTTCTCACATCCTCCCCTGCATCCTGCGCTGAGTTTTATGCTCCAGCTAAATATTTGTATACGTGCTCTGTGTTTTTAGTAGACAGGATCTCAGCAGATGATGATGTCAGAGGTTTCAATGCATACAATATATGCATTACTTATATAAGTACAAGAGTACACACGGCTGTATGATGTATGAGAGGGAGCTTACACAGGCAAAGTGGGAGACAGCCTGTGTGAAGTATTAGCTCTGACAACAAGGCTGATCATAATTATCTTAACAAGCAGAGGATTCATTGCCTCACTTCGTTAAAGGCACCGCCTTTGTCTTTCTCTCTCTCTCTCTCTCGCTAGTTAAAGGTTTAAGAAAAAGCCATTTAATCAGTACTATAAAAATCATAGTTTTCTGAATATGTTGAATGATGTATGAATAATTCATTTCCATATAGATTTTATTTTTAAAATGCTTATTCAAAGCGAAACTAAAGATTTGCTCTGTCCTTTCAAACGAATGAATTGAATGAGTCGACAGTTTCATCTGTAAGCATATTAATAAATGTATGAAACCTGGTGAAATGGCAGTGGTAGTAGCAGTTAATCTGTGAAATTACGCTAACCATTGGAGTCGACATTTTTGAGTCAAAGCACATAAAATGATAGTCCAATTACGTAAAGTGTGTTTACATATTTAAAAAAAAAATCCCTGTTTTTATATATATATATTTCCTCTAATGTGTGTATGCTGTTTGTGTGTTTTGCCCATGTTTCCCATTTACCAAATCTGTGTAGCACTGGGACTCAAGTCAATTATGCTCATTAGTTTTGTTGAAAGCAAGAGCTGCTCTTTTTTTTTTTAAGAAGTGAAGTACTTTTACTGCAATGCTTAAACTTTGTTAGTTTTCCAAACCACACATTAAAACAGGAAAGCTTATAAAAAGTAATGAAACCAGCTATGGAAATCTGTAGAGAGCACAGAAAGCTGGAGAGCATTAGAAGTTCAATCCCCGCACTGTAGTTAATGCTGGATGGGACTCAGTGGCTCTCCCCTGGCTGTGAATTTAACTGATTAAATCAACCAGTGCACGCAGCAGTGGTGACATGAAAACAACAATTAATAAGGCTCCCTCCTGTGCCATGCGGCTCCCTTTAACCGAGCAGCTAATAACATAACCCACAGGACTGCAGCCCATCATACACGCACGCACACACACACACACAACACACAACACACACGCACAATTACAGGTGGCGATAGTTAGTTAACAACCTCCGTTCACAGCAAATAAAATAATGTTTATCCAATGTGGTATACGTTTTGTGCCTAGCTACACGTTAACACAGATTATACTCACAGATTAATTGCATGTTTTACTGAGTTCCCTGTCAATACAAACACAATGACTTAATTGTGTTGAAAAATATACATTTTATTTCCTATTTGCCAGTTTGGATCAAAAACCATATCACACTTACAGTATATTATTGTACTATACTTTCTCACAAAGTCATTTTTCCCCACAATTCAACCAATTATTTAAAAAAAAAAAAAAAAAAACTACAATACAATGTTAAATTTACCAAATGGTTCTATAAAATAAGCCATATTTTATTTTTTTCAGTGTACTTGATATGTATAATTTTACCAGCTCTGTACAGAAAAAATATGTGGCTTAATAGTCCTTGTTGCTTTCATAGCTGAGAGACACCACGGGGAGAAAAAAAAAACTGGCACATCTCTCCATTCGTCCATCTTCCCATTGCATTAATCAGACCTGATAAGAGGTTGTCAGCTAGGGGCTTTGCCAGCACACCAGCTAGGTGCTCTCAGCTGTTGTTGTGGGTATCAAGTGTTAGTGTGCGTGTGTGTTTGCAAAATGTTGATGTCTTTGAAATGAGGCAGCACGGTCTGCCTCACACTTACAAATCACCAATGAAATGCTGATTTGTCGTTTTCCACCCGAGAAGATAGTTGCAACATTTCACTTTGTAGTTCAAAGTCGCTGCCTGTGTTTCTGCTCTGTGCATCTACGTTGGAGTTGGAGTCCAAGCTGATTGGTCAGAAAATGCACAGAAACATGGAGGAGCGAGGGGATGACTGTTAATCTTGATAAGTAAAAATTGTGTAATAAAATGCATGCGTATATTCAGTATTGTTAGCTGACAAAAAAAAACATGATGTTTATCATGTGAAGGCTGTTCTGCAACCAACCAGCTCTATAAGTCAACATCTTAATCTTAGTCCTAGGTGTATTTTTGTACACATCATCACATTTTTACTCATTGTCTTGTGTCATTTCCTGTTCTGTACTGTATGTGGTCTCTTTTCTATAATGAATGTTACTGTATATTATACACTGTCCCAACACTGCGTAATCGCCATTTGTTTGCAGATTGTCACGATAAGGGTGTTATATTTACATAGCTGTAAGTTTCATGTGTATTATGGCAGCCATTGACACTCGGCAGATCCAGGGAGGGGCAATAGTTCACACTGCAGCTGTTTAGACCTCACTATACCTTGAGTTTGTCATATAGAAATGTGACTTTGTTCTCTGGAATTTATATTTACGTACTTGATGTCAAGGTTGTCTGCTTTCAACATTAGATAGTCTACTTATAATGAAGAATTTTCAAAATCTAGATTAAAATATCAGTGTAGTCAAATATATTTGATAATTAAAAATGTTTAACCGTATCTCTTTACCCATTACATAGGCAGGTATGTCATTTACAGTTTTTTTTTTTTTTTTTTTGTGTGTGTGTATGTGTGTGTGTAACCTGTCGTCTGAACTACGAGAAACAGCTCTTGAGAGGTTCACAGTCTGCGTCAAGCTCTGGCAGATTTAAATGTCAATGAAGTCACCTAGGACACTTTAACATGGCATGCTGACAGTGTGAATGATTAGACAACACACACATTGCCTTTGTGCACCTTCTACGACTTGAACTTTGCGGGGCCCTAACATTACTCCTAACACAACCTTCCATCATTTTTATGCCTGTGTGAATGTGTATGTGTTAGTGTGTGTGTGAGAGAGAGAGGGAAATAGTTGAGATGACCTTTCACCTCTCTTTGCAATGTGTCATAAAACACAGCAGAAAGGCGGAATTCCTTTTTTTTTTTTTTTACTTTTGATGTTAAAAACTCAACCCTATGGTGGGACAATTGAAAAAAAAAAAAAAAAAAGTTTCCTTTCCTTTCCATCTTTGATTGCGAGTGTATTCCGGTTCCTCTGTGAAAATGATGGATGACAAGTTAAATTTGTGTCTGGGGAGTGAAGGTGAACTGTGACAGAGTGATTTGTCTTGGGAATGGAGGGTTAGGGTCAGGCGAAACTGGGTGCCTCAAGGCACAAGACATTGACAAATTCATCCTGCCCGCCGCATTTCTGAAGCCTTTTGTTTTGAATCCTGGCTACTCACAAGTGACCCCCATCCCTCATCCTGCCAGCCACTGAAGGATGCCTCACCATGCCAGGGGAGCTCAGCACCACTAATTCTTGTCATTCACTTCCCTGACAGCCCAGACCCATACTATTCCAGCGTATGAAAGAGGGAGGCTGAAATATTTATTTCTGCACAATAAACGGCTGACCAGATTTAGGGCCATAACAGTTTTCCTGTTGCCTTATCATTGCAGGTCACTGGCAGGCCTCAAAATGTTCACCGAGCTGGAAGAGCTGGTCGTCGACAACAATTTTCTTGGAAATGACCTCCAGTTGCCCCGGTTACCCAACCTCCACACCCTAACACTCAATAAGAACCAAATATCCTTTCAAACAAATCACTCCCCTTTTCTCATTTTGATTAGCAGTATACTACGGGCATATTCCAGACTTCAGCACAGAATCAACTGTTTTTTTGTTTGTTTTTTCTTATGTCAATACAATCTGCCTTTGTCTCAAAGAACCAGTTTTTAATGTTGTGGCTTTACAGGGAAGCACTGTGTGTTGCAAAAGACAGTAGAGGAACTTGGCTTTCACAGAGCTCCACACAGGACGAGTTTTTGAACCACAGGGACCTCTAGTGGAATCAGAGTTTAGAGTCAGCATAACAGATATGTTTTGATTTTCAAATAGAATAAAGAGTGTTAATAAAACTACATCCTAAGAATGAGAGCATTATCTAGTGTATAGTATTCGTTTGGTAATATTAGATATTTTAAATTATATAGGAAATTCTTCTATTTAATATTTCACATATTCTGCAGCAGATGTATTTATGACTCTGCTTACTCCACTGAAATTAAACCAGTTATTTGATTACTTGATAAACACGCAAGAATGTGTTCAAATTTTGGATCATTCATTATAACAAACCTGTGTGTCCTACTTACCACCCAATGTAAACATGTTAAAACCAGAAATCTGCACAGCCACCCTAAATTCCAGACACTGGAAGAGGCTGTTTATGATCAGTCAAAAATGTGTGAACTTCCCCTCTAAGCTTCAGAACAGCTTTAGCAATGTGTCCTGTTTTCCTCTGGTTTGTGCAGATCCTACTGGGTAACGATGCTCACTCTCTCTCTCACACACACACACACACACATACACTTCCAGAGTCAACATTAAAACTGGGGCTCCTTGAAGTGTGCGTCTGGGACTGTGTGCTGAGTTTGGTTGTGAAGTGGTCGGCACATGCTAATAGGCCAATTATGTACATCCTGTCGTGGCACGGTGCCATTTTATAGCTCGAGCACTGCATTAGTGCAGTTGTATTTTGACACTCGGGGGCTCAATTTTCCAAGTGAATGTATTAGTGATGAATGTGCCTGCTTAGGGGCTGTTTGTTTTTTCCACGTTTTGCAAAAGTTTTCCACAGCACAGCTCTGGGAAGCACGGACTGTTTGAACCACAGGGCATCCATCATTTTGTCACTATTCTGCACCCGGCCACCTAGGAAATGAAAGAGATCGAGGGAGAGAGAGTGAGAGAGAGAGAGAGCAGCAGCCAAATTGTGTCACTACTATATGCCAAAGCCTGCACCTTAAATTGCCCCTCTGTCTGCCCAGTCTCACAAAGCCAGTGACTAGCCCCTTTGAGCACCTCGGTAAATTTGACAGTGATGTGTTTTACTGCAGACAGGCCTGGGAGGGGCTGTGTGGGTAGTAAATGCTAATGTAATTAACAGCGCTAGGTCCTTGACATCCGCCCTTTGACACCTGACTGATATCGAGGCCCTGCTGGAACACTTGGCTGATGTGACCCCGTCACTGGAGTACCTAAGCCTGCTGGGAAATGAGGCCTGCCCCAACCAGCTGGTCAGCCCGGATAAGGATGAGGATGACTACCAGAGATACAGGTCAGTTAACCTCATGGGCAAGCACTGATGATGTCACACAGAATAGTTATTTCTCTGACCCAGGTCGGCAGGTCAGTGAGAAGTATTCTGTGTGTTTATATTTCCAGGCAGATACAGTAGTTTTGATACTAAGCTATTCGGACTGATAGCTTTTTGTAAGTAATGGATTTGGAGATGTACCGTTCTTTTTAACATTCAGCTCCTTACATTTCACAAGCAGACTGTGGATTCAACCACATCACTCTAAAAGCTTTGTCAACTGGCCCCTCAACACTCCAGTTTGCAAAATGGATTTCATGTGTGACTAGTCACCACCACAAATGAGTGTTTACTACCCTGCCTTACCAGAGCAGATGATGCATTAAACATCAAGCTAGGCCTCAAGCCATGCAATATGACCACCATTTGTCAGGGTCCTTTACATGAAATGCGATAAAAGGCGAAAAGCATACTCTCTTTTGTCTGTTTTAGCCCTAAGTGCTTGTTTCTGACTCTGTGTTGCTTATTAATCATTTACCACCTAAGCCTTTCTTGAATAATCTTTCTTCTTTCTTTTTGTCTCTTCTTTCTCTTCCCCCCTCCCTCTCACTTTCCCTCCCTTCCTCCCCCTTTTCCCCTCTCCTCGCATGCTTATCTTACTGGTGGGGAAAGCTGTTCTGTTTTGACTGACAACGTCTACGGTCCTGTAATGTAATATTCATAATGTGTCACATAGTAAAACATCAATTTGAGCGTGATGCAGATTTCATGTCTGACAAGGTTAGGCTGTATGCAGGTCGTGACAGCACTGGCCTTGGGCAATAAATAGCCTGCCCAATGCCTCTTGGTCGCTCAAGTGAAATACTCTGATGTGTTGCATCGGTACTCCAATTAGTGCAGTGACATAGAAACATAGTATTCGTTTACACAGTATTATGTAGTCTATGGGAAGGTTAAATGTCTTTCTGTTATTAGCTGGCCCCACATAGGCTTAGTGGCCATTTGTGGTATTACAATAACACAGAGGTTCAAAGCTGTAGTGTTATTTGGCATTATGCTTATAATGTAGCGCATTGTCTCTTCAGAAAACTGCCTGTTTTTAATAATGAATGTAACTCAATCTTTGTCTTTTCTCTCTGTTTTGATGTGTGATGTTTGATGTGTAAAGATTAACGCGTTCTTATGTCACATTTTAACCTTTTATCTTGGGTAAAGATCAGTTTGTCCTTTTGTCAGCAGATCAAAGAGTTTTTGCCTGAGGTGCCCTACCAGCAGCTGCAATTTGTGATCACTCAACCTTTTCTAAATGCCATAAATGCAGCTGCATAATAATTACCTGCCATACCTATAAATATTCATTTTATCAAGATCAAGATCCTTTAGATTATCTTCCAGATGCATAGTATAATTCTTTATTTTTTTGTAAATAATATTAGTTCCATAGTTTCCTAATAACTTACTTTAATGTATTTGGCATTTGTTGTTTTTCAATTGGTATACTTTCAATTATTACACTTAACAATTATTCTTTTACCAAAATAACATTGTAGTCAGGACAGAGCAGGAAAGTATCAGGAACCTATGGGACCTGTAAAATCTTTATTTTTGTCTTTCTTTAAACTAAAATATTTACATTTTTATCTAAGTTTGACTCACTGTCAAGGGCCGCAAAAAGCATATCGTTGTCAACACATGTTTGGTATTGCTAAATAAGGTGTATAAAATTTCTCTTGTCATCTCTACCTCCCACCTCTTCCTCGATCCCCCATTGCACTCTCTCATCCTCCCTCTGTGGTTGGGTTGAATCATTAATATCCCTACTGGCTGACAGAGCCTTGTCATCGGCTCTGACCCTGTGATGGTAGGTTACCTATGGAGAATAACCTCTCTGCATGTCTCCCAAGGGCATCTTCACATTTCATCATGAAAATGCCCCGAACATAGTCCTTTACAAGGAGGGAGACACAGGATGGGAATGGAGACTCTTGGATTTGAGTGCTGGTGCTCTCATTGCAAAAGGAGCTCTTATTTGGGGTTAGGAGCAGGTCGTTTTACCCTTTAATGATTCCATAAGAGTTAATTTAAAATCATTTGTTCTCTTTGCCAGTAAGCACATTTTTAATTTTTTTATTTTGTATGTAAAAAATGATATACTGATTTTGTACAAAGATATTTTTTTTATTTCCTTGTCAGTCTAAACGTGATTCCCCACATCCCCTCCTTTATAATCCTCAGGTGTTGAAAACTTGACACAGGCTTTGCCATCTCCCCTCATCGCCATTGCCATCATCAATTTGTCACGGCTCTTTGCGCACAGGTCTTGTCTGTGCCCATATCCCGCATCCTTTCTCACCCTCCACTTAGGTGCTGCATGCATGTCCTTTTTGGCTACCAGCTCAGCTCTGACATACTGGTTCCTCTATCCCTGCCTGCCTGTGAAAGGATCTGTTGTCATCTATGTATTCCAACCATTATCTTTTGACGTTTCTCTCCCTCCCAATGAAAGACAGAGTGTGTCTGAAAGCTTAGAGAGATATCTGTGATGCTGCCAGAATGACAGCTCTGGCAGACGGCTTGTATCTCCTTTCATGCTATTTATATGTCGTACTTATTCTTATCAGCTTTGAAGGTTATTACATACAAGAAAATATCATTGCCATTAAATTGGCATCACCATTAAATCTGAGTAAACACAGCTTCTTTTCAAGTTTTGTTGATGCGTGCATTTACATAGTAGAATTTGTGTCATTTTGATTAGAGTATCACAGTTTACACAACTTCTTAGATTTTCTGTTTGTATTTTTGTAAGGAAGCGGCCTATATATATATAAAGAGGTTGAATTTGTCATTTGTCTCACAGATACTTTGTTCTGCACAAGCTGCCCCAGCTGAAGTTTCTGGACACGAGGAAAGTAACCAAAAAAGAAGTGATGGAAGCACAAGCAAGAGGAGCATTCATGAAAGTGGTCAAACCCAAATCAGAAGCTGTAAGTTGAGCTCAGGTTTTATTTCTTTTTTTTTTCTTTACACTGTTTTAAGTAGAAGTTCCTCTGAAGTCTTGAGTGGGTTTGTCACATTCATCCTTTTCTTCCATTCTCTATTCTTTTCCTTTATCCTTCCTTTCTTTTTGTGCATGGTTGACTGTCAGTCTCCCTTTACAGAGGCCCTACCACCGTGCCCTTTGAAAAGAGTCTCTTTACTATTGCTTTAGGTGTGTGTGTGTGTGTGTGCGTGTGTGTGTGACCACGGGCTGACCTGATTCCGTATGCATGAGCCCAGATCAAAGACGACGGCTGGCTGTCCGGTTGCGGTTGTGTTGCCAAGTGTGACATGGCTTGCGATTGGAGTGACAGCTCACGTACATGCCGCTCACAATCGCTTAATTATCCCAGGACTATGCACTTTTCTCCTCCCTCTCTTGTTTTGGGCCACAGAGACTAAATAGAGTTGGGGAGGTTCATAGATATACCCACTTCAACCCATTTCAGTCTGTTTCTCCCCTTCTTCTGCCCCTTTGATAATGCAATATGAATGAATGTCTTTTCCCTAGATTTGATTTCATGTAATTGTAAGGTCATGAAATATTTACTGTTTGGATCAGCTAAGCTTTGTCGTTTCAAGGTCTCCAGGGCTCTGACAGTGAGCCTGGGAGGTAAAAATGGATCCAGAGTAGCAACAACGAAGGCATCCAATGACAAATCAGAAGCATATGAGTTGATGTCAGGTTTAAAAGTGCATGAGGAAAACAAAATATTTATTGTTTCAGACAATCAGCTAAGATAGTGTAGTCTTTTAGTGTCAGTTCATGCCATGCTTTGTTCTTGATTCTTCATGCAAGTGGCAAGCGAGAAAGCAAAACATTGAAATAATTTAACCTCAGTCTGGCATGTTTGGTAGATGGAGGAAAGTGGAATGAAAACGATGTTTATACACTTTATATAAAAAGAAACTAAGGACCTCTACAATGCTTTTTGGCAGGGTAAAGTCACTTTATAAGATTTTATTTACATAGCTTGTCAGTGAAAAAGAAATGTTTGCCTTTGTCGCCACAGCCTTAGATGAAAGGAGAGATAATCACTGATTCTAGCTGACATGATGTGTGTGTTTTTCTGTCTTCGTGTCTTTGAACCTGCTGTATATGATTATTTATTCCCTATGCAAAGTAAAAGGTTACAGCTTTGATGAAAACGCGTCTACCTCCCATTTCTACACAGTAGTTTTTGTGCCTCAACATATTTTCTAACTGTCCTGCTCACTGTTCCTTATTAGCGGTGTTTGACTGAATCTACACAATGAAGATCATTTTTGCCCAGACATATCCCATATCTGGGCCCTGGGATGTCACTGCAGCATTTCCATAACATTTGTTTTGAGTTAGATGAGACGTGATGTGTCAACTTTCACATACTCGATGAGCCATGAATACCTCCCGGCTCTAATTGTCCACATCATCAGAGTGACTGTAAGCTGACCAATAGTGCGGGCCACCAATTAACAAACGTCTGCAGCAGAGCAGGGAAGTGGGGAGAGATGATGGCATAATTAGATATTTGTGTTTGCTTTTATGTCTGGTACAGCAGGGTGTTTCTCATAACAGTGGCTCATAGTACAGTGTATGCCATTTGCTTCATTACAAAGGATGGTAATTAGCTGTCTTGCTGTCGCTTGCACTACCATTTGAGTCTCAATTAGTGCAAGTATTGCAAGGGGAAAAAACAGGACTACAAATGTGATTTAAAAGGTTTATTTATGAACTTAATTGACTTTTGGATGTATATTATAAAAAAAAATTTCTGCACTGTGTACAGATTTTTTTCCCCTACAAGACCTTATTGTATAAAAAAAAATACCTTACCGTTTACAGTAGATAAATTGAAACCATAGTAACAGCAGCAACTGCAGCAGGGTTACCGTGATACATGCCCACTCGCAACAGTATAAATCTGCAGAAAGAGCCCCTTCTGTGTCATGTTGGAATAGTTAATGTGCTCGCTATGAAAGAGACAGTACTGAACTTTCAAGACCTCTCTCGAGTCATATCGGAGCGGATTGTGACCACAGTTTAAACTCCTTTTCAATCATGCCATTATGGCATGGCACTGAGCGACGCCACATGGTCCTGATAAAGCAGTTATGGTCTTTAGCACAATTTGAACACCATAACGTTTCATACAGTCCCAATGCTTTCCATGCTTCCTAAATCACATCCAGTTGTTTGCAGGAAAAAGGCATACACACACACACACACACACAAAAGCATGGGACAATATGTGCAAAATTAACAAAAAGAAAAAAACTGTAGCCTTTAGAAAAAAATATATCTTTATGTCTCAGAGCCAAACTCTTGCAGCAAAGAATTCTGGCAAAGAAAAAGACAAAAAAAATCTGCTCATATAAAATGTTCAGGATAATTGTGTCGCTTCTTTAATTGTTGTTATGTGTCTTCTTGCACTGGTGGGTGTGACACCATAAGTGGGTGACAATGAGCTGTCTCTGTATTTTTTGCATCACACTGTGTGTGTGTGTGTGGGGGGGGTAATTTTCTCTTTTTGGTTTTTGTTATATTGCATTTCTGAGTAGAAAAGACAAGTAGTTGGACAGAAACAGAGGCAAAGAGACAAAGAAAAAGAAAAGAAAAAAAATCTAAATACCTGAAGTAAACAAAAAAGTGAAGTGAAGTGTTTTCTCAAAACCACAACACAAAGCAGAGTCAGAGTGGAAAAGCCTTGAGCTGTATTTTTGGAAATTGGGCGTGTTGGAATGCTATAATGTGATAATTCTCTTTGAGGACTTAGAGGTCATGGAATGAAATGGCGTTAAACCACGTAGAGCCATTTGGACTCTGTTGGGCTGCTTTCGGAAAATACATGTGGTACTTTTTGGCTCGGCTCCTCCACCTCCCTCCACTCTGCCCACATTATGCCGTCGAACCCTTGGGTTAAACTGTCCATGTCTATCAAAACACTGTGACAGCACATTCTGTTTTCAGATCCCGAGCACCGCTAAAAAAAAGTGCGTAGCAAATTTAACTAGTAGAATAACATTTACTCCTTGCCACATGTTTAAGAGCGTTTCACAGTGAATAAAGTAACTCCATGGTTCCTCTCACTAAGCACAGCTTGGTAGCTACGTCAGTTGGTATAAATGTTTCTCGGATGTCACTTAGATTTTGACTGGATGAAGTATTTGACTTGATTTTCTAGCATGAACACAAGTTTTTTTCTTTTTTTTTTTCTCCCACATCCTTCTCCGTATAATGTAAAGCAGACTGCATTGCAGGGTGGCTTGAGCCAGCTCCCAGGTCCCATGAGTCTCTGCACATAGGGTAATGGTTCTTCAAGGGAATTGACAGTGACAGAGCCAGGAAAGTCCTCAAGTGGATCTTTTCAGTTCTGTTTTTTCTTCTCCAGACACTAACCTGTTTTACTCAGCAGCAGACAGCGGTTCATTTTAAGTTTGCACTGAAGGGAGCAGTCCAAATCTCAGATAGACTGCATGGTTTTAGACCCATGATTGTGCATTATGAGAGAATTTTAGATGCACGATTGTGGCTTTTTTGCAATGCAACCCTGGAAAAAGAGGAGGTGTTTTGCTATAGGTTGGTCGTTTTGCCTCCCTTTCAAATCTCAAATGTACCCTGTAAAGTGCGTTGCCACGTTCATCTCTGTGCTTTGAGAGTTATGAGTTCCCTGAAGCTCTCAAACATAACAAACAGTGTGCAATATAGTGCTTTGTGAATGTGCCTTCAGTGGGTTTGCTGAATCATTTTACTGAACGAATGTGTCCTCAGAGGAAACTCAAAGAATATGGTTCTCAACAGGAGAAGGAAATATAACCCAACAGATTGCTGTGGAAGCAAGTTTATTACCACTCTCCATTCTCTGCTAGATTCTGTATTTGCACCAGCTATTACATATAAAGGACCCTGATTTGTCACCTTTTCTTTTATGACATATTCCTGAATCAAAATGTATACAGTAGGTCGAGCAAGGACAGCATTGTAGACTAAGGATTTGCTTTACATTCAGACAAATAAACTCACTGACAGATCTGTTTACTCTCGAATTATGTTCTTTCCCCCATCTTACATAATGTCTTGTTATCTGTTAATTACATCACTTGAGACACTGCTGTTCTCCGTCTTTTATTGGCAACATACCCTGAATGTTAAAACAGCTGTTTATAATTGTTTGGACGTGTTTAGTTTGTATGATTGTCGAAATAGGCTGTATGTCAGATATTTCCAGGGAGACACATGTTCATTCTCTCAGGTATGTGTATTTGTTTTTCAGTATCTATGAGTAGTGCAGGCTTCCATGTGTGTATTTCTCTGTAAATGTTTTTGACTGCAGAAGTATCAGTCTGTCCAGTGTTTGGACCGGTGTGAAAGGACCGGTTCTGAGCGCTCTGGCAGCTAAAGCTGAGAGGTCATGCAGGGGTTATAAGCCAGGGAAACAACACCAATTAGAGGGAGTGACTCACATTGTCCACATAAATCATCCGAGCCCAGCATATCATAAACACACAGTAAAACTTTAAAGCACAATTAATTGTAAGTAATAGCGCCAAGATTGATTTATTGCCTCTTTCAAAGCCTGGAGACATGGGGTGCATGACCTGAGTGTCACGTCACTCTTGCAAGCAAAAAATGATAGATGTATTATTCACTTTTGGCTAAACACAGAGCATAAAAACAAACATGTGTTTTTGTAAGGGCTTTTATGAGACGCTGAAGTGGCCGAGTTGCATTAACTGATTTTCCTATCCTTCTGCTGGCATCTAGTACAGAGAAGGAACGCCTCTGTGGTGAAGCATTTGTTGTCTTGACGTCTCTTGTGTTTAGTGGTGGAGTTTGAGGCCTGTCAGGAAACAGGCCAAGGCTGTCCAGCAATAATGAGATGTCTCCCTCTCCCATTTTGATATAAAGTTTTCATAAACTTTGACAAATCATGCGAGCACTCACGTAACTTTTCTATTCTTTTTTTTTTTTTTATCTGTAAAATGTAAGTTTTTATTAGTGTAATGATACTGAGTGCCTGGGATTGGCAAGGTATAAAGCCTTAAACTACTGTACACTTCCACTTTCTAGTATCATTGAACATGTGTTACTTACTACACACATGCAAGAAGGATTCATTACGAACAGCATACCTCTCAAAGCCATTATATTCCTCTATAAAACTGAGCCTTCTTTCATTGCAAGCCATGGGCCGGCTCCAGTTCTGTACATGTACTGTAGCTGCAGTATTATTACCACTAAGGCTCTCTTCAATTACACTTCTTATCAAATGATGCTTTTAGCTATTACATTGTGCAGTGTCCCAGTGTCCCAGTGCATAGGTCTATCAGCCCAATCAGAGCTAATCCTCCCAGTTGGTCTCTTTGGTGGCAGGAAGATGCTGCTAGCCTAATGAGAGACAGCTGGCTTAGTGTTTTCTGTGCTCTAAAAAAAAAAAAAAAAAAAAAACTCTTTCTCAACTCCTTCCCCACTGGGTGTTTCCAGAGAATTGTGCCAAAGTTTAAATCTCTCAAAGAGATCAGTTATTTCTTTGCCTGTCTGTTTTAGTTGATGTTGACAGTGCACATTAATCACCATTTCAGCACCCGCACTTATAGTTTACTTTGAAGTTGATTGTCATGTACACCCTCTCAATGCAGCTTTGCTTTGCTTTAATTCTCATTCAGATTTTTATCGGCTAATTCAAGTAAAGTCGTTGTTGTTTATGACATACAGATGTTGGTGTGCTATTTAAAAAGTTAATGAACTAATGCTAGATGAAGTGTCACTTTTGTTTATGTTGTGCTAAAGAGACCAAAGTTGTGTAAAAACTCATGTTCGCATTAGGATTGCATTGGAATTTTTTTTTTTTGCCTTAGTGACCTGGATCATTTGAACTTTAATCCATTATACCAGTTGTCTATTCTCCGGTACAGTGTTAATGGGGATGAAGTCTTCTTTCAGCAGCAGGGACTTTCATGAGCATGCAACAGAGGACGGAGCCAGAGCTGAAAGTCCCTCCGCTAAAGTTTGTGCTTACACAAGCCTTCTTTGTGGTTTTCAGAGCTTGTCAGACATGTCAAGCGCAGGCTAGAAAACGTATATTGTTTCCAGCCACTTGGATTCCTTTCCCCCTGACATCTGCCACTCTGGCGAGATGATAAATTCTTGCCTCATTAAGCGTGGGTGTGGGATTACAGGCTGACAACACATTAATCACTGGGCTGGGTGGCAGCAGCCCCTCACCAGCTACAGGCATTGTTAACCAAACTTTTCTAATGTGTCACTCTCCTCCCTGACAGACCATAATCAATCATTCTGATTGGCAGGGCTGATAGATTACACTATTTATACTTCGTGTAATGAAAGCTAGCGTTTCCACCTACTGTCATTGTTGAGACGATGATAGGCCACACTGTCCAGCTGAATGAGAACACACACAAAAAGAGACAGAGAGAAGAAAGGGTAAGCAGACCTTGGAGCTGCATTGTGAACTTTAAAACAGACACTGTTGAGCTCCAATGGTGGTGGCGGGGGTATTCTGCAAGTTGGTATTGTTCCCCCTGTATGATATAGCTTAAAGGCAGTCTTCACACCATCACTGTGCTATTGTCATCGTTCTCGCTATCAGTGGCAGGTCGCGTTCTCGCAGGTAAAACTATGCTTTGTCTGTGGTGGGATTCTGTTTCTTCGTGACCCCGTTGGTGAGGTGAGGTTTTGTTGTCCAAGCCTTTTTTTTTTTTCTGACAGAATGTGAATGATTTACACATGTATAACAACAAAATGACAGGACACCATATACGTTATGTGTGTACTTGTCAATGTGCAGAGGTCAGCAGGATAATGGATAATGGATTTCCCTATTTCCTTACTAAGAGCTTTAGAACTGTGTTACATCGCTTTACAACCCCCCTAGCAGTCTCTTTTTTTTTTTTTTTTTTTTTTTACCATGGGAACTTGTGGATGAAATGACACACTGCTGGTAGCCTTCAAACATAATAAGGTTATGTTTCTTTTCTGTTCATTTTCAGCCGTACGTTTGTGTCTGGAATTAGAGATGTCCTCAGCACACTGAGAGAGGTTATTGAATATGAGCTCTTAGTTGAGAGGCTGCCAAGCATTTGGAGAGAAGAAAATAGGGAGAGAAAAAAACAGTCCGTCGTGTTTTTGACAGGTAGTAAATCTTAACTTTTCTTATGAGACAACGTGCTGTCAGGAAATTAGTTAACTAGACCATATTATGGAAAGCCAGGTAATTTACCCTCAGAGATGCAATCGCAAATAACCCGCAGGAGGCCGCATCCCTGACCTGACATTGCTTTGTGTATAATGCAAAATCTAGTGACACGCTCAATGGGTTCTGTCAGCTGCAGGATTGAATTCTCTGCCTACTGCGTCTCAGTTTGGAGCATGCTGGTCAATTATTTCTGAAGCTGTCAGTGCGTAGGGAGACACTGTTATTTAGTATGTGTTAACTTAGCATCATTAAGACACTCGCCTGACAGAGAATAGCACACCTGAATGTTATTTATTTTGATTTAACCGACAGGGGTAACCTTCAAACACGTTGACCTCTCCCTATTTTGCGTTTTGTGAAATCCCACTCGGTCCATTAGAAACAGGAGCTGTCGAGACAGTAGGGAATCAAATGACCGAGCGTCGTCTAATCTAACACAGTAATGTGCGAGAGAAGCTTCCATTTGTTTGGACAGATTGCTCTGATCACATGGTGACACTTCAGTGTCTATCTGCGCTTGCGGAGTAGACGTTGCTGTCCACACAGTATCTGTAAAACACACTCAGGAATGTCATATTATTATAGATCTATGTCTTTGCCTGCATGCAGAGAATTGAACGCTCAGAAATAGATGCAGCGGTTCTGTGTTGCGTGTTCCTTTTTAAGTGGTCCTTGAACAGAAACAATAGCAATGCAATATGTTATCTTTGTCTTTTGTAAACAGCCAGATCCATTGCATGTACGTGCATGTATGTGGTGATTTAACACCATCATGTGCTAATACATATTAATTATTTATATTTAGATGACGGGAATAGACTTATTTATAATAATAATATTTTGACTAGAATCTTTTCTGCCAGTTGAGTAATAGAAATATCTGGGGATGTAAACATATCAACATAACAAGTTTAGAATTTGAACTCTGTGGGAAAATGAGTGTTACCAGTCTACATCGCCCCCCCCCCAAACACACACACACATATATACACACATACACACATCTCCTCCAACACCACCACCTCCACCACCAACCGACCCTGGTGATGAATGGGAAACCTGATCATGTACAGCAGGATGACATGATTAGGAGGTGACAGCTTCTGTAACAACATCTCTGCATTTATCTTTTTCTGCTCTCTCTCTATCTTTCACTCTCTGTGTCTCTGTCCCTCTCTCTGTCTGTCTCTTTCCTCTCAACAAGTCAGACTACTCTATAATTAATGTCCCCGAGGGCTATCCGCAGGTCAGGCAAGGGGGGTGCTGTTGAGACAGGTAGTCTTGACACCTTTAGCTTTGTAGCTTATGCATGTAGGTGGGTAGGCAGCTGAGGGTGGGGGTGTGGGGGGTGAGAGAGGGCAATGATGAGGGATGGAGCATGTTTAGGTTGGAGACGGGAGGAATACTGTAGGTTGAAGGAAGCCAGGTCTGGCTGTGCGACCTTTCCACCTGAGAGACAAAAAGGATGGTTTTTCACAAGATTAACCAGTCAAATCTGGTGCATTAAGGGCTTAGCATGTCAGAAGCTTCACATCTGAGTGACAAGAGAGGAAACATACAGTTTCAGTAATAGTATATCAGCACCACATGCTTTTAGTCCAAGCAAGGCACTTTAGGTCATGAGATAAAGTGTTGGTAGCGGAAAAGCAAATAGATAAAGACTTTATTGCATCTGTTCAAAATGCTCAATTAGTCATCTTTTTGTAACAGAAGCCAAATAGTCTCATTCACTGAATTCAGCTTCACTTTTTGTGGTGTGCTGCTTCTCACATTGTTCTCTGAAAGACTTGCGGGGCTATTTAGCCTTTGCATCTTTCCAAAATCCACACACACTCTCTCCCACTCTGCATTTCACAAACACATCAGCCTTCTTTCCCAACAATCACAACAATGAATAGCCACTCATACTTGTTTTTCACTGGGGAGAGGAGTTTTTCTTTCCTTCTCGAATTTTTGAATAGAGGGTGAGAAAATAATGAGAGAAGCAGAGTGACTAAGAAGGAGATGGCAGAATTGGACTGAGATAAAGAGGAAATTAAGTCGAAACAGAGGAGGAGAGAGAGGCATTCTTGTGTAGCAGTGGAAATATTTGAAAGAGTGAGGGCTGCCCAGGATGCACTAGAGGTCATTGCAGGGGCAGAAGGGTCAAGTGACACTCAAACAGCATTCTTCTTTCATTCATGGGGGTGTTAAAGAGGGCTGTGAACAATTGGAATAAGGCTACAGGGCACAGATGGGCAGTAAAGTAGGCCTTAATGCCACAGTGTTTTAGTGTCACCACTCTGTAAAGAATCTTTGTCGGGTTTTGTTGTTGTGAAACTCAATATCTGAATTCTTCACAAGCTAAAACAAAGAGTATTAAACTCATCATTTTTATCAGCCTGGCATTTTGCTTTAGTATTTTCAGTGTACCTTTAAGCGGTTATCAAATGCATTATAACCTCTGACAGTTTCATTCTGTTTCTATTTGCAGTTGGCATTCAGATGCATGCTAACAGATTCGCAATGCTTCTTCCCGGAATAGGTCTAACGTTGATGCACTGTCCCATACTTAAGAAGCTGAATCAGAGCCAATGAGCTGTAAAGGTCTGTAATACGATATCCTGCGAGATGTACTGTAGGTCATGATTAGTAACACCTATTTTATTTCAAGGATTACTTCTTTAGGCAGTATGGAACAAAGGTTTGTCATTTCATCAAGTCAGATTAAGGGAGTTACAGGAAGTTCTGCAGTAGTGGGTGGCAAACAAAACCGTTCTGACAGACAATTGATCTCTGTTTCTCGTTATTACAGTTTGTCTGTCTTTTCTGTTTTCTTTTGCCTCACTGTGATAAACAGCTCCCAGAGGTGCCAAAGACGTCCACTGTCAAACTGACAGTGTTGACCTTGCAGCACCAACCCATTTTGTCTCATTCTGTTAGATCTATCTTTCATCTTGGTAAGACCTACAACTGTAACCCATAGCCCAGACATTTAATAGGATATGATAATAAATATCCCCCAGGATCACCTGATATGCTGTTTCCATGCAGCAGGCAGATGGGTAAGGTGCAACGGGCATCACTTCCCAGCGTTTCGTCTGCCAACTGGCAGCGTCCATCACCAGACGTGTTCAGAGTAATCCGAGAGGTGGGCCGAGCTGCGGCGGCTCCGACTTTCATCACACCTGCGCTAAAAGCACGGATTGGCCTGTCCTCCTATCTCTCCCCCCCTGTAAGGGAATATTGAGACGGCAGATGATCAGATGGGCCCACATCCTGTCAGACTCATCAGATTTCAGGACAACTGAGTGCTTTTGTCAGCTGAATTCCAGACATCTTCTTTCTTTCTCTGTAGAAGGGTTTTCAAAGATAATGTGTCTGAGGACTTGACCCCCCCTGGAAACAATAGTATCATTGATACCACAATGGTTCTAACTAATGCTAATGGCATATGGTACATAATTCATGAGATATCAGGCTGATCAAAATATGAAGTGGTAGCCTAGAAGCTCAACCAAGGCCAGAAAGGAGAAGACAACAAGTCTGACAATTCTTTTATGAAAACACCTCCTCCTCTAATCTCATCTAGCTCCTCTCTTAGTGTCTTCTATAACAGATGTCATTCTTCCCTAACACCTGTCTGCATTTCTCTCTTGTCTCACTGTCCCATCTCCTCCTCTGTGGGGTGGAACTGTTTGTGTTTGGAGGTTTGTTTATGGGGGAAAGGAATACCCTGCTGCTCCAGGTTGCCCCTAGTCTTTCAGCTCATCACACAGAACATGACAGCCTTCCTTCTCTTTGGTGCTGAGATGAGCTCTTTCTTGCGTCCCCGTGGGGAGTCAAAATTTTCTGCTTCGCTCTCTCCTTCTTGAACTTCACTTCAAGACAGCGGATCGATATTGTGTGCGTGAGCAAACGCTACCTGCTTTGGGCTGTGTACACAAACGTTGTGTAATTTTGCAGCAGTGTGGTTTGAGGTTATACACCTATTCAGTCCAAAGAGGAATGAATGTTTCATTGAATGCAGTTATTCCCCACACAAACTGTCCTTGAATGGAAATTCATTCTGAACTAAAACAGGCTCTTTTAAAATTAACATATGGGTGAAAACGTAGTAAAGTAATTCACTGGTAAAAAAAAAAAAAAAGCAAATGATAAAATGCTATCACATTTTCCTTAACACTGTGTAATACCTGTGTAACCTGCTCTGTTTGGCCAATACGGCTTGTAATTGTTGCAATGAAATTAGGTTAAGGTTATTAATTCTGGTAAACATGACTGGAGAAAAGACAATGATTGGCTTGGAAATGGAAACGATGTGAAATCAGACATTGACAACTTGTAGCTTGTAATTATGCTGTTTTGCTGACACACAGTGTAATTATGTTGCTTACTTTTAACAATTACACTCAAGTGTTGCCATTCATAATGTGTGTTAGTTAAACAGGAATTAAGTTGCCTGGAAATACAGATTCAGTTCATTATAAATTAGTATATTTTTGCATGTATGTATGCCACAGTTCATTTGTAGACAGGGGAAACTGAGGTTTATGGAAAATTGTTAATACAATAATCATACTGGGTGGTCTACCACTGGTTTTCTAAGGCCTCCAGGACTCCACCCAGCAAGCCCACTTCTGGTTTCACTTTCTTTTTTTTTTTTTTCTTTTTTTTTATTTGTTAACCTATTACAGTCTTTCACTTCTAGCATTTAGGTTTCTCTTTGGAGTATATCAGCACATTAGATAACCTTGAGCTAACACTGAACACCAACGGCAACCTTGAGTTCACACACACACACACACACACACACACACACAAACATACACACTCACCGACTCAGGAGTTGTTTTTGTCTTGGTGTGTGCAGGTTTTGTGTATTATTCTTTCTTTTTTGTCTTCCACAGCACAGAGGTATGACTGAATCAGCTGTTCTCACACATGCATGTACAGACACACACTACTCAGACATGTACAAAAGCCCAAATGCACAGTAGCAAACACTCATTTCTGCACAGAAAAACACTCACACACGTAAAGAGAGGGCTGTGCCTCCAGGGGCCACGTCAGTTACCTGCTGACACACAGGCTAGTGATTGATGAGACGCCGGGGGCGCTGGAGTAGACTTTGTCAGCTGCTCATAATTTATACATCTTATCTCCATCAGAAGAAAAGACAGAGTGCCGCGTTGTGTATATGGAGATGAAAACACTGGGCTTGTTTAGGCAGCAGTGACAGGGTAGCTGCTAGCTGTTAGCCGTGGCGCAGAGTGAAAACTCAGATTGCTATCTGTTAGCTTTCTCACCAGGCTCCTCTGTGGCCAGAGCCTTCACTCTTTCCCTGTGACGAATCCTCTGTCTGTCAGTCATTCTCACTCACTTTCATTGCCTCTCTCTCATGTTTCCCTCTCTCTTTGTGTCTCCTTTTCTCTCCTCTGTCCTGCTGTCTTGTGTCTCTATTTCTCCATTCTGTGACCCTCTGTGATTCTTTTTCTCCCCCTTTCTCTTCTCTGTCTATCTCATGTCACATTCTCCGGCCAGACAGGCCCAAGCCTTTCGCTGAAAGCTGCTGGCTCTTCTTCAGTCTACTCACAGGGCGAAGGTCAGGACAGAGGCACGGATTGAGTTACAGAATAATTAGCTCTGTCAGAGCCATGTTGAAATCAATGATCAGATGTTGTGTGAAGGTGGGCCAGAAAATTAATTCTCGTACAGTACAGGCTTGATTGCTTTTGAATTGAAAGGCTCAATCCAATTGTGTTTTAATATTTTAAGAAATCCATGTGTGCTATAATTAGTGGAAGTTTGTAACTCGTGCCCTAATTATAGCTTGTGCCCTTTATGGTTGTAAGTATTGTGATTTTTATTTTCTTTCAGTTGTAGTTCAAGCCAAGAAACAAAGAACAGTAAGCTATCATCGATCCTTCATAGAGCTCGTCAGTGGTAAATGAACGTGACTTCAGTTGCCCTGTACACTCAGCATTTGATATCGCCTTCCTGAATGTGAAAAGAAAGTTTATCAACCCACATAACTTCACCTTACTCTCCTCCAATTGTCTTTTAGTACGCTTTGTTCTCTCAAATTGTGTTCAGATGTTTTTAAGTGTCAGTTAGCTTCAGCACCAGCAAAACAACTTTGATTCCATAACCCCATCCCACTATTGATCTTGCCTCGTAGATAAAAGACTGCTCTCTCTGAAATCATGCATTTTTCATTGTGGTATCAATGGCAGCCTTTGCATTTGGCATCCCACTTAGCTTAAAGCTACACTCACAAATGCTGTCTGCTTTGCTCTATTGATTCAGCGGGTTTGCATCTTGTATATTTGAGATATTAGTCCCTTGGTATCATTTTTCATTGCCTTTGATCATTCTGATTGCTGCAAACAGGCACAAAGAATCAAGCAAATTATCCTAATTAATGTGTTTTAGCATTGTTAGCATTGTGCTTTGCATTAAATATTCAAGTTACATTTTGACATGATTAAGAATGTGTGTATGTGTGGTAGTTTAAATCTCCATGACTTCTCAGGCTACTGCGGCTGCTTTTATCTTTTTGGACAATTAGTTGCAGATGAACTACTTTTTTAATATCACACATTAAATGTACTGCATCTTATTCCTGAGCATATATTATTATACTGTTTTGAAATGTTCATATCTTATTCTTACTAGACAACCTGAAGGAAAAACTGAGAATTGGGCGCAATATTACCTTTCTCACCAAAGAGTAGTCAGCATTGTGGTGCTGATGCTTGTCAGATGTTAAACAACACTTTGGACCAAGGACAGACAAATGGGAGAGTCCTCCTCTCTAATAGAATCTAAAAAGATGAAAAATATAGTGCAGAAGGCAGGAAGGACTAGTCAAAGAGGTGGTGACCATCAGGATCTCAGCAGCGGAGCTTGGCAGCCTCCAGCCTGCCATGGTGTAATTGGAGAGAAAACATATATGGGAGCAAATAACCCCCTGTCAGGGGCATTAAAAGGAGATGTTGTGACGACTGAGAGCCCTGCCAGCTGAGCACGGCAAAGTGGAGGGGAAGAATAAGACCTATGAAATGGAAAAACCTTCTTGAAGCAACCTTACATCCAAATATTCAAAATAATTGTTGACCGGTGGCAGAATAGAGCATCCATGTTTTTTTTTTGTGGAACTTTCTCTGAAGAGGAAAACAGATATTTGTCACTATTGTCACTGTTGGTATGCATTCACTGTCATACTTTTGATTGATTTGACATGTCCGCTTTGATGAGTATAATTTGAAAATGGTAATGGGTAACATTAACAGTAGAAGTGTGCTCAGCCCATATTACTGTGGAGTGACATAAAGGCAGGTGATGGAAAGGGGGAGAAAAGTATAACTCACTGTCAAAACTCAGAAATGAAATGTAGACTGGAAACAAGCACACAGTGTTTCATAATTTAAACAGATAGATGGTGGGAGATGACATTATCAACAATTTGAGTGTGTGTTAGGCAAACAGCACTAACCTTTTCCTGCAATATTAACATGTATTTATTCTGAAAAGTGTCTCACTTTACCACAAATAATATGAGCCATGCTTGGGCTTTCATAGGACACTGTAGAAAACAAGTAGCCCCTTTCAAGGATTTCCATGAGAGGTCCCTGCGGTGCTATCGGAGCATTCCTTTGTGGACCTTTTTTTTTAGTAACTAAATAACTCCTCTAAGCAAATTCGATTTTGGCGTAGCTCACACCTAGGTGAATATTCCTGTTCCTCAAATTATTAAATTATCTAAGATTACTTCACGATCACAACAAAAGAATTTGCCTGTCTACCCTGAACCTCCGCTCCTTTTGGAACCTGCCTGACCCCGCCATTCAACTGAGCGTGTCAAAATGTTAATGAGGATCCCCCCCAAAAGCGCTTAGAGGTTAAATAAAGTCTTCATAAGCTGTCGGTCGAAATTCAGTAATTTATTTACTTGGCATGTTTCCTCTTTCCCTGCCACTCTGCTTCAATGCTTGTTTCTATACAAGGACAGGGATTGTCGTGTTGTGTTTTGTTTAATTTTTTTTTTTTTTATGTGCAGGCAGCTGTGCAGGCAGTCTTTGTCTGTATGCAAGATTGCTGCTTTAGCTCGGTGGCCCCTCTCATTAATCATCTGGTCAGACTATTTATAATGCGGCAGCCAAGCCACCTCGGTTGCCATTGGCTTTTGTCACCGTGGCGCTCTGTTTTGTGGCAGGAGGAAGCCTAATTATTAACTGTTAAGATGACAGCCAGCTCCGTTCGTCAACACGGCTGGCTGACAGTCAGACTGAAGTGATAGCCCACTGAGCAGCCGCAGACCAACAGCACACTGTACGGCTCAATCTCATTTTCTTGATCCTAAATGTATATTTTGACACTTTGAATTAAAGTTGTTGAAAAGTCACCACCTTTGTTCTTCTTTGATTTTTTAAATTAGACTAATCACAACTCATTGTGTGAAAATTACCTGGTGAAAAGAATGCCTTCAATAAATATGAACTACAGGCTTTTAATCTGTCAACAACTTGTCTTTCTGATAGATTTTGAGCAAAATCTTATATGTACATAATCTGGTAGAATTTCTAGAGTTTTCATAGCATTTCATTGACAGTGCTTTCTAATTTTGCATGGTATGGTTCTAGCAGAAGCTGCCAGTCATGAAATCTGTTTTCTTATCATTAATCAGTTATGTTCATACTGGTTACAGATATCAAACTAGCATGAATAATTAAATCACTCCCTGCTTTGCTATGCATTTCCATGTCTTGCAAATCCAGTGAAGATTGAGATGACGATGGACTTAAAGTGTCAAAAGGATATAATATGTATCTTTTTGTGGTAAGGGGGAAAAAAAAGAATTAGTGAAAGCCTCCTGGAGAATGACAGTCTTTGTTATTTGTCTTCTTACTCCTTAGCAGACAGCTATCAGGAAGAAAGAGAACTCACTGTGCACCGCCGAGAAAAGAAAATATGTGAGTCAGACTTTCCCCTCCTCCCTTCTTTCCCCAAAGCTTGAGATCCCCCTTCCAAAAATGAAAAGGATCAAGTTGCTGTCACTGTCACCGAACAAACATAAACTTTTCTGGCACCTAATAAATAGGCAGTGTGGCATTGTTCTCAAAGCCAGACAGGTGTGTCTGCCTCAGTGATGATGGATTCCATTATTCTGTATGGAAAGCCTGTTGGCTTTCTTGTCATATGTTGTCACACATCTCTCTCCTGAGAGAGAAAGGTTTGAAAGATGGCCAAAAGTAATTACACAGACGCTTCCCTGATGCTGTTGCCATGTGTTTTCTCCTGCTCATCACCACTAAAGGTAGAAAAAAAATCTGTTACCCACAGCTATATTTTTTTAGGGGGATGAGGAGTGCAGACATGTTGGTCCTCTGCTGCTGCTCTTCTTGCTGTGTTGATTGCTAGTTCATTAACCTGTCAGGTTTATTTTTCCTAGCTATGGCTGCTAGCCTTAGGAAAGAACCCTGGGCAGTTTTACCAATTACCAAGGTGGAGCAGGAGGTCCTGATCAGAGTGTGTGGTGATGACATTATTTGCACCTGAATGGCAGGTACATCAACATCTCATTGTAAACGTATAAAAAGAGAGACAGTGGCACCTTTGTTCTCCTAGCAGCCCACTTGGGTTGCTGACAACTTGCTGATTGATATTATCATTCTTAATGTCAGTAAATAGTGCCATGCCAGATAAAGAACCAGTTTCCTCTTGGTGCTGGAAAGCTCATTTATCTTTCTGCTTGCCCTGGCATATGCCGAAATTGGAGCCGGAAGTAGTCTTCCATTTCAGTCAGAAAGGGATGTGTGTTTTTTTTTTTCTCACCGTTTCCTAATCTTCCTCTCTGTCTTGCTTTCTCTCCTCATCTATGTCTCCCTGGTTATTTTGATTCTGAGTGAGTGAGACTTAACTGGGAGGAAAGATAGAGCTTAAGTCAGTTGTAATATGGTAGGACAACTCTTGATTAGATTCTGTCAGAGTGAGGTCTCCCAGTGTTTCTCCTGCTGCAGTCTCCCCGTACTGGAATGCTAACTTGCAATGAACTTGCAATGAACAGATATTATGTCACGTGAGTGCCTTTTTATGAATTTGTTACCAAAATAAGACCCTTGTTAGAGTGATATTTCTTCTAAGGGCGTTCCTGCTCTGAGTACATCAGGCTGTATGGAAAGCCTGTCAACGAGTTCTTACAGAAGAACCAAGGTATAAAACCTGCAGACAATAAGCCTTTCTATAACAGTGCAGTGGTCACCAAAGGTCTTAGAAACATCATATTGAAAAGGTTAAACACTGACAGTGAACAAGCCTAACATAGTGGGTACACAACCTCCAGTGAACAGCAACAAATGATGGCATTTGAAAAAAAGAAAGAAAAAAGGTAGTGGAGAAAAGTCAACATTTTGTTCTATTTTAATTTTAGACAAGAATCAAACGAGAATAGGTAAAAACAGGCTGCAGTGGACAAGGCTCAATGCTCAGAAAATAAAAAAATACACACACAACTGACTGTGTGACTAAAAGTGCGCAGTTCAAAGCACCTATCTCCATGTTTTTCCTTTCACCCCTCCGCTCTCCAATCCTGTTACCGTCTACCTTTTGCTATTATGTTGACAGACAGCACTGATATCCTCCGAGCTGGTGATAGATACGTCATATCTTAGGGAGAAACAGGTTTGTCCTCAGCAGGTTAATATGCGGCTCCCTCATCCTCTGAGTAGACAGACACACATGACACTTTTCGACACTCTCTCCCTGATAGCACTTTGGCATGCAGGCAGAATCAAAGCGGGCATCTTTCGCATGTAATTAGAATGGAAAATAAAGACGATGAAGTGCGGTGTACAAAGGGAAGCTGGGGATCAGAAGGCTGTAATGAAAGGTGATTAGAAGTGGGGGGCTCCAGCCAATGAGCTGCAGAAAGCAGAGGAAACAAACTCGTCCTGGTAGGGTTCTCTATTGGAGACACTATTAGACATTATCAAAGCTGATAATGACAGACAGCCACTGGCAAACAGACATGACTCAAAGTATGTTAGATCTATGAGTGTGTGTGGGTGTGTGTGTGTGAGAGACGGAGAGAGAAAATGTTTGTATTAACTTGACAATAATAATTATGCTTTAACATTGGATATTTTAGTCTTGTGGTTGCTTAATAATAATAATAATAATGCTTTACATAATAAAATAAATCCCTGTTGTAATTGTCATTATGTAAAATAAATTAGCTTATTTTTTAGTTTTGATGGACATTGTTGTTTCATAACATCAACAACAACAACAACAACATCAAGAGGCTGCTCAAAGGTGGAAAAAAAAAACAAATTGTGGTTGATGGTAATAAATAATAATGAGTCTTAGTAAAACATTTTCCTTTCTACTCATCAAATGTATTTGTCAGTAGCATACTAGCTGTATCCCACACACATAGAAATTATAGCGAGTTCACTCCGGAAAAATGACAACATCAAGAAGCTGCTCAAAAAAGCCAATATGCATGTCAAGACAAATGCATAATTTCAGAATATGGTGTCGATATAGATAATTGTCCCATCATGCAATGCTCAAAGGAAAGGGGGAGCTACTCACCGCTGTAGAAAATAATTATTAATTCTTATAATGTTTGCATGGATTTTTTTTATTTCATGAAAAATAAATAATAATAAAAATAAATAAATATTTTTGGGGGCGTTAATAACACAAGTAGCTAACCTAGTTATGTAAACCACAGTGCAGTCTTGTCCTTAGAAAGGTTTGTCAAGGTAAATTTTGCATACATTGTCCATTGTTGGCGCAGGCTAGCATATTAGCATGCTAGCTACAGACTTGCTAGCCCGGCGTTATCACTCACCCTCCCCTTCGTCCTCGCCAGCCTCCCGAACTAGTTGCCTCCAACCTCCGTCTTTGGTCATGATGAGTAGTCTGGTTAGTTCAGAGCAGTGGTTGTAGAAGTCCCTCATTACCTCTTCGGTCCAATTTCTTCATCTTTGGCAACCGTTTCTTCACACTTGGTATGACGCCCACATCCGCTCATTTCCTTCTGAGTAGGCTTCTCCACACATATTGTGAGTGGGAAGGACCAGAAACATGCGCGGACCACATGAAAATAAACTCAAAAATGAATACAATGTATCATTATTATCATGGAATGGGATTTATTGTGAAAATGGTCGATATTGTCTTATCGCTCAGCCCTACTTCCAGTTCTCTCACTGTCAAATCTACTTCATTTCACTTCTGACTGAACTGCATTTTTCCTCTGTCTCTCCTTCCCCACTTGTTCGTCCTCAATAACAGCCAGCTGTCCTGCTGGGTACTGAGTGAGTGAGTGATGGACATTTGTTTCACTTCTCTCTGGCTAAACTGAAGAAAAGGAGACCCATTCCTCTGCCTGCCATTGCCAGCTGTGAGTGGTTGTCAGGGCTGGGGCTGGTCCAGGGCCCGCTAATGGTGCTGTCTGTCTCAGTCAAGTCCTTGAGACCTCAAGTCCCTCAAGAAACATCAAGCTCAAAAGTTTGACTGGAATTAAGCACCCTGTGTATGAACAGAGGGCAAACTGGGCTGTCATGGATGAAATCATCATCCTGAAGTTTCGAATGCACAATACCTTTTAAAATGCTCTATTTTAAGATGTTGTTATCCAGTCTGAGGCAGAATAGATTATTTTCAGGATCAGTTAGTGAGAAGCATAGTACTACATGATAATGCTTTGTGTGTCTTATACTAGTTGGATTTGGTATTGATTATCATACCAAAAGGAACCCCCTCCATAAAAAGGAGAAAAGCACAAAAATAACATCGACACTGAGGAGGATCCCAGGGGCTTGCTCAAACAAACAACACTAATTCAATGCTTCACTGACACAAAAGCACATTCAATCAAAGCACCAAATAACATCCTTGTCAAGCATCTGGTAAATGGCCTATTTGGCATCTTAACAACAAGTTGCAGTTCAGGCCCATTCAAATTGTCAGCAGACACTACAGGCACGCTGTCTGGGAATGAGAGGCTTAGCAAAATGGGGCTGCGGGGGAGCGCTGGAGCGGCTAGAGAGTTAAAGACCAGCACTGTAGCTATTACAGGATGTCAGAAAATGTGCTTAATTGAAAATGATTAGGGCTCTCATAAAAGCCGATCAAGTAAGGTTTTATGGAGAAAGCACAATTGTCCCGCATAATCCTGCCTGCCGCTTTTCTTTCATCTGGATGAAGAGATCAAAAAAGAAGGGATTTGTAAAGGCCAGACCTCCCTGTGCCACAGCCACTGAGCTCAGCTCCTCTCTTTAGTGTTCTCTCTCCTTTTTTAAATGCACTTCCTCTCTGTTACACACTCAGTCTTCCTCCCCGTGTTTCTTTTTGTCAGGCTGATGTTATTCATTGGTCACAAGGTATGTGGAGGTCAGCATGGACCTTTTTTTTGACTGCTGAATGCTCCTGTATATCCCTCCTTCAGTATCAGTATGCTTTAGCATTGGATCATGATAAAAGCTTGTATGGCAGCATGTTTAGAGATTGCACAGTATTGCCCTTCATTATCAGACATCAAAGGAAGACACAAACGCAGTCACCCACACACAACCTATGGTTTTGTACTTCAGTGTCCTCCTTTATCCATCTTCCAGAAAGACAAGAGGATGGAAAGCGATCTGAAATGAAAGCTAGAGGGGCCTAGAGAGAGAGAGTCAAAGTGAGACACACATAAACATTCACACACACATAGAGGAATCAGCTGTGAGCTGAATGGATCTGTGTTAGGGGGGAGTATACTGCCCTTATGCCCTCTCTTTGAAGTGAGGCACAGGCCGTATGTACAGGCCCCAGAGAGGGGCATGTCTACACCCCCCCATAGGCTGGCTGAAGGCAGCGGTCCGAGCGGAGCACACAACGCAGAGAAAAGAATGGAGCTTCTTGCTAAGCTGCTCTCCCTTCCAACACTTTCTTCACCCAACACCAGAGTGACTTTGTTAAAAGCAAGAGTGCTTAGGGCAGTGAAATTCACAATACTTTATTTAATGTCTGTAATGTTTTTTTTTAGGAATATAAAAATGCAATTTAAGAGACTGGTTCTGTGTGATTATGCCAGTTGTTAAACAACCCAGTGGTCTTGATAAAGTTGTTTTAAAGATTTTCTAGCAACCTAAAGTGATAAAATGTACATGCAGCTCATTCATGTTGCCCTCTGAAATATCTATAATGGCTTTCACTATTTATCCTAAGACTGATGTAAAATAAATTCCCCCCAAACAGCAACATGAGTGATGGGTGTTTAGTTCTAGTCTCAACAGTTATGTTTAAGTCAATGGATGAAGAGGGATCGTGTCCATTTGTGTTGAGTGCAACACCATTAACCTCTAGCCCGATTAGCAACATGGAAGAAAAACTCTGAGCAGATGATTTCCGTCACTGTAATGTCACACTGTTGTTCTCGGCTGTCGAGGCTGAGCTCATAGAACACTGCCTGTAAACACACGCATGCACTTTGATGGACTGTTCCCAGCTTGTGCGCCCCGGCACTTGGCTCACGGGTTGGATGGGATACGGTCCGACGGTGTGAGGTCTTGTCTGGTCTGGGTCACTTTTGCTCTGCTCTGGCCTCAGGGAATGTTTGGCGTGAGATAAGACTGTGTTTGAAGAGGAGCTCCAGATGCTCGTATATTACAGGTTGTCTTGTCATGCTGCAGATAAAGCCTCAGAGAAGCTCCTGTCGCCAGGCCATACCACACACAGGCACACACTCACAGGGAAGATAAATGTTTACAGGAGGCGTTCACCCTTCGGCAGTGCCGTGCTGTGGACGGCAGGGCTGTCGGAGCTCTACCGTTTTTAGACCGCGGCACATTTCTGTAGTATCTAGATTCTGACAACAAGTTGCGTATCACTTCTTATAAACATATGATTGTATTCCCCTACGTTTGAGATACTTCCGATGTTTCATAAAAGATATTGTTCGCCTTAACAAACTTTGACAGATGGCTATACTGGTAAAGACGTGAAAAAAAATGCGAGCATGTTCTGGTTTTTGAGATTAGATTTTAGAGAAGCATGGCCTCCTCGTTCCGATGTCTTTCCGTGTCTCTCGGTAAAACAAATGTGCGGTTGTAATTTTAGTTCCTAAAGGTGAGATTGTGAATTTGTCACAGTGATAAAGACATAAAGTCCTGCAGTGGTGTTCTCTGTCACGCCTGCCTTAAGTTTATTAGGCCTGAAAATAGCTTTTACTGTAGGTTAAATCTTTACTGAATAAAACTGTGGTTTCAGTTTACTCTCAACATGTAACCTGTTGAAAAGGATCTGTCCAAAGGCATAATACTTTATTGTTATTGCTTCTCATTATATAATTTGGCTAACCTCTGTATATTGATTGCAAGTATTGTCATCACATCTCCCTTAGGCGGAGACTGTGTCCCTGCTTTCCATCCAACCTTGAATGAGGTTATTCCTCGCTAATAAGACGAGAGACGTGAGATAGTGGGTTTGTATAATGCAGAGATGGGTTTCCCTCTGTCATTAAGTCACGTGTTTGCTAAAGTGAAATGGTATATTGCTTGGCATAAAACGTGGCGTGTCTTCATTTGTCAGGCTCGTAGAGCTGTGAGACAAACGATGTTCAGAGTGTATGTCTGAGGGCCCTCTGAGACCACAGTTGAGCGCCTGCTCACTGGTGCGTTTCTCATGCTAATGTCATGGTCTCCCAGTCTATCTGTCACCCCATTACGCTAACATCATTATGCACAGGGGCCTGTCTCTGTCGTTGAAAAGAACAGAATCATTCCTGTCCCATTTTGAAGCAAATTGTTTGGGGAACATTTCTCTTTTTTCTTTTTTCCAGTGGTAATGGCGGTCCAATCATTTTGCAAGGCTCCAGGTATGCAGATGAATGAATAGCTATTTGAGCTGTTTGGTGAAAGGAGTTTTTGTATTATTCATGAGTGGGATGGTGTGTCTGAAAGAGAAAGTGTATGTGTGTGTGTATATGTGTGTGTGTGTGTGTGTGTGTGTGTGGCGCAGACACTATCAAACACGCCTCAACCTTAATACACTCATACCTAGAAATTTCAGATGATATTGGATGTGAACTGTGACATTGTATGTATGTACAATACATTTTTGTTTTTAAATACTTAACAAATATGTAAGTGGCTGCTCGGCACATGTATCACAGTTATAACGTAGGTTCTTTGAATCAAGATACCTGCACAGCCCTGATTAACCCTACAGCATGGCATTATTTCAGTCTCTAGGTGTTTCTGAGATCATCATGGTGTGATCTTCCCCTCTCTTCACTTGAAATCTTTTCATTTCACCCAGTGCCGGTTCAAATCCAGGTTAAAACCTTTCAACTCTCTCAATCTAAATCTCTCATTCTGGCAAACAACACAAATTCCAACCTGTCAGTTCAGCAGATTCCTCGTGCGTAAATCTCTCCAACTTGTGTGCCGTCTCTCTTTGTGGGAGGTATGCTACCCATGCACCCACCTGCTAATTGAAAAGCTTCAATCAGCTTGGCTAACTGAGGAGACAAAACTAGGTTCCTGTAATTGCCCTGGTGACAGTGCTTCAGCAAGGGGAAAAAAAAAAAAAAAACGTATCTCTCTCTCTGTGTCATCATTTGCACAACATTATGAATAGGTTAATAAAATAAAATACTTTAATTATAGCTTAGTTGCCATATTGTTAATGGTGTCAGTGTGGCTCAATTGAATAATACAGTTTCTACTATTAATTATCTGAAAGTGAACTTGTTTAAATGATATTTTACAGCCCCTTGATAAAATTACTGCTAGAGGCAATGTAATGATAGACAGACAAAGGCCATGCACGAATTATCATAAACTATTAGCTTGTTTCCAAAGGGTTTTATGTTAATCTTTTAGCGCTTAAGTACCCTGCAATTAACATATCAGGAGGAGCTGCCTTCCAGCTAGGCTTGCAAATTGAAGTGCTCAGATAAAAAAGCTATTGAGATGAAACCCTGAAAGAGAAGAGGAGCTATCGTACTGAAGTGTGCTGGAATTTTTGCTCGTGTGCTGTGTGTCTACACGCAAATCTGCGAGACAGAGAGAGCGATAGAGAGACTTTTAAGAGCACTGAGACAAAGAATGAGTGAAAAAGAGAGCAAGATGCCGTGAGAGTGTCTGTGATCAAGGATGTATAACAATACCATTATCTCTCTTGGGTGATGACATGAGATGTCTCTTTCAGGCCCCTTTCCCTTTGTCTAATGCTACACAGTGTGTGTGTGAGCTATAGGAGGAATGAAACGGCTCTCATTGGCTGCGATGGCGGCGTCTGACGGAATGTGTTTACATATCAGGCTAGTGGCTTGATATGTAAATGCAGCACTTTGAAAAGGCTACAGGGAGATATGGTTCATTGTTAGGTCTTCACAGTCTGTGTTCCCTTTTATGCTAAGCACAATTGTATCCACTGAGCGAGCATCTTGTAAACCGCCCGTTGCCTTTCGTAGGTTAAACCCACAAAGGAGACCCATGCAAGAAGATATGCATGTTTTATAGGGTAATTGGCAGCTTTGCTTTGGTCTGCTTTCTTTGTTGTCATCACTTAGCAGCTGACACCATTTACATTTACTACGATTTAATGCAATTTAATGAAAATACCATAACACATGCTTCGTGAGTTCAGTATTTTGTTTTGCTTCCTTACTGTAGAAAACAGAGGAGGATCACTATATATATATATATATATATACAGCATGACAACAGTACGTCTACTGTACTTGTCATCGCTGTAGGAAGTAATTTACAGTGAATGTAAATAATGAATTGTTAGACCATTACACATGGCATTCTGTACATTCTAGTACACATCAGTCCTGACTCAGTGAAACTATATTGTCCATAGAGAGCTGTGATATTTTCCTCCATCGCCCAAAGATAGATGACTCCACTGAGGCCTTAATCTCATGTTAAAGATTTGTTGGCCTCTAGAAGTCAGGCCTAGCATTGAGATGCCTCATCTGATTTATATGCACTAGCATAGAAGGAGAGCCAAGTGCACTATCTGCAAAGCAGATGCTGCAGCAGTGCCCTTGTATTAGGCCTTATATTTCACCTGAAATGAAATCTCTAAACAAGGTCATGTCCTCGAACTCCCTCTTCTCTCTCTTTCTGTCTTTCTTACTCTCCGTTTTTTATTCTTTTCATGTTTCTAACAAATCCTCCTCATGATAACCTTACAAAAACATTATGTGTGAAAAATAGCATATAGGAAATAGCATAGCACTATAACCCTAAGCTTGAGGGATTTTAATTTCTTACAGGGCTGAATGTGAGAGCAGAAAACACAGGTCCACAGTCAGGCCAAAATCCTGATGAACACCGACTTAAAACCAAATTCTTGTCTGTCAGCCCCTACAATTTATAGGGCGGAGATTACAAAGCTACCGATACAATAAATTAAACTGATGGACAGAATTATGCCCAGTGCTTCCTGCTCTCCCCAATGACGCACACTAACTTAGCACTGGCTGACAATGAGTGTGATTTACTACCCGGGCAAGAGTGGAAAAGAGAAAACATTCGCAGTCAGAGGCACCCAGGCCTCACTTTGGCCCACAGCCTAGTGAATAAAACCCTGCTTTAATTCACCCACAAACGTGTCACCATTAAAAGACTAAGAATAGGGATTGCAGATCATAAATACTCTCTGATTTATTAGCTAACAACAAAGAGTATAAGCCCAGCCAAGGAGAGGGAGATTGTTTGACAGAATGTTGTCAAGGACAGAAAGAGAGAGGAAAAACACACTCATTCTCTCGTTCTCATTCACAGACACTCTTAGCTAAATCTGACCGGCGATGTAGCCCAGCCCTATCTCCTGCAGCAGCAGAGGAGCAGATGTGTCTGCTCTCTTCTCAATGTGTGACAGACAGAAAAGATAAACACAGAGAAAAGCAGAGAGAGAGAGGAAGAGACGGCAGGAGGGAGGTAAAGAGAGCGGGAGCTGGCACGGCACTGGCTAATTTATCTCGCTGAGAGACAGATTAAAGAGAGAGGAGAGTGAAACAAAGTTCCACTGGCTTAATCAGCGGACAGCCTGCTAGCAGAAGACATGATAAATCAGAGCAGGCTCAGTCCAGGAGAAAGCCTTTTGCTCTGGGAGGGAACGGGAGACATCCTCAGCCAAACAGCAGTATCTTTTACATGGACAGTTGTGAAATAGCAGCTTGTGAGCTCGCTATGTGTATAACTTGCAATCGATACTCATTGCTATTGTTTGAGCAAACATTGTTATACAGTAGCATTCTGCTGTTACTTTGTTCCAACACTGTTATTTTTAGTAGTGGCTGAACAATCCTGCTTAGTGATGTAGTGGAAACAGGACAAAGGGACATGAAGGACCTTAAGTTTCCCCTTGGTTCTTCTGTGTAGCCGTGTCTTTCTTTAGCTTTGTGTCTGACAGGGGACTAACCTAAAGGGCCTAACCCCGGAACAGGAAAAGGGGCTTAGATATCCCTGTGTCATTAGTTCACTACGGGGTCACAGCTGGGTCACAGCAGAGCATGATTACACCCTTTGATTTATCTGCTTTGGAGCCCAAACACAGATAAATCTCCGAGCTCATCCCCGCCGTGGGATCCTCACCGTCTGATAAACGGCCCAAGCTGAATAAACAACCACCACACCCTCCACCCCCACAAACGCCCAACCCCTCATAAGTTATGAATAATTCATTAAGATTACAAGCTCTGTTAAATGTGTATATTTTGTATCTTAAATGGCAAAGGTGCTCCTATGATCTCTATCCAATCCTCCACGCTTGTCTTTGATGAAATACTAGAGAGGCAGAGGTTGGCGGACATTTTGTTTGTAGTTGTAAACTTTATTTCCTCGCCCCCGCTGTCGTCCTCTAGCATTTTCACATAAATATACTTTATGCAAATATGTAACCGGTTAGTCCGCACCACAGCTTCTGTGTAGATATTGGCCTGTCTGCGACTTTATGACAAAGTTTAAAATCATTCATTACAGTGACCCCTGTGGTAAATTCACTTAGCGGAAAATTGCCCCGGCTCTCCTGTTTGGCGCGTTGATGTGATCACGAGTGCATTTTTAACTTAATTAATTGGCCGTTTCTGTTGACAAGAAATTTATGCAGTAATAATTTGCTCGAAATAGATGCAGAGCGCAGGAAATGAGATATCCATCAGGGCGCTTGTGTTCCGCCAGCTGCACCGCGGCTAATATGAAAGTATTTCAGGCTGCTCAGACCCTGCTGTTTGCGCAGTCAAGATTATATATACCCACGATCCATTGCCTGCCTCAGAGGCGCTCATGGAGGTCTATGATAACAAAGACTATGTGATTTATGGCCTGCTGTGAAAGCAGAACTTGATGAGATTAAACAATTTCATAGCACGAGTGTTTCTCAGAGGGCCCTCTGATTTGTGGCAGCAACATCGACAGTAAATCAGGTTTATATATCTGAAAGCATGCTCAGCAAAGGAGTGCAATTACTGTTTAAGACAGCTACTTTTTATTTAATTTTTATCCCTGGTTTGTCTCTTTTATTCCTGGCCTGTCACGCAGCCACTCACCTTCATAAGTCCTTCTCAGGGAAGGGTTGAAGAGAGGAGGTGGGGAAGTCAAGGAGGGGAGGCGAGGAAGGTACGGTTGCGTGGGCCCTCTCCTATCTCTCCTCCGCAGCTTTTAGAGAAACAACAACAACAACCAGAGGATGAAGGCGGTCACCGGCAGAACAACACGGGCGTCCATAGAGCAGGGGGAAGCACTTCATTTTTAATGCATTGTTTGCCTGCCGCTATGTCCCTGTCTGAGTAAATGGAGTAGGCAGAGTGTAATTAGAGAGCTGGGCTTTGCTCCGTGCCATAAAGATGACATGGTGTAATGATACAGCTTACAGGCCCGCAGAGGGTTCTGTCTCGCGACGGAGGATCTGGGTCGTTTGCCTGTGACTTATGATAGGTGTGGAAGATGACAGTGTTATCATTGCGACGTGGAACTCAAAGATGGGGATGGGGTAAATTTCTTGCGAAAGGTTGTCAGGCGTTGGAGGTGAGCAGAGATCAAATCATAGAGAGCAGATTACTCATCTGTGTTTACAGGTTGCATGTAATATTTTTCAAATGGAAATATAGAGGAATCTAATTTTCAGTAGCTTAATAATTATCATTATTATTTGTTTCTAATTTTGTTTATTGGTTCTAAAATATGGGCAGTAACCAGTTCAAATTTCTAAATCATACGCTCATGTGCTCCAAAAATACCTTTTCATGCTAAAAAAAAAAAAAAAAAAAAAATCGGTGTGAAAAACGCAAACATAAAAAATAAATAGGCAGAATTTAAATGTCTTATTTCTTTTCAGCTCTGAGGTCTGAGGTAAATTGATAACTGAGGTTGTCTTATATTTACATCATTCAAGTCTGCAACTGTACTAATCAACTAATCAGCTTGTGTTTGTACATGGATACATGTAAGTGAACATGTAACACATGTGCATTACTGTTTCATGCTTCCAAATAATGTGAGGTGGTTTGTGTGAGCTTTTTAATGAGTGCATGCACACATGCAAATCTGCGTGTTTTGAAGTTGTGGTTAAATGTTCCACGGATGTGTGTGTGTGTGTGTTTGTGTGTCTGTGTCCTTGGGTGAAGATGAGTTGTGCATCTGTCTGCATCATCCCATATCTTCCCAGAAAACATCAAGTGATCTCATTATTTCGACACATCTCAGGTTTTTTTTTTTCCCCCGCTTTTTTCTTCCCGTATGCCTTGAGTCAAAATTAGTTTTCATTCCTTCTGTGATCTTACTGACTGAAGCGGGCTCAAAGTAAAGAAAATCGGCGTCTTCGTAGCGGGGCTGAGTCAAACACACACTTCACACAGCCGAAGTCTGAGTTAAGCATTGCTAAGTAACCTTCACATTTCACTCGTGTGAAGAGCTAATTTCCTTTAAGTTCACATGTCACTTTTTGTGGCTCTTTTTGTGGGTCCTCTTCAAATGTCTCTCGGCGTCTAATTGCATAGGAAACATTCTAGACAAGCCGGTGTGACAGGCCCGCTCTCAGAGTCTTCAATTATTAAACATCCTACACTCTAGAAAACAGGCCTGACGTTAGCTACAGCCCCTAATCGGAACAGAAAGCTTCATGATATGTCACACTCCTGAGTTGCTGGGGTTTTGTGTATGTATGTGTGTGTGTGTGTTTGTGTAGTTTGGGTTGAGCAAGAAAAGATAAAAATATTTCTTTTCACACTAGTTAAATCAGGCAAAAAATCTGACAAAAAAATGATATTTGGCACAGGTAGATCAGAAGATTCACATCTAACTTTTTTGTACTTCTGAAAATATATAAAACAACCACTTATGTTTTATGTAAATTTTGAATAATACATTTATTAATTGTCCTTTTGCTAATATATAAAACAGTTTTTTTTTACCAAAGTAAAAGGTCAAACTAAACTAAAATAAGAAAAAAGCCCCGAGGTAATTGTATTGTGTACCTGTAATGGAGGCTTACATTTCCACTTTTAAATCACCCACACTTATTCGGCAAGACGCTCAAAGAAAAGGTCAAATTACTTTTTAAATTTCAACCTAATAACAAACACAGTCCTTATTACCATCTCTGCGTCATCGCTATGGATGATTAACGTCCAGCAGCACTCAACCTTTGCCTGTCTGACGCTTAGCCGTACACAAAACGTCGGTGTTCACTGTTGCTGGTTCGCCCCGTGTGCCTCGTGCCCTGAGAGAGAAACATCAGAACAGTTGCTCTTGTGATCAGTGATCATATGATACATTTAAACTGAGCAAGCTCATCAGAGTAGAACTGGTAAATCATTAAACACATGCTCAGCATTCACCCCGCTGAGCAAAAGACTGCTGTACTACCCAGTCGTGCAGACACCGTTACATCAAATGTTCTTCCCCCTGCCATTACCTAAGAAAACAGAATTAATACTTTTCATGCACACAATAGCAATTTAAAACTCATTATAATATTTTATGTATTCCCCTAAATCACAGATATCAAGGTCAAAGAAACTAAACAAGAAATATTTTAATTAATATACCAGTTTTGGTATATTAACAATAAGGTAAAAACCTTTCACAATATAAGTTGTGATTGTTTATGGCAACAGATTTCCAACCTCGACCAACACAAGTTGGTTTTTTTTCTGGCTATATAATAACATCCAAATATAATATTTTGTGGATTAGTATACCACAATATTATGCCTCTGTATGAAAACACTGAATTATGCACAAAAGTCATGTGTGTGTGCATATATATGAGGGGTGTTTCAATCTCTGGTACTGAATTAGAGCATTTTCTCATTTCATCATTGCTATTACATGCTGTAAGACGCTGCAAGCTGGTGCTACTTATTGGTTTTTCATTGTTTATCTCTAAAAGCGTTGTATTGTTTGTAACTCCTAACTTCAGAAGTATGAGACATGAATCATAGAAAATTCCATCTAGTGAAGAAATAAACGTGTCATGCCAGCATTAAATGTTGACTCAAATAAGTTCACAAGTTGTGTCTCCTCTGATCTTTAACATGATCAGAAAGCAGCACCAGTTTACAGAGACAAGACGTGAAAAAAAAAAAAAAAAAAAAGTTCCATGCACAGACACAAAAGAAATATTTTGATATAGACCCAAAGAGAAAACATATCAAAAGACATTTTTATACATGTCTTTTGCAAGCACAAAAAGCAGAAATGGTGTCAAGAGAAAACAAAACAGAAGGCTTGTTTCTTCCAACAATTGCTTTAAGCTACAAAAATCTCCTTCAGTCCCTAGCCTCCCCTCAATGTCAGCCCCACCGCCCGCCCCCCCTTCCCCTCCCCTCATCCGCCCTACCTCCCTCTCCCTCCTCTTCGTTTCTCTCTTTTCCCCCCTTTTCGCTCTCTAAGGCAGGACAGGGCCCTCTTTGCACCGTGATAGGTTGCGGGCTGATGCTTAGCAACAACATTCCTGTGCCCTAAGTAGCAGTAAGCCTCTGGCTGAACTCTTTGATGTGGCTGTCAGGCCACATTTATTTCCTTTTAGCACTTTGTCTACTTGTCCAGATGTATAAGGAGATAAAAAGGGCTGGTGTTTACACTGGTCTCCCTCTGTAGCGCGGCTGTAATTAGATTGTATTGCTGGTCAGTCTTAAGCAGGGAGGTGAGGTGAGACAAGGCAGGAACTAGCTGTGTCAGGATGAGCTGGTAGGAGTGAAGCTCCAGAGTTATAGGCTACAAAAGAGGAAAGCAACGTATATCCTCTGTATAGTGCAAAATAGTTCCTTTACGTACCTTTACTTTGGCAGCCAACATCATATCTCGCATCGCGTTCTGGTTAAATCTTTCTAGATCAGTAGTGTAATATACTGTAATATAACACATATCAAGATTGTAAAACTTCAGAAACTTTGTTGCAGTCGAATCTGAAAAACACCTAGATATGCGTCAACCTTCCTCCGACTCACTTTTTGGTATCTCATATTTTCAGGAACCCCACTGTGGAGGTGGTTATGTGCTCCGTGTGGCTCTCTTTGTGTTCTGCTTTCCCTCTGTCTTTCCATCCCTCGCCTGTCTCTCCCTTGCTGCTCTCCTCTCTCATGGTGATATGTTGGAAGTAATAATCACTATTGCCTCTGGGTTTATCAGCATTTATTCGCATAACAACACAGAAAAGGAGAAGACAGACAGCACTGGTGTGATGTATTATCCAGTATGGGGATCATCTTTCATAATGACATCCAACAGAGCTTCCTCTCTCTGCCACCACTCATTTCTCTCTCTCTCTTTCTCACCCACACACACACACACACTTGCACTTTCTTCTTCTCTCTCCCTTTTTACACTCCCCTCTGTCCACCCTTTATTATCAGAGAATCCATGGTGCTCCTCAGCCTGTAAATTTGTGCTGCATTATCATGAGCTGTGGTGATAACTCACATTTGCACAGAGACAATAATGATGTGAACACTCAGCATATGCCCCGGGCCCAGCAAATTAAAACAATGCTCAGCTTGATGAGCAGACTAATCTGGACAGCAGAGAGACTGAGAGAAAGGGGTCCAGGAGCATCTTAAATAGATGACACAGCAGCACCTCCCTCTGTTCAGTGTAGGAACAACCAGAGAAAAGAAGAGGGAGACGGAGAGAAAGAAAGGAGACGGAGAAATGGGAATAAAGAGAAAGAGTCTAGATGAAGAGCTTGTTTTTAGAACATGAAGGGGATATGATGTGTGAGGACATCATGAGACGATCACTATCTTTTATTTTTTTATTGTTGTCGCTCTAGACCTTGGGGAGCTGAAGTTTGTATAAATAAGCATTGTGTTCGCCAGATAGAAAGCTTCTTTATTTTGTCATTAATGCAGAAAAGGAGGACATATTGTCACTTTACTGTTGGGGGTACTGCCAAGCTCCAGGGGGTAATCATACAATGGTATGTCTCTGTTCAACATTCCCAACCATGTATTATCTCTGTAGAGTTATATGTCAATCATTCATTTATCTTTTGGATTTTATTGTATTGGATTTTTATTTTTTGAGATGTTAGTTATTGTAAGAATTGACAACATTAGTGTCAACAACATTACAGAGGGCTGCTGTGCGTATATCAGTGGCTGTAAAGGGAAGGCTAACATTAAGCATCGACACCAGTCTTGCTTCTCCTCTCAGGTTTTTGATTTTGTTCCTATAAAGCATTAAAGTAATTAATCCACTAGTCCTCTTAAAGCAAGCGCAAGAGAGAAAATCCCAATGTTCTTCTTCATTTGTTCCACATGCTTTCTCATCATAAGCATTGTTGCTTTCTCATCCTCAGGACAGGTCATTGACTAAAGTGAAAGATTGCAGATGTGGAGGGGTATGGAGAAAGGTCGGGGAGCAGAAAAGGGAGGATCGGGATATGGGAAGGCTGGCTGATTGATGTTCTGTGGGTGGGGTAAAATGGGAAGTGACAACCACAGGCGTTGAATGGGTTTGGTTTGATCAGCAGGCTGGTGGTGTCATGTAAAAACACAGGCACTAGGTGGGTGGTGATACTGAAAGCAAGTTGAATGTAGTCCCATAGGACCAAAACCAGGGTGCAGAGGCAGCCTAAGGCTCTATCCAGTCTCCAGTTAACCCCAGCAACCCTCCCACTCCTTCCAACATCTCTCTACCGTAGTCTGTGGGTGGTGCTGTTAATAATGTGGCAACTAGGAAGATTAATTGTGAGCAAGCAGCAGGATTAGGAGGGGCTTTGTGGAGCCAAGCAGACCAGAAGAGGCCCAGGCTTGTGATCTTTCAAGCAGGCCAGGAAATGATGCAAGCAGGGGCACAAATCTACAGAGGCTCTGAGGAGCATGGAGGTAGATCAAATGGAGAGGGCTCACAATTTCAGTCTCAATGCCTGAGTTGCACTGTTAGCTCATATTCATTGTCATTAACAGACTCCTTGTGTGTTTAAAATTACATCCAGTATTAATTAAATTATCAAGTATAAAGGGTAGAATCAGTGTGATAAATATACTTACATATATATATATACACATATATATTTATATAGCATTTGGAGTGATGAAGCTCTGCAGGTGCTACAGTCAAAAAATATTGAGTATTGATAGCTGATTGTTTTTCTTTAAATGGAAGGTGACAGTTCTTACTGAGTACAGTGTGTTCTTATTTTGGGTTGTTTTACTTCTTGTATTACACATTCCATACAAGTACAGCATACACGCAGGGAGTGATTTCTAACAGGTTTCAGCTACTCCAGAGGCTGAGAGCAGCAGGTCTGCTGTCAAAACAATATTTCTATTCTAAGCTATTTCTTTCAAAAGCATAGTCCACCAGCATATATGTAGTAGGGTCTCAAAATGGGCTTATTTTGCCATTTTTCTCATTGGTGTAATATGAGACACACGCTGGCCAGACCTTAATGCCTTTTAGAGATGCTATCTGAAAGCACATTATGTGATCGTTTTCAATTCACAGTGCTCTCTTTGCCCATGAAGAATATGGTTCCATTTAACAGTGCAGACCATTCCATTTCTCAAGGTTATGCATGGGCATGTAGAGGAACAACAATAAAAGGGGGAAAAATGCAGCACCACACCATCTCTAATATGTATTTGTCAGTTGAGTCTCTTGCTATGATTAAAGGCCCAGTGAATTCCTTCCTGCAGGAAAGGAAAGTATTTCTGCAAAGGCATCAGATATCGCTGTGTCATGATAAACTGCCTGCTCCACCAGCTAAAAGGCTAAGGGAAGGAAGAGGATGTTTTGGACCTTGAAAGTACACAAAAGAACAACAACACAAGAAACTCTTGACCTGTTTGGAAAGATGCTCTGAGATCCAGGCCTCTGTTTTCTCTCTTTCTTAAAGCAGCATTTGTCACACTTGTTTAGCCTGAACTTCAGACTTACTGCTTACTGTCAATAACTCAGTTAAGTTGTACAGCCAGGAATCTATGCACGTACTGTATTTACATCATATTTGTTAAACAGGGTATTTAAAATGCAAATTGCATTTCAGCTTCTAAAACCAGTGTAAATAGGTCATGTTGTTCCATTTGTCAGACTCCTCTCACGTTGACCACAGCAGGAGGGCATTGTTGAGTGAAGGTTAAGATCTCCAAGCCAGGTAGTAAATCAGATCATTAAAGCCGGGGTTGTAGCTTCACAACACATTAGCATTAATAAAGCATGAACTGCAACATTATGTCATAAAACAGAGGCAGTGTTTTCAACATTTCCCGTACCAATCTAAAATGATTTATGACACTTACAGTCAGACATAATGACAAATACCTGGCATTAAAAACTAAATGGTTATTCTATTTAAATGTTTTCTTTCTCCAAGCCATCCAATGAGGCCCGAGCTGAGAGTCACCCTCTGCCCTACAGTCCTCTACCCCAAGGATCCAGAGATGCAAGGAACCACAAAGGTGAGGAAAAAAAGAAAATTGTTTTGACTTCATAACCTTTCCAGGCGAGTCAATCTGTACAGATGTTCTGCCTCAAAATAAACATGAAGCTACGCAATATATTATCATGCATTCAGTCAAAACCTAGGTCCATGGATTATGTAAATATGAGTCATAACCCTAGCAGCCTAGCAACCCTACAGAGAGTGGGAATCTATTGAGCTTGAGAGTTGAAGTTATGTTATCTATTCCTATTGATCTCATCTCTTCTGTGCAATGTGTTGATAGTGGGAATAAATCTCAGTAATCTAGGTTAACGCTGATCTGAATGTATGCGTAGGAGCAACGGAGTACATATACAAGATGAAGCATCCTTGATCTGTTGATACTAGACATTGATTAGGCCTCCATTGACCCAGTGTAGTCTGTTGATGTAATTGTGTAGCAATTTCTTAACATCAAACACTGCGCTCAAGGAAGAATGCATCACATTAATTTAAAAGATACACTCTTATAAATTATTCGTGAAGTCCAACTACCGCTTGATTCTCAGCTGTGGTTTTATTTAAACAACAACAACAAAAATCTAAATAGGTAGGGTCTTCTTCATCCCAAATTGTGGTGATATGTGCTTGATAATCTGCCTTTCTACGCTCTGAATTTTGAATCATTTGAATCATCTCGTTCTTTGGGTCCTCACTGGAATAATCTCTCCACCTCTTATTCCTGAGACATTCATCACTTCCTTTGTCTTCATAACAAAACACTTGTGATGAGATGACCACCACTGAGGTAGCAAAACAGGTCAACAGTGACATTCTCCACCCTACACAGAGTAGACTGCCCACAGCCGCTGTTTACGGTACCAAGGACAGATCTATGTCATCATAGCCTGACCGGTGGCAGCTTCTCACCGGATGTAAGGACAGGAAGGGCCCTGTGTTTTGTCAAAATCAGACCTAGCTAAGAACAGTCCATTTAAAGGTGAGGGGATCTGACACATGAAATATTTTCCCCTCCGTCTGAGATCTGAGCCGCAGTGACAGTCTCCATTTGTTATTTTTATGATGCAGTGCTGCAGTCTTAGATAACACAGCCCTCATCTTCGCCCTTCACCTCCTCTTCATGTCCCTGCCTCCAGCCCCTACCCCCGCTCTTTGTTATGTTGGTTTTTTTGTTTTTTTTCTTACTTACTCGTCTTAAACACACTTGAGTTTTTCTATATGTGTGGGAGACGGTCACAATAACTTCTCATTCAAAGAGAACAAAGCTGTGGCAAAGCAGTGCAACAACAAACATTTCTCACATGGTAATTCCAAAAAAACCGAACCTTTACTGAGTTTAGGATATAAACAATGGGGGTGAAACAAAATGCTGCATGATTTTATATTGTTCAGTGCAAAACACTCTTGTTTCAATACCTATGGTAAATTAAACAAGTCACTACACATTTTGTTGATTTGTTGAATAAGTGAGGGGTTTTGGTGATACAGTACTATATATCCTGTGTTTGTCACCTCCACATTGTTGTACTGTGAAATACTGCCTTTGTTTTGTGCTAAAAGTTCAGAAACCACACTCAGACAAAAGGCATCCATTTCACAATGTTTGGACATCAACCATGGATTTGATAAATTGTTATACCCCTAATAACTAGTTAAACTATTTCCAGGTGCATATTATACCCCATGTGATTGTGATGTGATGTGGGTATGAGGGAGGCTGTGTAGTTTTATTCTGACTCCAGCAGCAGCAATTCTGACATCGCCCCGTCGGCTGCACAGAAAGAACCTCCCTTTTCTTCTTTCAACCATCCGTGCCCATCCCTTCCACTGTGTCACCTGTGTGCTGTGTGGAAGCCCCAGAGTCTCGGTGCCAGAGGTAATTACAGCAGCTAGGAGCTCCCAGAGGAGGGGCAGCGCTGGCAGGTCACTGCCCAGGGAGAGAGGGGTGGAAACCAAGGACAGAACTCCAGGATAAGATCCTGTCTTGGTTGGCAGAGGAGTCAACCTAGAGGAGACGGAAGAAAATAAGGCAGCGAGGAGAAGAAAAGAAGAGAGTGAGGATGTGCTGTAGTGCTAGTGCAATCTAAATCAAGTGTTTCATAGAGCAGGTCTGACAACAGATAGATATATAGACCTGGAGGAAAAGATAAAGGAGAGATGAAGAGACATGTGGAGCATTAAACAGTGAAATAAGACTTAAAAATGAGAGAGAAATAGCCAAAAAACAATGTGAAGGAGGAGGTGGGGGCTCCAGTGTGTCTCGGTGAAGGCGTGACACAGAGTAGTGTGGAGTATATAGTCTGGCAGAGGGGCCTGAGGATCCTCCACTACTGTCACCTTGGCTCAAACTCTCAGCACTGGTCCAATTGTCAACTCAACTTAAATCTAAGTCCCAGCTTTGTGTGTCTTCATGAAGACTATACCATACTATACCGTGCTATGAGCCACATCCAATGACATGTTGCTAGCCCATGTCTTACCATGACAATACATCATTTCAATATGCTCCATGCAAAACAATGCTCTCGGTTATTTATTACCAGCATGTCATTTTCTTTTAGGTGTCAGATTTTGAAGTGTGATTCACAAGTTTATTTCATAAGTCTAATTATAACTGTAGACGTACATAAGAAAATACTTCAGTCTTGATTGATATATCCATGTGCATAGAGATTTTTAATGGAATACCTTTCATTTCCTCTGTGTATTTAGAATACATATGCCAGGCAGTAATAACTGCATTTTTACAGGTATCAGATTAAATTTGAGTAGGCCATCCCTCAGCTGTGACAGCAGTAAATGAAAGGGATATCTTTGTACAAGCAGAGTAAACAGACAAGGCCTGAAATCTGCCTTACAGTATGAGCCCTGGGCCCCTTTAATCTTGTTGTTCTGGGCCTGCTTCCAGCTACTTTGTATGTATGTATCCTAAATGGTGCACAACTGTTATTAAAATCCCAGGAGGAAAGCAGCCTTCAAAGCAAAAAAAAAGAAAAAAGAAAAGAAAAGTAAAAAGCTACTTCCTGACGACACCCATGGGGCGCCTCATATTTGTTTGGCAGTTCTGTTTCATTACATGTTGGGGTGATCCGCACCGCAACTCCTGCTACACCCCCTTCCCAAAAAAAAAAAATGGAGCTACAGGAACAGATCCAAACTAAGAGTAAACTGTTTTACAGTTTCTGCACAACAAATAAACAAACATCTGGAAGCATTCAGAGCGGCCCATTAGAAGGGCTCTGGGCTTTGCCAAAAAGGGGTAAATGATGAGGAATGGGCTGTCGAGAGGCTGGTGGAGACAGGGGAGAGGCCAGATGACAGAGCTGTGGGTGCTAAGCACTGCCTTTTAGAGCTCAGCTGGGCTCAGAGAGATCTACACCTGCTGCTATCTCCTCCTCCCCTCCTCTCCTCCACCAGACATCTGGATGAGATACATGACTAATGGATGACTAAACTGCTAGTGCTGAAACCTAGCTGTTGTCATTATGAAGGGAAAGGTTGTTAGTTTGACTGATGACTTAATGTTCTTTGCACAACACACTTACTAAAACAAAAAGTGAATCTGACAGTTTTAAAAAATGTTAATGCATCAAAATAGATATACAGTTCCTCGTTGTTGGCTTATTGATGCTTGTATATGGCTGCAAGAATGATTATTTTATTTATAACCACATTGATCAGATGCTGTTGTGAATACAAATATGACCCCTTTCATGAAGTTATGTGATTTAAGGGGAACACAATGGAATTTTTTTGGGTAAATTAATTGATACATTACCTCACACATCTGTTACTCCACTCCTAAGTTGTTTTCCGTGCTTATCTTGAGCGATATGTCAGTCCTGTTTGATGTCACTGTAGTTAGAATGAAAACTCTCATCTCTCTCTCTGCTGATAATCTTCCCGTTCTGGTTTGGACTGCCTTGGCATGTTCCGTGAGTATGGAAATGTCCTCTCTGGAGCTCAGTGAGAAAAGACAGAGCACCTTTGACGTTTCCCATTAGACACATGTACGTGCTCTGCAAGACATTTCATTCAGTCTCATAATGATTATACCAGCAGGATCTGTCCCCTGATAAACATCACTCTTAAACACAAAGGCTTGCTCTGGCCCTCACAACTAAAGTGAAGTATATGGAAAGAGCAAAGTTTAAGTTTTTTTTTTTCCTCCACACTAGTCCAGTATATCCTTTGCAGACCTGCTTTCTGTAAACTCTTGTAATAAAGCAAACTATAGACAACGCATGCCTTCAGCGTCAACAAGAGAAGACAGATGATGAAATATTGTTACAGATAATGATACATATGCACATCTCTCTGCGAGCTGTACAGCATGAGCTTATGTCTGCACCAAACTCTATGGGGTGAATTGACAAAGAAAGACATGGCCTTCTTCCCAGGTACTGAAATCATAAAAATGTTTCCCAAGCACTCGTCATTGCATGAAGGTTTTATGTCTTTGCAGTGTTTGCCAGTTCATGAGCTGATGAAGTGTTAAAGATTTGTTTCTAATGACTGGGGGCCTTAGTCATGTAAATGATAGGCGCGTAACTCAGAATACAGCCGCAATAATCTCAACCACAGTAAAATGGTTTTGTTTGTTTGTATAAAGAGGAACACTTTTCCCCACAGAAGTTTCTGCCAAGCTAGAAAATACTAAGCGATGTATATTTTATTACACATAACAGTTTCTTTACTCATTTGGCCTTTAAGAAAAAGCATGTTTTATAAGTAAGGTATTATTTTCCTATACTCTCTGATCTTCTAATTGAAGACTACTTAAAATAATATTTTTTTTTAATATGTGTAGTATAATAAAATATGTTTAGTTTTTTTCAACATCATAAAATCAAGATAAAAGAAAAAAACATATGATGTGACATAAGAGGTCAAGAAGGAACTTAAGGAAAGAAAATAAAAATGATGATTTGGCAAAAAAAAAAAATTAAAATGAGAATCATTCTATATAAATTGTTCATCAAGTCAGAGGGAAAAAAGCATATATAAAACCAAAGAAAATAAATAATTAGACATCAGGAATTAAATGTGATAATTGTTTTTTCGAGAATTTTCGATACTGTGTGCTTTGGCCTTCCATATCTGTACACCGTAATACCTGTGTGTGACCTTCTCAAACAGATAAAAACACTAGTTGCTGAAATCCATTCTGTGACTGTATAGCTCCTGCTGCATATCACAGCACATCACAGAGGTACAGTATATAACCCCCACACTATGAGGACAGGCTCTATTTCCTTTATCTGAGTCAGATGATGTGATATTATTCCTCCCAGGAGTGGATTGGCTCAGCAACATGAATATCCATTAAAGCCGGCCTATGGAGATGGATGAGGGGAGAAGGGGACAAGGCAAACTGGGCCAGCAATCGTTCACCGTGGCCTCACATAACACTGCACTGTCCGCATACAAAGCGATGAGAGCTCATTTTTTTGGAAGCAGGCCTGTCCTTGTTATTACTAGCCCCCTGAAACAGCTCAACGTTTTCTCCTTCAGAAGCAGGCTAGATTAAAATGCCAGGATAACCTCCTCAACTTCCATGACAGGCTTAACTGCTGAACTCTGACGTGCCAGCTCTAAACTGCTTTGAGAAAGCTGCCTTCCACCAAGTGTCATTATCTATCCTTTATCGGATGGCACTCCTCTCACAGTGTGTGAATAATTCTGTTTGTACTGGGTTTGGAGAAATGTCAGTGACACTATTGTTTTTACCTTGCCGTTTGATGTAGCTGAGAGAGTCTCCTTAGTATCTTGAGTTCTTTAACTGATGTTGGACGTATACAGCAAAAAAGTTGAAGTGAAAAGATAGCGCTGTCAGCTTGAGAGCTATTTCAAGATATTTGTTTGTTAGTTCCTCTCACTACTAGTATAAAAGTAAATATTTCTGTCTGTGTTATTCTGCCTTAATAAGGTCTGATTCACAGTCAAGTTTATTATGATGCCACCAAGACTTCGCAGATCAGTATCTATCTGAATATTATTCACTGTACAAATTACCTACATCTACATTATATTTATTTTATAATAAACATTAAGCAGTTTGAACTCTGAGCCTGAAAGCTTACCATCATATGTTTGAACTCCTCCATCCATCAACCACTGAAATATGATGATTACAAACTTTGAACCATTTTCTCAGCGGCAGGAAATTATGTAGCCTCCTAAATCTTTACCGTCCGTGAGTGTTGCAGACAAACCTTTATTATTTATGACGATACAAACCCAACTGGACTCACCCGTTAGGACTTACTAAAGCACAAACAGACGTAAGTTTGAAGCAATATGTTGGCCTGTACTCCAAACATGTCAGAGTAATAGACAAGGACATAAGTTCCTGCCAATCTGGCCCATCCCTCTTGGATAAACATACCACTGTTGCTCTGGACCTTGGTCTACTTCCCAGTTGCGCTGGTCATTCTCAGGAAAGAATCAGAACATAAATCACATAAAATGAATAGGTCTCACCGCTAGAATCAGCTCTGCGATTCAGGTATTGCTAATGCAACTATGCTATTTTCCACCATGATTTGAAGTTGTGGTTCGGGAGAACTGAGATGCAGTCTGTGCTTTCCAGCCATACTTTCACTCAGACGTTGGAGCAGATTTCTGCAGCCTTCATGGTATCCAAAGGTGGGAGTCCATCATAGTAATTTAGGATGGGGTCTAGCTGCCAGATGGTTTTTGGATATTTTTACAGCAGGATGGATGTTGGGTCCACCAGTTTCCTTCTGTGTCAGTACCCCTTGAAACAAATTGTTCAGTGAGCAGGCGGAGTCTGTCTGTGTGAGAGGACTCTCTACCCTTCATTCTGATGAATAGCTACTAACATGCTGGCAGATGCTGGACAACTTGTCATGCTAAAGGGGACATGATCAGACCACAATAAGTCTTCGTAGCTTTGTAATTATTGTATATTACCAGGCATATTTACAGAGAGATACAACATGTCTCATATTTTAGATTGTATGATACAGTGTGAGTTAACCAAATAAGATGCAGTACTTGTTAAATATACATGTCTTGGTTTATGTTGGATCATATATCTTAATCAGGGTGTTTTTAATAAATTATATTTTGAGTAGACTGTAGATCGTATTTCTAGAGTAACTGATCTCACACAGTAATCATTCAAGATGAAAACATGCATTAATGCTGGTCTGGTTAATGGCTCCAACAAATTAGATTCCAATTCACTTGGTGGCCAGTTTATCATGCTGGGTGACAACACATTCTGCATGGCTTAACAGCTGTGCTACATCACTGAACCTTCCTGTCAGGCATGATCGTAACAGAGCTATACATGCCATGGAATCACTAATATGCAGTGAGAAAAGGGGCCAGCAGTGATTATTTATACAGCAACATAAAGTGGACTCTGGTGTCCTGTTGGAGGACAGGCTCCAAGTGGCAATGACACACTATAACAGCTATACTTTCCCTGGTTGGCCATGTAGATAACACCCAGTATGTGAACACAAAAATGCACGAGTTTGTTTAGACCGATATATATATTTACACACACACACACTCCCGTGTCATGTGGAACCAGTGACTACTGGTTGTATAACACTTGGGCAAAAATGTGCTTAAACTTAAACTTATAAAACTATAAGCGCAGGACTTATGTACCAAAGACTAGATGATGAAATACTGTAGGCCTACTGTCATTACACAGACTTTACATACACCTTTGTGTTTTTGTACACTATTAGCACTTTGATGGCTCTTAGGTATTATAGTACTATTCAAATTAAGATACCAAGAAGTTTCTTGAAGGCCTTGGTGAGCTCTATGAAGTGTATTTGACAATTCATGATACTGTGTAGAAGTGTTTTTTTTTTCAAGGCAACAGTACAGGTGTGCAGATGTTACTAAATAAATAACTAATAACTAAAAGTGATATTCGCTTAATACATAAACATGCCAAGTATATTGTCAAGTGTGTAGTGCAATTATTCCAAATAGGCATGACTGCAGGCACTGTTTCTCTAGAGTGTCGTGGGTCCTGGAGCATCATACACACACACACACACACACACACACACAAACACTGACACACTCATTCCCAGGTACCCTCAATGCTCCAAAGCTATTGTGGTGGAAAGAGCTGAACTCATCTGTCAATTACGGTAAGCTCCATTGGGCCATTGTCTAAACTGTTTTCTCACTCACTGGTGAATCCAGTGATTTATTGTCAACTACCTTGACATCAATATACAATTGGGAGACACTAAGCTGTGATGTCTGAACACAAACTATTGTCAGAGTATCAGCATAGCTCACATTAAGTGCCATTTAGATTATTCATTGCATCGGGTTCTGCTTGTGCGTTATCCCATATGCAGGGCTTTCAGTGCTTTGGATCTGAGCTTCTACTTATTTTAGATTCACTATTCAACCACATAAACAGACATACTTATTATACAAATTCTGTCAGTCACCTTGCACTGCCCTGCCTTAGTCTATAAGGTCAACTTTATATCAGTGTCAGGCCTATTTTCTGAACTGATATACATGTATCTCTCTTAAAATATAATAGGGAGCCTCAGTTACAGGAAATAGGGGGTATTTTATGGTTTGTACTGGCATCAACATGCCAGCGCAACCAGAGAGAAAAGAGCAAGGTCTCTGAAATGCTAGGAAGTCCAAAACAACCTTTTAATCTGTCACTTTGATTTGCTGATTAAGTCACCTTAAACAGACAGAGCAGGTTTCTCTGTCATGATAATATGAACAGACAAGTTATTTCACCATCATAATTTGATTCGTAGATAGTTTCTGGCATGTTATGTCGCTATAGTGCAAGATGATTGGATTGACTGAGTCATTTTGGTCAAACACATGAATTTATCCGAGATTGTTGTGATTTAAAAGGCTGTTTGCTTCGGCCCCCTCCCTCAGGACAAACACACATTCAGAACTAAACCTTCAGTATTGATAGCCATCAAACTATATTATATCTGCTCAGAAAGACGTAATTCTTTGATTATGCATTCGTGTACAGTATCTGTTGAGCGCGTACTACTTGTTTGTACTACTGTAAAAATTCAGGGGAACTTAGGAACGCAATACAATAAAAAATATCATGAAAGCAAAGCAAAAACAAATTATTTTGCATGCTGAGCTTGGCCTGGAGAGCCTCAAAAGAAAGCTAAAATATGTCTCACCATTTGACACCATTAGCAAGTGTTAACACATAACCTTTGGCAGCGCTGTGCAACTGCTTTACACCATTTTAGGCATTGGATAACAAAGACGGGAAGAGGGCATGATATTGGATAAAATAAAATGAACATGTCTGGCGGTGGGATTGTTGTTTGCACACTGTGACCCTGAGATGCAATGTCTTTGGGCTAGTCAACTGCTTGTTTTGTGCCCTTTTGATCCATTGTGTTTCTGGTTAAAATAACAAGCTTGGTTATAATTTTTCTCCTTTGCATTATACCATAGTATAATGTTCTATCTACATTCATGGTAAAAAAAATAAAAATGAAGTAAATACATTGTTTTGTAAGAGCACACCCAATGTAGAATGTCGTAACATCGGCTGTGTTATCGTTGTGTTTTGTGTAGCAGGTAGTAGATTGTAATAGCTGAGCTGAAAGGATGATATTAAGACAACCTTGGGTTGCGATAACACAGCCATGGTCCTTCATGCCATCACTAACCCGCTGAGGAATGACTCAAACTATACCTCTAACAGCTTATTTGCACTCTTTATACGATACTTGAAGGGTTAAAGGCTTTTAGAAACTGCCTCCTTGGTCCTCTTGTATTGTGATATGCTGTTAGCCATTAGACTATACCGAGGTAATCCTGACAAATACAATGAACAAATCAAGGATATTAGTGCTGTGATGTGCAGTCGATAATATTTGGCTTCATTAATTCCCATGCCCTAAGATGACATCCAGCCCCTATTAGGTTTGAAATCTCATCCCCTTCTCCTCTATACCTCAGCTGTGGCTCAACCAAGCAGCCAAGCAGATAATACGCTCTGAGCTCTGAAACATGTACCATTATAATTAGCTTTGTCAGGTCCTAGCCCCTACAACCCTCATGCAGATAATATGATAATATGTCTTCATAACCGGCTGACCTTACATGCTCAATATTTCTCCCCTTATGAAGATTACATGTCAATAAAGTAATTGAGTCCCGGGGTGTGTGGCAAGTGAAGATTTAGGTTATTGGACTTTTCGGGGCAGTGATGTACGAGCGTTATTATTCTACCTGTCAGGAGATGTGCAGGGGGCTGAGGACAGTCCGAGAGTGTCAGGGGGAAAGCAGGGGAGAGGAGAGAAGAGGGGCAAGGGAGAAACAGAGAGAGAGGGAGAGAGGGAGACAGAGATAAGAGGAAAAGCAAAAGAGAAAGAGGGGAGGGCGCAGAAAGAAATGAAGTGAGCCAAAGAGAGCGACAGACAAGGAGGAGTGAGTGAGACGGAAATGGAGAGAGGAGGAGGGAGGACAGAGGAGAGCAGAAGAGGCAAGATCATTTCTCACAAGGAGGGACAGATCCACAGTTAATCATTTGCTCATACCTTCATCTCGCTGTCCCCTCCCTCACTCTCTGCATATGAACAGGGGATATGTCATAATAATTAAGAGAAGTAGAGTTACAGTAGAGCCATCTGTCTGTATGGGGCACAGGGAGGCCAGAGGGGCCTGATATATTCTACACAATACAAACCTATCATCACCTCTTCTTCACGCCTGATTGGCTGCTGTGGGTTCATCAATTTAAATTCGGACAAGACAATACATAAACTATGATTTTGTCATCAAGAATCCAGTGTTCAATAATTTAACCCCACATTTACAGTAACTGTTAACATGCATGCACACACTACCATCAAAACATTATTATGTAAACAATTGAAAATACTTAATAATGATGTTAATAGTAATTACATTAGGTTTGACTAAAATGTAAAAAGAAATGCTGCATTTATAAATGGATTAATAACTATAATAGATCATCCAAGTAGCAGAAGTTACAGATATTGATCAATAAATGGATACATACTGTATATGCATGTACATCCACATATAGATTACAGTATGTCACTTCACTGATACGACTTCTTAGTGCTGCACCATGAATCAAACAAAAAAAGTAGGGTTAACGATATTAACGACTCACATCTGTCTCGGGTTTTCCAAGATAAAAATTGTCAATTTACAAATAACAATTTCAGCTTTCTACAATGATCAAAATCATCATTTGGATCAATTATACTGGGCATGACATGACTCGAAATAATTCACTTTCCCTTTTAAGTATCCACACAAATATTAATTTTCCTAAATCCCGAAATAGCGCCATGTCTCATTATTATTATTAACAATAAAATCTCAACAGTATAAATAGTAATCTATACTTTTTTTCCCCCCTTTTCCATGCTTCATAGTGACAAATTGTGCTAAATACTATATGTCAAGGTACCGTTTTGTCCATCATAATTTGACTGTCAGTGCTAGAGACAGAGGAAATGGGATGTGAAAATGAGTGTGGTCGATTGAGATCCAACAATGAAGGTTACACACATTTCAGCTGCAAGAGAGACAGAAGCAGGGGACACACAAAGGCAGGGTGGGAGAGCAATGTTAAAGGATATTTTACCATGTCCTTTTGGATTAGGCCTGAAGATTGATATCTTCCAGTCAGATGAAGCTCTGATGTGAGTGATCCAGCCCCTCCATCATTGTGACATGCAGCTCTTGGCTAACACTCATCCGTGTTGATGGGCACACCCTGCGCCACAAGGGCTCTGGCTATAACATACCCACCTTCCTTTCTCTCCGTCTCTTTCCGCCTCACTCTGCCATCTCTGTTCTTTTATTTCTATTGCCCTTCTCCCCTGTTTTCTGTCACCGTGTCATGTCCAATCACTGTTTGGCTGGCCAGGCACTCAGTCGGGCAGGCAGGGAGCAGGAGCCCTAGGTAGAGAACTGCCTAACAGGCGTCAGGATGGGCACTGAAATGACTCTAATAATGGGGTCCCCGTGTGGCCCAGACAGGCCAGTCAGTTAGCAAGGCCAGGATGGGGAGTAATAAGTGTTTGATGTCTGCAGGGGAAGAATGTGTGAAGGAGTACAGCCAACCCTGGACACTCCGGTCAGGCAGGTGCAGCCAGCCAAGGTCTGAGGGTGGCAACTGTGGAGCAAGACGTCAGATTAGTATTGATATGTGTCACACTGGAGGTTGCCGGGCTGTTTGTTTAAGAGAGTATGTCAGAGCGGTAGCAGTCATGCGGTAATTGATGTCTATTTCAAGAACAGAAGCTAGAGGACAACCTGATCTGCCTGGTGCTGAGTGCAAGGTTTTATGAAACAACCAATTTTATGGTGTGATGAAAGAAAGAAAATGCTGCACATTATCTGTGCATATTTATATGCATGTGTAAAACTCCGGCGGCAGTTCCTCTCATGGCTAAATTTGCTGGCCATCTTTCGATTTGATGGAAATTGCCCCTGACAGGTAGCGAGGTGCCATTTTGTCCACTGATGCATGAAGTCCATCATTGTCTGTGTAGCTGAGTTTAGTTAACATGGCACTTAGCGACTGACATTGCTTTAGAGCCAGCAAAACACTGTCATTGTCATGTCATTTATCTTTTGCTAACCAATTTTCAATGTGTTCCTTGCTGAATGCCTCACTTGAACGCCTCTAGCTTTTTTACAGTTCGGCATGTTCAGCTAAACAGAATTTCAGTGCCCTCTAAGTATAAACTGTAGTTCAACCTCTCAACACATTTTAAGCAGCACCTTCCACCGACAAAGCCACCGCTGTACTTTCTGTGGCTATCTAGTAACAAGCTACTTCCCTTTGAGCAGTTTTATGTGGTTGTAATTGACCTGACAATGGGGTTCATTATGCAGTCCCTTTCATGCTGTTTTGCCTGATAATTATTATTTAATGTGTTCAGATGGAGAGCATCATTAATTCATCCCTTCCTCCAATGTCAAAGAGATGAACAGTGAAGTTATCACTCTCTGGTGATTAATATTATGCTCTTTTGTTATTGAATCCTGTCCCAGTGATTAAACCTTCATTGAGTGACTCACCAGCCGCTCTTATTAACAGCACCATTACCGAACACAGCCAAAGCTCTAATTGCTATTTTCACTTTTTCTTTCTATTTCGGTCAGAGGTTTGAACCACTTATCTGTGCTTTTCTTTTAATTAGAAATCCTGGGCGTAATGAAGAACACAATCGATCAGTGTCAGGCCGTGTGGTGTGCATGTGTGGTGATTTGTGATCCACATGTTGACAGAGAAAATGAGCGCTTATGATTAGTGGTGTCATTAGTGGTTTCATGTGCCCTTAAGGGTAAGACGAACCCTTTCAATAACTCTTAACAGTAAATAACTAGCTTGTTATTGCTGTGCTCACAGGAGAGTTTTTGTTTCTTCTTATGCAAGGTGTGGGTTGTCTGTGTGTTGGCTAGATGAAAACAGATGCCTTGAGAAAGACACTCCAAGGGGACTTAGGACTTTATAGACTGGCTGAATCCCCCCGCCTTAAACTACCCTTCTCTTATCTCCAGGCTCCAGAGCTACTGTAACCAGTGTTCTCCCCTGACTCTATGTTGAATAAATGTCACTGAAATTAATTTCACCATTTTTTTTTCATTAGACCCCCCACAACGGTAATCTCTTTCTTCAGTCAAAATTTATGTGCCCCAGAATTCAATTTCCTTCTCATCCTCATAAGTTGGAAGTACAAAGACTGATAGGCATTTATCTGCTTATAACTATAATTCACCCATCAATGAATAATGCCATCCTCAATGTAAAGTGTTTGATTATAGCCATTTAATGAACTGACAATGATGGAGTGTCATTTTTCATACACGAACCAATGCTGCTGATGAGCTCAAAACAATACACTGCATTGCATGTCTGTTTATTAAAAGACTGTTTTATTGCGTAATCCATTACATTTCTGTGTTTACTCTGTCACTAATAACCTTAATTACAAGGCTAGCCTCCCCGATAATACTAGCTATCAGTTAGTGAACCATATAAAAACATACAGTTTACAGTGTTATTGGAGCACTTTAAAGAGAATCATGTGGTGAAATCAACCTGGTATTGATCAGGGCTGGTTGAGTCATGACCTGGCAACCTCACCCTGACAGCCTATCAGCCTGTGGCAATAGCAAATCTTTCAAGTCTCCATCTCCCATATACACACTCTTTTTTAATCCTTTTTTGGCCGCCGTGTGTTTGTTTGTGTGTGTGTGTGTGTGTGTTGTTTTTATACTGGAGTCATGCACACAGTTCCTAAATATCTCTTCTTTTTTTTCGGCCTCATGTTTGGACTTTTCCACACAAAGTAACTGAAAACTCCAAACCTAACTATGAAACCACTCTTTGGAAACAAAAATATGACACATTTTAATGAAGCTCAATAATATGTTGGTATACATTCTGTGTTAGTATTGTACGTATACTGTGGTGGAGAAACATGACGTTTGAGTGGGTGACAGACTAACGGCTGACTGACAGGAAGTATACAATATGTCAGGCTGCCTGATGAGAAGTGTTTGGAAGGTCTGACGTCAGAGCCTCATCTTGGTTCGTTGTTGTACTTCTTCTGCTTTAGGCAGTATAATCCCCTCCTTCCTGTCTCTCCTGCCCTCCTTCCAACCCTCCCTCTCTGCCTTCTCCCCAGCCTCTGCCTGGGTGAAAAATGGGACGCATTTCCCTGATAGCCTGTGTGGATGTGGAGAGTATAAATGGCTAATGAATTACAGATGAACATTGACGCAAATTAATCTTCCTGATGTCCCAGAGTTATATGGCAGCTATTTAAAAGTTTAATCAATATGCCGAAGTTGAGAACATGCAGGCGCTACAGTTGTTTGGCCGCAGTAAACAGCCAGGAGGGGAACAGAGAAGGCCTGAGCCCAGGGCATGCATCATAATGACAGCTATTTATGTTTAATGGACTAAATATTTTTTATTGGGAGAGGACAAATGTCACGTTAATTCTCAAAGTTACACACACAAGTTTTGTTTGAGACCCAAGAGACAGATGGCACCTCATCTGGTTAACTACTAGATAATATATAGCAGGCATGGATTTAGTTTCAATATATCATATTAAGCCTTCACTTATTTGGATTGTTTTAAAGTAATGTGTAATGTAAAGACATCTAATGAGATCATATTATATGATCAAAAGCTCCAGAAAGGCTACTAAATGGACCTTGTATTGAGTTCTCAGCGGTAACATTAAGAATGAAGTTAGAGCCTCAATGCCTAAATACATATCTGCATGTTTGATAGATATTTGGATATACTAGTTGCTTGGTGCCATCACTGTTTATCTATTTTATTCTTTGGAAATATTAAACAGGCACTTGTAGGGAAAAACTTACACGTTTGCAAACACACACACACATATTTACAACATACCAACACTAAGGGGGCATTTCCATTTCTCTGCGTGGCGATGTGCAGTGCGTGCCAGCCCGCTTCTCAGTAGGCTGAATCGCAGTCCACTGGCTGTTGGTTTATGGCACGTAGGGGGGTTATCTATCTGCAAGCCTCCCTATAGAAAGAAGGTGACGACTCCATCTCATGACGTTGGGCTGAACTGATAAAAGGACAGCCGGAGATGGATCGTGTCCACAATAATAGCCCTGGCTCACAGCAGCCTACACCCCAAGCTCGTAAGTCACTCTCACACCAACTCTTATGGATGCCTGCCCCCAGCTCCATCTGACCCATTCCCCCACCTGCCTAGCAGTGTTATTTCAGCCTTTAGAGATAATTCAAAAAGTGTAATTGCCTTGTTAATTGGCTTTTTTTTTTTCTTGTTGCATTTTTCCATATGATGGATGGCAGCACTGATGGAATTGTTGGCTTAGTGGCCGAACTAGTGAGTGGGACAGAAAAAGAAGGAGGAAAAAAAATTTAGCTGACCAAGAGGAATCAAAGAGCAAAAGAAACGATTTAAAGAAAGTGAATAAGAGACTACAGAGTGTAGAGGAGAAGGAAGACAGAGTAGAAGTGGTTGAGACGAGAGGAGAGAATAGATGTGAAAAGGAGACAGAACAAGAAACTAGGAGTGGAGGGAGTGGATCATGTCGAGAATAGATAACCTTGATGTTAAAAGCTACATCCGTCGGATGTGTCTTTCTGTGACATATTGATGGCCCTTGAAAAGAGTCAAGCTGATTGTATGCAGGGAACAATCATTAAACCCACTCCATCTCCCTCCTCTCTCTGCCTCTCTCGCCCTTCCTCTCTTGTAAGTGTGCGTGAGTATGCATGCTCCAATGTGTGTGTGTGTGTGTGTGTGTGTGTGATGATTAAATGCAAGGAATGTGAGATTATGAATTTGCAAACCCTAAATTTTAATGAACAGGAGCTCTAGTTTAGGTGTTTGAGATGATTTATTTTATTTTATTTTAAAAATCTAAAACAAACTAAATAATGTCAATTTAAGAGGTGCAGTGCATGTACCTAAGATCGACTGGAACTCCATAATATAATTTGGCAATTCTGAGGAAGTATAACACTAGCAAACCTAAAGTATCCCCATGTCACCGACATACCACTAAGTGACAGAACAGGCCACCCTAGAAAGCATTATTATTGTTTTTTTTTAGATCTGCTTCTGCACTTGGCGCCTTCAGGAAACTGTGCCTTGGCTTCTTCTCTTGTCAGTTGATAACGTGTCTTCAACCTCCAAGGAGAAACCCGTGTTAAACCTGGATCTCTACAACCCACTGTCCTGGCATTATCAAAATAGTACAGGATATATAAGAAACGACATTGTCTTGTAAACTATGACTGGAGAATCAAAGTAGTAAGTAGTGCTTCTGAATCTAGAGCCGCACTTAACATTATTAATATATTATATGCTTAATATTCTGTGTTGTCTTGTGGATGTGCATGGACCCAACTGATACTCCAAACGCAAGACTCAAACTGGACTACAGAGCAGAGTTATATTTTTGCCTTATTTGATCCATTACTTGACTGTTAACTCGCCAGGCTAATGCAACATATTGGCTACACTCTCTTGGGCATCGGAAATGCACATGACAAGAATGGAAGAAGGAACCTAGTAGCAGGACTTTAAACCCATAACTTTCCACCCTCACACTTCCCATCCTTGCGATGTACTGTTACCAGTAACTGCTGTTCATAATATTACATTTTAGCTTACATTTTTTTTGTTATAATATGTTTTATGCTGTGTATTGATTATACAGTAAGTATAAAAAGTATTTATTCATACAAAAAATACAAAAACATTTTTACCGCATGCGTTGGTTTGATATTGGAGCACTGTATGTAAGGGGCTTTGTGCATCTAGCTTACTCGCACTCTGGCAGAATGGCCCATCAAGCCCCCGTAGAGAGAACACATGCTTTGGCTAATCAGCTCTGAAAAGACCAGACTGTCTGACGATGAAGCTACACTGCTCCATTCACCAAGAGGACGATACGAGATACCGACTTTACAGCCTTTTAATAAAGACAAGAGGGTTAGCTACTCCCCTTATAAACAACAAGGTGCTGTGTGACATATGCAAAACAAAGGCCTGATTGTTCCTCCACCAGGGCATGATGGAAACATTAGCCTCCACATCACTTCGTTAATCTGTCACTTTAATGGCTTCTCCCACTGTTCTCACTGTGTGTTGTGTTTGTGTGCTTGAGATAAAAGTGTGTTAGTTTGTAATAATGTGTATATGGTTGAGGGTGGTTGTTGATTCAAGTGTACTCATCCGTGGCTTAGGATACACAGAGGATATGGTAGACTACTGGGTTTTGGCTCTGTACCACTTGTTATGAAGTATCAGTTCATCAGGCAGAACCCCACAGGCATGAGCGCAGCCTCAGAGGCCGTTATGTAAGAGTAAGTTTGGCTCAGTTATTCCGTTTTCTATCTCCCACCACCACATCTTTCTCCTGGTTTATCTCGTAATAAGAGCGAGCTCTTGCTGTGAAGGGAACACAGTGAACTGGAATGTGTTTATACACAAAACACGCTGCTTAATGTAACGCTGAAACGTGGCTAGATCTTACGCCAGGTTGTGCCGAAAAATAAGAGACACATTTATGCATTCTTTCACTCACTGGGAACCAGACCTCATCCCTGTTCTTTGTTCTATTTTTTTTCCTTTAATTGACTCTTCCTCTGGTCCTTTGATGATAGATATAGCTGTTTTAAGCACTGTTGGAGAGTTATGGGTCACACATTGTCCAGAGCTTTCTGATTGGTGCTGGAGAATCACAGAATGTGTTCCCTCCAATCCTTCTCAGTCCCCACAGGCTAGTGACGAGCTCAGCAGAGTGTGAAGGCTTGAGGGGCGTTTAGCTTTAGTTCCCTCATCTGTGAAGGTTATATCTGAAAGGCTTCAGTTGCAACCTACAAATATATCCCCTCTAGGTAATGCCTTATAGGAGAATTGGTTCTGGTACCTCAGTGGGTAATCTCTTTAAGGGCCCTACTCCTGGAGAGAGAGTGAGTTTCTCACCAGGTAAGTTGTGAATATGTGAAAGGCCCCGGCGCCCATGTGATCAGAGCGCTGTAAGACACCCCGAGTCCTGTAGTGTCAAGCCCAGTCTCTAGCCGTGGCACCTATATCCCCAGGCAAATCACGGCAGCTGGAATTCACCCACCCACCCCCACCCCCTCACTGTCAGAGAAGCACACACATATATATGTACCCCTCACACACCGGGGGAACAGGCAGGCATGGAGCTGGTCCCGGATTTTATCGGAGGTGACAGCTCCTCACACTTCAGTGTTTGGATCACCTCAAGTAGCTGGGCTATGAGGGGGAAATGAGCACTGCTCCACTACAAAGTCCAGATTTAGATTGACTGAGCTTGTCCTCGGGCCTGTGGGCTGCTGCTGTTGCTGCACTGCTCCTCCGTCTGACAGAACACCCACCACTGCTGCGAGGGACTGGTGTGTGTTTGTGTGCATGTACGTCTGTATACTGTATATGTGCGCATGTGTGTGTGTGTGTGTGTGTCTGTGTGTGTGTGTGTGACTTGATAGAGCCTACTTTGAAGAGTCAGAGAGAGTGGGGGGAAAGAGAGCGATGTGTCAGGTTTGGTTAGAATTGAGGGTGGCATCAGAATATGCTTGGCACTAATATGGCACCAGTATCTCTGTCCCCGTCTCTGCTTTCTGTCACTTAGTTGCCATTCTCTCCCCGCCCTTGACAATGTCTCTTTGGATTATGTGATTGGACTTATGCGCTTGGAGCGCCCCTCATCCCTCTGTGACACCACCTCTCGTATAAGTCTCCTGTCTCCTGCCCTGTCTCTGGCCTGCCCCCACCCCACCCCCCTCTTATAATACACTTGATGTCTATTTAAAAAAAGCCTGGCGAAAGCTGTATCTGTTCTCCCGTCAGAGGATCATTGACAGCACTAATACCACTTGTCCTTGCCTCATTTGGCAAGAGGTGACACCTAGCCGCAGCCCACGGCATTCATCAAGTGGCAGTGGGAGCCCTGTGATATCAGAGTCAGAGCAGACCAACCACAGAGCTCCTGGCAACACCTTTTGTTACAACAAGAAAGCTCTGCTGGTCATCTTGGTTTCATCCTACAAAGTGCACAGAGGGCATGCGGCTACAATTTCAGCATTCTGGTTGAATGATTTCTGTACATGGACATTACCATTATTAGATATAAAACATAAATTAACCTCTGTAATATAATAATTGCAAATATTTCCCTTTGTTTTGATGACCCGTTTAACTATATGGACTTTTACTGACTTCCATTTGACCTTCTGGGCAAATATGACGTGATTCAGTAGTTTAATCTCGATTGAAAATGGAAGAAGAGCAGATCTGTTTTTAGTTTGAACCTTTTATAGCGTTGTTACTCAGGGGAAAACATAGTCGCATCCGAAGCTACAGGCTGCTTTTGATCAGGCGTTTTCCAGAAAACAAATAAAATTAAACATTGATGATCTTTATTTAGTGCAACTTCTTAAGCAGCACCGGCACCATGATGGTAGTTATTGTAAAAGAGGTCTACAGCAGCAATTTCTCAACTCCAAAGGTAATTTGTATTATCTAACATTGTTTATTAGCCTATTACATTCATATAAACAAATACACACGTACATGCTACATCCCTGCCTTTGCATGCTGCGCTGGTTCAGTGCTGTGAGCTTGTTGACTTTGAGGTCACACTAGTAGCTTATAACACACTCATCCTTCCCAACAACACATCTCATTCCCAACAAGGAGCAGACTCAGACCCTGTTCGGTTTCTGCCGCTTAAAGCTATCCTGTGGAGTTTTAGTATTTCACACCAAAGCATTGTCTGTTTTTGAAACCTGCATTGATGTCAATTTGCATTTGTGTCAGTTTTGCAGTTCTCTTCTGTAGTGTTGCGTTAGATATGGTCATTATTTAAGATCCACTTATCTGACATTTAGGGAACATTACAAAACTATATGAATACATCCAAATAAGCTTTTATGTCTGTGATTTTATTTTATTTTATTTTATTTTATTTTATTTTATTTATTGCATTCTTTATGCAGTGCTGTTAAGTTCTGTAGTTGGTCACCTTTGTAAGATATCAAATATCATATAAATTATATTAAAACATTACTGATTGGTCCTTTAACAAGTATATCACTGTATGTTGACGCTACCTGTACATACATGACGTCACGTGTCAACAATCTGGAGGTGAATGTAATCAAATGGATAACTCTTGTTGTCATAAAACAGACCTTTTTAAAGTTTTCTCATCAACAACCCACATCTCATCTAACTTTCTCCCGTTCTGTTTTAGGAGTATTCGCCAAGTGTCGCTATGTCTACTATGGCAAGCACTCAGAAGGCAACAGATTCATCCGAAACGACCAGCTCTGATGGACAGCTGGTCAAAAAAAAAAAAAAAAAAGAACAAAGATGGACATGAAAGACAATGGATGTTAACAATGGAAAAAGGAGTACACCTATCCAATATTTATTATGACAGCTGGTAATATTTTAGTTAAATCACTCATTTCAGTTAAAAACTTTATCAAAAGATGTTATGGTTATGTAAGGGGAACGTTTTTGTTTTTTTTAATATATAAAGATCATATTCCAGCTCCATAACTGCCTCTTCTGCTGAACTGTGTCTGCTTCTGCCTCCCTTCTTCAAGCTCGGAGTCAGAGATGACACTCCCACTGACATGATTGCCTCTAAGCATCAGCAACCCCACAACTCAACACACACAACACACACAACACACACACACACACACACACACACACACACACACAGGGACAGACTCTTTCTCTCTGTGTGTCTCTGTGTATCCTACCCACAGTCAGTGGCAAACAGATCTAGCCAATTGCATGCTTCTTCTTTTTTTCTTTCTTTTTTTTTTTTGACAGCCATGATGGATCACCCGTCCACTACTGCCACTAATCAAGGGTGAAAGGGGTGACGGTCACACACCTGGGGCCTGACATGAGCTCATCTCTCTCATTCTCTCTCTCTCTCTCTCTCTCTCTCTCTCTCTCTCTCTCTCTCTCTCTCTCTCTCTCTCTCTTTCATTCACACACACAGAACTGTAGTTTAAAATATTAAGACATTAATGGCATTAAGACAAAGAGTTTGACAGAACATGATCTATGCCTCCTTAAACATTCCTATGATGTTCCATCCAAACCTCATCAGTCTGTCTTGTCGTGTTTATTTGGAATAGAGAAATGCTTTTATTTCTTCTGTTTAAATGAAATTTGATTTTTATTGTTTTATGTATCTTAGTAGAGGAAAAGACACATGATATATGTCTGATTCAAGAGTGATGATTCACTCAGTTTCTATTGTAAGCAAATGTGCAAGTTATTTTCTTAAGGAGATATATTTAAAGAATCATTCCATTATCAGCTTTAATGAAGAACATAGTTGTCACCATGTATGCATTTCAGATGTATCATTTTCTATTATGATGCCATTTTCTAATGTTATTTTTGTTTATTTTCACTCTGCATCTTCAACCAGTCACACTGAAATATTCTCTTGATTTTTTTACATTGCACTATGATGCATTGCGAACTAACAATTAGACATAATCATCAGACCTATATTATCAACTCTACAGAAAGTCTTTAAATGCATGTTTTAAAGTGTTTTTATATAAGTTTTGTAATACTTTTCTAATCATTGTTGTTTTATTGTGTAATCCTGGCCCACTTTGATCACGTTTAATGTCATATCACACCAATCTGAGGCTAAGTGCATCTTTTTATACATCTTGTTTAAAGTTCTCAAGGCAACTTTTCAATCTTAAATTGTGACATGAATTGATCATGTGATATAGCTGATCTGATGTAAACTGTGTATTGCTGGTTGTCTCCAAATGATTAAAAAGCTTTAAGTCACATGTTTCTCTTGTCAAATTATTACAGGGCTAAAGGTCCTCTGGTGTTTTCACATGAACGTCCATCAGTATTAACAACATATAGAGTCAGTCAACATTTCAATAGCCCCATGTTACTTACCATTAAACCACAAAAGTGGATGAGAATTATGTCCCTGACTGCAAAGTCTCATGTCGACTCATGAGATTGCATTACCTACTTGTTTAGAAGTAATGCGGCTGATGGGATAGAGAGGAGTAGCTTGCTGTAGCAGGCATTTGAAGGAAACCATGTGGTGCTTTAGTCCAGCGTGTCAGTCACCCACAGACAGATGAAGGAAAGGTCAGAGATAGCCTCATGCAATGTTTGTTCACTATGTCTCTATCTGTTCATTTCTTATTTCTGCCAGCTTAAACATGTGTGGTAGTAGGATATTGTGTGTCTGCACACTCATGTGAGAGTATGCATGCTTCCTTGCATGTGCTTATACACCACTTCCTACAGGACTGTGTGACCATATTCCAGCTGACATGCCGTTCAGGAGCCTGGTCACTAGTGCCGGCGTTTCAAAATGACAAGGTTTATTTGTCTGTGTTTTGATATGCTCAGAGGAAACCGGGACTGACAGCCTGAGGAGGCAGGAAGAGGGGAGCCACAACAAGTTCCCCCACGCACGACACAAAATGTCATCCTTCCCCTGGCTGCGGCGCGCCCAGCCATCCTGCTGAAAAGAGCAGACATTTAAAACTTTGTGACATGTGTCACAGGCACTGCCATTGAGCCAGTGCTACTGACGGAGCTGGAATTGACAGGCCCTGAGCCACCAGAGCTGGCTGGGGGACACACCGAGTTTGGTGTGTGTCACTTCCTATCCTCATCAGGGACGCATCCCAAGCTGCTGCACCAACACAAACTGCATTATGGAATGGGCGGGGAGTGCCACAGTGGGTTGACATATGTTTGACGTACACCTCTGTGCATGCGAGGGGATGAATGGGATGCCTGGCATCACAGACAGTAGATTAATTAAGGTATGAGCCACAGATCTACCTGTAGGCAATGACCTCCTTGACCCTTGGCTCTGTCACTGATGCTGCTCCTTGGGATCTTCCTGGCTGAACAAATGGCACGCCACTTCATCAGAGCAGATCAGTGACATTCTGCTATAGAAGCCCTGCAGGCTGCTTAGCGTGTGCGTGTGTGTGTGTGTGTGTGTGTGTGCACTAAAAAAGAAGGTATGACCCTGTACCTACGTATTATTGTGTGTGTGCGTGTGGTCCACGTATCTGTTTACATGTGGGACAAAAAGTAAATCCCTTTAATGTAAATCATTAATTTTAGAGTGTAGACTTGTCCCCTGAATAGATGGAAATCCAGCATTGTTTTTTTTCATACTCTATGATAAATATAATTTTGTTTAGAGTATGTACTGTAGTTCATACATACTGATAAAGTGACATACACTGTTGTGGACTTGTAGTGTACTAACTCCAAAAACAAGTGAATTTTAAATTTGTATAGTATTTCTACTGTAATATTGAACCAGTTTCAGGTTTTATTTACTTGCTCTATTTTATTACACAACATAATTCACCTCCCCAAGAGGCACTTGTGTGTGACTGAAAAGAACTAAGGACCAATCACCCCGTCACTACACATCAGCCCACAGACTGATTGGCATCAGTTAATGCAAATTTACAATGAGGCATATGGAAAAGAAAAAAAACTAAAAGACTTTTATGAGTGACAACCAGCCACTGATAGCAATGCAGCAAACAGGATGGGGTGAGATTTAGATTTAACTGTACCCTTGGCTCTAAAAAACCTTTCCCCACCCCCTCCCCTTGCTTTCTCTGTGTCTGACATACAAACTCTCTCCTGCACCTGAAGACATTTGGCAGCACATTGCTGTCTAACTTGATCCAAAAAAGCCGAAGGGGGGGTGGGGTGGGGGGGTGGTCCTTATTTCCGGGCTCGGTCTTAGATGAGTAACATTTGTCATTCAGGGTTGTGCTGTAGTAATTAGCTTGTCAGTGGGCACCAGGCTGAGCTGGCTCTTTCTGCTAAGAAAGATGGACAGACCGACGCAGGAGCTGACAGCCAGTCGATAATGTGGCAATTAATGTCATAAATAATTCCACTGCCAATTATATCAAAATGGACTCTGTTCTTTCACAGAGCCTGGTGCTCCCTTATCATTTCCTCTGATAAGGGGAACAACCGTCTTCATCCCCCCCCCTATAATTATGGGGCTTTTTATATGGAAATACAACATGGCCTCGCTCTCCCCACATGTTTATAGCACAGACTGAAATGTAGAAAGAGCGAGACATGGACAACAAATGTAACATGTTAATGAATCTGTGTTTCGTGCCCTTTTACCTTGGGTATTTCAACGGGTCATATAGCACGACCATGAGGCATTTCAAATGTCATTGGCATGGATAAAAGACAAAAAAAAAACTTGATTTGAAAATGCAGACAATTATGTGAGAGAGATCGATAAAAGCTGATATTCTAAAGGTTTCTAAAAGCTTAACCAACAGTGAGAATATTGATCCTGACGCCCCATCACCGGGTGGGAAAAATTATATCCATTCTCTATCTTCAAGATGCAGGTCAATCAATCGCTGCGGGTGAGAATACACGATGAGCTAGAATCAGCAAGGGTTTACTGAATAGCAAATGTGCTGTTTATTGGAGAGAAATAAAAATAATAAAAGTGGGAATTTGCTTTGAAATGCTTATTATCTGCCTCCTCAGACTGTTTCCACGGGCTCATTTGTCTCGACAAGTGACTCAGTCACTGTGAATGGTTCCCATCAGCCTGACACTAAACTCTTCCTGTGAAATGTATGAGCAAATAAAGTGAGCTCAGCACATGTAAAGCCCTCCTAATGCATTGTAAAACAGCCTTTAACACATCAGATGTATCTTCGGGACGGGAAGGTCGCTCTGATGGTAATATATGGCCTGTGCTGAGAAGTCTCAAGGTCGTGTCAGATTCGCCTACATAATACATGATTTCCCGTTACTCTTACAGACTCCAATCATGCCTTGCAAGCCTTGAGATGAAAATTTTACTAAGTAAATCAGCCAACTTGCTGGCATTTCTATTACCCCTCCGTGTGCACTGACAGATGAAAGATGAATAAAGCTAAATAATAACACGTGGTAACAAATCATATTTACTACTCAGAGAGAGAAAAGCTGCAGCAGATGTAAAACCGTTAGCTGTTTTTTTGGTTATTCTTTCATCTTGCTTGTATGGATTTTACTTCTGTCTTTTTGTTTGTTATTTGTGTGTGTGTGTGTGTGTGTGTGTGTGTGTGTAAATGTGTGCTTTGTACTTTATGGAGATGAGTGTGTCACTCCTCCACTTGTCACTGTCCTCTTGTTAGATTGTGTGCGTAATTATTGTGTCATTTATTGCACGAGAATTGCTTGCTTTGAATAAAGCAGTTAAATGACCCTGTTAGCATAATTAATTTAACCATCCTGAGGGGCTGCAAAGTCGCAGTCTTCTCATGAATATTAATTATTGTCAGTGTCAGTGCTAAATTTTGTACAACAACAATGCAACATGTTTTTGTTTTGTTTGTTTTACAATTTCTTGAGTGAAATTTGAACTTGATTCACGGTTGCTTTCTTGTAATTTCTCTTTCAACAATAACACATTTACGTAGAAAAAAAAAACAAACGTGCAAAAATGCAAAACTTCCCAATAGCTGCATGTTAGCAGATGAATATTAAAAGAGACACTTTGTGTTTTACTGCTTCAGCCACATCATTAAAACAACAACTACATTCATTTGGCACAGAGAACATATAATAATTATACAGAATGTATAATGCAGGGGCTATGTAATGTTTGCATTTTAATGTTTGCACCCTAGAGCCTACCAGCTATACTTAACATGACACAAAGCATCAGCCATTGATTTCACATGCTTGACTTGAACTATCAAACATTTCAAAGGAAATTCCTGGAAATATTGGCATTTACTCGTTCTTTCTGCCAGGTCCTGAGGGTGGGGATATTGTTTGTTTGTGTATGTGTGTGTGCGTGTGCATTCAATTCAATTAAAAAAAAACTTTATTTATCCCCAAGTTCCTGTGCGTGTTTATCTGACAAGTAGAAGTGAACAAGAACCATAAAAAAAGCCCTCAGGAGAGACGGATGATTTTCTCACATGGGCAATTCTGTATAACTCCATTGAGGCGCCTGAAAATACTTGAACAAACAGTGTATTGTACATTGAGCCAAGTGATGTGCACCTACAGTACCAATGATATCAAACTCCTTTGTGCAAGTGGCTGCTGCAGTATGTGACTGTCACTCTGTATCACCGTGAGAAGCCTGCTGGATGCGGAAATTACACTCCCCACTCAAATTGGAAGGGGAATAACTCCCATGAACATAAATGGCTTTGAACTGCAAACAATGTTCATACATTTCATACGAATACACACGTTACGGCCCCCCCACAGTGGTGTGACCTGAGGGAGGAGTGTGTTGTGTTGCGTATCAGACTCGGTGGTATTTCCTGCGGCGCTCTGATGCTATCTCTGGGGTCCTCTGGAGGGCAGCCGCTCAAACTGCTCGAGTTGGCCTTGGCCGATGACAGTGACATACAGAAGCAGTCAATTTTTGACACACGGCTGTGACTAATGGTGAGGAAAAGGTGAGGGAGATCTGTTCTGGGGCCATACTTAAAGACAGGAGATCCAGCCCACCTCCCCCGGGAATATGGCATAGCACAAATGAAATCCTTGAATCATGAATACTCTGAAGGTGAGAAGCTATTTACTGCAGTCAATTCGGCTTTTATGGTTGTAATATTGGTGGTCAGTGAGAGGGAGCTCATGTTTTAAGTATGTTTTTCCTCGCTCTGTGAATAGCATGTGAAGGTAGCTTATTGACTTTCATTTGTGTCCTGTACAGTTAGTCAGGATATGTGAAATGATGTTATACACATACTGAGTAAAAAAAAAAAAAAAAAAAAAAGAATTTTAAGAACAGAGTGGACTCAAAAACTTAAAATTATAATTAGTGGTGAATTATTTTATTTGTTTAATATATTACTTTGCAATTGATAAATGAAATCTAGTCTTGAGATTACAAAAAATCCTCTTCAGAGATTGAGGGAAAAGTAACATTTTTGTATAAAGACAATCATTTCTGTGCTGGAAGTTAAGTATATTACTTCAAAGCAGAGTTGTTCTCCCAAAAAACTATACCGTTTTTTTAAATATGCATATGGTGATGATTTAATACCAATAGCACAAAATATTGATCTCCTCACTAGAGTTAGAGTCTGAAATGTCCCTGAGCTAGAGGTTTATTGGTTGTTATGCTTCTTCTTCTTCACTATGTGTGGGTAGTTCAAGTTCAATCGTGAGCCTTCGTATTTGGGTATTAGCAATGTATTTTTTTCCCTCTCTCAGACAGGCTGATAGGCCTAACCTTGTCTGTCTTTCCAAACATATTGATTAGCCTGTAAGAGGAGAGAGGCTATGAGACTGTGCAGAGTGCAGAGACTAAACTTGAAGTGATTCACTTCCTACTAATAGCATCCTATTATTTCACAATGAAGGCAGAAGTTTTACGCTGTATTTTTGAAGCAAACGGTACAGTATTGAAAATAATGTTTCTACACTATTAGTGATATAAAAGCAGTGATGTGCAACATGGCAACATAAGATGATTCAAGATCATAATCTTGATTATATGGTTATCAAGCCTCCCTAAATGAAGGCGTCACCTATTATTCGGTGCATCAGATAGAAAATCCAACCAGCAGTGATGGGCTTATAGAGGAAGATTCACTAACTCTTCCAGAAGAGGACATTCAACACAAATTACAAATGGCAGTGGCAGGCAAAAAAAGGGAAAGGGCAACCCCTGTGCCTTTGTTGTTCTCCTTTAATTCTGTTAATTGCCCCCAGGTAAAGATTAGCTGCTCTTGCCAATTTAATTCAGCCTCAAATGATGCTGCTACAAGGTCACTTTTTCTTTTCTTCCTTTCTTCCTCTGTCTCTTTATTCACCTCTCCTTGCCTCCCCCCCCTCCTCCCTCTCTTCTCCATTTCTCTTTCCGTGAGCAGGATTGAGTTGTCATGTAGTTCTAATAGGCAGCACAGGGAATCATTAGTCCACCTCGGCTCCCTGACTGATGGGTATTTCACTCCAATCATCTCAGTACTGTGCGTGTGTTTGCGTAGGTGTGTGTATACGTGTGTGTGCAGAATGAAAGAGAAAGTGGGAGTACACGCACACACACACACACACACACACACACTGCCACAGACATCACCCCTCCACCCCACCCCCACCCGCACTGCATTGTGCTATTGACGGAGTGTCAGAGCTGAGGGGAGATGTCTTAATCAACTTGGACACACTGGGCATTGATTTGACAAGCTGCTGTAATGACCTTCTTGTTTTCGTAAAGGATCACTGTTTATCTGGGCCACAACTGATGCGTTGAGCATGCCTCATCGTCATGGAAACTATTATCACGGCTGAATTGGGACGGGGCTCAGTCTTTGGATCACTTTTTCTCTTTCTGTTGCTCTTTGTCTTTGTTACACACACAAACACATTGTCTCTCATACGCACATATGGATATCGATATGTTTGAGGTGATGCAGTGTGGCACGCTGAGGCATGCTCTGTGTTTGCAAACGCTTGAATGTGACGTTTAACACTTCAGTCATGAGTATTCGTCAGGGGTCAAAGGGAAATACTATAATTGGTGTCAACATTTTTCACATTAATGTTGTATGAATTCACTGAGATGGCTCAGTAATCCAAAGACAATCGTTTACCTGCCTCGCAGCTCTTTTGGAAAATTATTTTGAATCTCATTGATTTACTAAATGACCCATAATGACACTGAAAACAGACAATGTATTCTCAATGGGAAACGTCAAGAATCAAAATTGAATGAAAATAAAGCTTTTTAGGATTCTAGATTATCTAAAACAGTAACATCTATTTTATTCTCCTCACAGTGTTGTCAAACCTAATCTAAGAGGGGTTTTTTTTTTTTTTTTTCTAACAGCCAATGCATGTTTAAAGATGAAGAGTAAGATTACTTTAGTTTGTGTGAACAACTGTGTCGTGTTTCATCCCCTGGTTCATGACCACATGGCACCACCCTGCTGCCTTAAGAAGACGACACTGCTGAGTCGATTTGCAGGGATCTCAGGTTCAGGGTGCTGTCAGCTTCTGTCAGGCAATCAGCAACACTCAGCCTCCCCTGAAAAGCCCACACAGCAGACGATAAATATTATTGGCATTCTGACACTCTCTCGCTGCGACCAAGTGTGTAAAATTGTTAATAAGGAACATGATGGGGCCACGGCATGCTCTTGTTGGCAATTATCCAAATAACAGGATGAGGCACCTGTGGACAGGTGATTTAAGTCCTTCGCAAAGTGGTGGAGAGGTTTGTTTTGGCGGTGAGGAAGTGATGAAAAGTCACAGAGGTCACATGGTACATATTGTCCTTGTGCTATTTCCATCAATACAACTCCTTGTAAAATGTACATGGGGACCCTTATATGCACTGGAAAAATTACTAAGGACACTGTCCATAGACAACAACGCACTCTAAAACCTGAGGGCTATTCTACATTATGTATGGTAGTCATTGCCACTATACTAAAACAAGTAAAGGTTGTCGGTGTGTCAGCTTAAAATATGGCTGCTTGTTTACTGAAATCCACTGTCATTAGTTATTTCTATGCCTCCCCGTGACAGTCTCAATGTGACACCGTGATAAGCCAAACAGTATTCCTCGCCCTGCATAGAGCAGGTAAGTCATTATTTTTAAAGGCACAGTATCTCCAAGTCGCAGAAAGACACGTTGATAGCAGAATAAAGTACACAATCGTAAACGTTTATGCCAGTATTTCTCACTGTATGATTACATTTTTATGGTTCATATTCTGATATGGCTTGTTTTTGCTGCCACCGCCAGAGCAATGAGACAGGCCCAAAGGTAACATTTCTCCTTTGCTTTATGGCGGTAGAGATGGCTAGAGGAGAGTCCTGCTTGGTTTTGTTCGGTAAACACACTGCCAAGCTAAATGGCTGATCAATCAATTTCAGTGGGATCGATCTGCATCAGTTCTGCCTGCATGCACACACCCGGAGCCACTTTATTGTAAATCAATCATTTTGAAAACATCTCACAGAGGAGCCTGTCCTCACTAACAAGACATCAATTCCAGCTGCCTGTGTAGCACCCTTATCAGGCCACAAATCAACAGCCACACAAACATCTGCTCCATTTCCATTGCCTCCCCCCCACCATCCCTCTGCCTCACTGTGTCTTGTACCCCTGCTCTGTCCCCGCCGCTTGTCGTGTTTTGATGGTGTGTCTGGCGAGAAGAAGAGAGGAGAGGCTGCGAATCTTCACCACACCACTTAAGATAACCCAAGGGTAATAGTGTTTGCACATTTGAGAGAGAAATGAGGACAAATGCCAGGGTGGGTCATACATTCTCCTTCTGACCGGCTGTTTGACGTTGGAGTGTGAAATTGCACACTTCAGCTGAGGAGCTTGGAGGAGGAGGAGGGAGAAAGAGAGGAGGAGCGGACAGGGCCCAGAGACTTATGAGATGTCCACAGATTCCTGTTGCTGAGAGGAGTGTTGTCTGAGAAGTCATCCTGCCTCATCATAACACCTCAGAATTGGTGCTGCTCATGATGTTTGAAGAAGTCTCAGGAGATATCTCGGTACCCTTGACACTGGCGACACATTGTTTAGTGCCGTGTATCCAGAAGCAGATTATTTCAGGTGGAAAACTGCTGCGTTACATATAAAGGTTTTTAAAAAAAATCCTTTAACTTAGGCACTGTTTAATGACTCATAGCTCTAACAGAGCAAAGATGATTACTTTCTCAATATAGCATTTGCTCGTGGAATAAGTGTGAACCCAGTCCACATTAAGATGCTGCACATCCTGATGTGATGCGCAAACATTCACCGTGCTGACGTGACAGCATAGCCAGATACCTGGTATGATGTACTTTGCTCATCCGCTGTCACCGTCTCCGTGGAAATATATACGAGCCAATGTGGACAGAATGTGATTCAAATTCTATTCCCGCCCATCACCGTGGATCCCTGCTGATTGACAGTCTGACAGGTGAAAGTGATGGAGCAGCTAATAGCACGTCAGTAAACGTAAATCAAGACTAATACCAGGCTCAATGGATAAGCGGATTGGCGGCGTGACTTGGACTGCAGGGTCACCGACCCCTCCGCAGGGTGGGGATTGGTAAAATACAATATACATTCATCTGAGGCTTCCCCTGGCGATAGTCAAGGTCAGGCAGTGGATCTATTGCAATTTTACAGTACTTGTCTATTATAGTTGCTGTAAAGTGACAAGTGTGATGTGGATTCACTGATATTTATAAAAAATTTTAAATTTAATTTGTCATTAGAAAGCACTAAATATGGTGAAATAGTGAGCTATTATCAGTGTTAGACCCAGAGGTGAAAGAAGAACCTTTATAAATAAAGGTTCTGCACATAGATAATCAGCTTATTATTAACATTATTATTATTTTGATTTAGATATTTTTTATCACTGGTATATAGTATTAAACAACATACAACATCACACAGGTGACGTCACATGCAACATGTCCCAGCACCAGTCAGAATTGAGCAATATTTTAATGTCAATTTGACAGAAGCTGTGGGGTTGTTTGCTTGGGTAGCTGGGTTGGTGTCAATCAAACAAATCATTAACTTATTAATTCATTAATTAAAATTAATACCTCTGACTTCTTGCTTTCGTTATAAGCATGTAATGTTTAAGTTGTTGTGTTTTAATATCTCCTATGAACAAAGATAGTAATACCACACTGTACAAATGCTCCACTTTTACAAGTAAACATTTTGCATTTAAAATAATACTTAAGTATTAATAGTAAAAATCTATTAAAGTATTAAACACTAAAGTATTAAATTACAAAAAATGTGTATATATACACGACTTCAATAGTAGTACTTCATATACTACTGTTGGGCAAGTTAACATATAAAACTAATGTGTTTTGCATGTCAAATCTGCAAAGTCAGAGTATAGCTGTCAAATCAATGGAGCAAAAAGTACACTTTTGAATTCAAATTAGAATTTTTATTATAAGTAAAAGTTAAGTACAGTAGTTGAGTAAATGTACGAGTCACTTTCCACCACTTGTTGAGTATAGTAATAGATGAAAATGTGTTTTTGTAGTTGGAATAAAAAAAAGAGGCGAATTTCCAGGTTTAGAACACAAATACATCCATTTTAATTTGAGAAAATACAAAAAGAAACCATGTACAATCTATGTACAAACTTTTTGTACAAGACAGTATATTTATCAGCAGATTATATTTGACAGAGTCAGGTAGATCAACTCAGCACCATCAAATAATCCATTTATCCATCATATCTAGAACACAAATTAGACTGCTATGTCAAAACTCTTGTTTGCTGCAATGACGATGTGTCAACAAATCTTATCTGTGATACGCAAGAGCAATGTCCTGAATTCTTCCTTAACTGATAGGCAGCCAAAAAAAATAAAAAAAATAAAATGCAAGTTTTCTTTAAATAAAAACAAAAAAAGAAAAAAAACCAAAAACATAAAAATTGCCGAATGCAATTTTTATGTATTAAGACTTGATACCCACCTCCCATCCCCATAAGTATTATATATTCTATTATATCTAGTACAACTCCCAGCAAATAAGTTATTAAATCCATCTTTTACAGCAAAAAATAGATTAACAAAAATAATGCAATATACTGTAACAGTAACGTATGACGCATCATAGTCTTTGATTTGTTAAATGGACAACAACACATGTGATGTTACAGGCTTGGGCCTCTGTGTGCATCTTTCAGTCATCCATATCTAACCACACTACATGATACAACCTGATAACCTGATAACCAAGCACACAGCGGAGATGATATGTTTGGTTTGACAACCAGGGCTCACATCTGTGTGCCCCAGCTTCCTGAATGCCACTTTTCGCAATAGTGGGACTTAATATGGGCCCTCCTCTTGACCTCCTGCACTGCCTGGCACTATACTGGCATGGAGGCATTGATATAGCTTGGATGTTCTCCATGTCAGTACAAGACACCGTTTTCACAGTGGAAAACACTTGGACTCAGCTCCCTCAAAGTGAGCCTGTGTCCCTGAATGACTGAAGGATGCTTGCTCAACTAAACTTTTCATGGCACTTCAAAAAAAAAACACTCTAAAAACTTTAGAGGTATACAATGCAAAGACCTATAAACATCTAAATGAGACATATGACAAGGAAGTAGGAAGGAGAGACATCTCAGTGTGTTGTGACTAAAGCCTGAATGAGTTGCACAATGACGGTTCAGGTCGAAAAAAGCACATTAATCGAGTGTAATGAAAAACCCGGTGGTGCGTTACTTTCGGAGTTGGTGTTAATCCCAGTTTGCAGCATGTGTCGTTTTACTTCTGACCAAAGCTATGTTTAAGTACCTCAAAAATAAAATACTCTGTAAACGAATAAGAAGCCGTTGTGACAGATTGTGGCAGATCATGACAAGCTGACAAAATGGAATGTAAACCCTGTAATAACAATGTAATAAAAACAGGAAAAGTAAGGATGTTCTCTCTTTTGATAAGCTTTGCTGAATTGGTGCTACCTTCCATCCTTTTAGATCAAATTTCCGCCTGACTTCTCCATGTGTCACATACAGTACTTGAATAGTCTCTGCATTTCTATGAGAATCCAGGATCTTTCACTTTCAAAATACATGTTTGTCTTTTTTTTTTCTTTTTTCTTTTTTTTCTTCTTCTTTTGTTTTAAACATAACAATCAGTTTGTCGATTCTTTGTATAATAAGTCATTGCAATTACCAAATATTAATAGTTCCTTATTTTTCAGGCTAGCAAGTATGCAATTATAACAACCCAATTATACATACATTTTACTCACATTTTTTTTTTTTTTTTTTTTTAAAGAAATCTATTTGCTACAAAGTGTGACAACGATGTAATCACAGTTCAAAAGTTCACTTCAGGACAAATGTGTATGAGGCTTCAGTATAGTTGCACCACACCCAAATAGACGGACATTGAAGCTCAGATCATTCAGTTTGAGAAAGAAATGTGGTCTATATAATGGGTTGAATTTACACAAACATATTTAGCACATTATGCTCTTTTCCATCTTCCAAAATTGTTTTTTTGTTTTGTTTTTTTTCCTAAGAAATACTTTTCTTTTACATCCTATAGAGGAGAATCACTGCAATAAACAGACAGTGTCACCTTGTCATTATTTAGTGGAAATCCCTAGCACACTGTGCTGTAGTGTACACACACACACACACACACTCTTCCTTCACACTGGGGACCTAATTTAGGTCAAACACATCTAATGAAGGTCATTCAGTTCTGGCCTGCGCACAGAGGGAGGGACTCTATGATCTTCTAATTATTATCACCACTCTGATCTGCTCTCCACCTAGATACAACATTTACCCCCCCCCCCCCCCGATACATGACTCCTTTACACCTGCCTCTCTGTCTGCATGTTTACAGCTAGGGATACTTAGTAGCAGACACATTATTTAGTAGTAGACACAGCTCACAGATCTGTCCAACCGAAATGGGTTTTTAAATGAGCCTAAATTTATTTCTACAAGCACTCAACAGAGCCGAGCTGCCAGGCTGAAGATGGTGGCTTCACAATACAAGCTAGTCTAAGCTTTATTAGCTCCAGAGTGATGCAGTATGTTAAAGACGGGAGCAGAGGAATAAGAAAATAATATTTAGTTTCAGTGTGATGTGAAATAAATGGTGATGTAGTCAAACACAAAATCCATTGATATGTAGTTGCAATTAAAGATACTGATTTGAGTTTCTTCTTTATCTCCTATAGTATTTTTCACTTTGTTCCTGTCTATAAAAATAAGTATAAATTGATTATGCTTATGGAATACAAAATAAAACGTTTATATGTAGAAATCCAAATACACACTTGTATTGTTTTAGAGTACAAGGCTGCCTCCTTAATCCTTTATCACTGTCACAGCTGAATTTGGATCTACCAGTGGCAAACGATAACGGTGCAAAACACACACACGGGCTAACACAAAGAACACGCAAAGTTCCTTCTCTAGTGTCCTTAGCAGTCTGTGGCATTGTTGCATTTCCACCCAACTATGTTTGAGCATTGACCCATGTTAGGGGACCGAGCACAGCAGCTTAACTCCCGAGAGTTTTGAGGCGTGTGACATCTGGATTGGCAACAGAGAACATCCAAGCTCTTTACTGCCTCTGTACCAACCCTGTGCCAGGCAGTTGCTCTGATCAAAGGAGGACCCATTAATGCCCACTTTTATGCAATATGTGGCATTTCTTTCTTTTTTTGTAACAGACAAAACATTCAAATAATACACCAATCTTCTTCGTGATCCCGATTCTGCCGCAAAATATCACGGCAAAGTGTTAACGGTGGGCACGCGGCTGCTGCTGATGTCAGCTCGGCTCAATCATAGTTGGGTCTTTTTTGGATTTTTGTTCGTTTTTTTTAATGCAACATAATATTTTTGTGAGTAGATCCAAACCCTCCATACTATTATACTGTTTTTCTACCATGACTTAGTTTTTTTTAGAGCTAATATCCCACATGCTGTTCCTGCAAAAGGTGCACCATCACATACAAGATGAAAGGGGGGTGACGGCACTGATCAGTGCAACAACAGATGAGTGGCTGTGACGCGCACGCACACACACACACGCACACACACACACACACACACACAATGTCCTGAACGCATGAAGGACAGGGTAGTTTGTTCTTTGTCCTTCTCATGTATTCAGGTTGATCAACCGCACTGCTTCTCTTATAGAGGGGACTCATATCATGCGATAGGAGCTTGAATTACAGTCGCAGGCGTGATGATCTGATGTATCAGCAGGAGACATGTAGGTACAGAGTTCTCTTTCAAGCCAGAATACACCAACGCTGCACCATTTGCTGAGTTTTAGACTACTGTTTTGTAAGATGACTTTGTACTGTAGGACTGGAATGCTCTCACACAACATGACGAGTCAACAGTGAAGTAGCAAACCTTAAGCAATGACATGATGTATAAGAACCTAAAAGCAAGATTAGTATGCCTCCGAAGCCAAGCAGCCCTCCCTTCCTCCGTCCCTTCCTTCCTTCATCTCCTCAGAGACATTTTACTGGGGGAGGGGTCTGATGGTTCCAGTTTTTCTGTCGAAAGTAACTTGTTCAGTTTTAGTGCAAATAGAACAGAAGCAGACAGGAGATATGGAGTCGATGAGCCCAGCTGGTTTGATGTGACGCATCTGGGTGGATCTTTGGGAGATGATATGATTGCTGCAACCCTCATCCTCCAGTAACCAGTCACCTTAGCCATGGAGTCTGGTCACACGGAGAGGTGAACTATTGCAAAGAATTACAGGAAGTACTCTTTTTTTTTTTTTTTTTTTTTCAACTCTTAAAATAATTCCAAAAAGTGCTAGGGGGGAGGGGCTGTACAATCCTTATTTGATTGTCATTATGTACATCTCTATGGATACATTAATAAATAAAACAATGTCCAAGAGCATGGAAGTAACATTAAAGGTATACACATAGGAGGTCCCTCCCTGTTTGGGTTCCTGTCCAACTCTTGTTTAGAAGAATGAGTGAAGAGAAATATTTCAGTCTTCAACGCCCCTGTCATCATCATCATCTTCATCGTCATCACTCCTCCAATGGTGATGTCTTCCTATCTCTTTTGAAAGAGTGCACGGATGTCTGGTGAGTCAGCAAGAAAACCTGGTGTTCAGCATTCATCTTCAACTTCTCTGATTGGTGGAATCAGACTACTAGTGGATTTGTATTGGTTGACTTGGTTGGCCATGTGAGTGCTCATGGGCTTGATCTGAATGTTCCGTGGGTAGGCATTTTCTGGTTCATCTGTAAACCATTTCTTTTCTGAAGGTGAGAGAGGAAAGAGAAAAAGCAGTTAGTTTTAAAAAAAAAAGTGCGTCACATGGGTAGTTTACAACCATACTGCCTCAGTTTAAGTGATAGATTTGCATGGCATTCTTTGTGATTAGCATCAAACCGTGAGGTCCAGTTCAAGTTTGTGTTTTGGTGCACTGAGCCAATTTGATAAGCTGTCATGGTGGCACTGTTTATCTCAAATACAGCTGTGTAAGTAGGATATAATCTCTCTGAATTGTAATGCACCGTGTAACAGAGAATTTCATTTGAGGAAAAAACAAAAAACAAAAAAAAACATTTTTGACAGAACAAAAAAAAAAAAATCATACTAAAGTTCAAGGTCGGTTTACCCAACTTATAAAAACATTTTTCCACTTTCCTATGATATCTAGCCACGAAGATAGTTTTGGTCTCATTCCCAGGTTTTGAGATATCCATCTGAAGGGGATTTATGCTGCTACCTTAATACAATGAAGGAAAATTGAACTGAGTTTATAGTGCTCGCAGCATTTTATAACATTACATCTAAAGAAACATTGTCACCAACTTTTAGAGGAATTTTTAGCCACCAAAGACATAGTTCTTGTTAAAGCTTAAAGACACATATCTTTTTTTTTTTTTTGTAATTTTCAGTTATTTATGTTTATAAGTATTATATAAATATAGACCTGAAATTGTGCATGACAGACTAAAGGCATGTTCAGACAGTACGCAAAGCTAATTATAGACAGCCACAAGGTCACCTGAGGCAAAGATGCATTTGTGAAGACCATGATAAAAGGAGGAAAAGAGTAAAAGTGAGTTCTGGGATAACAAACACACCGGTGGGTGCATACGTTGCTAGCAAGCTACAACCAACATCTGTACTATCGGTACATTAGCTGTTTGAGGCAAATAAACACAGAGCAAAAAATAATTAAATTTGTTTATTTTTTGCATTCTGTCTGAAAATGAAAAAAAATGAGTAATTTTTTAATATTGTGAGCATCACAGATTAAATTATGTTCACTTCTATTATATTTGGGTGATGACAGAAATCTCTGAGAGGGATATATTAAAACCTGGCCAAAAGAAATGTAACTATATGCATGACTAGGTGCCGCCAAGTTACAAAACATACTTTTTTTTTTTTTTGTATTTTGGTTACTGACACTTAAAGCTAAATCATAATTTACACCGTACGCTCCGGTATATCCTAAACAGTCACATTTCATAGTAAGACTTACTCTCATGCTGGTAGTCATTATGTGAGAGAAGAGTTTTTTTTAAGAGTTGGATGTGTCATTTTGGAGAGACTCTCTTCATGTTTAAGTAGGCTATGAGAGCACTGTTTCTGAGCACCGTGTGAGAGGAAAAGGGAAGAGTGTATGCCAACTGTCAGAAGTTTGTAAACTCTCTCCCAGTACTTCATAGGCATCTGCAATGCCATTCAACATGTCACTTCCTTTTGGGTGAAGTTGTAATATCAAAATTTAACTTTGCTATGTGGAGCAAACCTCTGTGTGTGTATGTGTGTGTGTATGCATGTGTCTGTGTGCGTATATATGCTTGTGTGAAAGCGTGTTCATGTACATGCTGGCTTGCATGTGTAGAGATTCATTTGTGTGGGCCTGTGTGTGTGTGTGTGTGTGTGTGTGTGTCAGCAAGCTTAAGGCTGCAGGGCCATGTGTTACAGCAAAGGCATTTGATGTGTAGAATTGTGCCTGAGGTGAAGCAAGATGTCTGCCGACTCTCTCCAGAGTCTCCTGCTGATACGGTGAACTTAGTGTTGTCGCCTCAAACCACCATATCAGGCGCACAGGGTTACAAGGAGGAAACTCACAGACTCATATCCCCCTTCAATTTGGACTTTAGATTGGTCACACCTCCCACTTTTTGGGTGTGACCAATGGCACGGGGCTGGGCACACTTCCTTAAAGTTCTGTAAAAAAAGTAAGCAATTTGGCTGCATTGGGGGGGAGGGGGGATTTGAATCAGTCTGACCTACATGTGAGCTATGATCTGGGTTTGTACAGTCAGGCAACATGTTGTTACCCTGTGGTTTATGCTGATGCTGGTACAATAACAACATACTGCACTCAATGACTGCAAATATGAACTCTTAAAATCTACGACAGTCATCTGATAGCATTCAATAGGAGGGAAGATGTGCAAACACACAGACCTCTCACACAATGCAAACCATCTCAAGTTGAAATAAAATCATACAAAGGCATGATAAATGATGGAAAGAAACAATGGAGAAAAGGATTTGTCTGGAGGAAAAGAAAACTCATATCATCAAGTGAGGTAAAGGCACAAAGAAAGGGGGGCGGGGGAGGGGTTCGTCTCAATCTCATGCAATGTGGAGATGGTCCTGATCATGAAGGAAGAGGCAGGAGCAGCAGCAGACATTTTGCTTTCCAGACGAAAGCAAAACTTAAACTGAGGCATGGTTTACTTCATATCTAAAGAACAAACTCCCCTCGTCATAACAATACCCACAGAGGACATAGTTATGACTGAAACCCCAAGTAAAAGGTTGCTAAGTCATGCAGAATCGTTAACTTGCATACCTTGGCCCATTCTATTCATCCTTGTTGCACTTCAGAAAGAGAGGTAAGTAATCTACTGTAAGTAAGTAGTATTTACAGTCTACAAGGCAAATACACAACTGACAAATGACTACCAGTCCAACTAGAGCTTCTTACAGCAGTATGTCATACATCTTAATTTTAAGATGTATTGAGGGGCTTTTTTTATCACTTAGTAAATCTTCATGATAGAGTACGATCGTAACCAATCTGCATGCTTTTAGAATATGTCACAATTTAAACATCTTGTAACTGTATTCTCCCAAATGAAAATTTAATTTTTCAAAGCTTATATTTTGGAGGGAGAGTGTATATAACACGTAGGTGAAAAATATTTAATTTAAAGTAATCCTATAATCGTAATCATAAACAAAACAGAAAATTAAGAGCCTGCTACAGAGGGCTACCAACATGGACATGCAGTAAAAGCTGTACAAATATCAACACTGCTAATGGGGGATGATTTTATGAGTTACAATGTATCAGTAATGTTGCTTAATATATATATTAACTACTAAAAATACAGCTACAGTAAGTAAATCACAATGCATTACATCCATGATCGAGGCGTACTGATCATGTTTGCTAAATGTGCACAAATACTCAACAAACAACAGTTATTTACTTCACAAAGTTAGACACAAAACATCGAATATATTAAGACAGATACAACAGGTAGACAACATACTGAGTGTGTGTGTGTTGTATTATGTCATGTCGTTTAGCTGTGTGTGTGTGTGTGTGAGGCCTTTACTGTAAACTTGTTTCCAACCACAGAGGCAAACAAGTGGTTTTTAATGTTTACAATGCCACAGAGTCTTTGACTTTGCGCAGTTTGTGAGTTTACTGAATCTTTTAAACGTCATGTGGTGATCGCTGTGATGTGAGAGTGGAGATCACATGCAGATGATTATGGAGGAAAAGCACAAACGCTTGGCATGGACGCAGAGCACAAATCACAAACAAAACACAAACCCCCACAATATACAGGACTCATCAGTGCATGTGTCACCACAGTCTGCTCACACACACACACACACACACACACACACACACACACACACACACACACACACACACACATATATATCTATACTGTAGAATACAGGTATAAAACACTTAACATGCAGGCTAAAACCCTGTTTGAGCACACGTACTTCTGTTTGTCTCGGGCCTCCCGGGTTTTACTGCTGCGGTTCTGCCGGTTGGATGGCGGGATGGAGTGGACGGAGGAGCTCTTTTTGCTGGAGGAATGAGAGGAGTGGGAAGAGTGGGACAAGCTTGTCCGGGACTGGCCCGCGTTGTGGTCGAACTGCATGAGGCAAAAGATCAGGTCTGTGGGCACCAGCTCAAATTCATACGGTGGGTTTGTGATCACATATCTGTCCAGAAAACAAATGTTAGAGAAGATTAAACTTTTACAATTCTTGCAGGAAAAGCGCAAACAGTGAAGAATTCATAAAAAAAAATCACAACTAAAATATATAAAAAAGCAATATGGATAAATGCATGAATAAGTTGACAAATAGTTTAAAATTGTTAGTTTAAATAGTTTATAGTTATAGTATAGTTTAAAAGTTGTTTTACTTGTTATTTAAAACACAAATGTATTTATGTAAGTGTTATAATAATAGGAAATTACACACTTAACAAGAAGCCATTCTCTAAGCCTAATCAGATTTTAATAAATAACTTTTTTCTTTTTTTTTTTTTTTTTACACTGAGCAAAGGCAGATATTGTACCGTTTTGTACACGGGCTCGGTACACCGAGATGAGCGTCTCTTAATCTGTAGATTCCAAAACACAGCATGTTGTACGTCTTCAATGCTTTGCAGAATAAATCCCCGTAGCAGCCGCCATCCTGATGAACAACAGAACAAAGACACCATCAGTGCATGTCAGGTCAGCCTGATGATATGGTTCAGTGGCACTAAATGTACAAAATCAGGGCAGAGGATATTCTGCTTGCAAGTGAATACCAACAGTTGGCAATGGAGACTGTAGCAATCAGTAATGCTTTCAAATTATGCCATAATTAATCCAAGAAAAGAGTAAATTACTTCAATATTTAAAGTTCTTCATAACAATGACAAAAACCTGTGAAAACAAGGTTGGAACGAATTAAACTTGGAATTTCCTTCGTGGTGTTCATTGTTCTCTCCAAAGCCCTCCACCCACAAAGGCCTGCTTTGCGTGATCACTGTTCTTCACATTGGATTAAGGACCGCGAGGAGCGGAGGCGGCCAGATGTGTGCTGCTGGGTAGTGCCAAAACGTGTCATCTCCGCTTAAACATTCACTTACCCCCAAGTCGGCAAATGGCCCGTCATAGAGGGCTAGCTGGGCGACGCGACACCTGTCTCGGTTGGCCAGTGTCTGTGGTGTGCTGTAGCCTCCTCTCAGAGCGTTCTCCTCAGCCAACAGAGCCTCCAGCTCTGGTGTGGCTCCTCCTGTGACCAGCGTCCGAATCAACGTGAGGATGTTGTCGTTGAAGTATGTCTGGGAAGAAAAGAGAGAGAGAGAGAAAGAGGATAACGTTAAGCAGATGCCATTAGCGTCATGAGTACAGAGGTGGCAGATGTGGGAAAAAGGTTGAGTCCCTGTTATGTAGACTCTCAACCTGTCTCTTCACATAGAACTGACTGAGAGGAGAGGAAGCAGACTTTCTGTCTTGTGCACCACTTCTATGGTGTTGCAATAGATTTTAAGATCTGCTTCACTAGAATTATAAAAAAAAAAAAAAAAAAAAAAAAAAACTCAATACAATGAATAGAACTTGTATTGTAAAAGATGATATCTAAAAACTTGTTGTGAAGAAAACAATCTGTTCTATGAATTGGAGAGAAAATGTGCTTTTCTAATTTGGGTGAACCAGTCCTTTTAATTATTCACTGCAAACATAGTCTTCTTAGGGTAAACTTTATGTCAAATTTGAGATATAACAGTTAAATAACACATATATTTTGATATAATCAAATGTTAGATCTGCTTCAATACAACACCATTCTATGCTATTCTATGCTCTCTGAACACTGTTCTACACACTGTATGTCTTTTTTCCCTTCTGAAACAACGATTTGACTACGCTCTGTGGGTGTCAGGTTCTCTTGTCCTTCGAGCCGATCAGGACCTGTTTTGCCGTGTGTGAAGACAGCCGATGTCACTCGGCAGCACGGCCAGAGTGGCAGCTCCTCTCCCCGGGCTCCTGACAGTCTTGCAGAGCCTCATGATGGATGAGCACTGTCCATTAGCTGGCTTCACCTCTGACCAGTGCCAGACTACAGCTGACGCCTGCTCTATTCCCTGCTCAACTCGGCTCTGCACACCCTTCTAACCCCTCACTCACCGAGAGGGCTGCTGGAATTAAGCCATCACGGCACCAAAGGGGAAAAAATACAGAAATACAGTTTGTCATGAGAGAGGAGGGGGGGTTGGGGAGGGGGTGTGTGGTGGGGGAAATGAGGTGTAGAAGGGGATTTTCTTCCCCTACCTCCTCCTTTATCTTATCTTTTGGTGCAGCGGTGACATTGTCAAAAGATGAAAGACTGTTTCTTTGGCCTGTTACAGTCAAGCTTGCGTCATCGTCATTATGCTAAATTTCAACACTTACTTTGTTTAAAGACCCTAATAAGGCTCTTTCTTCTTTCTGAGGAATGATGACCAACATCTTCGATTTGTCAGTGGAGCTGTCAGGTATGTCTGATCAATGTACTGAACCATTTCATTTACTGAAATGGCCAAAAAAACACATTTGCTGTCTTTTCTTACCAGATAATGCCCTATTTGAAAATATGTTTCTGATTGAATGTGAAATATATGAATAATATATCTAATACTACGAAGCAAAATATATTGCCTTCTAAAGTTTTCTCAGGTTCATCTTCTGAGTCTGACTCTTACCCGTTTCCCAACAGTTTCTACCAGTGCAACAACATGCAATTGTTACCCAGTGGCCAGAGCATCCCTGTGTACTTTTTGTAAAACATTCTCTTTTTTTGAAATTCAGACCATTATTGTGTAAGAGCAACCAAACACAAAACACTCTATATTATCTAAATATAATAAAACAAACAATTATAAACAAGTTCGGAAAAAAAAAAAGTATAATCCAAAAAAATATACAATACAAAGTGATAATCAGTTTCGGAAAACATTCCAACACGGCGCGTTTGAAGACTCACCGCGCTCATCAGGGAGTCGAGCACACTGACAGCGAAGGCAGTGCCGCAGGCGAAGGGCTGAGTGAGGTACAGCTCTGTGTCTGGGTCGTCATCATCATCTTGGTCCAGGAACTGAACGTTTGAGTCGTTCACTGAGAGAGTGGAAGCACATTTGAGTTAGAGACAGGCGCTGTGAGGAAGAACGAGGCAGGCAAACACACACACACACACACACACACACACACACACACCGACACCAACACACCTGAGAGTTCAGAAAATAAAGAACGATTTTAGTTATTTATGGTTTTAAGTTACATTTGAAAAGATTTGGATATGCCCAGAATGCAACAGATCTCACGTCTCAGGTATATAGGTAATGATCCAAGGTTTGAGCTTATAATATAATGTAACATTAGATGCACATTATATTTTGCTTCCTAATGTTGCAATCGTACAGTTGCACTTATTTTTTTAAACACAAACTTTATTTCTTTTCCAAACAACTGACATGATCTTGATTATCCCTAAAATACTCCAGGTTAAAAATACAGTAATTATCTGTAATTTGCTATCATCTACTGTATAATAGTTGGCAGTTTTTTTCTGGGTATTAAATCTACAATATATCACATGCAGGATGCATTTCATACATTTAGACAAACCACGATTTAAGGATATTTAAGTACATTATGCATACACAGTGATAACCATTGCAGAAGTCTCCAATAATGAATCAGTAGCCACTGTATCTTGATCTTTTTTTAAACTACTGTAATACAAAATTACATATAAGTAAATGGTATATACTGTAACACAAACAGACAAATTCTCAGTCAAGAGACAGTGACCAGTCTATGGATGGTGTAGCCTGTGTAAAGAATAAAATATGAATATTTCTAAAAATAAACATACAGGTAATTCTTAATATATCGTGTAAATATGGTAACAAGTGAGACTTCAACAATGGCTACTGTAGCATTAGAAATCCATGCACTTATAAAGACATGCTATTTTTTCCTTGAGTTTTCCTTGATAAATGTGTTTGTCACATCATCACCCCCAAAAATATGCATCTCAAATATTTACCTGTGCCCTGAAAAGTCAAATTAATGCCAGATAACCACGTTTTTAAAGAAAAAATTAAGATTAATAACAAAAATCAGGTCTAATAAATGAACTAAATGGAAAAGTGTAAATGAAAACTGAAACAACATGATTTAAATAACTTTCACATGTAGAGCATAATTGGTAGAACAAAATAAAAACAATAGCGTATTTGGTACTTCAGCCAAGAACTCCCTGTAGTCCTCAGATTGTATTTCTAGCAGCATTAAAGGGTCTAAGAACCAGCATAACTTGAAAAACAAGCATCACAAAAGTTTTTTTGTTTGACTCCTCCAATATCTGCTTCAAAGATATGGTCTGGAGGAGAAAAAAAAAGAAACTGGAAAATGAATTTAAAAAATAAATAAACAGCTTAAAAGATGGTTTGATCTTGAGTTTTTTTTTTGTTTTTGAAATCTGATTTCTTCCCTGGCTTCCTGTGTGCTGTGAAACAGAAATGTCAGTCAAAGAGACAAGGGGCTGATGCAAACAGGCCTGGGCCAAATGAGTGAATTGGGGGCAGGAGGGAAGTGTGTGTCTGTGTGTGTGTGTGTGTGTGTGTGTGTGTGTGTGTGTGTGTGTGGAGGAGGAGGAGGACTAGGGGGAGGTGAGGGGCAGGAGGGGTGTTGCTATTAAAACAGCCACAAGGACAGACTGAGCATGATCAAAGGCCTAGTGAGACGCTCTGTAAACGCAACTGGAGGGAAAAAAAAAAAAAAAAAAAACAACAACTGCAAAAAGAAAAAAAAAAATCATTAAAAAGAGGCCAAAAACAAGACAGTAAATTTCAACCAGAACGAAGAATAAAAATGTGTTCAAAGTGAAGCCATGGGAGCAGCGAGGGCCTTGACCACAGCCAGATAAATCAAGACAAGCTGATGAGGAGCCGAGCGGCGGAGCGAGGGAAACGAACGGCAGCAGAGGACAAAGGCTCAGCTTACCCAGCTCTGTTATCATTTGTATGCTGGTTCCACTTTTTTTTTCCTGACTGACTGAAACCAATGGCAGTAGTTTGCCAGGTTTAGCTAATGGTGATGAGGCAGTGCAGAGAGGGGGGGGAGAGATGGTGTCGTTATTGAAACACTTTCAAAAAAGACTGCAACAAAAAGGCATTTTCACCGTCTCAAGACTACTCGTGTCATCTCCGGCATTACTCTGAGACATTCATGGTTGTCCGGTAAAGCGCCCTGGATTAGAGAGCACTGTGGATACAAAGCCAGAGCTGTCGAACGGCTATACCGCCACAGCGACAATAAATTATTTCACGGTAAGACGGTGAAAGGGATAAACAACGTCTTATCCATAAAACACACCTACTTTCACACGCCGCGCCACAAAATTGATCATGCAACTCAGATGAGGCGTGTTTTTTTTTTATGTTTCAGCTTGACTTTAATCTGCTCCTGGCACTGTAAACTGAACATATGACAATATAATTATGGCATACAGTTCCAGTGAGACATGCAGCCGCTCTTACTCGTTTCCTTTCCTGAAGGACAATGTTATCACATCTAGTGTTTGCGGTAGCTGTGAAATACGTTAGCTCTGAGCGAGCGGAGGAACAAGACTGGAGCTTCTAGCAGGGTGAATTCGAATCCTGGGCAGAAACCAGTGACTCCAGCATGGATAGCATCTAGCTTCAGTGATTACGTATGCGGTCAGCAGTCTAATGGGAGAGGCTCTCCGTAGGTAATGGCTGGCCCAGTTATAAGTAACATTAGGTAGCTCCTTTCTCTTTCTGGCCTTTTCTTAGCTGGCCTCATGCTCCATTGCTCCCTAATTGGGTCAGAGGAGACAGAGTAGCCGGTCTCTGGTGCTTTAGAAGGCCCCTCAGAGATCTGAAAGTTTCATGAGTCCCTACCACCAGTGGGAATACAGCTACTGCCATTGTTATTAATAAATGGACCCATTTTGCAACCAAGGCAGTTTTTTTTTTCTTCCTCTACCTTTTCACTCTCTTGCCTTTTTTCTCCCTCTCTCACCCTCTCCATCAGGCTGAGTTTCTCTTGTGCATTAGTGTCGCAGGAGATGTAGCTGTAGTCCTAAAACTGCCAGCCTGACATACTCAAGTTACAGCCGTCCACGCTGTCCACCGGACCAAGATGTGTCTCCACAAGCTAATGTTGTCATCACTTGACAAAACCTAGCCAGATCCAATAATTCACATACGAATATGAACTTGAGTTGGGCAAAGCTACTGACACCATGAAAGTGAACAAAAATTCCACACGACACATTACTTAGTCTGTTTGACCTTGAATGAGTTGGAACTTTTGGGGAGCAGCATGATGTTCAAGTCTTTGATTATAAGCTCTATATGTCTAAAAAATGAATGATGAGTTGATCTGAGGTTACTTGGTATGACATGCAACATTTGCATTCAAGATGGATGTAAACACTTTTACCTAGTTCTGTGATGATGGGGATGTTGGATCCGGTGGTGACGGAAGCCTGCCGCACAAAGCCATGTACTGGACTGCTGTCTGGAGATGACCTGTCCATTCCAGGAGGCGTGAAACCTGAACACCACAGCAGATTCAGATTAACTCATTGATTCTCCACTACTATCTAGGTAAAGAAAAACACAGTCCAAGCAAAGTCTCTTAAGTGGTCCTACAAAAGGTATCATAAGCATGAGGATGTGACCTGGAACTCTGTATCAATACCATTATACATAGTGCATGTCAGCTCACTCAGCAAGAAGTTTGTTGATGTGCGCTTTCTGTGTCATTCAAATAGGTGGAGTGACAAAAAAAAAGAAAGGAAGTGGTGGACGAAGGAGGACGATAAGTGAACAAGGCGTCTGCCTAAAAATTGCAGCATGGATACTTGTGCTCTTAGGGGGTCAGCTAAGACATATTTAGCATTCACATCCTTCCATCAACGGGCAGACATAAATTTTATATGTTGTTCATTTTGTTACAATAAAATTGGTGAAGTGGATCCGGAAAACCTTTTATGGGAAATGGCGTAGCTCAGAACCATGAAATACAAGTGCAAGTGACATCGGTATGAATTCACATGACTTCACATTTTTTGCATTTCCTCAAAGTGACAAGTAAACACCTTAAATCTGTAATGCTAAATGCATAATGCATCAACTGTGTTTTGACATCCATCATTTAGTGCTGACTACGGCAAAACGCTAGCTTATAGTGCCGCCACCAAGGAAACATAATGCAGGGAATATATTCAGGTCACAAAGTTTTTTTAAAGGATTGCAAATTTTGTGTGCATCCGTGTGTGCGCGCTCGTGTGTGTGTGTGTGTGTCTTTCCTGTCAAGAAACCCAATGAGCTGCTTACATTACAAAAGAGATCTTCTAGCACTTTGCAACAGAAAATACACCAAATAGCCGAGTACAAAGTGGGAAACACACACTGAACTGAAGCATGGATAATCTGAACTCTTGTTATACCAATTATTGAACTTGGAAAATAGCAGTGGTTTGACACTCCGAGTCAACCGGGGAGCACCAGGGCTTAGACAGCGCAAGCATCATTTTGTCGATGTCCATAAAGGATGATGTTTACCCTTCTGGAGAGTGACACCATGTTTTTTGAATATTACCTCTAAACGCTGCTGTTATTGTATCATAGTGAACATGAAGACCGTACGTGACTTCTGTTTAGTAGCAGAAAGCGGATGTTGGTGGGAATATGGGGGATACATGAAGTCTGCTGCTGAGCTGTTACAGGTTACAATACCGCTCAAAGGTTGAGTTGGTGAGCTCCAACAGAGAGCTGTATGTCTTTCTGAGACAGAACTAGAGTGCTGCAAAACCAGAAGAGCTAAAAATGTGTGCATCTCCCTGATCATCCTAACCTTTTAAAAGTGAATCCATGCAAGGATTTAACTCCAACATAAAATCACTTCTATGAATCATAAGATACTCTTGTATCTCTTTATACATTCAAACCTTAAGTCGTTGGACAAACATGCTAACATTTTTTTTCTGCTTGAATCCTCAATTCTTCAGTTTTTTTGTAATTAGGTTTCATAATCAGTATATACGGTAACATTTGTAACTCATCATTTACTGCCACGAATAGACAAGCCAGAGTTCACATCACACACAATGTCTCCACTTCTGGCTGGCTGCTTCTACTGTGAAGCCTGTACAGCCTCATCTGTTCGGCTTCATCGTACAACACACAAGTGAGATCTAGGTTACATAGCCCCTTTTTTCCTGTAGCCCCCCGGGCACAGCTATGCTCTGTGGTTGACTACATGCTACAGCAGCCGTGAGAAGCTCTCCCTCAGGAAAGCGCATGTTTACTTATTAATTTGCACCTTCTTGTTTTAAATTCCACAGACAGTGTCTGAATGGGAACATCGCTTGGAGGAAGGAATCCCCAAAGCAATACATATGATACAATAGCAGTGTCTGGGTATATGCGTGTGTTTTTCCTGGTGTATGCATGATTGCATGTCACTGTGCTGTGTGTGTGTGTGTGTGTGTGAAGTATTTATTGCTGAAATGGGTGGTTGATGTAAGACCCAATTATTGATGACAATAGGCTCCATCCATCGACCATGGGATAGGATATAGGCTAGTGGGTTTCCATATTGAGGTGGCTTTCTGTGAGTACTGCTCCCTAGAGTGGCGTGCTCTTAGATTTACCCCTGCTTATTGTTCCTCGGTGGCACCGCTATCGACAGCACATCACTCACTCAAGGCTGGAGAAAATAACAGCATTGGCATTCTCCTAAAACATGTGGAAGTGCTCTGCACTAAAAAATAATGGCCTCTTGGACCTTCAACTTTGATTTGTATTTACAACAATAACTGTGATGGCACTAAATAGTCCTGAGCTCAAGGCATGTCATGGCTTTCAGGCTAATCATAAACCGAGGATTACCTGTCTGTGGATGTGTGTGTGTGTGTAGATTGCGCAGAGACATCGCTGTTTGTTCAATGTGTGTGTGAACACGTGCACACACACATTCAAATGTGAGGGTGTGTGTGCGTACGAGTGAGTGTCGCTGTTTTGTTGTGACTAATGAGGAGCAGCTGAATTGGCCTGCCTGGTGATTTGTACTAGCTGCTTAATGATGATGAGGCCTGATGGGATGCCAGGTTCATGTGTTTGTCTGCAAACATCAACAATCTGTTCCAGACGATCTGCCAGACACCAGATCAGGGGGAACAACATCAAATGACACAGTCATGTTGATTACATCATTAAGAAGTATTATCAAGGAGGTTTAGCAGCATGTAATTACCAGGGACAAGACTGAAATCATCAGAAAATTATGTGGAGTAAACACTCTTCAAAGGTTTAATGAAGCAATCAACGCAATGTTTTGTGTGCATACGTCTTTAGGAGTTACAGTAAAGTCAGTTTTTAGACGCCACTCAAACAAACTTGTGTATGAGTATTTCAATTAAGACCACTGAACAGACTGTGCTTTACAAACTGTATTAATCCCTCCTATGTGGCCTTTTCCTCTCTTCACTGACTTCCCTCCCTCACTGCTCCAACTTGTCCCCTTCGGGCAGCAGTGCACATAGTGTCTAATAGGACGCTGCTTACCTTGGGAATTAGCCTGTAAGACCCCGATGCTGTCATCAAACTGCATAGACTTGATGTTGAGTGATGCCAAGATGCATTCCTTATCCTGCAGTGAGGCATCTTCGATATTGTTCTGATTGGCTGACAGTATTACACACATGTCGCAGAGGTTGATGTTGACAGCCCTTAAATCTGCCCGACTTAATGGTGTACCCTTCAGGGTGAGGAGAACAGAGAGAGAGAGAGAAAGAAAAACGCAGAAAGAACAGACAGACATGGAGGAGAGAAAAACAAATTTAAGAAGTGAGCGGAGTGGAGCTTTGGGAAATTAGTTAACAAGTATTCTTGTTTTGAGGCAATGACATTCTACTGATGTAAGTGGGCATTGGAGAATCAGAGGCACGGACTAATCTAAAGGCTAGCCTGCGCTGAGGGCTGGGTTTGGGATTCTCCTCTGATCATCAGTCAAGCCAGACCTAACAAGCTCTAAGGCAGCAAACCACGCCATCTGTGATGGGCTCTGCAGCTGCAACACACATAAACTCCATTTTAGATATGCGGGATGTGTCACTGCTCTGGGTGAAGGGGGTTTACTGAGCTCTCATGGAGTGATCATTCAATTGAATAATGTGTGATCAAATCAAAGTGACAATCCCTCTCAGGATTTCAATGCGCGTGTAACTCTAAATGTCAATGCCTTGTTAGTTGAACAGTGATTCCGGTTAATATTCGTCTCCTAAGGCAGTGAACTCACGGGTAAGATGGAGACCTTGGGGAAGTTGTGTAAAGTTTCCCATTCTCTCCGCAGGTAATCCAGTGAGCCCACAAAAACTATAGGCTTCAGTTCATGGTAATGGAAGTTGCTGGCTCTTAAAGGCATCACCAAGTTTCGCAGCCCCACTAAAGCGGACGTGACATCCCCAAATATACAGACCACTACATGACCGCTCAGCACCGTCATGGAGGCTTCACTCCGAGTCTGCAGGGAACACAGGGAAGGAGGAAAAGAGCAGAGAGAAGGGAATGAGACAAAGTGTAAACAGAGAAGAGCAGAAGAGACAAAGACAGGTTTAGAATAGGAATGAGTGCTTTTAAAGTTCACTATAAACTGTTATAAACCTGCATGAAATAGTTTGTTAACCACAGGTAAGATATAACGGAGTCATTTATATAGTTCATCATTAAATCATTTACTTATAGGCTTTATATTTTACACAGACAAAGGTTTGGTTAACCACTATTCTGTTTATAAGCAGTTTATTGGATAATAAGAAATATGGTTTTACAAAACAGACGAAACAAGTGATCCTCCTCAAAGGACAGCTGATTCAATCAGATACTGATAAATGCAGTTTGTAAGATTTTAGGCACATTCAGTATGTACAACTAGGGCCCCTGTCATAAATCAGGCGAGTATAAATAAACAAAAGCTCTTCTGTGAAGTTCATGTTGTCACAGAACAATGCAACGCCCCGCTTTCAAGATCTGTCGCCTGTCGCACCAGCTTGACGTGCAAACTCGGGTGCACGTTAAGCACACTAAATGCTACTATGATAAAAGTTAGTTTGAAACTAAAGCTGTGTCTTTGTTTAGGCAAACGCGAGAATGCAAAGGGAACAAGGCTGCAAAAATGGACTCGTAGTTTCAAACAAGTCGCCTGATTTGGCAATTTCAACTTTTCTTCTTTACTTAATTACAGTTAAAACATTAAGTCTTCTGGGAGCAACAGGGTCACCGCTGTCTCAGTCGGACTAATGTGAATCCATATGGGTGGCTGTTTCCTTTCTCATGTTATTCGTAAAAAAAAAACTGCTAGAAAATCTGTTAACCTAAATGCTTACAAACTGCTAAACTTTTTAAAACAGCAAACTCATGCGTGGAGTTGCAATGCTGTTCACAGATCCATAGCGGGTATATATTAAAGAAAAACAATAAACTCACCTTGAAACAACAGAGAGGCAGTGAGAGAGATTTCAATACATATTAGTATGCGATAGGATTGCTGCAAAAATTGAGGGGGAAACTTTTGCTCCTGAACATATTTACTTTACATTCTCTCTTTTTCATATATTCTATGTTTCTGTTTGTTTTTGTTTTTTGAATGCAGTTACAAAGCCCTTGCTTCACTCACCAGGATGACTTTCTCGATCTCTTTTGATGGGCACCAGTGAAACATCCCTGTCGAGTCATACCTCTTCACGTTCATGTCCATGTTCTCAATTTGCTCATTTCCAGGAATTAGAAGGGGGTCATGTCTACTGAAAAAAAAAACATAACAAGACATTCATGTTAGACCAATTTGTCTAATGACTGCAGCGGTGGAAAAAAAAAAAAAAAAAAGTGGTAACATGTAGGAGATGAAAGAACTCTTTGTTCTCTTGAGATCTACACCATCTATTCATACAATGTCTTAAAAGTGCACCCCGTTCTCACAATGTTTAACTTTCTGTTGCAATACATACTGTAGGTCCCATAACTACCGTCTCATTCCTTCTTGACTTCTTGTCCTTGATGTCAAGTCGTCAGAAAACTCACAGACCCCAGTACTCTCAGTGGTACAGAGAAGCACAGCAGACTTTAGTGCTACTGACTGAATGGCATGACAACGCAAGGCCAATTACCAGCTGTTACCCTCTCTTCCACTTCCTGACACCATACGGTGCAAATAGTAAAAAGCTCCAATGGCTCACACTTTAAATATTTCAGGAATTTGCCCAATCACATTTTGCTTTCCCAACTGATGGCCATTAATGTTTCAACAGCATGTCACAACCAAACAAGCTAATCCACAGCAGTGGGCTGCTGAGTTTTATCCGGTGTAACACTGACCATGAAAGGGCTTTCTGTCAGTCCTGTTACACCGCCTCTTCTGTCGTTGCACTTATTCTACAAGACATGTTCTCACAGTTCCTCTAAAGGTGATCCAGAAAACTTAATCCAAAAACACAGAATCAAGATATCGTGCAGAATTGTAGCACTGTTCCTCAATAAACACTGCTTATTTTCTACAATACAAATGTAATTTATGTACTATTCAACCCAAATTATGAAAGGAGCACCATACAGATTCAAAAAAAAGGGTAACTGGAGAGAGACAGACATTTGAGTAATATGGGAGAAAACATCTCAGGAATTTGACATACATCTCTCTCAGTATCACTCTCTCTATCCTCTATCAACACTGTCATTTGCTGACAAGGCTTTGATGTTGCTTCTTCCTTCAGCCTGCATTTGGGTTGCATGCCATCGCAGGAAAAGTAAAAGTAAGGGGGGGGGCTGTCAATTAGCCACCCTCTTTCTCTCCACCTCTCTTTCCCCCTCTTCCCTCTATCAGTTAGTGCAGGTGATAATAACACTGACAGCATTTAGTGTTTTTACACTCAGCCTGAATCTTTCATCCAGAGCCGCGTGTTGCGCCAATCAACTCCACGGAGCCCCCGTCACTTCAATCTGCTCAGCTCTGCTCGCCTCCGCACAGGAGCTGACTGGCGCATGCAGGCGGGCTGCCGCTCCACCTCTCTGCCAAGACAGCTATCTTTCACAGAGCTGTCAGTGGTGTGACTGGCAGCCTGTCACAGGCTCCACACACCTCCTCCTCCCCTCTGCCTTCTCCCTGCCCCGGGTTGAACCTACCACAAGGCTCAGGGAGTGCAGACATGTCGTCTGAGCCACAGTGCCACGCCCAAGGGATATCAGCTGCAAATGATACTGTGACATCTTCCGCGATTGGATGCGTGTCGTCAGTCGTGACCCGTCAAAAAGGTTTGTGGGAATTGTGTTAATGCTGTGATGGCAATACAGCTCGTTAGCACAGTGACACGTCGGATTGGCTACTGGGAAATTAATAAGACAGCCATGGATAGGTCAGCTAAAATGTACACTGTGTCAACTTTAGTTTTTTTTATTTTTTCAATATCCATACATTTACATTTAATTTGTATTCATTAGTTGGAAAGTATGTTATTTTTTTAAGAAAAAAAAAAAAACTTTTCCAGAGCAAAAAAAATTACAGTGCAAAGTAAATATTTTACCTGGCTGAGCTAAAGTAGAGTATTTTATCAGATGTACTTATATAGGACAAATATTTCCCTTATAGTATGTCACACTCCAAGTGTCTTACCCCCCTCTCTTCCTCCCTCCTTCAGTATATATTTCAAACAGAGTTGAGTTATTCCAGTGTATCACTCTGCAGTCACAAACTAGGGATGGGCGTGCTCCCCCAATCCCTCTCTGCCAGACTATGAAGGCAGCCTCTTGCTTTGAAAATTTTCCCCATCATGCAAACTGACAAAGGCATGCTTTTCAAAAGCCCACAGCCAATCTGTTGATCATTATTTATTTACAAAGGCCTTCAGGCTGCAAGTCCTGTAAAAACCATACTTGATACGTATGCTCGCTCTCTTGCTAGCTCGCAACTGTGTTTTCCCCCTCCTTGCTTGTAGAATAAAGTATCCCTAAGGCTACCTCAAACAATCACTTTTCATTGTGCATAAAATCCACCTTGTAAAGCACAACTGTTTAATATATATGGTGTTATATGTTGACAGGGGCAGCTGTGAATGGGGGCTGTGGACTGTGATGGGTAATTTGATGTTTTGCTGAGGGCTAAGACTTAGAAAAAAAAAATCTACACCTATAACAGAGGACCTGTCATCCCAGTACCCAAGAGCCAGCAGAATACAGAAGCACCCCTAAAGCAGAGAAAACTTTGACACCGCTTTGAAGCATTTTCAAAACTGAGTAAATAACTCGCAAGAATTATTATCACTGCGAGATCAAAGCAAAGATGCATATATTACATGGCAAACGGGGACCATCTCCTAAGCTGAAAAGGAAGAGAAGAAAAGGTTTTGTGCTTTAAGTTAGGCAAACTAAACAGCCTTTTTAAACGAGCAGTTAGCTGGAAATGTGCCAGTGTCTAGTTGTTTTTGTAGCAGTTTTCTCCCTCTGAGCAAGGGCATTTCAAATGATGCTCTGTTGCAAAGTAGACTGAAGGGTATGAGTCTGTGTTGGGCTAATGGTTTGGCAAGTGTGAAGGCTTATTAAGTGCTTGTTCTGTGCAGAACTGAGGGGGAGGCCGACAAGTATACTGGACAAAATCACACAAGGCGTTTCAGTGCAGTAGGAGGAAGGCTGCCTAAGGGAAGAAAGCAGGACCAACATACAAAAGAACTCAACTAGGATGTAAGGAAAATACATTACAGCACAATAAAAACACAATATAACGAGTTAAAACAGAAAAAAGTTAAATGATAAGAAATGAAAAGTAAACTTGTATATTGCTCCTATTCGCACACAGAATTAGTTTTGTTTTTTTTGCTTTTAGGGATTTAAATTCCATAAGCAGTAGAAAATATGGGATACAGGAGCTTATACTGCACTGCAGCTTCACTGCGTAAATACTAACAGTAACTAGTGCATGTGAAACCACACAGCCCTCTCTTTGGATTTCCTATTGTAAAGTCATAAAGATGATGACCATAACACTCACTCTCATTAAGAGACAGGCAACGCAGCTGTGAGTGTTCCTGTCCTGTTAGATCTTCACCACCATGCCTTTATCCTGCCGTCCCAATGGGCTTGGCCTTCCCTGTATTTTCCTCTCTGTCGTGTTGCTAACCCCGCCTTGCAGCTGGAGGAGCACAAAAAACCTACCCCCTTTTATCTTTCAAAATCAATTAACAGCAATTTAATTCCACAGGACAGGATAAAAGGAAGGTAATATCTGAATTCATATTTGATTGTGATGATACATCTCGCATATGGCCTTAAGTACCAGAAACAGTACTCACAGGGGTTCCCACAATAGAAGAGTAGCCCGAGGGCAAAGTAACCATGCAGGTCTCTCTGATTGGTTGCTGGTGTCATTAGTGTCAGCATTGTTTAAGGAGTACATGTGGACCAGACTGGAGGAGGTGACAGCTGGGACGTTAAAGCCAGAGGAGTTTTCAAACGGCTCCTCACAGCCTCTTTTCATGACAGAAATATTATTTCAGCTCTGTCATTAACAGCTGACAGCATGCCATCCTAAACAGCCAGAGCGTAATGGGGCACTTCTCCTCTCTCTTTCTCTCACAGTTTTTTTTTTTTACCTCCTTCTTCTGCCACCCCTAATTTGCCCCCTCCCATCCATCCAAACTCCCACCATCTCACCATCAGCGAGCATCCGCCTCTGAAGTATCACTCACACATATCCCTCTATCCCTTCCTACCATCCCCCTCTCTTCTTCCCTCTATCTGACTTCCTCTCAGTCCCTGTTTGAAGGCTGGAAGGAGAATAAAATCAGTGTGTCTTACCTCATCATTTTGGGCGAGCAGTTGGGTGAGTTTCGCATCCCTCCATTGCGCTGCTTTTTCTTGGGCGAGAGAGTTGATGGATGCTCGTCTTCGACTGCAAACACATGCACAGAATGTCAGAATGGAGACAGATGGTTGGGAAAGTGTGCTGGACCTGACATGAAAAAAAAAACAAAAAACTAGCCAACAACCAATTAATCATTGCAAACAAACAAAAAAATGAACAGAAGAAAATTAATAATTCAGTGTCAAATAGACAAAATATAGAGGAAGCATTAGTAATAGACAAAGGGAAATCTGAGTAAGGCAGGAGAAAACCACAGAGAAAAAAACAATTTACCACCTGAAAAGTTCATAGAGGGCGCACATCCCAAAAAACCCCATATTTCGGCTCTTCTAAGGCTCTTTTTCAGGGCCTTCAGTAATACATTACTGCATCTGTTCAGTGAGCACACCCGGTAAATTGCACAGGTGGTTGGACCTCTAGCAGTCTGCATCAGAGTGGACCATGCTTACCTACACCATTAATTGCCATGTGATGGTACAGACTGTCATTGTCAGTGGGGCACAGGCAAAAGCAATGACAGTGACACAAAAGGTTATGGAGATGGATCTTGAGTGGGTGGGGTTTTTTTTATTTTTTATTTTTTATTTTTTATTAAAAACTATAAACCATTATTCCAGTTCTAACTGAAGCGCAGAATTTATCTTCTACAGGTCTACCTCCATGCTAAGAGAACGCTTCATGAAGGACAGGGTACACTAACAGGGTATGAATTAGTGAGCTATGCATATCAAAAGCAGCAAGTGAATGCACATAATCCACCAGTAGATGAAGGTCAGGACTAGCCTTAAAACTCAATAAATGGCTGAAAAATAAATGATTTATGAAAGATTAAATATTCCATTTTTATGTTTGATGGTTTTGTGTTAAGCTATTGCAGGACGCTGAGCCACAGCCACAACGTTTTTTTGAAAGATGATTTTTTGATCTGATTTAAGTTCAGTTTCCTGTCAACTATGGTTCTATTTTTCAAACTCTGCTACAGTCCCAGACAGAGAGGACAGGACAGAGCAGCCAGAGTGAGGCCAGGCCCGGCCGTCTGAAAATTTCAGTCGAGCTAACAGTACTCTGATCTTCACTACTGTCTGTGAGTTTCAAGAGCTTTCAGACAGGCACCCAGATACTCTTATCCACTCTGCACTCTCCCAGCGTAAATGCCAAGTGCACGTCACATCAAACTTGTATTAGTCCTTTAGTTAGAAATCAATAACACAGCATGATATTAGTGCAAATCAATGTGTACGCCGCAAGCATGTGGAATTTCATTATTGTCTGAGCACCCGTTCTAGGCTGTCACCTAATTTTGCTAATAAAAGATAAGAAATATGACTTTGCCTTCTAATAAAATGTCATTCTCTGACATTTCCTTTATGCAATTGGGCATTCGGAACAGCTAATATCACAAGCACTTTCCACTTTACAAATAATTCTCTCTCTAATGTACTATCTTTGAAAATACCACATCTAATAATATGTATGCCAAACCACATTGTTTGACAGACTCGCCCCTTGTTTAAACTTAATTTGGTAACAGTAAAATCTAATTAAATTAAATACTTTCCAAATACTTTCCAGGGTAGTAAAAGCGTTTACAGCCTCTGATTGAAAACTTAAGTTTGTGCTGTATTTCAGCTCCCAAAGCTCAGTCTCCTCCAAGCAAAGAGCTCACTACTCCTGCAACATTATTGAAAATAAATACTGATAAGCAACTTTTTTTTTTTTTTTTTGTGAAATCTAAATTCATGTTTTAACACTGCCCAGTTTGAAAGTCACCCAGGCAGCAGCAGCCACTGCACTAGCAGGCAAACCCGTGCAAAGCAGCGGTGGCATCGACAGCAGCAGCTCCAGCAGAGTGAACCGTCATGCGGTAAACAGCACAAATGAAGGGACAGTACAGGCGGGGTTACTGACTGATGCATCCCGCTAAGGGGGCAACCTACAGTGCCTACTGTGACTGAGCAGCATGGCATTACTGGGGTGGTAGCGGTATTTCACCGGCAGACTGCGGGCCCGGTTCAGCCGACTCTCAGCAAGGGATCTGGCCACTGCGTCTCCTGGGCCTGAGATACTGAGGAGCAGTTGTGAGGGGTCAGCCCCAGGCCCCCGCCCCATGGAGAGTAGGCTTCCTTTACGGTTATTAACGAGGGGGATGTTGATTGTGCCCGGGCTGACCAGGGGGTCCTGGTTGGGGTGCAGGGTGTTGGGAAGGAATGCATTTGAGGTGATGGAGGTGGAGGTGCAGCCAGTGGTTTTAACTGATCGGTTTTGAAATGATGGTCTAACTTCATCCATTACTGTCAAACAATGGAGAATAAAAAGCGTGAGAAAGCCCGTATTAATGCTCATAAATTAGTTAGTAATTAAACTATATTGTTAAACAGTTTTTTAAAAAAAAAAATACTCATCTTATGTTTTCCTATTTTTGTTTTAAATTATATATTTGTCTTATCAGAGATGTCAAGGGATATTACTTAATAAAATGAATAATCTTACTGTAGAATATTAACAAGCCAATAGAAAAATGCATTAATTTAAACTAAATATGTGATAAAATTTATGTTTTGTTTCAGAATCTAACATTTGTTTTTGTGAAATAGGTTTGACTTTGTGGGGCATTTATTTCACTTTTTACTTTGCATTTGTGACAAATATGAATTAATTAGAAGCCCCTCAGTTTTATTTCTCAGGTTGTGTTACATTTTCTGGTAGAGCAAAGCAGAGACGCCGCTTGGAAACAAGCATGTGCAGCACTTATTTAATTTTAACAAATATAAAATTATAACTCATAATTTATAATATTACTAATTTAAAAACTGTAATTGTTAAACGGGGTAAAGGGTTAATTTTGATTATGTATAGAAATGTGTGTTTGAATTCCAGACCAAAAATGTAGTCATCCTTTTCTCTAACTCTGCATTAACATGTTGAATATTATTTAACTGTGACACCAATCACAGTATTTACTGTGATAACCTGCTGTGTTACACACACACACACACGCATACACACACACACGCACACACGCACACACACACACACAATCCGACTAAGGCTGCAGAGTCAAACCGTATGTTTGTAAGTATTGAAGGGGTCATGACACTCTGCAGGAAGACAACAGAGGGAGATGAGTCAAATATCTGGTTACAAAGTTAACTGGGAGAGGATCAGCCCCTTTCCTCCCTTTGGTAGAAGGGTGGTTGGTTGGTTGTTTGAAGGAGCGAGCATGCTTGGGTGGCCCCGGGCGATAAACAGACGTTTATCCCAGCCGTCAGCTGCCTCCTTGATTTACGGGGCGCCACCGATAGCTCCTGGATTCATCTGGCCCTTGTCAAACACGTGCAGCGTTAGAGAGCGCTCACCCGCCCTGGCAGGTCCACTGTGCATTCTGAACAACCCAGACGGCAACTGTCCCTTCCTGAAATGCTAATCACATAACAGTACTGTCCTGCATGCAAGCCTTATGAGATCGCCGTGACCCAATGTAAACTGGATGATGTGGCAAAGGAATAACAAGTATAAATGTTTACTTTTGTATGCTATCTAAACTGGCTTTGCCTTTTACAGTGTTTACTGCATGAGCAAGCTTTGCTCTTCATCTGCACTGCAGTTGAAATAGCTTTTTTAGGCCATGCATTGTGTTGTTACAGTTGAAATGTAAAAAAATAAAAATAAAATAAAACTGATATTATAATTTTTGGAATTGCTTTTTAGTTTTGCTAAAGAGGCAGCCAGTATTTCAAAGAAGAAACAAAAACAAAAAATGTCTTCAATATTAATATGCTTATAAGAATAAATACATAAAATAAAATATACATATAAAATGTTAGCATTTCAAAACTAAAATTTATTCTTAACCAGTTTTAATAATTATAATTTACCAAAGATTTACCTAAATTGCAATCGGCTTTGAATCGAACGCCAGCCTCTTTTTGACTTCCACTGTTCCCTGGTGTTGTAGCGCCATCTGCTGCTACATGCAGCACAATACAAAAACAATAGTTTATGGAACTACAAAGAATTATCAAACACAAAAGAATTTCTTATAAATTATAAATACCAGGAACTATTTACTTGTGGAGTTTAAAATATGCACTTTACTGCCATATATTGAAAATGGTTAATGATAGGTAAGTTAGCTTAGAGAGTTAAACATTGAATTTAACACTGGTTAAATGATGGTTTTACTTTCACATTTTGTCTCAGTATAAGACACAAGACAAACAGGAGTATATTTTAAAGGAATAATGGACAAGGAAGCAAATACTAAAGCAAGGCATCAGTACTAATCATGTTATATGACATACTAGTGAGGGGTCTGGAGTCTAAACACAGAGCTGGAGCAGAATGGAGAAGGACAGAGAAACACACTTACGTGATCTGACATATCCATTATACTTATATTTGGCTGAGGAGAATGCAAAGACAAGTGGCAAGTCACACAGAGGGAGAAATGACGTAATGAAACAGACACATTAGGAAATAGAGACATCAACATAAGAGCGGCGTATGGAAATGAAATCAAATGGAACTAGATGAAGTGCTATTAATGAAATGCATGAGTGCAATAACCAAAAAAATTTACGCCATAAATAATGACAATATTGAAAGAAAAAAAACGTAATGGGGGTGACTATTTAAGTAAGGCGTGAAAGTGACTGAAAAAAGGCAGACGGGTGAATGAAATGAACTGTCCATTCTTAGAGTGAGCCATGCTTTTAGGAAAGTGTACTAAACCTGTAATGAGATGTAATGACAGTGTAATGGTTGATTTCATTTCATTTCTTTTTTTTTGTAATATTTCTTATTTATTTTTGAAAAATTTAAATGTGATGAACCTTGTGAGATCTATGGATGAAACAAAAAAGCCACCATGGGAAACATAGACAACAACTGCATACATTACTTAGTGCATGTAGATATCCAAAACACAGACAGCAGACACACTCTACTCAAAACAGCCGCGCTGACGAACGCAAGGATTCTCGGTCTTTACATGCAGCCCAGATATCATACACAAATACAACATTTTTAAAAATGGGAAGTTTTAAACATTTGTTTAATACTACACTTTTAAAACCGTCTCCACTTGTGCCAGTAATATTAATTTGAAACTAATTTTATAGGACCTTGACTGAGGAGGCACTAGAAGACTGATACCAATAGAAGTACATGTACAGTGAGCTCTGATCTGCTGAAACTCCCCACTCTATCCCCAAGTCTCTTCCAGCAGTAAAGGTCACGATCAGAGCCCAGGGCTGGCCTATGACACAGATCCTCAAACAGCGACCCACAGTGGCCCTGGCATCTGTCTCTAGCAATCTGCCCTCACCGCAGAGGCGGCAGACTAACTGGCTAGCATCTGGGGCGTAGCGAGGCGGCGTAGGACAGAGGGTAGGAAGGGGGACCAAGCCTGCCTGGTGGACAGGAGCTGTCAGGGCAAGTTTGGTGACGGACCAGCAGGGCTGGGAAAATGAAAATGCAAACATAATTTCCGTGTCAGGATAGATAAGATCCCCAGCAATGAGATGTAGATGCACACACATGCACAGAAAGAGGAGTCGATGACGTTACACACACACACACAAGATGTGCACATACGCTCACACACACACAAGGTCGTGGACGAGTCTTACGATCCAACCAAAGCATCTCCTGAGCCCTAGGCCTACAACCCTTGTCCATAACCCAGCTTTAAAAAGCTTCAATCTCTTTATTACATCAACCCCTGTCACATCTCAAGCTCTTCTCACTGACTCATGCCCTCTATGATGATGGTCAAGTCATAAAGAAAGATCTTAAATATTTAGACCAATAAACTTCTACGTTAGCCGCAAGTCAAAATAAGTTTTAAAGTATTTAAAATTGCAGAAGACAATAATCAGTATACACAACCACACAAGGGGAACTACAGTATATTTATATTCCACCGCTGCCCATCAACACACAATTTGTGTGCACAAATAAGCACATATTGAAAAATGACTACTAAAATATCACTTTAAATATTGTGAAATTGGTCTATAGAGCAACATAGAGGTTAATTACACTAAAGAGGTGCCTGTGTTGCACTGTGCATGTGTGTGGTCTGAATGTGACCACAGGGTGCATTAAATGAAAAAGTTATCAAAACTATCAGTTCCAATCCAAGTACTCAGGATAGATAAACCTGGTTCAAATGTACAAGTGCATGAAGTCATCATAGATAAAGATGTCTTAACCTCTCAGTATGGCACGGGGGGGGGGGGGGCTAAAAGGAAATGGTGAGAGGAAATCCAGCAATCCCTAACTGACAAAGCCCAATGCACTCATTCACTAAACTCACTTTGTTCAGACAAAGTCAGAGTTAAAAAGGGAAAGAAATCTCAGACAGAAGAGGCTTTCCTGAAATCCTACAGGGGGTTGAGGGAGAAGTGAGATCAGTAACCATGTAATGGCCAGTAATTGGTACCGAGGGATATCAGCGCAGGCCGAACTACAAGAGGCCAAGCCAAACTCATCATGGCATATTTGACACTAATCCAGGCTGAGTCGGCAGACGGTGGGAGAATGTTGAGAAGGAAATCAGATCTGTATGTCTGAACCTAAGGCTTTGATAGCTGGGCCTACTGCTGCCATGTCTAATTGACAGACAATTTAGTATTTCCCATCCACTCAAAAGGAAAATGGAAATGAGGGGAATCTTCCAAAAACTATCCTCTTACCTTTTCTTTACCAAGACAACTTTTTTTGCAGTTCACCGTTCGTGTTTTTTTTTATCCTCTACTCTCCTTTTCTCTTATCCCTTGTCTATCTTGTCCTCTTTCCTAACATACAACCTGAGTAATGTATAATTTGAGACTTCTATATGATCACTAACTATGCATGGAAATTTGTAGAAAATAAATGTAAATTATGGGTATAATTCCTTCTTAATAATTGCAAAGAATTGGTTGGGATATTAATTAGTTTCTTATCATTTAGAATGATCCCCTGGACCAATGTCATCAAATAAAAACAAGTTTTAATACATGTGCAGTGCTCTCTATTTATAAGGCATGGCGAGGCTGGAAGAAATCTCCAAAAAACACCATTTCAGGTGTAATTTATCTCGTTGTGGCTTTGATAATTGCTGCATCAATAAAGTTTAGTACTACTTTCCCCAAGAGACACTCAAGTAAGGTTAAGCAGTTAAGCCAAAGGTAAAAAAAAAAAAAGTCACACAAAGACAACTCTGCTTTAACTGAGAAACAAACAAACTGAAAACAGTGTTAACTTAAGAGATTCCCCCATAATGTACAAGGCCATGAAAGTAAACAGACATAATTGAACAAACATCATTATTAAATTGCAGTATAAAACCTTTAGAATAAAAATAAAAAACATATTCCATATTTGGATATACAGACATCTTACCTTAAACAGTTAAAACCACATCAAACACCAACCCTCCAGTGATATTATCACACAACTGCATGACTGATGCAGCATGCGGTAGCCAACACCTACAGTACTGTACAGTACAGCAGCAGCACAGAGCCACACCACCACTAACCCACTACATATATTACACTCACAAAGTAAAAGAAAAAGTAATGATAGATATATAGATATGTTTAACAAATTAAAGAAACACAAAACTATAATTGAATTGAACAATAATGAAAATGCTCATAACCAAAAAGTTAAATTAAATGAATTCACAAAACTTGAGAGTCACGGTACACAGATCACACCACATAGACGACACTACAGGTAAACACGTACACGTACAGTACCTCTGCATGGTACAATACACACAGAGCACACACCACAGACATGTAACAGCATGTGTTGGGCGGTGTAACTTACAGGCACGTAAAGTGGTTGCGCAATCATGAACAGAGACAGAGGAAAGTGGGTAGGCCCTCTGAAGGGTGTCCATGTTACTATGTACACTGCCTGACATGCAAGAGCAGTCTTGCTCTGAATGGCCGCAATCAAAACAACATGCCAGTTTCATTCGTTTGTAGACGGACATCTTGGCTACAGTCATGTTTTGGGATGAAAGGAGAGGAAAAGCAGCAGGTTAATGGCAAGAGGAGAAATATTCATCCAGGGGAAGTCGGAAGGTAACTTCATAAAAATGTGCAAGCCTTAGCCGCCTGCTCCCACAGACTTGAGCCCCAATTTAAATGAACAAAAGTAATGAGAAAAAATTAGTTACTTTTAGCTAAACAAGTCACACAATTAAAAAGTGTCACTACAATTTTGATTATCAATAGTAATATTTAATATAATAATCCTATGCCAGCACATTATTTCTCAGTCTCAAGAGGTCAAGCTGTGTGCTAAGGCTGTAACAGGTCAAAAGGCAAAACCATAACAGTGAGAAAGAAGGGTGAGGAGGAAGGGGAGAGGGAGGGAGGCATTCAGGGGAAGAGAGGCATGAGCAAAGTCTTCAGCAGCAAACCTCATACAATGTTTCATATATTTGTACATCCTCTATCCATTTAGCTAAAGGAGTGGATCACGTACCTGTATCCCATCATGCAGCTGTAGCGACTCTGTCCAAGGCATCACACTATTCTACTGGCTAGACTGGCCAATTCATGCTATATCCAAACTTTCACTGCTCCACTCCCCAAGGGATGCTTCACTCTGGTGTGCATATGTGTGTATAACTGGTGTGACCAGAAAAATGATACATACTGTATATTTTACTGTATATACAATACTATTTGTATTTGTATCATTACACTAGCCAGTTTGTTGATTTGATGACTTTTCTATCACTTTTGTATGTAAAGTGTTTTTAGCATTATGCTGTATAGTTGTTTAATAAATGCATCTAAATATAATGCTGTTGCTGCTGTTGAAAGCTTGTTTGTATCAGGAAAAGTTTTATTTTGATTTGTCGAAAAGACGTAAAACTACTAGTGAAACCTTTTAACATTTCCAAATTGAATCAGATTGATTAAACTTAAAGGGAAATACATTTCAATATTTGGTTAAGTCTAGGGGAGTGCTATAGTGTTTGTTTGGATGCCAAATCTGTCATGCACTGTACGATCTCAAACACTAGGGTTTGCATGTCACAATGACCTTTGTTAATGACCAATTACACATAAGTGAGCCTGCATCATCACGGTTGTGGCATTTTTACAAAAATCAATTCAACATCATTCACTGACGTTTCTTTTAAGTAATCGTCCCTGTCGAAAATTGGTAATTTGCAGACTTGGTGCCCTTGTGAGACTGAAAGTGAAAGTAATATTACACAACATAGAGCTCCTTAACAACTAATAGGCCTGCAGTCAAAATACTGTAAAGCATCTATTCTCAATTCATGCGTGTGCGTTTGTGCGGCTGTGTGTGTGTGTGTGAAGCCCTGAACCCCAAGGGAAATGGGAGTGAAAATCCCTAGAGAAGCATCTCATCTAGATTGTTGTGACTCTGAGCAGAAACAGTCCCCAGTCCCCATTCTCTCATTGCCAAGGTGCAAAACAGACAGCAGACTAATACTGTCTGGCACCTTTACAGAGACACTTTCAGCATCTTTGACTCTGTGTCAGATAGAAAAATACGATTCTGAATGAAGTAATACAGTATGTTTTAGCTTCTGGCCAAGGAAAGAATGGGAAACGCAGGTCTTAACTCGTGGGATGAAGGCATCAGGGACTGTTGGATCTTGTGGCATGCACACATGCCTTATTAGCATGTAATAAGCATGCACATGATATAGTTTTGGTCTCAGCAACAAGGGGACATACAGAAACAACTGTTCACAGTAATTAAACAGTTTTGAGGGAATGGCAGACAAGAGCAGCAAGTCTATCAGGTCATGCTGGAATTTCTTAACTTCAGAGTTTTTGCTTGGGCATTCAGACCACAGTATGTGTATATTACAATGTGGATTATTGACACATGGGAGAGGGAGCAATGGAGAACACAAGACACGCGCACACACACACACACGCAGACAATGCTTCTGACTTCTGACTTCACAAATATCCAGATTCTGGCCTAAAAAAATGAAGGTGTCCATTTCAGGGCATTCCTTTTTGTAGATTCAACATGACAGCTGTCCTGATAATCATCTCTTGTCCTCCACCATGGCACAATATGCTCAAACAGAAGCTATCAGGGCGTTATGTTGAATAAGGATGTCCCAAAGACAGCACCATGCTCATATATCCCCCTAAAGCTTCCTCTTTTAGCAAGAGTGCAAGGAAAAATGATACTGTTGGCTCAGGAGTCAAATTTTGAGCAATAACAGACACTGTAAAGGAAAGGCAGACAAACACATACCCATCAAGGACTACAAAATGATGAAACTAATTATGTATGATGAATTTGTCAAACTGTATAATCATGTTTGTTTAGATTTATTATCCCATTACACAGAAACACACACATTTCGTCCTTGCAGTTTTGCTAAACAGGTTTCAGGGGATTTGAGTTTCCTCTACAGACATCACCATTTAAATATCATATTATTGGACATGACTCTGGCACAGCACCACCATCTAGTGGCAATCTAATGCAATGTCAATTAATACTCTGTATTGCAAGTGGACTTTTCACAAAGTGAAGTGACTAAACAAAAGGGCCCAACTACTGTCCAGATTTGAAATGCACAATTCTGGTGCGGTGACATTTCAATTCTGAAAGAAACTGATGATCTCTGAAACCTCAGCCCGAGCTGGACGAGGACCCAGAGTTTAGAGAGAGAGGCTGAGATCACAGGGAAGTGGGACAAAGGGGGGGAGACCAGATTGTTTTGATTGCGTTTTGGCAGCCTAGCTCACTAGGATTTGAAGAACTTCCCACAAGGACATTTTCTGCTCTCTTAAAGCATAGTCACACACAAACTTCCTTTGACAGAAAGCAGATCAATTTAAACCTCAGTGGTTCTCGTAAAATTTCTTCCCCTTAAAAGTTAGCTCTTCTAAATCTATAATTACTGTATGTCATTTCGTACATTGCATTTCTTCTTCTACTTTCTTGGACCATGACACTATAAGGGGGTTAATCATGGATAATGACATAAGACTTGCAGCAAAACGGCTTCCAAACGCCAAAAAAATGAGCTTGGTTTGATTACTAAATAGTGAGGAAAAACTGCAGAGCTCATCGGCCACATCCAATTAAGTCACACTCTATTTAATTGTCATTTCCAACTAGTCCGAGCATCAGCTGACTGGGCCAGGGATGAGAGGGCCTGATGCTGGTGTGAGTGTGATTTCTGCTGTTTTGGTTTTGGTCTGGTCTGAACACAGTGTAGTAATGAGAGGCAAGGAGAGGGATGCAGAAGCTACACTGGTACATGCAACATAGATACAGTATACTATTTGTTGAAGAGGGAAAAAAAAAAAAAAAAAAACACTTGCACTGCACTCTGGATAATAGGACACCCATATTCTTTTACTCACAATAAATCACTACCAGTGAGTAGTTAAAATAAAGTGGTGTTTTCCAATGGCAGCAGGGAAGGAAATACATTAAAAAAGTGTGTCACTGGTCATAAAGAAACATGGTAAAAAAAACAACAGAAGAGAACAAAACATGATAGAACAACCACTCCATTAATGGAACTGCCATCTTTCTAAAAGTCAACTCACTTGCTGGCAACAACTGTAATGTGATAAAACATAATGCCGTGTTCATCACTGAGGTTTGAGACAAGAAGATATTAGGAACGCAAACATAAGTAAACAGTCTAAATGAAACTGTGAGTGTGAAAGGCCTGTTGATTCTATCGAGCTGACAGAACAAACAATTGAGATGACAAAACAAAAGAAGAAAAAAAGAAGGAAATGGTGGTTATGTATTTTAAAACGTGACTTTGTCTCAAACAAGCTGCTCACTATAATTGTTTGTGACCTTTTGGGGAAATATGAGATATTCACCTGAATTATTTAGCCACTGGCTAACATGTGACTATTGTACATAGGTCAAATAATATGCGAGTGCTGTTCCTGCCTTAATGGTAATGTTATGTCTGCATACAAAAAGGGGAAACGTATATTCCTTTGACAGGGAAATTTTACTGTGCGTGCGTGTCATCTTAAAGGCTGAGCACAATACTCCCATCATTTACATGAAAAAAGAATAAAATACTGTAAATCATATCTCAATTTTTTTTAATCATTTTTGTAAATGATGTCTTCATTTATAGGATTTATAGTATGTTAATGTTTTGCATGTACAACTGTAAATTAATACAATTTTCAATTCTATCTACTACCTGTCTCACTCATTTCAACTCCAGTATGGTTCATTCATTCTCAATTTGCATAGACACAAGAGTGATGCAATGGTCAAACCAAACATAAAACACATGACACCTAAAATTAGGGTTAAAACAAAATCAGATACTGACTGATGATCATACTGTACTGGATGCTATGCAAATGAGACCCGTATTAAACACTTTTCCTGATAGTATAATGGTGTGACAACATATATTACCTTTAAAAACACAGTGCCATAGTACAGAGCAACAACGACACAATAGGAGACATAATATTTGCGTACAACTAAGAGTAAAACTTTAAGTATCATGAGACACACAGACCCACAGGTAGGTTTGGGGGTGAGAGGAAGGGAAGGAAGAGTGCGGAGAGATGAAATAGAGGCACAACTACTCACGTCGTTTGCAGCCACACTTTTTGATCCGTTTTGGGTCTGTGATGTCATCGTGACAAGCTTTGCAGTAGAAAAAAGCTCTAAAAGGAGACGCAGCATAAATATTTATGCATTTAAAGTAATAGCGAGCCGGCTGTAGGGAATTAGTGATTTCTGTGTGATTACCTCTTTACTTCTTTGGCATCACTGGCGATAAAGAATCCCAGTGTTCCCTCCTGCATCTTGACATGGTTCCCCGGGTTGATGAGAATGCTGGGTAATCAGAGAAATAGACACATCATGCTCATTAACGTCTGGACAACACTCAACTCATGCACACAACACGCTAATCAAGAGGAATGGTACACACACACTTGAAGGAAGCTTTAATCAAGATTTGGACTGTGCTTATTTGGACTGGGGGGTTTTGCATCATTCTCACTCTCAACACATTATCCCCGCTCAAGTTGTGAGAGTTTGGTTTGTTGTTTTGTGGAAATTATCATAGACAGTAGTCAGTTGTACACACACCTGTTCTTCTGACTTCGAAAAAATTTGTTACTAGTTATGATGTTACTCACACGGATGGACAGATATGTACAATATGATCGCACATTGAATTTTAATTCTTTTCTTTACAGAATGGTATCAGATTGCCCCTGAGGTAAGAAGTGGGACAGAGAGGTAACGAGTAAAGGGACAAGGGAAGAAAGAATTAAAATTATGGCCATGGAGTGATTTTTAGTCTCAGCATTCAGATACAGTCATGTTATGATGGCCACTGAGACAAGGCTGTAGTATAGAGAATGTACAGTAAGTGTTGCTGGGTTAGTATTTGACAGTGGGATGCAAGGGAATGAACAGCACTTTTATTGTGTGGATACTAAGCTAATCATAGTCGGTGACTCTATTATAGTTCATAGGATTGCTCCAGGAAACTAACATTGGTGATATATAAAGTCCACAGATGGATTAAGTCTGCTAAAAAGTCAGTAGAAACCCTGCCCCACTAATATTTACAATACATGTCCAAATATAAAAGGCATGCTGAATAACAGCTGCATTTAACAACGTTATTAGATATACATATATCTGTTGTCTTATGATACCCTAAGCACTTTAAAAACACCTGGCTGTATCATTCCCCATTAATTAGACTGAGACAAAGAATAGACAGCACACACACATACTGTACGCTCACACACACGCATACACACACACACACACACACACACCCTGCTCATTAATGGTTACCTGTGGGCAACAATCATCAATGACGTGAGTGTGAACTAAGAAATCAAAACACTGAACCCACAAACCTTTTAAAAAAGGTCACACTCCTTAAAAATTAGAGCCCAGATGAAAGACGATGGACTTTTGATCCTGCTTTCTACTATTTGTGCATTTTCAATTGATAATAAAACTCATCCTATGGCTCACACCACAACAGTGTCTTTTAATTAAACATTTGAGACTTTTAGTATTTTTCATTTTAAAAGAGGACGTTCTCTATGTTCTTAGGCTCAGTGCAAGTAGTGAAAGTAGGACAACGAAGAAAACATCATAGTACATCTTTCCTCTGGGCTCTGGAAAAGGTTACACCGGAGTAAATAAACAAAAATATTAAGGGAGCAATTTAATCCATTTACATATCAGGCTGCGATCAAATTGCACCACTCATGCAGATCAGATTTCTTTCCACACTGCAAGAAGTAAAATAGCATCTAACATTCACTCAGATTGAATGGCCCCCAGAGTAGAAAACAGACATTACGCCTGGCATGCTCTTTAGTGAAAATAAATGAAAGAAAGTCAAGACAGTTCCACAAACATTGCTGCCCAAATCTGAGATTTTCCAGGTGTATCTATCCGAGACATTTTTCTTCAGTCGGGTGCAAACTGGTGAATGGAAGCTTAAAAAGCATCAAAACCTCATATTGTGAGCAACAAGGCAAGCATCAAACACCTTGTGTGATAGTGTCATAGCATGCAGTTACCGAACAGCATGAAGAGGACGATAATCAAACAGAAAGGCATAGCCACTGCAGTACAGGTATAGGGACAGGTACGTAGATGCAGACGGTTGCAGTAACTTCTGTGCAGTTGGATTGTTTCTCAAACACCAAACTGACAGGAAGTGACCTCACTTAAGAACATCTACTCAAGAGACGCACGAGCATGACTGCACACGGTGGATGAGACACACACAAAAGCACGCACGCACACACACACTCACACTCACACAGAAACTTTCCTTCCCAAGGTAATCCCATACACAATCGCACGCACACACACACACACACACAGAAGACGCACATACATGCACAGATGGATACACATATAGCGTTGAAAACATGACAGGGTGATGGAATGCAAAAGTTAAATGCGGGGCACTTGTGAACATGTAGCCTATGGTTATTAAAATTTCAGTCTGGATAAACTTTAAACTAAAATTCACCAGTTCCATGCCTTTTCTAATGTGTGAAATAAAAAAAAGGAAAAAAGAAAATGGTGAGGTGCTGCTGGTGTCATAAAACCATGAAGAAAAAGACATGCTATTATATCAACCACCGCCTACAGCAATGGCAAATAATCAGTCAATTTATTTCATGATCCAAACTGTAGAACAACAGATTATTAGTGTTAACAACACCACATCTGAGGTCTAAGATATGTGTAATCAAACTGAATCAAAGAACCATGAAGTACTGTTCTGGCAACGATTTTAAAAACACCAAGAGTGAAATAATAAGCTTCACAAAGCTAACGCGCAGCTGGGTAACAACTGAGCGACACTGAAAAAGAACAGAAAGTGAGAGAAATTAACTAAGCAAAGGACTGGTAAAGGACAAAACTGAAAAGATCAAATAAGAGGTAGATATGGAGAGGGTGAGCATTTGGCCTTGATACACTGACAACAGCAAAGACAAAGGAAACAGCACTCCTACAAACAAGTCCAATTTATCTATCCTCTCACTGCCTGCAAAGAAGTTAGTGCATTAAGCACAAGGGACACCATAAAAGAAAGAGTTAGAAAAAAGAGGCCTGTAAGATAGTGTGTGGAAAAATAATCCTTGGGGAAACTCCCAAAGTCAGAAGCTTTAAAGTGGTGGAGATTGGGCGGAACTTTGGAAGTAAGATAAGGTAGAGGGCATACCGCTTTCGGCTTCTGCAAACAACAAGAAAAAAATCTCAAATCAAACAGTTATCATGAACAGAAAAGAAAAGGATAATATGACCAACTGTTGCCAACGTCTGTATGCTTATTTAAGAGTTAACACAATATATGGCATTTATCAGTTAAATCATTTGTGTCCAATGTTTAGGTCTATGCACCAAAAAAGGATGGTTATATGTCTACCATAATACTATATATATATCATTATAAGTGGTAAGTGTATACAGTAAATGGCACATAAAATAGTGGCTATATATATTCTAAAAAGGTGGAAGTATACTGGAAATTATTGTGCAGCATTTCCAGATACAATTATCAAAATCACTATAAAACTACCCCCAAGAAAGTATCATTCATAACTAAACTACCTTGAAAGAATTAATACCACAATCAAAGATAAGACAACTGGTATAAATCCTACTATAAAAAACGTTTACCTATATACCCTATTTAAATGATTACCAAGTTAAGGTTTCGGCTTGTGATGTCAAAATGGCAATTTGTGAAAACATCTTTTTATCATGAAATCTTGTCAGTACACAAAAACATTTGACACGAGCGAATGGGGAAGGGTGAGTTGGATTTGGCAATTGAGATTACTGGAAAAAATAGCACTTCATGTTTGTTATTGGTGATAAGACTGACACTGATGCAGAGTTAGTGGTTATCATACAGACCGAACAGGGAGACAGTAGTATCAAGTTAAAGAAACGCATGACATGGAATTCAAATGTGCAGCTAACTGGTAATTTAGCTGTGAAAGTATCTCTGAATCCACAGTAGACTGTGATTGGAGATGAGACAGAAGAGGCTGTGAATGTTACAGTGCAGTCACCCGTCTGAAGCCAAATTTAAATCAAAGCCAGACTATTTACATGTATTCCTGTATATCTAATAATGTAATATCAACTGTGATAAAAGCTGCAAAGAGTATTTGGGAAGAAAATATAAAGATATTTCATTAGAAGATCCACTTGAAGCACGTCACATAGTAGATACCAAAGTTGTATTTGATGTTACTGGATGAAAAGATCCGATATACAAACCTGCTCTCTCTCTGCTCAGACTTGTATTCGATGGCAATGAGCAACAGCTTGAGCTTCACGTAACACAGCCTGTTAAAAACATATGCACTCATTAGAGGAGAGCAGTATATGCAGCAGATTATATTATTTATATCAGAATTATAAGATACCTACCACTGACAGTGAGCTTGCTGAGTGGGGAAAGTGTGGTACTTACTCACAGACAGTGGGGAAGGAGAGGCCCACAAAGGCACTGGACAAATACTCTGTGTACATCTCATTAGCCACCCCTTCAAGGTAATACTTCTGCCATGTGTCCTCCTCAATCTGACAAAAAGCAAAAAAACAGAAAAGGCACATGCAATGATTTGAAAAAAGAAAAAAGGGGGGAAGAAAAAGGCAACACTGTTTTCCCCTCTGCTAGTGGCCCAATGTGGTCTGCAGATGTTCCGCCACACATCAGCCCGGTCATTATATGCTGATCCATCACCTTAATGACATGAGAACAGTTCTTTGATAGAAGCAAGCACCTCTTAAATTATGAGCCACAGAACACTGAACAGATTCCATATGAAATGTCACAGTAAAAAATATGATGTGCCAGGATGTCTGAAAACACTCTAATAGAAGTTCTGGTGGACAAAGATGTCAAGATTTTTCTGGGGAATGTACTGTCAGCAGACAACCTACTGTATCCACTTATGATAACCTCACCTCCAATCTCATGATAAATCGTTTAATGTAATTTAAAAAAAATCAAAAAACCCCGCAATGTCTATTCCAAAGGAGTGACTGAGACAAGGCAAGTAAATCTTGTCCTCTGCGTTACCTCAATGAAGGACCTCATGGAGAAGAGGTTAGCCAGCATGGTCGACAGGCCCTGAGCCAGACAGCTTTGGGCAATGAAGCCTGCTTTCAGCTCCGCCAGGCAGATAGCATCGTCACCTTCCTTCCAGTTCCAACTCGGAATGTTCAGCAGATGGGCCTTCATCACACGATACAGAGAGAGGACGTTACAAGACACAGAAAACTACACAAATGATTTATATTTCTGAAATAAATAGTTCAACATTTTGGAAAACAAACGTATTCACTTTCTGGCGGAGAATTGTAGTGTTAGACAAGAAGATTGATTCCAGTTTTGTGTGTGTGTGTGTGTGTGTGTGTGTGGTAAATATGAGGCTAGAGCCAGCAGGCTGTTAGCTTAGCTTTGCAGAAAGTCTGGAAACAGGGAAACAGCAAGCCTGGCTCTGTATTACCAGCACCTCTAAAGCTCTCTAATTAACACTTCATATCTATGTTTAATACATACAAAAAAACAGATGTAAAGGTGTCAATTTGTCGTGTTGCAGTGGCTTATGTCTCGGTTTAACTCTAAACTGACCTGGGCCGGTAACGTTAACTTAGGCTGTGTCTGAAATCACTCCTTCTTTACTATATAGTGCACTACATTTACCATTTGACATTTTATTTGAGTGTGTAAATGTATGGAACAAATAAAAAAGTAGTGTCCATGACGTGTAAATCTGGATTGGCTGCTCAGTATAGACTATTTAGTGTTTATTATATAAGGAGTATGTAAGGTCTTTGAGGTTTTTAATGTTCTAACACTTAAAATTACCAAACGATGAAACCCAGTCATATATAGTGCACTATAGCTCTCATGTAGACATGTTCATAATGTTTCTGCCTGGTGAGGGAGGATGGAGAGCAGTCAAGGTCACATAAAGATATCTTACTTATCACTGTTCAGCGCATACTGTCACTTTTTCCTTACCTTATTGTGATATTGCAACATCTGCGTGATTATTCTGATCTTGGGATGGTAGTTCTTTATTGAGATGACTCTAAAAGAAGGAAAAACAGGCAACACACACACATTGAACAACGAAAAAGTAAGCCCTTATTTAGTCAGTTCCCACTGATCTAAAAGTCTAGAGGATATACCTCATGATGTTGGAGGCATCTTCAGCATCAGGATCTGCACAGTATTTATTGGCAAGGATTAGACAGGCATCTGCTGACTCGATCTGTGTGTGACGGAATGAAACAAATATGTTAATATTATACTACATGTCAGTATTTATTAATGAGCAGCGAGTGCTTAAAACAAACTATAACTGTCTCACACCTGAATCTGTATGTTTTGTTGAACAAAAAAAATTAAATGAAATGGATATTCAGATTTTATCATCCTGCATTGTTTTGCTAAATTTTTTTATTATACAGTATAACCTCAAAATTACTCATTTACTAATTGAGAATTTGCTTTTTAATCTGTTCATTTTAATCCAATTCATTCATTATATTAAATTTAACATCTGTCAAGAGTCCTGCCACTGACTGTACCTTCACTCTGGCCAGATCGTGAGGGTTGAGAACAGATCCCTGGTAGAACTCCACTTGAGTAAAATGGCGTTTGAACAAGGCTTCCAGCTCAAGATTAGGGGAAATACTACACACAGAGAAAGGGGGAAGAAAGGGTTAATACTTGTACAGATACCTCATATATACAGGACGACTGTGCATCGTTTTAAGCATTGAGTACAGTGCTAACCTACACGAGGTGAGGAAGAAAAAGTTAACTTACTTATGGAGAAAAACAATTTCTACATTGACATCATCCCTGTCCTTGTGTAGGAAGTCTTTGAGGAAGTTGGAGACACTTTCGAGGGTAATATGACCACAGACCACAATATGCCTGGAAGGGGGGAAGAAATCATCTTGAGTGGGCAACATAAATCACTGCAGACAACTGGCACGTTTCCCAATGATAATCAGTCAAACCAAAGCACACCAACATCTAACTCAAATGTAGAAAGGAAAAATAAAAATCTATATACATGTCAAGTAATGTCTTTTCAAAGTAAACACGTAACTGAATTGTATCTTTTTTGCCATAAAAGTGAATATTTTCCCCCATGTAATGAAAGTGGTTAAATTCTGCACGACAAGTACAATCAAACACTCAACTCTGAACCACTTTAGAAAATCTAAGATATAATCACGGAGCCCACAGTGGTTGGAGTGTCATCCGTTCTCAATATAAAAACTGTCCCTTCAGCCAAACCACCCCTTTGTGAGCTGAATGGATGTTGACAAAGACATGTACAATCAATATGCTCATGCTTTTTATACAGAACATTACTGAAAACTTTCAAAGTGATTTGGAGGCCCGGTGGTTGACACAAATTCTAAACAGGACATCAGAGTATTTGATGGGTCCCTGGCAACGTTCAGCAGTGCATTACAGCAGAGGGATCCGTCAGACGGTGCACAGAGCTGATTACAGCAGTGAGGAAGTGGGAAGTTTGATTGGAATGATTTCTGGTTTGAGGTCGTGTCCCTGTTTGTACTCTGTAGGCCAGACTCATCAAGTTCAAAGGTCAGCTCCAGTTGCACAGCATGAACTTTGAGGGCAGTTTAGATGATTTCTATCTAAGTCTCGTTAAAATATTGACTTTTGCAACAAACGTACTGGATCTGTAAATATTAAATGTATATGTCCCAGAACTGAGACAAAATTATCATCATCAATTCCTGCGTCATGTATCATTCATTGCTGAAAAAGGGGAGTTTTTCTTTATTCAAATCAAGGGTCTAATGATAAAGGATGCTGTGTTGATGTACAGGTTGTAAAGTCCCCTGCAAATTTGTGATATTTTGGGTAAAATATAATATAATAATAATATTATTATTTTTGCTCAATTTTTCGTCACAATTCATGTTAAGGTTTTATGTTATCTTACTGCTTTCATGTTATTGGAGCACTGTGACGACTCCTTTCAATAAGCACTAGCATAAGATGCTGTTATAGTAATACTAATAACATTAAAAATATCAGCCATGATATGCTATTTAATCTAAACTGATCTAGTGGATTTAAGACACTATATGCTTCATTTGCACTGTGGTAAGTTGAGATAGCCTCATGTACTTAAATTTAAATGTCACCAAGTCCTTCTGCCAAACCCCTAAATGAGAAATCCAAACATGCTCAATAGAATCCAGCCCTTATATTGACATGGATTAGTGTGGACACTCGGCAGACACCGTTATTAGCCTACGGAGACCTGTAAGGCAATCTGTGTAATGACAATAGCCTTTATCCACTATTTAGCAGAATGTGCCAGGAGATAATTGAGTTTTAGTTTTGAGTGCCTGAGTGCTGGACAGTTTTGCACTTAAAGACTATGGGTATAAGGTTACGCTTTCCTAAAAATTAAAAATAACACTGTAATCATATTTGTTCACTGTTCAAGTTCTTATCGCCGCACTAGATTTGTTATGACAGGTTTCCTTCATGCTATCGTCATGTTCTTATACACAAGAAGAAAAGGCTCTGGCTAACACATTAACCTTTAACAGTTGACATCTAAAATTGTATAACATTACTGAAATCTGACTCAATTTGGCAGGTTCGGAGGAAACAGAAATCTTTATTGATGTTAGACGAGAGCCATAGTCCAGATCACTGAGCGTTCTGCTATCCTGAACCAGATGCACCGGGTAGAGCTGAACTGAAGTGGACTTGGCAATGTGACGTGACACACATATGGAGGGAATGGTGGTTCCTAAATGTTGCAGGACATAATGGTCTTCACAGATGTCGCCTCCGTCCTTTAAAAGGAATCTAATGAGCAGCCGTGATGGCATAGTTGGCAACAGTTGAACATAGGGCCGTGTGGTCTTACAAGCTGATGAGCTGAGATGTCTTTGGGCAGCCAGCAGTATTTGGCACAAGATGTCTCTCATTTCAAGAGATGAAAAACATCAGTTACGTTTTCCTATTCCCGACATCCAAATGCCCTTCTCCAAGGGTAGCGGGAATATACAGATTTATGTGCTGTAATATTTGGTTTTGTGTGCATACAGCATTAGGTTAAGAATCTCACACACACTAAAGCCCAAATCTGAAGGTGTAAATGCACATACATAGGGAAGCACACACTCACACATGAGGTGCAGTCTTTCACTCTGAATAGGTGATTTATGCAAAGCAAAACTTTCTTCCTCAAACTATGTTTCTGCCCCTTTGAGATGCAGTGTTTGAGATGGATCTACCACTGAGATATCATGCTTCAATTAATAGACATCATCATTTTTCCTTTCTCGGACTGCCAATAGAGGCATTAAATTCAATACTAAGATTACTGGCTAGTAAAACAGAATATAGGAACAGGATATGGTAGATAATTCAATCATTAAAATTGCCTAATGAAGAAAATAACCTGATTATACAGTTCAGATCAAACTATAGACATAACTCAAAAAAGTGAAAACAAACAAAAAAAGGCACTCCAAGAGCACAGGGGAGGTTTTTTTTGTTTTTGTTTTTTTGTTTTTTACGAGAAAACAATACACATCTATCAAGGAATTTTAAAAAAAAGCACACAATCACATTAAATGCAAAAGGGGTATTACAGAGCATGCACACAAAACATGCAGTCAGGGAACATCCCAGGATGTCTTTGGCGATGCACTGAATACAAAATGGACAAACAGAGAGCTCAAACATCAGCAACAGAGGTCACTCACTTGGTACTGCTCTAATCCTTAGGTCAGTGATGAAACTTACTGAATCAAAACGTAGCGATTTATATTCTTTGTTCTCATTTTATTAAACAAAATAAATGTGCAGGTATACATGTTGCACTTTGTCTTAACAGTGCAATAGTTTGCAGACTCGCGGATGTATGTTTTACCAATATGTGTGTGTGTGTTCGTGCCTGATAGTGTGGAAGTCTGCCTCAAGTTGCTAGCCCTCACAAAGAAAAAAAAATTTCAACAGTATATGTCAGAGTTCAGCAAGGGTTGAAGCCAGTTTCTGTGCCAACCTCTCTCCCTCTGCTGAAGTCGGGGCTAATGGGAACCATAGTGGTGTAATGGAAACCACAGAGCCCCAAGTGCAGTGGGCGCCAACAGAACGCAACACTTGTCATTATTATATCAGCATACACAAGTTGAGTGCTGTCACTGCGCTCATGGGTGTATGCTACACTTCACAGACTAATATAAGCAACACTAGCATGGAAAAGAAATTCAGCATGGATCCAATGTGAGCTTCTCTCACTTCCAAATAACCTTCAAGGTCTGTTTCGAATGACAGTGTCCAGGCAGAGAGATGAAATAAGGGTTGCATTGAAAATAGTTCACAAAGTATCATGACCTCATTGTTTGTGAGCTCTGTAATCAGTCGGATATCTTTAATCTCCTAATCTCATTTCCATGATAGACTTCTTTTTGTGCTGACAGCTGCTAAATGATAACGCACTGAATACCCCCCCTCCTGATGGCGATCATGAACCCACATGAAAAGCCAGCTTTGTGCATGTGTCAGGTCCCATACATGTAAACACCAAATGCATACATATCTAAATGATTATGCAAAGAGCCTGGTGCCACTCTAAGCCTTTATGTTTGGTGGGTATCATGTAATTGTTTCCATATGTTTGCACTGTATGTCTAACCAGCAAGACGGTTGGAAGGGGGTGTGGAAGGAGAAAATAAAGTGTGTGGGAGAAACTATCCTTGGTTTTGACAAGAGCTTCTCTCAACATCCATCTGCGAGTCTGGGCTGAGGTCACTGGCCAAACATAACATTTCATCAATCTTATCTCAATGACAGGCAAACATTATCGAACAAAGGCTTTTTTTTTCCTAATGCTTCTTTCTACTGCTGACTCCCTAGAATCCACCCTGATGAACAGAATGACTGAAAACGATACGGGAGGAAGATTGGAAAAGAGAAAGAGAGTGAGAAAGAGAAGACAGCATAGTAGTAGATGCAGAGTATCATAGAAGAAAATGAAAGGGAAAGAGAAGAAGGGGAAAAAAAAAACAAAACTCTAACCTCCCTGTTCTGGACACACCATATTTGGATTAAATAAATCTGTGTGCTGAATATCAGTAAGGTTTGAGCCACAAGGGAAGGAGAACAGTACAGCACAATAAGCATTGTGGTAATCGTGTACAGTACAAACAGTAAAATGACCACATTGTCACACATACTTTACAATGCACTGGAACTTCTGCTCACACATAAAGAACAGGAGCATTTGGAGACAAACTCCACCACCACACAAACACAAGAACCAGGCAAGCACCTAGAAAACCAAGCAGGCAAAGCAAGCCAAAAGCAATATTGAGAGCCTCCAATGGGAGCGAGGCAACCGGCATTCAGGGTGTGGGAGCTGACTGAAGATCAGGGCCAGAGTCATGTCAAGCATTGATGATGCGATGGGCTAGCGGTGACAGACAACAGGAAGATGGCTTTTTCATTCGAGTTCCCAATCAATGAAAAAGCCAAAAATCTGCAGGTCATTGAGAACATGCCAGAAATGATGCAGTAAAAAAAAAAAAAAAAAAAAATGTATTCCACTAAACATGCAAAACAAACTCAAGCAAAATGAAACAAGAAAAGAAATAATATCCTGCAATGGTCATTGAGATTGATGATGCTTAAAAAGACCACCAATAATAATGCATTTGCAGATGTTTTAATCTTTCTATTTTCTTGTGGAAAAAAAAATCCTTGAGAAGCGGATAGTAGGGGTTTCATGACTATTTCCTTTCACTTGATGGATTATGATCCTAATTTATCCCTATAGGCAAGACAGTATTAATAAGGGACTGGATCTGAATAGAAGAAAATGGGACAACACATACTACACAGATACATTGCATAGACGCACCACAGGTTAATATACTGCTAAGTCTAAAGTGTAGTAGTCATGAAAGCTCTATTTTCCAAATTAAATTAAAGCTCAACACAGGATGTTTTAAGGAGGACAAAGAAAGAAAATGAACAGCACACAAATGACTTCAGGAAAGCTCTGAGTGAACGACAGAGAGAGGCAGATATAGACAAAGGTAGACAGAGAAAGTATAAGGACAGAAGACAGAGAGAGAAGAGTGAAAGAGAGAGTAAAGGGGCATGGACATGTGTGTCCTAATGGCCAAGGTCTCCAGTCACGCAGTGTGACTTATAACTTTACTTGTAACTTTACTGTTCTAAAAAAGTCAAGTTAACTAACCCCCAGTAACTATACAACTTCAGAGGGGGGGGGTGCACTCGAGTCACACAACCACACCTTGTCTGAATTTCAACTTACTTTCTGCCTCGTGTCGAGTTATAACTCCCTCCGTATTTCTTCCGATTAAGGATGAGAGCAGCAATTTCTGGCACGTAGCGAGCAAACATGGCCTACATGCATGGAACAGAAAAAAGAAAAAGGCATGCAGAGAGGGTTCTACCGCACACGAAAAAAACAGCAGAACCATCTGGAATACTTACTTTCTCCCATTAACCGCACTATAGGAACCACCATATTTCTTGCGGTTTCCTATTAACTCTATGATTTCAGGGACGTAGCTGGCAAACATGGCCTAAGGAGAAGATAGGAGACAGAAGAAGAGACTAAAAAAGGAGACTACTACGCCGCAGAGTGGGTGGTGGGGAAACCGGTGCATGAATCCAGATTTCTGAGGGGAGAAAAATATTACTATCAAGTTAAAAAAAAAAAACTCTCTCAGACTTGCTAAACTTCATAAAAATGAGAGAGTGGTTATACCAAAAAAAAAAATCTTGTTTTGCTGTTGAGAAAAAATAGCCCCAGTTTTAAAAAGGTAAAGGTTTAGTAACGGGTTTCCGTTAGTGGGCAATAATTTTGTCACAGCTGGTTAATATTCAGTCTGTGATAGCACCCAAACCCTTTTCTGGGTGGCAGAACTGCGTTAAAATCTGAGGGAGAATAAAAACCTATGTGCCATGTTTTGTCCAACAAACACAGATGATTTGGCAGGTTGATTTGAATAGGCCCACCTGATGGTCCACAGCTGCAAAACACATTAAGACTCATTTGTTGGGCTGGAAAATGAGCTGGATGCATTTTGCAAAGTTTTGCAGCCTGTTATGCTAACACAGGGTTGTGTTAACCAACATTGGGGTACTCACTGACACTACTCATCTAGGCTTACAGCTACCATAAGAACAAGAAAAAGAGGTTCCCTTGCCCTTGTAAATACATACTTAAAGCATGCATGAAAGTTCACCTAGACATTTACCAGAAATAATGAGCTAGATATGATCCCTGGCTTTAAAATATCTCCAGCCTGGAGTCATTATTCAGCCGCTGCTGCTGATAGAAAGCAGCTATTGTTGCTTGCCTTAAGACTTCCAGAGGTCTCAGCACTGAGAAAAACACACAACCTATCACCATGGCCACAACACATTACACATCTACACAGCTGTAGGTGATCAGTGCATAGTGATAGCTGTCCAAATACAGAATACAGTAACTGCCTTTTTTGTATAGATAGAATGGGTCTACAGGGTATGCGTCTGTGTTTGAGTATGTGTGTGTGCACACTCAAAAGGTGAGTGGCCCCGGGCATGCATGTGTAGTAGTTACTGTGCTAGTGGCAGCCCAACAGGACGCTAGATCAGAGAAAGGTGATGGGGGGTGGGGGGGTGGGAGGCTGTTGTTGCTATGGTAACAGTCAGGCTGGCCTAAGCCTCATCTCCCTGCCCCTGTGTTTGTTGGAATTGTGGGAAGAGACACGGGAGGAGGGGTGTCCTGAAACCGCAAATGCTTTTAAAAGAACAGTAACAACATTATCAGACAATATCTTATGCTCTATTCAAACAAAACAGAGATGACACATTAGGGGAGAGGACAAAGGAGCACATAGTAACTACAGTAGACGAGATACAGTAGGCTAAACAGGAGGATACAACTACACTGTGACAAAGGTACAACATTTACTAATACAGGCAACATAGTTCTAACATTTTAACAACACTATACTAGAATATCATAGAATATACAGTATGTAGTATTCAACATATTTAAAATCCTTTTGCATTAATTCATATTCTTTTTCTATAACTGTCAACACTTTTATGCAATCTATTGATGGGGACAGGCAGGGTTTAGGAGGGGATAAGAGGAGTAAGGGAACAAAAAAAAGCCTGATTTTACCAAACCGCCGAGGATGAAGAAGACCATGAACAGCCGTCCCAAGGTGGTTTTTGCATAGACATCCCCGTAGCCCACTGTGGACATAGTCACCATCAGCAAGTAGACACATTCCCAATAGGAAAGTGACTGGGAGTTTTGGAAGTTTTCCCAAGGATCCCCTGAGTTTTCCACCTAAAAAGGAAAAAGGGAGAGAAGAAAACAATGAGACATAACCCTGACATGACCATAACCACCAATTTGTAAATAGCATCTTTGCATAAAGAAACAGTTTAATCAAGTTTTAATTAAATCCAGCTACTAGTGCTCATGCATTCATTTTTGCTCGATGCATATATGCTTTATATATTGAGCTTAGGCTGCCATCTAGTGGTAAAACAGTGTGATAAACAGATAATAAATGTACTTTAAAAAAAACAAAAAATTTGGTTTTTACTGAAGAAATGATTAAAGACAAAAAACTCAGGGATCAAAAAGGCATACAAAAAATGTATCCAACACAGCAGAAATTGTGGATGTGTTTTTATATTACTAATTATGTCTCTTACTTGCTAAATCTTCGAAGGCAGTTAGTTACCTTCCAACCGGCTCATTAATCACTTGGACGCCACTGGCCCACACATCTGTCCACTTACCAAATGTATGAATCCAGCAGCTGTAAGCCATGTGCTTATGAAGATGGAACACAGGTTCACCAGCTTGATAGAATTGCTGAGTAGAAGAAGAAGAACAAAACTCTCAAAGACATTCAGACCAGAGTGACAGGAAAACAAATCACACTGGTGAGTTAGTGAAGGTAACAAGAGGGATTACTCTGAGCTGATTCACAGTCATTTTATTTATGAAAGCAGAGATGGGAATTGAATTATATCATGGGCTTATCAATAAACTATTGAATATTGAGAAATTGAACTATAAAAATAATAAAACAATCTGTATCACACCTTAAAAGACATCATTAATAAATTAAAAATGCAACTAAGATACCTCGTATAATATAATTAAGACATGGATATATGAAAATATATGAATATATGAAAATACTAACGGTGTCAGCAATTTGTGTAATGTTCATACATACTGGGGTGGCAGTAACAGTGAAGCTGCTACTGTAGGCGAATGTGTTTGTGACGCAGGCTTTATACTAACCTTGTTTTCAAGATATTCAAAAACTGTAAGATTTCCGAGAACTGAATCAACCTTAGAGCTCTCAGGAATCGTAAACCTTTGAGAAAAAGAGAAAAAGACAGAGAGAGAGAGAGAGAGAAAAAGGGGGGGGGGGGGTTATCATATAATATAAGTGCAGACAAAACAACTGATGGTGATATCACACTGTATTCATATTCATGCATATTATATCCATAAGTTAGGTGTTTTCTAAAATATCTTCACGGTGGCAGCAGAGGAATATTATAACGGTGGCTGAGAAGAAAGACAACATGTACATGAGCAGATCAGACAAAATGATCTACCTATTTTCTACAGTACTTAAGCACAGTACAAGTATAGCACTATCAAATCTAGTCTGTGAGACACAAGGGGTGGAAACAAAACACTTTATTCCAGATGATGTATTGGATTTATTTATGAATTCATAAATGTTATATGGCCTACTTTCCATGAGCCTCAGTCTGAATCCAAGAACAGCTCGCTGAGGGATTACAGAACAATGTGACACCTGCCTCATTGTCTTTTTACATAACAAAACTAATCCTGTGAAATGTGTGCACGTACTTGTGTCTGTGGTTGTGTGTGTGTGTATGTATGTGATGTGAATTCCTATTGAGACGATCTCTACGATCACCAACGGAAACAACAATCAAGATCTGGATTAATTAGGTCATTATAATCATCATATGCAACTTCTGAGCACCAATGCCCTTACCCCAGTTGGAGAGGATGTGTAAGCAGGACCATACTGAATGATAAGGTCCTGCCTGCCTTTCCTTTTCCTCCTGTGCATGATGACCCTGCCTCACCCTGTACCCGTTCTGAAAGAGATCACCACAGGACTTCTTTCGCCTCCATGTTTCTTGGAGGGTCTCCAAATTAGCATCACTGTGTTCACGGCGGTACACAAGCAGCTTAGGAGGAATCATTGTTTTAAACTAACAAAAAATAAATAAATATCTAAGGAATTCCTTTCTCTTCTGGCCAAGATAGAAGTAAAAAAAAAAAAAAAAACAGTGATCCAAAAGATTCAAGACCTAGTATCCAAAAACACCTCCTGAAAACAACAAGAGATAATTCCCAGTAAAGGCAACACAGGAAGCAAGGCTCTCCCTTTTTCTCGTTGCGGCAACACCACTGTTAAAAGTTCCTTGTAAAGTAAACGCCTCAAATACAAATAAATATTGTTAAATCGATGGTCACTGCTGTAGACAGACAAGCTAAAACAGTTTGTCTAATCATGTCACACTTGCCAGGGATTGTGTGTTTGTGAGCAAAATGTCAGCTCTAATATAGGTGGATTTTTTTTTTATTTTTTTTTTTTGTTACAGTGCCTTTAATCCGCACAACCCAAATAGATTTAACTTTCTCATGCCCCTTTCTGTGCTTTACTGTTAACCTTTATGAAGCTTTGTTCACAACAAACAGCTGTATTGAACCTGTTTTCTAAAAAAAAATAATAATAATCTTAAACTTGGGATTAGAAGAAGATGAAAATTAAATAAAAATAATGAAAAAACAATAACTCTCAGTTTAAAAGTATTTTATAGCACTTATCCCTAGTTATTATGTTATCAGTACTATTTATGTCTGTGTATCTTGTATATAATGCATCAAAGCAAAATAATAGCACAACTTACTGTGTGCTTGTTAGACTGTCAAACATATGTCCCCATATCCCAACACCCAGGCTGAAGTGTATGTGTGAAATTTTGTGTTGGAAGTATACACAGAAATGAGAGTGAAAATTATATATCTATGTGAAATCTATGAAAATGATATATCTGTGTGTGTGCGTGTGTGTGTGTAGCTGTGGGTGTATGTGTTGTTTGTACTTGATACTCTGTGGGACAAATATCTGTTCTCCCATCTGGGGACGAGAATCTGGTTCCACAACATTACGTCCACAACAAACAGTAGCGTTTGTGTGTTTTGTGCAAGCATGTGTTGAAAAACTCTCAATGAATTCCTGATCCATTGAACACGTGCTCATGTATAAGAAAATCTCTTTCCCACACATCCCAAAGCCTTTTGCAACCCCCCACAATCACGTGTCGACACGTGTCAGTCAACCGGATGATCATTCAAAAAGGTTTTACTGATGTACCCACTCATTACTTCATTGAGGCTTTGCAAACCAGAGCACGGCCTCTGTGTCACATGTTCTGGCAGAGCAGCCTTCTGGGACCTTTTATCAATCAGCAATCTGGGATAATACTGACGGTCAACCCAGCCCAGGATTAGATTATATGATGACACACTGCATTAAAAAACACACACTCTGCTAGTGTACTCAGCATTGGTTTCTACAGGCTCTTCATGCTGCACAGACATAGCAGCACATGTAATAACGTATGATTGTAAAAGCAGCAGCACATCACCACTTTATTTCCCCCTAGACTTTAATTATAATACAACTCACTGTATATACAAAATCGCAAACATGCAATGTAATGAGAAGCCTGGCTACAGCAAAGAGGCTTAAACTTCCCACAAATGAGTTTCCCTCCCTTCAATGTACATGGAGGCTTCCTGTCAGCGGCTGAAGGGGCCATATAAGGCAGATGCACAGTGTCAGGTACTATAAGCCTCTTTCACCAGCAAAACACAAAAGATCAACAGTTCACTAAAGAACCACTAGGAGGCAGTAGCAGGTTAGAATTAAAGCCATGCCTGAAGGCTACCACAGTACTGTACATTTTCACAGCCTGTAAAGTTTAACATCTCCAACATTTAGGTTCATAACATAATACTGCCATCAGTGAATTTAGGATTGCACATTTATTTTCATTTTATTTTCCCTGTGTTTTTTTTTAAAAGACTGAGGGTTAAACCTTGGAGTTAGCTGGCGAGGTGTGAAAGCTGTGGACGCTGGGACTCAGTAGTAGCCACAGTAGCTGGTAGCATAAACAGCCAAGTGTCTCTTGGGAGCAATGCTCAGTGCAAGTAGTTAAAGGAGATTAATTCCCTTTTCCGAGGAAGAACTCTGCATGCCCTCTTGCATTAGCCGTACATCGTTCTCCTCCTCTTAATCAATGTCCAATTTGCAGATGCAGAGGGAGCATAACTTTAAATGCATACAGCATATTCTTCCTCAGGTACAGAGTAGGTGGCTACGCATATACCACACAGTGCAGGGCAGAACCCCTATTAGCGGTCTATTTTATTATCCAAGTCCACCTCCGCTGGTTCTCCACCAGCCTTCTCATGCAGGACCACAGCTGAAAGAGTGAGATACAGTAAGGTACTGTAATTATGATGTATCACACTGGCTGTGGTGTGTACAGTATTCCCCAGCAGTGAACAGAAAGCAAAGCTGAACTAATCTACTGGGAATGCAGAGCACAACATACATTCTTAATAACCACCCTGGTTTTTCTCTAACAAAGACTGTTAAGAGACAGAATATACACTTAACTAAATGAAAATTGCACCAATTATGGATTAGTGCATCGATTATTAGGAAAACCATTATGGCCCTGTCAAGCTTCCTACTGAATATAAATGAAGACATATAGGGGAGAGCAATTGTCTTAAGAGAAGTAGCAATGTCATTTATATACCAATGAAGGTTCCCATCTGAAACCTGAGAGTGAATAATAGAGAAATAATAATTACTGTATTGCAATTCCCCAAGAATCCTGTATTGATTAATTGTGCTTATTTACCCACCGCAACAACGTATCATATGTACTAATTTCCATATTTATACAGGATTTAAGTTACTAATCATGATTCCTGTACTAACCCATCCAAGCCTGAACAGACGCTTACAGCATCCACATTAGTATTCTGGGAGCCATCACTCACTAGCCTGCTGGGGTACACCATATCCTACTGCAGATCTACACACTGTTAATTTTATAACTGAGGCTTTGCAACACTTTATGTAGCCTTTAACACGTGAAGCATACCGCCAGTAAACACACACTTAAGCCATGCCAGCGGATGTTCTGTTACTATACAGCGCTGTGGTTATGTGACCAACACTGCAAAAATAAAACATGCTCTTCAACGTTTGAAGGAGATGCTATCCGATATGCTGTCCTGCATATGTAGTTCTAAAGACGATTGCACTATAAAAATAACAGTGATTAAAATTAATTAAAAACTCAAAAACAATAATTGAACACTTCTCAGCTGTTGTTATACACGACAACTCATGGTGCACCTGTACTGTAAATCTCTGCTTCCTATTTCTACCCCAGATGCACTATATTTACTGATCACATGTAATTATTCACTGCAAAATGTCAAGCAGCAGCAAGATCACCGTTTCACAGTCTTTCATCATCCTTATCAAGGCTCTAACACCACAGTTTTCCGGGGATGAGATGAGGACACCTTACATCATGAATAGCAGAACCCAGATTACTTGACATTGGCCGTATCTAATTCATCACACAGCGTTGTTACTTGTGAAATTCATGGGCCACGGTGAGCTCCTTGAGAAACCGTCATCACCTCAGAGATCAGACATTCACAGTTTCATATTACTTCACAGATTTTGTGATCCCAGTCGACTAAAATTGGTATTTAGCTAAGAAATGAAGTATGGCAACATTGTCCAGTATTATATATGCTCCTAAAAGTGGGGTAACAGTGCACCCAAAAAAAGAATACTGCTACAAAGAAACTCTTTTTACTGCAGTGTAATTTAGGTCACAATACTCTGAACGCACCAATGAAAATAGGTTATGTTATACAGGTTAGGTGTTTTCTACTCTATTTTGCGTTTCTATGTGTTTTTCTATGTGTGTATCAGGATAAAGACACGTGTCTTTGCGTGTGCATTTTTTGAGTGTGAATGGGCTCCTTTGATGGCAGTTATGGACTGCCGTGAAGTATTTCCAGTTGCCACGCCTCAACATGGCAATTACCAATAAATCTGAAACACCCACACACAGGACCACAACCCGATTCTAAGTCAGTCTCTCTCACATTAGCCCACTCTGCTGTGTCTGTGTTCCCTGAAACATCAGAGGAACCCAGCCCTGTCACTTTCAATGATGAGGAAAAGTTGACTGCAGCCCCAAGCAAGAGGGCCTCCAAGACACACTCCAAGTAATGGGGAGACAGAGGGGGGGGACTAAGAGGAAAAAGGAGAGATAGAGAGTGATAAAAAGGAGGGGTGACACGTGAAGACTGAGGGCAAAAAGAGAAATGGAAAAAGGAGGAGAGGTAGGATGGTGGGGTTGAGGAAAAAAAGCTGAAAAACGGCAAAAGAAAGCAATGCGAGACAAGACTATACAATAAAACAAGAAAGAATGGATTTATAAAATGGAGGGAAAGAAACAGCGAGGGATATGTGCAGACTTACCAAGCCAGCTTCTGTTTAAGTAGACAGACACAAACACAGGGGGAACAGTGAAGAAGTCGACCACTGAGTTGACCTCCAGCCAGAACCACAGTTTATCATTGGCTGCTATAAACTGTCAAAAGAAAGAGGGATGGCATTAGAAAATGTCAAATTTTAACTTTAATTTATTCAAAAAACACCACCATAGCACCACTGTTCACCGTTCAAACAGCAAGCTATGTCTTCCCCTGGCATCGCTGACATACTGTAAAGAATGACAAAAGCTTCCCACGACTTGCTGAGTCATGCAAAGGGGTTGGTGGTGTAAGCAGCTTATGAGTTTATTTATTCATTCATTCAGGATGTCAAGCTTGCATTCGCACCACTGGAACGCTGTTCTGGCATGGCAGCAATGTTAGCAACATTATTACAACAGTGTCTGTTTAAACTAAAGGCATGCTATGTGAATATCAGGGGTGACTTAGGTGGGTGTCTGCTTGTGTAAGCACTGTTGAGCGCCTTGCGAAAATGTCTCTTATTAAAAAATGATTCTTCTTTTACCAAAACTTTAAAATACTTTCTTCGAAATGTTATGGCTGATTATATTGCTGTGTGCATATTGTTTGTGCCAGTGTCTAGCAGCAAATATATGTGTATATGCATGTGTGTGTGTGTAAGTGAATGCTTATGTAAATGTGAGCATGCAAGCACATGCGCCATCTTACCCGCAAACCAAAATAAAGAAGGAAGAAGACGTTGAAGGCCATATCGATCTGTAACGTGAAATCTTTGTAGAAGTTCTGGCAGGATTCTATAGGGCTAGAGAGAAAGAGAAAGACAGAGAAAAATACATTAATCACAGGTTAAACACATGAAGTGATACTGTAGAGTTTTTTTTTGGCTGGTTTGTTTACAGTTGGTATATGAGCTTTGTACACCAGTATGTTGAAATCAATGCTAAATACGATTTGCTCATATGTCACCAATTCTATGTATGCAAAATCACATCAAAACAATCAAATGTATATTTGATGTGATGAACTGTATTTCACTGTTACACATTATATCAGAGAGAACACACAGAAACACAATATGAATCATATCACAATACAATCAAAAAACAAGTAATTACGCCCTTTTCTCTTCTGTCATGAATCTACAGTGTGGAAACAGCAGCTAGCTCGAGGTCAAGGTCAAATGGTGCTTTGCTATTTAAACTGACCATTCTTTGCAAAAAAAAATTATTTTATATTTACTCAGTAAACATATATCTATAAAGGTCTATCTAGTCAATATTAGTCAATATATGGAATAATAAATACTATTTCTAATTCCAATTTGCTGTTGGATTTCACTGATATCCTGCAATTCCTCTTTTGAGCCCCAGGGGGGTCACACACCAAGATAAAAAGATGTTGAAGACTCAAGCAGATAAAAAAAACTGAAAATTAACTGAAATTGGGAGTTTAGAGCAGTTGCTTTGATGTGACAGCATATCCAACATGCATAAATTATTCAATGTCTGTCAAACACAAATATATAGAGAAAGAGGCTGCACAGCTCTCTCCATTTAAAAGTGTGCAATAGCTGGCAGGGTGTTATTTAAAAAAGGCGGATAATAATAAATGAGTCGTGATCTCCCTGGTCTGTCATATAATCCATCTTCATGTTTACCTTGTGATGATTAACCATCAGCAAGTGGGTGCTTTAACAAAGTAATAATGTGCATTGTGTCCACCCCATTCTTCACTTGGTCACGGGCCAATAGTATGTTACTCAAGCCTTCATGAATATGCATGAAGGCTTGCTTGGCTATAGGCGACCTTTGGGAATGTATAGACTGGCGAAGGAACACACACAAGGCTATTACAAGAGTCCACAATTACAAGCCCCATACATTCAAATTAAACATTAGTGTTTAATTAGTGTACATTTGTATGTATGGAGTCCACAGGGGGCACAGTGTGAGATCTAGGATAGAGTTTACTGCATAACCAGAACCTCCAAAGGAAGAGGAGCGATCCTTAATCATCTTCTAGTTTACATCAAACATTTGATCTCATGATGATTCAGTAAAATAGATGACAGAGTACAGACACCAGAGAAGACGTGTTTCTCCAAGACTGCTAATTCAGTGGGTGGTTTTCTTGAGCATATCCCAGGGACTGATGTGATCTTTAAGATGATGTGAAACCTTGGTCCGTGTCCAAGACAATTAGAATGAGTCTGGCTTATGGGGCGATTGCTTAAAAAAAAAAAAAACAGATTTCATTTGGTTGAAAGGCATTTTAAAGCATAAAGTGCCATCAGACTTCAGGCAGAGGTTAATTTGCTTTCTACCCCTCAAAGGAGTTAACATTAGTCTGGTCTCAATACCTGATTATTTACTCACCGCCAGCTTTTCCATGTGATTCTGTAGGCATCAAACTAAACAAGCCTCAACAAACAACAACAACAAACCTGATGTGAATCACACATACAGCCTACACAATATTCCTGGGGTGATTAAATGCCGCAGATTGACATAGGCCTCACATCCATCTACAGGTTAAAGCTCACTTGTACTTCTTCTTCCCTAAATGGATCTGAAACCACGTCCTCAGCTAACTCTCACAGACAGGCAAATACACCGACAAGCACATACAAGCACATAAACACACACAGATGGTGCAAATGGAAGACACCATTTGGTCACTGTGGCATTTCCCCTCAGGCCCAGCTCTGGCCTAATTCTGAATAACCGCTCATCTACATTCATGTGACCCAAAGTATTCTCAATAACACAGTGGGAGCATACGGGCTCACAGCAGGGGCTGAGCGGTGCGTTGAATTTGTCTTGATTTTGCATAAGATAACACAATAGCTACACTTTGGAAGCTTTAATTTAGTCATTATTTCATAGTAAAGGTTATCATTAACTGAAGTAGTAGGAAGACACACCAGGCAGACCTACGTTTTTCTCTGTTAAAGTCAGGGGCACAATAGAAAATTAAGACTTATTCAGTACAGAAGAGGTTCCCGCAGTATATTACTGTGGAGCCGCTGAATGGGTTTCAAAACACATAAAAATGGCAACGTGGACTGAAGAGTAAAAATAGAAATTAACCAGTTATGAATATGGCAAGTCCACCTGTACAGTTTAGTCAAAATAAATACTGTATAATCTTCTCAAACACAACTGTACAAACAGAGAATCAAAAAGCAAATACATGGAAATAGATGCACTGTATGAGTAAAGCTAGAATAAATGTATACATAGCCAATATTATATTTATATATAGTATTTTTTTTAGATAAATTTAAAGCTGGACTAATCAATATTCTTATATTATAGAGAACCTAACTAGCTAGTAAACATTTTGCAGCACTTTAATGCCAGAGGCCAGAGTTTACCCATCACCACTATTGACACTGTCTCAACAAAAAAGCATTATAAGCTTCAGAAATGTGGTATTTTGCAGAGCTATTGTGTTTGCATTGTGTTATCCTATCCATGTGTTCCTGTATCAGTGTTTCTTTCAGAGAGAGCATGTAAGACAAGATGAAATCCTGATTCCTGCTCTCAATGTCACTTCACACTACACAATCATATGGGATTCCTGGGCACAAGCTGCCAGTATCCTGCAGAAAATAGATCTGCCCGCCACAGTTCTTATTACTCCTTAAGCTTTGGCACAGCCTGGGGTTAAACCATCCGGCCTGACAGGGAGGAGAGAGAGAGAGAGAGAGAAAGACAGCAGAAAGACGCAAAGGGATAAAAGAGACAGAAAGAGAGGAGACATAGTGACAGTAAGAGGAAGAAGAAGATGTGAAAGTGACAGACTGAAAATAGAGAGGAACAAAACTCCCAGAAGTCCTGCATACAATTTATATATTTGTATATAGCGCACATTGCTAGTTTTAGACCACATGGAAGATTGCAAAGCTTCTGTAATAAACTTGCATATTTTTGTGTTTGAGTCAGTAATTGCCTGAAATACCCTAGCTTTCTAAACCTACTACAGCTTATTAGAAAAAGCTAGCACTAACACACACACACACACACACACACACGCACACACAATCGTACACATGCAGACATACACAGGAGAACAGAGATTGCCTGAGGGAAGGCTGCAGAGCATGTGAGTCTATTTCAGGATATAAAATGTTTCCTCACGTTAACCTCCTCTGACCAGACACGCTGCCTCTGGAAAATGCAACCAGAGAGGTAAAACTCATTTGTTCACAAGGGCAAAAGAGTATGTTCATGATGATGCTCTAAAAATAATCCTAAACACCTTCAGTCAGTCAGCAGGAGCCGGCCTTTTGTTAGCCTGAACATGACCTTGGCTGGCTGCAGGAGCAAAAGCAAGGTTGCCCCCTAAGAACGACAACAACGACACACTCCTGCCAGCTTGACTAATGCTCACAACCATAATGCAAAACACCAAATCCGAGTCATTCTTCATATCTCAAGTCGTACGACTCTAGTAAGCTCATAAGCATCTTGGAATATAGTTACAGAATTGTTAGGATTGTTGTTTAGTATTTAACTCTGGTTTCCATGCGTGTATTTCTTCTGAGGGGAGTGCATGTACATGTAAGAGACACAGCAGGGAGGGGGGTCTGTAAATCTGAAAGAAGGCCAGGTTAGTAATTAAATGACTGATTTAGGTCAAGACACCATTACTAAAATAAGAAATACTTTAGCACCTGCAAGGGCATTGGACAAATAAAAAACCTCTGCATGGAGGCTAAAAATAGATAACTCAATGTTTTCATCTGAATGCAAATGACTTGCATTCCGCTTCAAGCATTTCCTCTACAAAGATGGATGTTATTTATTTTAGACTCTAAAGGAGAAGGATGCGAGTAAAAATAGCAAAAAGTAGAATCGTGCACAGCAACACTGTGTTGTTGTTGTTGGTTTTTTTTTTACCCACAATAAATAGAAGACTATTGATGTGTGAGTGCCAGTAAAAATAGCAAATCACTAAAATAAACCACAACAACACATAGAATGCTGAACAAATTAACGAGCTGAAATTCAGACGTCAGTGTTACAGTACAATAGCTAAAATACACACATCACGTCTCTTTTGAGCACAAACCAATTAGGAGATAAAAAGCTGCAGAAGAAAGAAAGTCCTTATCAGCACTTTGAGTAACATTGTCAAGCAAATGAAGTTTGTGCTGCTAGATTGTATCTGTTCCTAATTCAGGTCATTTAATCGGCACATTTAGACTGGTGTAAAAATAACTAAGAAAATGATTACCCTTGATTTCTTTCATAAGAGTACATAAACGCATTTACAAACTTTACTAATTAAAGAAAGGAAATCTATCCCTTCTGTCCTAAGAGTTTAGATACATGTCAGATCTAAAGAACATCTGAAAAAGCCTGAGTGGAAATGAATTATTTGGATGAATAATAATCAGTGTTTGGTGTTGTTCAGAGAAATTCTGCTGCATTTCACTATTTGGATCAGTTTGTTTTGGTGGGTGTGAAAGCTGTCAGACAAACTCAAACATGAAGAGTCTCATATCACCTCAAACCATACTCGGGTGCAAACACAAATTCAACCAGCCACAGGGGGGATTGATTTATGATTTTATCATAAATTCAAAAGCTAAACTTCTTTTAATAAATCTATATGATGCATGTGCTTATCATGGAAGCTGTTATTCTCATGAGAGCAGGTCATGCTGTGTTCATACTCTGGTCTAAAAATAGCCCTTTTTGCTCAGCATGGTGGTATATCAGGAAACTGCAACAGCAAATGGCCTTCATATCGCCATGGTAACTTTGATCAACAAAGAGATTGGGCCATTCAGCGTGCAATGATAACAGAAAGAAAAGATCAAATTGCAGACTAACTAGGCTAATCCGTCTCTACAGCAGTTTCCCTTTAGTAGACTTTAATTGGTGTTTCATCCACCATATCTACATTTGCCAGGGTAACTTTATTCTCATTGGAAGACTTGTTTAAGGCTAATATGTTATAGTATCACATTAACATAGAGCTTTGCCACATGCGAGTTAATCAGGACTCCAACGGCTGTCGTTAGAATCGTTCTCAGCTCATGCTTATATATCAAAAGCTATTTAAAAAGCTTAATTTTGGAGCCTCCGGGGAGAGACTCCATGATCATAACACAGCACTGTGATGTTTCCCGAAACATTTACAAAACATCATTATCTATGATGCTGATCCTTAATTGTCAGAACGAATGCTGATGATAATAACTCACTCAGTTAAAAAGAGAAAATTCGCCCTGAAATTGTTGGAAAAAAAAAATATTAAAATGACATTTAGTCTCAAGATTTTAAAATGACTCATTGAAATGAGTCATTGCCGGTTATAAATCTGAAGCCACTTGGGAATGGTGTCAGCTACTAATACAGTCATCTCTTGGTTACATGCTCTTTTTTAATCCACTTGGAGAACCAGATACTCCGTCCAGACCTAATAGCCAGGTACTGTCAACACCCCACAACACCCCAAGAAGGAGAGGTCCTCATATAGGCTACCCTTCATCGCAACAACGTCTGCCAAGCTTGTCTCACTCCTCAGCCATATTTCTCACCTTACCCCATTAATTAGGCATTAGGCACTGTTTCTTTTTTCAGCGCTGACATTGATCGCACACAAATGATAGAGTTACAGGCACAGGCCACTGTTTATGAGGCCTCTTAGACAAAGAGTCTTTTGCGTGACTATGCAAGTGTGCGCATGTAATAATCCGTACGTGCGACAGGGAGGGATCGAGAGAGGAGAGAAATATAGAAACAGAAGTGGAGCAGGAACAAGGGCATCCCTTTAAGAGCAGCCTGCAGAGACTTTGTCCTACATTCCTCTTTATTTGTTTGATGGGAGCACAGAAGAGGAAAAAGGAAAGGATGAAGGATAAAGGATGAGCCAAGGTATTAAAGCAGATTCAGATGTGGGTGGGAGAGGACACTGTATCCTTCCATTGAAAATATCACCAAAATAGCATCAGTTTGGCAAGTGAAGTCTACTGCAGCAGAGGAACAGAAAATGCAGTGTCTTATCACATAGTATTATGTGTTGCACAGAACTGTGATGAAAAAAAGAAACACTTTGTAAAAACAAACAGATGGACGGTCATTCTCAGTGCTTACTGAAGCTACATCTTCATTCCCATTCATTGAATAAACAGCCATGTTAACAACAACATGGTTGCCAAGTCAGTGACTACTATCTGCACTCAATTAATAATTCCCTTTTTTCAAATGCTGTCAAATAGTGTCTATAGAAAGCTTATCCAATAGAGGCCAATAGAGCCCCTGCAAGAAAAAACCCCATCTGCAGAAAGCTAGAGACAATCTCCTTGGAGAATTGTGTCTGGCCACCAGAAAGGTACATTTTCTTCAATGTTTACCCAGTGTGTGTGTGTATGTGTGTGTGTGTTCCTGCCCCAAGGGACTACACCCTGCTTCACTGAAGTAGACATAAAAGCCCATCGTGCAGTTCCAGCCTCCCGAGGTCCATCCCACATGCATTTAATCTACCACATGTCTCTTTTCACTGTTACCACAGGGACTCAACCATAATCTATCCCATTACCGTTGCCTTTTTCACAGACAATTTCAGAATGAAGTTCACTTCATCCGATAGACAACAATGGCAATTTGGAAGAGAAGAGAAAGCAAACCATAGAGCCTGAACAGTTCATAACTCTGTAACATAAGGCCTTTAGTATTTGGTAGAGTAATTACTACCATTAAAAGGGTGACCTATAAATCTGTTCTCATCGATTTTCTCAGTCATTAACATTTAGTGGCAAGGAAGGTAAATGGGGAGAAGGTCATTTGTAGAGCATTTTTAGCATTTGAGCAGGGGGTATGAATGCGAGTCAAATCATTTATTCATGTAGTGTATGCCTCTCCTCCTTCACACATGTCGGCACATGCAACCAATCACACAAGATGATAATCAGAAGAGGAGTGCATGGCAATATTTGTGTCCTTGTTTGCGAGTATTCTTATACTTCAATGCAGAACTTTGAAGTATAAGATAAATTTGGCATCCAACCCTGTGCTCTATTCCCAGACTATAGCGCTGTTTACTTGTGACATGTCTTACTCACAGTGATAATTAGAAACCATTTGTCCTTGGTGGGCCATATTACGCATCTCCAGACATCGTTGGACCATTAGATATTATGTCAAATAGATTGCTATAGATTGATATAGAGCGTTCTCAATAGACAATTAAGAGAGATTTACCGTCAGGTCAGCTCTATGACATGTAACAATGGGAGAGGCTGTTGCAGTGAAAGTATGGCTGTAACACAAGCCTGCCACAACCCTGTTTAGGATGTCAAACCCCCAGAGTCAGGTGAACCTGCTCTGGGTTGATCAGTGGTCCCCCTGAGAGGACGTGCACAAGCTTGAGCTAATCACAATGATGAGGGTAGAGACCAAGGGGTGGTGGGAGGGCATTTTGGTGATAGATAAACAGGTCAATGACCCTGGAAGCCAACTAACATAGCAATACACTAAAAACGCACTACAACAAACAAAAAATAAATAGTAACTATTACAGTATGAGAAACTACATTTGCACAATTCATCTCCCTTTTTGACCCTGTAGGGTCCTCTTTTGTTCACTTTTTGTTTATCTGTTTATTTGTTTTGTTTATCAGTATTTGCATATCTGTCAGTGCTGAAATGTCAGTTAGAATATGTAAAATATATATGTACAGGATGTAGTACAATTTGGTACAGGTAACTTGTGATTTTTGCATCACTATCAGAAACATTGTAATAGCATGGTGAAAGTCATTGTTACCCTTGATGGATATTGGAGGTTTAATAATGATTAACCCAAACTGCAATAGCGACCTGTTACTTGCATCCCATAATTTCTCTCAGGCTGTAATTTCTACAACTATTAAATGATTCATTGATTATCCATGACTGATTTAGAAAGTTAATTTGTGTCCCTATTCATCATATAAATATTAAGGAAGATTATAGAACTTGTATCAAATTTGTCTCTCAAGCTCTATTTCTGTTCAAGATGTGCCAGAGGGCGAAGGATGGATATATAAAGATACACAGAAGATGTGAAGTAAAGGTTTTCATTCTGAGGTTCACAGATACTGTATAAAGTGACAACAAACTAAAGGATGGTAGCCATTACTCAAAGATAACATGCTGCAACAGCCAACAGAGAGAAGGAATATAATGAAAAATGTACCATATCATGGTCAAAATGTTACAGTCCCAACATTTCATAACCACAGGTACAACAGTAAATATTTAAGGTTTTATTTTAAATAACCAATGGTGCCTGAAAGGAAGTTCACTCAAACACACACAGAGTTAGTGTACGTGCAGTGCATGACAACACATTTTGGTTATTTTATTGCCCGAGGCAAAATTCTACTTAATTGGAAGCTATATAATCACTTCTTTTGCTTTGATTTCGCTTGAAACCACGGTACTTTGAAAATGCAGGGACCACTCAAGATCGGATCTGCTGCAGAAGTGGTGAGGTGCAGAACTGCCATTGAGGTGTGTGAAGTCATACAACGCAAAATAAAATAGCACCTTAAATTAAATTAGCTTGTAATATATATCATATTGTTCCTTGCAAGAAAAGTGTGTTCATTTTCACCAGATAATATACATTATATAATTCCAAACCCTGTTAAAAGGTACAATTTGGACCTGGATGGTGTGAAAGTGGCTGCAGTTATCTGTCCGATATCCACTGGACAGATGCCAGGCCTGCAATCTGTCTCTGGGTGACTGCCAGCTGGAGATGCGCACAAACTGACAATACGCACACTCACTTACTCACACATAGAACAAGATCCCTAACACATACAGTATCTGCCTGTCTCTGTTGCCATGGAAACTGACAGGCCTCCCATTGACAAATCCTCAGATGCAGATGTGTGTGTGTCTGTGTGCGTTCATCACTGCTTGTAGGGGTGTGAATATGTGCGTTTGCATTTCAGAGAGTGTATGGAGAATGTGCACCTATCATTCAGATATAGTAAGTCATTGTATACGCAAATAAAGTTCACTTTTACCAGTATAGTATGTATTGAATGTCAAACGATCAAAGAAATAAGTAGTGAAATTTATACTTACTCTGAGGAATCTATAAAGTATATTCCAAGGGCCCCGATGCTGAGTGCAAAGACTAACACCACCTAAAGAGAGACAGAACAAAATAGAAGAAAAAAACAATTAATTTCATACAAAAGAGACTTCTCATAGAGCTGCAAAGTCAGACAAAGCCAGCACAATAGACAACATTATTTACAGAATCTGTAATTAAACAGATACTTGCTTTCTGCAGGTTGCAGAGCGGTGGACATTTTCAAAAAGCATGCGGTGAATAATGAATGCTCTCCATCATGTCAGCAAATACAGCCTATTGAACACCAGCAGTGTAAAGTCAAGCCAGCACAATCATAGGAAGCAAAGAAAGGACACACACACTTGTAAGTCTAACGGTACAGAATAGCAGTGACACTATGTGTAGGGAGTGTTGAGAGGAAATGCTTAGAGAGGTCCACAGTTATCAAGTGTTGACATGTATTCCTCACTTCCTACTATGCTGAGTCAATGCTTGCATTGTGTGAGATTGTGACCCAGCTGAACTGTTGTCTGTATAATGTTTCAGTGACTATATATTGGTAAGGTAAAGTCAAGTAAGGGGACATGCAGTACTAGCAGCAAATACCAGTGGCCAGCATTTTAAGATTATTAATCTTGTAGAGACTCTAAAAAACATAGTTTTGTTAAAATAATAATAATAATAATAGTAATAAAGTTTGAATCAGTTTGTCCGAAAAAACACAATACAAAGCATTCAGTAAACTGCACTTGCAAACACGTCCACATCACCATCATCATCATCATCACTACCACTGTTATCATTGCAATCATAATCTTCTCAACAGCTGACCAGCGTAGCGATGCACAATAGTTCCTCCTTTCTCCTATTCAATGATCTCACAATAGAAGCCCATCGTTGTGGCTTATAGCGCCATTCATTATTGATGATAGGAGCTTGATTACTTTCATGTGATGGCCCTTTGGATTGATCCAATGCATTGTGGTTGAGGTACTAAGTAAACCCCCCCATTCCACTGCATTTTTAATGGTTTGCCGCTTGAATGGAGGACGATGGTGATCCTGGGCACCGAGACGTCCAGGGCCGGAATAACCTTACAAGCCAAAGACTTTAATGATGCTCCACACAAAGGAGACGGAGAGCAAGCTGAAACATGATAACGCCTGTCTTTTTGAATAAAAGGCACTTCATTGGACTGATTAGGAAAAGAAGTGATTGACTGGAAGGAAATTATATCATCCAGAACCTGGTGTGCTTTCTATACAGGAATTAAAATACGGGCCTTTCCACAAGATGGCACAGTATGCTTGTAGTGAGTTGCAGGTGCAAGGTGAACATCAAAACCAAAGTGAGAAACCCCCTTTTACAGACAATGGCAGTTGATGTTAATGTTGCAGAAGCTCACACAGTACATATAGATGCACATAGTACACCGACGTCTCCTTGAAGCTAATTTGTGCCTCCACTCTTTGTCAAAGTAAGAGGATCACATGGGGTTGAGAAAGAGAGAAAGAGGGCGCTGGAGTAAGGGGCAGAGAGAGGGAGAAGTATGACTGAGCAGTCAGTGGTTGGTATCTGAAAAACTGAACAGTGAACAGTGAAGCTCCAGCAATGAGTTGAGGAGATAAGAAGCGTCATCATGTTAAACTGACCCAGTTATTCAGCTGTGAAAGCCCTTTACCCCACCCCCTTTCTCCCTCTCTCTCTTGAAGGCTAACTGGCAACCTCAAACCCACAATCTACCAAAGACAACCAACCGAGCAACCGCCACTGCAAATCAGGACCAATGTAACGTAACATGCAGGGGAAACCTACAGGAACAGTGATGGCAGAGGGGTATTCCCTTTGCCTACAAAAGAAATTGAGAAATTAACAAAAAAAAAATACCCCTGTAGTAATTGCAAATTAGTTTTTTAATTGCTTGATTAACATGTGATGATACAGCATGGGACTGGGACATGTTGGCATCATGACAGAGGACCAGCATTCAAAGATGATGTCTATGTTTTCTCCTTAATGGCTGTGTAGGTTTTCATTTCTATATTTAAACGTGCTAAGCTAAATATGTCAGATGTTTTCCAAGGTGCACTTTAGCAGGCACACTGAAAGACAGGAAGTGTAAAAGGGAGCAGAGTTAAACCGTGTGTATGCGTGCAGGTTTCAGGTTCCAACATTGCAAGCAGGCTAAAGGTGGCAGCACTCATATGATACCAGCAGAACTGTAAACACATAATAACACTAACTTGCATGCATAAACACACGCGCGAGTCCAAGGCTCTCAGTTGATCTGGCAGTCTAGAGAATTTCAAGGGCTTGCCAGTGGAAGCAATGAATTTAAGTGCCCTAAAACTGAGCGAAAACTTCACATAAGACTTCCTCCTCCAACAGGGAGCCTGCCTTAAGTGCACCCTGTGACAGGGACTCACAGGCAGGTGATGTGGGCTGAAAACATACAGAATAATCACTTCACATTAAGACCAACTATCCAGGTCAAAAGTCTCTCTCATTTCAAAGTCTCTCTCTGTACCTACACCTCAGAACTGGAAAAACATGAATACCGCGGATCTTGTTTTTTGGCAAATTCCAGTGAATTAAATACATGAAAAACGTATTTCATCATGTTGGAAAACAAAACAAAAAAACACCATCTTCCAAATAAAAAACAACAGCACCAGTTGATTTATTCATTCCGAAAAAAATTGCATTTGTTTATGTTCAAGTGGCAGTTAGCAGGCATAGTAATTATGACTCCAAATTAGATATTTAAATGTTGATAGATGAGTGAATACAACCTTGGTTTTGCAAAATCTTGAGATAGAGATTCTCCCTGCACACTCTATGTAGTAAAGTCATGCTAGGTGAAATATCCTCCCGTGTTGTAGATACAGTTCTATGTAGGAAAACCATCTACCAATGAAAAGTTTTGAAATCATTTTTTGTCCATTCTATAATTCATCTAAACTACCCTCAGATTTAAAATCAATTAAGCCCAGTCTCAAGGACCCCCACTGTTTATATAATTTCCAATAAAACCTTGGTCTCACACCATGTGGAAGAAAGTTGGAAGTTTTTGTCTGAAGCTATTTTAGTTTATTTATTAAATAAAAAACTTGTACAAACTATTAATAAAATCCGAAGCCTGGGGCTAATGAGGCAGCTCAATTGTGAGCTGATTAGCATGCTATTGTTACAGAGCTTCTAGAGGTCGACATCAAAGGCAGAAAAACATACATCCTCACGGGTAGTGTAGTTAAGTGAGAAAATCTCAACTAGAATATTTCTCTTTCTCTTTCTGTCAAATACTCAAAGAATTATTTTCTAAGAATTTTAATCAGTTTTCCCAAGATTGCATGAGTGGGAATCCTTGCTGGGAAGTCAAGAATGCCTATCAATACTGTGTGGCATCGGGATTAACTTGTTAATTAATCCGGCCTGGCCTCGATGGGTAGCTAGAAAGAAGAGCTCCAAAATATCTGATTGATTGATGCCGCAGCCACGGAGGATTTCAGAGAAAAGGAGAAAATCTCTAGTTAAACAAGTGTACTGTTTCTGTTTTCCTGTGGCTTTAATCCTTTAACATACACATCTGTCTTTCATAAACAGGTTTCACACAAATGACAAGAGCAGCAGTCAGGAAATATTCATTTATATGCGATACAGATTCTCTCAGATTAAGCCACATAATTGAAACAGAAGACAGATGCAGCTCTGTAGTGTCAACTCGCTCATTAAATTGTCACAATGTTTGCACTGCAGAGCAAACATTGTGCATCCGTTGCTTTTATAACAAATACGATCTACATTATCAGACATGGCTCTAGTGTCAATAAAGGTTTAGACAGGGGAACTGAATCACATGTCACTGCGCATGGTGAGTGAGAAGACTCTCACTAGAGGAATGTCAACAAATGAAACTACCATTAAACTTTAATGACGTACATCCATACATACAATGTGATCTCTCCCCTTTCCCCCAGCCTCGAATGGCAGGGGGCTCTCCAGAGAGCTTCGCAGGTGTAGGTATGATCTGACATTCTGTAAGCAACAAATACTGTATTCTAGTCACACACTGCATAATTCAACCTGCACTACTGGTTCCCGCAACAGATGTACGCTACCACAAGCATACCAATTCATAGCCAAGCTTTCTTACCGGTTTGACAAGGACTGCCAAACATGGACAGCTTGGTCAATTGTGATTAATAATAAAAAAGAGGCCATAAGAATATAGATATATGAATTTTTTGTGTCAATACTGTATTTCTGATTGGGTCCAAGATGAAAGAAATTTATGTGAAATAAGCAGGAAAGAAACATTTTAAGGTTTTAAATTTAAGGCAATATCACGAATCAGTTATGCAGCCCTGACTGAAGACATAGTCTGAAGCTGGAAAGTCCACTTCAGACTGTCAAATGCTAATTACCCATTTCATTACAGTTTCACTCTCCATATTAAATGTGTAATCCAAATTATTAACTATTATTGTCTATACAATCTATACAATAGACAAACAAGAATACAATAACATCTTATATTTGACTGTAAAGACAATTATATCCAGACTTCAAATTTACAATTCATGAATTATGAAAGAAGCAGATTCAAACAACAGTACAAAAACAGGCAGGATACAAGCTGAAACCTAACCAAGTTATGAACTGGTGTGTGTCTGAGATGTTTTCATCATACAAATCCAGAGAAAAATCAAGGGTCAATTTTAGAAGGCTAATTATGAAGACTGAAAAATGAGAGCAAAAATGAGATGAAGATGAAGTATTAGATGTGCTACTTTCCAGTCATGAAATGTCTAACACCACCTCAGTAAAGTGTAGTCCGAATACATCTTATCTATTAACTCTATTTTTCTTTAGAAGATAACCGAGTAGAGTAGATGAGAGAATATAGGCTTTAGCTGACACACACTGCAACATAGCCCTGCCTCTCTTTTCGTCTTATCGTCTCCTCCCCTCCCATTCTGCAGCCAGCTCCTTTTGTGTTACCGCCCAAGGTCACACTGTGCCTGTCTCTGAGGTAAAGACCAGGTGAATAGAGGCTCGGTAGAAGGACACCAACCTGTCCTTCAAGGCTCACATGTATCATTCATCCGCAGCTCCACCCGTATGACAGGATGGTCTATTTATTTCCATTTTCGAAAAACATCTATTTCTCACTATTCATCTTGCAGTTATTGGCTATGCTTCGCACTGAAACGCACCTATACAGCGTGTATCTATTAGGAACAAAAACAAAACGGCAAGATATTTGTAATTTCTTACAGGTATTTGTTTCTTCTTTAGTTATAGGTACTGTGATATGGAAAAGTCAAATCATCTCGAGTTAAAACCCTAGAAAACCTGGCAGACAATAGAGTGATTAGTGAAATTACTGATTTTCACTGTCAATGCTGTTGCGGATACCACGACTAATGATTGCTCTGAGCACTGCAGGAACCACATCCTGCTCTCTTTACATCGCCACACTCCAACAACTTTAGGAATTTCTTGCCGTTTTCTTCCTGCTCCTGTCAGCCGTGACGACCATGGCAGGCGGCATCTTACAAAAAGACTTTCCTCTCTAAAGACATGAGTGATTGATTTACCTGGAAGGAAGCCGGCAAGACAAGAATCGTTTGAGATGGTGTGTTGGAAACATCTGAAAAATTATGTCGCACAGACTGAGATGTTGAAAAGTTGAAAAAAAAAAAAAAAAAAAGCAACTTTCAACATTTTGTTTGTCTATAGCAAAGCTTGAAACCTTTTATTTACTTTGCAGAACTGGAAAGGTGATTCTACATGAAAATACAAACATGGCGTGAAATGCAACACTTGCATGCCGAGTGTTGGGTCTGTTCAAAATTAACTGCGGCACCTCAGGACAGGTGCGAACCCACAAACCACAGCAAGCAAACCTGGAGAAGAGTGCAGACAGCCATGGTTAATGTGCTAGTCTGCATGGTTTATGTTATCCCACCAGACAGACTGATAAAGAACGCTTTCCATCAAACAAACACGGTGCATTATTTAATCTTATATAATCCACACAATAAAAATAAAGAATAAACTGACAGGTTCCCACAATGTATTTTTTTAATCTCTGGAAGGAAATGCAATCTCATAAATCAAAAGGTGATCACTGATGCTGCACCCTTGGAATTGGCTTCATTTAACCTGAGTGGCCTCAATGACACAGATGCCCACATTTTGTTGTACCTAGGCAACAGAAACAGTGATTGACGGGGGTGTGGACAGGGTTGGTATGAAGGAAAGCCTCTTAGGTCTGACAGGATGACAGCTCCTAAAATGAGCATCTGTCAGTAGGAGATGAAGAGGAGGCCTGTGGGGATCCGTTACAGACGGACAGGACAACCTGTCTGAAAAATCTCCTCTAAAAGTTTCTCTCTGGCATCATTAATTCATGAAAAGAGGTTGTTTTTTCTCTTTTTGTTGCTACCTGTGTGCTGTGAGAGGCGTCAATTTAAACCATCTGAATAGAGGTGGACTTATGGGCACTTTGAGGATGTACGGTATGCCCTAGATACTAGAAGGGCATATCACCCTTCCTTTGCTGCATCCTGTTTCTAATGGCAGCCATCCCAAGAGACCAACAGTGTGACTGTGACCTTGAATGTTCGGAGAGGATACTGAAGGGACAAAATAAAAAAGACAGAAGGAGAGAGGGCAAAAAAAAAGAGGTGATGATGACAGGAGATGGAAGGATGAGAGAATATTACAGAGAGCCCACCCCATGGGACATGAGGAGCATTAAGAGGTGGCAGAAAATGGCTTGTGGCAGAGACAGAATGAGAGCGAGAGGGAGCAGCGGAAGAGAAAGAAGGGTGGAGGGATGGAGAATATTAGAGCATGTCCTCTAAGACACAGCCAGAGCTTAAATGCCACAGCATGTCCTCACCTCTTTCTGTGTTAGTGCGCATATATCATATGCATACGTCTTCAACATTTCCATGTCTTCAACCTTTGTGTGTGTGTTGTGTGTGTGCGCGTGTTTGTCGGTGAGACAGAAAGGAGGACCCCGACTGGGATTGTGCCAGAACGAATAAGATGAGAGGAGGCATGTGACCAGCCTGCAAAGAGCTGCTGAGGGAGGGGAAAAATCTTCACCTCAACCATCATATCCATTCTCCACCTGACATCCACCATATGAGCTTATAAATGGCGTCTTTTGAAGACTGCAGTATATCTGCAGAATACTAAATGGGTTTTATAGAAAGCTGCTGCCACTGCACTGAGTTTATATAATGTCCATTATGCATATGTACTATAGCTGGAGGCAGTGTGAGATGCAACTGTTGAGCCGTTGCATCTCACTAAAAATAATATTTTTTAGTGAGGTGTTATGTCCCTGGTGACATAACACCAGGGACTGATGAACTCTGGCTCATGCGTGGCTTTTCCCTGCTGGATATCGCAGGTCCATAAACTTGTCCACAAGCCTCAGGGCACCTGGAGTCAGCAAGTGTCCATATGTTTTCCACAGTCCATGACTGAACCACGGCCAAATGGAGAAAAAAAAAAAAAGACGTGACAAGGACAGCATTGGTTTTACTGTTCAAGGACAAGATAATAAAAGTCTAGAAAAAGCAAGATTCAGGTGCTTCAGTTTTCAGCCAGTCAGTGGCTTTAATTGTCCTTTGTATAATTCGATTGTCCCAGGAGGAAAACATGAAAATAACATACTGTGAATGAATTAGAAAATGGGTGCAAATAGCAGTCATACAATCATATTTTGATCATGATTTCATAGTATTTGACTGAAATCTTTTCCTAATGCAGGTAATGTCATGAATCTGAGTCTCTCCATCAATCAACCTGAAGAAGAATTTTAAGATTTTAAGCTATAGACATATTTTCTAAGAGTTGCCAGCTGAGAGTTTCAGGCTCAAACTGTTGCTTCCAAGGTAAATTATACAGTAGCTACCACAGACCTCTGCTCTGCCAGTATTGCAGCTATTTTTCCAATCAATTGCGTCTGAATGCAGCAATACCAATATGCTTTAAAGTATCAACACAGAGTTTCTTGTGGTTGCCATTCAGTATATGTCACTGGTTACTCTGCAGACATTATGTCGACAGGAGTCTCTAAATCTAGCAACGTTGCCAGGTTAGCAACAGTAGTTGTTATGGCTATGTCTGAGGTGGTGCCCAAGCTCATTCATTAAAAACAATCAGACAGTTGAGTGGGCTAAAAGCAGAACAGAAAGGAGCCAATAATAGACATATGGATAGGTGAGAAATGCCAAAGCTTTATGGGGCAACAACCCATTTGGATCACTGACTGGCCTTAATTGAGTCTTAATTGAATAAAATTCAATTTTGAGTTATTTCTGGGTTTAGGGTTTTAAATAATATTGTGATACGGTATTAATTTTAAGCATTTGACCTCTTCATAAAAATAAAGATAAAAATAACATTAACGTCAACATTACATTCAAATATATATTACTTATATAATGGGTAATATGTTTGAGATAATTTGTATTGAATAAAGATGAGAACAATTTAACCTTCACAACTAAATGTGACACCTGCTTCTGGTTATTCCAGCCCGTCCAGTGTAGGTCTAAAATTCAGGCTACACTCCTATAGGTCATTCTGTACATGGTCTGGTCCCTAATCGTCCTATAGAAAATATGTCTCATATGTCGTTTCAGTATGAAGCCGTGTTGGGTAATTCATGTACCCCTGCTGGTCTCAGATTCAGAGAGACAGAGGAAGTCTCTACTCTTTCCCTCCCTGTATCCCATTCAGCTTCAATAAAAAGGAAAATACTTGATCTCCCACAAGACCTCTTATCAAACTTCTGCCCCGCAGGGAATTCTTTCAGTCTGACAACATGACACTGAGTGGGCTGCTCTTCTCAGGTGTTTGTTCACAAACTAACCTGTGAATGAATTTTAAATCTGCAGGGATTTTGGTTTTGTGAGGAAAAGCCAAGGAGCACTGTGACTTGTCACTACTGTCCGTGCCACTATTGATTCTTGTTTTATTCAAACTCAAATGGAGTACCTGAATAAATGTTTAAAAGCAGAAGTAGTGTTTGAGACAGTACAGGAAAAGTGTGAAAGAAAGGAGTGGGTGACCTGAAAGACTAGAACGTCAAAGTTGTAATTCCTACTTTTATACTCATGAATCATCTATCTTAGTAATCATAGCCAGAGTGACCCTAATGATTAATGATGATTAATGATAATTAATGCTGTACTGTAGATTTCTGCTCCTACACCTCCAAACACCTTAGTCACATGTATTTTTTTAACTTATGATTGCAATAGTCTAATGTATCAACCAATATCCCACTTGATATTTATATAACTTCCCATCAGAGTGATGAGAAATGATACTTCTATCCACAAGAAGAAAAAGAGAAGAAAGGCATGTTCAGTATGTGAATACTAAATGGTTGTCCATAAGTGTCTTATTCACCAACTGCTTTGCAGGTCATAATGTATTCAGGTCACAACACTGTTGTCTAGGCACCAGTTACTGCCACACAATCCCATTATGTACCTTTAATCATTGCATAAATCATCCCTGCCATATTTAATAATATCAAAACTTTATCACACCAATGCAATTTCTATTTCAATGCATGCGGAGCAATTACTTTGTCTGAAGCATAGTGCAGAATGCAGCAGAACCTTTCATCCTTCTGCAAAAACTCTCATAATGCATTTGGCTGCTTGAGGAACAGCCAGGCCCTGCCAGATATGGAATTAAAAACTTAAGTTTCCCCTCCCAATAAGGCAAATGGATCGACAACTAACTCACTAAGCTGTGCCACATCCTGCTTTCCCATTTTCTTCTTAAAAGCACCCTTCTATATCACCCACATACCGCCACCCCCACCCCCACAGGTGCATAAGTTTCATCTCGGAGGAGACGCAGCAGCGACATGATCTTCATCTAATTAAATCAGGGTTTCGTTTAATTTCCTGAAGGTTAATGAGAAGTTTATCATCCGCGTCAAAGCCCACTTTCGCTCACTAACAATGCAGCGGGTCCTGATAAGGCAGAATGCCCGCTTGGAGCAAGGTGAAAGATGAGACTGGGATCTGCTGGAGGAGGAAAAGCTGTATTAGTATTCTGTGTTTGTTGGCAGGCTATATGTGCAAAGTGAAGAGCAGCAGCATATCAGTGTAACCCTCCTGCGTTTGCTCTCTGACACATTAGATCAAGCCCTATACACAGCTGTCCAGCTCAGTTCAATAAAGTGGGTGGATGTCTGGAACCTGACATGAATGACCTTAACGCATCTTTGATATGTTTACCCATCAGCAGGAGGGATGGCGGTGTCACAGTAAATACATTGGCAGTTGCTTTTACCAAACAAGCCCATAGTTGAAGGTAAGGAGGAGTACTCTCTCATATAATACCGAAAAAAAATTCAATTTCACTACTTACTGGCTTTCTCTATATGCTTTTGTAGTTTTGAGATATGGCTGGGGACAGGAACAGAAGGGTAATTTGCATATGGTTTCTGTTCCTTTGCCTTTTGGGGTATATATTATTAATTCCACTTTAGTCATACAGTTATTCATTCAGCAGATAATTAATAGTCTCCCTTGCAAAACAGTAGCTAATCCAACTCCAACAGAAAGCAAACATTTCTCTCTCTCACTTACATAAATTCTATTCCAAATCTTATTTTTCATGTTGAACACCTATGTCTTGAGGAGCTTTGCATATTACCCCATGATGCAAACATGAGTAAACCAACAAATCGACTAGCAAATGAATTCATTAATCAATTATTTGATATGTAAACATGTCTGAAGAAGAGGTCAAGCCAGTGAACGTGGTTTCTCACAGAGCCTTGACCCCTATTAAGACGACATTGAGCCAAACTCCACTTCAGAATCAATCGGTTCCACCTTTCACCTTTAGTCTGATGATAGTCTGCCGGTTTGATTGATTGTTGACTAGCACTGACACCCGTATCAATATTCAATATCCAGCACACTTGTCAGTGAAAAGTTCAGCCTCTCGCTGCCTGGAAGGCAGCTATTTCCCCTGAGACTGAGGATTTTATAGGTTTAATATTAGATACAAGCTGTTTACAATCCTCATCTCACTTTCAAAGCTCAGACTTCAGCATGACTGAAAGTGCCACATAAAGCTGCCGTACAATCATATTTGTATACTGCAAATACACTGTAATATTTTTGACTCTCGTACAAGATATTCAAACAGGGTTTAGGGTAGAGCTTCTGCAAGGGCTCATCAATTTCAATAGGAATTATGACTGCAGCACCCAGTCTTTACTTTTGTTTTTTCCAGTACAAGTAAGGAGCAGCCAAGCTTTCTGTGTAAATCATTTGAAGATCCCAATAGCACTGTGAAAATGGTTAGTTCATTTTGTAACAGGAGTACACGCATATTATTAACTTTTTAGGTAATTGATCCAAATTACAAAGAAAAAAAAAACATTTCATGTTGATTTTGAGACCGTTTCTGAGAGATTTGCCAATACAAAATCAAAACTACTGGTGTTTTTTTTTTTCATTAAATTTACCATTTTACTGGAATTCCTCTTTACACTCATTGCTAAGGTGGATCAGAAGGATGGAGGCGCTCAGGGGTGGAGACAGAGAGACAGAGAGGGCACAAAGCTCATTCCTGTGAATAAGAGATGTGACGTTGCCATGGCAATATGCCACTTGTGGGAATAACTGTGAATGCAATGTGCCAGAAAGACACATACAGCTGCATCAAAGTAATAAGAGGGTAACAAAACCAAGACATCACTCAGTCTTCAGGGGCTGGGATGGTCTGGCCTGTTAGCCTCTCTGTCAGTTCTGTGCTTTCATTACTTCACCTAAGTAGCTCTATGATGGAGCTATCCACAGCTTCTGGTTTACAGTCAATCTATTGATGGGATTATGTTCAAAGATACTAAAGTAAGTAGGAAAAACTGTGAAAAATTGCGGTGTAGATGTGAGGAATTGCTTGGAGGGGTATGAGCAGGAGAGGAGAGGAGAGGAGAGGAGAGGAGAGGAGAGGAGAGGAGAGGAGAGGAGAGGAGAGGAGAGGAGAGGAGAGGAGAGGAGAGGAGAGGAGAGGAGAGGAGAGGAGAGGAGAGGAGAGGAGAGGAGAGGAGAGGAGAGGAGAGGAGAGGAGAGGAGAGTGAACAAAGTCATACTGCTTCTGGTCCTTTTTTATTGCATTGAGGCTTTGAAGTCAATACTGATGCAATTTAGGGCCGGAGGCAGAGACAGACCTACAAACCATTTAATTAGCACCTTGTTATGGCTCCTAATATAAAACAGCTTCAGTAAAGACAAAAATGTCTCTACTTCTCTGATTTACCCACAAGAAACTCGACTTTAAGAATATTTGTCTGAAAACATTTGGTTTCCTGTATGTACACTAAAATGTATAACAGCATCAATCCTAACATTAATTGCCCTTCTGTTTTTTATTTCCTTTCATTCCCTTCCCTTATTCCATCTTCACCTGCTCTCTCATACAATAATTGGTCTCCCTCCATTATTTTCCTGTGCCTCTTACATCACCTGCAATTGTCCCCGAATGATCTCATGGAAACTGTGAGCGGCGGGGCTGGTGGAGGTGATGTGTTTTAGGGACACTGTGGGGCTGTCCCATCCCAGGAAACAGAATCCCAGTGGGGGTAAACGGATCTGAAAGATGGCTTAGCAGATGGTCCGCACTCTGCTGACTCCTCTGATGAGCAATTAGAAACGCAAACATGACACGAGTGACAACAGCATACAAACGAACATGAGACCACATCTACAACCGGGTCCTAGTGCTGTCACAGGAGTCACAGGACGATCAAAAAAAAAAAAAAAAAGGGAGACATATAATATAGCAAAGCCATCACGCGGAAAGATGACACTAAATCAGGTACTTTCTGAGGCTCTGCACGGCACAGTAGGAGGAGTGTTTCCTGTCAATATAAAACATTATGTGACAGCTGGTTTTTTCCACCTCTTTGGTCAGTTTTAGGAGGAGTGAAATAATATCATCTATCTTCCACCACTGATGTTGCCGCAATAATAACCTGTCCACCTTATAAAGCAGAGGTAGGAACGCAGTCAGTAGCAGCTCCACTGATCCTTTCACTCCCACACTATTTCTCTGCGTGTGTGTATATGTGTGACTCAGACCTGCTGATGTATAGATGGTGAGACAGACTGAGAAGAGGAGGCAGTACAGTTTCACAGAGCAATTGACATGCACCATAGAAAAGCCTGCACCAAGAAAATGTTGGATGTTAATAATGTAACACTTCATCAGTCCCAATAGAGAAAGTCTCTTAAAGCTTTGCTCACTACAGGGAGTTTGAGGCACAGAGTGCATCAGAGAGCAACACCTGTGGAGCCAAGATAGATTCAATTTCCTCCTTCAGGAATCTCAAGGTCATTTTACCATCCCCCAGAAACAGATAATGATTTATCTTCTGGTTGTAGTCATGTCAAGTAAGGAAAAAGGAATACGATATATATCAAATGTGCTACTTTAGCCTTCAAGCCACTGAGTGGTTGTGCAGGTGCACAAGTTAGAGTGAAAGAAAACTTGCTGCTAACGGTAGCTTACAAGCTCAGGAAAGACAGCATTTTGTTAGCAGTGATATTGAAGAAAAATGATCATTTATCATCTCTCATAACATTTTCATGGACGGTGGTACAAGATGTGTTTGTGGACAAGAAGGAAAGCTATTGTGGGCTGGAGGATCCACTTCCATGCTTTTTTGTGTGTGTTTTTGCAGAAGGCTGCTGTCTGCATGTCAGAGCAATCATCAGCCTATGACAGAACAAATTTTACTGATTCATGTAAATACAGCAAAGTAATGTGAAGTGACTTGTTTGGCTTTATGCAAAGACAGCAGCACTTTGACAGGTACGCAGACGGAGGAGTGCTTACACCTCCCTTTTTAGGTACAGATTTTTTATCTTTTCAAGCATGTTTTTGGGGCATTTTATGCCCTTAATTATAGTAGACAACAGAGAGTTGACATGAAATGATGAGAGAGGAGAGCAATCATCGGCCAGACACAAACCAACAATGTTTTCATGGACGTCACCCTTACTCCTATATCTCTTAAACAGGAGCACAGGGCTTGTAATGTACATGCAACTTACTTTCAGTAGACTTTTGAAAATAACAATAACAGCAGGAAAATAAAATAACACTTATACCAACAGTAGTATGGCTACTAGAATGTTCATTCTTTATCAATCTTGGTAATACTCTCTATACCTAATCCTTCTTTTGGAAAGCTTTAAGAAATGTTCCTGGCAGTGGCAGTGGCAGCGGCAGCGGCGTTAGATGCTGTTGGATCAATGTGATGCTGCAGGTTCTGATCTGTTAGGTGTGCGTCATCCTGGAGGCACTGAGTCACTCAGCACTCCTCCCTGAGACCATACAAGGCAGCCATAACAAAGATGACACAGTGAGAGCACTGTCACACAGGTGACAGGAGACTTCAACTGACAAACATGAGAAAAAATGCATCCTCTGTGATGCATGTTTACGTCTGTCGGCACGCAATTTCCTGCCTGTCCATTTGTGCATTTGTCTGTTAGCTGCTCTGTGACTCTGTGTGTGCTTCCATCTGTCTGTCTCTAGCCTGCAGTCTAATGTGCTTGTGACTCTAATGCAATCTAAAGTCTGACTACCCTGTCAGTCCTCTCAGCCTGAGGTTTCAGCAGAACATAAATAATCATATTGTAAAAGTTAGACAAAATATCATTAGTGCAATCACTTGCTGGGACTCAAGGAAGGCCATATTTTAATTATCTAATAGCATGCACGGCCTACAGTGGGTTTGTTGCAATTAGCTAAGTGATTTTGGATTTCCTTACAACACACTCCAAGGGCATTGCCACCAGACCAGTTCCCACAAACAATAGCTGCATGAAACAAATCCTGAAATAAAATACCTTAATGTTTTACTTTGCTTCATACATTGCTGGGGCATGATTTGATTTAAAGAAATTGGGGTTTTTTTGTTTGTTTGTTTTTTGGTTTTATTTTTTTTTTTTGTTGTGCTGTGTTTTTTGTCTAGCCCAGACTAAAAGAAACAAATGAATGTGCACTGTCGCCACACTGTCTCAGACACATTGCCTTGTAAATCACAGGTGACTTTGATCTAATAAGGAGAAGGCTGTGTAGCCAGATAAGCGAGACATCACTCCTGTGTCTGCTCCTTTAACCTTTCCGACTGCGGAACAGTTTGAGGGCGGGTGGGACAAAGGACAAAGGGCAAGGGCAACTGCAGCGAGAAAAGACGGGTGTAGGTTGTTGCCTCTTTAGCAATACCGGTCCATGTGGCAAATGGACGGGTTAATAAATGGGGGAGAGAAAGAACAAGCAATGATGAGTCATCCCACAGAACAGCTCAGAGTTATGATGGGTCCATGGGGGGGCTGCAGAGAAAATCATCCATGAGGACAAATTGAGACCAACCATTTCAGAGTTGTAAAATACTCCTGGTGGGTGGGTTGCAAATTTATGATGGAAATTATGAGAAATTTTAACAACTACACTATAAGATACAAATGGCGTTCTACACAGTAATGATGCATATTTCAAATACTATTTGATGGATGTTTATCCTCCTGGTTTATCTTACAGTACAACTCACTACGCACTGTAGACTCTGACAGAATTTATAAAGGAATGTTTTCCTGATAATATAATACAATAGACTGTGTCTTGCATGTATATTCATGCTCAGATATGCAGTACTATGTTGTGTTGAAGTAGTTTGTGAATTTCCACCAGCTAAAAATGATGCAGCCTGATGGCAGGGCTCCCTGTTGCTTTTCTTTCCTCCTATGACACCCTGCTTTCCATCTCAACCTCCTCCTCCTCCTGTTGCTACACTCCTCCACCTCTCAGTGCACGACTTATATTTCTTATGTGGCAGCAGCCCAGAAAAACCAAGCCAGCAGGGCTGACTTCACACAGCTGACCTGTGGCTGTGGTATGAGAATATATTCTGAACCGTGACTAAATACCAGTGGCCTGCAGCACTAAATCAAACATCGAAACCAATAAAAAAAAAATATGACCAAATATTTATTATTGCACTAGATTATTCACCAAATGAATATACTTCACTATTTACTCTAACCTTCATAATCAAGCTAAAACAAAAGATAGAATACCTTGTATAAAAACCGAGAGACTGACATTGATTATTGGTCATCTGTAAATTATCCATCATCTAATTTATTCTCTGTAGAAAACATTTTTGCCAATATCCTGTCCTTTAAGGTCTTTTTTTTATGGATTTTCCAACACGTGTAGTCAGGCTAGCGCCGCACCCATCTCTCTCCTTCTGCTCCTTCTCCCTCTCTCTGCTGCAGTGTTTTTGTCCCCCGTGGTCCCTCCAGCATAAACAGCCATTCATCACCGTTCAGAGGATTTAAGTCAATGCCAATTGGATTGTCATCGACTGAAATGATAAATTATGGCAAATGACAAATGAATAAGCTGCGCAGCAATCTAAACTCAACAACTGGGAGAAATAGGAGCAAGACAAGGAGACCGCCTGGAGGTTTCAGTGAGAACTGTGGGAATAAGAGCGTACTGGCTCTGAAAATGAGTTTCATTATAGAGGAATACGCTACCAGAGCAAAGTATCATGTCACCAAATGCTGAACAGAAAGGTAAAAAACAGACAGGATCTCCACTGCTATTAATTTACGGAGAAATTGTGTGTGTGACGATTCCTGGAGAGATGTTCTCTGCGGCTATTGATTGTTTATTTCTCATGTCAACTTGACAGACGCTTTCTTAGACAGACACTTTTGACATACACAGGCTGAGAATTGAGTGCGTTTGTGTGAAAAATCTTGACAATTCGATATGATGTTATTGTTCTACAGATTTCTGTCAGTTTAAAAAAAACCTGTTGTTTTTTAAACCGATTTGATTATTTTATGTGATTTTTCATTGGGGTTGAGTAATTTTTAACCTCATCTCCTGGTCTTAATTCAGGGTACTTACTTATGTGCCTGTATGTGTGTGGGTAGATGTGTTTGTTGTACACATTCCTAATTAAGTCTTTCTTTTTGTAACAGATATTGCTCCCTCAGGATGGATAAAACACTGTGTCGTAAAATCCTCAAGCTTGCAATTACGCATAATGGACAAGATATCATATGTTACTGAATGCATATGAAGAGACAATTGCTGCCAGTTAGATTTATACAAAAGGGATTGAGACTATTGTCACGGTGGAGCGTGATGCAGGAGATGCTGTTGTGTTGACAGCTGTATCCACGCTGAGGAGTTTGCTGACAATAAATTAGTTCCACACACTCAACAGGAAAGCGTAATTAGCCAGCCCAAACAGACACACACACAAACACCCATATGAATGCACATGAGAACACATTCGCACACACACACACACACACACACACACACACACACACACACACACACACACAGCACGAAGAAACATACTGTTTCTACTCAAGCAAACACGCATCGAACGCACACACATACATTCATGGGTAAACTCAAGGATGCAAACAGACTCTGGCAGTACCCAAAGGCTGCTGTTAAAAAAACAAAAACAAAACATGCTTATGTAAGCCCGAAGGACCGTCAGTATAAAAATGTACTTATATGTAGAGGTGAACACACGCTGTAGTAACATAAACAATGGCAGCGTTAAAAGTGGAACACTGTGAATGACAGCTGTTCTCTGTGCAGGAAGGAAGGCAATCATGGGGAGTGCGAGAAAACACATTCACACTTATTTTCACCACAACGGGATGTTTGAGGACACATGAAAACACAATGGATTGTACACGCAGTGTCCTTACACATTTTGCACAATCTCACCTTGTTTCCTGCCAAGGCGCGCACACGCACACACACGCACACACACACACACACACACACACACACACACACACACACACACACACACACACACACTATAGGCAAATGGAGAAAAGGAGATAAGAGAGGGGTAATCACAGGCAAAGGTGCAGGTGTCAGAGTCTCTACTGCAAAATCTGTTTTGAAAAAAAAAATAAAACCCTGGTGGATTTGTTACAATTGCAGTACAGAGAGATAGACAGATGTGTTGTATTTGCAGATGATAGGGGTCAATATGCAGAGTGTCTTGCAGTGTGAGGGTGGATGGGTAGGCAGAGCATAGGGTTTAGGGAGCGGGCCATATGAACAGATGGTCCCCGGTTGCCACCCAAGATCCCATTAAGAAAGATGGCAGAGCTGACCTATTTCTGGACCCACCATGCCGTGCAAATCCACTGTGCAGAGAGATACGGCGAATATCTACATTCAGATGTTATAATCCTTGCATTTTTTTTTTTTGTTGGACATTATGGGATTACATACGTTGTTACTGTAGCATTAATGTAGGAATCAATTAGATGAGATGCTATGGTAATGCAGAACAAGAATTCAGGCGATTCATATTTCCAGCTGTCCGACTCGTCATTTCCCCCAGACACTGTGCCCTTGAGTGCTTAATGAGGTCTTTCTATAAAGCAACTGGGGTGATACACTTGTCAAGAGACCGATGAGCCATCCACTTCCAGACCAGAGGTGCTCTGCATTTCACCTATAGTATGTCCCACATGCAGTCCCTTTGTGTGGACAGCTGTCTCGTTGGGCTCAGAGACACGCTTCCTCCTTAAGCTGCAGCTGGCACTTAGTCGTTTCCTGCTCTGCATAAGTCCACACAGACAGATGTCTTCACCTATAAGTCAACTTCCAAACTGTTTTTTTCTCATAACCATTTTAAAACATTTGTAACTGTTTATTTTTTATTTTTCTCCATTTCTGATGGCTGCATTTTCAGCGGAGGACATGTTCGATTATGTTTTAGGTCATTACCCCTTGTGTTTTTCCTCTCTGACCTCAGGCCTAGTGTCAACTGAAAACTACGCTGGAGGCATGTCAAGTGTGAATGAGGTACTAAATATTTGATGAGGATACTGTAAAAGGTGGTGGTTGATACAAAACACAGAAGACCCACACAGAGGAGCAAAACTGGCTCATGCTAGCATTAATCATTTTCACCTGTATTTATAAAAGGCGCAGAAGGTGACACAGGGCCTAATCGAAATTGGATATATGGTTGTGTGTGTGTGTGAGCTTGCTGTGATGGGGTCTTGTGTGCAGGTTACAGAGGCTATGATCATACAGAGGCAGGGGACTTTGACATACGACCAATCTGAGGAAACAGTGTATCACCAGCACCTTTGTCTTGTGAGATGCGCAACATATATTTTATGATATATACACAAACAAGTGCCTGTGTGCACCTGCTGCTCTTTGTTTACTATCATTACATGATCTGGGCAATGCCATGAGCCATAATAGCTTTCTGCTCTCACAGCCTATGGCTCAGGAATAGGACATCAATGGAACATCGGAACCGCTAATGACTAGAATGATCTGTTTCTCATGCAGCACATGTGTGTTTTTAATGGTTATTCAGTGTGGATGGACGTGTGTTCATTTAATTCCTTTCTCATTGGAGAAAAGTAGTTTGGTAAAGTCACATTAGGCACCAACAACAAAACAGGCCATGTTCTTCCCATGCCAGTAATTCAGCCCTGCATTGGGAAACAATATTGAAATTCTTAGGCCAAATTGCTGCCACAGGTTGATTTAGATATGTCTGGTAATTCAGTAAGCCTGGGGGTATACTTGATCTTTCACTAGCAGTGAAGTCATCAAGGCAAACAAATGAACGGGGATGGAAGGCTGTGCGCCATCAGTGGCTATCTGTCTCAATCTGTTTTGGCTTTGGCTCTTCTACCTGGAAAATGGGCGCTGCATCAAGCTTTAATCCCACCTGTGTGTGTGTGTGTGTGTGTGTGTGTGTGTGTGTGTGTGTTTTATTACTGCTCTGCACTGCACAGGCAAACACCCCCCTAATGTCAGATGACTGAGCGCCACTACACATCAGTTGCTATGGTTACCAGCCAGGTTCTGTGTATATGAATACAATCACAATTTTGATCTGCAGTGAAGCACTGATGAGAGAGCAAGAGTCCCACTACATCCGCCACCCACCCATCCACACACGCACGCGCACACACGCAAGCACACACACACACACTTATACTGATATACAACCTATCATGCATTTACTGTATACATGGAGAAATTCTATCACGCATGCATCCACAAATGTACACATTCTACACACATGAGAAGTTACTCATTCACCTACATGGAGTTTTCATCAGTGCATATTGCGCTGTGTATCATTAGACTAAGCACAAAACAAAATTATCGGCCCCACCAGAAGTAGCACGAATCACAGTAAGCGATACACCGGGACATCTCTATGTCTAGAAACCCCTTTAAAGCAGTGTCCAGTGTCAGTGGCATTTCTCACAATCATTCTCTGTTTCTATCGCTATGTTTCTTTGCTCTCTCTCTTAAAAACACACACACACACAGATATATACATATACATACATACAGGGCAGATTGGGAGCTCTCGGGCAGAGCAGATGATGAAAGCAAGAGGGAGCTGTGTCCATGCCAGCAGAGCTGTGCGAGTGGGGGAGTGATGAAAGAGTGGCTCATTTAGTAAATTGACAGCTCCATACAGGATTCTTCATCTTCTTCACTACGAGGCCCTGAATCCTTCTCATAGCTACTTTCACCAGGCATGATAAAACTGTCACATTCCAGCAAACGCTAACAATGACAGTGTTAGTATTTTAAGTTTGGATTTATCTATTACTCCTACTGCTGCTTCATTCAGCCCACAGATGAACAGTGGATGTCTGTACAGGTTTTTAATAATGTGATGCAAGTTAAGATGTTAAAGAGTAGCTATATATTTAATGTAATGCATAAATATACACACAATGTATGCATGTATTTTGCTATTTTGAAAGTAAATGACTAGCTGATGCAGACATCTTTCTTCGCAACATGAAAATCACAAAACTGAGAAAGGCATGTTAAATGTTACTTTTAAGGTTTAATTCACTCTAGTGCATGTTGCCCAGCATATAAGTGATAATGTTAACTTGAATGGACCCCAATCCAAATCAGACACTGAAGTCTTGTCATAATCCCAGCAGCTAATAGAATGAGGCTAGTAGTTACACGCAGCATGCTGCTCAAGTGTCTGCAGCGCAGCTGAGCTAAGTGGCATCTTGCATTATGAGAAATGCTGCTGATGATGGAAAGTTTTTTTTTAATTTTAATTATGTATTTTGCAGAGGTGGCGCAGTTGCGTGAGGCAGCACAGTACCCTTTAGAGGTTACATCAAATTTTCACAATGTGTTTGTTTACTAATGCAACGCGTGTCCTTTTTACAGGCAGTGCTTTTGGGATATGTATTATTGAAGACTACCAGGCAGTAAAGTTTTCTGTGACCATAGAATTAACAGTGATTATGTTGGAATATGACAATATTAATACAATATGGGGACAGCCTTAATAGATGTGAAGTATTATATATATGTGTATTGGATCAGTACAGATAAACCAGGACTTGGCAAAGAGTTTTAGAGAATAGGAGGGATTCCTCAGGGCAGAATGAGGGATTAAGGTAAAGAAAGGAGGGGTAAGACTGTAATTCATACCAAGAGAAAAAGTGACAGTGACAGCCTCTTACCTACTGCACAAACACCACATACTACCTCTTGTACTTCACAAATAAATCTGGTCCTCCCATACACACACACAAATAAACACACACTCATCAGTTAAGCTGGCAGAGGCTCAGCAGAGTGAGTTACAGCGTGCCGTGCATAAGCCATTGCAGCAGAGAGATGGCTGGACAGTGCCAGCAAAATAGACAACTGAGATTCGGCAAGGACTGAACATTCACAGGCTTCTGCGGAGATCAAAATAATTGCCTTTTAGTATGTCTCCAGTGGGACCTGTATATAACAGGTGAGTAAATGTGTACATGGCAGTGGATTATACAGTGGATTCATCTGAAAGCCAACTTGGGTGTGAAAAGCACTCGCAGTTGGTTTGCTGCACTTAACTTATTGTGGGCTCATTACTGTCAAAAAGGTGCTAATGGATTTGAGATTTGGGGTTTGAGACATTTCTATCTATTAAAACAGGAAAAACTTACCAGAACTCTGCCAGTGAGCGTCTGAGCAGAGATCATGACACCAGCCCAGTCTTTGACTGAAGTCATCCATCCCACCTCGCTGGCCGGGACCTCCTCCTTCTCATCAGTACCCTTAAGTGTCTTGTCTGCTGCCTGATTGATGGCGGGGTTGTTTACCTTCTGAACCTCCTGGAAGAAAGAAAATAATCATCTGTGTGAGGAAATGGAGCATATATAAAAAAAATTTAAAAAAAATAAAACAAGAACATGCTTCAGGGATGAAGATAATCTACAAAAGGACAATTAAAAGGCACAAACTTGAGGTGGCATTTGACAATGGGGATAGAAAGACATTGTTTGCTATAGGCCAATTTATTTTTAATTATTTTTTACACATATCAGCCCCTTCTGAGGCTTCTGTATTGCTGACCACATGCACGACCATGATGAGCTAAAACCTCAGAGAGTGAAGAAAAACAGGACTCCAAATGCAGCCATCACATTACGACAGCATCCATCTGCTATATGTTGAATATGTGTGTTTGAATGAGTTTGATATTTGCATGTGTGTTAGATAACGGCAGGATGAATGTAAAGTCACTGCCTCCCGTTGTACATATGGCTCTGTCCTCTCCTCGGGGTAGAGAGTGTGAGACTGTTGTTCTCGTGCAAGCCTTTCAATGTTCCTCTTCCCCTCGTGTCCGACTGAGTGAGCAGAGTAGCAAGGCGGTTCATTGACATACTTTGCCTGGCAGAGTCACTGTATGCAGCTGTTCCTCTCCCGCCATTCACTCGCTCAATGATTCGACACAAGCAGTCACTCAGTTCCCCCTCCCCGTCCTTCTGGCAGGAAAGACGAATGAGTAGATTTCTGGTTTTGTTTTTGAAATACACCTAATGAAATAAACTTCGAGGCAACAAATTGCTGCAGTTGCACACGGGTGCACAGTGGCGCAGAGTAAAAAAGTTTTAGTGTTCGTCACACCCTCGGCTTCATAAAATGACGGATGAGGCCGAGCAAATGGTGTCCATGAAGAATCCTTGGAATCGCAATAACTTTCAATCCTCTTGATGGCGGCCCATTGCACCTCTCCAAGGAGGGCAGGCTCATATTACCACAGGGTACACATGGTGCACTCGGATTTAACAATGTCCCTCCTCACAGTGACATCAGACAAGTAGCCATCAAAGTAGATTATGTGCTCTGTCAACAAAATGAATTTGTTTCCACAGTACTTTACATGTCACATTCCTCCAGTTTGTTTGGAGATTTGTGTTTATTATGGGTTTGTTTTTTGATTTTTTGTTGTTTTTTTTTTTTACACCTGACACATCTCATTCCAGGAACTGTATGGGGCAAAAAAAGCAGAGATGCAACCAAAGACCAAGCAACTGCTGGGGTGACCAATATGTGCCCACATACATGTGGGCACACAAAAACAACACCAGACTGTAACTTGAGCACTTGTGCGGGGCTAAAGAGCAGTGCTATTAGGCTACAGATGAGCCCAAGAGAGTGTTCTGCCCATTTCAAGAGGATTGTCTCATCAAATTGGATTACATTTCATAATGATATGCCATGGACACAGCTGCTATTTTCCTAATTTGATTCCAACCCATAACAATGCCAATAAAGTGGACCTAAAAAAACCTGACTTAGTCATTAGTTCATTATCTGCTCCTGCCGTTGGGCCTCTCAGAACAGCAGTGTATAATTCGGTTACTTATGCTTTATATACTCATTAAGTAGCTTAGTGTTAGGGGACTCATAAATTTTACAAAGTACCTATTGTGAATATGTTTCGAAGAAGTCAGTTTTGTCTTTGAAAGTCAAAAAGTAAAAAAGTGAATGAGCGAGACATGGCTCTATAAATGTGTGGGGATTTTTTTCCCTATCTTTATTCAAGAGTGTGGTTTTTCAAAATGAGAGCATGATTTATTGATTTCATGTTCAGATTTTGTCATCGTCAAATAGCCCCTGCTTGCACTTAGATTTTCTCTGTTTCTCCTAAAACTGTATGCTTGCACTCAGGTACATTGTTGCTTGCACAGATTTCCTGCTTCAGGTCTTCTCACACCACATTTCCACTCTGCTCTCTTTTTTTTCATGCAACAACTGTCAAAATCAATAGAAGGCCAGGTGTAGTGTTTTTGAGAAAAACGGCTATTTGAGTGCGTGGGCGGAGTTTTGAGGGATTACAAAACTGAATGCGAAATCAATAAATCATGCTCTCAATTTAAAAAGACCACGCTCTTGAATAAATATAGGAGAAAAACCCCATAAGACTGTAGTAACTGATTTAAATATAGATTGGTGGAATATTGAGTGTTGTGTTTGCTAATGGCCGTTAACCTGGGGGTCAATTTCTAACAGGGACAATAGGTGCTGTTGTTAACTGCAGTCATTTTTAATCAAACTTTAACCAAGTTAGTTAACTGTAGTCATTAATCATTAAACAAAACTTTAAAATGTCCTAGTTTTTTAAAACAAAAAACAAAAAACAATTTTGGATATTTGCCACATATTTTAAGATTGCCACTTAATCCATGTGTGCTCTAAATGCTCGTGTAAAAAAAAACATCTGCAAGTTCAGACTCATTTCATAAAACCTGAAGATAAAAATGATGCGGTAAATCGTAAAGTCTAAATGTGCCTTCTGCCTGACTAATATGTAGCCATCATCCATACTTGTTCAGTACTCACTTGACTACGTAGCGTGCATGCGTCTCGCCTGTCGCATGCTGCAAATACTCAGCAAGTATGCATGCATGCATGCAGGTCACTGTGCACAGGGATGTCTAAGGTTTCACTCTGATTGGCTGTGTGCCTGCTCGATAGCACTCCAGGCATGTTGTGGTAGCGTAGTATTTGCTAGTCTGTGCCCAGCAGTTACTTCTTAGCCAGAGATACACATGCACCACAGTAGGAGCACACCACATCACACTAGAAATACTGTATGTCATCCAAGTCTCACAGCACTACCTGTTTCTCACTCTTCTGTTACTGATTCCTTCAGATTTGTTTCCTTCAGACATTAGTCCTGTCACAGCAACTTTACTTATTTTTTAAAGACAATCTAGTCAGACATGGGTTGTACATTCATTCTATCACAAATTTAAAGGAATAAAAAGATATTTTGATTTGAATTATTTATTTTTTATTATTTGTTTTCACAAAATGTTGACCTCCACAAATGCCAAGTTAATATAGGGAACGTGGAGCATAGAAGAACAACATTCAGCAGCAGTAATGTGTTACTGCGTGAGCATATGAACATGTGTGTGGTGGAGGGGAAGACATGAATAATGGATGCAGTCAAACTGATGGTTGGGCAGATCAGAAGAGACAATGTAAACAAGAATTTGTTTCTAGTTCATTTGAGTGACCTAAGCTAAGGGAGAGAGAAGCACTGAAGCAGCCTGCCATGGGAGAATCCATCTGCTGGCTATATATACACACCTGTGATGTCAAACAGAGAGAGAGAGAGAGAGACAGGCAGACAGAGAGGGGCAGAGAGGGAGTCTCAGGAGGCTAATGTGTGCATACCCAAACTCAAAAATAGGACATAATAAAAAAGAGGAAAGTAGTAAAAATTTCTACATAAATAAAATGTCTAAGTGAATGTTTCCAGACAGTCAACAGCAGTCTTTAAGATGGCAAGATAATTCCTAGTTTGGACAATAAATAAATAACTGGTTGTTGTTTGGTTGTTGTCAAGTCAGTTTTATTTGTATAGCCCAATATCACATAATTGCCTCAGGGGGTACAGCAGTACGACATCACCTATCCTTAAACCCCTTACCTCAGTGGTTTCAAACTTTTTTTTTTTTTTTTTTTTTTGCTTGTGACCCATTAAAACAAAACAACATGTTTGCAATCCTTTCAATACCAGTTGTATACGTCTACTGATTACAATTTTTCAATGATTTAATATCATTAATGCAAGGATTAAATTAAAGTTTAAAAAGCAGAAATACTATTTTTATATTTTAATATTTTTTCTGTTTCCCATCCTAATAAATACCTTTTGACCCCTCAGATTTATCTTGGAACCACTTATTGCTCTACAGAACTAATGTCCACTTTATGAACTTTTCTTATTGATAAACATTACACCGGGTATTTTGTATTTTCTGTTTTGTATTGTGACATATAGAATCTCATTGTATGCATGTATATGATGGAGTAACTATCTTGAGTGTTTGTGTATGAGATGTAGATTGTGATGTAGCTTCTTATTGTCATGTGTGTTTCAGCTCTCGTCCTACTTATTCACAGAATGTGGACACACAATCTTGAGTCAAAATGAAAAGTGTGGATGTAACACCTGTTCAATTTTCTATTTAAAAATGTATGTAGTTCATCTTCCTACTTCAAGAAACCTTCTAATAAGACAGATGAACACTGTTAATATTAGGATTGTACCAATTAAGGGAGTACACAGGGGAGGCCTGGTAATAAAGACAGAGTGAGAGACAGAGAAAAAACACAGGGAGGGAGATAAAGAGAGGGACTGACAGTGAGAAATCTACAGGACTGTGTCAAAGAGACAGCGGCTATGGGAGAAAGGGGACAGCCGGTCAAACAAAGAGACAGAGGGGGACAAATAGATAGAAGGACAGAATGATAATGCAAGAGGGGGGCAAAGATAATGACAAAGAGACACAATTAAAAGACATCAGGAGAGACAGGAAACTGAGAAGGACAGAAAGACAGACAGAAAAGGAGCAAGACAGTGACAGAGAGACAAAGATACTGGAAAGCAGCAAGATAAACAAGTGGGTGAAAGACAGAGAGCAGGACACAGTAGAAGCAGATGAAATGGGAAGTGAGAGTGAGGCACCAGAGACAGAGAGCGAGACAGAAAGAAAAGCAGAGAGAGAAAGACAGAAGGATGTCCATGTGACTCTACTGATCTAACAGGACTTGGCTTTAGCGCAGCTGTTCCTCTGGCTTTCGTCCACATCGCTGGGGAAAACTCTATTCCAGTGCGAGAGGCTATTTATAGCCTCATCCAGGGAGACGCGAAACTAGTGAATCTCATAACACGCTCTGTTCCCCCCTTGTTTGCTATTTTAATGCCGGTACAGTTACCCAGTGTCCCTGGGTTACAGACCTACACTAGGTCATAGCAAAAAAAAAAAGAAGAGAGAAGAGAGAAGAAGAATAGGGAGCCTCTTCACATACAGAGATACACAGATGCAAGGCTGAATGTGACAACACCATGTGGCTGTTTTTTCCCCGTGTAAAGGTTATATGCCTGATGAACCACATCGAACAAACGGGCTGAACGGTACAGGTTAATTATTGACAGGCCATAGGAAACAACATGCGACTTATATGACGTACATCTGCTACAAAAAAAAATTCCCCACAGTTGGTGTCACACATTTTACAATGATCACATTATAGTATATGTACGTTTAACACATAACTTATGTTTCCTATGTATTAGTACAAAACATATATATCAAAGTGCAAAGATAAAGGAGAGCATTCTGATTAGAGATGATGGGACTATGTGGGCCAAAGCCTGTTGATCCAGGGGTTAAGGGCTTACCTAGGCTGACATGTGTTTGATTTAGGGATTATACAGGTACAAGCTGGAATGTAATTTGCTCAGGTCGGCACCCATATCACTGCTATTGATACATTGGCTTCTTCCATGTGAAATCAATGGAGGCCTTCTGACCGACCGTCTTGGATTTGCTTCGTACTTGATGTAAATAAAGTCACTGTACCCAGAAATTAATGTGCAAACGTTTTGGCTTGCATCTTCTTTTGTTTCTGATATATGGAGGCTTTAAAAAGGGCCTGCAAAAAATGCATTGAATACTCATGTTTCTTAGCAGTTAGGTGCATATCTGCAATAAATCAAAATTCCAGATTTAAGAGGCATTAAAAATGGAAATATATTTCAAGCGCATATTGCTCATGTATGACAAAGTCTACATTAAAGTCAATCATACCACTGGAAAGGGCATGTTTTAATTTCAAATTGATACATTTACCAAGACTTTTTTTTTTCCTTGGTTGTCATGTGATGTTGTGTTTATGTAGTCATGTACTTCTGTTCTTTGCGTCTCCCTCAGCTTATTCTGTTTAATCAGCCTGTTCATCGTCTGCTTTGTTTTCACCTGTTCCTCATTTTCACTGGTTAAAACACAACGAGGAAGAGGCGAAAACACAGCAGACAATGACCAGGCTACTAAATAAAACACGCTCTTTCCATTTCATCCATTATTTAAATGCCTCATAAATCAAATATTTTGACTTTTTTCAGACATGCACCTATTTTCATCACACCTCAAGTAATGACTTGTAGAACTTTGTGATACTTTAGCAACACTAGTTGGGTACGAGGACATTATTTACATCAAGAATGAAGCAAATCCAAGATTGTCAGTCGGGAAAAGTTTCTAAAAATCTGTTTCGCTGGGATTTCACATGTAATGACCCAAATTTCAACGTTGTGCACCAAAAGAACTATGAAATAGAGGTCAGTCAAGCCACACATACAAGGCTGACAAAAATGACATCACAGTGCAATCACTGGTCTCACCAAGGATACTAAAGCTATCAGTGTCACTGAAACGGTTGTTCATCTCCAGAATCACATTAGTCCTGTGCTGCCCCTCTGTGCTGGACCTATTTTGAGCCCTGTAGGATTAGATGATTTGTGGACACTGAGCTAAAGAGATGACATCCACAAAAGCAAACAGGAAGACGAGCCAAATGGTTTACATCTCTCTGCATCTCCGCTGGACAGCACAACCGTCTGCACAACAGGACAGGAACTCATTCGTCAAAATGGCTGCACTCCAAGTACGCGTTTTGTCCCAATTGAGATGTCTCCTCCGCTAGTGGAAACAATAAGACGGTGATATGAAAAAAAGCATAAAGTAAGCCTGCCAGCACATGCTGTCGAAGACGTACACTCTTTTATGTCCCTCCACTCAAACGAAATAAGACAGAATAAAGACACATCCACATTAGCATTACTTCCCTAAAGAATGAAAGAAAAAGAAAAAAAAACATTGAATGTATAGTCCTGTTGATTCATAAAGCTGTACTGCACCTCTTCTATTGATACAACATTTCAAGCCCCAGTGGTCGAGGATAAAAATAGAGGACGCGGTGAATTGTGGGAGACTGAAAGGTCAGCATTCGTCCCCGTAAACGTCTTTGAGTTTCATCATCTTAATGTCAGCAGATAATAGATGGCCTGTGGCTTAAATGAGGACATACTAAGGATGTAGGCTATAGAATAAAAGAACCCAAATGAAAGTTTGGTACACAGCAGAGAAACTGAGCTCATGTAAAGCTTTACCTCTATATTCAGTTGTAGTTGTTTAGCGGTTGAGAGCTTTAACAATCGGAAGAACAAACCAACTAACACTAACGTATGTGGCTGAGCAATAAATGGCATCACAGCAGTTTCAGACTTCAAAAATCAATATCATAATTTACTCTTAGAAAACCCTGAATTGAACTCTGGCAGTACAACATTGGAATCACCACTGTCCTGTCTGTGAAACTGGATAATTGACCCTAAACAAGGGTTTACACGGTGTGTGTGTGTGTGTGTGTGTGTGTGCAATCTATAGTCTAAGATGCACAGAGCATGAAAACAAATATAAGAGACAACATCATTACTTTATTGTAGATGGAGGAGTGTGATTTCCAACATTGTAACTGGTCATTTAAATCTTGACAGGTTTCATTTACATATTTGTATTTTTTATTTTTTTATTTTTTTTACCAGAGATGGCTTGTTACTATGGTTATATACACTGACTCACATTCTTGTTTTCCATGTAAATTAGGATGACTTGAATGGAACTGATTGGAATTGGTCCATTTAATAAAACAGACAAATGTCCTCTACCATGACTGCTGAGAAGAATTTAGATGCCGTGTTTGGGGGGGCGGGGGGTAATACACCATATTATCCAATCAGAAAATAGGTGAAATGAGGAAAAAAAAAAAAAAATCAACATGCTTGAATGACATCAGCCTTTATCGTACTATAGCCATCAGTGACACAATTACCTGAGGCCAATTTCCACCATTTTGTACAACAGCCCACAGTACATGTGAATGGGTGTTATCAGAAGAATATATATATGTAGAGCATTCAAGTCAAGCACCCTTTAAAAAAAACACACAAAAAGCATTTAAGCATCCTAAAAAAAAAATGTATGTCCAATTTTACACAGAAAAAAATATCTACCTTTAAATATTGTGTACTCTGTAATGTCATCCTTTGCAGTAAACGCTACAGAGACATCCCTTAAAATGGCATTGTTGACCTTGAGATGTTGCTGCTGCTTAGATCCACCAACCTCCATGTGTCCGGCTACAAGCTGAAGGTTGACTCTATTAAGCAGGACTTTCATTTATCCAAGGGTGCTGGACAATTTTGTGTGTGTATAAATACAGTGTGTGTGTGTGTGTGTGTGTGTGTGTGCGTGTGAGTGTTAAGGGCAATGATTGATTTCTATTTCATCTGGAGCTCGGTTTGTGTCGGCATTGCTTACCAAACCTATGAATCAGGAGGTAATGATGTGCCTCACAAGCTCGCAGCCTGCTGCCTGTCTGGACCTCCGCACCAGCAGCAGAACTCATATCGACACTAACAGAGCTCCTTCTAGAGCAGCAGAACAGTAAAGAGCCCAAATTTTTTATTTTTTTTATAAAGTTCAGCATGCCTTCTAACGACATTTCAGTGTTGCAAGAAGCTTTATAAGAAACAGACCTGAGATATTTCATGAAATATTCTTATACAAGCAGAAAATTTTGCATAAACACCTGCAGCTACTTAATGTAATCATTTTACATGCAACTAAAAGTCCGCTCCACAGACTGATACTGAATATGATCCTTGAGTCCTAACAAATGTCTTTTCTGCCTTCTAAAACATTTTGAAAATGGTTTGCTTCTTCTGTGCCTTTTGTGGGCACATTGTTATGTTTCTTGGTATGTTACTGCCACCGACTGTCGTTCTGTACCTGAAATTGGCAGCAGCCGGCAGGTAAAGTGTATTGTGTAGCAGAGCGTTCTTGCACATGCAGACTGGGGACTCACCCAATAAAACACTGCTTATTGATACCAATGCCATTATCGATTCTGCTAATCAGTCTGATTCCCTTATTGATTCCTGAACAATTTCCAATGAAAAAAAAGTAGGCCTACGCTGGTAGACATGTATAGACTATATGGCCAAAAAAAAAAGCCTTGCCTTATTTGTCATCAAAAGTTGACAGTGACTTTCAGCAAAACATAAGCGTGAGTGTCAAGTGCTGCCTTCTAAGTGTTGTGAAGTAAGGACTGTAGTGATGTCTACCAAAAATGTCTTCCCTCAAGCACTAACTTGAGCCAACAAGGGCCTGCAAAGGTCACGCACGAGGGCTGCAACACAACATTTATCATGGTTTAATGCACAACTTGTCGTGAGTAATTCCTGTGAAAGCTTACTCATCGCTCATTTTATCCAATATCCCACATGCTACATTATATTAAAAGGCATGCAAGACAAAAGTTTATGATAAAAAAACACTTACTCGTTATTTATAATGATAGATGTGAGATATTATTCATGTTAAAAAAAACTTTAATTACATATAGATTTTTTCATTTAAGTGATAATCATCAGCCTCTGTTACCTAGTATTAGTAGTTTATGTGACTGCAGAACCAAATTATTTTGCAATAATATTAGTATTTATTTATTTATTTATGTCTTTTCCATTAACAATAAATAAGGTTTTCTGGAGCCTGTTAATGAACTAAATGTATGAGCCTTTCTTCTCCGAGGTCTTGTTTCATCCACGCCTCTCATTGAATTTAAAACAGCAGCAGCACTGAAAACAACAGCAACAACAATCTTATCAAGCAGTCACCTGTCTTAGCAGTGATCCCCTGTTGCCCTCAGAACACTTTAATGAGCTTTCCTCCTAAATACAGACAGCAAGCTCTCTGTCAATAAGAGACTCAGCGTACGACAGACGGATGAAATTGGGGGGCCTATTACCGTCTGCAGAACAGGCCGTTAAGGTGTTTTCCAAGAGCGGAAAGTAACCAAGATGGTAGCTATTGCCCTAATTGGCTCCCTGCTGTCTAACCTGCACTGATCAATGACCCTGCTCTATAAAAGAGCAACATTCAGACTGGCAGATTAATGTTTTAGCAGGAAAGTGGTAGGTGCCAGTGGCAAGTTGTCAGTTAGAGGAAAAATACTCCTGTATGCTGAAGGTTGTCTTATTTGTGACATATGCTGCAATAGGCATTTATTTACCATTCACCAAGATCTGTGCGCTCCGGTTACATTTTTCAATGCATACTAACAATGAATAACAGGAATATTTCCAAATTCAGTAGAGTCTGAGGCAAAGTTAGTGCAACCTCAACAACCAGCCTTTAATATTTACATGCATTTGAACATTTGTCATAGCCCTACGGAAATGCTCAAATGGAGTATTAAATGCAGCTTATTTGTTTGTAAATTTAGATTCGGCAAACAAACAAAACAAAAAAACAAACTCTGTTATCTAATGAATCAATCACCCAGGAAAATGAGAACAACAGAACAGAACAGAACAACAGATGAGTGGGAGACGTCGCATGATGGGCCACTGTTTCTGAGCACTGCAAGTCCATGCATAAGATATGAATGACTAAGTATGAGCACAATCTTTCGGCACGCCAAAGTACAAGATGCGTATACGTGCACGCAACGGCGCGACCTTTGTCAAATGCTTTTGACATGCTCCGATTCACCTGATGCATAAACATTTTTTTAAATGTTAAGTCACAAGTGTGGATCTGTGCCCAGGTTATCTCAGGGAGGCTTTTGGGCTGCCCTTTCCTTCAGCACTAAACATTCAGCAGGTCTTTGTACATTTACTATTTTTTATGGATTATTGTATCTTCCTATGTGATGCATTTCTAAAATTAACAGTTAATGAGTCTTCATCTTCTACCGCTATCTTCACATGTATTCTCCTAGTAAAATATCACTTTTATCGTCCAATCAATCCACCATTATTGGCATTTATATCTTATCATAAATCAACCCCTGAGGCACAGTTTGAGGTAAACTGGCTCCTCTAGCTATCCTACCTACTCACTTTTCCTTCAGTTCCTCCGTTTCTTTGTGCTCTCAACTCTCTTTTCCTCTCTTTTCCACTCCACTCCACTCCAGCGGCTTAAGAGAAGCTTGAAAAGACCAAGGAGATTAGGCTCTCTCTGCTTGAGAGACAGGTCTCATTACCTTTATCTTCTCCTGATGCAATAATACTCTCAAAACTCTCACTGACGCCAGCCGATGAACAATACTACATGAAGTTACAGAGACGAGCTTAAGCTACACATTGTTGATGTGCAACAATAGCAAAATAGGTGAAGGTTTGAATTTTAATCAACGTTTCCCTACAGTAAGTGTTTTACAAAAACAGTTTGAATGCAAAAAAAAGACCAAATGGGAATCATTGCACGAGGATGGATGCAAATTCCTCCAATTTCTGAGAATATGTTGATTATGTCTACAAATTGTTTTCCACAATATAGGGATCAACAATTTTATTTGGGAAATGTGCTTATTAAAGGCAGTATTTTAAAAAAAAATAAAAAAAAGCAGTCATCCGAGCCCAGTGATTCAGAGACTTGCCCTTGATTTGAGAACAGCTCAGAGGCTAACAAATGGAAGTGCAAATAATTTTCTAACTCAAGGCTTATTTAATCATTTTAAATTTAGATCTCATGCCTCCCACTGGGGGAAAAGTAAATCAGCTCCCTTCATATATAATTTGCATGGCGTTAGGAGAAGGAAATGATGAGAGGACGCGCTTGGTGCTATTGTTGTGGCTCGTGTGTACATCAGCCAACCTCAAGGCCCCCCAATGTGTACCAAAGGGAAGGTTGTGTTTCTTTACTGTGACCCCAGACAGAAAGGACTTTGACCTCAGCTAACAAGATCTATTAGGAGGAGCTGGAGTCTGGATGAAACGCTGCAGCAAGTGTGTACACACACACACACACACATTCTCAAGCCTTCAGAGAATCAGTGTAATTATGCAAGATGGCAGAGCTGCAAACCAATCTGTGTGTTTATAAGAAAGGTCATTGCCTTTGGAGGAACACTGGACCGTATTGCACAGCATTAAGCCTCCATGTGATGTCAAGTGTAAAGTTGGCTGCTGGGGATGACTGAGGCATCCTCTCTCCGTCTATCTCTGACTCTGCACGATTCTTGACTTCTTGAAATCAAAGGATTTTTATGGTAAAATGAAACATCCACTGGCATGGTACAAAGAGCTCAGATGACGTGCTCTGTAGCCAAGTCTAATCGTGTTTGTTTGTGTTCTTTGTAAGACGAGTGTCAGTTCTGATTTCCACTGTGATCTGCCCGTTCCTCCTAAGTGGCATTGTTGTTGTGTTTGGAACAGGGATTGCCTTTCGCCTGAGGCCGAGAGAGAGAGAGAGAGAGAGAGAGAGAGAGGCATTCCCTGTGATGGCGCTGGGATGTGGGGGTGTTTTTTTGTGCCGGTAGGGGTGGAGAAAACCACCTCCCCAGAGACAGCTATTTGACCCTCGCAGGCTTGGTACAGGCTGAACTCAAATAAACAACACTGAAAATTCAGCATAAAAATAAAAAAGTGTTGTCAGGGTGTGTTGGAGAGAGAGAGTTGGCAGCAGCTTTCACATGGGACCACGGGACGTTGTGAAGACTGAATCAGCTCTCCTCTCGCTGTCCGCAGTGTGCACTTAATCACTGCAGCACTGTAAGAACCCAAGGACAAGTCATGGGGGTTGACACACACAGAGAGTGTTACGACTGCATTTGCATGAGGGGAGGATTTACTTTATAAAATTGTATTGGAGCAACAATGTAGGCAACATGAGGGGAGAGCATAAGTGCATGTGACTCTTCAAAGCTCTTCAATTAAACATGTTTGCTTGCTGTCTTGCTGCAGATGACTACAATGTATAACTACAATGATGTACTCCGATAAGCTGTTATTAGGAGGGAGGGTGGTCATAATGCATAGTGGATACAAATACACACAGTATTTTATCTTTTCTGCCGATTGAAAAAAAAAAAAAAAAAAGAAATTTCAAAAATTAATGCAAAGATGTTCCACCATTGACACAATATGCATTATGTCATATTGAAGACAGTTTACATTTCTACTTCATCTGGATTTTGAGACACTATATACACTGTAGCCTAGCCTCAGTAATCCACTCATCGAGATGCATTATGCCCGTTGCATTGAAGTAACCTCCATCTCATGAGCTTCTCTCCAAATGCAGCGGTGAGGAAATCCACATCACTAATCCCCAGCCTTAGTGCATTTATTTAACAGGCTCTGGACAGCCAGTGAAGGTTTACTGTAAGAACATCTTCCTCTCCTCTTCACTAGCTAATAGCCACTGTTAATCAATATGGTTGTAAGTGCTTTTTAGTGCTTAGCACCATACTCATTTGTCAAAATAAAAGCCGTAAGCGCCCAAGGGACTAATCAAAAGGGATGAAGCAACAGGGAAATTTGCAGCTTGGTAACATGAGAAGGAGTTGGAGGGATGGGGAGGGGCACAGCCGCGGTTCAATTATGCAGCTTCAAATTACATTAAATGTGTGGAAATGTAAATATTATTACAATTTCTCTGTGTGCATATGACGCCCTTCAAGTAAAAACATTATCAAAAAATAAAAAATGATTTAGGTTATGTTATATAATTTTCACTTCAATCGTTTTTAATAAATTAAATAATATCTTTTATTACGTGTAATCTGTTTACTGTGATTGAAATATTCGACTCAAAATGGTAATATGAAAAACATCTTTTTTTTACCATTTTCAGAGTGAACTATATAAAATGTATTTTAAAAAAAACAACAACAACATCTTTAATCGTTCTATTTGACATATGGCTCACTTATCATCCCAGGAGGTTGCAAGGAACTGCATCAATTTTAAAATTTAGCCTTGCAAATTCAAGTAATTTTTCCAGTTGTTGCACACGAGAGTGTACAATCAAAGTTATGTAATTCATATTTAAAAACGGCACAAATCTCCATAGAATCCCCTACACCTACATTAAGAAAAATCAACTCTTTGAAGAGAAATCCAGTGTGTGTGCATATGTACACCAAGGATGAGATCATGATGGACAAACGTCGCTCTCATAAGAGCAGTCCATCGCTCATTGCTTGTCGCTTAGCAACAGAGACCTGGCGGGCAGACAGTAGGTGTGCGAGAAAGCGAGAGAGTGTGTAGGAAGGGAGGTTTGGAGGAGGGGTGTAGAGAGGGACAGAAGCAGAGCAACAGACTGAGAGAAAAAAAATAAAAAAACAGAGACGTGATGCAAGACGCCTGTGGGAGAGATGTTGACAGTGTCAGTACATGAATGTGTGGAGTAATCAGAAAAGTGATAATTCAACAGTTTGGAAAGTAGCAGATGTAAACATGGGTTAATGTCAAATGTGTAAATAATGAACAAAAACTCAACGCAGCAACAGGCCAACTGATATTATATTGAGTTCATTTACATTTTTTTGTCGTAGGCCGCATTTTATTTTGTAAAAGTAAACGTGTGCATTAGAATAAAATCCTCATTGCCTTGTTCATTAGTTGAATTTACTAGCATATAATTAACTTAATTGTGGTTTTGCATTAACCACATTTATACAATTTGTTCATTAATCAGAAGGAGAAAAATGAAAGTACTTTTGTATTTTTGTGCACAGTTTTATTCTAACATACCAGCTTTACACGAGTTTGGTTACATCCCATGAAAGCAGATTTCTTGTTACCTAAAAAAATAGATTTCCACCTCTGGCCGTGTTCCTGTTTATAATTCAGTCCATTGTGATTTCTCCGTGCATGCACAGACAGAACAACTACAAAATTACAATCCTATAATTCAAATAGCCGATAAGTAATGTACTGTAGGACTGTTGAGCAGATTATATTTGGTTAAGGAGCTGACAGGACAACTGCAATGACAATAGATTCAATCTTGTTATTATCAAATCACAGTGTGTTGTATGGTCAACTTGTCCACAGTGTTGCACCACCTCCCACCCGATAATCCAATCTCCAGTTTCCTATCCCTAAACTCCCGGAAATAAGCGATTATAGAAAACCAGTGAACACTTTAACTGTGTAAAATCCCACTTGCCAATGTGAAAATGGTATGACATTTAAAGAGGTCCACCTCGGCATGAGCCCATGCATAGCTAACATTTGCATTTGAAGAAGAATGTGTGTTAATATTTGCAGCCACACGTAAAATATACTCCACAATTTAAGTGTCAAAACCTGGAAATGATCAAACGCCAGTTCACTGTTTTTATTCTCAAAGCTTCAAACTACGATTCTTGTAAATTTGAACCATCAACCGCAGCCGATGCATCACGACTAATATCAATGTTAGCTGATCAATCATATATGAAAAAAGACATATGTTCAAATACAGATACAGACAAATCTCAGAATGCATGTCCAAGTCTAGATACACATATTCAATGCCAACTAAAACTCACAAAATTTTGAAAACATTTGAAAACATCAAGGTTAATTGTTTTTATAATCTTTTATTTCCATATTAAAAAAAGGTGCAACAGTAGGCAAAGCAAGGGCGTTCTAATAATGCAGGTGGCAAAATACCAAAATACCATCACATTATTTTTAGCTCAGTGAAGGGTGAAAAATACTCCAAGTGCGAGCTTGGTACACACTCAATCCTCACGGCCTGGGCTTTACAAGACATATATTCTCCCGCATTGGCCCAATGTCGCCAACAGCAGCCAAGTCTCAAGGAAATGTCAATGACAAGGATAGAGCTGTGCACGGGTAACTTAAGAATGCTACAATATGTATTGAGCTTTAATGAGATCATACGTGATCATACCAGCGTGAGCTATACCTTTTGAGCTGGTTCAGACCCATCACATGCTTCACATGTCGCGTCATTCATTCTTAGAGTCTTTCAGTGGTTGATCTCTTGAACTTGCTGTCAGTCAAAACTTTAGTCCCGGGTTTCTCACACAGTGTGACCTAGCGTGTAGATTCTCACGTAGGGCGCTATCAAACACACTAAATCAATATCTGTTGAGATATTTCTGGTGACTTTTACTCTTGATATATCATACCAAAGTAGCATCTGCCAATCGATCAACATAGCACTGCTAAATACGCAAAGAAAAATAGCGTAACAGGAGACACTCTCTTGACCAACTCGCTGATGGAAAATATCCAAGGGACCTCTGTTATGGACCCTACACTCTAATTCAATCACGTGTGTTGCAGTTGCGACTAAGCTGCCTCCAAATACCCTTGTCTATTTTAAACCCTGTTCAACAATGACAGACCGAGAAGACTCCAGTATGCCTGAAAAAACATTACGCAAAAGGAAAGAAACTGAACACCCTAACCTCTCTCTGTCTAGCATGTGTAAATGTGTGTATTTGCGGGTGCAGGATACATGCCTCTGTTTTTTTTGCTTGTCCTATTATAGGTGTATTGAGTGTACAACACAGTCTATCAGATAGAGCGATAGGCGCTCCAGTATAGCACACCATCATGTGATGCTATACAGAGATTGCTCATATAATGTAGTTACAGTAGACATGGTTCATTACCAAGTGTGCTGTAGTACATCAAAAATAGCAAAGCTACAGCCAGATCATTACTTTTACACAATTCAATCACCCCAAGGACAGAATAATCTTACCATATGTTCTTATCTTTCCCCACTAACATATAAAATAAATAACAGGATATATGTTTGAATGGCTGTACAGCATACTAGTATGAAGTATTACCGACGGGTTTTTTTTTCCTTTTCCTTCTTAATCAGAGCACACTGGTGCTCTACAGCTGTTGTTTACTATTAAAGCAGGATTAGGGCCAAGTTTCACTGGGTACTTCCAATAGAGAACTTTGATCATATGGTTGTTCCCAGAATGCCTGGATTTTTAAGACCATTTCTTGCAGAGTGTCAGTCATTCCTCTGCTCTCTAGCTACCAGACTAGAAAGACAAAGGTCATGTGACAACGCCTAATGTCATTACAGGTTGGACTATTTCCTTCACCCAATCATCGTACTAATTCAACTGTTGCAACAAATAGCAATGCAAAAAAAAGAAAAAAAAAAAGACCATACTAGGAAACAACCCGAAAGTAAATTATTGTGGCTATGCGCTGTAAATATATATAATGCACTGTATATTGTGAGAAACGGCTGAAGAGAGTTATTGATTTATGAATATCAATGTGTAAAGAACACCAGCTCCCACATAGATCTTAGTTCCATCAATAATGCAGTTACAGTATCGGTGTCCGCACAACAAATGAACAACACACTGGTTTCTCCATTATTCATGAGGGATTCCACCTGTAGCACCGCGGTTATATCATACACCTCACACAGGAAGATTTGCAGGAGCTCTGTATAAGCCATTCAGTGCAGAATCTATACTGGTTCTACAATTATATTATGATGTTCTACCAGTGGAGCAAAACACTTTGGTGCTGTATTACTGATAAGACATTTCCATCACAGTCCATAACCAATGAGAAATGCCCATGTCAAGACTTAATGATTACCATTCATGCTGCATAATGACAATAATAATATACAATTATGTAATTAAACAAATACAATGTAATTGTATTGTGACAACACAAAATAAGACAAAAAAACACAGAGTTGATAAAGAATATAATTTTCAGCTATAGTTTAACAATATCCGGTACAAATATGTAGAGTCACCTTTAAAAAGCAGAAGTAGCTTCCAGCTATTCTGTGTTGGACTTTTATGTTCCAGAATAGAGAAAAGGACAGGAAGCATCTATCCCCGGCAGTAATTGAAAATCAAAACACTGCCTCTAAACACTGCTGACACAGATAGGGGCAATTTCAGAACACCAAACACTTTGGTTTAAAAAAAAAAAAAACTTAATTGCATTCTTCTCTTCTTCACTTTCAAATCCCTGAGGGCTAAACACATTTAGGGGCTGCAGATGTGCATATGGAATGGAATGGAATATGGAAGTAATACTGTTTTGCATACCCAAAACATTCCAGAATCAAAAGTAGAGTCATTATTACACCTACAAACCACCTTTGGTGAGTCTTCTAACATGGCAGGATTATTACTTTTACCCTGTCACAATAAATGACCTCTGCTCCTCTGTGAACTGGCAACCCGGGAGGTCACGGCCTACCAGGAGGTGAAAGCGAGGTCAGGCTTTACGACAGAAATACAGCCACGAGTTGAGAGCAACTACAATGCCATCACCATTCAGATTGACACTAAATATAAGTGGTGCATTCTATGGATACTGTACACAGATGCATGTACAGGCAACCATATGGTCAACGAGTGGCATGTACCATACAAGATGAGGATATTATGACCAGTGATCTTATGTTAACGTTAGAACTGGCCTTCTGACTACTTTCTACCAAGCACCATTTCCTTTCAAACGCCCTGCCTTGCCTGCATATATGCACACTGCGACATAAAGGTGGCACAGATAAGCAAACCACCACCTGTGTGGCATGCACAACCTAAATGTCAGATTCCTAATGCTTTTAATGGGGTGGGTTTGTGTGTGTGTGTGTGTGTGTGTGTGTCAAGGCTGGCCCTGAGACAGCAGTAAATCACATCATGCATTGCAATATCCATATATCACAGGCAGTCATTCCGCCCACTAGCTTCCCACTGCTGTTCTAAGTTTTCGCTCCGTATTTCACTCCTCTAAAAAGATCGATCAAATAAAGTCGTCGCAGGATAATATTGATGACTTTATAGTATTTCATTAATAATTGGGTATATAAATATACATGGGTTAATTAAATATTCTGTGTGCAAATGTCCTAAAGTTGCTGCAGTGTAACAAAGGACCTCTCTTGCTTTGTGTTGAACCAGAGTGTGGAAATGGATGTAATGAGTAGACTCTGAAAGGCTGAACAAGCCTAAGAAAGATCCTCTTTATCTATTTATAACAAGGAGATGTATTTCCCGACTTGTGTGTCTTACCGCCTAGCATGCATTTTTAAATCGCATAAACCCTGTATTTCTCACACCCACACACACCCCTCGCCAACAACGGGTTGCTTTGATCGACAGGGAGCGTGGCGGTGATGGTCAGAGGCTGTTTGTCAGTAATTACAGAGCAGCCATGTTAGCAGGTTAGGGCTAGTCCCTCAGGAAGAGGAAACAGAAGCAGTGTCGCTGCTTGCATAGGTAGGGTTTCACCTCAAAAAAAACACCCCGCCTCTGTTCCGTTCACCGGGCTGTCATGTGAGAACATGCAGACTAATTTCTCCTGCGACCCTTGTCACCTTTGATCCTGACCCCATTTGAGGCAGGTGAAAGGTTCACCTTCTTTGGTCACACCCAAGTCACAGTTTTCCATTTCTGATCCCCGTGGACAGAGGTCAATTCCTTAAATGGGAATGAGTACATCACCATAAAATAAAAGGGAGAAAATATAATTAATGTTCTCATAAATGGTCAAAAACAGACAGCCAAGGCCTGCTTTTCTTTATTCCCACCCTGCGGTCATCCAGCTTTCATTCTTTCAACCCTTTCTTCTCACACTCTCTAATTTTGTGTGACTGGTGAAGTCTTTTCCAGTGTTTTAACAATGATATATTTCCATATCATCTATTATATCTCTTATGATCGGTTTCGTTGTGTTTATTTCCTGGAGGGTGGAAGGCCAAATGAACAACAAGGGCTTCCCAGCAGCCAAACCGAATTCACAGACCACGGTTCCTTTGTGGCAACACAAACAGGTGTTGAGACAGGGGAAAGGGAGAAAAAGAGGAGTGGTGGGCAGCCAGTGAAAGGGGGAAATGGGAAATGGACACAGAAGGAAAACCATACTAACATATGGAAGCAAACACAGATGAATAAAAACAAACCAGATAAAGTCAACAAAGGGGAAAACTAAACAGAATAGGCCAACAGACAGAGAGAAGGGGGAAAGCCTGTGGCTTTCTGAATACGTGCCAGTATACTTTACTGTTGCTTCATGTTCACTTGAGACAATGTTTAGTAGAGCAGCTGCTAAGCTCATCAGTCCTTTTTCAGCTCCATTCAGATATGAGAGCACAGGGCAATAAAATAACAATACCCAGTCTGTCCATCAGCCCTGACCATCACAATCACTCACTCAATAAGGATATTAATCATCAAGTAAATAAGGATGACATAATTCCTGGGTACACTACTCATTATTCCCAGGAGCGTCATGGTAAGGTTATGGAAGCTAATGAATAATGTACAAGAGCACAATTTCGCAAGAGATTCACGGGAAACGATGCACGCAACTGGCGAAACACAGAGTGGCTTTTATTTTGAAGCAGCATTAGATTAGAATTGTGATCGCTCATGGCACAACGGAATATTATTGACTGACTTATTGATCATAACAATGTGATCCATGTGTTTGTTTGGTTAGATTGTAAACAGATACACCAGTCGATCTTCATTTCTCTTTCTGACAAAATAGCTGCTCAATTGAGTGTTTGCTGCCCCCCCGAATTCTTGGATCTGTAATATTAAACTGAATTTGTCATCAACTCAACAAAGAGTAAAATTTTAAGGATTATAACTTGAAGGTTCAGCCTGACCCAAAGAGTTTGGTGTCATCGCCATAACTTTCACTTACTGTATAAATGACCCCCAGAATCATTTAGCCGTCCTCACAAAATCTGTAATGGGCAGTTATAACATCTGAAGAGCAATTAATTCAAATCTATTTTTCAAGGCATAAACTCAAGAGTGCACCTCAGAGTAGTAATGCCTAACGTCTTAATTAAAGGGTTGCACTGAATCGTTTCTTTCATTTCCACTCTCGCCCACTCCCACAAGACTTCAGACCATTACTGCCCGTTCCCACAGATGTGCCAACCCACTCCTGCCTGCACAAATATTTTTTAATTTTTTTTTTTTTATTGAAAGTCTTTCTCTCCTGCTCCACAAGGAAAAATAAGACAAATATAAGACGCTCTTGTGGATTATTTTACTGTTATGTTTTTAACAGTTACTCAACTGTTTAAAAGCCACCCTTAGATGAACAGAACTGAGAAAAAATGGGCTTTACTTCAGTAATGAGTTCAGTTTAAATCTTGAAAACATTTTCCTATTTCAATATCACCAACCATTGACTTTAACCACAGACATGTTGACCCCTCACGAAAAAAAAGCACAGGAGGAGCTTTCTACATCTTCTGCCCTTTACCCCTGCTGCTAGAGGGGAAAGAAGATGATGTGATGATGGTCAGTCATTCAGCCAATTTGGTCTGAGCAAGTTTTTGTTAACTTCCAATCATATCATCAGATATGTATGTGCCACAGATGGTATTTCCTAATGATTGTCTCTGTCCTTTCCTCTAACATTACCATCAATCAAAATTGCCAAGGTGCATAAGCAATTTTACAAAGTGATGGGCAGATACCCATGACATTTACTGCCATTTATGCTCCCCAAAGATTGAACCCTGTCGATTCTAAACACTTGTGTGTGCTTCCTCCCAGTGGCACCCCTTGGGCCAAAATGTCAACTTTGCACACAATGTAATCTAATATTCATAACCAAATAAAAAGAATGCCATTAAATGTGATGAAAAAAAATGCTCCTGAGGGCCCAAACCCTCTCCTCTAGCACCATCCTCATGACAAACTTTACATTTTTAGCCCGACTAATGATAAGTCTCCAGGAATAACACTGTCTGTTTGTTATTTCCAACACTTTTATACTGTGGAGCATAACAAACATTGCAGCCTGTGGGACCCATAGCAGAGCTTTTTTCCTTTTTTTTCTGTCGATTTATGTTGACAGTGGATTTTTAAATATTCAGGATAATCAAATGCTATACTAATATTTTGGATTTTAAGAAAAATACAGTTTAGAATGCTATGTTGTTTTATCCCTCATGGCACTGTGTGTGAGGTATGAGGGAAAAGCTCACTTTGATTCTCAAACCAGTTTTCCACTAGGTACCCCACTCCTTATTACTGTCTGTGCAACACTCACTGAGTAGAGGGATACTGCTGCTTTATTACAAACCCATGCACATCCCTGCTTAGCTTCTATGCGACCAATTAAGCCTGGCTTTTGAGACGTGATGACGCCAACTGATTGTATATTCCCTAAGCATTAACTAAAGAGCTGGATGCTGCTGTGTAAAATGAGATTGGTCTGGGTTATACATTTTGTGGTACATGTAATTAGAGGATGTAAATAGATGAACCTTTTATTTTATTAGTAGATGTCATATGTTTACAATACCATTCTTATTTTTATTGCTATTCTGTTTAAGCCAGCTTTTTCTTTTGCTATATGTATTTTTTCATTTCATAAACTACAAGGTTGTTTAAACAAAGATATGAGATGTTTAACAATGGCTTTAGATGTACTAAACAGCAGCCAAAGAGCTACTATACACGTGTGTGAAAAGCCTCGCGCTCTCTAACCTGAGCTCTCCATGGTGCTGAAAATCTTCACTTGTGCAGAATAGCTGAGGCCTAATAGCCATTCTGTTTAATACATCCTGCCAATACACAGAGATGCAGCACAACTGCTGTGTGCCACCGTGGCCAATAGATTCCACGTCTGGGATGAGCACCGTAGACAGCATTACGTTGTTTGAATATTAGAACTAATCCCTGCTGCTCCCCTGGTCAACATCATAATTGAACCACACATTTAAACACGGGGCACAAAGTATCCAGAGGCATCCAGAGTGTGAATCCTGATTGTCAACGGTAAAAGGGCCGTGAGCACTGAAACAGTATTTCAAATTGCGTTCTCGCCTTACATATGTATTCAAAATTAACGTTTGCGTTATCACATTTGTGTCTACAATAATGCAATCTATTTTGGATTCTAATGTTTCAAATAATTACCATGGCGAATTGATATCGCCACATTATTGTACCACCAAGAAACACCTTTACAGACTGTATGGAGAGGAAAGGGAAGAATGCAAGTCCATCTGAAATGACAGGACCGAACAATGACACATCACATCTGGCACAAAAGCCATAACAAGCATCATAAGCTTCATAACAGATGCCTTTTACAGATACAGTATGTATCCGGCCCCAGTCATTCCAACTATACAGTATACGCACATATTGACTAAAATGACAACGGGACTAATGAGTTCATAAAAATGCATGCAGTTTATATCTCTTCCGATATGTCAGACTGATATACAGCATCTCAGTTTATATCTGTCTGTGAGACTGTGTATATGGGAATTACGGATGGGAAATATATCAATATTGTGACATGAGACTAGATATCATCTTAGATTTTGGATATTGTAATATCATTATATGGCATAAGTGTTGCCTTTTCTTTGTCTGTTGGTTTTAAAAGGTTCATTTAAGTAAAGTGATGTCATTTTTTAACTTACCACTCACTGTGTAAATATTTTGTGAGTGAAAGCACCAATAGTCATCGCTACAATACTGTTGCAATATCGATATTGAGGTATTTGGTCAAAAATATTGTGATATTTGATTTTGTTCATATCACAAGTGCATTTATTTAAATGGGTTCTAATAGAGCTCGTAAAGAAAAAATGCACAACTTTCTACATCAACACTCAAAGTGCATCATCAGCAAGAGTTGCCTGATCTCAGTTGCATAGGCTGTCAGAGAGCAGCATTGCAGCTCTACATTATTATCCATCTTTAATGAGATATCCAGCAACAAACCAATGCGCTCAATGAATCCTCTGTACGTGATGTCTACACATGCTGTCATTCGGGGCTCAACACTAGGCGCATCATCTTACAACACTCACTCTGTCACTCTGAAAGCGGTCTGCCTCGCTTGGTTCACGTCTAGATACATTTCACAGCTTTCAGAGAAACACGGAGCAACAGACGGAACCCAAGTGAGACAGGACCTTGTGGGATTTCACTTTTGCAAGCATCAAACTGGGCCGTAATTGACAGCTGCGCTATTCATTCTGTGCAGCCATTCTGGAAAATGTCAGAAGAAGTCAAGAGGTAAAATCATTGTGTAACAGGCCCGCTCACTTTGACTGAACAGGGTTCAGCTTGTAGGCTGCCCTTCACTGTCAGCCTGACTTGTATTTCCCCATAAAAAACGGGGTGCCAATCTTAGCATTGTAGCATGGTGGCTATGCCGGCACATCGCTGACATGCAGAGAGAAATCTGAGCCTACTGTTAGCCTGAGCCTGTTAGGAGAATGACAATTAGCTTAATAACCTAGATCACTTGGAGGTTAATTGAGACAGGTTGCTGAGGGCAGTGGTTATGGTGGTAGTGATGTGTAATTCTCACACTTTTCCTAAGCTTCTCAGAGAATGGGAGCACGGCTTGTATGGGTACCCTCACAGAGTCATGTGTGTTGCTAAGAGAGAGAGGGCTAATCTCTAAATAGGCTGCAGAAACACTGCCTGCTGAGATCTTTGAAGGTCACTGCTGTGTCCTCTACACACTCCCTCTCCCTCTCCCACTCTCTGTCTCCATCTCTCCCTCTGTGCATTGGTGCACGCAGCTCAAAGCACCAATTATGACGTTGACCGCGTTTTGATATCCATATATCAGTGTTCCACTGGCTTCCCCCGATTGCTAAGGGTGGGTAGTGGACTAAAGGGAGTGGAGTGAAGACGAGGGGGGAGAGATGGCTGGCTCTGCCTGATAATCAGCACCAGAAAGGACTGGTTCCAGGGCTTGTGCACGTGCTGGCTTGGCTGGTCGCTGTGAAATGGCACAGAAGACTTGGGGCATTTCTACAGTTGAGCATGACAAGTTTAAAATATAACTATAGTGTAAATAAATAAACACTGCATGTTGATCTACGCCACACATCTGTTTCTTTATGTCACTCGCATACAAATACAAACATTTATACGTTTGCAAAACAAACAACAACAATGCAAGAAAATTAATCTTCAAAAGACAAAAAGGACCATATGCATTAGCATGCCCTCAACAACAAAAATGCCTACATGTACAAATCCACATGATCAGCTAAACCCTTCTCCCTAGTGCCTCATTGAAACTGCAGTAGTGTTTCTCGTTCATTAAGATGGCATTAAATCTGATATTGTGAAAACACCGCACACACACACACACACACACACACACACACACACACACACACACACACACACACACACACCCTTCCTCTGATGTTAAAGCTGTTTAAGGACAACAACAGCTGAGGAAGGAAGCTGGTTGACTAGAAACCATGAAGCCACGATGCCGCTGGCTAGCCAGGTACTAACTAGCTATCTCCCTCCTGCAGGCCTCACATGTCAGCTTAGCCTAGCCAGTCTCAAGCTGCAGACCTATATGCAAATGGTTTTCCACTGCCAGTTTGACTAGGCAAGGATCAGGTGGCTTAGACCCTTGCACATTTCCAACAACAGGAATGCCAGTCTAGCACTCTTCCCCCATGTGGAGCCAGGTATACCCTTCCTACCTAACCTTTAACCCCTGAATACTTCCTGGGGTGTGGATGTCCTTTTAATAGCCCAGTGACCAGCCAAAGAAGACATAACAGCATGACAGCAGGCAAGCACAGTTTGGGTATGGAGGACTGGACCTCTGTGTCTGCCTCATGATATACATAGTCTGGCCAGATATATGGCCTCTCCTTGTCTGTGGATTAACATACATCTGCATGGCATACTACAGTTGTCCCTAAATGGCCATCGAATCAGATCCAGAGTATTACGGATTAGGGACTAGAAAAGGGGGGATCTCCACTGATGAATAACTCATGACTCACTCATTCCACATCACAGGAGTATGTGAAAAGAAAGTAATACGAGACACTGAACAGAGTTCAAAAACTGTATTACATCTACTGTGTGCCACTATCTATTTTCCATCTGTTTTGAATTTAAAATCTGATCAATATAGTAGAGGTTGAAAACAATCACATTGAAAGAAAAAAACAAAAAACACCCAATTAAACTCTGATCCAGTTTTCTAAATTACAAATGTACAAATTCATATTTTTTTCTATTTTGTATAACTGTAAGTAAAATTGTAATGAATTTTGGACAGCTATTTGGACCAAACAAGCTATGTGAAAATGTGACATCTTGCGCCTTAGTTTTTGATATTTTATAGGTTAATTTAGAGATCAGTTCATTAACAGATTAATAAAAAAAAACAAGGTAAATAATCTTTAGTTATATTCCCATTGCGGTGAGAAAGGCTGGGGACAGGCTTGCATGCTGTGGCGTAAACTGGTCATGCTTTGCCCTGGGACAGCTCAGAGGCACGCTCACTCCCAGCAAGTGTCAACAACACATGACAAAACACATGCAACTCAACCACTGGCTACAAGAACATAGTATTCTATGTACACGCACATTCCTGAGATGACACCAAGAACTATGGCAGTGTATACATAGTACAGCTGTATGTGCACAGAAAGTCTTTATCAAGTGTTTCGTGTTATCCAGTTGCACTAAATCATTTCATCAGGTTTTTGCTTTGTGTGTTAATTTTTTTTTTTTTAAATTAGCTCTGGATTTTAATAAACTGGTGTGGGATGGAGTAGTCCAAGCAGGGCCAAGTTAGACCAAGGTTAGTGAGAGCGACAGCTGATGGCAGGGTGTGTGCTGTATGTTGCTCTGGAGAAATGCAGCTGGTCGGTTGCCAAGCACAAGGGAATACACAGTCTCATAACAGTTCCTCTCTGCAGGCACCTCCGCAATCCATTCCACTTAAAGGTAAGCATAGTGAACGGTGCCCCAGCATATCTGATTTACTCCGCCATCGATTTGTTTTTTCCTTGTCACATGCTGTAGGCGGACACTAATGCAAACACTGAGGTAGGTTTCAAACTCAGGTTTGATTAATCGACATACAGTGAAAGCCAAGCTTAGGAGCATAAAAATCAATAACAATCTCCTGTTATGGAAATGAATTGTAATGATTTAAAATGCACCTCGGGCTGCCACATCTCATTAGATAGTCGATCATAAGATAGAAATTCTCCTTGCGGTTTTCAGAATAACACATTCACCTTTTCACCAACTTGAAGCTATTAAGTGTTAAGTGATAATGCATTTTGCATTATCATGAATGCTCCAACTGCACACTGACAACGGTCAGAGGGAACAGAGCCCGAGTACCAGCTGCTGCCCCACCTCTTTATCAGTCACATCACAGGAGTAAAGTCTGGCCTTCAGTGCAGGGAACCAACAAGCAGCACATCAAACTCTCATTAGGTGGGATAAAACTTTAATGATGCCACGATTGCCATGGGGATACTGCGCTGGTGCAGCAGCAAAAAAAAACCATAAGAATTAACAAGGGCTAAATACAAACAATATAGCACAGAAAATGGAAAAATAATAGCATCAACATTTCTTAAATCAAATAGCAAATTTAGCAAAATCAAGATATTTAGACATGAAAAATAAGTAAATTCTCAACAGTTTTAAAGTCTTCCAGCCCTATATCACACTATCTTTGAATAAGCACAAACTCACGTCATGCAACAACATTTAGGCAGCGCAAAACTGATGTGACACAACAGATAAACATCGGCCACTGGCAACAGTAAATGTCATCGGCCAATACATTGGTGCGTCCCTAAATTTTATTTATTTGTTCTATAGTCTGTTGTCATTCACTATAGAAATGATTTGGGGGGGAGTGTACATACAGAAAAGGTGTCAAGGCGTGCGCTGATTCACACACAGAAAACACACAGGCATCAGAAATAATCTGTAACAAAATGTCATCTAGATTAGACTGGGGCTCAGGGAAGCTAAATGTCAACAGTAGATTGTACAGGCAAAGTATGTACACGGCTCCATCGCTACTTCTACCTGAGCTGTTTGGACAGAAGCAATTGTACAATCCCGACCGCTGTTAGCGCATAAAACACTCCAAACATCTTAAGGGGATGAGGGGGAGGCTGAAGGTGCTACAGTAGCTGCAGCCGCTGCTGTACTGAGGTGAGGAAGGAGGTGGATTATTTTTTTTTTTTTTTTTTGTCTTCATTTACTGCTGTCCAAGCTCAGTCCAAATATAAAACCAGCCCTTAACACATTTGTTTTTCAATTTCACCAAAACTCACTGATACAATGTGTGGTTTGCTGCTTGGATGGAAATACTGTGTAAATATCCCAGGTACCTTTAGGACCGAACCATCTTCTTCCTAACTCGGCTTTGTGACCATTATCCTCTTTGTCCTGTTAAATGACAATGTCAAGTTAATACAGAACCACTGGTTGATTGATTGGTTTAAAGCATTTCATAGAGCCAGCTTCTCCACAGGATTCATGTGTGAATAGAAACTGCTGCCACAAATGCAAAGCCTCCATATTCCTCCACTCGATGCATCCTCAATAACAGAGGCTGCATACAAGAACTTCTGGAGGTGGCATGACGCAGAGTGGATAACTAGACCATTAGATAACTGTGCAGCAGTGAAGCAGCACAACACAGAAACTCTACAAAATCAGCAAGACTCCAGGACCAGAGGGAAGGGGAAATAGAGCAGGCATATATGCTAACAAGCCTTGTAGCATGGAAGCAGTTTCTCTCACTTCAGTATCACTGAGTGCTTACATTTCTGTCAGTCATACATATGTATTAGCATTGTCTCGAGTGAGTCTTTCCCCTTAGTGGGAAACCCTTTATTTAGAATGTGTGAAGTCGTGAAAAAATAAATAAATAAATAAAAGAATGAAATAATGTAGCTCATCCAGGCAGCCTGAGAACTGGTGTTTGCAGGATAACTTACAAATCCAATTACAAATGTGGTTGATATGTGGTTTCGAAAATGACATTTTTAAGCACTCAAAAGCACCAACAAGATAAATGAAGCTATACATGTTGCCATTACTAGCACAGTGTGAGCAAAATCAATATATGTTTGCAATTTTTATAATTTTCTTTTTCATTTTTTTATTTTAGTCCACCCGAGAGACAGCACCGGAACAATAAAATGTTGTTTTGCCGTCTTGCTGTCCACAATACAACTGTCTTGTCTTGTTTTAGACAGATATAACTTAAACAGGCGGTTATCCCTACACAACAGAGCAACACAGATCACCATCAGGCCCAAATTTCATATTTTATAGACAATCTCGTTCAGATTCCAAGAGTTGCGGCGGGTGGACACGTTTCTTTGCCGCATCTCCTTATCTTCACCCATGACCTCTCCCTTATAATCCTGACAAAGAATATGGCCATTTAAAAGAATTAGGACACAGCTGTGCGTCAATGGCAGAGCGCAGGAGGACACTATGCAACACAACACACCCTCTCGAACCCACCGTCACCCCCTCACTCGCCCTGTTTCCACTTCCTCCTGTGTCTCTATCAGAGTTTCCACCTCTATTTCCTTGCCTCTGATTCCAGTTTACCAGTAGTGCCAGAGAAAGCCCACCACCACCCACCCCCGCGCCAACTACGCATCCTGTTTCTGACACATGCCAACTTAGCTGGCCGCAGCGGTCAGCTGAATACAGATCCGGTTTCCCCTTCTTAATACTCCTAACAAGCTTTTTCCCACTGCAGCCAAGTGTCAAGCCTTCCAAAGTCACCGAATGGGGATTGCTCTGCCTTCCCCACACAGCAACACGACAACACAGAGAGAGGGAGACGCTCTCATTTTCACCGTTTCTACTCCTTTACAAGAGATAAACACACAACTAGATACCCATCAGCAGTCACAAGATGGATCCCCCTCATTATATTTGCATGGTTTGTTTTCATCAGTTTTCTTGCAAGATGGTGTGAACTATGAAGGATGACATACGGTTTGGTGCCATTTCTGATACTGGGATCCATGGGCATAGCAAAATGACAGGAGGCTGGCAGCCAAGTAATATCCCTAAACAGCATACTGGGCAGAATTATCACTCGGTGTAAATAAGAGCTGTTGAGATGAGATGATTTTTCTGCAAGCACACTGGAACATAATCAGAATTCCAAGAGATGTGGAGAGGCTCAGAGATTTTATCTGTGCTCTGATATAATGGAAATGTTGAAAGAAGGCAATATGCAAAGCAGCTTAATTAAACATACATGTTGTGGGTGTTTTTTGTTCACTTGGACATCATCATAGGAGCAATCAACAAAAGAGAAAAAGAAAAAGATGCACTAGTTTTTGCATCTTACGACATTCAGCGAGGTGTGCTGGTGTCAGTTAAGGGCGCTTTCTTTGTGCTCCATCTCACACCTGTCATAATACCAAAACAGAAATGGGCAGGAAAGGGTCAAGGTTACCAAAAGAACACGGCAGAAGAGCAGCAGGGGGGGCACAGCTCATCCATTTGAACTAGACACAACCCAAACACATCAAGGACGAGGTCGCTCTCTCATTTCTCCGTCCGTCATTGTCACCATTATCCTCTTTGCGCTGTTCTTTTTTTTTTTTATTAAATATCAAAATATTTTCTAATTCCAAGCACGCATTATGCAATAAAAATTGTTGAGCTATGCTCCATTATCTTTCAACTGGCCCTCTGCTCACTTAGGGGATCACTCGCCCTACACACAAGTGTGTGAGTCATGTATGAAGCATGCTCTAATACACATATGAATCAGCCGTGATTCATCCTTAATGTAGGCCAACCCCAAGTGAGGGGCATTTCTATTTCTATATTATCTATATTAGTCCTACAGATGGGTTCATCACTCCACAAACACATTTTACGAAGACGCCACTAAGTGTGAAAATTAAGGAGTGGAACAATGATGTTTCCAGGGACTTGATATTGCAGAGTTGTTGCACACTGTGACAAGGAGAGCCTTGATGTCCCTGTGGACTTCATTAGGTCTCACTGGTGTGGTTAGTGCACGTCCCTCCTTAAATGTTTACTTTCACCCTAGAAGTTAGGAACTGATAAGGCATGAAGCATGACGATATATGTCATGCAACACCACCACCTTCACCTTAAGAGCGGGAGTTGGTAAACACATCCAAACCAGAGGATGATGATTTCATTACAACAGGCACTGCAATAGACACTTGATATCTAAGAGGATGGGGACACCATCAAATTAAGCTTATTGCCACATCCACAGTGAAAGCCATTGCAAAACAAGAAGAGCTCGGAGCTCGGGCTATGTGTCACATAGATGGATATGTTTACAGTCTGTGCATCAGTGTTTATGTGTGATGGATTTAAAATTAGATTTTTATTTTATTTTTACATCTGCAGTAATGATTTGTTGACAAGAGTGGAAGACATACCTTGGTTTTGATGTTGCAATGGCAGCAAACAGTCCACAGATATTTCAGGGTCCTCCATAGCAGGATGATGAAGAGACCCCCAAAAAACGTCACCATGGAGGAGGCGAGGAATGCCCACCACATGCGCTGTCCATTATTGTCGCAGGGCACCTCAGACGAGAACGGGATGACAACGTCTTCCATCTTGGAGATTAAGATTGACGAGTCCGGATTTATATTATTATTGATATTGCTTGTCCTCATAGAGCTGTCGCTTCCATGGGGAACGGTGCCATCTGCCTCAGCTAGCATTTAGGAGCCTTGGAGAGCCTGTGCCAGCGTCCCCAGCCCCACTCACCAGCCATATTGCTTGGAAGAAGAAGAAGAAGAAAAAAAAACAACTCCCCCCTCTTCGCTGTAGTTTATGTTCACCCACCCGATGAAGTCTCTGTCTGTATTTTAGCAGTCTATGAATTGTTTACTCGTGACAGCGGGTCGGTGGCCTTTGGCGAGAGGCATTTAAATCCGCAATAATGTCGAGTCTTAGTCGCTTCTAGCTTTCAGGTGGTTCTCTGGCTCTTTCACGCCAAGTGCCATGATAGAGACGGCCTCGTTTGCAGCCGTCGAGGCTGCCAATGATACTTCGGATTATGGTAAACACAACGACAGTGAAAAAATGTTGCAGGTTGTTCTCGGCGAGGCGACCTCTCTCTCTGTATATATATATATTCAGGGATCTTGTCGATTAGCAGGCGGATAATCGATTTCACTTTCTCTGAGCGTCAATCGACTGTGAAAATGTTTGCAACGGAACGAGAAACACACACAGAGGTGATTCTAGAAATTGGTCGGCTGTCACTGCGGTGCCGAAGACTACATGTTCTTGCGGGCGTTTTCGTTGTTAATTCTGCGTTAAAAAAAAAAAAGGAGGACTGGGGCTCGGGTGGATGTCGCTGTCTCCATTCGGTCCCCTGCAGCCCTGGCACGGAGCGGCCAGCTGAGAGCGCCTGTCAGATCCGCTCCAGAGGAGAGCGGGGAGATTTACAGGTAGGAGGGCGGAGCGAAGCGCTAATAATAAAGATGGACAGAGGGCAGTAATACCGCGACGATGTTTATTCCAAGTGGCGACCCGCTCTCTCCGCTGCTCGGCTGTATATAAAAGAGGTAGGCATACAATTGCGCCTTTGCGTCTTTTATTGTACGCCAATGACGCACTGTGGCATATACGAAACGGGATTTCAGAAGGACATTTATCGATATCCGCGATAATACAGAAATATCAACGCAAAAATCATAAGTCCCCACAGTAATGCTGTGGTTATACCAGTGGATATAAAACGACAATAAAGTGAGGTTACTTTGACAACAACAATGTTGTCACTGGATAATTATATTGAATTTTTATTAAGGATAGTGCTTCACTTTTGACATGACAGGCGTTCATTTTTATTTATTTATTATTTTTGATTAATAAACTTGATAGTCTTCTATAGCACACACGCGGATTCACTGTTTATGAATGTCCTTCCCGGTCAATTACTGTAATATGCTTACGCTTTTAGCTCACATAGGCTATTAGGTCAAAAACAGGTGTGGATTGGTGATGACGGTGAGGCATGACTTGCAATAGTTTATGGCTGCACACGGATGCCCCTGTAGAAGCCAGCTAGACCAAATAGATATAGGGAAACAGCTGGCCTGGAGCCCTGAATAACCACTGACCCCTGAGCACAGGACCAGGCAGGTGCACACAGCCACCTGTGTCACAAGGCTCCAGACTGCTTGGAGGTTGTTTTGCAATAATCTTTCCCCTTAAAGTCCTTCTGAATTATTCAATTAAGGGACAGTTGAAGGTCTCATATTTCCCTTCTGCACTCTAAATGGTTTTTTAAGTAAACAACATGACACATCAACAAATTTCCTTTTTTTTTTTTTTTTGTGATAGGTTATCTGACAAATGTCCCATGAAGTGTGACATTATGACACTTGATCTCTTGCACAGATCATTTGAAAAGTAAACATGCCTTAACTAAGGTTTGAAGAAGATATGCTTACATGTTCTACAATGGTTAATTTATTGTCTGGGAAATACAGAAATAGCTGCTGTAACAGAATCTTTTTTAACCCGGTAGGGGTTGTGAGCTGTAAAACACTGAAGACAAGGCAATCTGTGGGCTAAATTATAGCACTAACAGAGTTGTGAATGCTTCAGCAAGCATGTTGACTTCACATAACATAAAGGTGTGTGGTGCAGGTCAACAGTGCTATCCACCATCGGTTGGTATTGAATATAAGTTATAGAACTGTGTGAATTTTAGAGCTGCATTTATGCCTTATGTGATACCAGTGACAGTGGACTGACTGCCTTCTGCAAGCGTCCCAGCAGCCAGATAACTATGAGGATGAGACTTGGACAGCAGCTCTGAAGTTGTCCTCCTGCTGGTAAAATGGTGAACTGTCACATTAAAGGGAAATGGTGCAGCTGCACATATGAAGCAGCAGTCTAATGGTAGGATGTTCCACCAAAAAAAATAAAAAATAAAAAAATGGAACCGAGGTCACATTGGTCAGAAAATAATAAAGCCTTGAAATGTTTTATTAATGCTCATCTTTAAGTGATGTTAAGCCCCATGTTGTGGATTCATATCATCAATTGTGATGATATGGTTGATATGTATTCTCTGACAAAATACATAATGTACAAAAGAGAATAAATAGATAAATAAATAAAAAAAATCAAATTACTGCTTGAAATCCAAATTCCAATAATGAGTCTCTCCAGAGGTCACAGAGAGCGAGAGCATCAGCAGCACATGCTACATACATTATGTGTCATACTAAATCTTGCTGGTCACAGCAAAAAAAGGGACTTGAACTGATCATCCGCCATGAAAGGCCAGCTGTTGGATAAGAGGCTCCAGAACAAGCAGAACTTTTAGCCGGTGGGTCCCACTGATGACAGATGAGGAGGTTAACGTGAGAGCAGTCAGGTGGGTAATCCCGCAGGACATTTGGAGATGAGGAACAGGACACATTAATCCTATCAAGTAGAAAAATGGAAAAAAAAGAGAGAAACTTTGACGAGACCTGTTGTGAGCTGGGAAAAGGCCACAGCTAGCCAGTGCGGACTACAAAGATCCTTCGCTGTCAGACTTGAGACTTCTCAAGTTCAGTCGAGCTGTCAGCAGCTGTCTTGAAACAGACACCACAGCAGGAGGGTTAGAGACCCTACACTTTTCTAAAACAGGAAAGAGGGGACATGGGCGGACATAAGGAATGGGGGGCACGGCATAGTAGACCAACACCTTTCTGTATATCGGATGTAACGTGAAAACAGTGCCAAAAACGCTAAGCGACAATATCTGGACAAGGTTTAGTTCATTGTACAAATATAAGGCCTGAGTTGCAAGCAGTTGAGGCGTTAGACATGGCGGATGTTTCAGAGAGAATCTGGGTGTCTCTTGCCCCAGTGAACCTGACAGGCAGCTGGAGGGTAGTTATTCACTGTAACATCATTGGCCAGAGGACCATGTGACCCCAGTTGTAGTGCTCAGAGGAAGCGACCTCAAGCCGCTGCAGAGCACCCAATCAACCAGCAGGATCTGTTGTAGCTACAGGCTGTCCAATTGCATGGAAAACAACTCTCTCAGAATGCTGCAGAAATACAAGTTATTCTTGGGGTGTGAGTTCATCATGTTACAAGCCCTTTTCTACGAGGATATAAAAAATTAAAGCGTCCTTCGAAAAGGCCTGCAGAAACAGTTGTATAATGTTTTTTTTCCCCGGATCTGCAGGGGCTTTTCCAAAAGTTTAAAAAAAAAATAACTGATGATTGAGGGAGGTCCAGAGGGTCCTTTCTCACTATTTTATTCACTACAGAAGTAAGTAAGAATCATAACTTTCTGATCATAGGTTCCACTTGCTCCGAGGTGATTTCCTCGACCATAGTTGACAACATCCACTTGTTTTGGAGCTTGGATTAAAAACCCAAATTTCTCAACCTCTGCTGCCTTGAATTTTGCCATCTTTTTAAAAACCTGTCTCAAATGATTCCCCCAACTTTATGCCACAGAACTCCTCATGAGTAAATGCATCACGTGTGAAATTGGGGTAGTGTACATTTAAATGACTCACATCCATTATGTGTTTAAGGGCATTAACAAGATCTATAGCCTTCTTGAGTAGAAGGTAGTTTATTGGGCATGATGGAGTTAACGTTCTAACACATTTATCTGTCACCATTAAAACTTTCATACACGATTTATGACTGTAGTGCTGTTGAACAGGCAGAGATAAAGTGAAGTTTATATAAACCCAAGAGTAAAGCTGTTTCTTTAAATGCTGCAGGGCCACAAATTTATCTCTCCGAGATTCTGGCAGATACTACACTACCTTATCTCAACTAAGAAACTGATGGCCATTTCATCTGCTGCTTTTTGCCAAATTTATTCCCTTCCACCTTTATACGACTCTGAAAAATCAAACTAGACATTAACAAAAAAAATTGCTTTCAGCCTAATTCACACTCTTAAAAAAAACAAAAAAACAAGACAAAGCATAACCCAAATAACGATGACTAGACACAATTGTTACCAAACAGTATTTTTGTGACTATTGACTATAAAAAATCCAGACTCATTGCCCATGTTGTGATACAGAAAAATGAGTTTTATTCTCATGTTAATGTCTCAACATACAAATCACATTCTTTTTAATAAAAGAAAAGTTCAATCAGTACCTGGCATCTAGACTCTTTCTAAAAATACAACCATCTCACGTTGTATCCCGCTCCTTCTCTAACATCTGCTATCTACTCAGAAAAATAGTAACATTACAGTTTGCTTCTACTTATGTTTTTTTTTTTTTTTTTTTTTAGCCCAATAGTCAAACTTGTGGGCCAAATTTCCTTTGAAAAACTGTGCAAGAATAGATCCCTTTTTAATTATTCAAATAAGAAGTGATCCTTTTTTTCTAATTAAGAATAAAAGGCCCTCAATGAAATGTAAGGAACTGATGTGATACATTAAAATGTGTATTAGTTACAGTAGAAATTATAGTACCTATTCATAGTCTACTGGAAACCTAGGAACAGTTACATGTTTAAGGTTCACAGATAAACAAGTGCAAAACAGAAATAAAAGGATAAAGTTGCCTTAGTGGATTTTGGCACAATAAGATACAGGATATGGTTCGAGGGAGGGCAGAATATTTTTGTCAATATTTTTTTGTTTCCTCCTGAATAAAAAAAAAAAAAAAATACAATTAAATAACAATGAAAAGTCACTAACATTTAAACGGATCAGAGGAAAATCCTTTCAGATATTACCCTGCAAATTTTGCTTCATAGTGTCTCTTTTAATGAGAATATCAATAAGTGACTGACAACCAACCACAAAAAAAAACAAAAATAAATTCTTAAAACAAAAAAAAACAAAACATGCTAATACCTGCTAAGACATGACTTGACTGCCAGACGTTCCTAGGCATATGACCTAGTAAAAATACATGTAATATATATTTATTTATATATATTTATATATATATATATATTTGTGTTTTCAGATGTATCTGCATACTGTATATGTTATACTCTATATTGTTGTTAAATACATGTTAAAGAGATAGAATGATAGTTACACAGTGGTCTGTCTAGCCCTGGAGTGCATTCTGAGGAGTTAACCCGTTGGCCGCCGCTTCGACCTACCCTCAAAACCTCACCATTGTCATGCGCTCTCCACTGTACTGGTCCCAAATCAGCCCCTGATTCAACTAGTCCATGATGCGTGAGAAGACACATCTGGATCTTACAAGATAAAACTTTCACAAACCCCATATACGTTCTGGCTAAGTGACCAGGGGCTGGTTTCGGATCAGGCTTCTTCTCCAAAGGCACTTCCGAAAGGCCCATAAACTGTCCACGCACCCGGCTACTATGGAAACACAATGCATAGAGCAAACATCAACGTGTTTTGAGTTTTCATGGTTGTCACTGCTGGCAGTCAGGTTCAGTGCGACCACAGCTACATACTTCAGAGGTTTGGTGCTTTTGCACATTTGCGATGAAACACCGTGAAGACTGTGAAGTCTTATCCCAGTATTCCATTTCTATAGCATCATATTCATGCTAACAAGCAACCATGTTCAACTCAGCTGAAATTGTCATTACAATTTTGAACAACAGTCTCAATGCTGTTTTCTCTCACTCACACACACACAAAGAAACAAACAAACACACACAATTAGTTGTCAGTCGTCATCAAATGGGTGCATAATTGTAGGGAAACCACAAATGTCATTTGGTACACGGGTGAGTTGGGGACGGGGGGGCGGGTGGGGTAGGGTGCTTAACTTCATTAGTGTTGAGGTTTGTGTACACAGGGGAGGGAAACGCATTCAAGCAAATATTGAACACCAATAGTCAGACTTGTCGTTTTGACTGTAAACGTACGCTTACAATGCAGCATTACAAATACACCACCAGAAATCCTTAGGGAAGACTGAATGAACTTTAACGTCGAGATCCAGTGCTACTAACCTGCTCCGGAGTACATCAGAATATAAGGAGGCTCTGATTATAAATCATAACAAAGACACAATAAAAAAATATCAATAATTTACATAACTAGCTCACTGTAGTGTACCTATCGGTATAGTGTGAAAAGGTTAATTAGTATTTGGGAATGGAGATGAAAGCCGCAGCTCGCTGCAGTGGCTGCTGGTCTCCTCTAGGGGCAGCCAAGTGGAGTCCACAGGACTTTACTTTGTTCTTGATCAACTATAGTCATGATCTGAGTGCAAATGTAAGGAAGGGTCCCGCCTTGGACAATACCTGTGGGGAGAGTTGTATTATTAAAACAGAGGGAATTTTAATCACAATGCAAAAAAAATACTAGTGATAGAAAGTACTGACAAGATAAAAAAAAAAGAGATTGTATTTGCATTGCATACAAACCTGTGAAGAATTTGCTGTACTCTTGCTCCGTCTTCTGTGCACTTTCAAACTGCTCCTTGGAATGTTTTTGAGATACTTTGTCCCGCAGATACACAGGATCTTTTTGCTCCCTGTGAAAAAGTGCAGGAAGTCATTCATTTCAGAGCCAGTTAGCAGTTATCATCGTGTCTAATTGAGCTTTCAGGTGATCTTCTTAAAGTTAGAATTCCCTTGGTTGTTATTTTGTCAGTGAGGATGTTGAGAACTAAAATCAGGCGACTGTTGAAGGTCGACAACGTTAGATCATTCCTGGCTAATATTTATAACATTTTTACCAAGTGATACAACACTAGAACTGGGAGCCATTATTTTAAAAACAAAGAAAAAAAAATAGACATGTTATACCAGCTGTTTGGGATTATGCAAATGTGTGTTGTGGAGTAGAGACGTGCCAAAGGGTTCATGGTAGGATGGAGAGTGTTAAGGATTATCCTGCTCCATCCACACATACACAGAAAATGGGCAGGGATGCCGCTTTACCAGGACACCCCCCATCATCCCTATCATCCTTCTGACATTGGCACAACACTTCAGACTCCACTATCGAAGCATACTGTGTGTGTGGTAGCACAAAGAAACTGACACTGAAGGGAAATCATGGTCTGTTCTAATGTGTGTTAGGCTACTTACTTGATCTGCTTGGCGTTTTTGTAGCGGACAAAAACAACAATTGGATAAATGTGAACGCTGTGGAGCCTTTCGATGGCGTACGGGGCAATGTCAAGCAAACAGTGACAGCCCTGTATCAAAAAAAGAAAAAAAAAAAACAGAAAACATCCCATCAGCGGCTCAACCAATTGACAACATTTATCATTTTCTATTAAGAACAGGTGTTGTCTTTCATAAATCGATATCTGAGATTAAAGAGCTCCAACAGCTGTGTTATCGAATGTTATCTTGAGCAAACGCAGAGATTAAAGACAAACAGGAAGCACTTTATCATGCCTGATAAAAATCTCATGAAAAGGAAATGCACTGACTAATACCTTATCTGTTATTTCCTTTATAGACGCGACAGTGGTCACATCAAAATGGCCACTCCTGCGCTTGTAGTCGATGAAGAGGCAGTCTTTAACGCCGCGCTCAATGGCTTGCTGGGATGCCTTCATCACCTCTGCAGACATAACAGAAAGAGGAAAAAAAATTTAAATAAACCACATTAAGGACAAAGTAAGGATATTCCTTAACCTTGTGGTGTAAACTGTATGATGCAAATTAATTATTTCCTAATTACAGAACAAACTCCTATTTCTTCAACTCTAAAATCCTATTTTCGATGCAGAAGAAGTGATGAAGACATACAAGTTGTTCCCATGTGAATGAGGTGAACTCACCCAGTACACATCTGCAGAACTTCCCCGGAGACTCTTTGACCAGCATCTCCTTGACTGGGTCGGTCAGCGGCCCGAGGACGAGTACTGGTCGGGGAGAGGTGCACTCCACCTTCTGGACCCGCTGGTATGCCAAACTCACGCAGTCTGACACAAAAGAACACACAAGTCAATCAATTAAAGCTGTGATATCAACAAAAATCCTCAAATCCAACAGTGCCATTTTATCAAGAACATCTAAACCCTTCGAGCTCACCATCGAGGAAGGGGATGGAGTCGGTGCTAATGGCATCCAGAGCCACCATCTCTTTGCTGTCTTTGGAGCTGCTGCGTTTGTGTTTCTGTTTCCTCCTGAAGAATGATCTGCGGGCCGCTGCAGAGAGAGTCTTACTCGAGTCTTCCTTCATTTCTGTCACACTATGTCTGCGGTAAAACTCTTGATCCATCCTGCATCATAAATGGGGAAAAAAAGAAGATTTATCCAAAAGAATCAGAAACAGATGTTGAGACATTTTTTTTTAATAGCACTGAGTTTACTTCACTTAATTAGGCATGTAGTGCTGAGAGTCAAGGTTGGTTGGACAAAATTATGTCTTTATTGTAGTCTCCTTTTCAGGATTCAGTCACAAAAATAAAAATGGAGCATTTGTTTAGACTGTATTGTTACTGCCGACTGTATAAAACAAAATCAGAATCACTGTATAAGCCAAGTACCATAAATGTGCAGAAAATGTGTTTCGCAACATCAGTGCATGTCTACAGAGAAACAAGACCAGTCCGAAACATATGGAAGAGAGGTGACTCTACATATGATTCCTAAATTGTAGCAGTATGGCATAGCTAGTTGTCACAGCTGTTACAAAGTGTCCGCTGTCTTAAAAATGTACGCGTGTAAGCGTGTCACATTCTCCACCCACATGTACTTGCTGGGGATCTGCCCCCTCTGGATCTGCTGCGCGTTCTCATCTAGCTGCCAGGCCATCCATGTCCCAAAGCTGCCCTTTGGTAAAGACTCATCCACGTACAGGATGTCATCCTTCTTAAAACTGAGGTCCCCCTCGGCCTCACCCATCCGGTCGTAAAGTGCTCTGGTGGGAGGGAGAGACAAAGATAGATGGGAAGTTATAAGGAGTAGGGCGGACGGAAGTGAAGGAGCATAAAGTTGATGAAGTGAGAGAAGGTGGGGGAAAGAACAAGATCAAGAGTCAGAGAGATAGAAGGAGGGTAAGAAAGGAAGCATGGAGAGAGTGAATCTATCGACAGTATAGGCTTTGCTCGTCTCCTGTTGGAGTCTTGTAAGTCATCCCCAGAGCAGCCTGTCTGTGACAGCCAGGCAGGCTGAGTGTATTTACTGCAGATGACATCACAAGCCCACTTGCCTATATGACAAGTGACTGCGGCAGCTGCAGCAACACGCCCCGACAGGCTCCCGACAATAAGAGATGACTATTTTAGAGCTTCATTTTGCGTTGATGTACAGTTTATTTTCTAATGACCTGAAAAACACTGAAACACTAAATTGGATGCGGTGTGTAGTGAGTAGAGAGATTAGATAACCTAAATTTGTGGTGTGATTAGCATCGCAGCAGTCGCACAGTGGATCTGGGACATAATTGGTTAGATTAGAAAGATTCCAGCTTGTCCAAGAGGCTCTCCAGTGGTGGTTCTATATATAGCAGTATGGACAGAGAAGAGGCTGCTCGGGGAAAATGAGTTTGGTCCTTTTACAGAGCATGTATAATATGTGTATATAAGCAGTATACCTAATATAAAAGCCATCTCCTGGAATATCTTTGAGGATGCTGAAGTCATCTGGCCGATGCTGCACCTTGAACGTGACCGTCTCAGCGGGCTTCAGCATCTCAACGTACACCTCTTCTGCCGTCTTATTCTTCATATTCACCGAGTTATACTGAAAGAGAAAGAAAAAAAACAAAACAACATAAGGCAAGTGAACTTCATATTACGAAGAATAAGAAACTCAAAGTGAAGAGCAGAGAAAATTGGTGAGTGTTTACACTCATCTATGAAATCATTTGTTGTGCCCTGTGAAAGATCCACTAGTACACAGTGACATTTCCTCCCAAGCCTTGAGCCGTATTAAAGCATTGCAGTATTGATTTGTGCGCCATGTATGGGGAAGAAAACAAACAGGATGGGAGATTGAAGGACAGACTGATGCAGTGCAGCCTGATGACAAAGCTGCATGGCAATTCAGGAAGCAGGTCCTTTGTGGCAGGAGAGCTAAGTGGGAACATGTCATGAATTGTCTATTATGAGTTTGCGGTGCTTTTTCGATAGATCACCAATGTTGAAGTGAGAGAACGAAGACAAGGCGAAGATCAATGAAGAATATGAAAAAAAGAATGCTTTTTCGCAGTGCTCGAGTCCAAAGTAATGATGTTCCACCAAGCTTTGTAACATTTATTAGACTAAATATTTTAGAGTCTAGCTTTGAGAACACTTCACTGTTCTCTGTCTTACAAAAAGCATCATGTGAAATAATTTTAGGACTGAATAAAATACTTTATGTACTCAAGAATTGTGAATGTAAAAAAAAAATAAATCTACTTTAATGTTTTTTTTTGGATAAAACATCGGCCAGTCCACATGGGGATGTATGTGCAATTCTCCATACACACATTATGAAAGTGTACGTGTGTACGTTATGATACTGCCACACGGTGAATATATATACACACACACACACAAGTAGAAGCAGAAGTGTATGAATCCAAACCTCCACGATGAGGTCGCCAGGGAGCAGCCCATCAGCGCCTCTGGCAGGACTGTCCTCATCCAGATTTTCTATGTAGACGCCTCGGAGGTTCCCACCGCAGAGTGTGACTCCCACCTCCACCCCAGGCCTGCGCACTGTCACAAGGCGTGGCTCAACCGCCTTCTTGCTGCCATCAGAGGGCATCCTTTGGGACAAATAGTCATGAGTTGGAGAAATACTGCATAGCAATAATGTGGCATGATGAAAGAATTCCTCTCACTCTCAACTTATTATTGTGGTTCGATTTTTTCTCTTTAATTAATATTTGTTTGCACAGGTTTACCTGATAAAATTGCGGGGGCTGGTGGTGGGTGTGGTCTGCTTGGAGGAGGGGGTAAGGGTGCCCTCGTCCTGTTCACTGAGTGTATCGATGGTGGAGTGATTGTCTGGGGTGGCGGCGCCGCTCCCCTGAGGAGTTGACTGAGTACTGATTGGCTCCAGACGAGAGCTGCACCAAAAGAAAAAAAAGTCAAAAAGATGGAAATGTTTGGCAATTAGTTAATGAATTCATTCATAAAATTACATTGCACAAGTTTCAGGTTTGATATACTTCACCGTAGATTAATTACTCAAATGATTTTCCGGGTCTCCTGGGCATGCCAAGCGACAGCTACATCATTCATACCTTTTGCTAAAATAGTTAAACTCAAAAGTGATGCAAAACGATGCCAATTAATTAAAAATTATTTTTTTAAATACTGATACTGGTGTAGGATTTGAAACTCCAGTATGATAAAGACTCTAAATGCATATTGTGAATATTTAAAGATGAACAGCTACACAGTTAATTACATCTTTAAACTCAACACCTGGGTGAGCATCTGCTGTTTCAGAGCTTCCTTTATGTCCATTCAGCTAGAAATGTAAAATATATATAAATGCATTTAGAGAACACCTGGCCATATAAACGTATATAATATCAATCTCATTCTTGAACTGGAACACTTACTAAGAACCGAGTCAGGAATCAGCCCAGTAGCATACCTGGGACTCAAAAATACACCAACGCTGACCATCTACAAACAATTCTTGAAGAAGCAGTGTAATACCTGGAGCGAGAGTGGTTGCCCAGCTGGTACATGTGTGGGTTGTACTGGGCCATGATGGTGATGGTGTCACACTGCTGGCCAATGATGAGACGAGCTTGCTGCTCCGTAGCGTTCCGCAAGTTGATGCCATTATACTGATAAAGGAAGAAAAGTGTGATTAGAAGAAATGGAGAGATATTTACTGTGTATTTTCCCCAGTCTATTGAAGGGGTTTAACTCATCAGTGTGGAGAAGATACCCATGAGAGTAGACAAGGGACTAGCTTTACACCTATTTTTTCTAATGATTTTGTATGATTTATGGCAATGTATAAGCAGGTTTATGGATGTTTATTTGTGATGCACATCAGAGATTATGATATGTTTTAGACATGTAAGTCACATTGAATCTAAAAAGATGTACATCATGTTTGTGTGTTTAGATTTGACTCAGTTATGACTCAAAGAAGGGGAATAATCTTCTCATCCTCTCAACATCTCTGTCATGACACATCATTGTTATAATGAACAGAGTTACAGATCAAGGGGATGCAACTGCTGCCTTTATTTCATCTCTGAACATTAACTACTAAGACAGAAAGAAAACCTATTGAAGATTTTCATTGACAAATAGATTTTTAATGAATCTTTTGTGTTCTTGGACCACTGTAAAAATGAAAAAGAAGACCTGTGTATTCAGCTGTTTAACTGAGTAATGCAGTCCACTGTCAAGAATGTTCCTACTTTGTTTTTAACTACTCAAATTGTGTAGCATCAACAAGAGCAGGCTATGTCCTCTTTATATGACTTTGTAAAAGTATTTCAGCTTACGCAGTCATTTTATATGGGAAATGTGACAACACTAATGAATACAGCCTTCATGATAGTGGAAAAAGTGTGGAGCAGGCAGCAAAATCACTTTGAACACATCTCACAACGTATAACTTGTTCATGCTGCTTGAAGATACACATTTTCCACTATAGGTTGTTCATACCTCCAGTAACTGATCTCCATACTCTAATCCTGCCTGGTGGGCGATGCTGCCTCCAGTAACTTTCGAAACAAAGATCCCTCCGTTCTCACCACTCACGATCGAGATGCCCAGAGGCTCTGCACCTTTATGCACAATGACATTGCGGGGTTCCTCCAAGTATGGCCTGGTGGGAAAGAAGAATGTATATGAATGAATAGTATTACAGAAAAGCAGTTACAGGATACCACACAGGAGCGAATTAGGAAGGTAAAATGATGAGGTGAAGTTTACACAGTTGTGCTGACCAACTAATTTACAGCTCTGGAGTTACTCCTTACCCAGACTTTGGCTGTAGTCATACAAAATCATATCTGGTATGAATAATTAATAGAAAGATTAAGCTGTGTTTGAGCTTAAATTGCCCCCCAGGCCTGTAAATTGATCATCTATCCAGAGTGACAGTTTCCACCTGGCATTCAGAAGAAACTGAAAAGTCTCAGAGACCAGAGACACACAACATCATGAAAGCACAGGCAAGTGAAATCCCTTCATCTGAAGGAGATTTGCGTGAACTTTGTGTGTCTTCATAACAAGTTGGTTTTGGACATGGCAAACAATTCCACAAAGGCAGATAAGAGGAATGGTTCAGCAGCCACAGAGAGGGGTAAAACAGAGTAGTGGTGTACAAACAAGACTATGGCCCAGAAGCTTGCGGCTGAATAATAATAATAATAATAATAATAATAATACCATTGCATAACATACTGCAGACTGAAGGGTGACTTGGCTTGAGGCCAAAATACATACATGCATACTGACCATGTCGTCGTCATAGAGCATGGACACTGCATGCAATATCTTGATTTGAGTGGGTTTCCTGACATGGAGTAAGACAAGTGCAGACATACAAACATAACACTGAACCTTTGAGGCTCACCAAGTGTAGCTAATCATCATTTCTATATCCTGAGGCATAAATCACATACTGTAGCATGCAAAGAATGAGTAATCTGAAAATTAAACCGCGCTCTTGGGGTGGGTGAAAGACAAAATCTTCTTTTGCATTCCATATAGTGCATGTAAACTGATTAGGATTATTCTGCTCCGCCATAGTGTCTACCCAACTGTATTGAAGTATGTGAAACACGTGACCTTGGGGGGAGGGGGGTACATTCCCTTGTTTGTAGCACTGTGAGGGAGAACGAACCTGAGGCTCCTGAGAGAGGAGAACCTCGGCCTTGCAGCCAGAGGAATCCTTAGAAAAGATCGGTTACGGTAAAGAGATCTGGAAGCGGAAGGTTGTAGAGAGGCGGAAGGAAGATAAAGAGGAGAATGGAGGACAGATATCATACAGAGACAGTAAAGACAGAGGTGTTGTGATACAAAAATGGGACAGAAATGTTGAAGAAAAGAATAATATAAAATTACAACACACTGGTAGTACGCTGCTTCTTTTTTTGGCAACAGCAAGAAGCTTCCATAAAATTATTAAGAGTTTTAATAGGATTTAAATCTGAATTTCAATGAGGGATTGCACAGCTCTGACCACCATAGACCTGTTGCTTGGCAACACCATTTGAAATTGCCTAGGAGGATCCCTAAGGGAAGACGTAGGCCATATCATACTGGTTTCTGTAGTGATATTCATACTCTCACTATCATTCACCCAACATCTACATCTTCTGTAGAGTCATTTTGTCGCAGTCCTATAACAAAAGCCAATTATAATCGCCCGATTAACGTTTTAAATCTATGATAGGCACTCACTTCCAACTCCTCAATGTACATTTCTGAATGCCAGATCAGGAAATTAGTCAAAAAAATAAATTACGGCAGTTAGCAGCATCACAATAGTGCAGACATGTCATCCTGCTGGGCATGGACACTCAAATCTTTATCTGTGTGCACTAGTTTTTGTCATACCTGTCTTTCCTGCGCTCCCCTATTGGCAGAGGACTGACTGAGATCCGAGGTAAAGTGGAAATGGAGCCTTGTGATTGGCTGCTGGCAAACGAGGACGTTTCCAGATTGAGTGGAGACTGTGGAGGCGTGATGAGACTAGGGCTGCTGCACTCCGAGTGTGATAGGGAGCCTGGATTTAAAGACAGACGAGCAGAAATGGACAGAAACTTGACATTCACATCTCACATGGAAATACACCTCTGGCATACAAAATTAAATCGGATTACAACTGCAATGTCTGTGCACTTGAATTAAACAGATATAAGAGAATCAGTCTTATGCAGTGCTGTGCACAGTTATTAATATTACATCATTGGCTAGATGGTGTCAATCTGTTTCAAGTCATTTTTGTAATGTTCTACAACTTCTCCCACTGGAAAGGTTCACATGTTCTCCAAGGAGACATAAATGTGTTGTTCTCTGTCTGTTAGATTTCATTGGAGAGGTTTATGCTAAAATCATATTAAAGGTTTTGGAACTTTGGGATCCAAGTGATCCCTAAAAATTACCTAATAGTTAATGGTCATTAACATATCATTGTTATTATATTGTAGTTATAATATAGAGGAGATGGTTTATGTTTGATTGATTGTGTGCTTAGTTGTTGTCTAGGTCTAGTATTGTATTCTAACAAAGAAAGACAGAAAGAAAAGACAGAAAGAAAGACAGAAAGAAAAAAAAGATTTGAATGATTCGTGATGCGAGTGTGAATTGTGTTTTACTCATGCAGTACCTCTGTCTGACCCCAGCATGGAGCGAGGGTAGCGAGGAGTGGAAGGAATTTTGATCCTCTCTGTGCGGTACTGAACATTATTGGAAGAACCTGGGGGAAAGACGAGATGATTCAGGGATGAATGCTGTAACATAATATCCAAAACGAGAAAGGGACATGAGTCTGTGACCTTAATGCGCGTGTGTGTGGTGGGAGGGGGGGAGGTGTGCGTGCGTGCGTGTCAGACTGACCGAGCCGTGCGCTGGAGGGCAGTGAGTTTGTACCGTGTGAAGCTCTGCTGCTCCGTGACGATGAGGATTCAGAGAAGTCGCCTGCGCGCTTCTGCTGGCTAAGGTCCAGGCTCAGACGACCCTGGTGTTGTGGGCTACACAAACAGGACACTCAAAATTATGCATACAATGCTTATACAATTATTTGAACATGAGATATTTCAAAGTTAATTAAAATGATGGGCTGTGCTAAAAAAAAAACAACCACACAACATTAGGGCAAAGCAACTGTAGGAAATTAAGGAAACGGCAAACAAATTAAATTATGTGCGTTTGCCTTCGGGAAACAGGCTGATTTAAAAATATTAGTCATCATAAAAGGTCTCGTCAGCATCTCTGAACCAACAATTTAAGAGCCTTTGACATAAACCATCATTTTGAAAACAAGGAAACAGTAAGTTTAGAGAGGGAGTAACCTGGTGTGGGTGTGCTGGTGACAGATCTGGGAGGCGACAGAGGGACAGTTGCTGGTATGAACGCGGTGACTGCGAACCGTATACACTGGATTCCTCATCACAGCAGTCACAGCAGGGCAAGGAGACAGACCCCGGTGGGCTGAATCTAACAGAACAGACACACCTCTGTGTTAAAGAGGGGGTGGGGCTGTATGATTGTTTATGTAAGCATCTGAGAAACTTACTGGGAGGTAGGGTGCCGTTGTAGACTGTGGGGACAAAGCCGACGCTGTGCCTATGGGAGCGGCTGGGAGAAGAGCGCAGCATGTCCCTGGGTTCTGGTGAATGGTCATCGTTAGAGTAGCTCTGTGATGAATGACAGAAACAAATGGTTACCATTCTCCCTGCAGGGTAACAAAACACTACGATGTTGTGGGAAGGAATCCTCAACCCTTCGCTGGAAACAAATGCTATATCAGAAAAATGACACCTCACAACAGCAACATGAACATTTATCCCCCACTGCGAAATCCTATGTGCTCCAGGGCCTGAAGAGGTAGCCAGGCATGGTTGTCTGAGGCCCAGGCACTGATTCCTGGATTGGGAGGCTGTACCAGTGCAGTAGTATCAATCACTCTGACAGGCTGTCTAAGAGCTGCCAAGTTCCAGAGGCACAACTCTGATGTGGCTGTAAATTCTATTACAAAATGGATGCTTTAGTCCACTGGGATGATTTGAGTTGTTGATCCCATTTTAAATTCAAACACTTCTCAAATGTATCACATCTATTTATTAGAGAAGCTACTGATCAAACTGAGCTGCAGGCAAAAGACTATTTTTACAGAAGTGTGTTTGGAACATAAAAAGGGTTTTGGAGGTTTTAAAAAGGGACTGACCTGGAAGGTGGGAAGAGTGATGGTCTGTGGGGTCATCCTACGTCGGAGGGCGGGGGCAGATTTAGGGCGTGGCCTTTTCACTTCGGGCTCCTCTCCTCTGGTTCGGCCGATGTCCTCTTCGCATGACTTTCTTGAGGTCAGGACCTTGCCGTCCAGAAAATAGTGGTTTCCATTCCTGTCTCTTTCTCTCTCGCTCCTCTCCCTGCTCTCTCCTGCTGCCATGGTGATGGCGGTCTCTCCCTTGCCGTCTGAGGTGATTGTGCAGTCAGAAGCAGAGCTGCTTTGATGTTTGTGTTTGAACTTAAAGGAGTCACTGCGAGTGGGTGGGGTTGGAGGGGTAGGGGTGGGAGTGGATGAGGAGGAGAGGGACTCTGTCTTTGAAGGCTGTGGGGAGTGGGATACAGCACCAGCAGCAGCAACGGCTACTGCCGCTATCTGATTGGCCGCCATGTACTCCATCTTCGAAGAAGGTGTTTCGGGGCGTTTGAAAGTGTCCGGGTCGAATATGGACTTCCTCTGCTTGGGTGATTTATAGATGGAGAGCTGTGCTGTTGCTGTGACTGGGCTGGTGCCATCTGGCGCAACTGACATGCCTCCCACCATCATCTTGGGCCACGTGCCTCCACTGTGCTTCTTCTCCAGGGTCGTCTCCATTGTGATGCAGTCTGAGGGAGAGACGGGCTCAAACGGTAACGAGGAAGGTCCCTTTGTGTAGGGACAGCACTCTTGGAAGGCGCTGGGGCCATAGCGGCCAGTGCCTAGGTCAGAGGCCGGCCGAAGGCTTGTGGCATGCAGGGAACCTGTGGAGAACGGCTTGCTGATGTCTCCGTACACCTCATCTGATTCACCTCTGACCTTCCTCCTCTCCCCGGAGATGCTACTTGCGGTGGTGCTTCCACCGTCAGGGCAGAAGATGTCCGTCTGTGTCGAGCTGTTGTGTTTGAGGTTGCGGCTGTTCCGAGAGTGAATCTCTGACAGGTGAATGCGCCCGTTGGATTTCTCTGATGATTCGCGCAGACTCTCGAAGATGTTCTGGCCTGATGTGCTGTGAGGGAAGAACTGTGGGGGGACAGATAGAGGAATTAACAAAAACAAATAAATGTAGCTTAAAAGAGGGTTTTTTTTAATGATTCACTGACAACTCAAATATGAATGCATCAGATATTCTACGATTTCAGTTCTCACAAACTTTTTTTTTTTTTTTTTCAAAAAGTAACTGCTATGTAGGGCAAGTAAAGTAGAAAGAAAGTTCTTGAAGATTTTCAGCATAGTTGAGGTAGAAAAGGAGCTCAAAGCATCAGATGACTGTGGCCCACCTTCATGAGAGAGAGGCTAAGAGAGTCCCTGCAGCTCCTCAACAGAGTCTCACACTCTGTCACAGATTTGTTATCCAGAGCAATGCCGTTTATCTGGGGAGTAAAGGAAGACAATGGAAATAAGGGCAGGTCCTTTAACACTATAGCAATGCATGTTAGTCTTTTTGATTTTCCTTTGAGGTGTGTGTGTGTGTGTTGGGTGACAGCATGATCTAAATAGATGCGCATCTCTAAACACACACACACAGGTGACATATCTCCTGAAGATGAAAGCGCCTGGGGCTTTAGATGTGTCTCACTCGGCTGCGGCAGGGAAAGCACAAGAAATCTAGGCCAGCACATTCCAGTCTGAAGAACCCTCGCACTGCCATCTGCACATTTCCACCACAATAGGCTCAACTTGAGAGGAAGTTTTAAAATGCTTTAAACGGTCGAAGATACTGAAGAGCAGCATGGGTAATATATTATGGCTGCGATTTTATTATAAAACAAGTCCTGACAACGAACGTGCTGCTTTGACCTCGAACAAGTTTTAAACACATTTTAACAAGTCTCTGAGCTGTCCGTCCCATGCATATTTCATTCCTGATTCAGCATTCTGGACTCCTTTTTTTTTTTAACACAATTAAGCATTTAATAAATTATATACAACCTGATACACTGATGTGATTAACAATCACGAGGGCATGATAAAATACGATACGCTTCCTTGATTAGGATCTCTTAACGCATCATCTATACTTACCATTGCTAATTGTGGTGGCAGCTGAGCTATCATCTGGCATATCAGCTCTACTGGCTACACGTATGAGACTCCTATGCTGCTAAACAGTGAGCATAGATATCCAAGCGCTCTGGGATTTAAAAAGTATTGCACAGGTTTAATGCTTAACTTTAAACTAAGAGGGGACTTAAGATTTCTGCTGCTACTGGCAGATTAGGATAAAGTCACTTTTCAAAAGATAGAAATGGAGACGCGTTGTTCCATTCCTGACACTTGCCTCTGTGTGTGAGTGCACTGCACCTGTGTGTGTGTGAAGACAGCTCCACCTAGCCCTCCAGAGCTGCAAGTTTTTGAAGATTTAATCAAAAGGAGTAGAGACTTTCCTCCTTTTTTTCCCTCCACTTCTTCACATACTCAACAAAATCCCACCTTATCTGGGCTTGGAGCGCGAGTGTTATAATTAGAAAGCCCAAGAACTGCACTGTGGTGGAAGAGAGTATAAAAAGTAAAAAAGTATGAAAGAGGATATTAAAGAAATTGACTATGACTCACAGCGATCAGTCTGTCGCCAACTGTGAGAGAACCTTCCCTGGCTGCCGGACTGCCCTGGACAATGGCAGTAACATACACCCCACTCTCCAGACCGATACCGCTATCTAAGACGGAGGAGAAAATGAGGTGATAAAAAAGAAAACAAGGAATAACAAACATAAAAACAGTCATATGGTATTGTAATAGACATTGTAATAAAAAAAAATTATTAAATATACCTTTATGTCCCACAAGGTTGATGTGAACAGGAGTGACCAGCCTTCCTCCCAGAGACTTTCTCCTTCGTACCAACATGTTGATCAAACCTCCGCCGTTAAGCACGGCCTTCACCGCCTGCTTCCTGTCCTTATTGGTCAGGTCGATGTCGTTAATCTTCAACAACCAATCATTCACTCTGGAAACACAAAAGTCGGATCATGAGACATAAAGTGAACGGTTGGTTTATAGGAAGGCACATGATAGATTGTAGAGCAGCGCTCACCTTAACCTTCCATCTGCAATACTTCCTTTGTCCACCCTCGTAACAAATATTCCACAATCTCCTGGTAAATACGGATCATTTACCCCCTCTGCGATATCAAACCCAAGTGCCTTCAGATCCATGTCATCCTGTACAGACAATAATATCAAGATCAGTAAATCCTTATAAACTCAGTCAGTAAATTGACTGAACAAACAAACAAATTTTGATATCATCAAATTAGTCTTCAGAGCTCTATTGGCTCCCGGGAGACTGACATGTCACCAAATCACTCTCAGTGATAAGAGCTGAGTGCTACTCCTACCCTGTCTTTCTCAAACTCCACCACCTCTGTCTCCCACTCCAGGGAGTCTGTGTCGATGGCTGAGTCGTGAGAGCTGTGGGCCATTAGATGACAGAACCGGGCCTCCTTCTCCAGCTGGCTCTCCATTTTCTCCCTTAACAAAGGAAGACATTGCACACAGAGTCAAAGGTCAGTCACTGGAGGATGAATGGAGACAAGAGAAGGAGAGAATCACACACAACCAGTAAGTATACTGGAAAAGTTTGTTGTTTTTAACCAAGTTAACTGTACTCTTGAACAAAAATAACGTCTGCGTTATCATGGATGTCGACTTCATCATAAACTGCATCTTTTACCTTATTTATATGTAGAAATGAGCGCAGACTTTTTCTGTCTTTAAAATGTTTCTGACGTCCTTTCTGATACTAACAAAAACACCTTCTGCTTTGTAGTTTAGGGAATCAAATATATATTTACTCATGAGAAAACTAAAAGTAGGATACACACAATGCCGCACTGTCACTAAGATATATGGTGTCCTACTGAGGCATGCCTTGAAGGTAGCTGTGACATTAAAACCCCAATTTTACATTGTTCTTTGCAGAGGATAGAGAAACTCTCAAAGTCACAGAATACTGCATACACCATACAGTGCTTTGACTTTATAATTGATGCCATACACACTTTACCCAGCAGAGGGAGCCTTTACATGCAATATAAAACACATTCATATGCAGGGAGGTAGAGACAGTGAGAAACAAAACGTGTATGTGACCAAAACACTGACGCTTTTTGGGATTACATTTTTAATCTGGGCATGTGGAAATGCTGCCAGACAAAAACAACTGAGCTCTATGATGTCTCCAGAGGCAGAATATCACAGCTTACGCCCAACCACACACAGAGTACACTAGCTTAGGACACACAAAGTTGGCCAAGTACAGGCAATATTCTGTTGTTGTTCTGTGCTCACTCAAAATGTAGAAGGATTTTCATTGGATTGCTTATAGCTTTCCGATAATTTTCACCATAAGTGAGTACAGAAAACACTTCAGCTCAGAAACTCACTTCAGCTCTTTAAGCTCTCGCAACGCATCGTTCTTCTGCTTCCTCATATCGTCCAGATTTCGCAGCGCATCTGCCAGATCGCTGACTGCCCGGTCTCTTTCCCGACGCAGGTTATCGCACAGAGTCCTGGGGAAGAGAATATCAGATCTTAGTCAGAGATTCTCTAAGGTCTATGACATTATCTCACACTCTCTTCAACAAACCCATACACAGACTGACCTTATGCTCTCCCTCTCCGCCACTATTTTGTCCCTCTCTTGGAAGGCCCAGTCTCGTCGACATTTGGCCACCTCGGCATCCTGCGTTGCTTCCTTCAGTTCCTGGGACATGGCCTCATACTGTTTCCTTAACATCTCAATCTCCTTGTTAGCTCGCTCCATGTCCAGGGTGGCCGAGTCTTGTTTCTAGGAACATTGAGTAAAGAGATTTTTTTTTAAAAATTAAAACCAGTGTGCTACATGCTGTGCAACATCCTGTGAAAAAAAGAGACATAAAATATTGATATCAGAAAATGTGGAGAATATCCAGATCCAGACTGTCAAGCAATAAAAAGCTCATGATGTTTTTAATGTGTTGAGACAGACAACTGTGTGGCCTGACAACTGTGAGATGTGGACGTAAATCTGCTTACAGGAAAATCCACTGACACACTGTAATCCACTGGAGCCGGTAAGCTCTTTATCATGTGTCCAACCTTTGACTTTATATTGTTATAGTTGTGGAGAAGGTGCGCGTTACCTGTCTGGCCTGATAGTACTCTCGGAGCAATTGATCCCTTTGAATGATGGCCTCCGTCCTCTCCTTCCGGGCCACGTCCCTCTCCTCTCGGACCGTCTCGATGTCCTTGCAGGCCTGGCTCAGCTCCTTCTGGGCTTCGGCTTTGTCCTTCACCTCGTGGCAGTATTTCTCCAGCAGTTCGTTCCTCTCGCAGATGGCCCTGTCGCGGTCCACCAGTGACGAGTTCAACTCCTGCCGCACAACAAAAGAGGGCAAAAACGGAATGAGGCATCGCAACGCTGTGTCATTAATGCAATATGAAAATATGTATTTGAGGGCCAATGTAGAGTGATTCAACGATACCTATGAAACATTCTTCAGAAAGGGAGGCAGTGGAGATAAACTATTAAATGAACAGACTCACTAACAACCCGGCAGACTCATATTCTCACAATTAGTTTAAACGGACATAGATTTATACTTTATGACAAATATAGCCAGAAGTACTGCTGGCTCATCTGTCTGCTCATTAACCAGCAAGATGAGTTCAATATTCTACTCTCTCGGGGGAAAGAGTGAGTGGTGACTATAGTGGTATACTATACCGATAAATATATTTAAACTGAAGTGTATATAATTTTTACAATCGGAAGTCTGATACCTGTCTGAGTGCCTCCAACTCTTCGCTGGCCACCACCCTCTCTGAAGAGGTGTTTTTGAGTCGGGCCTCGGCTGCCTCCAGCTCCGTCTGTAGCTTGTCCAGCTCCTTGATCACCTGGTCCCTCTCACTCATGATGAGGCGATACTCGTTAAACACAGAGTCCCTCTCCTCCTTGTACTTCTCGCAGTCTTTGGCGGACTTCAGCTGCAAGTTCTTGTAGCGAGTCACCTCTGACTGCAGCCGCTCCATCTCTCTCTGAAGCTCCTTGTTTTGGGCCGAGGATTTGTTTAGCTCCTGCTGCACTGAATCGAACCTGGGGACGATGGAGGAAGACGGTGAGGGTTTGAGATAAAATGCATGTATAAAATGATGTGTAGTGCAACTCATAATAGATGCAAATGTTGGATTATCACACCATCTGCTACACTGACTGAAACAGGGTGAAAGTAGAAAGACCTTGAAACTAAATATGTACAACAAATCAAAGTTATTTTCTCATTTGTGGAACTACAACGGTGCTCTCATGTCATGCATCTTGCTCTCTGTATGTGTGTGCAGGTGACGATGCTTTCACCTCCTCATCGAGGTGGAGTACTGCTGCTGGTAGTGCACGGCCGAGTCGCGCTGTTTGAGCAACGCATCCATCTGCTTCTGCAGCCGCCGGTTCTCCTCCTCAGCCTGCTCCAGGCGGCTCAGGTCTGTGTTATGGTTGGCCACCTTCTCACTGTAGCGCTTGCTCAATGCGTCGTACTCCTTCTTTACGCTTTCCAGCTTGTCCATGGCTGTGTCGTACAATTTGTTTAACACCTCTGATGAGCCCTTCTCTCTCATTACCTGGCAGGAACAACAAAAAGTAATATGACACACACACTTGCAAAACTACTAATAGCGCTGAAATTTTTTTGATGGTGTGAAATAACATCAAACAAAAGTCAGTATTTGTTGTGCCGCACCTAAGCAGCAGATGGCATCAATGTGTAGGCAGCATCCTATTTTTTACAGTTCAAGCAAATCCAGTAGCACTCTAAACAATACCTTTTATAGGTTGAAGTGGATTTCTAGAGCTGACAAGCAAAACTAATGGCTAACCTGCAAATTTACCTGTTTTATGCATAATGTTACCTTGAGAATGCATTACTCATTCACTGTGAGACTGCATGTCTTGCTGATATAGTCTTCCAGATTCCTGCTATGACCCGAGGGCTGTACTGACCTCGTCTACGCAGCATGTACACTGATCTTGTATCTACACAGTTTGGGTCAGTGTGCCCTTTGCTCAAGCCAAAGCCCTTTCCTTTTTTACGCTTGCCCTTTTCAGAAATGCACTGTATGCATTTCAGTCTGCTTGGCTGCTCTATGCTCTTAACCACTGCAGTGTTCCCATAGGTGCTGTGTGAGGCAGCACTGCACAGTGGTCCAATACTGTACAGGTCACGGGCACCCTTGTGCAGTTTAGAACAAAGTATTCAGTGCATAGAGGACAACAGACCTTACATGTTGGATGTCCTGACAAAATATTTTTTTGTAAAAAGGCAGTTTGAGTTTGCATATTGGCTGGAGCATCTGAGGCATGCCAGTAAATCTTTGTAGACAATTCCTGCTGTTATAACATCTGGGCAACACACCTATTTTTGTGTGTGTGTGTGTGTGTGTATTGTACCTGTTGTTGCTGCAGCCGTAGGTCTGCCAACTCTTTCTGGTCTTGGCTGTGTAGTCGTTTGAGCTCCTCGCAGTTCTGTTTTAGGTGGTTGTGCTCTCGGACAAGTTGAGCGTTGTCCCTCCTGAGTGTCTCCATCTCCTCCTTCAGCTGCGTCTGTTCACCCAAGACACGGCTGTGCAGCATGCTGGGAAGAGAAAACATACAGAAACGCACGAGAGGTAAACATGTGTGTATGGAGAAGGAGATATATTATACATCTAGAAACATACATGCAGAACAGAAATTACAAAAGTAATTTTATTTATGAACAGTAAACAACATAAGGGGGGAGGGGGTGGGGGGGTCTATCTGAAGGTTCCTGCTTTTTGAAGGGAGTTTAAAATCCCCACATGATGCATCCATGATTGATAATAAATGTTAGCCAGCATAACAGAAAGTAATTTTACTAATCTAATTTAGCATATGATGTTATCTATATATAACAACTCTACTTAATTAGAAAGTCAAACTTTAATTTGACAACTCATATTTAGCCTCTATCATGTTTGAAACCATTTTATCTAGCTACACTCTCCATCGCCTAATACAGCTCTATGCTGCAGAAATTTTGCCTCAGCTTATGAGCTGTTAGTCTGAATGATTAAATCACATAAATGCCTCCATTTCCAAGCTTTAAAAACCATGCATGTTTTTTTCATTTGTTTTTGTAGCGCCAATTCTCTTTCAACGTGAAAGCCGGCTGTAGCTCCAAGGGATGTTCTTTCAATTAGGTTAATTGCAACACCATGCCAGTATTTGCTAGAATTCCAGTAAAACAGTGTAATAAAACTTTATTTCTATGCTAAAACGCAGCAGGTGGCAGGTGACAGAAAGCTCATCCTGCGCTTACAGCATTTGTACTTTTAATAATGAGTCCAAACACACATTCACCACTGCTGTCCTGTGGAAACTTAAGGAACAGTTTTTAATTGCAATGAAAAAAATACTATGACACTCAGCATGAGAAATACTTACTGGTAGAAATCAGCCTCTTTTACAGCCTCCTCACACCTCTTGAGTGTTTTGGTGTGCTGGTTTTGGAGAGACTGCAAGTCTGCCATGGCCCTCATGCACTGACTTTTCAGACGTTCATAGTCATGACTGGCTTTGGAATTTGGCCTTAAGGAGAAAAGCAGCAAAGGAATCAACACTCGATGCAGCAGCCTTGTGGGGTAGTGTGGCCAAACAACTCACATATGAGGACAGAAAAGTGTTGACCTTCCACTTGTATGAGTGAATTCATAAGATAGGAATGAAATATTTAATTAAATGTAAACAAACTTAGAAAAAAAAATGTGCGCACTGATGTAAGCAATGCAAAATTCCCATCATCTGTTGCACAAGAAACATCTGGTAGAGCTCATTAAACTTAATTAAGCAGGCAGTGTTGGTGCCCTCTCTCTGCAAAGCACAGTCAACATTATTCTAAACAACAGAGAATTACAAGATGAAAACATGGCAACCAGAACTGAGGACACTGACATCACAGTTTCTTCAATTACCTAGAGAATAAACATCAGCAGTTATAAACTCTGCAGCCCTCATTTAGGCAAAAAAAAAGCAAACAAAACAAAACAGTCTACATCATCAGAGTTCAGAGTGGAATGATTCATAGACAGCAGCCAAAAAAAAAGCCAGTGTTACTGGAAAAGAAAAAAAAAAAACACACAATAACACTGACAACAACTTGGCAGGGGGGCCAGGATTTGCACCTGCAGTCGTCGAAGGTGGTCCCAGGCGATGCCAACGCCAGCCGCTTACGGAGCTCATCCCTCTCCCTGGTCACCTGGCGGAGCTGGAACAAGATGGTGTCCAGGTTGTCGCCGGATGGCCGGTTGTCGTTGATGGCTGGGGGTGGGGACGATGCTTCTCCGTTAACAGGTGAACCTGCAACAGTGAGCACATTACCGCAGGCTAGGACTGTTGATCGGCACACACTGGAAAAGTTTCTCTCCCGGTGCATGAATACGTAGCACGTGAGCCCAGATGGCATTAAATTAATCTTGCCTTGCCTGAGCTTTATAACTGAATGAAGGGATACAGGAGACCTTGCAAGCATCTTTAGCATTAGGGGGTGAAAGTGGTCACGGCAACAACTGCCTGCTATGAGATTCCTTTATTATCTACTATTTTCTGTGACTATTTGATGTAGATTTGCAGAAAACTTGAATTTATAAAAACAAAAAACACCATCTGTGAACTCAAAAGTCAAGAAACCATATAGGATTGGGATCCAATTTGCTGCACAGTATTACTAGGACAATGTAAACATTAGCTTAACTTAATAGTTGTTTTAATGCTTTAATTCTATCTATCGTGACTGAGACTGACATTCACCTGATTTGTCTTAACAGAGGAGGCGGTCGTTCTCTTTTACTCTGAGTCCTTGGTCAAGGAGATTCTGACCCACAATTGAATGTCATTAAGGCGTCATTTTCAGGGTTTTGTTTTCTTAGAAAAGAACATCCATGGCAGGAGGACAGGGGCAGGAAATCTGAGGATTATGTTCATCCTTGGCTCAACGTTTGGCCCTTTTGGAGGTTTATGTAACACAGCTGACTCATTTGGACCTTTGTCAAAACTGAGGAAAGCCAGCATGGCAAACTTCCTTAGGGGAAAGAGGAAGGCATTGGGAGGGTGTTGTTTGGCTCACTGGGAGGCTTAAAAGCAAAACAAAAAGAAAACGCTCACCTCCTGGACTCCTTAACCCAGCGGACACTCAGAAATCAAACTAATATCATGATGCAGCCATGATGCCTGATTTCTTTTGTTAAACTTTTGCTCTGTTATGTTGGTAGATGGCACTGAACCTGTCAGATGGGGCATGACAGACACACACACAAACCATAACAGACGTCTTGGGTCATACATACCGACGCTACTGAGGGAGCTGCTGCTTTCTGAGTCAGAAGGCATGGTGGACAGAACACTGTATGTGGAACCTGCCAAGAGAAGACATGAAGCAGTGATAGATTAGTTGACGAACCAATTAAGCACAAGCCTGAATTAATTGCCTACACAGTGTGGAGAGCAATGAATATTACATAGTCAGCTTCATATTCCCTGCACAGTTGTAAGATAAATGCAGTGTAGGGTTTATACTCGGAATAATAACTTCAACACTCTTTCTTATTGGCTCCATATTATCACTCTGGACCACCGTCGTCATTAAACTGCCTTTCCCTCACTGTGCACTCTGCCTCGCTTTGATGTATAGTCCCTGTATGTTTCTGCTACACAGGCAGAATGTCACAGCCGAAACGGGATTTTCTCTTTTTTTGTCAAGCACACACGCACACAGAGAGAGAGACAGAGAGAGAGAGACAGAGAGACAGAGAGAGAGACACACACACACACACACAGAGAGAGGGAGAAAATGATTCTCCGTCTGAATAGCTGTACACAACGTTAAGCTGGGGGATATTTCACACAGGCTACACACAATCTATAGGAGAGGCTATGCACATCCCCATTATACTGCACAGGCCCTGCTCCAAAAGGACAACATAAACATGGCTGACAACGCATACAGAATCTAAATAAAGACAAATCTTCTTAGACTGTATTGTGTTTATTTCAGAAGGCACCGAAGACTTTTCAGAAGACTTTTACAAAAGATTTCCTAAGAAAGGAGCAGATGGGTTTAACTGGTTTTTAGCCTGATTTTTAAAAAAAGGTGCCGATCATCACAATCTATAGTAAAAAAAGGTCATCGTGTCAATCATCACAGTTTAAGAAAATCATCCAGTAAATTTTCAAAAGCAAAATGGGAGGAAAGTACAAGCAGTACGAGTACGAACAAAAAAAAATCTGATTCTAGAGTGGAAAAAAAGGAATAAAAAACAAACATTGATGATTCCAGGAATAAAAAACATAGATAAAAGTGAAAATAATCAGTCGTACTTAAACTGATGGTTTGAACATGTTTTTTACAGCATAGAGAGATACAGATGACACTAATCGAATGTGCCCATCAAACACATGAACAAAGTCTTCCTGTGTACAGGGTTTAAGAGAGCAGGGGGATTGTAGCAGGCTTTGTCAGCAGCAGGCAACAGATTGATGCCAACTGTTCCAGATCTCCATCTCTGTCCTTGCCTCCCCACTGGGTTTCGCTACAGCTCTGGCTCCAGCCCCCAATGTGTGACAAGGCCAAGCCTAATTAACGATGAGCTCTGTGCGACTGAGCCACTCCATCTTAGGCCTTGCAGACAGAGCAGAGGAGAGGGGGGCAAGAGGGGAAACAAGGGGAAGGCACGGAGCAGAGGAGGACAGATGAAAGAAGATAGCCTAACTAAGTCGCAAAAAGAGATAAGGAGGGAGGGTGTTTTTGTGAGACAAAGAGGAAGAAAAGTAAGGAGAGATACTGTGGAGGAAAAAAAAAGAAAGAGGAGCAGGGCGGAAAGGCTTTTAATCTGTTCTGACGTTCCCTGATGCTCAACACTTTTAGTCTGTGAAGTGCTCCGAGCACACAGCTTTGATTTCATATTGTTCCATCAGACGTGATGAGAACCACTCTGGGGCTGCACATCATTACTTCCCTCTTATGCAAAAGCCTTATGCTCATTTCCATGGTTGCAATGAAAAGCAACAACTGACTTCTTGAACCCGGTTATCTGCCTGAACAGGTCTCAGAGTAAAAGATGTGCGCCACAGAGAGGTATTATAGCAGCTCAGCTGAAGGATAAGTCGTTTTTTTTTAAAATACCGTACAATGTCAGAAAAGCTCCGTGCCAAAATAAAAGCCTGAAAATGTGGCGTCTTGAATGCCGTGTTTGATTTGGAAACCAAAACACTCAGATAAATTGAAATCTCAGTAATCTCTATGACCGAGGACACTCGCCAGTCAACAGCTGTGACTCCCACGAATGGTAAAAAAAAATTTGGGACAATCCTCAGTATCTCATTATCTGATTCGGCAACAAGGACAAATATGTGCACCAACATTTCCACATTTAGGATCAGTGTTGATCAGGGCTGATTAGTTAACCCCATGAGGACACCAACAAATGCAGGACCGCATGTCAGGGAGCCAGCAGCATTACCCTTTTCTAGACTTTTAATCATCAACAATAATTAGCAGTAGTCAGTGAGCTTGATCATTTGTAAACATGTCCACTGCATCAATAAAACATGCCTCCATTAAGGCGACATAGATTTAATGATCTACAGTGAGAGAATCCACCACTTTCTGCCAAAATAAAAAGTCAGGATGGACACATCAGGCCTGAGAAATCATTACTAACATTCAGACTAAATTCCAACAGATGAATATATCATGACAGACTTCATCAGGAGCCATTAGTTATGATAACATGGAGAGAGCCGCTGCTACTGACTCCCATCAAAAAGATACACTCTAATAAAAAATAAAAAAAAGGTGAGAAATATTCCAGTGGAGGACCTGAGGCCTGTTGCTACGATGTAAATAGGTCATGGAAGTGCTCGCCCCAACTCTACCTTAGGGGTTCCCCTTCCCCCACTCCTCTTTTCTCCGCTTTCCCTTCCCATCAAGTGATGTGCTCAGCAACCAACAGTTGCATTAGACGACCAGATTATGTTCTCCAGTGCATAAAGCAAGATGACACGCGTTGCCATGGTGAAACTGGATAAGAGGAATAGTACATTTTTGCAGCGCAAAAAAAGAAGAAGAAGAAGAAGTGCATATGAGTTGAAAGGCTGGTGGAGGAGAGCCTTATCAAAAAAAGATGCAAAGTCTGGCTTCCACCGTCGAGTGAGACTAAATTATTCATCAGTTCCAGAAAATCTGACAATGAGATCGTCTCTCAAAAACATAAAAACGCACATTATAATCCGGACTGGACTTTGCTGCTTCAAACTCCGTTTATTGAAAAAAAATATTGAGCATTGAAAACTATGGAGTTCACGCCTGTTCTGTTACCGAGAACATGAGAGACTGCATTTTCAGGGCCACTTGGTACAAGAGGAGCATTAGAATTCCAAAAATAATACTGCGTGTTATTCTTCATTAGTCGCTGTCAGCTCTTCTCACTGTCAGTGAGCAATACTGATTTAAAAAAGAAAAATAGTCACAGACTAAGAGGCGAACAGTCTCTGTGCTCTCTTATTTTGTGTCCTCGGCTTTACAGCTATTAAACTACGGAAGCGCAAATAATAACATGGTTGAAACTTACCCAGTCATTTTACAGTGTGCTTAAGTGAGGCTGGAGGAGGATGTGTCAGTATTAATTCTTTTTTTTTCTCCTCATGCTGGACCTCTGTGACTGACCGACTGTGGTTCAGCACAGACCCCCACCTCCTCTGCCTCCATACTGGTTCTTCCAACTAAACGCTGCATGTGTAAAGCTAACGTGAGGTTATAACTGTACGTTACTTTTAACTGTAGAAACATTCATGAATCAACATTATTATTATTTTTCTATAAGCTTTATACAATTACCTGTTTCAACTGACACTTTCTGGTCAGGTTCAGCAACTATTGGGAAGATGTGTTCATCTAAAATACAACATTATCCAGGTTTCTGAACATTTATTGTTGGTACAAGGTAGCTGAAAAATCAGGACACAACTGCAGATCATCACAAACCTGGATACTGGATACCTGAATGTGATTAAAACCAGGGAACTACTTCATCGTACACCTGTATCCTACAACAAAATCTGTTTGACGTTTACGTCAAGGTTAGTGGTGTTAAAAATCTGCAAATAAACATAACACTTGTGTCCATTTCCATCCCTGCACTCTGGGACTTCCAGTAAGCCGTGCGGTGGGCCAAACTCCTGGGGAGGCAATGACACCACAGACCCGGATTCTGGGCAATGAGCCAGTGAAGCCTTGCTGCTGGAGTACAGGATTGATCATCTGATTTATGGAGTCTACACTGAGCATAAACATGAGAGACATCCAACATGATGACTCCATGAGCCAGGATTACTCCAACGCACGCACACAGCGCCTGACTCACGGCTCCATGTTCATCTGGGCCTGTGGTCAAACCCGCCCACACGTTTCACTCATAGGTCCGAGAGACTGTCTGAAAATAACATCTTCCTCAGATGCAACCATTTGGATTAAAACACGTAAAGACATTAAGTGGAAAAACAAAAGGAGATACACAGAAGGAGGCCTCCAGACAGGCAGACCCATCAGAACAGGCTGAGCAGCACCACAGTAAAGCCCGGCTTATTATCAGCCAGACAAAATGGGTCTTCTCTCTGCAAAGAACCCTGGCTCAGCATAAATAAGACACAATTTCTTTGTGAACAGCTTGCCTGTGTCAGGGGTTGGGGTCAAAAAACAACAAGGTGAAAGATGTCTGCAACATGTACTGCAAATGCTCTGCTACTCAGATACTACAAACATAAGCCAAAACACGACCACAGAGCTCGTCTGTGTGGAATAAACACACTACTGGAACTTGGACAATCTTCATTCTTCCTTGTCTTTAATAACAAGGGAGACTATGTTGATTCAGATAGCATTGTCATAGTGTGAGTGATTAAACTCAAATCCGTGTGACAACTCATGCTATTAATGTTAAAAATATAAGCATTAAAATCGTACTTCAAGGTGTTTTGGTAAAATTGCCTTATTTGCTAAAGGTGCAACCCGTGTAACCCCAAAATAGTTGATTAGAATCTGCTCAGTGACCTTTGTCGCACATCATCCCTTGTTCTCATTTCTAATCTGTACAAAACAGTGGAGGCGCTTAATGTAATAATCATCATCTCGTTTTGCTGGTGAGTCAAATTTGACCTGGGGTCATGTGCCAAAAACTGGAAGACCAATGAGTAAAAGGAGGTAGAGCATTAAACAGATGGAGAGACAACACATGTGGTAGGAGGAGGGAGAGAAAGAAAACACAGCAGAACAAAGCATAAAACAACAACAAAAAAAAGAAAAAAAAGAAAAATCCTGGTAGAGATGGTGGGTAAGATGAGGAGAGAAGCTGTTTATTTCCATGACTTCATAGCATTAGTAAACATTTAGATCCTGGCATTTCCTCTACCGTATGGGGTAATTAGGAAGTGGAGGAACATGTGTAAAATGGTAATGAAGTCCTGTTCCACAGTACAGCCTTCTGGCTGTGGTTCGCACATTCAGAGTGTAGTTAAACCTGCCATCAGACATTACCGCAAAAGTGGAAAGAAAATATACAAATGCATTTTTACACTAAAAAGATGCTGTGTTAGAGAACAATAGAACTAAATAGGAACAATAATAACACCACCGACCCAGTGGAAGCATTCATTTAAAACCTCTCCGCTCCCCGGGCCTTTGTTAGATAGATTTATCGACATTCAACCCTATGACAAACAACCCTACACTATCACTACTGCCAATTACAACTCTAGGTAAAACTAATGATTTACATTACTAATTCATCTAGAGCCAAGCCAAAGATATTTAGTTTACCGTCAGACTAAAGAAGATTATCAAAAATAGTCGCTGATTAATTTAATAGTTAGTTTAATAGTAATTAATCAATTAATGATTGCGGCTCTATGTAAAATGCCCATCACACTTCCCCAGAGGACACAGTGACTTATTCAAATTGCTTATTTTGTCCAACCAACAGTCCAAAAATAACTATAATTTACTACCATAAAACAGAGAAAAGCAAATTCTCACATCTGTGAAGCAGAAACCTTTGCATGTTTAGCATTTAGTTCACAAAAGCATGAATGATTAATTGATTAGAAATATTGCCGCTGATGAATCTTTGATTGGTCGATTAATCATTCCAGCAGTAAACTATACAGTCCACAGATGGCTGCTGGGTGGCCTTTATTTCCTTCAGGAGTACTTATACAACAACAACAACAAACAACTTGGCCCATTTCAATTGAAGCCTGCTTTGCTGCTTGTACAGAGACACTGCAATGTAATAAAATACATAGTGACAACTCAAATAAAATGTGATCTACTCAAATGTCATCAATCACATCGAGGAGGGACATCGGTTGAGAGCAGATGAATCGACGGCTTCCTCTGCAAACCGGGAACACAACATGGAGGCGAAAAAAGTGGTAAGAGGGGGTTAAAAATAAAAAATAAAAAAAAGGAGAGAGTGGGCTGACGAGGTGAGTGACAATGTGCGTCACCGAATGACAGACACTGACACAGACAAAGAGAAAGGAGGAAAGTGAGGCCAGGTCCAGCCCATGGGAGATATTTAAGAGTAGCGGTCATGACAAGAGCGTCAGGGTCATAACTCACTCTGTCTGTCCACTGTGGTTTATGGAGTAGGACAGAAACTGGTTGACAGAAAGGACAGCCCCCCCCCCTCACCCCCACCAACACACACTGCCTATGTCCTAGGCTGCTGTACACAGAGCAAGCTGCTGACTGGGCAATTTGGGCCTGCTCAACTTCTCAACAAAAGGCCTGTTGTCTCCCTCTCTCTTCCTATCACCCTCCTCTGTCTCTGTGGTGTGTCCCTCCATTTAAATGTGTGGAGAAAGGAAACCAATCAGTTGGATGATGAAAGAAATATAATGAGAAAAAAAAAAGTAAAAAAAAAAAAAAAAAAGGAAGTGGATGGTGAGTCCAAGACGGTGAGAAAATGAAGGCAAACGGATAACAGAAGAGGATGGTGGTGTGGTGGGTGTTGCATAATGTCAGCAAGGATTGTGTTGCTCTCCTCTCAGAGTTTGTTTAAATCACTGTCACGAGCTCTGCAATCTGAAGACAGATAGAGGAGAAAGGAGGGGTGTGTGTGTGTGTCTGTGTGTTTGTGTGTGTAGGTACATCTCTTCTGCAACTCCTCCAGGTAGACCGTGGCCCATGTAGCGCAGGGGGATGGGCGCACAATCCGCGGCATGATTGCAGCAGCTTGATCATTTATGAAATGAAATGTCACTATGCAACATAACAAAAAGTCTTAATATTCTGAGAAAATCTGCAGCTTAATCAGAGTTTGAGAATTTGTTTTTTAAAAAAAACAAAACAATGATTTATAGTCCCCTGACATACCGATGCTCAAAATTCAATAATAAATGTTTTGGTTGTTTGTGCTTTGCAACAGATGCGTTAGAGTTTGCCAGCCAAACACTAATAATTTACAGAGACCAGGCTTTAAACTATTGAGCGTTTGTGTGCGCATCTGTGTGCTTTTCCTTTGGGCTGCGGATGTTTTTTTGGAGTTTGGATGATTTCATATGGGTGCGTGCATGAAGTCTCAGCTGGCAAAGACGGAGCATCTGAGAACAAGAGCAGGCAGGCAGGCAGGCAGCATGAGAGGAGGACGAGTTGAGAGCAGGTTGCTATCAGCAAGACTCATCACACACACTCACACACCCTGTGTCATTCACAGGCACACCAGGGCTCGGAAGATGTCATCCCTATGTGCCGTTTGTCCTCGCTACTTTGCCTGGAGGTGCTCATTGAGCAGCTTGTCTTCGGTCTCTCGCAAGTGTGGTTAAAACGTGGTAATCGCATCAGCCGAATCACTACATCAAAGATAATAAAAAGCACATAAAAAAAAAAAAAACAACAACCACACAACGCTTGAGTGGAAACAGGCAGCCAAGAGCGTGGCGGCTAATACAGAGGGGCTGTGGAGGCATGATAAAGCATGTCTCACAGAGAGGGTTTACACCAGAGAGAGGAGAGCAGGGCCTAATCCTCAGTTGAATAACCACAGGCTGAGTAGCCAGACTCACTACTGGTACTCACTTTCTCCTCGCACAGAGCAGGTCAACGCTGAGTCTATAAAAAGGTGTGTGAAGAAAAGCCCAAACCCTCATTGTTCAGGCCTGCCAAAAGCCAAGGGACTAACACAGAGTCCGATTTTTACAGGCGATCACAGGTGAACAGCATTTTCTGCGGCAGCAACGCTCAATACAAGGAAGTAATAAGGCTTAGAGAAGCATTAGCTGTCAAGTCAGCAGAGCAGCAAGACATCCATTCAGCATTACCTGCTCAGGTCTGTACTATGAGTTGGCAGCTGTAGACTACGGATCACATTGTGCACTAATAAATGGCCTTAAGCTTTAAGATTCAGTTAGGTCAAAATGAGGTGCCAGATAGCCTGCATGGTTGTTTTATATGTGATGCACATGTCAAAGAGAGGCGTCGCTGTGCATCGCTTCCCTGCTTTCGGATTGGATCTCAAGGCTCATCCTGCGTTCAGGCCCTCAGGTTATGACACTGGCCGTGAGTAAGCCGCTGGTATACAGTGCAGTCATTCAGATTGAGACAAAGCAAAACAAAACTAGGCAATGATTTTTACACTTGGTTGACCTTTGTCTCTGGGCAACAGCAACCAAAAGAGCTCGATTGTGAGGACGGAGTATACAACGCACACGACTACAGTGAATATACTGTAGCACCTCATCTCTCCAAAATGGGAGCACAGACTGATCTACACCATGCTTGCTTAGGTTTGTAAGCGTAGTGTGGATAGGCTGCACATACACACACCCATGTGCAGGTCGATATGGACCAACCTGTCAGCAGTACACCCGTTGTCATGGAAACAAGTCAGGCTACCTAATGTACCATAACCATATCATGCCACTGATAACAAATTGGAGCTAGTGTTGGATATCATCGGATTGATCTTGGGTTTTTTTTTTTAATGTAATGTACAGAGTAATGATACAAATATCACAGACTGCATTTAGTAATAATCCTCACACCATAACTGTCCAAGTCAACTCTGCATCATGGGTGTGTGATGTGTGTATTGCAGTGACTGGGAGTAAGCTTAAAAGTCCTCATCTGAATTAATCACAAGGGGTGCGTTATGTTCTGCAGGCTATAGTGAATATTTAGTTTAAAAGACAGGCCAGTGCATTAGGGTTTAAATGCATATTGTAAGATATACCTTTTCCTGCACAATGATCACATTGTTATCTTTTTTTTTTTTTTGCTGTCCATACACTGTTTTCTTGAGGCCAGACCACCCAGATTGCACTCATGGGAAAGGGGCTGTGCAGTGGTTAGTCCCCTCGTCCTCTGTTACAAATCAAAGCATGCTCAGGAGTAGTTGCTGTCTCGGTTCTTACCGGTGGAGTGGTCCACAGGTCCCCCGCCGTTGTTGCTGAACAGGGCAGTATACAGGTCAGGGTATGCCTTCTCCAGGGCCACACACAGGTCGAGGAAATGGTCGCTCTCCTTGTTCATCAGCATCTTCAAAAGGTGGTCTACTTTCTCGGCGCTGGACGAACAGTTCTGGTCCAGTTCGAACCTATCGAGTTGACTCAAGGTACCAGAAACTATCAGCAGCTCGATGACTCGGTCCGCATCTGTTATGGACTCCAGTAAGTTCTGGTGGCACTGGTCTAGCAACTCTTTGTGCTTTGGCTCCATTGCTATCCGCTGTAGTTCCGTAGCTTCCCAGCTAACCCAGACGGCCAAGTGGATGTAATATCCTTACCGATCAAAAGTACCGAGCGATTATTGAACTCAACTTGTCGCGGCTCGCAGAAGTTCGCCGGAGCCACCACGACATTAGGTTGCACGGGAGATTAATTTTTATAGCATATTGAAAAAGGCACAAGAAGCCATATTTGTTGCCCAAGGCTGTTGACTGCACTAAACAGCGATACATTTTCCCATCTTACTCGTGTGTGGCAGTTCAGGTCGTTTTTTGTTTCCTCTCTGAGTAGGCTTCGGCCGAACACATTTTCCTCTCCTTGTGTATCATTTAATGCGCCCTTCGACGACTCAACTGCTGGGAAAAGTCACGTAACTCCGCCGCTGATCCTCAGTTACAGTGTATCCTCCGCCATGTCTGGGCAACTCAGCAGCTGCTGCCCGCTGTCAATCAACGTGCCGTTCAATGACCATATAAGGTGAAATAGGGCGGGGTTTGACAAAAAAACACACCTATTTCTTCAATGGGGCGTACACATCAGGCTGTAGTACGTCCAAAATCCCAGGCGGAAAAAAAAGAGAGAGAATGGATATAAATTACATGAAGATACTTTAAAAAAAATGTCGACGTAGTGGTAACTTAAACGTGTATAAACAATGACCTCATCTTTACCATCCATATTAACGAATTGTAATTTTAACAATTGTACGAAGCTAAAATTATATTTTGCAGTGATTGAATGTTGTACAAAGTACAAATTTTGAGGTACTTTATTGAGTATTTTCATCATATGCTATTACCTATGCTCCACTTCAATTCAGGTACAAACATATAATACATTTTTCTTTTTTTTTCTATATTAACCTTTGACACAATGTCAGACTTACTTGTAATATGGATTATTTATATATTGCAGCTCTTTACTGGTTATTTGTTGCTGTCTTTGTGTAAATGACATCAGTATGATGGAACTCACTGTATCAACACAGTGCACAAGACTGACTTATGTCATTAAAATAATTAATAATAGTTAGTCAACAACTGTTGATAATATTTTAATTTTCACAGGCATACCAATAAAGATATTTAAAATAAATAGTTAACCTCACTGACATTCATTCAGTATTTTATTTAGGATAAATGCTAAAGCAGCAATAAAACTGTAGGGATTTTATTCAGTCCTTGCATAACGCTGTTGCTGTAGCCACAGGCTTATGCGCCATGTTTCTATATCCAAGGTGCAACGCTGCAACCGATTTCAGTATGCGCTGTATCTGCTTGTTGGATAAGATAGAAGAGGGCATTTACCCATATGTGAACATATAAGCAATATCTGAGGCTGACAAAGAAATGTGTATTTCAGCAGGATTTGTGAAATACAATATGATGATGATGGATGCACTCTGCCTGCAGTCTACAGCTGAATAAAGATTGTTGGCACAGAGGCAGGCGTCTGCAGGCATACCTCTCAAACCGTGACCTTATTCATGCATGCACTGAATCTCATTGTGACATCTACAACTCTCTCCCACTCCCTCTCCCCCGCTCTTTCTCTTTCTCTGTCATGCTGGCTCCGTAGCTTGTGCAACCATGTGCTATCCTATTAGATGAAAAATTAATTACAATTCATTCATATCAAAGGGAAGCAGGTCCCCACTGGTTGTGTCTGTACCCTACTTCCGAGGACATGCATTTGAATAGAGAAGACAGCCTGATGCTATTTTATCTCGGGGGTAAATGAGTTTATTATTTAGAGTACAAGGGGTGGTGTTTCTGACTGTCTGATAATTTACTGAAATATTATTAGCAGATTTCTCTATCAGACAGACAGACAGATAATAGCTTTATCTTTTATTAAAGAGACTGACAACATTAGAGATTTTTTTATTGCCAGTCTTTATACATGTGTGTACTAAAGGTGGCAAAACAATTACATCACTTTTGCTTCTATGCTTCCATTTACTGCGTTTACATAATTCATTGGTGTATCCAGTTTATCTCCATCCTGTGAGAATGCACCAGATTGTTTACACGGTGATGAAATAACATTAACCAGTTTTGAAAGGAAGCTGTGACGATATGTTGGAAGAGAAGACATTGTTGGTGTCCTTCAGCATCATACTGACACTTTAATGTGAAGCTATTATTTCCCTACGGTGCCTAAGACCTCAAGCCAGAGTGGAGTGGATTCCCATAGGATTGGATCAGTTGTAATAGACATTAAATTAGGCAATTCATGGTTTTTAATTAACATTGAATTACACAGCCTTCAGCTGGACACCTGCAACAGATGGAAGGTTTTCTGATCATAATGATATGAAAACTACAGTGGTGTCAGAGCCATGCTGAAACACTTTGAAATTAGCTTGTAAAAGGCATCTAATAATGTCTGAATGATCTTCTCAAAACCAATCTAATTGCACCCAATCTTCATTAAAATTCTAGTTATAATCTAAACATCTATCTAAAGCCTTCAAGGCCTCTCTGCCATTGCTAGTCAACTATAACATGACACGATCAAAAAGGATTCTTCCAGCATGGCTGTTTCCCAGGGGTCCCCCAGGCCTCTGACAGGACTGCAGACATGCTAGACTTGTTTAATGTAGCCACGGCAGCTTTATGGATGCCATCAATTCCACTGGCTCCCCCCGCCTCACTTCACAGAGTTATTGATTGTAGTGCAGTTAACTCACACACATATACACACACACACACACACACACACACACACACACACACACACACTACTGTAGCCAGCAGAGCGCTCAGCCACATCTCCATAGTCAAGTGTGTTCAACAGCATAAGTGAAGCCAACATAACTTAATAAGACAAGGAGAGCTTCATGTGCAGCCACACATGTTGGCCTTACAGCCCTTGAGGATAGAGAAATTATTATCTGTGTTGTGTTGAGCATTTATTAAGGAGCTCTGCTCTTTGAAATCCACACTTCTAGTGTAGCTGTTGAATAAAGACATCACTGTCCTCCACTGGCAAACTGAGTCTACTACCAAGTGCTAACTGTAATAGGGCAGTCATGAAATGGTCATGACAGTTTTGGGAGATTATTATAATTGATAAGTATGTCATCTGATGAATTTTAAAGTGAACCAGTGAAGAGATTTGACAGATGTTCATTTAAATTTTACATGGATGCCGATTGCTAAATAAAACCTAGTTTTCAAAGAATTTAAAAATGTATTTGACATGTGAAGATTCAGCATTGATCCAAAGTAAAACTCAAGATAAAGTCATTCCCGATTTAATAAAATTTGACACTCGAGTCTTGCATGCTTGGAAAGACATGGGTACGATACACAAGTTACAACATGATAACCAAAGACTGTAAAGCGCATAGATAGATAGAAGAGCTTGTACAATTGGGGAAACATTGAGAAAACTTTTGGATTTAGCTGCTATGTATTTTGTCTTATTATTTATTCATCTTTGCTGAAGATTCTAAAATAAGCTAATAAATGAACCAGATATCATTAGATAACTGATCATATTGGCACAGCTGAAATAAAACATCTTAAAAATATAGCTCTTAAAATTCAAATGTAACTTTTTACAATTTTTCATTATGGCAATGTATATTCAACAAAAAAAATCCAGCAATGATATATTGATTGTAAAAATAAAAACATTTTTTGTGCATACTGTATGTATAAAAATAAGCATGAATAGAAATATGCAAGGCTTTGTTCAGACTGCCAACCAAATCTTTTTTGCATATCCAGATTCTATCCAGATTCATCCAACTGCAATTCTGACATCAAATCCAGAGTGACAGAAGTTCATCAGTGAAGCCGAGCAGAATCTGCTACTTGCAGAGCGATACAGAGAACAAAAGGGACAACAACAGTCTGTGGACGGATGCTGAAATAAATTGTCTGCTGGCATTTTGGAGGGAGTGTAAGATGGGTCTCTATTGCCCCCACGTTAGAAAAGGTGCTTTACCAGCGTACGTAGTTACTGACACCTACATCATTACCACAGCAACCCATAAAGATAGGTTAGTGATATCTGGACACACAACTGTGATCTGATCACTTGCGACAGTGTGGACAGTCTGTCTTGAAGATATGATTTAAGAAACAAATCAGATTCGCTTGCAGTCTGAACAAAGGATAAGAGGTTCTAACAACTAGGTAAACATTGCATTGAGAGCATTTGGCATGGCATGCAGGTGTGCAGTTTGTGTATACTGCATATATGTAAGAAATAAACAGATTATCATAGATATATATTTAGTATAGCAGACACTGTCTTCTTTTCAGTCACTGCCACCACAGAGCTTCAGTAGGAGTTTCTTGTAGTCACCCGATGTGTCTCCCTGTCCATGAAAGGAAAGTGACAGCAAATGAGTCAGATGTATGTCTTAAAACATCCATTCTGTTGTGGGGTTATTTTATTTAATATAATTGTATAAAAACTAGTATGATGATGATACTTATACTTACAGAGATGTCCGTGTACAGGGACTTGTGGTAGTTTTTCACATATTCCTGACGGATATCCAGCATGTCGACCTCAGAACGGCTGACCATGATCCTGATAAGGGTTGTGTCTTTGGTTCCAGCTCCCTGGGTGCATATAGTGCAAATTAAATATTATATTGTACTAATATTTAGTAATGTATTATCCAAGCAGGATTGGGTGTCTCACCTTCATGGCCTTGTAAAGCCTCTCTGCAAAGTAGGCTGGTGTATTCTTAATACACTTCACTGAAACAGAGAAAATATTTACTTAACAATACAGCGTTCTCGTTCTTTATTTAAAAACAAAAACAAATCTAAATGAGGATTTTTTTTTTTTTAAAAAGACAACAATACTTTACTTAAATACTATCTGAAAGTGATCTGAAAATGAAAAAAAATTTTTTTCAAGCTATGCATAGGAATATAACAGAGGATGACAACATGCAAACTTGAAGCTGCATTAATTAACATGTTTGTATTTAATGAACTGCCTATTTGGATTGCGAAGGAGAATTGTAATTTTGAATGTATAGATAATTATCTGTAGCCCAACTGAGCTTTTCAGCCTGTTTAAGGCCAGGGCGTTTACTGTGTGGGTGTCTGTTTCTAGCAACAAAGCTCTGATCAATCCACTGTATACCAGTCCAGCACCAAATGGCAGAAAGAAAAAAATCCCAATAGGTATTTTCACTTGAAAACGGGTGGAGATCAAATTAGGGGAAAATGGATTGTCAATGTTGGATTTAAATTGGACCCTTATTGGGTGATAATGTTACATTGTGCCTGCTAGATGTGCAAAATACTGTTTGCTTATATGACATGACAACTTCATTGTAGGTTTTTTAGGTCCTAAGTTTGTCTGCCCTCTATTGGCCAAATACTGATCAATGCAGTTTTAAAAGCAAGTTATATTTGGAATAAATTACAAATGTGAAATCAGAAACACAACATCAGAACAGTAACACAGACTGAACACTGCAGTGCACACAATGAAAATGTATTGACTGGATGCAATACGAATGGAAAGAATAAAATAAAACATTTAAAAGCAGGTTACTGTACCATAACCCTGAGAAATGTTGGCAAAAAAGGAAAAATAAACAACAACAAAGAAATTATGCATGTAACAGGGTTCCTACCTACAATAGTACATTTATTTTCAAAGGTATATTCAGTCAGTCAGTTTATATGAATGTAACATCAAACATATACTGCAGACAAGCCTACACTTGTCATTAACTAATTATGCACAGCTAATTCTGACTCTAACAATACATGTGTGTGTGTGTGTGTGTGTGTGTGTCTATTCTTACCTACTGCCAACATGCCACTCTCAAGGTCTCCGGACATCTCCCTTTCGATGCTCTTCTCGATATCCCTGCCACACATTTTCTGGTACTCCATAAACACTACGCGCACACGGCCACGCATCCACACAAACGCAGACACACAATCAGTAATATAGCTAACAAAGTACAACTTGTTTTAAATGTTAAACTGATAAACTTCCTGTATGCTTGTAAACAATTCTTCATAAGGAATACCTGCTCTGAGGTGGGGTTTGCTCCTGGCGCATAAAATGGCATTGAATTTGGACTCATCTGTTCCCAGCTTGTTCTCCCCAGCAGCATACAGGGACTGTACGGAGAACAGAGATGTGTAAAAAGCAACATGTCAACATTTAGGGACTACCATGTTGGAGAATCAAACAATAATTATGAATGACAATAAAGTAGATTTCACCTGGGCATCTTGTTTAGCCAGAGAGATGTCAACAGCTTCCCGTTCGTCACGATTACCCTGCAAAGTAACAGAGGAAAAACATCCCAGATGGTTTATGATTGTAGTTGCTACAAATCATTTATTATACAGAATCTGGTTTGTAGCTGTACCTGCGCAAGAGAAATCAGGAGTCTACGGAAATGGCCTGAGGTATCCCCACTAATGGAATTCTCCAGTGTCTTCTTATATTCTGAAATGGCAAAAAAGTAAAGTATTAATATTCAAAACACAGATTTTGAAGGAATATAATATATTTGGATTGAAATTGCCAGTAATCATTCAGTACATTTTTGTTTTTATGCTAAGATTATTTTAAGTACGTTTTTTTAAGTAACAACTGCATTCGAATCACAAGGTACTAAAAAAAAAATCTTCATTTAAAGAAACTGTTAAATATTTTAGGAGTACATTGTTTCATGTTCTTGCTTTTTTAGTGAAAGAAGATTGATACCACTCTTCTGCACCTTAACTGACGCTAGAACCAGCAAATGATTAGCTCTGTCCAAAGTTTTAAAAATCCTTCTACCAGCACCTCGAAACTCACTAATTGACACATTATATTTCATTTGTTTCATTCATACAAAAACAAAATGAAAAGTTGTGGTTTTATAAAAAGTTACATGCTCAAACTATTTTTTGGCTGTGCCAGTTGCTTTTGGAGTCTCCGCTTGTTGCCTGGCAAGTAACCATGGAAAAATGAGAACAGTCATTTTTTTCAGGCATCTGAACTTGAGTGCAACTGATGCTGCTGGATATTAAATTTGTCAATTTATCAGCATCTAGATACTCTTTATACAGTGTGCTGTGAGATAAAAGAAAAAAGAGCTGCCTTGAGGCATCTCACCTTGTCTGTAAACATTATTTATCTCCTTGATTTCAGCGTTGGAGCGAGAAGACAGGATCTCTATCAGACAGGCTTCATCAGTTCCAGCTCCCTGTTAGGAAGACAGAACAATGATAATCTGACTCTAATCTAGTAGCAGTTAAAATACTTCACGTTTCTTTTTTTAGCAAATCATCTTTCAAACCTACAACTAATGCTAATTTCCTTTTCATAACAATCCGTGTAAAATGTTTTATAATTGGGGGAAAAACAAAAACAAAAAACAAAAAAAACAACAAAAACAAAATGATGATTATAAAGCATTCTATGACACAGATAAAAAATATCCGCAGGTTTTGTTCTTGAGCATTTACCTTGATGGCCCTGTTGAGCTCGTAGGCATCAAACTCAGCTGGGGACTTTAGCATGGCCATGACCAGCTTCCTGAAGTCCCCAGACAGTTCTGAATGCAGGTCCTTAATCAGATCCTGAAAATGGAAACACAAACCATCACTGCCTGCTGCTGTGAAAAACCGACTGCAAGATACTCTGTGGTGTAGCTATAATGAGCTCTGTGGACATCCAATCCCTTCTCAATTTTACTGGCAGCACTAGCACCTGTTGTCTGCAAGTCAGCAGGCAATTCTGAGCCATGTTTGATTCTATATTGGTAAATGGTGTTTGATTTGTAAGCACAATTTTAAAAACAGTTGAAGGACTCTTAATGTGAATATGGTGTCAGTTATAACACAACAGTTATAAACACAAACTCTTGAACAGGCCTGTTACCTTCCCATACGAGGTTTTGTAGGCCCGGGGCAAAGGAACACGCTGCTTGATGGAGCGACTCCCCAGTAATTCAATAATGGCATGCTCATCAGTTCCTGCACAGACAAGTCAGCGCAACAAGTCAGAGACAGATCACAGATTAAAAAAAGTAATAAAAAAAACCCAAAAACATTCATACTTAGAAACACTGAAAAATAATAAAGTTTTCCTCAAGGAAAGATTTTTTTTTGTCAACTAACAATTATAAGATGCCTTTGAGTAGTTGATTAGGTTCATTAATTTTGAAATCAGTGAAACTATTTCTCCAGGTTCATTATCCAATAACAACATATGACAATTTGACCACCCCCCCAAAAAATCTACTAAAGTTCTTGGTCGACTAAGAAAGAGGGCAACAGTTAAAATATACAGTGCATCATGTACATCCAGAGGAAATTATAGCGCAGACGTCGATAAGAAATAAAATCACAAGCAACAAACTCTGATCAACTCATCTGTCATAGCACTTACCGAAGCCCTTCATGGCCTTTCTCAGGACTTCCACATCCTTGAGAGGGTCAGCTCCAGGAAAGTCCTTGATTGAGCCTCTGAATCCTCTCTGAGAACAATACAGTCATTTCAACAAAGATTCCCTTCCATTTTCAATATTACATGGTAAATCTAAAAATGTGTGTTTAACATTTCAGAACAAAGAGGCATAGTAACAAGACTGTTGTTATTCCTTTTTAACCAATCAATTCTCTCTTTTCAGTGTTCCTTACATTGATATGTGGAGCTATTGGCATGGCTCCTCCTCCATAGGCTGGCATTGATGGATTTGGTGAAGGAACCTTTGGGTACGCCGGCATAGGTGCTGGTGCTCCTCCATAACCAGGCATGGGTGGGTTGGGTGATGGTGCTCGAGGGTAACCAGACATATGTTGGCCTGGCTGACCAGGGTAGCCCATCCCCGAGCCTTGGTGTTGGGGCATGGCTCCGCCTGGCTGTGGGTACAGGCCATATGACTGTTGGTTAGGGGAGGGGGCACCATACCCACCTGGCTGAGGGGCAGGTGCGTACCCCCCAGGGGCTTGGGCGAACAGGGATGGGTTTGAAGTAAAACCCCCCATGCCTGCAGACATCTGGTTGGCCTGTGATTTTGAAAGATTGGCATCCCATAATTGTCACAGATTCATAATGATATGATACATTTATGTAAAGCACAGGTTGCTGGTCACACCTTTTTTGAATTGGATTTCTTAGTGGAATAACAATTATCTACATCAATGTTTATCAAGTTTTCAAGTAAATGCCCCTTATCTTGGTTCTAACTTCAGGGGAAGACTGAAGTTAATGTTCCTGATGTTTTGAATCTCTACCAGTAACATCATATACAGGTATCCAAAAAACATGTGGCCATGCTATATAATGAAATGGAAATTCAGATATCTGATAACACAAATTAAAAAAAACACAACACAGACAAGACAATGGATCAGAAAATAAAGAGATAAAAGATGCAAAAGATCGATAGGTTTTTAGAAACAAATTAAGTATGTTACTATTTTTCTCATGCAAGAGAACTTGAAAGAGAAGCTGAGAAAGAAAATCGCAATGCTGAAGATTTTAGGATGTAGACTTTGGAAAGATCTTACCGTAAAGTGAAATGACGTGATATTCCTTTAACGATTGTGTAATTCATTCTAACTGGAATATTCAACGCAATAATCTGATGATGTGGCATTACAGATATAGTAAGAATTTTGTAGGTGCAGGTGATTTTCTTTAAGGTTAAACTTACCATGCCAGCATTGTATCCAGGGTTGGATAAGTTAAGACCTATGGAGGGATAACCACCGGCAGGTCCACCTCCCCAGCTGCCTGCAGCAGATAACAAGCACAAATTTGTTAAAGAAATGTTTTCCTTGCTAAGGTAGTTAAGGATATATCGTGCTACTAAATGCCTGGAAGAACTGAGAAGGCGGAGACAGAAATGACTCTTCTTACTGGAACTTCCCTTTTCCTCACTTTCCAACTAGTCAACAAGTAGGTGAAAGGACGCTGGACAGAGAATGAGAGTACTGTGTGAATGATGGACTGAGAGTCTTCTTCTAGCAACAGCAGAGGTTTGTTTGGTTTTTAGGAAAAAATTCCACCCTGTTAAATATAAGTCTCATGATCCCTGTTGCTTACAAACGGACATAACTGACCCACTCTCTAACATACCAGAATACCTTTACCTTAAATCAAATGCGACATAGCGTAATGCTAAAGGGTTTCTTGGGATACACATGTAGCTATGTCTGCGAGTCTGTGCAAGTAGGCAATTTGTGCTAACATGTTATCCATAATAACTTGATATAAATGTTTTTTTCTTATAATCATTTAATTCAGTTATAACAGCATTGTGTGAGGCCTTACCTGGTGGTGGTCCCTGTGGGTAGCCTCCAGCCTGAGGAGGATAGACTCCGGCCTGTGGCGGGTAGCCACCGCCCTGTGGCGGGTAGCCACCTTGCTGCGGTGGATAGCCACTTGGCTGCGGTGGATAGCCTCCTGCTTGTGGAGGGTAAACTCCAGACTGAGGTGGGTATGCACCAGGTTGTGGAGGGTAAACCCCAGGCTGTGGTGGGTATCCGCCTGCCTGAGGGGGGTATCCAGGGTAGCTCATTGCTTTAAACATAAAACACAATTGTTAAAAGGGTTGTCAAATATGACTTAACTAACTTAACTAAATAAATTAATGTTCATCCCGTGCAACCATCTAGAAAAAATGCACTGTCAATGCAATTTAATTAAGGGTGAACTTTTCATTTCTTGGCATTGGATCACAGATGTTTTCGGCTGACTTCAAAACCTTCAATTCATGAAAATCCTGTTTTGCGATAGGCCTACTTGTTCTATGGTTTTTTCTCATCTGCTTTGCATTTTATGGGCACAGAAAGATGATTCAGTGTTTGAATAAACACACAGGGAAACTAAGCTATTCTGTGACACAGAGTCAGATGTCAAAATAGATGAGGTAGCAACATTTTAAATTAATATAACAAATATATGACGGCCTACTATCAGATTTGGTATTACAATCACAAGAAATTAAAGGTTTGATTTGTAAAATACTATTTTATACACTTCATCATGCTCTGCTGCTGATGTGTCGAAATGCTCCTTCAACAGTTATAACACATGGTCAGAACAAATTTAGGATATATTGTTTGTTGTATGTATTTAGGATTAAATGGTTGAAACTCAACTGCAGCTCAGCTGCAACCACGTGACATGTAACTTATTTTAGACACATACTGAGAACACGTGACAAAAAAAATAAAAAAAATAATAAAAATCACAACACCAATGCACAGCTATATTAGGAAGTTGTGATGCTCTTATATGAGCAAATTATGATCTTCTACACGTGTTAGATGACAGAAAATGTTATTATTAGCTAGCTTAATCTTAACGTGTCGTTTAATAATATATAGTCGTTTATTTTAGTAGCATTGTGGGGTTTAACTAATGTTGTTGCAACTATGTGAGTCAGTTAACTACATTAACGTTAACATTTAAAGTGAACGACAACAAGCAAATACAAGACAAATACAGGTTAGTGTGTATCTTCCTGTTTTATATCAGTACACTGCTCTTATAAACGTATACACAATGCTAAACAGATTATGTTTAACTTTAGGTCAAAAGAAAACAACCGTTTAACTAGCTAATAACATGATGTGGTGTTTTTAGCTTTGAACCGAGGGCTAAGTTTGCTATTGGTGCTGCTTCAGGCCTGTAACTTACAAATCTCCCTTTTGCCGAGGACCTCCCAGCTTTATTGGCTTAATATGGCTCGGGTAAGCCATTTCAACGGAAACGTGTCCTTAAACCGTGTCTTAGCAGGCTAGCACACAAAAAAAACACAAATAAAGGAACAAAATCAACGCCGCAAAACGAATCCACAACCCAGACGAGCAGTTAGCATTTAGGTAAAATACTTGGTTGAGCAGAAGACGCTCGTTATTCTGCATTGACATTGACTTGCTAACGACAACCCCGAAAAACAGCATTACAAAACAACGTTAACTTACACCACCGAAACGAAACGAAACAAAACGACCGAAAACAGTTGATACGCACCTTACAACGTACACTAAGGTACAGTTTACTATCCTAACTGGTTTATTTGTGTAGTTGTTCAAATACAGTACTTACTTTTGTCTGCTAACAGTCTCTTCCTGGAGAATGTGTTTGGTCATTCGCTGTATTTAAGTTGTGTGGGTGGGTCTCATAGTTTCCATTGACAGGACCCACCCATCCACCTAAAAACGACCATAAGCGAAGAACGTCACGAAGGAAAACGTCACAGACGTCTCATTTAAAATGTCATATTTAACACGTCCCAGGTTTATTATCTTAAACAGACTCTGACCTGATAAGTTTGTGCCTAAATGTAAAACTACGGTAATAAAACCACCTTTTCTTTGGTCTACTGATTCACACATTTAATACTCTTCACAGTAAGCTAACTACACAAACATATAATGTGGGAATCCTATGTTATTACAGTACATTATATTATTCTATATTAGGCCTATTGTATAGACCTACTAAATATGTTTAAGCCTAACTAGCCTACTATAAAATATTTGTTGAAATATAATTAAAATTACCTTCCTCCACGTCACTATTATCACACTTTAGCATGAAGAAATGTACATACATGTCATCTGCTGTCATCCGGTTTTCTGTGCTGTATACATGTGAAGGATATTTGCCACAAGAGGGAGCCATTTTTTAAGATTTCTTCATACCTCTCTGACCTGGCTGCCATCTGCAGGTTTACTGTAGGACTGTAGTTTACTGGGACATCAGGATTGATTAACTAATTGAACTAATTGATCTGTTCTAATGATACTTTTCTCATCCAGTAATCCATCTTTTTTAATCTTATATCACAAATGAATAAATATTTTCTAGGATTAGTCAGTGTTTTAAAAAAAAAAAAAGATATAAAGGTATAATCCTGTGTGAATCACTGCTGACTTGATCAGTGAAGCCTGTTTACTACAATAACACAGTGGCACCACTTTTTAACACGTAGACATAAATGGTATTAATGTTATTAATGATACATGTTATAATAATAAACAGCCCAGAGCTCTAAAAGTCTGTTAAAGGGGTTTAATTTAGCAAGTGATGTGATATGAGCTGAGCTGTTGGTGTGAGAAGTTAGAATAGGAAGATGAACAATATGTCTCAATAGGCTCTTGATGAATATTCATACAACTCGGACGCTGATTGGTCCTCGTCCTCGGTGACGCACGGCCGTCCTCATTAAATATTCAAAGAGTCTTTCTCTGTCCCGCTGCAATAAAGGCAGATAGCGGACCATGGGGAGCAGGGGAAAACTTTTTATACTGACATGTTAGCGCAATGACTAGTGAGTAACATCTAACTGGGACTGAGGCTCCCGGCGTGAGGAGGACAGGCCCCTTTGCGGGAAGTAAAAAGGAGCACTTGACATCTGCCGGGGACGAAACACACAACAGCAACAGAGTTGAGACCAGTCCAAGAATCAGCGGTGGAAAAACCAGCTTAACCATTTGAATTGAAAGATGAGCTTGTTGTCTGCAATAGACACGAGTGCCTCCGTGTACCAGCCAGCGCAACTTCTCAACTGGGTCTATCTTTCCTTACAAGACCCCCACCAGACCAGCGCTTTTGACGCATTCAGACCCGAGCCCAACTCTTCACACCCGGATCTCAGTTTCAGCAAGACTCCCGCAGCGGCGGACTTGAGCTCTTCCCTGAACTCCAACTATCTCAACAACTTCTTTCAGCTGCAGCGGAATGAGGTGAACGATGGCGTGTCGCTTAATTATCTGAGTGTTTCAGATTGTGATAGTGTGTTTGAGTTTAGTGCCACTGTTAGAAACCTACTTGGTTGGTGTGTTGACAGCAAATGTTTCAGCATATACAGCATGGGCTATTCTGGTAGGATACTCATAACCGCCATGATATTTCTTATATGGACAGAAACTTCAAGTGGTCGTTTTTAGCACTTTAGGGTGTTGTTGGAGGAGAAAAAAACACCATCAAACAACATAACCCAACATGATATTATATAATCATATCTAACAGAATATAAGTAGGATGTATCACTACATTTTAAGCCCTGAGAAATATTGTTGGAATATTATATTGATTCCACTGGAGGTCAAAGGTGTTTACTATTTGTTGTCACAGTGTCATCATGAACTCACTGCCGTAAACTGCACAAGAATTATAAGATTGTTTGGGACATTTCATTAGGGAAGCTTATTAAAGCTTAATAACACAAGCTAAACTATATAATTATATAGTGTAATGCTTTAACTGTACGGAGGGCATAGGCAATCGCATTCCCTTTCCCTATAATGTAATTAAATAATGAATGAATAGGTCTGTTCTCAGCAGTTATGCATCAAATTAAACTGTGAGACTGTTAATCAGACATGCCTCTGATCACAGTGAGAGGTAAAGAGGGACAGAGATTGAAATAGATCCCCCCCTGCACGCCTCTCTCTGGAGAGATCCGGCCACTGCAACCTTTTGCTGAGCTCTGCTGTCTCAGACTTCTTCAAATAGACCAGGTTGTCCAAACAAAATCAATCCTTGTTTACTTATTGTCTATTTTTGTAGCCCTGTGTAAGTCCAGGGACAAACATGCAGATAATGTGTGCAGGGTGCAAACCTGATACTGCGGACCACACTGTGCAAAGACCCCACCACCACACCCCTCAAACAAATAATCCCATATTATAGGCAAAATGTATGTATGTTGATTAGACTGCAGTTTCTTAGATCTGCATTACTATGCATTTGAAACACTAGTATTGGGTGGATGGTGTATTCACCACTCATCATTTAACATGAAGCAGTCCTCTGAAAATTGGGTATGCACATCATACATTATGCGCAATTGTGTAATGCAATTCCATCCACATGAGCATAAAGTGTTTCAAACTGAGGGAACACACATACAGTCTGGAAACGGTTTAAGGGGTGGGGGACATTTTGCAAGTCACTATAGTTACGCCAAGTAAAATAAACCACAGCAGAGATTTGATGAAGAGATGAGTGATGTCGTTGTTTTGCAGCAAAGAATCACACAACAGTCTTACTTGATGTAAAATAGCATGTTGTTGTTGATTGAGGCACAGGTCAAATACACTGCAATTTTATCATCTGACGGTTTTGTTTTAAATATTACTTTGTCACTCTCGTAATTCAGTTCCCAGCTAAAAAAAAAAAGACATACTTTTATATAACTTTTAAACGTATATTTAAATGTATATTCCCGAAAACAACTGAAGCTCAGGATAGGAAATGCCACATGTTATCTTTCTGTATTATATTCTCATTTCCAATCTGTATTGATCAAACCTCGTAGCAGTTACCTATACAATTCCCTTTACTTCAAATCAGTCACCTAGTTTTCATCAGACACCACAGCCCTGGTTTAAACACAACAGTGTGAGATTGCCCCCTGCGGTGTGACACCTCAACCCCGTATCTGTGATAACAGTCACACATCTGCTACAGTTGTCCACCTCACTTTGACATGCAGGACATCAGTTCTGTGTTGGGCATCGCATGTATGTACATCCATCGCCACACATATAAGCACACGACCTCTTACTGATCCACTCACTCCCTCACTTGCTCACTTGCACACACACAGACACACAAAATAAACAAACGGTCTCATCCCACCATTTGCAGATGCGTGTGAAATCTGTTTCCTTTGGGCTGACAGTAGGAAGTTTGAAGACAAACTGAAAAAAAAATAAAAAATATGTGAGGTGCATCCATGGAGCAAAGTTTCTTGTTTTATATTTGTTGAAATAAGACTTGAGTATAGCAAATACACACAGAGCAGTAATACTTAGAGATTTAGATGACTAGATGTAATAAATGAACATGACTTTTAAAGCTGGAGCCGGTTAGCAAGACAATCTCACAGCCTGCAGATATAAATGTGGCTTTTGGCCCTGGCTAAGAAACCAAATCTAAGGTTTCTATGCTGTGCAACATTAAACATCAACAGTAACGTTATTCCTCAAATGCAAACTTGGGTCCCAAAAAAGAAGCAATAAGAAAATTAATCTATGCCTACTTACTTACTGACTCACTGCACTTTTACTTGAGAGTGGCATCTCAAACATTTGCTATTAGTGTGGTTAAACTATTGAGTGTCAAGGCAGATAAGTAAACAGTGAGACTGTTTGTGTAGCAGCTTGTCCACAGGGGTTAATTACCTGACCATCTGAAATACGAGCTTCTATGCTAAAATCAGAATAATTTAACCAGGAGTTTGACTCCTGTCTGTTGTGGCTGGATTGTATTTGAACAGAGGAAGATATGGATAATAAGGGGAAATGAGGAACTGCAGGCTATGCTCTCCCTGTTATTAATATTCAGAGGGCATATTCTGTGAATTCACTGGGCCAGTGGCATGCATTGCTGCGTTCTATGGCTCCGAGCAGACTACAAACAGTGACCACGGCTAGTTTACCGCCAACAGTGCATGGTGACATTGCTGATGTTCCACAGACTGGCGAGGGAACATGCCTCCCATCTTGTTTACAATGAGTCATCCTCTGTAAAATCCTGTCTTTCTCTACGGACATGCTTAGTACTTTTCCAGCTCATGAGCACAGCTGGGCCTCTCGCCAGATGCTCTGAATTTAATGAGAGAAATCAACTTGGAAGGGATTTTTTTTTTCTCTTCATTTTTTTTTTTGCGCAACAGAAAATAGGACAGAGAGCACTCAAAAGAAAAATTATTTATTAAACGCAGCATCTCAAACACTCGAGAAATTTAGTATGTGGAACTGTGGTCATGTATATGTCAACAAGTCACACTTTATGAAACTCTGATAGTTGGGAGTTGCGTTGTATGTGATTTGAATGTGAAGGCTCCCCAGTGTTGTACGTACAGAAGATGATACTTGACATATTGAATTTTGTTTGAAGTTTGAATTTAACCATGTGTGATACTCTTCTTATTTTATAGGCCTTAAACAACAACGTGTATAAGAATGTGTCACCCTATGGATCCTTGAACAACATCGTCGATGGACTCAACTCCCTGACGGACCATTTCTCAGATCTTTCCCTTTCTTCAGAGCCAAGAAAGCCCAACAAGAGACCCCCACCCAATTACTTATGCCACCTGTGCTTCAACAAGGGCCATTATATCAAAGACTGCCCTCAGGTAAGATACATAACACACAAGTATTACATAATTGACTCCTCATATGACACAAATAACTTACAACAACAATTTTAACTCCCTTTGTTGGGTATACATTTTGTTCTTTTACATTTTGTTGTGACTTCTTCTGTGTCTTTTCACTTGGTTCTTACAAGCCAATGATGGCACTAAATAGCTTGCCACAGCCAATCTCTCTCTCTCTCTCTCTCTCTCTCTCTCTCTCTGGCTCTGGTCTGACCTACTTGTTAAACAGGCTGGCCTCTGTCTTCTCTAGTCATGTGTGTGAGTGTGTGTGTGTGTATATGATGTGCATCTTAACTGCAATATCGCAAGAAACCATCCGTTGTGAGCATAATAAATAAACTTGTCGGGCAAGGTCATAGGTCAAAACCATCTGTCTTTGCATCGATTTGTCATGTTAGCTGTGGATTTTCAAGAATCAAATAACCACGAAAAAAATATTGTAACAGCTATCTTTTCTGCTTTACCAGATTTCTTTACATGTAGCCAACTATATTATATTAATCCACAAAGTTAAATTCTTTGGCTTTCCTTTTTTCCATCTGATATAGTCTATTATGATGCAGGTTTTTGTTTGATGTACCAAATCAACCTTGAAGTCTAGCAGGGAGGTCACATGCATGCTGATGTGTGACTGATGTGGTCCCAGCTGTTGTCATCTCCTGAAATCGAAGCTCATCTTGCAAAGCATCAGGAGAATTTTGGGTTTTAAATGATCCAAGCTCATTTACTTTATATTAAGTCTGGGCAGATGTCTCTTACTAAGAAGACAGCCCCCATCTGACATGATGCTCCAGGTAATGTAGGAGTGCCTTATCACTCTACATCTAAATGTGTTTGTAAGTACGTATTATCATGTACAGGTACAGTAACTATAGCATAACTGGAGTGAAATTTTGTGGAGTTTTCAGGAGTTGTTGAGGAAGGAACTATAAAATTAGTGTGGTGGATATGTCATGTGGTGTTATATAGCGGCTTGTAAAGGCTGGGGCTGTGTCCTAAAGGTGATCTGATTTCACAGCAGGAACAATGGTACTTTTCCTCAGAACTGTGGAATTTTTACGCAAATTTTTTTTATTTTTTATTTTTTTTTGTTAGACTCACGGTGCCTCATAATCTCTCTCTGTCTCACTCTTCTTGGCCTCTCCCTTATTTCTTCTCTCTCTTTCCCTGGGTGAGGTGCAATAGCCTAACCCCAGCCCTGAGTTTCTTTTGCATGGAATGGTAATGAGGAGCAGATGTGAGATTAAAATGCTTTGACTGCTTTATGACAAATGATGACTGGTCTCAGGAGGTCTGTAAAAGACCTGTGTACAGATGAAATATCTTCTGGACAGCTCCAAACTCCAATGTGTGGGAATTAGATCATCTATTGACAACTCCAACAGGACTTTTGGGCAGTATATCAAGCAGCATGTAACTTTTGCCTTTCCTTTTCCTTGAAATAATCCTGAAGTTGTTGATGCGAGAATTAATCAAATGACATTTACTCAACATTGGAGCAGGTGTACACTAAGTAATACATTACCAAGTATGCTTGTTATCTTTTCCAGGCAACCGTGTTTCTAAAACCACATGCTGTGTACTTTAAAACTGATCATCTCCGGTGTAGCGTTTTAAAATGAAAAGGTTAAAATGGGGTTTTTTTTAAATAAAAAAACTCCTGTGACAGTAGAAACTGTGAAATCAATCTTGCTATAGATTCAGGGGTGGAACTCAAAAATCACACTCAGCCAACCTTTTGGTTTATATTTCAGCTGTTCATTAAACTGCCAACAGTAACTCAAAACGCAGCACCGTCTCTAAACGGCCTCCACACCTACACACTTCAACACCATGTCAATTGTTTAGGTCTCTCCTGGGCTTTTTCCGCCATAAAATTTACCTCCCATTTGTGCTACATCACTTACACTATTGCCCAGTCACCTGTCATTGCATGCCTAGCCAAGGATAGTACATCCTTACTTAACCAGCTGAAGACCCAAATAACAGATGTGACACACAACTTGCAATAGAAACATGCGTTTATAATGACAGCAGTATTCATCTTACCCATTACCCAAGACTTGTGTCATTTTCCAAACAAATTTGAATTTTAATCCCACATTAACATTACACTGTTTGTGCCCATAGAATCTCTGGTATCTGCCTGCACTGGAATGCATTTGGGGATGAATGTGTCCCTACTAATAGTTTGTCCTGTCCTGAGGTGCTTTGCCAATGAAAACAGAGGCTCCTGCTTCACAGAGCGCTGCTGCGCTTGTCATCCTGATCCAGCACAGAGAATCACATGACATGATGTACAGTCTTCCTCTTCTACCTCAGCTCACCACATGTTTTATTGTGCTGTTTTGGTTTGTGACTTTTATCATTGAGTTTAGGTGATGCTCTATATTTTTCTTTTTTGTTAGCAAATCCCACAACTAACAATGAATTGATCCTGCTAATTGTGTATCCAAAGCCTGATATAATGTGTAGTGTATAGTGTGTTTCCAAGTGCCAATACTTCCTCTAGTGTACAATAAAGGCACATCCATGAGCCATGTCATTGTGCTGACTGACATGTTTCTTTTATTTTGATGAACATGGGCATTGTAGTTTCTTTTTTTCACCCTGCTGCTCAAAGTACTCACTAGCACCACATATGTATTAATCCATTGCTGAAAATAGTCCCCAACAAATGCAATATTTATTATGTGATGGTTGGCAGTGAAGGCTGGACTAATGCATTTTTGATTTTGGTATTTTTCATGGGATTTGTTGACAACAAGAAAAAGCTAAAATAACAGCAGGCTAATCCTTTCAGTACAAGTGCAGACACACTGTCTACCTGCTTCGCCTGGTTTCTGCTCTGGTTCAGCCTCCATCCATCATGCACCTACCTTGTATTGAGCTGTTGTCATTAAGATTTGACTTGAAAATAAGTATTTGATATGATTCATATGTGCCAGTTGTATAATTACTATTGACTGGATGTGTTTATTTTACAGTACACATTTGAATTAGTATATTATTGATACTATTAAATTCTTTATGATACAATTATGGTATTTCATGCTTTACAACCACCCTAACTTTACCAAAGTGGACCTTCATTGCTTGGTTCTGAGTGAACGAGTTAGGCAATTAAATAGTTGAGGTTACCAAAGGCTTTATGTATTGCTTGAATCAAAAAGTAATAAAGAAAATGAAACTATTTTTGTCATAATATGTTAATATTGGAACCACTCGTGGAGGAGGCTTGTGGTTGTGCTCAGAGAATTATTTTTCAGGGAACTCTTGGTAGTTGGGCGGAAGCCACAGGCCTGGCAGCAGCTGCCCAGTGCTCCCTGTCATGGGGACAGAGGTGTTATGTAAACTGGCTTTTATTCGGAAAATGAGGTCGCTCCCCCAGTTATGAGCAAAATGTCCCTCACTGCCACACTTTGGCTCCCTTCCAAGATGTCTTCCACTTGCACTCATGATTTGGTTCTGCTCATTGGATTAATCCTTCCAACAGTTGGCCCCACCTCTGATTCGAGTGATCAGAATGATGCATTGAATGACATATTCTTGCAATGTCTCCCTGTTGGAAGATTAACTCATGGAAAATGTCTTTGCCGGAATGCAGGTTTGTGGGTATGTGGGGGTTGCTACTGCTGTGTGTGCTGTGTGTTTTATGTGTATCTGTGAGCTACAGTGGACTCTTAAGTTACTGTGCCATGTCCCACTCTTGGCCATAATACATTCCCCTAGATTAGTCCTTCTGTAATTCTCAGGAATTATACTTTCCCGAGCATCTTGTTAAAAAAATCTTTTGAGAAATATGCAGATGTGTTGAAACTGGTGTACTTATTCATAACATTCATCACTACTACTGCTTTCACCCTTTGGCTTATTTTTGTTAAGTATTTCTCAATAACATTAAATATTTATTAGTAAATGTCCAACTATAACATTAGGAAATCACTGTTTCATCAGGACTGTATGTGTGTGGTTTTATCAGATTTCATTGACAATGACCTGGTAACATTAACTAAAAACCGTCATTATATTTTGACTGTTAAATCCTGATCGCAGAGATACATGACATTGGCCCACCAACTTCTAAACAGTGAGAAAAGCACAGAAAATCTGTCATGTGAATTAACCAAAGAAGTGTTTGTAGTCACGTAGGACCCTATTGTTCATATAAGGAAGCTAACTGAGAATATATAGGTTTTTCAGGGCCTCTAAACAACACTTCAAGATTTCATACAAACACCTCTGAAGCGCCATAATTAACAGGTTACATATTGTTTGTGTAAGCCATGAAAACAAAAGAAACAAATGGAGAAAAATACAGGTTATGGTTTTTTAGGGAAGATGCTGGTAGGTGTTTGTTTTTTTTAACTTTTAAACACACCCAGGCTAGCTGTTTCCCTCTGTTTCCAGTCATCATGCTAAGCTAAGCTAACTGATTATTGGCTGTCAGCCCATATTGCTTTAAGGGCCGTAGCAATGAAAACAAACTGCTTATATAGGGCTGCTGCATTAGACTATGTTTTTTATAGCTTGGATACAGTCAAATGTAAAAAGCTGATGACATATAGATTTGTGTTTTTCGGTCCACAAATTTGATTTATTATGCATTAAAACCGATGACTTCACTCAAACATAAAATGTCATGTACATGTATGTATCAAAAGATAAGAGAGGGCAGTAAGAAAAGAAGAACAGGGTAAGAGCATTACAGTTCCTGTGTTGATCAGAAACACATGAAACCCATTGATCTACATACAGAGCCTTCTTTATTGCACAAGGATAATGCGCCTTTTGTTCAAATAGTTATGCTGACTGTGGAATGCGTGTATATATAGCATCAGTTTCAAACTGTATGTTTCCCCTTTAAATTCGCCTCTGTTGTGGTATTTCAGATAGCACTTTTTAACAGTGAGAGTTATGTTGATGAGGAACCATTCGAGTTACTATGTTATTATACTATATCACTGTTGAATGAATGAGAAAACGATGCGTGGATTTCTGTTTCACTTCACAAGTGCAAATGCTGACATCTCCGCTCTTGTCAATCAGTCAAGCCTATGATTTGGCCTTGTCTAGCATGTATCTGATTGTGACCATATGCCAATTACTGTGATGGGCCTCACACCTCAAGTGGTGGTAATTTCATCAGCAGTCTGTCCTTTGTGACAAATGGTCACCATAATCTCCTATAACAGTGTCAACATGGGGACCCGAGGCGAGCTGTGAAGTGAGTGGCCTCTTCACACCCGAGGCAAAACACGCTTTGAGTAATGTGTTACTCGCCCAAATGTGTGCTTATCGTTTGGTTGTGGTGATAAACTTAATGGCATGTCATCATTGCAGCCCACTTTGTCTACCATAACAAACATCGGTGGTTGTTGTTTTTGACAAAACGTATTTGGTTTAAGCTCCTCCAGTGTTTGCATTTGACAGAGCAGTGGTCCTTTTCCATCTCGGCTGGCAGTCATGCCGGGATAATTGTGCAACCACTTTGTTTTAATGTGTCAGTTTGTTGTTGTAATAGGCGGTGGTGGTAGAGTAGGAGGAGATAATGTGCCAAATACACATTGCAAGTTTTTAATTTACCATTGTTACATCACTGTTGTGTTTCACTGTTAGAAAACCAGTGTTTTAGTCCTGTGTAGGCACACCCAATTTCCTGCAGTGTGTAGCTCAAATATTAAATTCTTAATTGAATCAGGTTTAGTCTTGTAGACGAGTTATGCTTTTTAAGTGTGCTTCTTCTGTACCTTTTCTCTAACAAATGGCACTGTCAACATCTTTTTTGTGTAACCATAGCAAAATTTTAAGGGGGGAAAGGGAATTTGTTTGATATAAGGATGTAAAACTGTACAGAAAGACTTACCTTAAAACATGCTCAGCTTATAAATGAAGATAAACTGTTTATTAGGAATAAAATCAGTAACACCAGTCTGTAGTTTCCAATTAATCTTATTTCTCCATATAGCAAGTATGTTTATTATGGGTCCATGTTTTATTTGTATGGCTGTCACATTCAAATCTGTGGGGGTTGAGTGTTCTTATAGTGCTGCCCTGTTGGCTATAGACTAATACAGTGAATCAGAAACAGTTTAAATGTCTTGCTTGTGGCTAACTCAGTAGTCGTTGAAGGAGGGGAAAGATGTCTTATCCACTTTACCCAGTTCATTTTTTCCTCCAGCTGCTCCTGGGATTTAAACCAACACATCTGCCCCTTCAATTGCAGGGAGTCGATTTCGTAACATATCCTGTAGCATCCTGTAAAAAATTAAAATTTACAGTCAACAACATTTTTCTATTATTCTGTATACAAATAGTCCAGTTTAAATTTCCTGTTTGCAACACATAGCTGCCCTACTTCGAGCCGCTGGCAAAACATTTAGTCAACTTTTGTATTGAAAACATGATGTTAAATTGTTTAAAATAGCTTTCTGTCCCTCTTTTATAGTTAGTCCAGTGCTGATTAGTCAACAGATTTTGTGTGCTTAATGTCATTGGAGATGTCACTGTGGCTGTCCTCTGTGGGCTAATGTTCCTCGAAGGAAAGAGAACATAGACCCCACAACAAGCTTTTCTAATCTCTATTTCTTTTCTCACCTCCACTGAAATATATCCATAGTGAAATCATCTATTTACATTTTACTCTGCCTCCACCAGCTGTTTTCCGTCTTCTAGTCTTTGTTTCATTCCCGCTCTCTTTATGCATCCTGTAGTTAGTTAACCCTGTCGATAACAATCTTTCAACACCACAGTCACACTTTCAGCATTTGTCATGAGAGAATGCCTCACATTTTACCCCCATGATCTTTGTGCCCTGGGGCCAATTGTGACATGGCTGCAGTCATTTTCTTCAGCAGGGAGTTTGGATGTTTCACCGTCAAGCTATGGAGGCACTATTGAATTTGCATGTGTCGGACACAGAGAGAGTATAGTTTGAAAGCCGGCAAAGAGCGCAAGAGAGACAGCGAGCCAACTAAAGGGGAGTGAGGGCACTTCCCCTGAAAGGAAATCAAAGTTAAAAGAATGATAAAAGTGCGGTTTCCTGCCAGCTGGTTTGTGTTCTGTACAGAAATCCCATTCTTCCTTTCAGTTTTTGCTGAGACAACAATCGCACCACTTCCTGTTTTGGTAACCGTGACACTTCAACCCATCTCTGTGAGGCAGCGCACTGTTACATTTACCACAGGCAGGTGAACTCACAGCTGCTCCTGGATTAAATCTTAAAATATGCTGAAATAATAATGGAAACTTCAAATTGATCACCAGGAGGGAGCTGAATGGACATACAATATATAATGCATCCTTAGTGTCAGCCTAACCTAAGTTATAAGATACAATTTAGCTTCTTTAACAGGAGGCTAAGATGACACTTAGCTCATCAGTCTCATCTCAAATGGATTAGTCTCACTTCATTAGGTTTGCACCTCCTATTATCTGATTAATCCTTCTTTCACACTCAGACTAAGGGTGCTTTGTCTAAATTGTCCTAAATGATTATTTTTTATTAGCCCTATCTGGAGAGTTTCTTATGTAACACTTTCGATCAACTTCCTGTCTTACAAACGTGCCACATGCAGGCTGGAGTTAATTAAAGAAAATAAACAATAATGTGTTTGGTGCAGTTGCTTGTCACATTGCTTTATGACAGAAACCAGGTCAGCCACTCATTTTCGAGACTAGTCGCCTTATGTTCTACCTATTTTATTTCTTAAAGTGTCTTTGCAGAATGTGATGACATTACCAGAAATGACTTGTACAGTAACAACACTACTGTGTCACTGGGGTCAGCAGCCATACGCCAAGGCCTCAGGAACCAGAACAGGATGGTTTGCCTTTCACTGAGGGATGGAGGGTTCAGAGGGTCAAAGGTCAGAGTTTTACTAGAGCATGATGTCCTGTTAGCAGACTATGTCCAGAAGGGTTTATTATCTTATAATAATAAAGGTCATATACAGTATTTGAATCATATACTGTATGATCAAATCAGTATTGCTATTTCCAGTATATAAAGTAGCTGGCAAAATTTTGGATACACATTCTCATTCACTTGAATGAGAAAGTCTGGTATGGTATGTAGTATATACATTTGATCACTGTTTCTCTTTGTTGTCTGTTTAATTTTGATAATATTAGATACGATTTTTGATTTTCCTTTTTTTGGCACGTTTTATTTTTATCTTTTTATTTCATGGGTGACAAACACTGCAAATTTAAATCATCTTTCTACCAGTAAAAATTATGATTTAGTTACTTTACATTTAAAGTCATTTTACATTAGATATATACATTCAACGCCCTAATGGTCAAAATAACTCAGAAGTGAGCTGATGAAGTTTTAGGATGAAAAGGACTTCACAACAGAGCCGAGTCCCATACACCAAACCGCCAGACTCGTACATCCACATCAGAATGGATGCTAAATTTAGTGCTCATCTCCTCTGGTCAGTTGGTATGTGGTTGAACCAATTGCTCCTCGTAGCAGCACCGATTCTTGTCACATGTCAACAACAGAGATTCTTCCGTGAAATGCTGACAGACTGACAGAGAGGACGGACAAGCAGACAGACAGGCAGAGACACTGTGAAGCTGCTGGCACACAGGACTGGATTTGGTGTCAAGAGATCAGGGACTGACACTGCTGGCTTTGTGTTGTGCTTGAATGGGCACCTTAGGGAGAGACTGTGGTTCTGAATGGGCACCATTGGGGAAAGCCCTAGTGGTGGGAATGGAGGCTGGTAATTAAGGCAGTCATTGTATGCCTGTAGGATCTGCTAGACAAGAGAGGTCAGGAAGGCAGGCTTGTATTGTTCCCCCAGCAGGGCCCTCACTGCATCACAGTGGTGCATCAGACTCAAGTATGTTTGGATAGAGCCTTGGATCTTAGAGAGAGAGAGAGAAAAAAAGAATTACAACAACAAACCACACAGGCGGTCCCATATAGTCTGTTTGTCTATATGTCAACATATAGACTATAGGGGCCTCTTCGGTGGTTTTAATTTTGTAAGTGTTTTTTTTTTCAAGTCCTTTACTGGCAGACAACCCAGGAGCTCCAGCCCTCTTCAGGAATCAGGACTGTGTTAACTATAGATTACAGCACAGTTGTGGTCAATATCTGAAGCCACAGGGATGTGTGTGTGTGTGTGTGTATGTGTATGTGTATGTGTGTTCAGTAGAGATACAAGTTAGCCCTACAGTATGCTACTAGTGGCAGTGATGTGCTATGAGTTTCATTTAGTTGCACAAGTTAGGACTAATCTGAGGAGGTGAAGATAACAGTGGAAAATAATGTGCATTATTTTTTATAACCAATATTTGATATTCTACACAATACTACTACAGTATTCACAATGTCAGATACATATGCACATTATGTGTAAAAGAAGTTATATTTGTAAGATAGATAGTTGTTCTATGTGACTTTTTAAAAACAATTTAGAAAAGGTTTTCATTATAGTAGTATTAATAGTATAATAGTATTTCTGTATCTTACTGCATGTAGGATTGTTAGAGAAGATGAGAATTAGAACTGTCTGGTCGAGAGGATTTGTCAATTAATTTCATACATGAAATAAGTTGGAAAATTTCCCTTTCTTATCGTACCTTGTATATAAAAGTACAAATTTGGAAAACGGTAACAGTATAAAGTGTAGGAAATAAAGGAGCTGGCAAAAACACTTGAATGAGGAAATTCATCATCATCATTAAGGGTTGTAGAAAATGGCTGCAGTTTCAAAATTAAGGATAAATCAACCCTTTATCACCCACTGTTCAACTTGTAGGATGCTGATTCATAATCATGCGAGTACAAGTTACATGAATATGAGCATATAATATGTATTAGTAGATTATTAAACCTTTAGACTCTTGTCTAAAGGTTTAAATATGCCAAATTACTGTAATTTGTTTGTAGTTTTGATGTGCGATTATCTTAATAAGCAAGTTAATGAGGTATGATGACAGTGTTTGTGAACAAAATAACTTTCTCCAATTACATCATTAGATTTACTTATTTTTCTTACTGTCAAAATGCGTCCTCTAACTTTTTTTTTAATTCAGAAACTGTGTCTGTCTGGCCTCTATCTCTCTATGCTGTAGTGCTTCAGGAAGTTCCTGGCAGGGATGAGGACTTGCGGGGGAGGTGCACCATGGGAATGTTTTTACAGGGTGACCCCTGATCTTCCTTCCAGTTGCAGCAAAGGGTTCTGAAGGCCCTGTGTCTGTCTCTGCTCTAACACTCACTCAGGCAGGTTACCAAAGAGAGAGAGACAGAGACTGTCATGTAAACAGATAAGGCTTATCAGGGAAGTTGGAGACATGCTGTATCAAACAGCTTTTCCCTTTCATAGCGTCACAGCAGACTCACAGTGACAAACAGCTGTAGCCTCTACCTGTCAACATATTTTATTCCTGAGGAGTTATACAAAGAAAGAGCCTTTATAGCAAGAGCATTAAGAAGCCATGTAGGGCCATAGCTCCAATATAGCATTGACTCCAAGTGACACTGAGATTAGCAACGCACGTGTACAGTGCATCCGGCAGAGCGACACACACACACACATCCACTCACATAAAATACAGGCATTATCCAGTACATCCAAACATAGAAAGGAGTTTATGAACTTCCTGTGGTGGATGACAAGATGTTTTTGTGCACCTCTGTATGCCCCAGTCTGCTACCCAACCTGCTCTTGTCATTCACTGGTCTGGTAACCTAATGCTGCTGTGCAGCTGCACAGCTCGTTGGGCTCAGTGGAACCGTGGCTAAGTCAAAGGCTAGGAGAGGGCAGGGGGGAAATTCACACCCACGACCCCACTTAGCATTAGCCCTTAACACTCACCTATCCTATGTCTGTGGAAAGAAGCAGCCATGTCAGACAGGTGTGATGATATGACTGAGCTTGGGTTCAACCAGGACATATCCCGAGGCCCAGTTGGCCCGTACTTGTGTTTTCTATGAATGAAGCATGAATACAGAGAAAAGTTTCTGTCAAAAACATCAGCTTTAAAACGAAAAAGAGTGCGATTGGTATGAAGCAAAAACACCCACATGCTTGAGTCTCAAGGGTATCCATCAGTCATTTGAGAACATGACACTGAGATCCGTGACCGATTAGGGAAGCTGGGTTGTGGAAATCTAGGAATCTGGGAATAGGGTTTTGGCAAAGAGCGCGCCGGAATGGTCATATGTCTCTGCAGCTGTCTTGGACATGAATGACATAGGTCTGCTACTGAGGGGAAAATCACATACATGCACATAGATGTGCATGCTACATATGGCCTGCATGCATTATATAGCAGGTTTGTGCAAAAAAAAAAAAAACATAGTAAAGGTGTTCTGTTGGGGCATCAGTGAAATTGAATGAATATATTTGGAAGAAATTCCTTGAAAATAAATACTATCTCATTATGTGCATGGGAAAAATCAAAACATAAGTCTATTAACTATCATAACATCAAAATCAGCTGCTCACAACAACACATAATACAAGACCTCCACCCGTAGTTTATCATAACAACCAGAAATTGCAGGTCACCAAAATTTCATTTACAAGCAATAACATCATTAAAGATGACTTAGCTGAGATTTGTTTTAATCTAAATCAACAGATCAGCATATTGTATGTCAACTTTGCCTTATTTCCATGGTAACTGAAAGCTGCATTGTTCCCTACAACTAGATAATGTTTCATAATCCTCCTACTAAGCTAAGCCACTGACTAAACATATATTGTCAAGAGTAAAAAAAAAAAAAAAAAAATTATTAAAAAACAGCCCGTCAGCTGGAACAAAACTCTTTTGGGGGAAGTTGATCTCATGTTTTTTGTCTGCAACATGTTTGTTGTTGTTACTGCAGGAGTGTGGCAACCTGCCTGCATTTGTTTGCTTTTTGTTTTATTTGACAGAAACAAGTACTAATGGAACGGAAACCATGGATAGGATTTCATGGCCCAGTATACTGTTCTTCTAAGTATATTTCAGCAATTTCTCAGTGGGCTTGATGACATTTAAAAAGCGCAAAATACCTTTTTTTGATACTTTCTGGCATCTCCACTTATCTACATGACTAATAGCTGTGGGATGTTTTATCTTTGGTACAGCTGTCTTGATTTACCTTTCCCCTGTGTGATATCTCAGCATGTCAAAGAACAGACTAAACATAAGTGATACGCTCGGTACTGTTACAGGACTTTGAATCTGGGAAAATGTTAAATGTAGACATTCGTTTTGTTTTAGGATCATTGCAGAAACCATTTTTGTCTCTCTGTGTGTGTGTGTGTCTGTGTGCGTGTGTGCATGTGCGCTGTGGCACAGTATCGGTCTCTTCCAATAGAAACACACAAACGCACAGTGCGCTTACACTGCCAAGCAGAGGCCGTTTCCTAGAACTATTTTGGCGTCTCTATGGGGCTGGAAATGGATTTGTGGTTATTCTTTAAAACAGTTGGAGTGGTTGTCTACTCAAAATCCTCCCCTCTGTATCTCTCTATCACGGTGAGATAACTAACCCATATATAAAGACTCAGTAGACTCAGAAACCCACGAGGGAAAGTGTTTAACCCCGAGCGTGGCTGTCCATTTAAAACATTAAGCTTCAGGTTATTTAAAATGCATTGTTGTCTGTGTTCTATAGAAAACAATAGCTTAGTGATTAGCATTAGATTATATACTGATTGATAGATTGCCATGCTTACATATTTTACTTTTCTCCATCTCTGTCCGCAACTCTTTTCTGTTACACATTAGGTAGGATAATTACTGCTGTAGACTTTATGACAGAGCAAATATAGGCATAGGCATATTTAGACCTGGAAACAACTGGGATGTGCTATTGTGAGTAAACTGCTTTTTATAGTGTAATGAAATGTCAAGCACATATGATTTGCTAAAATGAAGAGCTTCTAGAATACGAAACCTTTTTAAGAATAGCAGCCTGACCCACATGGGTGCAGTGCCTGTTCACATGAGTGCTAGTTGAGTGACTGGTGATGGGAAACGTATACTGTATCTAGTGAGCTCACATAGCATTCTCTGACTAATGTTAGACAATGTCTTAGTGAGTCTGTTTTATCGATACATAAAGATGTTGTAATATCATAGATTATCATAGACAGTTCACATGTCACTTAGTTAGTGTTATATACTGTATGTATGTGCATATACATAGTGACTGTATGTCAATGTTTCAATATTTGATGATGTTGCAGATGGATTTGAACAACTTTGATCGTCTGTTTGATTTGTGCAAGTGTGTGTGTGTCAAAGAAAGACTTGTGACCTTGGTGCTATACTGTATATATCTGTTTGTATTAAAGCTATATCTGTAGGCTTAACGCATGCATGTACATGCATGTGTGTGTGTATTCTGGTACAAGTGACAGTGTTATGTGCAGTACATGAATGTGTAATGCTGAAGTTTATATTTAGAGACAACTGTAGAAGATAAGAATGCTTATCTCAGCAGTTATAGACGTGAAGCAACTGAAGGAATATGAGGCAGTTAGGAGCCACCGGGATCTCCACCATTATTCAATATGTTTATGCAATATTATTAAATAACATGTGCACCATTTATTGATTAAACTAAAACTATTGTCTGATTATCAGAAATGTCTAATCTTATAATGCATGACCAGAAAGAAAACAACATCCATTGGCCTCCTTTCTGCAGGTTGGAAGCCCATCTGCAAAACCTTGTCCTGTCCTCTGTGGTGTGTGTTTACAAGCATCATAGTTTGCCTAAGTGTGAGGTTCAGTGTTTAAAAGCCCCTAGAACCACATCTTGGACGTTTCAGCTGTACTGAAAGAGACCAAAGCTCATGATTAATGGATACAGGTTTACTGAAACACTAAAATTCAGAAAATATTTCCTTGTCGTGTCTCAGAGAAGGATCAGGCATGATTAATGCTTTGATCTTTTTGATGTTTCACAGAGGAGAACCAGTCCTCAGGTTTAAACCACATCCAGGTTTCTGCCTCGCCCCCCTGTAGCATTCAGCACACCGCTGAGGCTAGCACGCTAACTGAAGCCACATTAAAGCAATTAGAAGTCACATAGAAGCAATCAGAAATGCTACGGTTAATGAGCAAACCAAACAAAAACTCCAAAAGACTCAAAGCTAACATTGTGGATTGAACCCCATCCACTGTATCTCTAAATCTATCTCTTTATGAGCTGAGGCCAAACTAAATACAGATCCTGAGATGAGGACACAAGAGCAGACACAAATATGTGCACGGACACACTCGTGCACGCTCAACACGCACAGGGAAATGCAATACACACAGGTTTTAGGGCTGGTTTGGTGTGTTTCTTGTGTTGCTCTCTGAGTGATGTCCTGGGGGATGCGGAGAGGCAGAGCGGGGGCCTGAGCTCCTCCGCTGCTCCTTTGTTTACACTGATGGTTTCCAGATGCTGGCTAGTGATCGGAGTGCTACGGAACGCTGGGGAGCAGCCCAGCAGTTTGGGGCCCGCGCCAGCAGACCAGGATTAAGGCAGCTCTATTTGAGATACTTAAAAAACAAGGTTTTTGCTTTGTAACAACTCTAGAATTGTTTCCAAAGGCTGATAGAGTTTGAAAAAAGTGATCATGAATAATCACGTGTTGATCTTAAACATATAAAAAAGTGTCTCGAGCATTGTTCTCACTTATCTGGGTGACAAATGCAATGCACAATGACGTCTTAGGTCATTAAGTATAATTATTAGTCACAAATTGTAGTGCGGGATTAATTGCATCTGACTGTAATTAACATATTTGCTTTACTCAGTAATTTGACTTAACTGTATATTTTTTTTTAAACAGGCTCCAGCCAAGTCTTTGTTCTGATGCTGATTGCAAATAGAGATTTTGCATCCTATAATTTTCCCTCAAGCTCAGATTTTCTGTGGCAGCCTTGGTATATTGTCTGTCTCCTCTTGCGCAGCCCCATTGAGGGAAGATTGTTTTTGTAAACAGAGGTGCATTGTGCTTGAGCGAGGGCAGATTTCTCACTTTTTAACAGCACACCTGTTCCTCCCGTCACTTTCAGCCTCAGCCACTTTTCTTTACAGGCGTTAGAAAGAGACAGCTGCACCAGCAAAGGAGCCTGTCCAGAGAGAGAGAGAGAGGTGAGAAAGATGGTAAGGAAAAAGAGAGAGACACACACATGAAAACAGTGGCTGTATTTAGAGCTTGTAGTGCATGGTGGGATTGATAAACAGTCCCTATAATGCACCTGGCTGAGGTTCTGGCATGAGGTTGGGGCTGTTTAGTCCAGCAGCGGAAACGGCTAATAAAAAAAATGCTTGTTCCACGTGCAGTGGGACACAGCTGAGGTGGCGACAGTGTCATTCTTGTGAGAGACTTGAAGCAGAGGCCATCTGCACACTCTCACTTGGCCCTCAGTTCTGACTGATAGGCTGACGAATGCATCCTCAGCTCTTTATTCCGTAGTCGCTGTGATGTCAGACAACGCGGGTAGTGATCGTCAAGTGGATTTAATTAACACACAGTTTAGCAAAATAGACAACACTTCCAGGGTCAAAGAATGCAAATACTGTCTGGGGACACCACATAGGATAATAAAACTGAAGAACTGTGACTTTTTTTTTGTATATTTTTTTATGTTTCACAACCCAAACTGCTTTGATGTGGTGAAACCAAACCCAACTGTGCACTAAGAACTCTGTGCAAGTATTATTTGTCCTGAATGACCCAACAAATGTCTCTGCTCCTTGTGGGTGTTGTCTGACTAACAGCCTCAGACTATTCCTTTTACAGTGTATTTCTCTTTGCTGAATGGGAGGCTTATGTTGTGACTCATAGACCTGTCTGGGTCTCAGTAATAGTGTAACTCTACAGTCCAGCGATGGGAACATCAGATCATGCCAAAGAATTCAAATTATCATAAAGAACATCAAGTCTGTGTACTTTTGTACTTTTGCCTTGGGTTAGACGTGAGGTATTACTTTGTTTATGTCTTCTAAGGTTTATGTTAGCAAATCCATGTGAGCGAACTAATAAAGAATACACTTGTTCCTTTGTGTTGAACTTACGGCTTGTGTTTTTGTCTTCCTGTAGAATCCAACAAACCATCATTTCTCTTTCCAAGTGTTTAGGTTCATCAGAAGACATTGTAAACGTTCAGAGACATCATCTGCATTATTCATATATGGCCAAGCTGCATTTTGCCAACAAAAGACCCTGCTTTCCAAATTCAGACCAGAAACGTGGTTGCATACAATTACTACCAACCGTTTTCTAAAGCCTCAACATTGTTCTACCCGCCAAATCTCCTTTTCTCATAGAATCGGACAAAACCGCTGAGAGTCCTTTACCATTTTCATAAAAACCTAAGCGTTATTGTCAGAACTCCTTATATTTGTTGTCTGTGGGAAATATCTGGAGCCCAAATCAATTGTAGGTAGATATCTCCTCTAAAAATGTCAATAAAGTATGAATTTCCCATATCCACAACCTTGAAAGTAGCGGTCTGGCTCGAAGGGGATGTCTAATATTAAACCAAGGCTAACCTATCCAGTTGCTGGAGACAAAGGATTAAGGGTTCAGATTTTGGGTGAGTGTCTGGGAGTGTTCAATCTGGAGTCTGTCCAGTGTCCACTGGTCATTACTCTTAGCCTGGAATGCAAGATCAACACAAATGAAAGATCACCTTTAAGCCTCAGACAATGGTCTAGACCACACATCTCCAGTGGTCAGTAATAGACATCTTCTTACGATTTACATTGGAGCAGAATTTCAAAAAACGTTTTCATGTTGAAACAATATTCAAACTGCAGTTTCAGAGATGGATGCCTTGGCTGCATACCTTTTAATCAATTTCACGGTATTACCTGAATTACCCTGAAATTTAAAGACAACCCCGGTGGGTGTCGTCTAGACCGGGATCATCCACTCAAACATATCGCTTCAAATTCTGCAGTTTACATTCAGCATCAGATTCCTAATATTCTTCTGTTTTTACAACACATGTGTCTTAAAAATCGACCCCCACCTGGAGATTCATCTCCGCATTCCTCCACATGATAATGAGTCCAATCCACTGTAGTTAACACTCTTTTTCTCTCTCTGTTTCTAAAATGTATGGCCTAATTGAAAGCAGAGCAGCGATTTTACGACGGCTCTCGGTGTTTCTCGTGTTCTGCTCTTATGGAGACCATCTGCTTTAGATTTAGGTTTCCTCCTTCTCTTTCTCAGTTTCTCCATCCCTTTCTCCACCCCTGAGAGGGGCTGATTGGAGGGTCTCTCTATAGTTGGCTCGGATATCTGCGGGGCCTGTGGTATTTGTCCACTTTTCTTTTTCTCCTTGTGTGTATGTGTGTGTGTGTGTGATGTTGGGAGTCTGATTCTAGAGCAGCAGGTATTTAGACCCCTTCACTGCAGAGTCCTTATGGAGCAGGAGGCCCTACTCTTACGTTAATTCCCTCTTTGCTTTAATAAGCAAAAATGAGTCAGAAAAGGCTCTTCTGACTCATTTTTGTCATCATTTTTTTTTATTTAGTGTAGTTTGTGAGCTCATCAATCCTGTGATATAAACCGTAGAATGATCTGTGTCCTTGTAGCAGGGCTAAACTCTGAGTGGGAGTAGTGCAGAAAAACCATGCACTACTGAGACTTTCCAGTTGTGTCTCAAGAGTAATGAAAACCAGTGGATGTGGAATTTGTTGAGAGTGTGTGTGTGTGTGTGTGTGTGTATTTGTGTCTGGATGTTAAAGGTGGCAAGAGGACAGAAGGATTGTCAGTGTATCTGTGTTTGCTTGTGCCTGTGTGTGGCCATGTTTTTGCATTGAGATTGCATCAGTGAATGTGTGTACCGTATATGTGTATATGCTTCATTTAACAGTTCACTGACCCATAGTGTGTGTGTGTGTGTGTGTGTGTGATGAGTCCCTGCTGTGATCTGAACCAGAGGAGGATGTGGTCAACTATTTGTGGTTATGGAACTACAATGTCTTCACTTTGGACACTGTCCTCTTCACACTCTGACCTTTATCTCATCTCAAGCCTTGGGGACATAAACAAACATTGACTCAGAGTCACATGACAATCACTGCTCGCTGTCTCCTGATCTCCATCAACTGATGTGTTGATTCACAGCTTTGCTTCCACTTGACATAAAACCTAAAACGCTCTAAATGCCACCGATATGTCCATTAAGCGCTTACCTTGGCACAAGCTTGAATGGCTTTATTCGAACAAAGCAAAAGAAAACAAAACTCATAATCTCATGCAGGCTCATCTCCAGTGTGCTGCGTGGTGAGATGACGCAGTTCCATTTAATTAGTCATTGTAGTGTTGTGTGTATTGTGAATGGTTTGTAAATGTTACATTGAAGGAAGTATAGTGTGGTTATTTTCCTGGAAATCAAGCCTGAAACTAAAACATTTACTCAGTCATGCTAGTGTTTACAGCTGAGGGTTTTGATTTGTAATCCACTGCACCAGCGTAAATGAAAAAGGCAGGCCCAGTATGTATGTATGTGAAGAAAAGCTTCCTTTGTAGGTTGCTGCCCTGAATCTAGCCCTGTATCTCTCCGGCCGCCTCTGCTAGCAGCAGTGGCCCAGATGTTATTGTGACATTCGTTCCCATGTGTTTGGGTGGTCAGTGTGCAATACCAACTGTGTCTGTAAAGTTAATGACTTCAGAACCTAAACTTACTCAAGACCTCCACGAGAGGCAGAGTGTTGCAATAGCCTGACAACAACTGACCACAATGTGAGTACAATACTAACATTTATCACTTTAAATGGCCAAATAAATAGTAATCTAATAATAATAATAATAAATTTATTGTCAACATTGCATCTACTTTTAAATCTGGATTGGATAGATAATCCATTTGCTGGTTGTGCATTAGGAGCATCTACAAATTGATTGCTTAAGGGGGTTTTAGCTGAACATACTCAGCTGCAGACAGAGCATGACACGCAGCCAAAAACCAAGACCCTGGACACATCATAGTGGGGGATAGGAATGGTCCTGAGGAGGATGAGTGTTGTTTCTTTCCTATGGAGTCCTGGCTGCAATATCAGTGAGAGTCTATTGCATTTGAACAAACAGCTGTACCAGTAAATCATATCGGACTATGTTCAAATATCCAAATGGATAACTAGTGTTAAGGTTAGACCACCTGGGATAGCACATCTGGTACTCTTATCATAGTGTATTATCTGTTTTATTTAATTAAATATAATGGTGGTTAGTCTTAAGGTAGCAGGAAGTGCTATATTGTGGAATTTGGGTTTTTTAAGAGTGGTATGTTTGTAAGTTGGCTCATGTTGTAACAAGATCATTTGTAGGAGAGCATCCAAACACAGTGTTGCTACAGCTTTGTCTTTGAGTTAGCCCATTGATTGCATCAAGACAACCCTGTCAGTGTGTATAGCCCGATTCAAGCCGGGAGAAGTCAGATTTTCCAGCCTGTGTGTTGTCACAGTGGGAGATGCAAAGCTGACAGTGGCGTTGAGGTCATGCTGTTGAAGGGCCGGGTTGAAACACAGCCGCTCATACTTAGTGTTGGCTCGCTCGCGCTGATGCGAAGCACTGACGTCTGTTAGGACAGCGCCAAATGCTGCTGATTAACGTTCCTATTACTCACACATGAGCTGGGACAAAATAAGGGACAACCGTAGATACATATTATACCCCTCCGCTCCCTCTTACCGGCAATGTGCCTCCTACATCCTCCCCAAAAAAAATGATTATGAAAACAATCTGCAGTCTTGCAGGGGAATTAGGAGTAAACTGGACAGGTCAGGTTTCATTTTGAGCGCAGAGCATTTCCTAACTTTCTGGAAAGCTGCCACCAGTTACACGCTGTGCATTAAGATTACTTTTTTCTGTCATATCAGATTTCCATCAGAGCATGAAATCGTTTTCAGAAGTCGAGATAAAATACACAATTCACAGGCTGATAAAGATTGTTTCTAGGCAAATGAAAGGTTTTTTTTTTCCTTCTCCTTTTTTTAACGAGTGAGCTTCAAATTGATAATGACAAGCTCTGACAAAGTTACTAATCAGTGTACATCTGGGTTTGTTTTGGCAAGATGGAGGATAGTTTGAGATTTATCCTTTTGGTGACATCAGCAGTACATTTATTTGTGTGTACATGCTTTTAGGGGGAAAATGAGTCCTTTGCCCGAGTGATGCTATAGTGGCCTAAATAAAGTTGCCAACATGAAGTCATTGGAGCAGCTCCTCCCAACAATATTGCTGTCATGCTAGTGCTTTTTCATGGCTTAGTGACTGTTCTTAATCATCAACCCCTTGAGAATCAGAGAGAGTAATTTAACACAGCTGTAAATGTCAATTACACAACCACCATTTTGTGCCAAAATTGTGTGTAGGAGTGTACTGTATGATGAAGTTGGCTATATAAGCACGAGAATGGACACACCCTGCTGTCAAAGCTCACCATCCATTCATGTCCAGCTGAATGCAAGAGGTTAAAAATGTCTACTAGACTAAAATGTGCACTCTTGGATTTATCAAGTCAAGAATGCAAAATGAATGGTTTCCCCACATGTGCATACATTTTTTTTTCACTTTGCGTTATTTTTTTTCAGGCCAGACCTAAAGGAGAAGGGCTGACACCCTACCAGGGGAAGAAGAGATGTTTTGGAGAGTACAAGTGCCCCAAGTGTAAGAGGAAGTGGATGAGTGGCAACTCGTGGGCCAACATGGGACAAGAATGTATCAAATGCCACATCAACGTCTACCCACACAAACAGGTACTTCTACCTTAGAGGGAGATATCTGCATTGAAACAAAGTGTTCACTTTCAGAGATTTTGCAGTTAAATCTTATTATAATAAAATATATATCTCACCCCTTTGTTTAAGCGGTAGATTGGACCATCTCTAGCAACATTAACAGATTCCAGACTTGTATCACATTTACATGGCTGTGTGTTGTTTTGCAGATATTCCAGATGGCCTCATTAAAATAAAAAAAATAAAAAATTATACTACTGAAAATCACTTTTGCCTCTTTGGTTATAAACCAGCACTATATAAACTAATTAAATGTCCTGATTAAAGTTGGGGATTATTTATTTACTGAATGTCATCAAACACAAACTAACTCTGGGGCAATTGTGGCAGACAGATGCAAAGATTCTTCTCATATGAAAAAGTGAAATCATATTAACAGCAGATACCGCAGAGTGTTTTTCTGAGCAGCAAACACTCAGAGGGAATTAACGTGCTTGCGAACTGTCTGGATGGAGCTTCAAAACGTTCCTTGCAGCCTGTTGACTACAGAGATGAATCGCTTGCAAAAGAATCCACCCTGTTTTCTTCAGCTAGAGATATATTTATCCTCAACACTTCATCTTTCAATATTTATGCTTTCCCACATTCTTCCAATTCCACATCCTGAAATAAAATTAGGATTACTGCTTGAGGCCCTGCTCGTTCTCTGAATACCACGGTTGACCATGCTCCACTCTGTTAACACTTTGCGTGAAATGAAGTAAGAACGGGACACCGCTTGACAAATTTATCCAAAGCAACATGTCTGGCAAGGAATTACAGCATTACCAAACAATGGAAAGTTTATGCATCATTTATTTCATTTTTTGTTTTTGTTTATTTCTTTGGCTTTAATCAGTTGTGTAGATGGTGTAGAAAGCCTAATGAGTATGATCCTGTTTATTTTTCCCCATTCTTCAATTAAGCATGTTTCCCATTTCAAAAGACTGCATTCAGTCTGAAGTAATTCAGTACTAAAGTATTTCTCACTCAAAACCATTATGTTCCATGGAGTTACAGTAACTGGTGAGAAAACCTCTCTCTCGCCTCTCTGTCTTATGGCAAAAGCTGCACACAGGCAAGCAAATCCCCTGCATTTGCAATGACACCCACTTAACATATTTCCCTCCTGTCAGCGTTTGAAATGGACCACTAACCTCCACCACGTCCTCCAGTATCAAAGAGCTCAGCCTCTCAGCATGGCTCTTTCCCTCCCCGAGGATTCCCATAAATGAACTGAATATATTTTCCAATCCACAAAAATATTCGTTGCTCTTAGATGGGAAATACCAAGCCCAGTGCATTTGGGTCAGACCAAGGGCATAATTTCCACTGGGACTGAGGGGGACGTGGCCCCCACACATTTCAAAATCATATTTTTGTTACTCACTTTAGTCTATCAAACTATACCCTCTTGCTGCCCAGCTGCCATAATCCAAATGAGAGAAAATCTGCCAATTTTTGTGAACTTTGATACAAAATAAAATTGAACCGTTTGACCAGTGTCATATTTTTTTTTGGGGGGGGGGGGGGGGGGGAATACAAGATGCTACAATAAAACATACAGTGGGTACGGAAAGTATTCAGATCCCTTTAAATGTGTTTCATTGTTGTTTCATTGCAACCATTTGCCAAAAATCAAAAAAGTTCATTTTATTTCTCAGTAATGTACACTCAGCACCCAATGTTGACAGAAAAAAAACAGAAATGTAGAAATTTTTGCAAATTTATTAAAAAAGAAAAACTGAAATATTACATGGTCATAAGTATTCAGACCCTTTACTCAGTATTGAAAAGAAGCACCCTTTTAAGCGAGTACAGCCATGAGTTTTTTCTTGGGAATGATGCAACAAGTTTTAAGCTGTGTGCTTAGGGTCATTGTCTTGTTGGAGGTCCTGAGCACTCTGGAAGAGGTTTTCTTCCAGGATATCTCTGTACTTGGCCGCATTCATCTTTCCTTCAATTGCAACCAGTAGTCCTGTCCCTGCAGCTGAAAAACACCCCCATAGCATGATGCTGCCACCATGTTTCACTGTGGGGAATGTATTGGGCAGTGCCTGGTTTTCTCCAAACATAACGCTTAGAATCAATGTCAAAAAGTTTAATCTAAGTCTCATCAAACCAGAGAATCTTATTTCTCATAGTCTGGGAGTCCTTAATGTGTTTTTTGGCAAACTCTATGCAGGCTTTCATATGTCTTGCACTGAGGAGAGGCTTCTGTCGGGCCACTCTGCCATAAAGCCCTGACTGGTGGAGGGCTGCAGTGATAGGTGACTTTGCTGAACTTTCTCGAATCTCCCTACTGCATCTCTGGAGCTCAGCCACAGTGATCTTTGGGTTCTTCTTTCCCTCTCTCACCAAGGTTCTTCTCCCACTATTGCTCAGTTTGGCTGGACTGCCAGGTCTAGGATGAGTTCTGGTCATCCCAACCCAACTTCCATTTAAGGATTATGGAGGCCACTGTGCTCTTAGGAACCCTTGAGTGCTGCAGAAAATTTTTGTAACCTTGGCCAGATCTGTGCCTTGCCACAATTCTGTCTCTGAGCTCCTTGAACCTCATGATTCTCATTTGCTCTGACATGCACTGTGAGCTGTAAGGTCTTATATAGACAGGTGTGTGCCTTTCTTAATCAAGTCCAATCAGTTTAATTAAACACAGCTGGACTCCAATGAAGGAGTAGAACCATCTTAAGGAGGATCAGAAGAAATGGACAGCATGTGAGTTGAATGTGAGTGTCACAGCAAAGGGTCTGAATACTTATGACCATGTGATATTTCAGTTTTTCTTTTTTTAATAAATAATAAAAAAAAAAAATCCTGTCAAGATTGGGTGCTGAGTGTACATTAATGAGAAATAAAACGAACTTTTTTGATTTTGGCAAATGGTTGCAATGAAACAAAGAGTGGAAAATTTAAAGGGGTCTGAATACTTTCCGTACCCACTGTAAATCAATGCATTGTTCTTGAAAAGATTTTTCATGTATTACTGATATTTCAGTCATTGCATGATTTATCTTGATTTATCTTGGTTTATCTCTGAAAGCTATGTTTGCATTGCCAACCTCTACTTCCTCCTCGTAATGACGTCAGATTGTTCATGCATGCTCACAAATGGCCGTCTGTTAGGCAGCTTTTGTTTCAAACGTTGTTTAAGGGGGTTTTTTTTTACATTGTCCACTCACATATTTCACATCGGATTCAGGATTGAACATGTATGGATGTATTTGAGAGCTTTATATTTTGAGTAAAGAACAAAAAAATAACTATTTGTTCATGCAGCCTTTGGAGCTGCAAGAGGCCTGTCAAGGGGCAGCTTTCTGGAGATGGCCAATCAGAATAGAGTATGCTCATTGGGAGGGTCCTTAAAGAGACGGGAGCTAAAAACATCTGTTTCACACAGAGGCTGAACTGAGATTACATAAAGCTACATAAAGAGCCAGAATAAGATAAATAAGGAATTTGCAATGCAAAACCCTAGAATATAAGTATACACCTGGAAATGGACAATACATCCCCTTTAAATATACATTTTCATGTTTGTTGCATCAATCATATAAAAATTTAGGTCACATTTAATTTTTTTTGTTAGACCTATGGAAGGCAACAATTTTATTGTGCTATGTTAAATAGCAATAACACCACATACCAAAAAGTGTGGTAAATTATTGATTGCTATAGAGGAAAACAATCCCTTTTTTATGTCTTCCAAATGGCAAGAGCTGAGACTTCGGCTTTGTTACAGAGCAAACTCTTTCAAGTTTGAGTCTCTTGCTCAAGGACACTTCAGCAGGGAAGATGCCTGCTGGAGACGGGCTTGGACCCAACTCCCTCCAACCACCGAAGAGACCCCGTAAAACATACATCAGATTTTCTAGCTTTCTACAAGGACCTAATGTCTTTGGCACACCGATAGTAAAGTCCCCATACTTCCTGGCAGACTCATTAGTGGACGACTGAAATATATCCTTGTTGTGACCCATGGTAACCTGGTATCCTTTAGTTAGACAACCTGGAATAAATTGTGTTTTTTAAAAAGCTCTAACAAGAGAAAAAAAAGCGAGAAGAAAAAAAAAACAGTTGATGAGAAATAAAAATTTCCAGACGGATTGTTAAAACAACCTCCAAGAGTGCTGGCTCAGATAGATTCCCTTTGTCCTCAATAATGATTCTAAGAAAGCCACTGCTGTAGAAGTTTGCTAATATTTCCATATAGGTCATCATGATCAAATACAGAATAAGTGTACTGCAAGTTTCCAGAGCCAATGGTGCATTGCCATATCTCTGCAACTAATTGTGTTTAGTACACGTCTGGTCTGTGAAGAATATGGGAGCAACATTTGGGGCCAAAGCAGTTGGGCTTATAGCTGAGTGAATTCCGTAGCCAAATACACTGCTTGCATAACTTTGTGTGTGCTGTTTTGTTTGCTTTCTTCAATGTTTAATATGCCTCATTACTGGTCTTGTGTTTGTATCCGCAGCGCCCTTTGGAGAAGCCAGATGGCCTGGATGTTTCTGACCAGAGCAAGGAGCACCCACAACACCTGTGTGAGAAATGCAAAGTCCTGGGCTACTACTGCCGTCGCGTGCAATAATCATCTTTATTCTTGTCGAAGAGCAACGTTTGTGTCCCGATTAGCGGTAAAAACTACCGCTCGTCCTCCATCAAGGCTGTTAACTTCACCAAATCTGCCTCCCTGCCTCATCCCTGCCTTGCACACGACACGGCGTCCTTTCCTCTTCACATCTTCCCCTTCGTCCTCAGATGCCTCAAATATAGACAGTAGCTCTAACCCTCCCTTCTTTCCTTCTCTACCACAGCAAATACATCTGTCGCTCTTTCCTGGGACACAGATTTCCATCATTACATTTCTTTTTTTTTCTACAACAGTATTGATGATTACATTCAGGAATGGGAGGAACACATTAACTTAGGATCAATCTCTATCTCTCCAAGTGCTCTTCATCAAAAGCAGAAACTTGCCAAAATCAGTGACTTTTTTTTTTTTTTTTTAATGCCTTGTGTACCAGAAACCACGTAACCCCACTCATCCAGCTCGATGTAACAACAGCTTATCATTGCATCGATGAATTAGCACATAGGCATGTATTTCATCGATGTCACTGACAGTATTGGTCTCAATAGATTACCTCACTTTGGGGTTTGTTGGCTTTGTGTTTACATATATCTGCCTTCCATTTCCCTGCCAAATGGAGTGTGTTGGTAATGTGATGAACGTTTAACCCGGGCCTCTCATGATGGTATAATGTATACAAGGCCTTTGATGGCTTGCCGTACTAGGGTCAACAGCACATCTTATTAACTGTGAATTAACTGAGGGATAATGTGCCATACATCCCTAGCTTACATTTGGCCTATTTATTTTCTTGTTGTCTAGTGTGCAATTTGATTTTTAACTGGGACATAAAGAAATGTTTTGTGTATGTTTGTATATCACATTATTGTGTAACTGCTTCCACATGTCTTTTAAAAACTACTGTAGGTTCAGTCGCATAGCATCGCTCCTTGTCTAGATTTAGTGCATCGCTAACAGATACGGTTTCATTCAATCTCCCGAGAGTATTATTGTTGCCATGCAGATTCTCAATAATCTATAGTGTTACACCACAAATTGTTAGTGTTCAACCGAAAAGTAGCTTTAGGTAAACAGCAGTAGCTTCAGTTTTTTTTTTCTTGCCAGTGTTGCATGTAGAATATTTTCAAAGCAATCAAAAACATGCTTAGCATCATGAAACATAACTATTCATTTGTAAACACGTGATTAGATTCGAACCACCAATTAATACGAAGAAGATGCTTGTTTGAGAGGGATTCAGCGAGACATTTGAGTTCATATTTTAGTGCCAACTGATGCCTGGCAGCATTGGTGGAGTCGTTGAAGCTAAATGGAAACTTTTCCAAGGGCTTGCACCCTTTTAAAACTGTCCAACTGTCCAACAGCGGATTGCAGAGTAAAGATTGTCCAGAGGGAGGTGAAGGTTGGCAGAACTGCAGCAATTTTCAGTTTGGTTAAGAGAAACAAATAAAGAGTTCATATGCAAGGGAATATTTCTGACTCAAGGATGTATAGGAAGTGATGATGAATTAAGTTTACACTTAAATTCATTTTATGGGGCCTACTATTATAAACCAATGTCTTTAAAGGAAGAGAAGTACACATCCTGTTCTCTTTATCCTGTTTACATATATCACAGTGCAGACCTAAAGCACTACAGCCAAAATTCATGTCGTTTTGACAAACAGAAACCTGCCTTTTCAAAGAATATTGTTATAGCAATTGTGAAATATTTTTATATGTACTGTATTTTTAACCTTACAAAAGCTGGTTGACTATATTTTATACTGTAATATACTATATGTGCCTTAAAAAGATTGAAATCACTCTGAAGTACACAGATAAAAGACTAGAAGGCCATAAGATAAGATTAGTGAAAGACATGTGGGGTGGGAGTGTCGGGGGGCTCAGAGATGGAGCAGAATATGTGCATGTGGTAACTGTGATGCATAGTAAGTTTAATGCAGGTTCAAGATGTGGCAAAGGACAAGAAAATGAAATAGCTTCTCTATTAGCAGTTTGAACTGGCACGATGGGTGTTCGCTTCAACAGTTTCCCAAGTTGGAGGCATGGGCTGAACCAGCATTTCCAGCTGGCAATAACAATCCTACTGTGGTCTGTTGTCATGGAATATCAACAAAGATGTTATTTCATGGTCAATGCTCACAACAGAATGGAGTCTCACTTATTGTTTTCTTAATCTGTCGTAGTTACGTTTATCTAAGGAACCATGGGTTTTTGTCTCATGCATGGTCACTTGCCTTAGTGGAAGAGTTACGATAACGGTACCTTGCAATTTCGGGAAATGATCATTTAGCTAAATTCCATCTGTGAAGTTATAGGGGCACTAGTAATTTACCTGCAGGGGTTAAAAATCAATGTAAGCACATGCAAGATAATAAAGTATCTATCTATCTATCTATATCCTGAAATTTAGCTCCTAGTATGGGTTGGCTATCGAAAACGCTGGATGCTACGTTTCGCATAATGCAGCATCTTTTGTAAAGGTGCGGTAACATTTTTGGTCGATAGAAACACTGCTGCACTGTGGAAATGGTTTAAGTTATCATTTTGTTGAGTGTTTCATCATTTTAAATTGTCACACTTCAAGACTACAAACTGTAGCATCACTCTCCTACGCTGTTCACAGTCGGTGATTGCTCTAATTAATATTTATTTATTACCCGCATCACATCCTTTTTCGGAGGATGAAAACATAAGACTTCCGATGTTTGGTCAATGGCCACATTGTTCAAACGCGACTATCCCAGTTTGCAATGCAGACTTTTTTCTTAAAAATGTTTCCAAGCCCAAGTTGAGATAACCCTGATGACATCATTATGGCAGCATCAGGGTCGTTTTCTCAGACTTAGAAGAGCTTCTCCAGAGTCACAGAAGACAGTATCTAAAACTATTTTCACAAGTAGCACTCCCTTATGACAAGTCAACTGAACTTTGTGAGTAAAATTGTTGGAATGCCCCTTTAAAAGATGGAATCGACAGTTGTGCAACTATATTCCTACATCTTAAAGACTTAATGTGATAGGACAGGATTCTCATTTTAGCCCGTCGCTGTTGGGAACAATCCATTTTTGTTACTGTTACTCGTCTTTCTTGTGCTCCATGTAGTGACACTAACCTAACAGGCCTTTACATCTGAACCTTCTTGTCCACATTATATCTACATGTGCCTGTAGTGAGAGGAATACATACCAATAACGCCTTAAGAGCTCATCTCATTAACATGTAACAATGTTATTGTGAGTTTTGGCAGTCTAGAAAAAGATAAATAGATAGTGAAAAAATCCTACTGGAGAGTTTGATTCCGCCCAGAGACGTTATTTTAAATGGCAAACTCAAGAGCCAATGGAAGCAGTTGATACAATACATTTGAAGAAAAAAAAAAAGAAATCTCTGCTTTCAGACATTGTGTCTTGAATTACATATACTTGACTTTTTTTTTTTTTTTAGTACCTTTTCAGTTCAAATTTGTTATTTTCTATGAATAAGATGTGTATTTTGGAACACTTAATAGATGTTGAAAATTTTAAAGCAATCTGCAAAAACTCAAGAGTTATTTCCCTGACAAAGATATTTACAAATGACTGTTTTATGTATATATTTGATGGCCATCATTTTCAAGGATAGTATCTCTTTTAAAGTGTTATGCAATATTGAAGCTTTTTTTGTGTGAAGAAGGGCCTATTGCTGAGAAATAAGGTTGTTTTTTTTCTTTGATGTTTTACAATAATCTGAGGGGTTATCCTGCAGAAATATTTATGGAAAGAGTTTTTTTTACAACACTTTTTTGTATAGAATATGCAACAAAGTTACACTAAGAAGGAAATATTGATGTCTACATAGATTATTATAAAAAGAAAAGCTGGTACATAATTAATACCCTTTCTCAATTATAAGCCATTGTATTTTTGTGTTTTGTTTTATGATGTTATCAGTGTTGAATAACCCACAATGTTATTTGGTCGTTATATGTAACTAATTATGAGCTGCCATTTACATCCATACAGTCGCATGTATTCATTTTGTAAACAGTAACTACAATATTATGAAGATATAATGTGTTAACATGCAGAATCCTTTTTTTTTTTTTCTTAATTAGTGACGGATACTCACCACTGTATAAGCACGTTAAAACTGTGAGATGTAGTTTGCTTAAAGCAGCGATGACAAGAAACTATTATAAAATGTTATGGTGTTATTAGTAGTTTAGCGAGTGTATACTTTGTTCAAGAAAGCGTGTGTGACAAAGAACTATTTTAGAGTTTGCATGTGCATGTGTTTGGTTTCGAATGAAATATTATTTTTGTGCAATGTATACTTATTTAAATACTTTACAGTAGTTTGCTACAGTACATTATTGTTTTTAACATTTTCAGTAACTTCTTAGTCCAGGAGTATTTCATTTACCGCTAGTGTAGCCTCTATGAATAATACATATTTACTGAATGTAATGTGTTAACACTTATGTGGTCAACTTGGAAAGTTGTTGTATTCTTTACTGACTGTATCACTTTGAGATGTTAATGCAATATTGCAATAATGTAATATTTGAATTGGACAGAACACAGGCGTGAGGTTGGGAAGAAAATGACTTTGGGAAACAAAGACAGTCATGGTTTTTCGAGAGTAGACCACAGGTCTGTTTTTCATGTCCATGAAACGGCATTCCAAAATGTGCCTTATTGTTAGTTGGGAAAACTTTTAGTGCTTTAGTGCTGTCAAGAGTTTGATGAATAAAAGTCATACTGAATTAGGACTTCTTGGCTTATGTCGTTTCTCTGCTGAATTGTTGTCACCGGTAACTGGCAGGTGTTCACTCTGGAGTTAGATTTCAGCCAAAAGCAACACATTGTTTTCTCGGAGCCCGTGTCTTTATATGTACTACATATTTGAGTCCAGGTTTTACACACGAGCATATAGATTATGATAAAGAGGCTTTTAATGGATTATTCCTGGCGGTTGTGGAACGCAGAACGGAGACAGAGACTTGTGAGACCTTTTTTTTTCTTTTCTGCTCTGTAATCCAGGTCTGTGAAAGTGCTGAAAGATAACAGACACATCGAGCTGACAGGACTCAATTTCAACACTTTGAGACAAACTGTGGACAGGAAAACCTGAAGGCGAAAAAGGACACCAGCTGACATGGGTGCTGTTTGATAAATGTCGACATTTACAGCAGAAGAACCAGCTTGTACTAGTTGTAAAAATGTCATTGTTATGCATGTGTATTAAACATTTGGCCACAGCACGGCCGTCTTTTGGGCCAAGTTTCCATGCACAATAATATTGGACATGCATTCCAAAAACTAAAGCTAAACCAGAGGGTGGGGACCCAAATTATATCAAGTTTGTTACAACATCTCTAGCTCAAACAGAGCAAGAACTGAAAAGTCTCTATAGCAACAATGTAATCCGAGAATTCAAACAAACGATGGAAGGTCAGCGTGCATATGGTTTCATTTAGGGGCAAGCGCTGCTTTTTCACATTGCTTCATTATTTACTTTCATAAAGTATTAGCTCGATAAGCAGCACCACCCAGTCACTGGCTTTCATACATATCCTGTCTGTTCAGTCTCTCTCTCTCCGTCTCTGCATTTCAAATAAAGACGCACTGAAGGAAGAGCAGCCCACATACGAGGTAAAGACATTTTCAGGTTTCTTCATGGTTCCAGCAGATGAAATCATCCACATTCACTGTGTCCAATGAGACTACAGCCCACAGGTCTATCATCTGCCATCTGAATTCATGTGATATTTCATCTCCACTGTAGGTGGATGTCACATGATGTCACATCCTGCTTTGATGGGCAGGAAGTTGTGCTGGAGAGCTGGGGTCTAAAAAAAGACGCTGGATCGTATCCAGGAAGCTTTAAAACCAGCAGGGCTGGTGGCATATGATAGCAAATGTCCTGTACTGGAACCAGAGCTAGTAAAATCTGAAAATGGTCATTTATTTGGCAGTAAATGGAGTAATTGCACAATAAGAGCATTTTACATAGTGAATGACCTTGTATGTGCGTGTGTGTGTGTGTACACAAAGTGGATGGGTCAAGTAAAAAGTTAGAGAAACAAGAGATCTGTAACAACCAAGGTGAAAGTGTCTTTGTGTAGTTCCCAGTCTTTAAGTTAGTATTATTTATAAGCAAACGCAGGATATAACCATTTCATACCTGATTTTGCGCATTAACTAAATCAATGGATCTTTTAACTTCTTAATTAACAATAAAAAAAACCATCAGATTTTAGTGAGAATGACCTTCCTAGAAAAGTGTAATGAATACATGAGGAAAGCCAAAGTAAATATTAAATATTTGCATACTGAGTCACCTGACAGAAGTCCATGTGTGTGAGTTTAGGTGTTATTTGATTTCTCCGCAGTCAGTTATTACAATTTTCTTGATCACACCGCCATCATGTAAACCAAAAGATTCCATCTTGGCGACCACGTCCATACCTTCCCTCACCTGCCCGAACACCACGTGTTTACCATCAAGCCTGTGAGGGAGACAGAGACACAAACACTGATTTTAGCAGCCGGGGAGTGAATTAATTTGAATGTAGCAAGTAAAATGGCTAATTAGAAGAGCGTTTTACCATCCAGTTTTAGTCGTGCTGATAAAGAACTGCGAGCCGTTGGTGTTTGGCCCTGAATTAGCCATTGAAAGGGTTCCTGCAGAGAATGAAAACAAAAACAACACATAAATCAATTAAATGTGATGCAGTCAACAAGATCTTGACCTCCTTTTACTGGTGACCCAACACCAGCCCTGACCACAACAGAGAAGAAGCATGACTCGCAGTCAACAACTGTGTTAGGTGAATGTGAAGCCAACGCAATTATGCAACAGTTTAAAGCGAAGCACAAAATAATCAACATGTGGATTGAGTTTATTTAAGAAAAGCAGTTATTTTCATGAGTACATGTTGACTCTCTAGAAAGTAGGTCATTCACCTGGGGATTGCAAAATCCATATAGCCAGTGGTTTTTAGGGAATCATGACATTAGGCACTGCCATCTAGTGGAGACGCAGGTATATGAAACACAGCCAATACAAAACCTGACAAAATGAGACTGTTCGGAAACTAAAAGCTGCAATTTACAATTATCTTCCTAATCATCCAATCTGATCTGAATGTTTGTTTTGACTATTATCAAACACAACACAAGACAAACCAAAGCACCGACATATGAAAAGATGAATATGCATCATGGATGGATGCATGATTGGATGTTTTGAAACTATCTTTGGAGATGTACCTGATCCAGTGTGTTTCAACTTGAAGTTTTCATCTTTGAACGTTTTGCCATATATAGATTTCCCTCCGGTGCCGTTGTGGTTGGTGATATCTCCCCCCTGAGACAGAGGACATACAGCATCAACAGACATCATGGGCACACAACACACACACTCCTCACTGTTATCCTACCTGACACATGAACTCAGGTATGACCCTGTGAAACACACATCCCTTGTATCCAAAGCCATGCTCCCCAGTACACAGTGCTCTGAAGTTTTCTGTAAAATGAACATAGATTTCTATTTATCAAGATAAAATCAGGGACAGCTCAAACAAACTTTCTTTTATTTCTTCTAATTTTGATATGAGCAGTTGAAGATACCTGCAGTCTTTGGCACTGCATCTGCATTCACCTGCAAGATAGCACAAATCACATTGAAATTTAATGGATTTACACCATGTGCTTGTTTGACTAGTGTGTGAGATTTGCTGCAGGTAAAAACCAAGGTCTTCTGGAGAAGCTAATGCTAAAGCTATCTAGCTAGCTACCTCGATGATTATTCTTCCGAGAGGCTCTCTGTCGGCCTCGATGTCCAGAAACACGACCGGGTTCTGGGTGGGACCGGAGGAAAGCAGCCTCGCAGTGGCGATGCCCAGCGGACTGTATCTCATGCGGTTTTTAATCTGAAACATTACCGCTCAGCTGACAGGATGAGATTCATCTGCAGGCTGCTGGTGTTTACATGTGACGTCACACAGCCTGGCAGCAACAACAGCGACACCACGCGGGACATTAAGGAAGTACAACAGATTGAATCTTTGTATTCTTATTCTATTCATACTTGTTCTTTAAGCAGCTCGTTGTGTTACCTTCTGCATCCTTTAAACAAGAATACTTTACTTTACTAAGACCATAAATGATTTTTAAATACTTATAGTACATGTATATATATATATATATATATATATATATATATATATATATATATATGTACATAGATATTTAGTAGATTTAGCATTGGTGTTGCTTACCCAATAAATCTACCAATATTTTATCATCATGACAGTTATGCATTTGAAAATAAAACTGCTTCTTAACAGCAAAGATCTGATGCTAATTTTAATAACTGTATTATTTGGTGCTCTTTAGGTGTTGTAGTCTCAGTGTAGTAATCTCAGAACCACAGTGAATATGTCACTGAGATGATGGTTTTTCACATTCCTCTTCATACTTTCGCCTTTTTTTTTTTGGTTTTTGAATTTTACCTCAAGAATCCTGAACCAGCCGTAGAATTACTGAGCTTATTTTTCTTTAAGTTATTTGGATCGCTCAGAGGCTCACAGTAGTTTTGCAGCTCCAAACTGTGACTCGCTAATTAATCAAGGGGTGAAAAAAAAAAAAAATTGCTGCCGATTTGCTACAGTAATTAAATCAATCTGCTTTCTTTCAGTATATATTTCTGTTCGCATTATAAAAGATTTGCATTCCTACATTTGAACTATTCGCCTATGGATTAAGTAGTTATTTATGTAGTGAAATAGACTTTTTTCACAGCAGATATTTCAACTTGCCATAGCAGGAAGAGAACAGGTACTCCTAATAACATTAACAATGCCAACATGCACGATGCCAGGACCTTGAAACTGAAGCTGCTAAATTCAGACATTATTCATTATTTATGCCTGTGCTTTTCCTACTGTGACATGTCAAAATGTCTCCTGTGTAAAAGCTTAGTCACATTATTTTTGTGCTTTTCCAGCTTGGAAAAAAAACTATTGACATGTGCAAAGATATTTTCTATGTATTTGATGTTAATTAACTGCAACATCTATTTATATTTTTTTGTTTTGATGGTTGTGGTATACGTGCAGGCTTAATTATGCTGGTTGCACTTTGTATGTCAAAAGACACAGGACATTGAATGTGTTTCATCTGAATACATATTTATTAGATAAATATTAGGATGTCACGTCATCTAACTACATACAGATTTGCAAGACTAAAAATCACAATGTTTTTTTTTCTGACCAGTTTAGAATATGAAATGATTGTACATAGAATGTACAAAACGAAAGAGACAACTGCCACTTGTTGTGCCAATCACTTCAGATTGTACCTTTATAGCATTATTTTTGCCAAATTGCATAAAAATTATAAATTTGACAAAAGTTTTTTACAAACTGTAAATTTGGAAACAACCCCTAGGAGCCACTCGAGGCTCAGTGTCTCCAAGTCCCAATTATACCTCAAAAGGTTTCAATAATTTTGTAGCACCTTTATAAAGTACACAGGTAATAGAGAAATACACAGAAGTTTAATATTACACAAAGGAAAAAAATGTCATTTTTTCTTGGAAACCCCGCGTGGAGGAGTACATAAAGTATTTTACATAAATGAACAGGTGTGGTTAGAGAGGTCTGCACAGACGCAATCAAACACAGACTCATTTTCCCCAATTCAACGTCTGACAGGAGGATGCAAGCTTTACAAATTCTAAATACACTATGCACACTCCCCCTGGAGAAAATGAATACATTTCTGTTAACATGTCTCTATTTGTCATTTACATTATATACACATCCCTTACATCCCCACCCCAACCTCACCCTTTGCCACAAACAAGGAGGAAATGTCCCCCCCAAAATTTCATTTTACAACGTTAATTGCATTCTCTTTTAAATCCTCCAACTCAATTTCCATTGTCTGCAATCAGACAGTACAATTTGTGTCATTCAAATTTTCTAGACGTGATTTTGTGAAAAGGTTACAGTTACACGCTGTGCAGGGAGATAAAATACCCCAACGCGGCAGTGCATTGTCTTTGACAAACACATAAACAAACAACAAACATCTGATCCTTCAGCTGTGTCATATGCAGGTGATTTGATCAACTTTAAAGACCAGTAAAGACATATTTGGTTCTTCATATGGATTACAAATCTGAAACTGGGGAACTTTTAAGCTTCCAACACAGAGCATATTTTAAATTCATTGTACTGTACTGCATAAAAACTGTGTAAACCAAATTATACCTTGTCATTAAAAACACTGGACAAAAAAATAATAACTTAAAACTCGAAACAATATAAAATGTGATGAAAATACACAAATCATGTTCACACATGTTTTTTGCAAAGTATGGTTATCAAAAGTTCATATTAGGCCTCGAAAAAAAACAATCCAAAGGACATTTTGCGCATTCTCACTTTAAATAACGAGGATGTTCCAATAATATTAGACAAATATTTTTGGGAGAAATTTGGACCTCTAAGCTGCATTAACAATCTTTTAGACAGAAAAAAACAGCTCACGTAAAGCTGACATACTTTTAAAATAAAAATAATAATAATAAAAATAACTAACTTATAACTTTGCCTGCTGAGTAATGCAAATATTTCTTTTCACTGACGCATTGCCACAGGGTGATGGAAAAAACCGTACATCAATACACAGGTACTCAACACAAGGCCAGAGAGAGTGCATTTGGATCAATTCATTACAATATTGGACTGGTTATCAGGGACTGTGTGTGCACGTGTGTGTGTGTGTGTGTGTGTGTGTGTGTGTAGTCCTTAACAGATATACAGTACCGTGTAGTTGCCAGTAATAGATACAGGTACAGTACTGTACAGTCAAAGTATTCACAAAGGGTATATACAACAGCTCTGGAAACACTGTTGGATCATGCAGGATGTTTTTCCTCAAAAAAAGGATGCAGTTCAACAGTAACAAAACAACAAAAGGAAAAGTCAATAGAATCACACAGATGTTTGCTATAAAATACAGTGATTTAAAAACTTCTGTCGATGTCTGCAGGATGTTATGCTAACGTATCATATCCAGGCCTAAACCCTTTACAAAAAGCATAAGAACTTTGGTGATGTGTATTTGATTAGTTTCAATGTGGGACAAAGACAAATCACACGATAATTTAAAAAAAAAAAAAAAAGGAAATGAAAAAAAAGAGATGAAATAAAATAATAAATATAAAGATGAGAGAAAATGATTTGATCAACCACATTTAGGCTGGACAAAGACAACAGGAGCCATTGGCACACATGCACTTGTGAACAAAATGTTGCTAAATTTGCTTGAGGAAGAGCGAAACATTACAATAAATACCACAAGAACGACTTCAGACGCTGCGGAGAAACAAAGGACTGAGACAGCTTCCCAAGGCGGATTGTTTTCCCGTTCCCATTCAATTCTTTTTTTTGTTTTTTGTTTTTTTTTTAGTCAAATTTTCTCTCTGTCTTTTACAGTACATATGCTCACAGGCAAACAAAAGAGAACACACGCACACACACACACACACTACATTGCACAATGTGCACTCGTTTTCCTCTGTTGACACTCAAGGACATTTTAGCTCGTCCTTTCAGTGCTCTGATTCCGATGAGGTTGTGCTGAGTTCCAGTTAGTCAACTGTCTCGCTCACACAGACACACAGACACACACACACACACACACACACACAGAGTAGGGGGTCAAAGGGCACGGCATGTGCCAAGGTTTTGGAAGAACACAATTCAAATAGGATAAAAAACACTCTTAAAAGACAATGTTTTCCCACTCAGATTCTTGTTTGTTTTTTTTTTCACAAAAGGAAAATCATAATAATAAAAGAAAAAAAAAAAAAAAGCTACAACACTTTTGCTAGAGCTCACAAAAGCTCCTGTCTCCTCTGTGTTGTTTACACATGATGATTATAGCTGCACAGTTTTCAGTTGAAAAGTCACAAATATCATATATGTATATATATAATATCACTTTAGTGCCCGCCAACATGGCCGTAAATGGTGTGTTTAGAGTCAGAGGCGGTGGAACTGGTACGTGGAATCTTTACACGAGGACATAAAGGGAGTGTGGAGTATGAGTGGCGTTCCTGCCTTCTCCCGTGGAGTTCCCAAACAGATGCCTCTTTTCAGCCGTGCTCCTATGCCACACATTATGTGTTGAGAGGCTGTGTGTATGTGTGTGTGCGTGCGTGAGCATAAGGAAGCTGTTTGAAGTGTTGATTGGAAATCACCGACATGTGTGTGTGGACGGACAGTCAAACACGTCACGACTCCCGTAGGTGAAAAGGAGGGTTTGAAGGGGAGGTGAGGGGCTAGTTGTTCTCAAAGAGGGAGAGAAGGTCGTCGTTGCTATTGGCGGGAAGGTCGGGAGGATCCAGGTATGATAGTAACTCGTCTGGGTTGGCCAGCTCTGGAAGCAGCTGTGGATGAGAGGCAGAAAGAGGTGATGAGCAGCAAACCTGAAAACATGTTTCTGACACTGAAGGACTGTGAATAAGATTGAGAGTCCACAAACAGAGCAGGAAGCAAAGACGTGAGAGCAGCTGCAGCAGACAATGTTAGCTGAAAACAGGTAGCTTATAGCGCCCAAAGCCGATACACTTACATCCAGGGAGGGTTCAGGCATATCCTGAGCTCCGTGACTCATTGGCCCATCTGAGGAGGGGTTAAAGTTCAGATCGCTGTGGGGGTGGCTGTTCTGCCCAGGCTGCTGAGGCTGCGGCTGAGGCTGTGACTGGCGAGGCGGCTGCGATGATTGGCCACTGTGATGCAAGGGCGGCCCTGACTGGCCACTGTGATGCAAGGGAGGCCCTGTTTGGCTGCCAGGGTGGGGAGACGCATGCAAGCTCTGCTGCATGGAGTTATGTGACTGATCAGCATGGGACATCTGCAGGTGCGAGAGGAAAGAGAGGGAGCGACAGAGATGGAGAGTGAAAAAAAACAAGGAGGAAGATACAGCGAGAGACACACAGAGTGAAGGAGAGAGTGTTAAGGAGAGGGAGGAGGTGCGTGGGAAGAAAAGTGAAATGAGTCTCAGCGTGAATAATATGGAACAGGCCTTTCGAAATGGAAGCCGTGATCAGCAGACATGTACAGCTGCAACATTATACGGTGGCATGAGCATGTGAGCATGACTGAGCACACATGCTGGCTAGAGGCACACACTGTACCTTGGTAAATCTGAGCCTCTTTTTTATTTATTTTTTTTAGATTAGGACAGTTTCTTTGCAGATTTGTTCTCCAAATCTATTCCTAAAATAAGCATTAGATGCTTAAATATTGAAAATGAGACCAAATTTATTCCTAATTTAAGATAACTACAAGATATTGGTACACCTGATTCACCCACTGTTATACTGTTGTAGTATAATGTCAGAGCAAAGCTATCAGTCCAGTCCAGTACTTACTACGTCATTCATGCCGTGGTTGAGAGGCTTGTCTTGGGGGAGAAGACCACCGGGTCCATCTGGGGGGTGGGAGAGCTGGGGGCCATGTATGAAGTCATTCATGGGGGGGCCTCCTCCACCTCCTCCTCCAACTCCACCACCAGAGGGGTTCCCGTGAGGGAAGTCAAAGTTCCCTTGGCCATGGTAACTATTGCCTTTAAGGAACAAAAACAAACACTTTTTTTGTCAAAAGGCTAACTGCAGTTTGGTCTTGCTGACTTGTTTGATAAACCCTTACTGTTGCTGTTTTGAAGTAGTTACATAATTTAGATACATGTCCCACTTTTAAACTCTCCTTGGAGCTGTTTCTTTGTTTAATGCACTGGAGACACATCGACAGTTCCTGCTGTAGCAGGATCGTCAGCTCATTTTACTACAAATGAGCTGACGATCCTGTTATTAATCTATATAGTAGGATACTGGCTGCTTTTCATTACCTGCTCCTGGGTATTCTCCCCCGTTGCCACTAGTATGTTGACCTGGGTGATGGGGGTAGGGGTTTGGACCAAGCCCGGGACCAGGACCAGGTCCTGGGGCAGGCCCGGGCCCTAGCTGTGCGATCATCTCCATCACATTGGGCATGGTCATCTGACTGGGGCTCATGGTCTTAAAGCGCTTGGCAAGTGGTCCATCAGGGTCCTCTTTGATGTGTAGCTCAGACTTAACGGGGACGGGTCTCCAGCTGCATGTAGGATCTATAGTGACCTCTTCAAACTCTGAACTGTTGAAGGAGAAAGTGGGATGTGTTGGTTTAATTTCAGAACACTTGAGTTATGGGTACATTTAGCCAATGAACAGGAATAAAATCCTACTTTTGGATGGCGTTTAGGATTCCCCACATGTACTGGTCCACCTCCAGACCTTCTAATAATGCTGTTTTACTGAAAGGAGGAAAAAAAAAAAGAAACAATAGATTTCATCCATTAGAGACACTAACAGTCATTACATCTTGACATTCTCAAAAAGTAACTTTTTTCCTTACTTGCATACAGGACACCTCCATGTCCCCCTCTCACAGTTGAGCTGCAAGTAGGACTCCAGATCAAAGCACTGTGGAGAACAACAACACAAATGCTCATCACGAGTCCCATTCTTTGGATACATGAGACCACCGACTTGCACTGCCTCATTATGTCTAAACAAACCTGGACATGTTTGCAGTCATGCCCTCGTGCAGGTAGCTGGATGCGCCGGAAGGTAATGGGACATTTTAGCGACACTTTAATGGCCGTCTGCTCCACGCCGTCTTCCCCGTTAAGAGTGGTGTTGCCTGCTGAGGCCGCTACGCTGCTGAAGTTCCTTTTAACTGAAAAGAGAGGGAGAGTTTTCAGAGATAATGTACTAGTTCTTGAGCATGTGTATTTTAAGACATATTTAAATCAAACCATAAAAAAAACAGGTGTGAGCTCACGTAATTGAGATGTACTTGTGCATATTAACTACACTAAGTGACAAAAATGAGCCGTACTCTTGGTGATGCAGTGTTCTGCAGGAAGGAGTCTCTTCTTTAGGAGCCCCTGGAGGACGGATCGCACAGATGGCCTGTGGACCAGCTGCAGCACAAACAGGTGGGACTGCAAAACAACACAAGAACATGAAAATAAACAGAATTAGTACAGACAGCTGAACCTCCAGCCAACGCGAATTACTAAGTTAAATCATCTGTGCGAGACTCATCGCAGCTGATCTTTTTGTTGAAGGGAATAATTACAGTTCTTGCACTCTTAAGTGTTTCTACATTGTGTGTGTGTTACACTCACACAACAGCAGGCGGTGACCGTTATCTGGATGGTGTTTCTCCCCGGTTGGCAGACGTGCTTCAGGTGCAAGGGTTTGTGGGAGGTTTTGTTGTCCCCCCTCTCGATGGTGAGGGGCGTGGCATTGACGCTGACCTGGACGGAGGCGGGCCAGTTGGTGTTCATCTGCCTGTCTTCGTGGTGGTAGCACTTAAATTGCAGCTCAAGGTCTGACCTATGGTGGTAACAGGACAAGAGAGACAACAGTGGTCTATAATATGTGTGTATATTCAATAATTTACATCAGATAATTACATAAAAAACTGCTATTCAGAGAGCAGAGTAGTTCTCAGCTGATACAAGTTTTGTTTTTTTTTGCATTAATTATATGATGAAGAATATGTACTTGTGGTGTAGACTAGGCACGGACAGGAGCAAATGTGCAAATGTAATTGAATTGGAGGCTTGTGTGGTGGTCTTACCTCCACATGAGGGTTTGGTGGACGGAGGGTCGAAGGTGGAAGACGTGGTTACTGACAGCCAGATTGTGCTCCAGGCGGAACGGCTCCAGCACCACCCCGTCCCTGACTGGGAACGTCAACCGCAGCTCCTCATTGGGGTTAGCTGGGAGAGAAGAAAAACAAAGACATCAGATTTCTGAAAAGAAACGAGTGTGAGGATAAAAACAAATACGTCATATGAAGCAACTGCTGGGGTACTCACATGGAGGGGGCGGAAGTGCTGTCATATTTGGTTTCATGTCGGGTGGAAATGGGGGCTTCACATCCTGGTTTGGCGAAAGGTACGGAGGAATACTACTTCCTGGGGTCATAGGGGGTGTGGGGTTTCCAGGGACCGGAGAGTGAGGGTAGTTACCGGGCCTGGGGGGCTGTAAAAGACAGGAAAGTACAATAAAGAAAACATCTGCATAACCCATTTCATATACGTGCCTCACAAGTCTTGACATACTTAAGTTAACTTTTTTCTTAGGATAGGAAGATGAAAACATACCCCACTTCCTTGGACATAGGAGTATCCACCACCAGAGAAGTTGGTGTTCTGACCATTGAAGGGCTCTTGCTGTAAACGAAATGAAAAGCAATAATACTTTGAAATAGGTCCTTACAGCCCAAGGCCTATACCATATGCATATACATATGCAGTTGTTTTCAATACGTGCTGCATTCAGGCCTTCTTCACATAAGAATAAGTGTGTATAGAAAATGGATAGATGATTGGTGGGGCATTTATGGAGACGGTTGAAGCAGACCTTGTAGTACTGGCCCATGGCCATGCTAGGTGGGTATTGTCCTTGGCCCTGCTGCACTGGCATCCTCTGTCCTGGGTAGTTAGGAGAAGGCAGCGGCCTGGAGGCGTTCGATGTGGGGTACTGCCCCTGTTGTGGTGGGAACTGACTGTTAGGCCCATACTGCTGGCCCCCATAACTTGCCTGGAGAATACAAGTTAAAATAAAGAAAATGAAAAAGAAGTAAAGCCCATATTAAGATGCTACATGACACATCAGTGCTTTCCACTCACCTCCCCAGGATATGGCCTCTTTATCCCTTGCATGGGCATGCCTTGTCGAGGTCCTCCGGGATAGGCTTGCTGAGGCATCCTTTGGCCATGAGCGCCAAAAGGTCCCATGCCTGGGGTTCGAGCCTGGTTCATACCCATGGGAGGCCCGCTCATATTAGGGTTGTTCATAGCTGATGCCATGCTGGCTGGATTCATACCTCCAGGGGGGCCTCGTGGGCCTGGCTGGTTCATGAACTGGCTATTATAAGCCTGAGTGGGGCCCATTTGGAACGATGAACACATCTGGTGGCAAAACAGAAGGTTTGCGTGTTGAATAACATTATTCTTATGCAGGTGTTTAGATAATAATTTCTGTGTATATTTGTATTTAACAACCTATTTTGAGAAGTGGATAGAGGTGTAAACATCTGTAAGCAGGTGTGCACCATACCTGTCCATACTGGTTCATATCTTTATTCTGGGTCTCTTGCAGCGCTGCCACAGTGGCTGTTGCTGTGGCTGTTGCCGTAGCAGCGGCGGCAGCGACAGCAGCCGCTGCAGCAGCAGCAGCTGGCTGTGCAAAGTCACCAGGAGGACGCGTATGGGAGGTCATCCCCATACCTCCCTGAGGGGGATTTGGGCCTCCAGAATAACTGTAAAAACACATTTTAATCGTTATATATTATATGTTATATTGCTTTTATTTAAAAAAAAAAAAAAAAAAAGAAAAGAAAAGAAAAGAAGAGTCATATCCAGGTTCTTACCTCCCGCTGTATCCCCCAGGACCTCCAGGGTAGCCAGGTCTGCCATACATGCCTGGCTGCATGTATGGCTGGTTAGAGCCTCCTTTTGTGGGGAATTGTTGCTGCTGAGTATTGAATTGGGGTGAGTTGAGCCCTCCTGCGCTGGCAGCCATACCCGATGCCATAGGGTTACCCCCAGGATTCATAGGGTTATTGCTGTTAGCCATTGGATTACCCAGCACCTGGATTTAACAAAGCATCACACAGAAAAATAAGTATCCATTTGAGACAAAGACACATCTTCAGAGTGAACCATCTGAAGTGCTGTAAATACAGACTGAAAGCTGTTCCTGCAAAGACATACCTGACTCTGTGATGTATTGGTCACACCCCACACTGTTGTAACCACAGATAATGACCCAGGGGGCTGGTTAGTGTTTTGTTGCCAGGGGACAGAGTCATAGGGAAAGGATCCATCACTGGAAAGTAGATCAAAACATAATCATGTTCCTAATGTCACTTGAAGTTTCGGCTTGCCAAAGACAGAGTCAACAGAAAGCAGACAGTGCTGCATATCCATCCAAAAATGTGAATAATTTGGTGTTTTTTTGGTGTTTTTTCGCCAGTGTGCTAGGCAATTTCACAACATGTTTTCAGCCAGGACATGTGCTAATGCCTGCACGGTGAGATGAGTAAAAAGCCCCAAAAGAGCTGATAAGAATGCATGCCCACGCATACCAGTAAAAATTCAATATGAAAAAAAATGAGTTGTTGACAAATCTTTGGATATTGAATCGTCAGAGTACAGCTGGAATGTTTAGCATTCAGACATAAAATAAATATCAGGGCAGAATATAAGAGTTGGTTATATATATAATAAACAAGTTAAATCCTCATGGGAAGAGGCAAGTGGCCAGTGGAGTGGGAAGAAACTGCTGCTTTTGGAGAGCAGCTTGTTTATACTCAGAGGTTAGCACTTGGAATGAACAACATGTTCAATATTTCCTCATAAAGGCGCAACATTATCCCGAGCTCCTCAGCAGAAGCAAACAGGACTCTTGGCTAACTCCGGGCTTTCATTGAGAGAGAGAGAGACAGATAGAGCGAGGCATGAGCACACCATGTTCTCCAAAAACATTACTTAACAGCTCTCTTTCTGTCAATGTGCTCTTCCACCCCAAATAACTTCATCTTCCCTCAAAGTTATTCTGGATCTTCTCCAAACAATGGAAATCCTCGGTGTCTTTGTGTGTGTGTGAATTACATAAGCACTGTATTCAAGATAAACAGCTTAAAAAACGCTCCAGGACTACAATTAGAAATTACTCATTGTCATAAATAATGTTAAATAATAAATTGCATGCATTATATTGTTAGCCACCGTGTAATATTTTTTGACAGAAACCAAAGGATTTAAAACTACAAAGTCCACATCCACAGATGTTATTGAGGCTATAGGTCGTTGTCCAAAACAAATGTATGTATTATAACTTGTTTTTAATACACTTAATGAGATGGAAAACGTATAACCTTGAACTGAATTGATTATGTGTGTTTACTGTGTGACAGGAGACTGACCTGTGTGTGAGGCCGGGCTTCATGCTGTTCATGCTGGGCTGCATGGGGACTTTTCCCTGCGCTTCGTTTTGCCTGCTCTTCTGGTGACGCAGCAGGAGGAGACGTCCGAGCTCCTCGCACCACGACGACAGCAAGGCTGTAAGGGCAAACACACACACAGATATTTGCATGGTAAACATAAACACTATTGTTCATGTTTAAAGGTCCCATGAGTGAATGATCGCATATAAAAAGGATTTTTTCCTGCTTTCAACTTTGGTTATATCACACTTTTAAATAACTAGATGTCCCCTGTCAGTTCTCATCAATGCTCTGTCCACTGCCTGAAGATATTGCTACAGCCTCCAGGGGGCAGCCTAACTCAATAAACCTATATCGGCTATTTGCCTGTGTGTATTTCACATATTGCTACCTGCAGTGTAAAATATAAACTGGTGTCTGTCTATGGTACAAAGGACCTCCCAGTTTTGTTTTGTTTTTTTGCCACAGAGTGGGAAAGGCTGAAATGGAGCATGAGAGACACAGACAGAGTGATTAGGGTTGCAGATATTGTGTATGTAAGGAGAAACAATGATGTGTTCACTCTCACCACCCACTACTTTGTTCTTTTCCTAACTTCTAATGTCGTCTCATATCTCTAAGGACTCATCAGACCTTCTCACCCTCCAAATGAAGAATTGAAAATAATTTTTTTATTTTTTTTGAGTCAATTGGTGTTTTTTTTACTTGTTTAAAACATACTTTCTCTTGACTGTAGAAAGCTATTTAGTCAAACTTCAATTAAAAAAAAAAAGGTTTCTGTAAGAAGTGGTTAGAGTTGTATAATGAAGATTTACAAAGCCACAACCAACGAATGCCTACCTTGCAGATTAAACAAAAAATAAATGGGTGTAAATGGAAAAATGAAACAATTAGTGTAATTTTGAACAAAAAACTTATTACATTGTTTAGCCAACCTAACCTACACATCTAAAATTGCTTCAGCTCATAAAGTATTATATTTTCTGAGTGAGTCAATCTAAAAAGTAACTATTTACAAAGATAAATAAAAAGCAGAGGAGAAAGGGCGTGTAAAGGAAAGAAGAGCAAAACAGAAGAGTAACATTTTCTTCTTGAGGGTGGAGAGAGCCAAGCCTCCTAGTTAAAGAGGAATTATTCTACCCTGCCATTACAGAGAGCTTATCTCCCCACTAAATCACCACCTCCACACTGAGGGACTGTCTCTTCAACTGGCAACCCACCATTTAGGCCTAAAGATCAGCTCGCAGCACAAGTGATGGAGCCGCTCTGAGAGAGAGAGAGAGAGAGGGAGAGAGGGACAGAGGGAGAGAGGGAGATAGAGAGAGAGAGAGAGAGAGAGAGAGAGAGGCAGAGCTGTGGTGACTTATCATATCGGTGCGGCTACGAGCCACCAAATCTAACAAGCTGCCAAGGCCAGAAGTCATTCATAACAGAGCGAGGGTATGCTCTGGGTGCCGCGCATATTTAGCGAGCTTAGTACAGTACATGACCTTGTTTTCACCTGGCAGTTCCTCGTGTTAAAACCCCTGCCAACACTATCACATACACGGATACTACGGTACCTCACCGCTCTCACTTTACTCTGCATAAACACCCACATTCCTCTCATTATTTTACATTGCATGTTGACAACTTCCAAGTTCTACTCTGACGAATCTGTCTAAACTATTATCACTTAAGACGTTTTGTTTGACTTCATTCATAGGGAACAAGAGGAGCAGATACTAAGAGCTAACACAATCCAGTCGACTAAAGCATGCAAATGCAAAAAAAAAAAAAGCAAGGTTGTTTCTCCTCTTTCAACTTTATGTTTAATCCTATTCCATTTACACTAAAGACAGCTAATGTCTCTAACAGCTACCTGGTGGAGAAAAGTCAAGGTGAGTTACTTAAAAGGCTCTATGTTAAAACCTCACTCGCTATATTGTTTTTACATCAGTGTTTTTACCTCCCATAGTCATGTAGGTTCACGATACTTTTTTACTTCATCAAATAAAACTATGCAGAGTGCAAGATGGTAGATGAGGTAAGAATTACAGGATACATGATACAGAGTTAAATCACTTCGAACTAAATCCTGTGAATTTCTATTCCGAGATAGATTTACAACATCATAAAATAATAACTTTGGTTCAGCAAATTCTGCAACAGGCGAGATCAAAGAGACAGCTTAGTTTGAGGGGAAAATAGTGCAAGTTTTTTTTTTTTTCTCCTCACATAGACACTTATGGATGTTTTTCTTAACGTCTCCACATGCAGTTTGAATGTTAAACGGTGACTATAGCTGAGCTTTGCCCAAACACTGGATATCTAGAGGATCAAGTAGCACATCTGCTGAATGTCAGCGCTATTTGATAATGTGTTGACATACCAGTTTACAGATGGGTGGGAACGTAGAGATTGTAGCTGGAGTATGTAACATTAGGCTTATCTGAAGCTTGTGTCGGTGCAGCCTGGTGGCACCTTCTCTAGCAATAAGGGTTGTAGTCCAATATTAACAGTTTTGTGTTATTAATAATATATTTTAATATATATTTACAATTACAATTAAATAAAACACAGTTTACAACAACTGTCCGCATTCATTCTATAACAATGTTTGCGTCTTTTCTGTTTAAATGTGGAAATGACATCATAGTTTACTTAGACAAGTTTAAAGGTGTTTTTCCCTCCCTTTATAAGACGCTGCTGCTGATCCCATATAAATCCACTAATAGAGTTGGCTTAATCTCACCATTGTTATTCTTTATACTGCAGGCTGAGACAAAAACATGCTTTTATGACTGGAAAAGAAGAAAAAATATAACAAAAATAACCCTTTAACTACATGACTAACAACACAATTCCTGCTCTAGGTGAGTAATGTTTACAGACTATAGTGACACGCCTCCTCTGAGTTGTTTTTCGCTGGATTCTCTATAATGGGCTTTGACTTCTGCGCCGTCCACTACCAGGCAGAAAGAAAGAGAAGCGAACACGTCGTAAGCTTGTTTTTTTCAGAAAGCTTTCCTGAAGCCTCTTTGAGCAGCTTGAATTCTTAGAAGCTGCAGCTTTTAATTGAGTAATGACATGTGGACCGTCCTCATCCGGGCTGTATTTAATGCTGTATGGCTGACTGATGGCAGCAGCCATGGCTCATTCCTAACTCACCTCAGCCCCTCTGGGAGCAGCATGGGAGGGAGAGTAAGCCCTGGTAACAGGCTGCAAGGCCCATTAACTAATGACAGAGTGTGTGTACAAGTCCTCTTTTACGAGGAAACCCCAATGCTAATTACTATGAACTCTGACAGCGCTGTGTGTGTGTGTGTGCGAGCATCTGTGTGTGTCCGTGTGTGGTAAAAGCCTTCTGCTGCCGAGCATATCATTTGCCAGTTAAATCGTGACAGATTGCTGACTATCTGATTCCAGGACACTTTAAATGCGTGCACCCCAACATAATTCAGTTAGCTGTGCGATGGTGACCCCACTTTGTTGATAAACACCCGACACTTTTTAAAGGTGAACCCCTAAATCTGCCACGTGTAGTACTGAGGACATTAGGGTGGGGAAAGTGACTGAGAGTCCTTCGCCCCCCTGTGAACAACTGCTGTGCCCTTCAGCAAGGCACATAACACTCAACTCCGACTGCCGTTGCTCCGGGCAATTCCCAGGTGTGAATCACTGAACACAATATGCTATATGAATACATATTTAGTTTTTCCCAGCAATTGTCTATACTGTGGAGAGAAAAAAAAAAAAACAAGAGCTCAAATGGTCTAATTTTGTGCCAGTGCATGTCAAATTCCAGTGAGGTGAACTTACACCCACTCAAATGTCAATTTCAGGATGGAGCACAGAGCAATTTTAGTATAAAAAAAGAAAAACAGTTTAACCGTGTCTTAGTGTAAATGTTGGAAATGCCAGGCTACATTCATGGCTTTGGCAGTTGAAGTTGCACAGTAACTCCAACAAGGCATAAACACACTTAAAATTACCATAAATCCTGTCTGTCAAGCCAAATTCTCATTACTAGTACAACAGTGTTTGCACTTGTTCCTTTACTTTATAAACAGTGTTTTACTCAACAAACTGCGCCGATCACACTGATAGAGACATGTAACACTGTGTGCATGCAGCTCGACTGTAGTTCTGTCGATCAACAACATAGACAAAAGAGGAAATACTACATGAAAAATTACACTTTCTGAGCATGAACACTGCAGCACTAGACACAGAAGCCTTTTTGAGACAATGTGTGGGATGATTCAAATGAATTAAAAAAAAAAAAAAAAAGAAGCAGCTTATCAAAGATATAAACGCAGGTCTGTACAACACTGGCAGGTAGGTCTGTGCTATGTGGGTACAAAATATTATGCAAATGACAAATATGGATGGGATAGTAAAATCCTGTGAAATAAAAGTCATGCTTTTTGCAGAAGTGTAATGGAAGCCATTTAAGCAGCCAATGATATCCCCCATCCTGCCCCCTTCTCTGCTCAGCCAACTTCTTCTAAGAGAAGAGCGTATCAAATGGGTTTTAATCGCAACAGCTTGAAGGCAGAACAACTCAAACATGCCCTGCAGAAACAGCTCTGTCAGAAAATCACACTGAAATAACTACTTGCACATAAGAGTCTTCCAAATCTAAAATGGCCTCATATTAAACTACAGTTTTATTGAATCTATTTTTTAATTTTCTGGAATTGTTTTTGTTTATTTGCATTGGTAAAAACAATACTTTTTATTTTTTTTACATGGCTGGTTTGACAGAATTTCATCCAAAGCCTCTGGCAGTAAACCAGATATGAGCGGACAGAAGGGGCAGAGGATGGATGGAAGGATGCTAGACAGAGGACAGGTGGAGATGGAGGGAGTGGGCAGATCCCCTCCTCCCCAGGATATGTGTGTAGGGGGGGGGGGTCACAAGCCAAGAGATGCTGCAGCCCAGAAGAGAGGGTAGCTCTACCTGAGTCACTTTGACATCTCCTGCAGGTGCTGGTTTCTGTGGGGTTCAAATTACACATTTTTAAACGGGGCAGAGTTATCAGAATCAGCATGAACACCAAACATAATGCAGTATGACGGCTGGATCTGACTAAAAAGGTGCGAAATGTCGAAGCTCGCGTGAGAAATGTGGCCATAAACAACTATTACACAGGACACTTTAGTCTATTACAGTCTGAATGTGTTGTGGGACACGTCTGATCAAACTGAGCCTGACTGAGACTCACTATTATAAACATTTCTTGGCTTTTAAAGAGTCATTCTCTGTGTGTTATACAAACAACAGGCCGCAAAGGTCATTTGTACAGTATATTATTTAATGTCCATTCCCTTAAAATGTATTTAGGAAAAGAAACAGTTCAAACATATTCAAATCATTGAATGTTTGGCATTTTTGCTTGAAAATAACCGTAATAAAATAAATAGATTAAAATAGTTTCATAGTACTTTTGATCAACTAATCAACTTTGTAGCTCTACGACGCCAGTGCATCAATCATCAGTTACACAGTTGGCTTTGGCTACATTTGTTATAACAGGGGACTGACCTACAGATTTGACCTGCATCCTGCCTACTATATGAAATTCAGGTGGCTGGTGTATCTGTGTTAAAGTAAACAGGAATATACTGTGCATAGTCTACACACAGGCATGTGCACACAAGCGTACATACAAAAAAACTGGGGAAAAAAAAAAAAAAAAAAAGTGAAGTAAATATGGAAACTGAGGTCTGTGTTAGTGAGTAAACAAACACAGTCAATGTCTGGGTTTTGTGAAGATATGCTTATACAGTAAAGCACCTCATACGGTTAGAAAGAACATCAGAGCGCAGCTGCTGTGAATGAACTGCTCTTATCAGCCGAGTGCAGCTCCCCACCGCTGGAGGGGAACTAGTAAATATCATATGCCTAATTATAACCAGACACGCTATTTGTCTCAACTTCCACAATGTGTCTTTCATCTCACACTGTTGTTTCTTCAATGAAATCATTAGGGTGAAAAACACAATCAAGGATTCTGAGATTTCCTGGGGCTGCTATTTCATAATATAAGATAATGATTAAAAAAAAAAAAAAGTAATGCAATTTCAGCTGTGGCTCTATTAAAGGTGAACTAGTTAAATCACTGAAAAGTGGCCATGAGAAGATGTCAAAACACGTTGACATAAGGGCTGAAGAGATATAATGTCATTAACAAGACTGAGGAATCATTGAAATGTTTCCTTCAAACACATCCTGTAAGAATACTGTATCGTCACCCTCGCTGCTATCAATACTTCACTTCCCTGATTCCTTTGTGAATTCTCAAACAACAAATAACACACAACTTCATTTGGCCACTCTGCTTGCTTTCAGTGGGAGGAGAGACAGAGAGGGAGGGAGGGATGGGAAGCATGGCAATGATTCACAGAAAAAGCAGAAACAATCTGCAAAAACAAATGTGGGCCACACACACACACACACACACGCATGCATGCATACATACACAGTTCAAAGTCAAATGTCATGAATGAGTCACTAAACAGCCTGATGGAAAGTACTCACAGGAGGTCACCCAAGTGTACAATAAAGTGATACAAACAAAGCGTTGGAGCCAGAGAGGAAGGAGGAAGGCCAGGACGGCTGCATGTGGCCGTGATGTTGAGGATGCAGACAGTTTCAGCGGTTAACACCCTGCTCAGGCTAACAGGAAGTGCTGCAGCTCTCCCCCACAGCTAGAGCTAGATGTAGGTATTGTATTATTGTGATTTCTGAGTGAGTTTTAGGGTTAGATTAAACACTGATAGAAGAGCCTGCGACACTGTGTCACTTTTATTGCCTGACTGGCTTTTTATTCAGTCAAGTAAATAAAATGTTGTTATAAAACACCACTAAAATCCTAAAAAAAAATAAAAAGCAAGCCTTTGCTGCACTGATCTCACTGCACTGTTCTCCCACAACTACAATCCCCTTCTCCTCCTCCTCCTCCTGCTCCTCTCCTAATGAGTGGACAGGCAGACAGGCTCTGGCTCCAAGCACAGGTCATCAACTTAAAAAAAGAATCCACAGTGGAAAAGTGGGTCATCTTCTCCTGACATAGAAACACTTACACTTGCACTCGTTACACCAACATGGATACATGCTCTTTTAGGTGCCATAAAGCTGTTTAAGTTACAATATGATGCTTCCTTGTGACCTGGACAGAATATTCCCTTCATATCAACAAGCACAATGGAAATAATTGTGTCATTAAGACAAAAAAGACTTAATTACGCATGTTTTTTTTTTATCTTTGCGAGTACTAACTAATTATTTCACAATCAAATCTGAAACATAACCACTGACCACCTCAAAGTTTAACCCCAACTCAAACCCCACACTACTTAATGCTCAGTCTTCAAAACACAACACAGACCAAAACATAACCTCACCTGTAACCCTGACCATATCACAGAAATAGTGTCAACAAAATGTATGCTTGTGCACTGTGCACACATACACAGACCCACACAGAATGACCCTTTGACAGAACAGCATGTAGGTCAACCTGTGGTCAGCTGATCCGTCCTGATCCTATCTTGTGTGAACGGCCAATGCTTTGGACTACAGTCATACTAGCATACTAGACATGGCAGAAACCCATATTATCTGTGGCACTAATTTGCAGTTTGAAACAGACACAACAACGTCAACACACAGTTGCAATTAATACTTCCTTTATTAACCCCTGATCCTGCCCCGTGAATGCATACACACTCTGAACACTAAATAGTTTTGTGCAGAGATACACACTTGGACAGCCAGCAAAGACGCACACACACACACCCACACTTACCCAGTGCCAAGCAAAGTCCCTGCACATCTCATCTCTTTCCCTTCATAGCGCAGCAAAAAGACTCAAGTGTCACAAATACTCCTGTTCCCGCAGAGGCCAGTGGAAACTCTCAAAGCTTTTGCTGCTTCCAAGCCTCCTGTCTGCGCCTTATCACTCTCACTCTCTGCACATATCCTTTACTCTGCTCACTCTTTCTTTCCTTACTTCCTCTCTCCTCTACTGTCTTCTCTTTTTTTCTTTTGCTCACTCTCTTTCTCCTCCCTGCTCTCTGATCTGTCTTTTCCCCTTGTCCGGCGTCTGCACAATGCACATCAATTATTCAGAGGCAGTCTCCCGGTTCCTTCTGGCTTATCCAATCAGAGCAGGGCTCTGCACTAATGGGCTCCTGCTGTACCTGCTACCGGCTCCAACATACTCTCGAGACGGCGGGGGTGGGGTGAGGGGGGGGGCAGAGAGTAGGAGGGAGGAAGGGAGAGAAATAGACAGAGGGAACAGAAGAGACAACCGAGGAGGAAGGAGGATGAGAAGTAGAGATAAAGACAGCAAGTCGACTTAGACAAACAGGAGTAGCGATAAAGCAAGATATTCCAGTGCCTCTCACCTCTGTCATGAGGTGCTGTTATTAATGTGCCTAGTCTGTCTAGCGCTCCATTGCCCCGTTTCTCTAAGCTGCCATCACACACTTGGACAGTGTACACAGAAATGCGCATATATGTAATATGGCAGTGCAACTGCCATTTGTCAGAAAGGACAAAAAAACAGAAGAGAAGAGAAGAAAAAAAAAAAGCTGACAAACTCAGACTGCAAACTTGCAGAAATGGGTGGTGCTTAATATGCTAGACAGGCTGGCTGGAAGCCAATGCATGAAATAGGAAGTAGGAGAATCAATCTATTCAAAGACAGACAAGTAGTAAGTCATCGGCCTCACTATCTAATCTGACAATGTCCCCCTGTCTGTATCAGAGGCCGCTTTGTAAATCCAACTTACAAGACACATCAGAGACTAGCAGAAGAATATCTGAGTGCGGCTGAATCAAATAAAAAGCAGGTTGAGGGTGAATCTGAGTTCATCTTCTCATCGCCTGTCCATAACATAACCTAATAATAACTAAATAATACAAATTTAAGAACGCAATCTGGATGAAGGAACAAGAAAGACCTAACCTGTCATTGTTCCCATCGCTTACCTAATTTTTGAGTGCTGTGCAGCCGAAGAAGGGGAAAGCCCACTGGCCTTATGACAGCAGAAGGAAGTTGTCTTTTGTGTGGCTTTGGTGTGACAGATGTACTCAGTCATCAACAGTTTCACAAAATATCCCACACAGAATTGACGCACACAACAGAGGCTTTGTTGGACAGAAATATAACATGAAAGGGTGTGTTAAAAACCTCCTGGGGGTGGGTGTGGGTGATGGGTGAATTGTGGGTGCAAGATCAGTCAACCCTGAACAAAAGGAAGGTTTAAATAATTTGACAAGAACAAAGTCCTCTGTGTTTGAAATACAACCACAACGCTGGTTCAGCTGAGATAATATCAAAAATGAATTTACTTGCAACTGTGTAAATCAAACCAATTAAGAAGCAAGTGTTAGAGGACCCAAACGGCCAGAGGCTGGAGATGCTGCTACCCTCATAAGTGTTTCCCCATGAGCTTTATTTCGATAAACTTAATAGTGAAGTTCTGATGGTAGTTTTGTGTTGCGAAGAGATTTCATCATCCAAGACGAACCACTGGAGAGTGTCAGAGGAGAGGCCCGTCTACTAAAAATAAACTCTGTTTCCTGTTAATAATTTAGCACGCTGCTCTTACTCAGCAGTAATTAAATATAAAAGTCTGTAAGGTTGATTGGGTCAGTAACAAAGGATGCCTACACCTTCCTCTAGTTCTACACACACAGCTCAAAAACGGAAAGAAAGGCAGGGTGCGAAAATCAATCAAGTGAAAGTAAATTGAGACAGATAAGTGGAAGACATGTCAGATGGTTGTAGGCCAAAAGGAACAGAGAGAGAGAGAAAGTTTGTGTGTGTGTGTGTTTCCTTTTAAGCACTCGTGTGCACAGCGTGCAGCGAGTCTGCACAGATTCTGTTTGGGAGCATTTATTTTTATTCTCTTCCACTACTTGCTGAATTATGGGAGTTAAGGGTTGGTGGACTATTGTGTGTGTGTGTGTGTGTGTGTGTGTGTGTGTGTGTGTCACTCACAGGGTGAGTTATAGCCACACCCTGGAAGTTTTCTGTCAGTGTTGAGTGGTTGTTTTCCTGATCACCATGCGAGCATGCTCTGTTGATTGACCGAACACTGACAATTCTCCTGGGACTATATTTTTATGTCATGCATGTGTAGATGAGGGGATTTACCAACCATCCAGAGCTAAGCTTTGGTATTTCCATCATATTTTTTTTTAAAAATAAAAAAAATAAATTTACCTTCATTACTAGAGTTTAAACTTCTGTGTGAATTCTAGGTGTCACGCGATGCCAACATAAATGACTGAATCATTATTTCATTGAGCAACACACAAGAACAACAAGCAGCGACCTGCGTCGCTGACTTAAACATTAAAGCACGTCTCTAAGAGCATAGCTATCATTCCAGGAGCAGCTACCTTTAATCCACTGCGTGTCAAGGCATGTCACAAAACATAATGCATGTTCAAAACTATCCGAAAGATTTTCTTTAATACGATTAAAACTTTGCAGGAGAAGACTGGTGAGAGTGAAAAGCAACTGACAATCTGAGAACTGATAACATCACATATGATTGGAGCTTCGTAAAAAGAAAGAGAACAAACTGTTGTGAGCTTGGTGTGACAGTGTGCGGCAGATTCACTGAGGAAGGAAACAGTAAAACCCTTGATAGATTATGTGGCTAATCTGATTTGTTGTCTGCTGAACTTCACAGTCGAACAACAGCTCAGAGTCCATTAGGGTTGTGTGTGTGTGTGTGTTTCTAGGACAGCGGGACACCTATTATCTAATGGACCTCTCAGCAGGACATCTGCTCGGAGCCGACTCCGGATTACTGCAAGTAAAACATAAACAACCTCGAAGGAGAGTTTTTTTAAACAGATGATGAATTTTAAAAGTAGTATTATTAGTAGTATGTAGTATTTAGAAGAAGAAAAAAACCCCAGCAGTGTTCAATAAGTGTGACACACAGACTTTGAGGGTGTCAACTAAATGTAATACTGTGAGCTGCTAGTATGCCAACAGCGGTAACGTTGTGTATCCTCCTCATTAACAGTGCTAATGCTAGCTCACCTAACAGCCGATAAATTTCTTCACTGGCTGATTCCAGATTAGAGCGACACACTAATCCCTCGGGCCACACTGCAGGGTCACAATCTCCAGACAGCTCATCAGCACCAGCCTGCTGTTGCTGAAAATCTCTCCACTTCACTTGATAGGTCTTACACGTCTGCAGTGCATACTTTGTAGTAAGCATCAGTTGTTCATGGGATCACGTGCAAAAAGACAATTATGAAAACAAAACTTATCTACAACAAGCGGGATGGGGAAATGTTATTTACTCTCTCTAGAAATCTGAAAATGCCAAAAACCATCAAGCAAATTACTGGTTAGATGACATACAGGAAGTATTTTACTACTGTTATCAGTGATTACCTTCTAGTGTCTGGTTGTAGTGAGAAATACACACAGCAGCTTAACTTTACAACACACACAAGTTGGCAAACTGTTAAAAAAAAAAGTGGGTAGTGGGTAGCAATAATTGCTTTATCAATTTCCTCTTTAACTGAAGCTCTGAAAGAAAGCGTCAGTGTGATTGATTTGCAGTCTTAAAAGTCTGGCTCTTCCCCAGAGGAACCGACAGAGAGCTTCCCAGACTCCTCGGCCATCGTCTGGGCTCTCAGGTGTCAGATTTGTGGCCCTCTGTCGCCATGCAGGCTATCAGATGATTGTGCTAAGGCTGCATATTTAGACACACATTCATGCACGCGCACAGACACACACACACACACACACACACACACACACGCACACACACACAAATAATAAAAATACACATATATGACCATACATCAGACAGAGCAGTAAAAGCTGCATGCTTTTATGCATGCTCTGCATTGTCTGTATGAAGGCATGCACGTTCCAGTGTGCATCACATCTCCTCTGTCGCCCTCTCGTCTGCTTTCTCAGACAGACGTCCTTGTAAGGGAGGTAAGATGGATGCTCAGTGAGTAAGATCTGCCCTGAGTCACATCTGCCTCCCACCCCCAACAGCCTGCCTGCCTCATTTGATGACTGGCCGCATCATATCTCCCACCCACCCCCCCCCACTCCCCACCCACTCCACCCCAGCTCGGCATAATTACACTACAGTTCCCATTTGTCCACTGTGCATAAACAGCCCTTCCTGAAACCCAGTGCTGTCTTCTATTAGATCCCAGAACCATCAGCAGGCCTGACGATGATTCTAACTGTCAGTCGGGCCCAGCAAGCCAGCCAGTCCAAGCCATGCCTGGACAACAATCACATTATCCCAACACAGGAACACAGACAGAGAGAGAAAAATACAGCAATCAATATTGTACACTGACGTCTGTCTGCCCACACAAGTTCCTCCCAAAAAGATGCTTCCCACCACAACTGAAAGAGGATATGCAGCTTAAGCAGATGTCCATCATAGGACTATGTGAACAACAAAAAAAACAAAAAAAAAAACAACAAAAAAGCAGAAACTGATTTATTTCAGCCTATGTGTATCTGCATATTCTGTTTGAACACATTGCAGCTTGTATGAAGAATCATGGGATAAGATTTCAGAGTGTTACTGTCAGTACCGTCACTGCTGTTCCTGTTATGAAAAAGCGACATGTTCGCCTTGTCAGAAAAAAACAAAAGAAATCAGACAGTTTAATCATAATATTTGACTCTCACTATTGCCACTTATGTAACTCCTGAACAAAGGTTTATCTGTGTTCTGACTGTCTGGCTACAGCTTTGTCATGTCTCTGTCAGGCAGAGTGGTCCAACACACATCAGCGACACCTCTCCAGCCATCCATCTCTTTTCCCTCTCTTTCCCCCCCCTCTCTCCCGCCTCGGCACATTTCACTTTGACAAATGTACAAGAGTGGGCCGCTTCTGCACGACTGTGGGAGGCGGGGATAGAAGGTATGGATCACAGGAAATTGGATTTGATAGGTAAATGTCTGAGGATAGCATTACTGCTCACTCTTTCGCTTTCTCTCTAGCTGTACATGTGTGCATGCAGACTGCACAAGTGCGAGTGTGGGTTTTGTGTAGAAAGAGTGTTGAGTAGACTGTTTTTTGTGAGGCTACCACCCGGACAGCTCATCTCAATAGCACATTAATGTTTAATGGGAACTAAAAATATCTGACATTTTAATGCTCTATGGGCTTTTTGTGTGATGTCTGTGGTCATAGCCATTTGTCAATCAAAACTTTCCAAACCACAGATTCTTATTAACTTAACAGAAATGTTCTTAAACACAGTTATTTGCTAATTAAGCTGTCTGTTGGTATAATAATGAGATGATCTGTGTCTTGCCAATAAAAACATAATATAACCTTATAATAAGTGCTGATTAACACGTGCGGCTACATTGTGCATTTGTAGCCTGAGCAGAGTAATGAAATGGATCAGGACAACAAGCCACACAATGATTTGTTTGACTTGTAAACACAACACGAAGAACAATGCGCCGTGTATCGTCCACTGTCTTGTGCAAGTCAACAGCAGTGAATGAGATGTGTCTCTTGGCGTTTTAGGAAAGCGGTGGCTCCTACCTGCCGACTTGGGAGTGAATTTGTCCCTGTTGGCAGCACACACAGCCAGCAACCTGTAGCCCAGGTCCAAGTCAAACCCTTGCTGAGCAGCAACACGACTCACCACCTGCGGAAAGAGTAATGGATGATCAGTGCAATGCTAATAAGATTAGCATTATGAGAATCATTTTAATTGCACCCTTAAAATCAGCATCTTAAAGCAAATGTAGCAAATTCTATATCTCTATAGAGCAATGTAACCTGCAGCAAAGGCACCTTAATCCTTTCACTTTCTTAACAGTGTTAATATTCAGAGTTTATTCTGTCATTGAAACTTCACTTATCTTCAGACAGACACTTAATATAAACACTCGCACTCACACAGACACAGTGAGATTAATGTGGAGTCTGGAGTCTGTATTGCTCCAGTGATCCACGGTCTGGACAAGTCTGATGACTGTATCATCCTCCAACAGAGGTGAGGGAGCCAAACCACAGTCGCTCTGCAGAACGAGCAGAGTCTCTGAAAGGTTATCCACAAACAAGACTGCTCTGGCCCCAAAGTGAACAGAGTTTATCTCCCAACTAAAGGTTGCCGGGTGAATTACCCAAACAGGTCCGGAAAAATGTGGAAATAATACGTATTGGGATATCTCTCCCCCAGTGTGTTGATGTGAGCTTATATTCAGCCAAACTCTGTGAGTGTATTGGAGGGCAGTGTCGAAAAACACTGGAATAAAAAGTCTCCCCTGGTTGAAAAAAAAAGGTTTTTTCCCCTCCAATTTTGCAAAGGATCAGTCCCCAAGCTATGTGATTTTAATAATCTTTTAGTGCTACTTCAAAAAGGAGCTTGAGCATTTATGGGACATGAAGCAGGAGCCTCCCGGACTCTAATATAATGTTAAAGGGGATGCTGAGTGACGTTAAACAGGACTCAGGAGACAGGACTAAATCATTATTAAAAAGGAAAACCCCTTTGCTTTTATCTGCCAACAGATGACAACTCCTCTGCTCCCTCTGACCTCATTACCATTAACAGGATCAGCTGGGGTGCTTCTTACAGAGCCAACGTAACAACTAGTAGTGATCATAAAGTGCCTCTGTCGCAGGTAATGTGGCTGCTTGAGCACTAAAAGAAAAACTACACAGGTAAGGTAAAAAAAAAAAAAAGGGTTCATTTGACCATTTTAATCAGCACAAGTTGAGTTGATCGTGTTACGTTTATTTGAAGCAAGTTTAGGAGACATGAGGACATTGTTGCAGGGATGAGGTAACTTCACAACGATAATCTATTCAATCCAAACCATCTGACGGCCGTTCTCACAGTTGGTCAAATCGCGTTGTCGACAGTGATTTAATTTCATGTCTGCCCTGCAGTTTGTACAAGGCAGGCAGCCAGCTACAGAGGCTAGCATAGATTCTACATGGATTTAATAGTGTTTTACCTCATAAGCCTTTTCTAGCTTAATCTCCCTCTGAGGATGTACATCCAACCCCATCCTGTCAATATGAAAACAGCGCGAGTCCCGCATGAGGGGTGGAAGGTTACTGGGCCAATTCAAAATTCTGCTTGTTGTATGTGAGATACAGCTCCTTGTGACCTACGTAGGTGACATTAGAAAACTGTGGGACTAGGTTAATACGGACGTCTACATGCACTAAAGATGACCTCTAGATGTACAACATGCCAGAGGGAACAGGTGTCTCCACATTCAGCTATGACAACTTTCATGGGCTATGATTAATAAAAGAGATACATAGTCATCTTTATATGTCGATCCAACGTGTGGATACTGCACATAACCAGCGAGGTAATGCCATGAAAGCAAAATCCCAAAGAATGCCTGAACCGTAATTCTCCTGATAAGAGGCTGTTTTGCTCTCCAAGTCTGACGAAACAATTTAGCTGATGGAAACGGCCCCATGCTGAGTGGGATCTCAGTGGTGGGCTCCATTGTATGGCTCTTTATCAGCCGTTAAGAGGCTTTTATTGCGATTTACACATTAATGAGTATTTATCTGTTTGCTCACGCAACCACTTCTGCTGGGAACAATGTTAACTTCAACAGGGTTCCAAAGACTGATTGGAGCGATAAACACATGTAACTTTCAATTCTCTGCTCTAAAGCCTCTTCCACACATGTGACTGTGTATGCATGCGTGCATGTGCGTTTTCTCACACACCTTGTGCAGATCTGCAGGCCTGCTCTCTCACCCTGTGCCTAGATCAATGAATGGTAGATGGTGAACTGAGAGGCCAATACCCACAGTACTATTCAAGTATCTTTTGTGTGTATATGTGTGTGTGTGTGTGTGTGTGTGTGAGTGTGTGTGTCAAGCACAAAGTGGAGAGCAGCAATGGGTGACAAAGACTTTAACCTCTGTCACTGGTCCCTGGTGGTTTGAGCAGTTCTCTGGATAACTTCTGGACATGACTGTAGCCTTCTACTAACTGTTTTTACTTCAATTTCTAGGAAAAAAAAAGGTATAACCCAAAAACCATATGGCATGAATATTTGCACTTTGCGTCACCTTCTGCACAGTTTTGGTTCACTTATAGTATCACAAAAATAGGTTAAAAGCCTCAGAAGTAAACACATCATCTCATTTTCTTTCCTAAGTATCCAAAATTTAATTATTGTTTTGCTCCCATCTCCTAAAAAGTACCTGAAAACCCAGTGAAAACCATAATTAGTGTTTGCATACCGTCAGACATCCCATGAGGCTTTGCTCAAAAGGTCGCTGGAAGGCCCGTGGATCTCCACACCAGTCGAGCAGTTCTGTAGCTGCTGAGTGAAAATTGGCCGGGTTCTGTAAGTGCTGTGCAAACATAGAGAGAGAGAGCAGACTGCCATTAGAAACAATGGGAAATAATGGGCGTTATTTTTTTTCGCATTAAGTACAAATTGGAAAAACACTGAAACCAAATAGTTTGCAGCCTTGCACTCTCACTCCGAACTCACTCGATTTAATGTCTTGTGTTTCTGCGCAACCCTGTGAGGACCTTGAGTCCTTCCAGTGCACGCCCACTCGGGGCTCTGTTGCATTGTGGGAAGAAGATCACACCCATATCAACAATAATGCCAGTGTTTCTTGTTAATCTTTCTTGGCAACACCCAGCCCTCACCCTCATGACCCACACAGCAACCAAATCTTTCCCTTCAACCCTCCTCCGCTCTCTTCCCCTCATTCACTGCCTGTTTTCAGAGTGTAACAGAGCCTCGGCACCAGAAGTCCACTGGCTGGCTTGGCTGTGCACAAAGAAAACAACCTTGGTCCTGGCAGCTATGTGTGCAGACTCAATACGCACCATTGGTGTGTTGTCTAATCTCTTTTAGTCTCTGTCTGTCTCTCTTGCTTGTTCACTGAGGCCTGAAACAGTTGAGTCTTTTCTTCCCAGTGTCTGAAGGCTACTCAGGCTGGCAGGACACAATAAGCGGTTTTAAAATTGGGCTCCCTTTCTTCACGGCTCAGAAGGTTAATAGCTCTGAAATGGTGCAGAGCTGCAGCGTGTTCAGTCGGCGAGACTGAGCCCACTTAAAAGCATTTATTATTCTCATCTGGAGCCGAAGCGTCTTGTTTTGTGTGTTCTTCCAGAGAAGGTAGAACTATTGTCTTTAGGGGGCAGCAGAGGTGAACGTTTCTGAAAGGGCAGCTTTTTTGGCGGCGAACAACAAAAAGGCTCTTCAGTGGAAAGCACACCCTAACATATCTAGCCTGGTACCCGCCCACAGAGAAAATCTCTGCAAGCTTCCAATGATATCATGAGCTTCAAGAGAGGCCTTGAGTGACTCATCTTTTGTAATGTGAAGATTAGCAATTATAGAGTTAGCTGTGGACTCTCGCAGGGGTTTGACTGATGGCGAAGAGAAGCAGGGGAGAGTGAGAGAAAGAGAGTGATGCTCTTGTTGAGTGAGAGGGAGAAGAAGAGTCTGTTTTACATGAGCGATATAATCTAGCATTACTGCTGCTTGATGGGAGGCGTATCAGCCTCCAGCGTGAGAGGATCACAACTAGCACAGCAGGGGTTGTCTGTCTAGATCTGAACCCACAGCTCCTCCTGGTGCAGCACTTGCCACCAACTCTGCCTGACAACTTCGACCATAGTGTGAGGGGGGAGGACGGCAGAGGGAAACAGCCTCTACTGAGTTTCAGGGAGGAGAATGGGGCCTGAGCCTGTTCTTGTTGTTGTTGCTGTTCAGGGTTGGATGAGGACAAGAGCAGGGAGGTGGAGGGGGAGCGCAGCAGCAGCAGCAGAGATGGGGTTTCAGCAGACAAAGAGCCAGACGTTTGACAGACTGTCCTCTGTGGGATGATGGACTGACTTACCCCTTTTTCAGGCTTTTCAGTGCCTACCTGACTGCATGAAAACACCTGGCTCTCTGCCTGCGACTTTCCCCAAACCAAAACACCCGGCTGGCAGAGCCACTACGAGCTCAGAGCTCACAGACTAACTCTGCGCCTTTGAAGTGTGGTTTACTATGAGCTGCGAGTATATAAACCAAAGTACAATTAGTGCCTTTATTAAGCTTGATGCTTTAACTCAGGGCTGTGGCGGTGACATCTACGAAAATAACCGAGGAGGCTTTGTGAAGCAAGTGGTGTCAATTCGGCCAAGTTTGCTCATTTGTAATAAAATGACGTCTAGCCGCATGTAATCACAGAGAGAGAATTGTGGCAATCAGAGCCAGTTTGGATAAAAGGTTATTACTGTGGGTACTCAGGAGACAAAGTGTGGGTGAGGTGGAGAGAGAAAGGAAAATGTCACCTTATAATCAGTAGCTCAAAGCCCTATCATTCACTGATTCAACGTAAGGCTATTGGTGTCATATGGATGTTGGAAGATATAAAGGATCACACCCACATAGCATAAACAAAGAAGCCCACAGCCTGCCAGCCAACCAGCCAGTCAGTTGGAGAGTATAAATCACAAGAAGAGGCGGTAGCCCTGGGTTATGTCTGTCTGTCTGTCTGTGTGTCTGTGTCGCTCTGGCTGTATCTGTCTGCGAGGAGTCTCCTAAAAGCTGGCAGTCAAGGAAACATTTAAGCAAAACCACAATAAGGGTCCACATACGTCAAGAGTCAGGAACGTGATATAAGGGAACGCAGGACCAGGAGGAGGAGGGAGAAGAGAAGTCGAGTCTGTTATGTTGATTGTCTCCTTTGAAGTATTTTCTTGTGTTCACTACCAGATTTGCCTCTGCCTCTCTCTCTCGCTCTATGACCCTGTGCAACATGATCTGTGTGACTGGAGCTAATGGCCAGAAAAACTGATGTCCATATAAGGTAGTGAGAGGAGAGGAGAAGAGAGCAGAGGAGAGGAAAGGAGAGATTCTTCTGTCTGCAGAGTACTAAAAAGAAGTTAAAGGACACCTGTTTGATGCACTGCAGCCTGTCATTGGTCTGCTGGATGTGCCGGTCCATTGACGGTAACGTGTTCATCTTGATGTCTCTACCGGGACGCCATTAAACTTCTGTACTCTGAAACACAAGAAGAAAGGAACATCTGTTAGAACACATTTCTGTCAGGTCGCCCATGTAAAGATGTTGTAGCCTGTGAAGTTCAAACTGTGTTTTAGCAGCTTGACAAATTATGTTACATCTCAAACAGGGAAAGCCAGCTTGTTTATGCACTGACTCACTGAAGGGCTTGATCTGCCTCAAGCGCATTTGTTTTTTTTGTTTTTTTTTGCAAATGCATGAAACCGAGATGCACAGCAGCATGGAACCATGATGAAACAGAAAGAAAACTTTATTGCTTCCTATTACCAATGGCAGAAAACTCCGTTAGAGAAAAGACATCAACTGTTATCTCAGTTCAAAAGATGCACACCTTACAGTCAAGCTTATCAGTGTGGCGTAGACAACCAATTCATGTCCACATCAAACAGCAGATAAGGTTCGGCCTTACAGCATCTCTTTCTCTCTCTGTGTATCTCTTGTTCTGATCCAACAGCAAGAAGCAGCAACAAGACCAATTTCAGCCCCCCCCCCTCACGTTCGCTAGCTCTGACCATCTCAGGAAAATGGGTTGAAGCTGGATTAATAGGTATCATGCTGGTCTGCCAGTGAGCCCTCTGTCCCTCACCATCCCTCTGTGTTTATCTCCATCAGTGTTGGTCAGACTTGCATTCCTCCACACAAAAGGCGAGCTGAGAACCACAGGTGGGTGTCTGTGGGGAGGGGGGCGCTGGGTTCTAGAAAGCTGCTCAGTGCTGATAAAGGGTCCCCCAAGAACCCCTACTGTGAGAAACAGAGCGAGAGAAAGAATACGTTGGAAGCATAGTGCTCAGCCAGGGAGTTTTTCATATGTAATGCTCAGTCTGGTGCGCTTATCTTCGAAAGAGTATTGCAAGTATGCGCTCTCTCTCTCTCTCTCTGTCTCTCTCTCTCTCTCTTTCACACACATACACACATTTAAGAGCATGTAAACACAAAAGCTTGAATTCTTCGCTTTGATTAAGTGTATAGGTAAAACTTCAAAAGGAACACTTTGAGAATAAGAGTGTATTACTAATCCTCTCGGCTTAAGCATTACCAGAGTAGAGTTACCTGGAGTGCACTTCGAAGTCTTAAACATCAGCGCAGATGTTGCTCATATGAGTTAAGGGGAATTCTGGAGTGAAAAACAGGCATGAATGTGGTCAAATTATGGGCAGCCAAATGTTTCATTTACATGTTATGTGGACATGATGCTGCAGTGGTCGCTGATGTCTGTGAAAAGTCCCTAACAGCTAACTTTACATCCCGCCGGGCACAAAGCCACTCTCATCGCGGATAATAGAACCAAAGCTTGTGGCCTAATTCTGCTGTGCTGCGGTGTCGCCTAGTGCCCAGTAGATGTCTCCCTCTCCTGCTGCTAACCAGCATGTCTCTTTCACACACTATACCCAGAGCAAGTGGTCCAGAGAGGGCTCCTTTAAGCCCTGACAAGTGCTACAAATCCCCTTCAGCAGCCAGGCAGCTCCACGGACCACTAACAGGGCACGCTTCAGCCCAGCGCTGGCTGTCTGACCTTGTGGCTATTGATTAACTGTTTCTCCTCCAGCTCCCCTTCCTGCTGTCCCAACACGCCCTCAGCCAAGACCAGAGAGGAAGGACGGGCGGGGGGGGGTTTGAAGATAGCTGCCTCTACAATTTTTTTCCCCCTCCTTCCCACTGTCGTGCGTGCTGGACCCTGTGAAAACACACACTCACACACACCTCCTCCCCCCCATGAACGGGCGGTGCTTTTGTTAGTTGTTGAAAAGACAGGCCCTCGGGTTCTAAAAAGGAAAATGAGTAAAGAGGAAACGCAACTGTGGCGGTGTTCAGTTGGTGACGTTTGTAACTGAGATAAGAAGTCCACCTTACTGACTAACTGTCTAAGGCCGACTCCTGCACCACGCCCTTATCACCCGTTCAATGGAAAAAAAAAAATGTGTTGCATAACAGATGACACTTCAGTGGAAACACGGCATAACCCCTCCTCTGGCCACACATCCTTACTTCACCATGTTTACCTTATCAAAGTAAGTAATCAGTCATTATGGAGTTGAAGATTACATTTGGGCTGAAAAAAAACAACAACTTAGGAATACTATTTTCTGTTTCAGACTTTTTGTGCACTTCACTGTTGTTGGAACATGCTCACACTCACGACGGGCCTGCTTAATCTTTATTGTCTTCCAAACATCTTAATCTTCTCCACTCAGCAATGCTTACCAGAGGTGCAAAGCAAAGGATTACACATCCAATTATGCTGTGCGTATTACAAACCTCCCTTTAAACAGTGGTGGGAGGATGCTGCTATGAATGACAGCAGAGTAACAAACCACAAATAATACTAACACACAACGAAGCGTCTTCTCTCTCTTTAAAAAAAAAAAAAAAAGAAAAAAAAAAGTTGGGGGAAGTGGGCCAAGAAATAAGCGCTCAGAAACAAAAGCACAGTAATATGAAAAGCACTGGAGTATGGCGGGAAGGGGGCAAGAAGGCCCAGGCTCAGTGGGGGAAAGAGACCAAAGAAAAAGAGAGAGCATCGAAATTATCTCTTCATTATCAGCAGCAGCAACACACACACACACACACATATACACACGTAGCGTATGATCATATAGCATGAGTGATTTCCCATTTCAGACATACGAGAACCACCTTTGTCAAGTGCAGCTTGCTTTGTAAATGTGTTCAGTGGGTTGGTTACACAGGAGTCCTTGATACACTCCAATGCTGTGCAATGCAGAGCAGTATATTAGAAGCAAGGCTGAGCTACTTTATATAGTTTAAATTAATTATTAGTTTTTTGATGGAAACTATTAATGTCAAAACAGCTTTAATTAAGAAGACAAATATGTTTGCTAGATGTCCGGATTTGGCCCACGGGCCGCTATTTGCCATAAGATCACCTTAAATTAGATATTTTCTTAAAATTATCGACCACAGTTTTGAAAATCTGCTTTAATTTAATTTGGTTTTACCCTGAAGGGAAGAAGTATTTTCTGTTTAGAAATGATTTTCAATTAAGGATTTTCATGCAAATACTATGAAAAATAATACATTTCGAAGTGTTTTAATGCTCACTCTGTGGTCTAGTATCTAGTATGTAAAGTGTAGAGGGCAGTGCTGGCCAGAGATCATTTTCATTATTCAACAACAGTCTGAAAAAGAGAACATAACTATCACTCCTGCTCTCTGGACACAGTGGGGGATCTTCTCACCTCCTCCTACTCGTCTTCAGTTATATGGCCACAGCTTTCTTTATTTTTCCTTCTTTCAGATTCTTTGTGCTTTTTGCTCCCCTTTTCTATAGCCCTCAGACATCATTAGAGCCACCCAGCATGCGACTCCTTTCCACCTCCTTCCATTTTCCGTTCTATCATTTTCTTTTTCGCTTCGCCCCGTCCCTCATATCTCAACCCTCCTGTCACTCTTCCTCCCTCTCTCCCTCTTTCTCCCTTCCTCCCTCCCTCCTCCTCATCCTCCCCTCCCCTCCTCCTCCTTCCTGGGGCCCCGCGCGGAAGCTGCCATAACAGGAGGTGGAATGGATTCATTTTCTCTAATGTGGTTTGGGCTGCAGCGTGGCACGGCACAGAGCGACACTTTCTCCCAGTGCACAGAGCTCCTCTCCCTCTCTTTTTCTCTGTCTGCAGTTCATGTGTTTTCAAACAGGCCAATCAACACCACTCAGCTGTGCTGGCCTCTCTCTCCCTCTCCCTCTCCCTCCTACAATCTCTGCTCTCAGTGTGTCTGTAAAAAGCCACCAGCCCTCTCTCATACACACTATTATCTCTAGTGGAAAACTCCCATAGTCAGACAGTCCCTTTTTGCTCTCATTGCCTTCATTTTCTCCGGTCTACTCCACTCTGCGCAGCCTCAGCTACCATTTTTCAGTTTCGTTTCCACCATCATATCTCTGTCTTTTTCTGCCTTCACTTGTTTTGTTCTTTGCATTATTTTGTAGAGTCTGCTGCTAATCCTCTCCTCCACTAATCTCTCCCCCCCTCTCCTCTTCCCTCTCAGCAAAGCCAACTATTAGTCATATCGCTCCCTCTGGCCTTTTTAAAACTCAACCCTTCTACACAGCATCATAACCACCAGCCTCTATAAAAAAAAATAAAAAAAAAAGTGAATTGACTTTTCCCAAGGGTGGAAAAAATGTTGCTGTTTGTTTATCTTGTGTTTTAATGTGACAACCACAGAAGCACCGGGCAGCTATGCGACACCCAACACTGCAATGCAAACAGCTGTGATACGGGGATATGCGAGCTGCTCTGTTGTCGTCTATAAATATGGAGCTTCAGTTGTAGAGTATTGCAGGTATGCGCTACCAGATACCCCTGGGAGCAGCGATTATTTTACCAGTCAGTGTATGAGATCAAAACAGGAGTATGATGTACTAAGTGAGCAGAGAGGTGCCCTCCCTTTTAGCCAATACTTATAGTGACAAACCCACAGAAAATTATCATCCAACTCTCACTGTGCGCTACCTATCCAGCACCGACAAAGTTAGCGACAAGCTTAAACATGGTGGGGTAATTAGTAGCTAAAGAGAGCTAAATATTATTCTCAGGAGCTGGTGGAGACCAACACAGAGCTAAAAGGATAGTGAATATTTGACTTACAATATTCAATACTATCAAGTTTTACCATGTTACTACCTAATCACATACACGTACCATGATACAATATTTTATAAGGAGCTTTTTTTTGTGTGTGCATTATTTTTGTTTTGATTGTCTCTAGCATTAATAGCGAAAGGTCATCTATCGAACCATGAGACACGAAATCAGGTCATTCATGAGCAGAACGGAGCTTGAGCATCACATGATGGATGAATGAATGAACTCCTTATTCCATACAATGTTCCAGTTGCTCAGGACTATAAATACCAGCTGGGGAAGATTGTATGTCCTGGCTGCCACATACGATTTTCCACTGTCACGAAAGGCAAGATTCTATCACTCGTGAGGGGATAAAGCAGTCTGTTTCTGTCTGTGTGTGTGTGTGTGTGTGGAGAACACAAGGCCAATGTGTAGTCTTTATCACAGCACCAGGTCATCAGAGGACTGCCTGAAATACTGAGCTCTTTCAGTAAGGGAGTCCATAAATCTTTTAACCTTTATCAAGTGGAATAACAGCAGTCTGGTGCATTTTGAGAAGAATTTAGGAGAGAGGAGAGGAGAGGAGAAGAGAGGAGAGGCAGGTTGTGATTGACAGTGTAGTCTGACAGGCTTGTGTAAAGCTAACCTTATGGGCCTGACTCCAGCAGAGCTGTTAGCTCACACACCGCCCCCTGTGACTGCTGAACGGGTAAACTGACAAATTCCATGTCCTTCGGTTTCAGCGCCAGCAAACTGCTGACCCAAATGCAATTAAACAACATCCACCCGGGGTGAGTGTAACACATCAATGTACGGTAGCATATGAATGTGCATGTAATAGTCTATGTGAGGAGCGTGATGAAGTGTGTGTGTGCAGGAGAAGAGAAACAGAGAGACAGAGGGGCAGAGAGTGAGACTTTACAAAGAGTGAGTGTGATTCAATCTGCTCAGTAGGCCATGAAATGGTATTGGTGTCATTAGGGAGAGCAAAAAATATATCTGTGCCAGTCTGCCCTCCATTCCCCTTGTCTTTGACACTCCGAAAACAGTCCTTATAAAAGAAAAAGAAAGCAACCAGCCAAGCCTCTCTACACTTTGTGGAACAAAACGTCCTACGGTGCTGTCGAGCAACCTTTATTTCTCCCTCTGATCCTTTATGGGACAAATCCAACTGACCATAAAGTATTTCCAATTAGGAATCATTCTGAAATCAGTGTGAAATAATACACACAGTGGACCAAGTACATAGCAGAACATGCCATTTAGTGCAAGGTTATTACACAGCTTCTCAAGGACAGCTTTATAAGCATCAAAAATATATGTGACAAAAACAAACATTCTCCAAATTTTAATCAGATCACAGATTAATTTGTTTTCTACCTTAGAGATTCCTTTTCACAGCTGCCTGCATTGAACCTCATTCAATATGATGTGATTTATTGTTATTTATTCCCACAACAGCTTTTCTTTGACAGTTTAAGGTGGTGATCTGCAGGCAATATCCAAAATTAGCTGTTCAACTTCTAAAAAAAAGAAAAAAAAAGAAAAATGTTTTCAGATTAGAAACTAGTTTGATCAGGTCCTTGCTGTGTATTGCTGTATGGTTACAAAGTGACGTTTTAACTATAAGCAGTAGGAAGAATATAACTATGCAATTCAAAAGTTAATCTAAATAGAAATTACAGATACCTCATCGATTCATCTACCATCTTGCCTACAGAATATCAGACTTATTCAAGCACACTGGAGCAAGACTGATGTTTTCTAGTACATACACCAGGTCCTCTGATAGAAGAATAGTCCGTGTGACCGGCGATGCAGACAAAATGCAAACAAATCACGTTTTACAAGCTCTGCGCACAATTGAAATCCTTTGATTTGGTGGATTTTTTACAGAAACATCTAAATAACCTTAGAGACAGCGAGACCTTCCTACGCGGGCAGAGAGCAGCGTGATGCACTCATTCATCTCGCATCTGTGTGCGCGTTTGTTCACCACTGAAGGTTTGAGTAGCAAAGAACACAAAACAGCTGCTTGTTGTGAAAATGAAACAGCCTAATGGCGTACGCGGAGCACCACGTTCATTCACTGAAGGGACGATCCACGCAGGTACTATTTGGCACGGCGAGCACAAGAACCAGTGTTGAAAGGCTAATGTGTTTCACTGCAGCTTTTACAAAACACCCTCTTAGTGCCACAAAGCACTCAACTAGTGTGTGTGTGTGTGTGTGTGTGCGTGTGTGTTTGTTTGTATCTCAAATATCATTAAACAAAGTCCATCCCATCAGCTTATCTTTACACAAGCATGTGTGCGTAACATGTCGAAATGACGTTCGACATAGCAGGCAAACACAGAAACGCACACACACACACACACATCGTCAAGCCCGAAGAGGCTTTAACGAGTGTATTTCTGATCTGATCTAGTCTACTCTTTAAAATGTTCCCTCTCGGCTTGTAAAATTTGAAATATGTAGAAAGGAGTGCAGGAGGATGAGACAGACAAATAGATGTGAGGAGAGAGGAAGAGAGAGAAAAACACTCGCACAACATATTACATGTAGTGGGAGGCAGAGAGAGAGAGAGAGAGACGTGCGGGGAGAGATAGAGGGAAATGGTTGCAGAGCGATGGTGAGAGGTCATCCCTGGGTAATTTGTTTTGGTCCTCTCAGAGCGCAGACACACAGGGAGCAGGTAAACCAATTACAGTGTGACATGAATCACTAAGACCTACAGGCAGCCACGCAGCTGGCCAGCAAGCTAGCCAGCGCAGGCAGTCTCTGTTCCTAAGTGCTTGGTCAATCACAAGCCACGGCCCTCGCTCCTCCCTTGACCACGATTGCACATCTGGAGGGAACTAATGAGAGGAGAAAAAAAACAAAACAAAACATAATTTCCCCTATGGCTTTAGTGCTGAGAGATTTTGTAAAAGCTCTGACAGCTTTGTGCGTTCATCTTGAACTAATCTGGATGTTCTTCTGAAGAAAAAAGCTTCACTTCAGGACTGAAACTGCAGCAAATATCTCCAAAAAAATCCAACGCTTCCGTGATGATGGCTCAATCTGCAATGAATGGAATCTTATCTGACAGTGTGTGTGTGTGTGTTTTCAATTCCATCCCATTTTTAAACCTCAAAACAATAACAATGACACGGCTCCTCTGAAGGAGCACAAGGTTGGATGTCAGAGCCCGATGGATGTCAAAGTCAAGTCGAAAGTATTTACACGACAAAGACTTAAGCAATTACTTCGATTTCCTTAATCGGCCAATGGCTGTCAAAACGATGTTGTGTCAGTCACGTCAACGCCACCGGCTATATACCAGGAGCAGCAAACAACTTGTAAATAAACAATCGTCTACGTTCCCTTTCTCTACGGCAACGGGTCTAATCCTCGAGTTGATGCTAAACTGACAGGAGCGTCATGAAAATCCGCGTGGCCTCAGAAGAGAATGAAGTTGACAAGGAGAGGGATTGGACTGGATTAGATACCGCCTTGGCACTTGGTTTTTTTTATTTGATGTGGCCTTGGTGCACGTTGTCGATTCAGGAGGGGTAAATATTTGATGAAGGGCATTATGGTGTCGGGCTTGCTGCTGCCAGGGGCCGTTCTAAGGGAGCGACTAATGAAGACAGCAGCAGGCAGGTTGTCGATCACAGCTGGGGCACTGGCTGGATGGACGAGGTCGGAGAGCAGAGCGGAGCCTGTCGCCCCCTCAGCGTGTTTACCAAAGCACCAGGTCTTCTAATGTTAGCTCAGAGGGTAAAGATAGCTCTTCCCTTGACTGTACATCAGTATGCATTTGCGCACGCAGACACACACACACACACACAGTGCCCCAGTGGGGCTGCAGTGAGACACAGTTGGAAGAGATTTCTTAGGATGTTAAGTCTACCATCTTGCTGCCCCTTGAAATTAATAAGGGCCTCTGAACTGCTCTCTGAGAGCCAGCACTAACTGGCCATTTGCACTGCCTGGCTCCACTGGAAAAGACACTCCCTGCTTCCTCTCATGAACTCTTCACTCCGTTTCTCCTCCTCCCCTCTACCAATCTTCTCTTCACCCGTTGCTCTCTTTGCTCTCTCTGCCTATTTTACCCCAACAATTTCATATTTTTCTTTCTTCTATCTTTATTGCCTTCCTTCCTTCCATCTTCACATCCTTCATCTCCCCTCTCCTCTCCCTGTTCTCTCTCTCTCTCTCTCTCTTCCTCTCTCTCTCTTCCTCTCCCTCTCTCTCTGGCCCTAAAACCAGCCCCTCGGCCGCCCGCTTGTGCTCACTCAGATGGCTGTTACCATGACAACCCTGTTCTTTCAGCTCTCGCAAAATAATGAAGACAATGTGTTTTCCATTTAGATGAGTTTTCTGGCGCAGCGGGGAGATACGGAGTGTCCATCTTGCCTCCTCTTTCACTGCAGAGGAAATGTAATAAAATAAGGGGTTTCTAACCTCTCTCCCACTCTCCCCCTCTCTGATGCTCTGTCCCTTTCCCTCTCTACACGCTTGCAGGTTCGGGTGCAGTGTAATCCAGTTGGGTGTTCAGTTCAGTTTTTACCTCAGTGGAAAGAATAGCATCAGAAGGTAAGATCAGGCTGGAAGTGCAACCAAGCAAAATTATCTGCAGCAATTTGTACATATCTGCAGTGTCATGAGTGACAGGTAGAGATGGCACTCTGCTGATTTAAAAAAAACTGCATTCAAAATCACAGTGGCCAACTTGTTTTGGTGACAGTAGAAGCTGGTCTAATGTGATAGATTATAGCATCCTGCTCCCTGTTGTCAAATTCAGCCTCTGACAATGATAAAGTGTGAACATTTCAAGTCTTATTTGGTGGTTTTTGAGACTTAGTGGTGATATTTTCATAGCATAATGCTTCAGTGCAGGAATAAATGCCATGACAACTAAAATTGATGGAAAGAGCTTTCTTTTGCCTTTTTCTCGCTGGTACGGATTTATTAACTCGAAGGGCACAAGAGGGGAAAATGCGAACCAACCACTTGTTAAGGAATGTAAAGTAACATTTATGCTGCTCGGAGAGGTAATTTACTTGCAACATACCAGCATTTTCACCCGGGGGCAGTCAACATAAACAAGCAAATCCTGATATTTACCTGCTTTATTTCTAATGACATTGCAGTGTTACTATAAAACGAGCTCAAATCTCTGGATGTGAAAGAATAAAGAGACGTTGCACGAGTTAAAGTCAACCGTTTCTGTCTCTAGTTTCTGGTTGTTTGTGCACATAAAGAGTGTTAGCACTTTGTAAAGCCTTAAAAGTTACATGCATAAATGAAAAAGTCGAGGCAGATGATCTGCATAAGTCAGGATGTGGTTTTCTGTATCACACTCTGTATGTTCCTCTAAGAAACTACACAGCCCTCTGACCAAGAAAGAGAGAAAGGACACATGAGAGAAACAGAGAGAGGGAGCAGTATAATATGTGTATGTCTGTGTGTTTACAGTGGAAATAGTGAGTCTGGGACATTTTCTTTGGGTCTCTTTTCCAGTGTTTATGGAGAGCGGTGAGGAACAACACTTCCTGAGAGGAAAGCCAGCTTTCCAAGCACAAACCCTCTTCCAAGCCCCACAGACGGGGAACGCTCTGTCTCCAATTTATGTTTTCCACCCAGTGCCGCGTAAACACAAGAAACTGGTGTGTGTGTGTGTGTGTGTGTGTGCGTGTTGTGTACAAGCCGGGGTGTGTTTCAGATAATACACACACACACACACACACACACACACAAGACAAAAACAGACAGGCAAGTAGACTAATCATGGACAAATGAGCCAAAACATCTCTGAACGCAATGACAGCCCAGCTCTCTCAGTGTTTACCAGCAGTAATAGACCTTTCTCATGAAAAGGGTGTTACAAGGAGATGACACGCAGAGGGTCAAGCTTCATCTAAATCCCACTCCACTAACTCTCTCAAGTTTGCTCTTCCTGACCTGTCAACACCGGTGACAGAGGGATTTAAGGAAAGAGAGCTGGGAGGGAAATTTCTCCACCTCTCACTTTCTCTCACTCTCTCTTTCTTTCCCTCTCCCTGCCTGCCACCCTCCGCTCATTCTTAATTACATCCAGATCAGACTATTAATGAAGTCAGTCTGATTTTTAACAACACCTACAGGGAGCGAAGGAGGGCTTTTCCTCAGCCAGCGAACATATCAAATCAAATCTTGCTCCTGGCCTTGACAGCTTTTGTGTCCAATTAAAATGACACGTTAAAGCAAAGAAAGGCCACAACTAAGAATTATCGTCACTGTTGATTAATCTGCAGATAATTTTTTTACGTGTACAAAATGTCAGAAAAATAATGTGAAAAGTGACGTCTTCGAAAATAGAAAGTTTTTAAATTTACGGTAAATGTGTGTTTGAACCGGTGAGTGCGTTTTTTCTAGAAAAAATACTGATCGATTACTTTTTAGCACTAAAATAGATAGTTGGGTGCAATGTAGAAGATTGCAGCCCATTGTAAAATCCATTAGTTCTTTGCCGTATGATTTGCAGAACGGTGGAGACAACTCACCCTGTGCACTGATTTATACGCTTAAACAAACCTGATCATTAGCTAGAGAGACACCATCATACTGCCTTCTCTTCTAACGCTGTTTACTCGCCTGCTGTGGGGTAAAACTATCCACGTTTGATCCTCAAAGGGTCTACACCACTAGCAATGCACATACAAACACAAATTACAAGATGGGGGTTGTACGTTATATAGTTCCATATGTACTATATACAGCAGTGATGGCAGCCTTTTGATGAGCAGGTTGCCTTCATGGGGCTTTAAAGTGTTCCAATGATGCAGTTTCTTCCCACACGCATCCATATTTGATGTACAGCATGTGGTGGGAAACAGCCTCTGTGCACCAGGCGCTCTGATCTTCACAAGACACTTCTGTCAAAAAGCAGAATGTGCACAGTAACAGGCTCATCTATACGTTTATATGTGTGTGTGCCATAGGGTGTGTGTGTGTTTTTTTTTGTCTGCACTCGAACGTCGGCCCGTCTCTATAATACCATTGTCCACTGCCACCTGCAGAGCACAGCAATGTTAGAAAATACACACACACACACACACAGAAAAATCTCAACAGATCACAAAAAAAAACCAACTGAACTCTATCAAATCCAATGGAAAGCCTGTTTACTGATGATCTGGTGTGAAGACAACAGGCTGATGGAGAGGGAGAGAAAGGGAGAGAGGTGAGGGGTGAGAGTGGTTGAGGCAGTAAAGCAATCGGGGAGTGGCCGACTGCAGGGGCTTTTATTATCAACCATTGTAAAGGAGCTAGGTGGGATAATTGGTCTCCTAAGCTCAATGCGCAGCATGCATTTTTAATGAGCCCACACTGTTGCTCATTTAATATATAGGAAAGAGATTGCAAGGAAGAAGTGCTGGATGTTTCTAGAGGACGAGGGACTGAGGGAAATATATAGACGTTGAATTATTCCTCTATTTTACCCATTGTTGTTATTAGTAGTTTGTTGTATCACTGAACTGCTCGAAAAACTTCTTCTGAATAGATTGTGTGAACTGAGGCTGATACAATGTTCAATAATATATACAATATCCAAAATATTAAATCTTAAAGACTTTAAATATATTCATTTATATAACATACACAAGAATTATATTTTGTGTATTTTATTTATTTATTTATTATTGATTGTCAGGATTGATTGTCAGGAAAATCATATTGTTTTTACAGGGTCACTGGACTTTAACAAATGATTATTTTATTATCAATTAACTTGCCAATTATTTTGTTGATAATCAATTAATGATTTAGTCTATATAAATGTTAGAAAATAGTGAAACTTTTTTTCAAAATGCTCATTTTGTTTGGCCAACAGTCCCAAACCCAAAGATGTTTAGTTCTATATCACAGAAACCAGAAAATATACATATTTGAGAAGTTGGAAACACTGAATATTTGGCATTTTTGAAATTAAGAATGACCTGAATGACTAATTAATTATCACAATTGTTGCCAATTATTATTTAATTTATCAACAAATCATTTTAATCACGTTTATTATTGGTCTCAACTATATGACCCAGCCATAGTCTCCTCCTTCTGATCAGATTACGTCAATTTTTCTTCTATTAAATGTAAAAGAAAAAAAGAAATCACACACACACACACACACACACACACACACACACACAAAACAACTTTTCATTATCTTAAAAGGGACAGAGAGGGAGGATTAGCCACTGTGGACTTAAGATGGTGACTGAGTCTCATCAGCAGCAACTCAACTCGCTGTTTCACAGCGGGAACCATGGTCTACACATCCAACACTATTCAGCCAAATACTGGTGAGAAAGTACAGTTAACGAATAAAACACTCCAGCCAACACTTCTGACCTGTCAAAGCACCTCGTAATGTTCTTACTGACCTCAAAGCAACAAAAAGAGCAACCCTTCGCATTACAGCAGTCTCAGGCGAGCATTAGAGTGCTGCTATGACCAGGAAGTTAAGAGGCTGGTGGCAAGGAGCAGAAGCACCCGAGTTTAAGTGAATTAAGAAAACTTAAGTCGCGTTTAGCCCCGGCACAAGTCCATCTCTCCTTGTTGGAGGGCACAGTGCCTGGGCTGCCACCTCGTAATAGCATTAAACACCTCCCAAAGTGATGTTTAAGAGAGAGTATGCTGCAACCCAAAGGCCATGAAAGGATGCTTATAATGGAAGACAATAGAGTACTTGGACTTGGAACAAAAGATGGTTAGGCAGAAGTAAATGGTGCAGGGGGGAGAGGGATGGATAAAAGACGGGTGGCAGGATGCATAAAGAGAGGACGGGAGGCAGAGAGAAGAGGTGGCAGGTGGAGGGAGTTTGATTAATGACAGGTCTTTTTTTGCCTCTTTCTCTCTACACCCCCTCCTTCCAACACTACTTCCTTCAGGGACCCCACAGACCTCCTACAGCATCCTGCTCCGAAGCCCTCCATGAGATCTCCAGTCTAGGACCATCCATCAACCCTGCTCCCGTCCTGGATGTATGAAGTAGCCAAGCCACAACAAAGGACCCCACTCCCTGACCCCTTCTAGTACCCCTAACACAGCCTGCTAACACTGCCGCGGTCTATTAAATATCATAAAATATGCCCTTTACAATTTCCCACATCTAACAAAAGACTGGTAAGATGTGATTTAAATCAGATATTAGGAAATAAAGAGATAAGTTAAGAAGGATATAAGCAAGCAGTCGAGGGCAGTTTTTTGGAAAGTGTGTATTGAGGTTCGATGCAGCAATACTTGTAAACAGCAAATGTTTGGCGCCTTTTCCTTGATAAATGAATGTTATTTCAGTATCGTAGCCAGAAAGTGAACCTATATGGTTCCTAAGAACAAACGCATGAAGGTGTTTATAAAGTAGAAAATTAATGGCCATGGTGAGGGACACAGGACTTATGTGCTCCATGCATACATCGTTACACATCTTGGTGTATACTGTACTCTGTCAGAGGTGGTTAAACAGAGTAAGTAGTCATCAGGCCACGGCCGTTGTCTTTGATGCAAGTACAAAAGCTGCCTAGCGGATGTGAGCAAGCCCCCCCCACCTCCATCTCCACCTCCTCCACCACCACCACCACCACCGCATACTCGCGCCCCGCCTCCCACTGAGCAACACACACACAAACAGAGAGCTGAGCATAAGCATCTGGATCACACAAATGAATTCTATTTTCTGACGGCAGACAGACGGACACGCCGGACGGCAGCCGCTAATCTCCTGCCTCCCCACACCTCCCCCAACCACCACCACCACCACCTATAATCCCCATCAGAGAGACAGACAACGCGAAAGAAAGAGTTTAGGACAATGAGAGAGACACACACACAGAGCGAGGGGAAACTTGTATAATGGCGAAAATAGGCTTGATCTTATCCTCGTGCCTGAAATGAGCCCACTGGCTGAATAAACACTTGTCAGCCACTTTGCTGATGCTACTCAACACGACGGATGACGGATGATGTTTCAATCACACTCTTGGCTGCTTTGTTTGATTTGCTGGCACAGCGGAGTGTATATAGTAGAAGAAATAATAAACTTTGCAGGCCGAATGCAAGCTGCAGCAGTGTAGGTCTTACTCAAGTCTTGTTAGCTGGTGGAAGACACGGCGGCCAACACGCACCCAATGAGAAAACGCACGCCAAGAGCCATATTTCTTCCAATTAGGTGTAACTGACTTGTGACTGACTGTAATTTAGCCCAATCTCCTGTGGGTCCATGTGTAGTCGTGAGAAGGGGAGTGGGCATAAAGTTGAGGTGTATGAGTGTGTGTCTTGTGCACTACAATATGTGCTTTGTATTCATTGCAGATAACAGGAGGCCGTTGGAGGAGAGAAAACAGCAGCCATTGATTTTATGTGCTGGCCAGGCGTTTCTCCATTCCAAAGTCTGGTCGATACACACACTGAGTGCAGGCAACACTGAGGGGAGGGGGTTACACACCACTCTGGACACTGCATGCACACACGTACATATCTGCAGTCAACAGCGAGTGGACACAAGGCCTGTCAGGTAATCACGGCTATCTTATTACCTGCCCACACATTCAATTCGAACGCACGCACACGGTCAGAGGCAAATACCGCCACTTTGCAAACACATGCCTGAATGAAAGCAAAATGAACAAATGAACTCAATAAGGCAATTTCTTTACTGTGGAGCAGGGCAGGAGAAGGTGTGGGCATGTTTCAGCATTAAATCCTTTATCAAGTAGCCGGCAAATCAAACATTGATTTTCATGAGCCACTGTGCCGGGGGCAATAAGGATCTCCCTCATCAACTGAGGCAGCGCTGGCCCCACACACACACACACATACACACACACACAAACACGCTGACAGCAGACAGTAAATGAAGTTTATGTCGAATAGTAATTGCCACAATCTGAATAGGAAAAACATTTGCGAGCCTGTTCTGTTTGTTGGTCTGGTTCGGAGCCAGAAGGAAAAAAAACAGGTCAGCTTTGATCAAAGATGGACCATTAGAGTGTCACACCGATGAGCATGCGAGTTCAACTCATGCTAATGTTTAATGAGGCTCTTTACTGTTGACCAGTGCTTTTCTGCACATGCCCCATATTTCTTTTTCTTTAGTGCCCCCATAAAAAGTCAAAAAGCCTTGTGGTATATGATTTTTTTGTACATATAACCTCTGACTTTTTTTGTAAAGTCATTCTGCGAACTCTTTTAACAGCGCAACCTTCTTGTAAATTGCTGGTTTACTTGATGAATACCACCTGTTTATGAGGAGACGTATGTTTGTAAGATTTGATTATTTAATCATCTCCAAATGAGTATATATCATGCAAGGCTATCTGTTTCCCTCTGTCTGAGGGCAAGTTTCATTCACAAACATAAGCATAAGAATTTCATACTACAGCGCTTGAAATCCTGCTGTCAGAAATTTGCAGCATTAGCAACAGCATAAGGAGGCCTAGAAAAAGTTATATTATAATACGGCTACAGCTGTCAACATTGAGTCACTCCAGAGCTGCACCATGATATGAATAAAAATAGAAATGTCTGACATGTGAGATTAGATGTCCAAAAAAAAAAAAAAAAAATCTTGCTAAAGCAAAAGTAGTTCATGACTTAAGGTGGGAGACAGTCAAGCGGATGCGACAGTAAATGGATGACAGAATACATCTCTGGACAGATTTGCACGGAGACCCTGAGGCAGCTGTGTAAGAGTGTGACAACTTTCTGTTCAACTAATGTCATGCCTAAATTTTCCAAAATAAAATAAAATAAATTACCACAATACTACTGTGATATCATGAACTTTTTTTTTTTTTTTTTTGCTGTAACATTTTATATGACTATTTGTATGACTCATACAATAGGCCTGGACCGGTCTAGAATTTTATTCATAGAAATAAATTACAAGTTGTAACTGTAATTACAAGTTCTCATACAAAACTTCTACGTGCAAATTAAAAACAAATGTAGTTCGAGTGGGCCCTTCCAATGTCTCATGTGCTGTGAAAAAAACGTTACTAATCCTCCTGTCAAATCTGGATATAAAAACAGTATTGTTGTTTATCCATTGAGCACACTAGGTCAACCGTTGTGACATTTTAAGCTGTTAGCTGAAAGACAGTCAGACACGGTGGATGACGAACAGAGGAACCTAGAAACATACACATGTAAAAGATACATGCGTAGGGAAGCAGAATGGAAAAAACAGGCTCAGGAAATTGGCCGGTTCCTGTATGAGAGAAGGAGAAAAGGGAAAGAGTAGGAGGGAAAAGGGGGGAATGGAAGAAAACAAGAAGGAGAGAAAGTCTGACAGAAAAAGACAGACAACGTGCCTTATGTAACGTCAGTGTCAGTGTACTCTTATTTTATTTTTTTTAGACACACACCGACATGTCAGATTGTCAAAGAGTTTCCACTAATTATTTAAGCCTCCAAGTGTTCGGAGGAAACAGTCACTTGTTACAATGAGTTTCTCCTGAGGCTGTCAGGACGCGGTTGGCATGCGCATAACAGTATGTGCAAGTAAGTTTGTACGAGCACGTGCACATTAAAAACATGTATGTTTGCCATGTATCCTATATACTGGTGATCCTGTTCACTTGTAAATGGAAAATTTGTTTAGAATAATTGTTTGAGTTAGCATGAAGCATTTAGACCTCCTGCATTAGCAAAATAAAAAAATAATAACGAAAATAAAGAGACCCGAGAAGCCGAACTGAGTTTACAAGTCTCTCTGAAAAACTAAGAACAAATCAAAGCTGGTAACGTTTGATGAACACATGTAATTCACCTTAAACATTTTAACAAAAAGAAAAGGAAGATGAGATGCCAGTATATTCAGTGTGTGAGGTAGTCTAGCCAGACCAGTCTCACTAAATCTCAACGGTGTAAACTTTAACCTCTGAGGCCTGTGGAGCAGGACAGATGACCCCGGCTGAAATCTGAGCCTTCGGGTTTCCACTCTAACGTGAAACTAGACAGACACCTGACTCTCTGGATTCTCCATGATATATGTGGACACAGAAACAGAGATAAAACACACAGACACTGACACATATACAAAAAACACACCGAGACACCTGTGCAACCTACACAGACCCAACGCTACACACAGACACAAACAATTCAACAGGCACAAAAAAGACGCTTTTTCCGTGATGCACAAAACCTGCACTCAAGCGAGTCTTGTGTGTCATTATCCTTTCACAAACACAAACTCTCACACATATACACACACACACAAGCAGCTCTCACTTTAAGTAAGCATTTCACAACATGAGCGGCAGATATTACTGTGACTGTCTATTGTGTCTGCTGCAGTGGGTGAGTGTGTGTCTGGAGAGAGTAACAATAGAAACACAGTCAGTATGCACTGCTCATGTTTCTACAGTAGACATGTCGAGTCTTTGTCAAAGGATGGACGTATATACGAAAAGAGTCGTCTAGTCCGTCTCTAAATATTTTGCAACTTCTCTACCATGTCTGTGGCACTCTAAATGTCACTGGCTCTTAATAAAGATGTAAATCACAATCTGGTCATTTCATAAATCAGATATACATTGTAGTTTTAAGCAAAACAGCATATTTGTTAGTATTTATTACTGCAGGACAGTGTATGTGGAATACAGTCAAAATACAGTACAATGTCTATCAAAGTTAACCATCAGACATTTTTTTTAAATACCTAGAAGTATGTATAAGTGTACAAGCCTTAACTACTGTATATCTAATCAGCCCTGAGAAGGGAAATAGAAGGACAGTTAATAGACGGTTAGAGAACCAGTTTATTCATGAATTCGGTGCACACAAAGACTGGAGCTCTAACAGCACACGCATTCATTGGATAATGGACTGAAGTTGACAAAAGGAACATATCTACTGTATAAAGGGCATGTCTGTGTGTGCACATGTATGTAAGCATTAGGAGTGTAACGGTTCGCGTATTTTTCCTGAAGCGTCCGGTACAGGATGTTTCACTTACTCTTGACACTTGGAATCACTTAGCTGTAACTTGCAGGATAGCACATGGGGGTAGCAATGCTCGTGGATGTATGCCGGCTTAGCCAAGTTACCCTGGTTATCCACGCACCGTGAAGTGTCGCCGCTATCATTATTATTAATATAAGCGCCATATTTAAACTATGATCGCGTCTCTTTGTCCCCCCCTCCCCTCTCCGTGACGGTCGCCTTTGGGTGAAGCTGTTCATAACAACTATGAACACCTTTGATTTTTTAACGTGGTTGGACAGCACGTGGCAAGAACCAGTTCTGCGCAACCATAAATCAACATAAAAACAGCTGTCGGCAGGAAAGTTGTTGTCGAGTTGTTTTCATTTTGCACCGCAGCACAAACTAAACTGTTTCAGTAATAGTTTACGACCGATGAGCCAATGTTGGATGTTTACATTTTTCAAAGTGAAAACTTTTTCCCTACCGAGGTACATACCAAACTGTGAATCTTGTGTACACCCCTAGTAAGGATGTCCTGTTTTTGCACAGTTCATTAACAAAAGACACTTCACTGGAGGGGGGTGCAGCTCCAGGCTCATTGTGGATCCACTAATCCTTCACTTATCTGAAATACATCAATACTGCTGCTGCTACGGCCCCCACCTTCCACTCCATTCTTTCCCCTCTCTTCAATTTTCTTCTTCCATCCAAGGTGCTGCTTGAAATCCATCTTATCTCTTTTTCCTTCTCTGGACAAAACAGAAAAGGTATAAGGAGTAATAAGACAGAGCAGCAGGGGTGGGACGGCCCTAGTTACGTTATTAAGCCTCACACACAAACACACTCGCCACAGGGCCACCGGGGGGGGGGGGGGGGACCACCCCAGGTGGTCGGGAGCCATTTCTGTTTGTGCACGTGTGTGTATGTGTTGAGACGGCACTTTATGTGCTCACGCTGAGAGAGGTTAATGATAAGGCCACCCACCATTTACTGCCACTAACAAACTAGTTTTTGCTTCATATTGCAATACTCATATGTATATCTAAAGCTGCCAATATTCAGTGCTTTGTGCTGCTACTTTATCTCTTTAAACAGAGTCATGTATTAATACTGAAAAGTCTGTAGGTCTTTTGAATCTGTATTCTTAGAAAGGAAAAGCCTCTTAAAAAAACAGCATTTAGGCCACCGTGTAATAGCAAAACTCTCTGCTGAAACCTAAACAAATTAAATTCATTTAAGTGGGTTAACAGCTCCTTAAGGCAGAATAAGACATGTTTCATTGCAGGTTTTACAGACTGTCAGCCTCTGTAGCTGGTTGAATAAAAAAAAAACTCCCACATCACACACTGCAAAGATTTCTTTGGTTTCCTATCTTGAATGAAATACTGAAAGCATAGGTGGAAATTATTGAGGGAATCAGATAAAAAGCTGCATTAAATTGACCTGGACTAACTGTCCAGGTTACTGTAGGTAGGCGTCTCTGTCATAGAGGTGGACAGAATTTATGCAGCAGAGAGGAGATCTAGTTGTAACTAGCTCCATCTTTACAGCAATATGGATAAAGTCTCTTTAAAAAGGATTTCGCCTGACCCAACACTCTATAGCTGGGAGCTGATACAGCAGTGCACGACCAGCAGTGGATCATTTTTCATCTCCAAATCTGCTTTGGCATGGTCAAGAGTGCCAGCATGTGTGTGTGTGTGTGTGTGTGTGTGTGTGTGTGTGTGTGTGTGTGTGTGTGTGTGTGTGTGTGTGGCTAGAGGGGTGAGCATGGCACATCCACAAAACATTAAGGGGCTCTGAGTGGGAGGGGCTGCCAACTAGAGTGCATTGTGCTCCATCTCTTGTGTGTTTTGTTTTTTTTATTAGTGCTACTCTGACAACAAGAGGCTGGGTCTTCCCTCACTTGCTCAGCTGAGCAATCAGGTCACCTCATCTTGACAGACAGTAACACACACACACACATACACACGCACACCCTGACAAAAACACACAGAGAAAAACACACACACACACACACCCTGACATAAACACACAGAGAAATACACACACATGCGCGTGTGAGCACACAGTGCATGCAGCCTGCAGCTGTTGCCAATGATGTCAGTCCTGATTTGGCCAAACTAGCCTTTTGTTTCACAGAGTGAACACAGAACAGAGGAGGAGGCTTCATTTGGCAGTGGAGCAAGAGTTTATCTGTCTCTAAGATTGTTTGGATTAAGGATTAGCTACTGGTTGCTAACATGAGTTTGAATGCAATACAAATACATTTGTCGAGCTCAAATAAATAACTGCGTGTAAACAAATGACATTAACTTTGCTAATCAACTCATCTTTTTAGTCATTTATGAAGCAAAAATGTGAAACATTCTTTGGATTTATTATATTAAATGTGAGGATTTGTTAATTGTATAATATCATTGAAAATGATAAATTATCTTTATGATCATATATGATAATTTCAAGGCCCTATTTTTTCCCTACAAACCAGGTAAAATGACGTTTTTGCAGGTGTACACAATGTAAACAATCTCAGGAATGCTTAAAACGGCAAAAGCACCTTAATGTCAATACCGCTCATATATCTTTAGGTTTAAATACAATGGCTCAGAACACACAGCATCATTTTACAACAGTCTCGGTGCAATAAATTGTCAAAAGACAAAAGGAATATAAAAACATAGCCTCCCTCAACAGGCTACTCATTTAAAAAACCTAAAAAGTACAAAATTGTTTCAGTATCACGCAAAGTTAGAGACCATTCCTCTAGTCAAACCCCTGCCACCACCTCCCTTCCCAAACACAAACACACAAACACTCTCCGCCTCCAACCCCTTGGTGTCTGTTGGCAGAACTGTCTGAAGAGCTTAATTGGTACTTTCTCATTTTTTTTCCCTTTTTCTCTCTCTCTCTCTCTCTCTCTCTCTCTCTCTCTCCCTCTGTCTCACTTTTGTCACTCTCTCATTCAGCTGTGTGTACGTGTGTGTGTGTGTGTGTGTGTGTGTGTTGTTGCACTGTAGAAAAAGCACATGTGTCGTGTGAGCGTGGGTTCCACTAAATGAAACAGAGGCCGGAGCAACTGCACACTCTGTGGCAATGTGATAGCGCGAGCCAACTTGGTTAACCAGATCTTGGAATGAGCCTCGACTGAATTAGGCACACGCCACAAACACACATGCATACTTGTGTGCGCAAACACACGCACATAGAAGTTGTCCCGGTGCCCAGGCAGCTTTCCTGTTGCCGATAATGAGGAGGTTTGGAGATGTGCATTTGTTTGTGCAGATCTAAAACACACATTATAATGGCTCGACTCGATGGCTCGCGCACTCTGCCAATCACACACCAGTTTCAGTCAACAGAAGCAGCATTCTGTTTACTTTCACATTTGTGCTCAGTTGCTTTCATTACTACACATTCAGAAACGGAGTCACATATCGCACCTGCTGACACGAGATACAAACATAGCATGAGGCACTTTTCTACTGAGCTATTATGCTGCCAGTGACATTTTCGGAAATAATCCTACTTTCTCCTGACATTTCATGCAGCGGCTGGTTGCAGTAACATACAACTATACAAGCAAGCCTGCCTCTTGATCTGAGATGCGTCTCGTGGAAGCCCTGCAGCCAGGGCTGCTCGTTGGAGCAAAGATTTGATTAGGTTTGTGCTGATTACAGTCTTGTTGGTTACAATGAACGGCTCTATCAGAGAGAGCGAGAGGGAGTGATCGAGAGCGGGACTGTCATTTTGTCAACCTGTCAAGAGCAATATCGTACTCCGCTTCTGTGTTTAGCAGAGGTGTTCGTGAGATTCGCGATGAATCAGCTGGTATCAACAAACACCGACGGAGATATTAATACTAATCTGTTAGCGGTTATCAGCACTCAGGAGAGCGATACGATGGGCCCTTTGAGTTGGATCACGGCAAAGGAAAAAGGAGCAGCGTACATCTGAGTGGCTCCCATTTCACAAACAACGCTATCACAGGCAAACACTTTAAACAGCAAGTGCCTTGTCTTGGTATTATGCTCGAGAACTGTAGACTTTGGAGCGCAGCGGCGCAGCAACTCAACCGTGGTGTGTAATATTGCCTGAGAACAAATAATCTGAAAAGCCTCAAATGCCCTCTGCCTTTGTAAGCTTTATGAAATATTAACCAAATTAATCTACAGTCTTTTTTTTGTTCTCCAGAGAACATACTGTACTGCTACTGATTACCTAAAAAACTAACAATCATTCCTGAAATTCATTCCTAAAATAAAAAAAATAAAACATTTTTCATCTCTGAAAGCCAGGTGTAATTATTATCTATCATGTTTTCTATTAATTAGGTCTCCACCAGTAAACGTTGCTCTGCCACCTCTAAACACAGCTTTATTCCTGACAGTGCTGGTTATTATAACATGATGGGGCTTAACAGGCAGCAGTACAGCATCTGATCAGAGGTCAGATTTGTGTACCCTGTGAAGATATTTTTAAAGACCGATATGATACCCTGTTTATTAAAGCAATTTCTAGAGGCCTCAAGGCAGAACAAAAGGGCAGAGTTCACTGAGAGCAGAAAGCACTTCACTCCAAATATATGACCGGAAAATGAGGGCTGCAAAGTAAAATAGAAAATCATTTGAAGGGATTTTATAGATTGCAGATTTAATGTCCGTCTGATGGAAAAAAAAAAAAGAGAGAGATCAGGATTAATCCTCTTAGCTGTTTGTTTGGTAATCTGATTTAGTCTGATTTTTAGGATGCTATCTCTGGTTGTGGTTACTGATGCTGTCCCTGGATCGAACATGGCCATTTTCACCTTCAACACCCCTCATCTTCTTCCTCTGGTATTTTAGGGTTTGGGCTCGACATATTAAAAAAAATATCAGTATACATAAATCCAAAGTGCAGATCACCAAATCCAGCAATATGTCTGCTTATGAAATGATTCCCGACTCTGACACGGCTCCAGAAAGGCACACTACGGCTGTCCCTGCTCCAAATAAATGACCTACTTTGCACATTAACACACATTTACATGCAGGCAAGATCCAGGCCAGCTTCGTAGTTTCTGTTCCCGCTTCTCAGACACATCTCGCTTTAAGTGCAACGTGGCTGCTGTCCAATTCTTAGTAAAGCAGCCCTGTTCTGACTCTCCAGCCATCTTTGAGGGGATCACTCAGCCAGCACAGCCGAATGAAGACAGGGTGAACTAAATTTCCTTTTCAACCTAGCTGGAAAATAGGTGCATAATATGCACCAGGTTTTCTGGCAGAATTGTGCTTTTGTTGTGCGAATGTGTTAAAAGGAAGGTGAGGTTGGCACAGAGGCCCACCTAAGGTGTTCCCAGCCCAGGCAGCGCTATTTCCAGACCACCAACCCCCCTCCCGTCTCCTCCACCTCTAGTGGGGAAACCACACCACTGCACAGGCCCCAGTCACAGACATGACTCAAGAATGGATTCATTATTCACATAGGCTGTTAAGGGACTGGCACACAAGGGTGGGATGTGGTAGCGGGACACAAACGCTCATTTTCACTTAACTTAGAATTGCTCAAGCAGGCAAAATACATAATAAGATTCAAATGTTTTTTAACAAAAGAAAACCGTTGGCTCAGTTTCATCTTTTTTGTGTTTAACAATGTCATATAATCACATCAGTATTCACAGTGTGATTTGAGTGATGTCTAGTGAAAATTAAACAAGACCTGAGTAGAAAAGAATTGCCTGTGTATCCATGCGCATGTTCAATGCTGAAATGATATTATTATCCTGGGCCATGTGACTGCGGACACACACACTGGAAATGCAAGGAAAAGCAACAATAGCAAAATGAAAGTCAACACGGCTTTAGACGCACACACGTCATATCGGCTTCAGAGGATGCCTGACAGCACAACACAGCTTCACACAACTCGACATGGATGAATGTGTAAGTGCTCTCTCTCTTTCTCACACAGACACACACACACAGGCCAGATTGTATACGCGTTTGCTCATGGACCATGATAAGAGAATGTGGTAAATGCGTAATCTGATATGCATGACTTGAGGTTTCTCTCTGCCTTTCTTTTCCTCTTGGAAATCGCAGGTTGCATCCATAATTTACACCAGCCTCCGTCTGTTTCTCTCTTTTCCACTCTGCTCCCTCCTTTTTCTCTCTCTCTCTCTCTCTCTCTCCATCTCCCCTTCTCTCTCCTGGCAATCTGGCTTTTGCAGCTTTGCTCATTAGCATATTGCAGAATGTGCAGATGCCACCAAAAATTATTCACCTTCCAGCGCTTTGATGCAGTTTTACATGTACACAAACTACACCGTCGACATTTTGCACAGTCTCCTAAACAAAAGCAGAGGGACATGGACTCGTTTCACTTTAAAGTGTTATAATGGGACATCCTTTAGTCTGGTGTTTCCTCTCATCCTCATTCACCTCCAATTACATTATCCATCACATCAGTCAAAGGTTTTTAGATACTGTGATTGATGGAGTGTTTCTTCCTAGCTAAGGTTTAAATGAACACTTAATATTCATGCAGTCCAAGGGATAACTGAATTCATAATATGCATGCTGTTCAAAGGATAATTGAACACAGTATTCAAGCATGTTCCTGCAGAATATTGCACATAACTAGAGGATGGGGATATGGGGAATTTGCAGTTGTCCTCCTCTTGGAGATTGATATTGGTATTGATAAGAGGCGGATCAATAGCCATACATGGTATCTTACCATTGGTTCAGTAATGCTAACATTGCTGTTCAGGTATCATACCCTAGGGACAGTTTGAAGCAAAGCCAGAACAGTATCACCACCGTAGTATACATGCAAGGATGTGGACTTACAAAACATCCTTCAAATGGGATTTTTTTTTTCCCCCGAATCAACCACATCAGAGGAAGAACAGTGATATAGTGAAGCACGGAATGACTATCACAACGTCTTTGAGCTCTTGTGACTGACGGCCCTCGGCTGACAAGCACCAGCTGTCTGCTGTGCAAAGAGGAAACAGAATCAATCCTAATCAAAACCTCAATTCTGATCATGTAAATCCACATGCTTTCATTCAGAACAAATGGATCTCTCACGGTGATTAATTCAGTATGTACTGACGTGTATGTGGTCCAACGTTGTTCTCTGAAAGCGTTTGGACAATAAGCGCAGTATAAATTTCAGTGAAACACAGGGAAAAAAAAATCAAAGGCCCCGGCGCTTTTCTTCACAGATGATTTGAGTTTTTGTTTCTCAAACTTGAAAAGTCTGTATATTTCTTTGCTCCTCTGAATCACAATATGTTCTGTTTTTAATTCTTTCTTGAAAGCACACAGTATTCCATCGCAGTTAACTGTGTAATGTGATCGCCATCACAAGGACACACCACCTGTGTGTTTAGCAGCTCGTATGACACAAGAGAAGACAAAACCCAAACTGCAGACATCTTTATTTTTTTTTGTTAAAAAAATCATGCTTGAGCATATCTGTGACACTCTACAAGCTAGTGCTTGGATGAAAATATAGGTGATAAATCAGGAATCTTACCAGCGGATGAGGATGTTCTTGTGTTTCCTATTAAGCAAAATCCGTTTCTTAATCCTCATCAATCACGGAGCCGCGTCTAAAATGAAACAAAACAGAATGCAATGCACATCAGGGAGTGTGACAAAACACAATCTGCTTTTTAGTGATAGGAAAACAAGACTTGGGTAGCATCATTTATCGAGATGTAATAAAGCACCCTGTCGTGCATCCGACAGATTGGAAGCACATAACAAGGACTGACAAAGCTGGGGAAAATATGTCTCTAATCCCCGCCAAATATGAAACTGAAATAAAAAAAAAAGGAAGAGAAAATGCTTAAATGACAAATACGCGTTGATTTGTCTTCCTTGTGAGTGTTTTTTTTGCGCCCATCTAGTTGCAGAAGCAGCTTTCTTTGAACTCTCCAGGCTCTTATCATGAAGGTATATCTCTACTCTGCTTCTGACTCATCTCTAACTAAAACATGCAGATCTCCTAAAAGGACAACCACTCACCGGCTATTAATGCACTTTCCTACTATACAGGACTGCATCTTTAACTCCTGTGTTTGAAACTCCCACATTCATTTCATTAATATTCTGCTAGACTGCTTCCCAAAAAACCGTCTGGCTCACATTTTTTTCCCCACATGTGTACAGTAGGCAGAAAGAAAAGACTTGAGCTATCTTCACAGGCTACAGATTGCCCCACATTTAATTACTGTTAACACCAGCGCTAGCAAGCGAAATACGCCTCCATGATTTATTCATTTTCCCCCATATTTCAGTCAAATTAAATTAGTCATATGGGTTTAATTAACTAAATATGATCTGATATTGTAATTTCACACTTGGATATGGAATATAGAGAAGGGTACTTGAGCACAAAGAAACCATGGTAAACCAGTGCTCATTAGAGCCTCTTATGTGTAGTCATGTTGGCATTACCAACAGCAGCATTAGCTGAATGATTGCTCCTAATCAAGGTTTTACACGCTGGGAGGTTACCTTTATTCCTAAAGAACTGGGATCACTCTGCTCAAACAATTATTTACCGTTCCCATTAGTCACTGAACCATAGCTAATACAAGTAACTCCCCTCATATTTTCTGGGACCTGCCCAGAACCTGGGAACCTGCTCGCTTCATTATTGTTATTGCACACCACAGAATTAATAGTTGATTCTTCCTGTTTAAATCGTCACCACACAAAAAACAAAAATGACCTCTTCAATGGGATTTTGAGATATTCGTCTTTAATATTTCAAGTGAGTGGAGATTGTGATACTCACAGTAGTGAAAACTTACAAAGAGACTCTCTGGGAAGGAGAGTTTGCTGTTTAACATTTGTAAAGCTTTGCAGACAGACAGCAAAGTAAATGTTATTCACCTGCATTATTTTTTTGGGTTGCGGGCTAAAATCTCAAGAGCAAGACATGACAAAACCGGAAGTGACTTAAATATGCATTTTGTCTAATGGCCAGCAGGGGGCAACTTCATTAGTTGCATAAAGAAGTTCAAAGTCTTTCCTAATGAGTTTATGTTCTCAGTCATTAGTTTCAAGCCTTTTTGTAAATTATGGTCTCATTTAGAGTAAAATAGACGATAAAATATGATTTAGGACATGGCTATTTCGTGATTGACAAGTTGCTACCACATCAACAACACTGGTTTCACACGTTACATATCGTAACCCAGATTAGAAGAGGAGTATAGATGTAGCTGTTGCTATTTTAGCGTGTTTTCATTTCGTGAAAGTTAATTGTAACATTTTGGTCGGCTAATTTAAAAAAAAAACACACACACAAAAAAACAAAAAACTTGTTCAGCCATCAGTTAAAATTAGCCAAAATTAGCATTAGCATTATCACAGTCAACATGAATTTCAGATGCACTGTGATATAAAAGCTCGAAACAAAATATCTTCATAGCTAGAAGCTACTAAAAGAAAGGCTTCTAATTTGGGTTAAAGTAAACTGTTTGAGAGACTTTATATTTTCCCTAATAAGAAAATAATGTCACACAATATCACAAACAACACTTACAAAGCAAACATGCTTAAGAGAACTATTGCAAACAGTATGTTCCCGCACACAGCGTAATATCTCATTTCCAATCATTTGTCAGTGTTTGTGTCAGGGAAGGTCACCCTTTTGAAGTGAATCAATGATGCTCACATAGACTGAACACATTCAACAAAGAATCTGCTGTGGGTTTTCCTATTCAATTACACCTGGCAATTTCTATTCCACTGTGTCTTCAGTTGACTGAATAGCACTAAAGCACAATATCTAATGCTGGTGTAATTTCCCACTCATACAAAGGCTCCATCATGGCGCTAAATGAGCTGCAGTGAGTGATAGAAAAAAAAAAAAGCAAATAGTAATTTACTGATCTCCGGTTATGAAACACGGAGGCCGGTGTGACATGTTTTCTCACTCACAGAGAGGAAATATGGCTGCTGAGAGCTCAGCCGGCTTGCAGAACGCTGTCACTGCATCGCGACACAGGCAGAATTATCAGAGAAAAAACAAATGGAGGCATTGATTCACTAGTTGTTTATTTACAGCCCTCTCCGGAGAAGAAATAAATTCCCCCTGTTGAGGCTTTGTTTCCCCATCACACGACACAACGGGATGCATGAGAAGAGAGGTGAGCAAGCCACACACACACACACACACACACACACACAAACACACGTCTTACATCTGGATTAATCTCCAATGGGCGTCATCACAGATGCCATTAAACGTAGCAGAAGGCGAGAATCATGCAGGAAAGAGGCTGCCATCTGAATAATTTATGCAGAGGTTCATCTTGTCTCACACTAGGGGGATTTCTGCTTTCAATTTACACTGTTTTCCTCCCTATATTCAAATCAGGGAGCAGATTTGTTGTGATTGGCACACGGAAGGTCAACGTTAGCAAGCTAGCGTCAAACGCTGTTCTCAGTGGGCTGGTGTGCTGGTCTATTAGCACACTAAGATAGTGTGTGTGTGTGCGTGTGTGTGTGTGTGGCAGTCTTTGTTTACCTCGGTGTGTGCTGGGTGACACTGGAGAATAGGCCTATGGAGCGCAGAGACAGCAGTGTGTGTCTGAGCTTATTAGGCTGCTTTCCAAGGACACAGGAGGCTCTAGACATTACACTGGCTGGGGAAAAAACACCATTGCTAATCATAGCAGGAAGATGTTAGGACTGCAGACACAGAGCGAGGGGTAGGAAGAAAGACAAAAAGGACAAGAGAGAGAGAGAGAGAGTGTCAGGGATGATAGCAGCAGGGAGGAGGCAAAGAAGAGTTATAGAAAAGGAGGGAGAGCCCAGGGTGAAGTCATGGCTCTCATGCATGTCCTCGCTCTGTGTGTCACAGTGGGACTGAGAAGAGAACGAAGAATGGTTCAGTAAGGCACAGGTCATCTGTGACAGGATGAGCTGCCATTAGCCAAAGGCACACAGTGCAACTGACGAGCAGGGGAGGAGAAAAAAATAAAAAATAAATAAAAAAACTCCCAGTGACAAACTGCATTTTCAAGTCGTCTGTTTGAGATTTCAAGCATTAGAGGCAACACAAAGGATGTGTTTAGCTGTGTGGTAGCTGTTGTTGTATGACTCCTTGGGGAACGGATCAGTCTATTTCACTTTATACTCAATGTAGGCGGCGTACACGCAACAGAGACTCAACATATTTGAGACGTGAACGTGTTTGTCTAAAGACACTTGTTCTGTTTAAAATAAGCTTCTCGTTCTCTGTAATATAATCCAAACTTTGAAAAAAAATAAAAAATAAAAAATAAAAAAAATAGTTACAAGGTTTGCTTACCAAGCAAAATGCCCTTGTCATTTTCAGTAGTAAATTGGTATGTGCTAGCAAGCACTGATGACAGGACTTGGCTGTTTCTGCCGTTACAGGCATGAATGGCCCTGTAGTAGCCAGGCACAGTGCAGCGGTTCAACAAGGCCTCTTTAACCAGCTGAATGACAGGCAAGCAGACGGGCGGCGAGCCAACCACAGACATTCAGCTCAGGCTGCTGTAATGATGCCAATTCAGCCAGACCAGAGAAACCATGTGATGAGGGCAGAAAGAGAGTGGGAGAGGAGAGCGAATGTAGTGTTAGTTCACCAGGCTGTGTTTCACTTTGCCTCTAAGTATCCCACCTCAATATGTCTCCAATTTAAATCACCATTGTCTAGCAGTCTTCTTATGTCGCCTCTTTAAACAGTTATGTTGTCTTTTTGTCACTGTGGGGGAGTCTATGAATGTGTGGCTTGTTGCCTTGTTAAACTTTAAATGTCAGTGTCCACAGCTCTGAGCGTTGCATCAGCAGCCCTTTGCACCCTGCGCTTTGTGGAAATCTCCGTGCAAACTGAGGGAAACTTAGCACCAGTATGACACAGCATGGAGGAATGCACCAGCGGATGTGGCTCTCCCTCTTTTTCTCCTTCGCAGTCAACCCTTGTCTCTTACCCCCCCTCCTCCCCCCACCTCCCGCTGTGGGCAGGTCCATATGTACCTAGTAATTATCAAGGTTATTTTCTCCAGAGGGCCAAATCCCTGTTTATGGGCACAAGCGTGTGTCACACAGCCCTGACTATCAACCCGCAGGACACTGACTCTGTAGATAACCCCAGAGAAAGTCAGAGCTTCAGAAACACTGCGGTTGCCGGACTGTTCAGTTACTCTGCCTTTGCTTCTGTTTAACAAAAAAACAATTTTCAGTAGCTGTGTCATGACCTTAAGTGAGCCTGAAAAAATTATGTTTCGTGTGAGCTTCGACCTCTGCTCTTCCCAAAAAACGTTATTTCTGGAAACCACCGACTAAACGAAGGGTATCCAGCAGCAAAAGGAAAAATTAATACTCAGACACTGAACCCATAAAATAGCATAGCTGAACATAAATGTCTTTGATTTTAATCAGTGCTTTTTTTTTTTTTTGTAGACATAAGGGTAAAGAGTGCAAGTTGTGTGTAACTTGCTCTACTGAACTGTGAAAAAGACTGTTTTCTACCATTATTGGTTCGATTCACTACCTTCCCCAAGCCAGACACTCTGGAGGATTGTGACCTGGGTTACAGAGCACATTTCCTTTTGGCAACAAAGATTGTGAAAGGCCAGTGGTTAACAAGCACTATAAAAACACTAAACAACCTAGTTATTATACCAGTTAATTGGAGGCAAACAGGAGTCAACTTTGTCTTCTGAATGGGATACAGAGTAGGCTTGTCCTCATGCTACAGTAGGCTTGTCAGCAAACAAGAGCCTGGAGCAACCTGAATTGCGAGCTCAAAAGTAAATTTGCATGTAACAAACTGTTACGCCTCACCCCCCCTCCCACACACACACAAACACACACACATATCAAAAATCAACTGCTCCCTTTACAAAAGCTGCTTCCTCTCTGTTTCATTGCGCGGGTCGGGCTTTGTTGGTGTACGGAAATGCCTCCAGAGGGAATGAAAATACTGGCAAGTCCCTGCAGCTCTTTCTGGAGAGAGCGACACAGCAAAAAAAAGAAACGGGCTGCAGCTGCAAAATCATACACACACACACACACACACACGCAACCACACACATTTGCCAAGTGTCCCCGTGTAGGTTGCGGGCTCAGGTTACGTACATAGATAACTGTGTTAACCTAAACAACATAAACACCGGTGTGTGGTTACAGGGCTGTCAGGGTACCGGAGGAGCAAGAGGAAGCAAACACTGACGGAATCTGAAGTCGAACGAATGTTGTCACGGCCGCCGCAAAATTATAGGCAACGTCACTGTGAAAGCTCATACCAACTAAAATCAGGGGTTTTCCAGCCTGGGGGAATTACACTTAAGAGAATGAAGTGACCCCTGTTTCCTATGTTCAGGTCAAGAAAAGTTGAGATATGGCAGAAGTGACATCTTAACTGTAGCACCTTCTATCTATGCATTTTCTATACCCACATATCTCTTTCAGGGTTGCACACATATTCAGATAAATGCAGATACATCTTCAGTGGGCACTAACCACTGTGCCACTTTCAGCCCAGTACTTCACTAATGTTGTTAATTTTTTTTTTTTTTAAATATCCCATTGCCTCACTCCATGACCATCCCAGTTGGCCATAAACACGTGTTTGTAATCAGACGGCAGCACTCCAACAACAGATGATTGCAATCAAAACAGTCGATGGCCAGAACTTAAGGCAAAAAATACACCAAAGTTATTTAAAGTTATACAGCATGTTTTCAAGAGACTGGTCCGTTGTTGAAGCAACGAGAGCACAGACACTGAAATCATGCATGTGCTCAATCCTGACTCTTCACTGTGTTAAATAATAGCAGCCATTATGACTATTATTATATAGTAAGAATATAAACATTTTAGTAAACAGTCATCAGTCATATTGGTTGCATTACCCTGCAAATTAATAAACTGTGAAACATTAAATATCTCTAATATACACTGTACAGAACAGCCCGGGTTAACTTTTGATACTACTGTGGGTGAGAACTCACTGCCACCCACGCTCACATTCGCTTGACCTAAGTAATTTAAAACAGTATGCTATTTTTATTTAAGATTTCATGTAAATTGTAACTCCTACACAGACTCATCTATCTACCACCATATATTCCCATTGCAGCTGCTAAGATAATACTAGTCACCTACTATCAGTCAACACTGTGTGTTTTACAACCTGGGTCTTGTTGTCTTATTAAATTTTGACTGATGCACAAATCATCATGTAAACCTGCAGTAGTTTTGCATTGGGAAAGACAGCTGCTGTAACAGACAATTGGGTTAATAACTTTTGATATTCCCTTTCATTCAGACCTTAAAATAACTGCTTTTGATAGTTGGCCTGGAGTGGCTTCATTCAAGCTGTTTCCTGTGAAGCACTTGTGTCTATTATCTCTATAATGATGGTGGTTAGCAATAGATATGTTGGCTAAAAAAAAGTATGACAATAAAACAATTGTTTAAGCACGTGTGTGTGTGTGTTTTATAGCAGAAAGGTGGACTTTGGACCAAACAACTGACTGAAACTGCCTGGGAGATATGAGGGGAAAGCAGATTCAAGATGCACTGGCAGAGCAAAGGAGAGCTTTCAAGACAGCTGCTCAAGTTTCTCTCTCCGTCACTCTCGCTCACTCACACACACACACACACCCATGTGAACATAGGCTCTCTCCTTTTTAGCCAGTGACAGCAGGCACCCAGCGATGACATGAGGAGTGTCTCTAGCAGCCAGTAAGGCAGCACTAAACAGACAGAAATATCTGCTCTGACAGACGGACAGACCATCACCCACTATGACATGCATGCAGCTGTCACTGAGCTTACCGCTCCTCTTCCCAACCCTCTGGTTTGATTTTACTTTATGCAACTCTCTCTCTGTCTCTGTGCTGAACAGTGTTTCCCTTGTCTTTCTGTCTCTTTCTGTCTTTCTTTCATATTATATTGAAAAGCTACACCTACATTTAGGACATTGTGCTTGGCCCTGCTTGGCTCATGGCCAGAGAGGGACTGAAAGGGGGCGAGGTGGGTGGGTTGTTTTTAATGGTGCCAACGTTTGAATGTTTGAGCACACAACCATCGTCCACTTGACCAGTGTTGGCCTGCACATACCTAGATCTTTGCTCCTTTCGTTTGCTCATTCTTTTGTTCTTGCCTTCTTCCTCTCTCACATACAAGAATCTGTTCTTTCTCTCCCGCTCCTTCTCTCTCTCTCTCTCTCTCTTGCTGTATGTTTAGCTCTCTCTTTCGCAGCCACAGCCGTTCTCAATTAGGAGTGTCAGGGAGCGGAGAGGAGAATAACTCAGGCTCTGGTATCTGGAGCTGGAAGGACCAAAAGATCAGCAGCAACAAGAAACCACTGCTGCAATGTGCTGTGCCAAAAAACTGGGCTGTGGCTGGTTGTGTGTGTGCATGTTGCATAAATCTGCTCTGTGTCAACAGGTTGTCAGTGACCTCTGACCTCTATATTTAAACAGACATGAATATGACTGAACTGCTAATGTTTTGATTGGCGCAGAGCGGTCCTCGTCTCTGCTGAAGTGTAGATCGTGTTGCTGTTCAATTTAAAGATCCCAGCTTTTAAAACAATAGGAAATTATTCACATGCAGGCACACCCACGCACCACGTCTTCGCCCCATGAAGAGAGCTCCTTTAATTGCTTTGTTTCAATGGTCCCCTCTGAATGGGAGAGAAGCTGGGGGCTGCAGTTTACAAGACACATCTGCAGGTGTTGCATTTCAAACTGAGAAACTCACGCTGTGAGAAAGAACACATACACTAACAGAGGCGCACAGACAGAGGAATATACAGGCAGATTGTCTTTCCGTCTCTTCCTTCCACACTGCAGGTGCACCACTGTTCAGTATGTTCCTCCGCGGCATCCAGCCTGAAAACGCTGGCACATCTGAGCGAGTCGAAATTGAAAGTCTGAAAACATCTGTGTTCCTTTTCTATAAAAAGTACTGACTTTAATGTAAGAGCAAAAAAAATATATGACAAGACAAAGCTGAAGAGCAGCACAGACCTGTCAAATCAATAGAACGAATGTGCTCATCAATGGTGCCCCGGCAATGTGGCTGACGCTTTGCAGCAGGCATTACGATCTAAAAGTCTGATAGAGCCATAAATATCCCAAATAATGTGGCTTAGGGTCACGTAGGTTTCAGATAACCTCTGTAGCAGGTTGTGGGAAAAACTACTTTTTTTTTTTTTTTTTTGCCAAACAGCCACCGGGACACAGTACCTCTCCCAAACATACACACTTCTTTAAATATAGCTCATTCAGAACAATTTCCACCCTTTAAATTTCAAAAACCCTCTCGGAGCACTGTCTCTATGAGAATCAAATCTGTTTGTTACAGCTGAGAGTTGAGTAGTTTGGAGGATCTTTGGTTGCATGTCTCCTAATCCACTGAAAGAAAGAGCAATCAGCTAAGCTTCAGATGGCATGCGACAGATGACGGATTCAATCTTTTCTTCAAGCATCTCTATTGTAATGTTCTCTCACACTGGCGTGTATGCCGCATTGCACACATTTTTGATAATCTATGCAAATATGCCACAGATGGACAAGTATGTATCTAATTGAGCAACATATGGGTCGCACTCTTAAAAATAATAATTCTTTCTCTCTTGTGTGTTTTTTTGCCTCTCAACCTATTTCTGTCGTCCTCGGTTCATTCATCCAGAGTTACGTGTGACCGCGACGCTGGCATACTGCCACGCCATTTGTGAAATTATTCAAATGAGGACACCATGTTTCCTTTGTTTACTGCCTTGAATGGTGACTCGGAAACAAGCCTGGAGTATTCATGAACGCCATTTCTCACTCTCGCTCCCGTGCTACAACTACCACCCCCTTCTCTCTCTCCATCTCTCTCTCTCTCTCTGTCAGTGAATCCTGCCGTGGCATTGGAGGAACGTCCCGGGCATTATGAGAAGCCATTAATGAGTGTGTGGCGTGGCGCGTTGCGATGCGCGGCATATTACAGCCATTCATCAGAGCCGGGAGACACTTGACAGGCGGACAGCCAACAGGTTGTGTAATCATATAACACAGCCATGTCAGGCCTGCCACAGCTCCGTGTCCCATTCAGGCCTCTAATGTTGTTTTCCTCTGGGTAATTGACGACACCAGACAGAGAGACCCGGTGATGGATAACATCATGGGGCCGGCCAGCGCACAAAGATGGCGGTCTATCCGAGTGATGTCATTTCAGATTGCATCAACGTTTGGAGATATTTAAAAGGAAAATTCCTGTTTATTACAACGTCCTTCCCAAGTCCCTTACCATCATTTCTATCAGCTATGATAACATTGTATTCATCAAGGTAATTGCTGAGACCTGGAGACACAGCAATTTCACTACAATGAAATCACTTTGTGGAGCTACCACCAAAAGTGATTTGAATTTGAAATGTGTGTAATAATCCCTCATTGGCAGTTTAAGTCAAAGTTGAACCCAGAAATACAAGTGTGTTGAATGTTAATTATAATTTACTAATTAGTAATAATTTTTACTTCGCCTTTGTTTTCTCTTCAAAATAATTTATTTGTCATCTCTAGGAGGGTTGTTTACAACCCGTTTTATCTTGTGACTTCATATGTTTTTGCCCCTTTGGGTCTATTTTTTGCACCTTGTGCCCAGATCGCAGCAGTACACTTATTATTATTATTACTAATAGGAATGATAGCCAGACCAGACAAACCTGAATTATACTTTAAACAAAGTGAAAAAACAAACTAAAAAATCCAGGACAATACATTCTTGATGCATCCTGATCTATTTTAGTTGTACAAAAAATGCATATATATTAAGTTTATATTAATTTTAATGAGTCATAATTGAGTAAAAGTAAAAAATTAAAAAAACCCATCTAACTTTAGCAAAGAAAACTATTATAAGACGTTAATCTAAGTTATGGTATTAATCATACCAAAACATGAAAGTGAAAGTGTTGCCTTGGTAATTACAGTGCACTAGGAATGCCATCTGATGCTCAGGAATGTGTTGCAAATATTCCAACTCCTCTGCACAGCACAGCTCTCAGCTGCATCAGAGGAGGAGAGGTGGCCCTGAGGCACTGTTAGACATTGTTAAGGATAGCAAGTATCCTCATGCAACCTGTTCTGCTCTGTCCCTTAGCTGGAAAAGAGAAGACAATGTTCTCTCTCATCCTCCCACTCTCACCACTTTATACCTCTGCTTGTTTGTGAGATGCCTCTCACAGCACACAATCTGAGCAGGCCAGCTTGTGTATGTGGGGAAAAAAAAAAAAGATGATAACCACATTGAGTATCACCAGCCAGGATAAAAATACACATTTCTGTACACATTTTTGAATATCATGGCAGTCTTCTAAGCTGCAGCACCCTGAGGTATTACTCCTTCTTTATTAGACACGTATTTTATCTTTAACCCCCTCTCTCTGTCATGAACATCCAGCATAATGCATACATACACAGATGACAGTGGACAAACACAGGTCTACCTGTGTGTACTGCTCTTTTATGCCTCACATGAACACATTTACCTCAGTAAAACTTTACTCTGGATAAGCAAAAGAAACAAAGAAAGAAAGGACTCAAAATGGAAGGAATGAAACAGATGAAAATAAAAAAAAGGAGGCTGGGAATGGGATGCTAATTCCTTTGGTGTGAGCTAATGCCCGGGAGCTTTGACATCCTTTGCTTTATCTAGGAATGCCATTTGGCAATGAGGCGTAGACATAATCCAAACAAAACATAAGGAATTGATTGCAGGTCATAGCTGCTACCTGCTAACTAGGCAAATAGTGAGACATTGATTAAATCACAATGTTATGAACACAAAGTCATCTTATATGAACAAGGCCTACAACTAGCAGAAATGTAGATATAGATTCATTGTTTGGTCTAAGAAATGTCAGTAAATGGTGAAATATGAAATATGTCAATTACTGTGTCAAAAAAAAAAAGATCAACTAATCTTCACCATCTGCACCTTCACCGGAGCATGTCTTGGGTTGCTTTTTCCTTCATTTTTATTTTTTTTAAACCCCCCATGCTTAAACGAGTGGCTGGCATTCCAAGATATATCCACCGTTACTGACAATTTCCTAAAAGCGTTGTTTTTGAGTGTGTAAATGCTGTGAACAGACGGCCACAGCGGTGAAAAAGAAGCCCAGGTTAAAATGGTCATACTCTAAGCCAGGCAATGATCAGACACGCGTACAAACGCACGCATTGACTCCACTCCATCTCAGCCCCGTCGCCTCACAACGGTCACAGTGTTCACTGTCAACAGTGGCCACACTATGCGGCGCTAACATTAAAAATGCATCCAATTAAAGCTGCGGGGAAAAACACTCCGCTGTAAACTGCAAACAGTCTGTAACATGTTTGCAGCAATGTTGTGCTTTCTAAACAAATTAAGCCAGAGTAGCTCTGCATTACTCATCCTGGCTGGATGTCTGGCCAAATTCTGCCTCAATTGCACAGTTGTTTGATCAACTGTTGGTACGTTGTGTATGTGTTAATGTGATAGTGGGAGAAAAAAAAAAAAAAAAAAAAAGAGAGAGCACACATGAGCCCATGGATACCAGGTGAGAGGAATACAGTACGACAGCAGCAGAGACACACAGTAAAACCTGCCTTTCCTATACTTTCATGTGTCTGCAGTCATGTGCTGTCATATTCTGCGCCTCTGTTCTGTCGGCTGGCAACGTCTCTCTTTCTTTCAATACGCATTACTTGTCACTCCGCCGACGGTCGGCACGCGTGTATTTGTGTGCGTGTGTTAAAACCTGCAGCTTTCTGTGCTCTGACGTCCATGTGGTAATCGCTTTGGCTGATCCCTGCTAGTCGCGCATGTGTGTAGAGTATCTGAGTTTTTCTGGCTGTGTATACGTGTGTGTGTGCGCGCGTGTGTGTGTGAGGCATATGTTCCCCGGGCAGTGGCGTTGCTCAGCGTTCACACACACACACACACACACACACACACACACAAACGTACTAAGGAAGATTAAGCAGCAATTTATTTATTTATTTGCTTCCTGGATTCCACCCACCCTCCAACCACCCCGCAGTCCTCATTCTTAATCCCTGGCAGCAAAGAATACAGTAGGAAAGGCAAAAGTAAGTGTAAAATTCAAGCTAGGTGGCAAAGTTTTTCTGCCATGCTGGATCTACTTTAAAATTACAAACTTTTCTGGTTCAGGCCCATAAGAAAAACTGCGCACGTGACTAGAACTTTGAATAAACCACAAAAAGCTCACAATAAACTCTTCAAAGTGTAATTTGTATAGTGCAGTGCATGATATTAAATTTAATATGAAGTCACAATACACCACCTAAAACTTTTAAACTCTAAAATAGAGTCAATTTAAAGTCTACTGTCAGGGCTACGGGTAACTAGTCTAGAATACTGTCACTATAAATCTGCATGAACACATGAACAATCTTTTCCCTATTCCATATTCATGTATCTGCCAACTGTAAAATGTAAAAATGACAAAATGTGAGTTTATTGGAAACAAATGGCTCTTGAATCATAGTATCATGATTTTGTCCTATTCTGCAAGTATTGACACTGGCCACAGAGATTCTCAGCAGGGACTGGCTGGGTCTTTTAGACAGAGCCAAACAGGATCCTGCACAGCTCCTCATAAACAGCAGCTGCAGACTGCTCAGTTCCCAGTTCCTCCCCAGCCGCCAGCCCAGGAGGGTCCAATCAAAACCAGCCACACTACTCCCTCACTTTGCCTTTGCGTGCCAAGTCTGCTCCGTGTAGGAAAAAAAAAAAAAAAAGCCAGGACTAAACCAAAGAGTGTGTGCACAGTCACTGAGCTGTGGATGAAAAGAAAAATCTGTTTACCTGTGTGAACTCTGACCTTAGTGGTACTGCCGCTGTGGTCGCCGCCCCCTCTCCCACCCTGCCCTTCATGTATCCCTCACGCACAGTCCCTCGCTAACCCCTCCTTAAGTGGTGATCTGAGGGGAAGGAAGACAGGAGAAAAAGCTGTTAAATTTCTTTTAATGGAATGCCAGGGAGAAGCTGGTTCAGACAGAGGACAAATGTATCACAGAGAAATATACCCTGATGTTGAAAAATGCATGCAGAAAGCCATGAGGGAGTTTGCTATACTGCCCCATTTACTCTCCCTCCTAACCCTGCCTAAGATCAAATGAACCAATGAATGACTGCACCACCCATCACACGGCCGTGCTGTATATTGCTGCAGTCCTGTATACCCCCCCACCCCACACACACACACACACACACACACACACACACACAATACGAGCCCACCCCCTACTGCACAGGAACAATGTCCTTCCTAAAGGTTATCAGCAGCCTGGCGCTTGGTCAGCCTCATCCTGAGTCCATTACACACAGAGCAGCGAGATTCACTGCCTTTAATACACCTCTCTGAGTCTGTCTTCACTGCTTTACTGCGCCCTTTGCAGCCTGATACAAATCCAGTATACGTCCAGTACACAAGTTTTGGGATTAGCCCACCAGCACATTACCTTTCTGTCCCTAAAACATCCACAATACATTTATATTCAATAAGCATTTCATTACCTCAAAACCCATTAGCTACAGTATAGTATGCTTTAGCACTTTTAATCAGAGTCAAAGAAAATTAGGCCCCTGGAACAACACTATGAGTGAACTGCTTTAGCATAGTACATTGTTGTGTACACACTGGGTGCAGTTTATCTTTTGAAAACACTGTGCTTCATCAAAATCAATGTGTTATAACCCCTGAGATTAATATGGCAACCATTTGCCAAAGTTAAAATTAAGTAAATTACACAATTTGTGTTTAAAATTGACAGCATGGACAAACACAAATATAAAAGTAGGCAAAAATAGGACAATCTCCAAATCTAAAATATTCCCATCTGGCAGTTAGAAAACAATACATGGATATTTTGAGAAGAATGGGTGTATGAATGGGGGTGGGGCCCCCACATATATCTTAACACCTGCTCATTCATTTGATCCATGAGCAGAAGGGACCGTACTGAAGAACATACTGTGGGAAGAGGGGTTGGTTTTGGACGGAGGCCAAAAAGTAGAGGACAGGGAGGAGGAGAAAGCCATAAATACGCAGGGAGGTGAGCAGGTGTCGCAGACAAATGTGATTTACAGGGTCTACGTCCCATACAGTGCTGACAGGTAAGCCTATTAGGTTGATATTACCCAGCTATAACATGCACCAATAGACCCTAAAAATGTGTGTGCAGTGTGTGTTAAGGCGATGGGTTTAAGAGAGAGATTATAATAACCCATTGTTAACTTAGCCATACATTAACTTCTAAAAATGCAATACTTATATCTATAGCGAGCTAAGGTGGTGTCATTTAGTTGCCATACAAGAAAGTTATGTTTACTTAAGGCTGGATTAAAGAAAAAAACACAAAAAACAAGATGGTTTTATTACAGTAGAGATTAGATTCAATTCCACAAAGCAATATTGGGCAAACTTTTTTTTTTTTTCCCTCATATTCTGAAACGACACAAGGTTTCAAAGAGTGTGAGAGCGAGCTAAATACCGAGATGCCGGTGCGTTTTTCTGCATATTGGAAACTGCCGGGGAGCAATCACTGAAGAATGCAAACGTTTATGAGAAACTAAATTCACTAGAACATCGAGCGGAGATCCGCAATCGAGTCTCGCTGGTAATACTGCACGAGAGACACGGGACTTCAAGAAAATTGCTACCACTTGAGCAGCACACTACAGATGGCGTCGAGAGCAATGCAGCACAAAGCAATGTGTTCCTTAATAACGCGGTGAATATTGCAGTGAAAAGCTGAGTGCTTCGTACTTGCTTCAGCAGACTCCAGCTTTTTTTTTTTGTCCTGTCAGAAGTGTGAACTCTTTCATCCCGGATATAAGAGGCTGCGGTAAAATCCTCAAAGAAACTAATCGTGTTAAATGAGGTTTGTGTCTGTATCCATGACTTTTGAGTGTGTGTAAATGTGGCCTGTGGGGGGAGGGGGGGTTATAGGTACCTCGGAGAAACTAAAACTTCCTGTCACCTTTGAATCTAAACTCTGCGTCAACTCTCCGCGAGAGCCAGTCGTCTCTTAACACTTCAATCCTGGTAACCGTATCTGATGATGATGGCTGTTCAATGAGTGAGATAGATCAAGTTTTTGTGCAAAGTCTTTAAAGTGATTCAAATGCCCAAGTTTGCCTCTTAAAAGCCCTTAACACCACCAATGTTTATTTTAGCTTCCTGGAGGGAATCCCTGGTCTCAAGCGCCTGCTTAAATCATGCAGATAGACTCACTCATACTTACATAGACATATATACACACACACACACACACACATACCTTATCATCCAAGGCTGAGGAAGCAGGAGGGCTATAAAAGCCAACCTCATCTCCTTAAAACAGGCAGTGCTGTCCCTGGGCATCTTAACACAACTCATCAACTGTTAAACCAGAGAGAGAGGCAGAGCAGTAAAAATCAATGCCCCCCAACACAGCAAACACCAGTCAATGATGTTAGGTGGAAGTGGAAAGGACGAGAATTTGCAGCAGTGTCTGGAGAGGTAAGGAGAAACCAGAAAGAGGAAGAGAAGCGAGTGGAAAGTCCATGTGACGCTTAGAGTGGTAGGTGAATACATGTTATTGATTACCTCTATGCAAATAGCAGACCTCTAAAAACCAGAGAATGCAATTTAAAGCAGCAGTCTCTGAAATCGATTGGCACTATGAGCAAGAGAAGCCATTTCCCTCTAGCCAAGATAAAACACTTTACTATGAGCTGTCAGATACTTATCAGGAGGAAATTAGCAGAGGAATACCATTTTCCCCAAAACAAACAGGTCAAGTGTTTTCTCCTCCTCGAGTGGTCGCCCTTTCTCCTTCTCTCTCTCCTACTCTGATATCATCGTCTGTTATTTCCTCCCTGTTTAAATGCCAACAGTGAGCAGACTGGGGCGGCATTTCATTCAAACAGATCATTTGTAGTAAAAAAAAAAAAAAAGAAAAACCACACAGACAGGCCCTGATGTTTGAAACGGAGAGGATGAGGTCTCCGGTTTGCCTCGGCTCCTGGGAGCAGAGCCTGCCAGCACCCGCACGTACACACTGACGCAAGTCCGTTCTGGATCTCAGAGCCAGATCTCACCAAAACAATATTTGTGTTTTTGGCCTGCAGTCTGTGTTCCTGGCTGAAAAGAGAAAGAAAACACATAGAACAGAGCAACAAAGAGATGTCGAAGCAGGCAGCAGCCCACACAAGACAGCCTCATCGGAAAGAGAGAGAGAGACAGACAGACAGAGAGAGAGAGAGAGAGAGAAGAGGGCAGCTCGGCGTCAACATCAACACCGGCTCTGCAGTCATCGCTCAGCAGGTAATTATGATAACAACGTGTTCCCTAGGCAGCCTCTCTCTGATTTCGTTTCCGAGCACTTACCCTTCCTAAAATCTCCTCCCGATAACATCTGATATGATTACAAAGTCAAGATCCTTTTCGAGGAGCGCCCACTTACAGTATGTGCCTCTAATGTGGTGTATAGTAACTCTCCCTCTTATGTCTACTCAGTGATGCTCCTCGTCTTATTGTGTATGCTTAGTTATGATGTTGCACCATTCTGATTTTCATAACATTTTGGAAAATGCCATGACATAAATGAACCTCACCCTCCAACGCCCTCCGTTATTGAACGTTTCACTGCCTGCCATTACCTTTCGATTGTAAACACGGCCTTGTCACATGGGGAAATGCATCATTTTATTGTGTCTGTTATCATCCAATTCTAACAGTGGGAGTTTGGCTCTGAATGGAGTCAGCAGAGTTGACCCTGCGATTACCTCTGCCGTGCGGCATTTTCCTTGGCTGTCATCGCAGCCGACCTCTTTAAACAGCCAGCGCTGCTTTGTAACGGGGCGAGGCTGTTGACATACTGAAGACATTTAAGATAATCCCAGAGATGTCTCTGAGTTTTCCAAGATTACATCTTCAAAGGGGAAACGCGGGCGGCAGCCTCTACTTGAAAGGGAGAGAGACGAGGAGGGCTCTTGTTCTGAAGCAGGGGGTGGAATAGCTCAAGAATGCAATCATGGTTTTGGAGTGGAGAGAGGCCTGTCCTGGCTAGCTAAGCTGGCGGGAGGGTGAGAGGATAGGAGGGGGCAGGTGGTGGAGAGGAATCAGACCTGAGAGAGAAAACACACACCTGTTGGATGGGACAAAACAGAGGGTGGTAAAGAGAGCACGCTCATCTTGTGTGACCTGACAAAAAGGTGTAAATCATCTCTGGCCCGGCCCAGGCTTTTTTATTATGTTTGATATGCCGCCATGCTGAGGTCAAATGGACAGGTTTGAAAGGTAAAATACACACAATACACCGCAGTTCACAAAGCGGGATTAGTGATTCATTCTTCCCAAACAATGTCACTACTTTGTCGACACACCTAGTTATTTCTGCGGATGTCTTGACTGTGTCCACAATAATCAGGATACAGATTTTGTTGTCACCGATCGCACAAAACAGTATCTAACTGATGTATCCTTCAGACGGCTGCGCAGTTATAAAATGCTAAAATGCGGGATCAAATGTCTCAATCCTAATGGCTAGGAATTACCATTAGCTTTGGTTGGTGGATAGCGTTTATTCCCTTTGGCTAAACCTCTACTCTGTAATCAGCTATACTGAAACACACACACACAGGTTTTGGAGTACTAGTTGTACATTAGCTGCTACTACATAACACATCTAAAACTATCTATTTAACTCTCCGCTCTCAACTGAGGAGAAAAAAAAAAAAAAAAGAGATTTAACAGAACACTATGCCGATTTTGCACATTTAGTATAGCTTACTTGTCATTGGGAGTACTTTTCAGCCGATGAAAACAGTTGTATAATACACTCTGTGGCTCTGGAGCTTTCTAAAGTCTGAAAAAAAATAATCCTGATTATGTCATCAGGGTTATCTCTGTTTGGGTTTGAACACTACAAATTGATAACACAAAGCCTGTGTTACAAACTGGGTCTTGCATTTTGAAAAAAAAATGTCAAGGAAAAGAATCCAGCATTTGAAAAGACTGAAAAGTTGCTTCCACTGCATTGAATCTGACTATTCTTTACACTATGTCTCTCTATGTTCAAATACTAAATCACTTCAATACCCCTTCAAGTTTTTCTTTGTCAATACAATCTGAAATGTATGATAGTATGTGCTCCTACGGATAGAAAAAAATGTTAGAGGGAAATTTTACTCATCTTTTAGATAAAAAATAAAAAAAATCATCAAGGGAAGAGAGTTTATTCCCCTGAGGGAGATATTTCTCCCCTGCATATGACTCTGACCCATGCCTATTTAGGAGTTAGGAACTTCCTGCTCCGTGTGTAGTGTTCTGCGGGTGCTGATCATGCCTCGACTCTTGCATAGCCTCCGGGCATCTCACTCCCACAGTGTGCTTTACATACCGCATCATCACAAAGCATTTTTGGATACTTTGCATGGCATCTGTGTCGAGCTGCTGCCTGGCTACTTTACATCTCCCGGCATAAGGCGATCATTAGAGAGGCTAAATGAAATGTGTCACACACAAATTGCTTCTAAAGTGTTAAATGAAAGCAAGAAGTATGACTCATATCTGTAACAAATGTCAGCAGTGACGTCCTCTGTGACAATGAACACCTCTTAATGAGTCATGGAAGTGGTTTCTAACGTGGCTCTGACGGACATGGAAATCACTCAGCGGTATCCTTTTTTCCAGCCACTGACCGGCTTTGTGATAACATTGGTACTAATTATAGGAGAGTATTTTTAAACACAGCACAAAAGGGGGAATCTGAAAAGAATAGCACGGCCGTAAAAATAATAGCAAATTTTACTAAAGCAAGTAGAAGGCAAAAACTGAATCTTTATGCTTCCTTTGCTATGCAGGCCTCCTTCTCAGCTTGGCTTGGTGACATCATCAGTGAGTCAGCAACCAGAGCCCAGAGCTGGGATCAGAAAGCACAGACTGAGGTCTGTCTATTATCAGCTGCACATACTGTATGCCATGAGAAGGCATAAAACACCCAGACAAAGAGGCACACAACCAACAGAAGGCTATTTTCAAGCCACAGAAGAACGGAGAAAACAAACATGTCATCAGCAGGAGGCTGGGACGGAGTAGACGAATCATAACTGAGTCTCACAAGAACTTATTTTAAAAAGGAGCACCAATAAACAGCAAAGCAAGTGTGGACAGACAAAGCAGTAGCGTTAGGTACAGTACGGGTCCTCTGAGCGAGCTCTGCAGTGGGCCCCTCCTCTGTCTCTCCAGCCTCACTGGCCTCGGTTGAAAAATTAATGCAGCAAACTGACAACACTTAGGGCCTCCCTCTCTCTTTCTCTCTCTCTCTCCCTCCATGTACCAAACAGGATCAATTACCAAAGCAGGGTTCCACTCAGTAGCGCTAAAGAAACAAGAGGCACTCTCCATCACAGCCGTGTATGTGTGTGTGTGTGTGTGTGTATGAGAGGTTCAGGAAGGCTTATGATGAGCAGAAAGAGGAGGAGGAGGAGGAGGAGGAGGTAATAGTCTGTTTGCTTCTCTAATGACAGCAGCAGAGTGAATTAGCGAGCCTCCTAACCCATCAACATCACTCCTCCTCCTCACACGTGACAGAACATGTAAATAACCAGTTGTGGCCACACACTAAAGAGAAGTGGGAGACCCCGAGACTAATAAACCGAGGGTGTCCAAAAGCAGATACATGTGTGTCAGGGCGCTTCGTCGGCGCACGCCTTCATTTGTATGCAGGTTGGAGATTTCGAGGAGTTCCATTTCTACAACATCAGCCAAGTTATTCAAATGCAGCACATCCGACTGGAGAGGATAATATAAAGAAAGGCATCAGCAGAAATGGCAGCAGGCAGTAATCCCCCCGGCCGGGGCCACTTGTGTTTGCCACGCAGGCAGGCAGGCAGCGCTGTCAGTGGCAGCACCCTTACAGGCCTTATCAGTGGCAGCCATAGGGCTCTGCTAATAACCCCGCTGATGCTCTGCAGTGCGAGGACAGGCAGGGAGACGGACAAAGAGACAGACAGGCGGACAGGTTTCACTTCCTACTTAAAGAAAGAGCCTGAGCGCCAGTTATCAGCCTGCGTGTGTGTGTGTGTGTGCGTGCGCGTGCGTGCAGAGGCTGAGTGCATTTAGTCATTCTCCTCACTTTGTAGCGTGTAACGTTCTGACAGCCTCATACATGTTGTCACTTGATAAGTCCTTTCATCTGTATGGCGTCCAGTGTTGACCGCCCCACCTATTAACCCCACACAAAACACGTACAAATTTAGCATTTATGATAGCACTGTCTAAACTTGCACGCGCTGGTGCTACAGCCCCAGTAGAAGTGTATCTGACTCTAGCATCATTATCACCATACAAAAAAGGTCAAGCAGTGCTTCCAGCCTCTTCTGTGTGATTTATGCCTTTGTGCTATTACCTCTGTTCACATTAATCTCCATCTGTAAATCTAATCAGACCGCCTCACCATCGCAGCTCTTGGTGCTCTCGGGACAGAGAGCCATGGCCGACAGGAAACAGCTTATGTAAATACACTGCTGTTGACACAAGATGGGCAGCACACGCAGCCCGACTGCTGTGAGATCAAGGTACAGATAAGGATATCACTTTATTGTTGTTGCTTTTCATTTGACCATCTTTACTCATATCTTCAGGTGCAATTTTCTCAGCTCATCTGAGATAGAGGCGGTTGCTACTAAAAAAAAGTGCCATAGGGCTCTATTTGTAGTCAATGAGTAACTCAAATATTGACACCAGTAAATGAGGGTGTCACTTAGATGATGCAGAAACAGCAGCAGTGTCGTCAAAGAAAAAAGAAAAATAAAACACTTCCAGGAGTTGTGTGCACCAATAAGCATTACCTTCCGCAACCGCTCTAAGTGTTAAGACAACATCTATCCTCGCGTGCCTTGAAGACGCCTCGGAGCACTTTGAGCCGAGTGACCGAGCTCTATGGCTGCCACACGCAAATATAAAGACTTAAATTGGACCTCCTATACGAAAGTGTGGCTGCGCTTTCTGAGCGAATTCCCTCTGCAAGGACTGACGGGAACCTTGGCGATGACACGGAGAAACCCTGCAGGCCTGTCAGCTCGTCTCGATGGAGCTCAAATCAGCACTCGGCTCCAGAGAACTTCTACTGCTGCACAGACACGCACTCATACGCTGGCTGACACGAATCTCCAGCATCACTTCAAACATCCACTCAGTCCCTCGGCATCATACTTGACATGTGCCGTGTGCGTGTGAGAATCTCAACATAAACATAGGCTGAATCGTTCCTGCTATTAAATTAAATATCTCGACATGAAGCTCACATAGGCGATGTAGGAGCAGCGGCGTTTTTATCACGAAGCCAACTAGATGGAACAGCTACAGAGAAATACTGTTAAAAAGGTTAGATGAAGTTTATTTGGTGCAAAATAAACTTTGTGCCAAAATGTTTACTTAACTTAACAAACCGATGATGCCAATGGTTGCAATCGCTGCAAGAACGCACACGAGCCAAGGATGAACCGAGTTTTAAGACGGGGGGGAAGAAATCAATACAAAAAGCCCTAATTCCTTTGACAGATATCATCATCAACTCAAGATTTCAAGACGGTGACTGAAATTTTATGTGCCACCAAAATGCAAGGAGAGAGCTTTTAATTATTGATGGTGCTGGAGCAGGGAGATTTTTAACCGCTCTCCTCCTGTTATCAATCATTAATGGAGTTTCCATCAAAAACACTTCAACCCCTCAAGTATCAAATCTCTCTTGAAGGTGGAGGGCCCACATCCCCACTTAATCAAAGGGCACACACAATGTGCGCTCCCTTTCGCTCCTTTTCTCTCATTTTCACTTGTACAAATTAGGATAATAACAGCACAAATTGCAAAATTGTTCACAGCGTAAAGTGTAAAAGTAGGTATTTTAGCTGAGGTCTTCTTGTGAGTGATGAGGGTTAATGGGGAAATTATAAATGTTTGAATCACGGGAAGGGAGGGGGAGGGGGTTTGCAGCCCGCCAACCAGCGTTTTTATCATCTTTCTCTAACGAATAGTGTATATGCAGAGCTGTTTAAAGCTTGATCTATCTATTCCACTCGCTCTGCGCTGGAAAGCTGCAAGGCCTGTCTGGTCAAAGTCATACAGGACACGATGTGCATCAGCGACACTCACAAAGAGCCGTAACGCTGCTGCTGCCATTTAAAAAAGAACCCCAAGGTTACACACAGCGCTGTGTGTGTGTGTGTGTGTGTGTGTGTGTGTATGCCCGTAAAGACGCACAAACACACACACATGCCGGAGTCAGCTAGAGTTTACAGCTTTCGACTGACTTTAAAAAGGATCAGCCGAGGTCTTTCCATCTCAAAGTCCAAACACCCGACTGGGGTTACGCCGTGTAAAATGTGCGGATGTCAATGCATCATGTAACAGCCTCCCATGCCACATTACACAACACACACATACACACACTCGACTACATGAGTGCAGCGTGTAAGTGATAGCAGAAATGATAGAGTATTCCTAATTACCCGTCGAGATGGTTTGACAGTGTTCTGTGTGCCAGTGATCAGTGTCATGGCGCAGTGCCAGCAGCGACTCGGTTCTGTTTGATTTGTAGCTGCAGCCGAGTAGCAGGCGGGACACCGGGAGAGCTGCAGTGGCGCTCGCTTTCACTCTCTCTTTCTCTTACCGTACTTCCCCTCGCACTGTCCTGTTTCAGTGGCCCGCCCTTGCCTGTCATCAGCATAAAACACCTTTTTTTTTTTTTTCTTCCCAGGCTGCCTCACAGAGGGGACACAGAGAGAAACTTTCAGCATGAAGAAGAGAAAAACTGAGTAGGATACATTTAGATTTAGGACACGAGGCTTAACTTACACTAAAAGCATCAAGACTTTGACAAGAGGCGCGCTCGCATAGAGGAAATGATTAGTCACTCAACAGGTAATTACTCGACAACAATCCTGATAATCATTTAATGGTTTAAGTCATTTGTCAAGCAAAAATGGCTTTTATATGATCATTTCTTACATTTTATAGATGATTATTTGATTCATCCAAAAATCTATGAAAATCAATAGACTAATCACATATAAATATAACTGTTAGTTGCAGTGCTGCTTATATAAAAGAGTATAACGGTATGTGTGGAGGGTGAATACTCACTCATTGATACATGACAAAGCAAAATGAGATATATCAAGGTGAATGGGGTGTTATCAAGCGCCAGTAGGAACCCTATGAAAGAGTGATTTATACAGTGTTAGTACACTGTTAGCACTGGCTACAGTACTGCAAGTGAACACAATGTGCAGACCCAGCCAGCTAATATTTGCTCAGTGAATGTTATCTGAAATTTGCAGAGTAGCTAGTTTTTTTTTTTTATGTCTTTAAAGTGTAAATTGGCCACGAGTTTGTCTCGTCATATATGCCGTTCTAATCTTAAACCAGTGCAGAACAATGATACTGAATGGCCGGCCTATACAGTGGTGCATACGTCCCAAAATCTTTTTAATGAACATATGTAAACATTTATTTTTCCATCTTACTGTTACACGCATTTACATCCATATCATGCAGCCATTATGGACTTGTGCGCCTGCCAACTAAGTGTCACAGGTCAATTATCTTTCAATAGATAACAGTCGTGTCTGCCATTTATCTAATCTCAGCCTGACGTCTATTTCAGGGATTTGTACCAAGTAAACAAGATGTTAAGATATATTAAAAAGGGACAAGCGTCATAAAGGGGTACTAATCTACTTGTCATACATGCTAGCCTTTTACTTAGGAGTGCGCTGACTCACATGAGATGCAGATTCAGTGACTCAGGGGTGTTGTGTGCAGCTGCGTGTTTCTGAGGCTTTCAGTTAATCAGATGAGTCCACTGCTTCATCTTAAAAAAAAAAAGGACTGTACTCGTAGTTTGTAGCCTATTTCCAGACCTCTGAATCAGCGCGCACACATCTTAAGATTTTTTAGCGATTCGGAGATGGTGTGGTCATCAGCGATTCAAATATCTCTGGTTTTCATTGACAGATAGTGTCCAGGAAAAGGTCAACACACATCTCCCTGTGTCAGAGACAGATAAATAGCAACTTGATATATAAGTCCAAAGCAGAAATTACAACTCTTAAATCTGCAAATTCCTTCAATCAAGTCAACATATGTCAAGTTACCTGCTCCCAGCAACCACTAACCACGTCGGCGTTGGATGAATATTATACTGATGGAGTTGATGTTTACATAAAGATGACAGAATAGTGAAGAGAAATGAAGAGAAAACAAAACAGCAATTTAGGTTAATTATTAGGCCTTGTGGTTTTTTGGCCTCTTGAGACCATGAAATAATGCAACGATTTAAAAAGTACAGTACAAAGTTCTCTTTACCCGTCTCCCCTACAGCGTTTGCTTTCCACCAATTTAAAAAAAAAAAAAACTAGAAGGTAAAAACTTATTTTAGATTGACAATCTGTCACCTTTATTGCTTTTTTTGTTTTTTTTTGTTTTGTAGAAGTTCTGCAATTGTGAGGTATTGAAGTTTCAATCAGGGACTATTTTCAAAACTCTGCAACACCAAGAGGCTGACGACAGGATGCTGAGAAGCACTGCGATGACAAGCTGTGCTGTCAGAAAATCAAATCAGGGTGGCAAGCGGGTAAACGTGAACGTGAAAAAGGACCATGTGGTCGTTTCTTCAGTTGTAAAGGTCGCTGTTCGGCAGCTGATTCTCAACCGTTTGACGTTTTAGCATCTTTGAATTAAACATCTTTGCTGTGAACCAATTAATTGATTAGTTGATCGGCAAAAAAAATAAGCCAACAAACAAATTTTGACTGATCGTTTAAGAAATTTTTCAAGCAGAAATGGCAAAACTTCCTGGTTTCCATCTTCTTAAATCTGTATATTTTCTGGTTTTCTTGTATTAAACTTGAAAATAATCATTCGTTTCAGCCCCAACTCAATACTTGCTTAATCTGATGGAAATAGGGTGTGCCGTATAATACGGTTCATGATTCCAGCGATAAACTGTAATGTCATATCACAATATTTACTGTATTGTGGCATGCTGACATTTACATTATGACTCATACAACAGCCACACACATGGCTAAAAGTAATAGTTGGCTCCGCTGTGGGGGAGTCTGTTTCAACTTCAACTTCACAAATTCAGTCATGTGGAAGTGGTTTTGAAAACATGAACCTTCAGAAGAAAAGGGCAGAGGCGCTACATACAACTTACTCCATCATCTACTACACTGACTGCAGTTGGGAATAGTCGAGGGATTAAAGTTTGGTATTATTATCTCTATTATATATTTAACCTCTTCATCATTATTATATTTTTTCCATGAAGATCTCAGTTGAGCATTTTACAAATTTTGCCACTTGGCATAAAGTCACTTCTTTAAAAAAAAAAAAAAAAAGCTATCACAGCAATGCCAATAAATGTCAAAACACTGAGTGGAAACAATATGCAGCCATTAGTCTCTCTGGAAGGTACGTGAAGTATCAAACGTGGCAGACATTGTGTATGTCGATTCACTGTTACATTCTCTCTAATGCAGCTGAACAGCTGCAATTAACACCCTTTTACTCATTCCGTCACTGGTTTTGTCATCAATAGCGTTGCCCCAGGCACAAAGATCCAGTTTAACTGTCAAAAAATCCTCCTTTCAGATCACCTGCACATCATTGCAGCTGACAACACAGCCTGATATAACCGACACTTCGCTCTGCTCTCTGCACCTGTGTCTCTAAGAAAAAGCTTTATCAGGAAGAGATGGGACACTGCCAGTCTGGTTTGACTTAGAGCTACACAGTCCAAGCGACAGACGCTCCACATGGAGACAACAAGCTTAATACCCTTGTGTGTGTGTGTGTGTGTGTGTGTGTGTGAGTGGCTGTGCGCAATGAGAATTTTAATGAGAAAGACAGACACGTAGGAAGACCAAAACACAGAGAGAGAATGCTGGGATTTTGTCCCGTGGTGTCTGGACTGTCGGCTGCTACTCTTCATGACCCTGATGCTTCGAGCCACAGATCAGATCAGGGACACTATGCGACAGATGTCTGCCCCGGCGCTCTGTTCCAGGCATGAGTGCTGTTGGCACACACACCAAAGAACAGAGAAAGAGAGAGAGAGAGAGAGAAAAAAAAACACAAAGGGAAGGGAGAGAACAGGGTGAGCACAGAGGAGAAAGATGGATGGCATGAAAAAGGAGAGGAGGGAAAAGGAAGAGAGTTTGCCCGAGGAAATCACACGTCTTACCACACGGACTTCATCGTCAGGATGAGATCTACTCTGTCATTTTTCTCTCAGACAGCAACCGGTTTGGTCAGAAAGTGACACTACAAGTTTAGACATACCTCAAGCTGTGACTCTCACCCTGACTGACCTGGGGGAGGGACAGGAGACCTCACATGCACTAAATCACCATTAGAGCTCTTTTTTTTTCCCTCCCCAATCCGTTTCAACACGAGCAGAGCTGTTACACACTAAAACAATAAAACGTACACACAAAGCAGGAAAAACACACAAGCGTTTCTTTCTGAAGCGTGCAGTAGAACGGCTGATAAAAGTGAATTGAAGGGTGTTCATAAGCCATTGATGCCTCTGCACAAAATCCAACATGTGACCTCCCACTCCACTTCCGCTTTGAGAAAGGAGCTAATTATAGCCTCACAGCAGGATGGCCAGAAACAAACTTGATTATCATCATCGTCAAGAAGGCACAAAAGGAAACCTGCTGCCTCCCCCTTTCCCACCGCAATCCAATAGAGAGGCTTTTAGCCTTCCTAATGATTTACAAAGTGACAAGTCAAACAGATTTACTGTGACAGCCTGAAAGCGACCAGCATGAACGCCATTACTACTCACGTGACCAGACCTTGTAGGCCTTCTCCTATTCCCCCTTTCCTCTGTCATCTCCCCTCTCTTGAGCCCCCCCTTCCGCCTGTTCCAGGGGACAGTGAAGAATGAAGCTGGCTAAATAGAGGCAGGCAACAAGCCTATTCAACCCCCCCCTTCGCTCAACACGAGCCCCCTTCAAACGAGAGGGAAAAGCTGTGCTTTGTGGAAGTTAGTTAAAGCGACAGCCCCCCCAGATAAAGATCTGGTCACGGAAAACTTGTGGCGCAGAGTAAATGGAGATACCTTTGTACAATTTTAACACCATTACTCAAGGTTTATCAAGATTTAATGAGCCGTGAATGTGAGGTGAAATATCCAGCGCGCTGTAAGCAGGTAACAACATTGCTACAGCAGCCTGGGCCCTTCAGTGGCCATGAAATACTATTAAAAGCGCTTATTAATGTGCAAAAGAGGAATCATTAAAAACAGAAAACATTAGGCAATCCTTGCACCACCCCTTTCACTTGTGTTCAAATAAAGAAAGTGAGTGTGTGTGTGTGTTTTACATTGAGCCTTCTGCATCCATATTCATCAGAAGGTGTCTTTTGTGGCCTTGAGTGACAGGATCTACCATTTGACTTTCATTTCCATAGCGCTGAAATTTATGTTTGAGCAGCATCTTCTCTTTTTTTTTTTTTTTTCTTCCCTTTCCAACTTCTTTCTGGAAGGTGAAAAACACCTTGGTTGTTCTGAGCTTTGAAAACAGAGCCACCCCTAAAACCATCAAGAGCTGGCGGCATAGAGATGTGAGTGGAGAATTCTCAAAGAGCAGAGACCCTCAGGCTACACAGATTCAGTTTCCCCCCTTTCTGGCTTCCAAAAACAAAGGAATTCCTGAGAAAATCAGGGCAGGACCTCACCCCAAGCCACCGCTGCTGCTGCTGCCGCTACCCCCACCTCCCTCTACTATCCTCACACACACACACACACACACGGACACAAAAACACACCACAGGCAAAGGTGATTTCATGCAACCGTCAATAAGACACACCTCCTTTACTTGTTATACAATCATGTTGATTTGATATCCGGGGAGATGTGGTTACAGAGACATGACAAGGAGGAGAGGATATGAGGGTGTGTAAATGTGTGTGTGGGGGTAGGTAACATACTGTCTGGCCCTAATGCATATTTCAGAGCCACGTCTGTCTGCTGACTTACACATCAGCTCACTCCATTCAGACTGTAGCCACACTTATTAGTAGGACGTTGAGCAACAGCCTCAAGATGTTGCGGGTCTGGCTGTGGTATGGCACCCCCACCCCACCCCACCCACCACACACACCCTTCCTCCTCCTCTTCCCTCTTCTTAAAATATATGACTCAAACATGAAACGTGTGAAGTCCTCACATGCATCTCCAACATTGTCAACACATGCCATTCGACCAGGCAACTAAGATCCCACCAGGAATCTAAGTCAAGATTACGAGACGACTGTGAAAGCAATATGGCTGAGAGATGTGTAATAACTGTATTAGATGCTGCTAATGTATGTAATCTGGAGTAATGGGTAGTTGTCGGGATAGGAACAGACACAGAGGGGCTTTTAACAGACTTTCATTCTAGTGGTCACTTAAAAGCTGGATGATACTGATAATTTAATACACCGCAGCAGTGCTGAACTACAAACTCCACTACAAGTTAAACTACCACTCTGTGTTCGGGAGGCAGACACGATCAACACCTTTAAGAGTAGACTTAAGACTTTCCTTTTTGATAAAGCTTATAGTTAGGGCTGGCTCAGGTCATCCCTTAGTTATGCTGCCATAGAACTAGACTGCTGGGGGACTCACATACTCTCTCGCTCTCTCTCATTCTCTCTCTCTCCTTATCTATCCATCTATCTAATCCATCTATCTATCATGTTACTAATTAAACTTCTTCCCCGGAGTTTCTGTGCTCTCTCGCCCAGCAGGTTCTTGTGGACTTTGTCTGCTGCTGTGGTCCTGCGTGGCGTCTACTGCATGTGTTGTCGCCGTCATCATTGTTGCCATATCCCCATTACAGTTTATAGTTATGTAATGATTTGCTGCTACTGTAATAATTCATCATTCATTGTAACCTATTCTTATCATCAACTGTAATTCATTATTATTCATTGTACAATATGTGGAGTGTACAATATGTGTGTGTTGATTTGTTCTGTACATGTGACATCATTGCACGTCTGTCCGTCCTGGGAGAGGGATCCCTCCTTTGTGGCTCTTCCTGAGGTTTCTTCCACCTTTTTTCCTGTTAAAAGGTTTTTTGGTGGGCAAGTTTTTCCTCACTCGAATCGAGGGTCTAAGGACAGAGGGTGTCACTCCCTGTACAGATTGTAAAGCCCTCTGAGACAAATGTATTTTGTGATTTTGGGCTATATAAATAAATTTGAATTTGAATTTGAAGTTGTGTTACTTCTGCTATAATAAAAGTTTAGGTATATTTAGGTAAAAGTTAACAAGATATTTGCAAAAATCTTTTCATATGTTACAAATGATCTCTACCAGGTGCTGTTAAAATGATGAAAAATCAGATCCATTTCTTTTTTTCTTTTTTTTAAAGTATTTTCTGTACAGACAATCAAATAGAATCTAATATAGTTGAAATAAGAAATAAAAATCAATCACACACATCTTGGCGCATAGTAACCCAGTATCCTTTAAAACTATAAAACACAGGGATCCTTGCTGTTTTTGTCAATAATGTTTGCCAGATAATTAAAGAGCCCTGGGAGACAATGATAAACATTGTTTAGAGGCTGATCCCTGGCAAGCACCAAGCAGTGTATCATCGCTGTCTCCGGAATACACACGATTAGCTTGCTCTCATTACTGATATGATAAACGACAACTTCCACCGTGGCTTCGGTTTGCTGGGAGGACGCACATGTAGCAGGGACATATTAGAGAAAAAAAAAAAAAAAAGTGGTGAAACACATTGCCCCTCTAATAGACCAGGGATAAACAACAGAGATGGGTTATCTGTGTTGCGATTGCAGATAATGCTTGTGATATTTATAAAGTCAGGTCTGCAGCCAGCTTTAGCACTTTCAACTAATACTGTAAATTGCTGGGATTGCTGTTTTAATAAAGTGGACTTTAAAGTTAAAAGTGTTTTTGCTTATTTATTTATTTCACTAATCATTACCCTTCTACCTTCTCTCTCTTTCTCTCTCTCTTTCTGTGGAGTCAATGCTGCAGCTCTGCCCCGGCCCACCAGCCCGTCTCTCTTTACAGTCGGTGTATCCACACACAGGTTTTAAAATGTGCTCCTTTATCTGAGCCGCCCAGGCGGGAAAATGAAAGGGATGTCAGTCCTTAGAACCCTGGGAATGCGCCTGGCTCAACCGCCGGTGTCAAAACCGAAAGGGGAGGACACCGAGCGGGCAAACACACTGTACAAAGTAATAGACTTTTCTGTCACTGTGCCATATTGAAAAGCAGTAGGAAAACAGTTTTAGTGGAGCAGTGGACGCTCAAGATTTATATGCCAATATGACTTGGGGGTTGTCAATAACAACCACAGCGAGCTTCATTAAAAGACCAAAAAAAAAAAAAAATCAAAAACTGGAAGATCATCTTGTGTAAAAACACAATCCTCATCCGCAAAAAAAAAAAAACATCTTTATATGATTGATTTGTCTTAAAGAAAAATGAAAGCCGCCGTTCAATATCGACCGCCTTTCAGCCTCTGCGCTCTACACGCATGTGTGACCACGAGTATTATGCGATAGCAGATACTGCACGACTCTCTCGCCTTCTCATAACTGACAACGCAGGCGAAAGAGTAAATGCTGTCCCTTTTGCATTAGTGAAACCGAGTTAATTTACTTTGTCAGAAAACAAGGAAGCATGTATCCCTGGAGGCCATGTTGGAGACAATTCGACCGCCTTCAGAGAATCTCTGCCATCACTCTCCGTCTCCCACGCAACCTCCACCACGAAAATCAGCATCACTGAGCACTCCGAGAGACAACAGGGCCGACTAGACAAGAGTCTGTTTATAGCACAAATGATATTATAAACGCAGCATGTGGCGTATTGTCTTTATGAAAAAGATTCATTATAGGCTAAATGCTAGAAAGAATTACAACATGCTGTGTAAAGGGTAACTAAAGTGTACGTAAAATGAATCCTAGAAAACGCTTGGATCAGTTTCAAAATAAAAAACAAACAAAAACAACAGGTTTCAACTTAATGGCTCAACCCAGCAGGTACGACTTATTACTGGGTGTGAATTCAAGCACCGGACGAGCTGCACGAGAGCGAGCCTGAGCTCAGTCGTGAGAGGCTGCCTGGCCAAATGAACCCAAGTGGGACACTGTGTAAGGTGTGAAGACCTGTTGGAGGAGGCTGCAGTCAGCACTGGCTTACAGGCATGCTCCAGTATCAGGAGAGACAAGGCAAACACAGCAGATCAGTGCTGAAACTGTAAACTCACTGACCCAGCATGAAGAGGGAGAGGGGACTAATTAGTGACTGTACTTACAACTCAAAAGGAGAGGGAGAGAGACGACTAGAAAGGAGGGAGTGGGGGGGAAAAGCACACACACACACAGAGAGAGAGAGAGAGCGCCCAGTTGGAGGATGAGGACAATGAGTTTGTTTAGCTTAAACAGGATTTACAAGCCAAACAGACACACACCAACGCCACTCACTTAGACACATACTATCTCTTTTCCTCTCAAGTGCTACCCTCTTTTCCCTCCACGTCTCACCAACACAGATAAATGCAGCCGAGACAGACTGAGGATTTCATCAGCAGTAAAAAAAAAAAAAAAAAGAAGAAGAAGAAGAAAGAAAGAAAGAAAAAAGAAACTGAGGGTAATTGCTTGCGATGGTGAGAAGTCTTGAGTGCAGGCGGCAGCGGTGGGCGAATAGATGGATGGATAGAGGGAACATTTTGTTCCTCCTGTGCGGGCTCCAACTCTCATATTGTTCCCAGTGAGGCCGGGTGTCATTTATGATTCAAGGGTCCCAGCCTCAGCCTCTCGGCGGATGGGAACAGGACACGGCCATTGTGATGTCCTCTGCACTCGTTCCTCAAGGAACATCAAATCAAACATGCATGAGACGGTGACAGGGTGGGCCAGCAACTTCGTTTCTCACTCTCCCTCCTCTGCACTCTGTTTTCACTCTCTTGTCTCAGAAAAGCACTTAGAAGACGACTGCGTCTCCCCCGACGTCGGGAGGGAACTCAAGGTTGAAGCGACGGTTCTTCAGAAACAGGAGTTTCGGTTGACGTTTTGCCTATATTATATACAACTTAAAACTGATATCCATCATCAGCACGACAACTGGCAAAAAGACACAAGACGTTACAGGAAGGTAGATAAAGGTGCGATACACCATTTCTAAAAAAAAAATTTATTTATTCAAGGAAGGGTTTCGCTGAGTGCAAACGTTCCTTGACAGCACCGCCCTGTTGCACACACCTAGGGAGCTGCCCAGTATAGACACAGTCTTCCACAAACAATGCTGTTTGTTGCTACTTGAGGTTAAATGCCTTGCTCAAGGACTCAGCATTATTCACAGTGACTCTCTTGACTTTTTTTCTCAGCCACCTTTTAAAACCAGCAATGTTTTAACCACAAGGCGAACCACAGTGCAGGGTGGTGACAGGCATGATGCATCGAGGTCTTATCCCCTGCTCCTCACGTCGCTCCACATTTGGACGTCTATACCGAGCTGATGTCATCACAGGCAGCAGGATGAGTAACATCTGGGTGCTTCATTTTCGGTGTTATTAGCCCATTACTTGGCTTTGACTTGAAGAGAGCTTAACTGCAGACTTATGGGTAGAATTACAACAACGTTTAGGAAGTAGTTAAGTGTCTGCCACGAGGGCACAACCTCAACTCATACTGAACATTTCAACTTCTCTCTCTCTCTCTCTAAGCCCTTGCTCTCAAAATTAGTCTTTAAAAACGCTTTGAGGCAAAACACAAGTTTTTTCCTTATTAAAAGACAAAAATAGGCACATTGAAACACAAAGGAGCAGTCGTGATACAAAAAAAATAATAAAAATACTGCCAAGCTGAACCACAAGTGAAAGAGAGAGAGAGAGAGAGAGATTGAGAAAAAGAGACAGAAACAAAGGCAGACTTTTGCTCGGGACACGAGTGGGTGGGTTTAGGCTGATGCCGAGACACCAGACGACAAGAATCCATGTCAAGTGAACGAGCTGCAAGTATTTCGCAGCGCTACACAAACCAACATGAACAGTTTAGATGAAATGTCAGGCTGTCAAAACATTGATTAGCGTTCGCCAGGTTTTTTAAGCGTTTAGCAGGCTGCAGCTGTGCCGACACACTAAACAGCAGTAAAGACTGAGCAACTTGGTAAATTGCTGAGTAACAAAAAAGCTAATTACTTGCATGGTGAGTAATTAGTTGTTGTTGTTGTTTTTTTCCTCTTTCTGTACATCTTTCTAATCAGTATTAGCTTGTTGCTTCACAGAGGATCAAAGATAGGCAGTAAGATGAATTCACTAACTTACAGCATTCTGTAAATAATTAACCTGGGAGATGGGCCAATAGCTGCAGGTGTTTGAAACTGATACTCGAACTTTGGATTTAAATCGTTGAAGACTAGGCTATTAAAACATAATTGAATAATAATGATAAAAGAGGGTTTAAAAAAAATACAATACTTTCCAGTAACAACCAGATTGAAAAGTAACTTATCCATTCTGTCTCCTTGTTTGGTTTAGGGAACAAACATACTGTTGCACACAAACATATGTCTTCACCCTCATGTTCAGCTGCAATGTGTAGTGCTGCCAGTGCACATGTTCCTTCTTTAAGATTTCACTTATTTCACAGCATCGTGTCCTTTCACACAAACTCCCACCTCATGGCGTAGAGGAGAAGACCTCCAGTCTCAGTATTTGCACCCATCACTGTATTAAATAGCTTTAAAAAAATAAAAATAAAACACCCACATTTGATTTCAATGTGAGTCTTGTGGAGCCTTTAGCTTGTTTAGTGAATCAGACACTCTTCTGTCTTGTCTCACAGCCCGGCTAGCTGGCTGGCTGGCTGGCTGGCTGCAGAGAGGCCCCAGGAGGGACAACAGAAGGAAAGAAAACTCACACATACACACTTCCAAGTTCCAAACAGTCACAGATGGCTTTAATTCCTTGCCCTCTTTCTTTCACAATTTATCAGGTAACCCAGTCTGAACGAGCGTGCCTTCTTTTCATGCTTTGCTGAGATGACTTAACGCTGGTTCAGTTCCACAAAAGGGAAAAAAAAAAGAAAGAAAGAAAAGAAAAGAAAACAGCACTAATTAATGTGGTGCAGCTGACAAGTGTTGCTGCTGAAATAATTTCATTACATCACCAATTAAAATTACCAAGGAAACACTGAAGGGTGCACCCATCCAAAATGTGTTTATACACTCTCTTAGACTGACGTACGGGGCGTGGACACAAAAACGTGAACACCTGCAATCTAATGCAATACTTCTGCAACAAACACATTTTTGCACATCAACTGTACGCCACTTTTTAAACAACAGCGAAGGATCGCTCATCGTACTCCTTTCAACTTCAGCACCTTGCTAATGAGGACTGTCTCTCACCCCCCTCCCAAACTTTAGCTGTCCTGTAGCAGGGTGCACAGTAATGAAAGAGTGGCAGTCTCCTCCACCTCCTCCTCCTCGCTCCCTATCCTTCCTCCTCATTGGGAGCCCCCTCTCTACTGTGCTCTGCCCTGACTGGCCTCACATCCAGACGGAGGAATTTAACGGGGAGGGTCCGCCAGACTTGAGGCAGAGGGCTGCGCTGAGTCAAACAGCTCATCCACTCTGCTGCTAACTGCTTAGGAAATGTGCTGCTGCAGATATCAGAGATTCAGATTGTGTCATGTGGAGGAATCCAGGTTTGTACTGAAATGTGACGAGGTTGTGTGCAGGTAAGGTTATTATTGGAGATAGGTGACGCTGAGGTTACAGTCACACCTGAGCATCTAATGGAGATCATTCACAGTGCTATTGTGACAGTAAACTATTTCTCAGTCAGCCTACTGGAGTCCCATTAAGGGCCCCTGAGCTCACATTGGGAGCCTCTGATCTTTGAGTGATTCCCTGAGAGGATCCAATCAACACAATCAGCGTTATCATTGCACTTCAAGGTGCTAAAATGACACTGAAGCTGCATTACATGGAGCTGTTTAATAGAAAGGAACAGTAACATGTGGACATGTCTGTTAATTGCATTACAACAGGTAGCCAATAATAGCCTTGAAGGGACTCAACAAGACGAGACACACTGTGGACTGTTAGCTTAAGTGACATACATTCTCAGTTTAGCATCAAAACGAGTCATCAGCTGATCACACACACATATATATTCATCCAAACACACACACACACACACACACACACACACACACACACACACACAGAGCAGCAATCAGCGTATTCTTATCCCAATGCATGCACCCATCCAGAAATAACCCTGCAGACACATTATGACTGTGGCTATTTCGCTCCAGCGCAACTCCTCGTCTACACAAGGTAAGAAAGACGGCACACACACAGCACCAACGCAAGGCTGGATTATAACGCAGCCAGGATCTGCCCCCTGACATGAGTTCATCAGCGGCTGTTAAAGGTTTCCAGGAGGTCACCCTATTGTTAGCAGGTAGTGTCCGTCCAGCGGGAGGCAAACCCCGCACAGACATTCAAATCCTGCTTCTGCAACAACACAACACAAAAATACTAATAATAATAATAATAACAAAAACCAGGGGTTGAAACTTACTTTCAGCTCGGACCTCTGAAGCAAATCCGCGTATTGTTTTTTTCTCCAAACCTCGTGTTTACGGTGCTGCTCCGTCTCGCTCGCTTCACTCCACAAAGACGACGCGAGAGCCGCGGAGACGGTGCGAGTGAGTGACTGAATCAACTACCGTAGAGCAAGGCAAGTTGAAGTGTCAGATTACACTGGCTATTCAGTTACCAGAGAGAGAGCCGTGCTCGCCGGTCGGTGTGAAAACGTGACCTAGATTCCCGCAGAAAGGACACCGAGTGTTAAAGGTGTAACGTGCGCGTTAACAGGCTGCTCGGGGCGCGTTGATCGCTGGAGCGGTCCGAGGCTTCATGGCTCCGGCTATTGTCTGTCTCATTACAACAACTAACCGGTTGGTTTATTATGCTATTAGTTTATCATAGAGTAGTGAATGCATGTTTTGTTTTTGTACGATCATTAAATACATAATTGACTATAATAATAATAATAAATACTAATAGTAATAATAACAGGGCTACATGTAATGACTACATGAATTATGGCATTATGTTAATTATGAAACTAATAATGTTTCAGGAAATAGTGAATTTTATTTAAGTATATAGTGAAGTGTATTACTAGTAATATTATATGATACACACTAACAGCTTCTTTTTTTGCCCTTTGGCTTGTTTACATTTCACCTACAACTTCAACTGTGTGTTTGGGAGGGGTGTGTGTGTGTGTGTGTGTTTGAACCTTTGCAACCTCCGCCCCTCTCCAGCAGGTCTGCAGGCCGGGCTCCGTGTTTTGCGGACGGCCGGTCTCCGGTGGAAGCCTCGGAATAACAAAGACGTGTTTGAGAGCAGCGGCAGGCTGGGCTGAGCGGTGACGTCAAGGAACAATGTCTCTCCTCCCGACACGCACAAGCTCTTCCCCTAGTCAGGCAAGGCTGAACTGCCCAGAGGGAGGGCCTCTCAGCTCTCAGTGCATCAGATAGAATCACTCACTCCTCATGCTGTGCCTGCACAGGATTTCTTCAGTGTTTGTTTTTTTGTTTGTTTGTTTGTTTTTACAAATAAATAAAAACAATAAGAAGATTGATTAGTAGGCCTGTGTGTGTTTTTTAGAAACACCTTATTTCCCGTGTTTGATAAATGTAGGTACAAGATCATCAATAAAGGTAACAAGATTAGATAATTAAACAATTTCCCTTCACATAATGTCATCAGAGCAGGGGTCAAATTCCTATCGACAGCTTCTGGCCCAGGTTACTCTCCTCTTTGAAGGGAAGGAAGTGGCTGCCATCCTTTTAGTTTCCTGCCTGCAGGGCTCCTGACACTGATGCAGTGGAGGCCTGATCAGGGTATAGCTTTTGAGTGAGGGGGTGGAGGGGGGTAGTAGGGGGGGAGTGAGTCTCTATCACAGTCACAGTGTCTCAAGGACACCCCAGCCCCCTGGTAGAAGCAGCTATCTGCACTGATGGGGACAAATGTGGCCGGTGACATCACCAGCTCCGACAGTCACTCATTTTTATTCTGGGCGGGGGGGGGCTTGTTTCTTAGATGGAGATTGGGTGAGCAGTCAATGTCACAATGCTCCGGCTGTGAACTCATGATCAGATTTTTTTTTCTTTTTTTGTCTCTGGAAATGGCTTGTCAAGATGACCCATGACTTTGTTCTGACTGCTTCTGTTATTGATGTTTTTCACCTGTCATGTTGCAATAGCGTTATCGACGTTGACACTGTGATTCGCACACCAGACACACATCCTATATGCAGGCTTCTTTCTCTGAAATCCTTGTCAGACAATTTGAGCCTTTTCAAAGTTATTAGAGTGGCAAGAGATCATATAGGTGTTTCTATACAAGCACACTCTGGCAAAAACAGACAGATATATTGTTGGCGTTTAGGACTCAGCCTGATCTTAATATCTATTCTAGATCATCCATCAAGTTTTTGTTTAATACCATCTCAAGGCGACAAGGCCTGTTACGGGCGTCGGTGGGGGTCGGCAACTGGTCAGGTCACTCCCCAGTGACATTATGCAGATCAAAGACCAGCTTGTTGTCAGATGTCCTCACTTTCAGTGCAAGGCGTGCTTCCTCGTCTCTCCAAAATAATATGGCCAGATGGCTGCCAACAAGATGGATGGATTATAGGTGGGGTGACTTCAGCTTGACTTGGCTCTGTGTATAATTTCATACACACAATATTTCAAAGGGCTGAGTGAATGCATCAAAGGAGAACAAAGGGAACTCTCAGTGAAGCATGCTCCGACAAGGTTAATACATATTGCATTGTGTTGGAGTGCATCAAATTAACATATGAAAACTGTTTAAACCTTAGAACATTAGTGACATTCAAGGCGAGAGACTTGGTTTCCAACTCATATTCAAACATGAATTTCTCTTGGCCACCTTGCTGTAGGCTTTGCGGTGGTGACAAGGCATCTCTCTCTGCAGAGGCAGCAGGAGGATGCTGCTGGGGCTGCATGTAGCTACACGATGGAGGGAGACTTTCAGTTGGGCTGACATCAGCTGTGTCGCTCACACAGAGGTGTGATGGGTGTTTACAGTGCCACCCTGCTGTCGCCACCATCAGGCTCCTGCTGCTGGAAACACTGCACTGAAAAAGTGATAAAGTGCCATTGTCAAGACAAGAGAAGGACTGAATGACTAATAGTTCTTTCACAGCAAAAAAAAAATTCCTCTAAAGTAACATAAGATCGTCTACAGGTTCCACCATGTTGAATCTGCAAAACAAAAACAATGCTGCACCTTTAATGGCATTGAAAGTCCATATTCCTTTTTACGAGGTCTTAGCCGTATAGGCCTTGAGATCTGCAACTACAGATTACCAAAAGTATGCTCTCCATAGTGACTGATTGAATACTTAACTCATCATTTCATTTCAAGTTAGTTAATTATGCTGATTAAATGTGGGCTCAACACTTGTTTAATATCCTACCTCATACACAGACGATTTTGCGTGTGAAAGTATTAGTGAGCAAAGGAAGAGGACAGGGAAACAAGGGTTAATATGCTGTGCAAGTAGAGATGCAGTAAATGGATCATCTCCTGCAGAGAAAAGGCAGAAGAGCACTATTTTAAAACAAGACAAGAGAAGTATGGTTGAGTACACCATTGATTGTCTCTGGCTGTGAGAAGAACAAGGAGGTGAGAGAGAGAGAGAGAGGGACAGAAAACAGATGACACAACCGCTGGCTTCGGGAAGCTCGGAGAGCCTTTTATAAATTCTCTCTCTCTCTCTCTCAATCTTTCGCTCCATTCCTCTTCTGTTTTTTCACAGCGCATGTGGACTGAGCGGTGGCAGATAAGGCAGACAGCCGGGGCCCCGTGCTGACTGGCCCGACTGGCTGTGGGGAGCACAGAGGCAATCAATGAGTGCTCACAATAGAGCGCCAGCATCCAGATAGCTAACGGCACCCTGAGGCCATGGAGAAGGAGGGGTGATGGTGGGGGGGGTGTAGAGAAAAGAGGAGGAAAGGCAGAGGAAAGGTGGAAGATGAAAAGATTTTGTGCTTTAACACATGGGTGTCATAGGTTGTTTCCACACCATAGAAATAAGAAACATGCATGAAGCACTAAAGCACATATTCCTTCATGGCTCGTATATGCTCACTAAAGCATGTGCAACTTGAGGTCAACATACAGTTCAGGAAGCAAACTCTTTGCGGCATCCGAAGCAGGACTCTTCATTTATGAGATGTGAAGTGAAGAGTGGTGGTCCAGTGCTTGGGGTGATGGCTGCAGTGATAGAGCTATTTTTAGTTGACTTCTTCTTACCCCTCATTGTTGCACGGTTTGCATGTATGTGTATGTGTTGAGCCTCTGTTTTTTTTTTTTTTTTTTTTTTTTTTTACATTATTATGCAATGCTGTATCTGACCTTGGGAAGAACATGTGCCAGAGGGATATGGAGAGAGCTGAGTAAATGTGTGACCATTTCAACCTCTGTGTCATCCTTGACTGCACAACTAGCTACCCCACTAGTCACAGCAGCTCTCATGAGGACACGGAGCATTATTAACTCAGGTTCTTTAGTTCCATAGGTTACCTGTGTCATTGGTGTAGTGATACTGTGGTTTGGTGCAAGACTAGAATGGAGAAAAGGGAGATTTTTTTTGTTAGTATTCATCATTTAACCATGTCGTTCATAACAATACTCTTTTTTTATTTTAACTATTTCTTTTTTTTAAAGAAATAGTTGAAATTTCCATTCAAAACTCCATTTATAGAACCTGTAATATAAAACAGCTTTCAGTAGCAATATTTGCATTGTAACAAGGATCTTGTGACTGGAGTTAAAAAGGAAAACAGGCTGGCAGACAAGCCACCTAAGCGAGTGCCTATTTCTCAGGATGACATTAATATAATAGTGCTGGTGCCTAAAACAACTTTGTATTGATTGGCATAACCTTTTAAGCCAATCGATCGCTGCACTCTAACTGAGAATGCTTTGGCATGGGCATGTTTTCAAGCAAGGATTTGTTGCAGTGTTGCATGTTAAATATTGTGTTTTTTTCTGCTGACATGTGCGTAATTAATCTTCATTCATTTTTTTTTCACATGTTAAATATAAGTAATTAATCTCCTCTATGATTGATCATTTTATTTTATATCTCTATTTTTTTATGTTCTGACTCTCTTAGTATGAAAACCCTCTCAAAGCTCAAATAGGTTTTTAAAATGATGTAAATACATCTGTTGTAAAGCGTGCTCATCCTTGCCATGCTGACTCATGCTCCCCTGGTTTTCAATGGTCCTATTGCTTCCCTACGTACTGGTCATTGTGACTCATCCTTAAATACTGGTTCTTGAGTCCCATTAAGTATTTGCTGATCCTTGAGGGAGTTCATGAAAAAGCTGAATGGCCAAAGATGTTGTTTATAATTGTGCGGCAAGCTTGCTGTAATTTCCACTTCGGTGTGGCTGCAGGTGTCAAGGCAACTTGATTTTTTTTTTCATGGTCTTTTATTTTTACCTCCATTAAAAGCATTTGTAGTGTGCTTGGAAACAATGCCTATTCTGAACATGAAGTGGTAATAGCCACCACTTAGTTGTTGTTCTTGTGCTAAAATAACCCATTCCTTTTGTTAAACTACAGCTCTTGGAGGAATATTATTTGGGGTTTTATTTTTTATTTTATTTATTTATTCATTTATGTCCTACTGTTTTCAGGAAAACTGCAGTTACACCTATTGGAATCATACATGCTGTAAACAAACATTTACATTCACTGCTTGAGTATTTTGCCTTATGTGAATATGGCTCCTTTCATACATAATTCATTCAAGCATATGTTTTCATTGTATGTTTTATATATGGTAGTTTAAAATGAGTTATATAACAAATACACTAGGGTACTAAACGTACATACAAAACATACATTGTACATGGACCTGTATGAAATCATTATAATCATGTTGGACAAAACATTTCATGTATATGAATTGCAGAGCATATGTGATTTCTTTCATATGGATATTATGGATTGTAAAGGGTTTTTTTAGGGGAAGAGGGCAAACATAACTAGCACTGCAAAGGATCCTTAACAGTGTGTACTTAGCATCTTAACAACAAAAACACAGCCTGTAGTCTGCTTAAGAGCCTAAGCCACCCCAAATCTCTGTGATTATATAGGCTACATTAACAATGACTAATCATGTTATACAACCTACCGCTCTCTAGCGCTCTGAAGAACTCTATGACTGAGCTCTCAACCTCTCGTGTGTCTCTGGAGGGCAAATGCTTTGTGCCTCAGAGTTTAGGATGGAGCTCTGAGCCGCGGAGCAGCAGGAGGAGGTATTGAATCTCCTCCAGAAAAAATAAATAACGCCCTTGTCTGCAAGTGACCGGTGCTCACTCCCAGACTTTCAAGGCGGCTAGAGTTACTGTGGCCCCTGACAGGAGCAGACAGGTTGTGTCTGAGAGAAATACCTTCCCACAGATGACATCATGGTGCAGGAGAGCAAAGCACAGAGTGAGCCAGGAGTGGCTCCACCACAAAGGCTCAATACTCAATCAAAACCAGTGAAACCAGTAAATCAAAACATGAGATCACGGCCTGATTTTTTTTCTTCCTTTCTAACAAGTTTTGCTGCATGATGTTATTTGTGAGAACATTATGTCTCCCCTCAAAAGGTTTAGCTGCATCACTGACAGATCAGGACCCTGATTAGACCATTATATTTATCCATGAGGAGAAAAGCTTCAATCTTCAGTTATTAGTATTCGAGAGGCATGAAAACATGACCTTAATTCCCCAGAGTGCCAACGCTCAGACAGTACAGTTCTCCATTTAATATGTGCCCACACGCGCGCGCACACACACACACACGCACACACACAAACAGTCTTTTAGACGAAGAAATGGTGTGATCTAACACGGCAGTCTTAGAGATGAGTCTATTGTGTGGGTTGAAATTAGCTCCCACCACCCTGCTCCCATTGAGGGTGGTCTCCCCTGGGCGCTGTGGATGACATTAAAGGGATTTGTCCGTGAAGATCTGACTCTATTACTGCAGATAATGCTCTGGTAGACAACCACAGAGATCAGAGAGGAAAGTGTGTTGCTCACAACTTGTAATCATGTGTATCTCAATTATCTAAAATGGCCTCATCTACTTCATCTTCACTGACTGTAGAGCAGCACAGAAATCATGGAGAGCAGCGGTGCAAACAACACACTTTGGATTAATATTTAGTGGCTTAAAAATGGCCTTAATTTTTAAACCGAAGAAAATAAAAAGCGATACCACAGATGGCAGCACCACCTGCTGGTTGTGAGTGGTCAGTGGTGTGGGGTAGGGGGTAGGGGGAGGGGGGGTTGGAGGTTATCCTCACTGTGTCATTCAGAGATCAGTTACGAAAGACATTAGATGCTGCTCAGCACTGAGCGGATTTCTGAAGTCTATAGTCGATGGATGCTGCGGCTTGTGATGTGTTGCCAGATTAAAGCAAAGCAAAATAGAGAGTTATGCTCTTCACTCCATCAAGTGTGAGCAATGGCAAAACTCCAGATGGTCCAGTGGAGATGCTCAGCCCCTAAATGCAGGAGTCTCGAAGCAAGATGAAAAAGAGTTTCCAGGACACAGATTGAAAATATTTGCTGTTTCACAGCGGTCATTCATGCTCTCTGTGCTCTCATTCTCTCGTGGACACCCCTTTGCGATATGACGCAATAAGTGGTGTTTTAGCTCTGCAAACATCCCTGGACTCTGGACCTCGATGACCAGTGAGCTGTAAACATCCCAACTACCACCCAACCACATGTTGCCACATATGGGACAGACTGTACACAAACACAATATTACTCATCATTGTGTAAGAAAGGACCCGCCCGGGTCCCTCTGTGAGCAGTATCAGTCTATAGAGTACCTGACCCCACACTCAACTCACCACTGCTCCCTCGTCCTCATATCCTAATACTGTTTGGAATGTGTTGCCAGGCAACGGTCTCTGTAAACACAGCACCTGGCAACTCCAACAGGAAACCTCCACAGCTCTGTGGAAAATGAGATGCCATTGCTCTGTGCATTTGTTCAGATAACTGTGCATGAGCTCTTTCTCTTTATATGATAGTCTGTCAATCTTCACACTTGTGTTCACACTGTAAAACAGAAGCTGTTTTGTAATTGTGTATGTTTTCAACAACTGCCTGTGATTTTCCAAACAAATCGACGACCTAATCTCTATGTGTTGGTTCATGAACTCTCAACATCAGCTCCCATTCCTTCTCATTACTACAAGTAGCCTTTCACCAATTAAATCCCCCTCTGATTTGCATTATAGAGGTGGCGGAAGTGCCATTACTGGACCTCCACACTGCTTACTCTGTCCCATCAATTTCCTGTTATTGTTGGCGGTTGAGCTGAAGCCCCAGTATTGATCCCTCACCCCGGGAGAAGATAAGGTGGGGAATCGAGATGGATTCCATATCTATTATCTAATGGAATTCCTCCTCCCAGAAAGGGCTATGGATTTTCTGCCATTGAAGCTGTGAAAATGTGTGTCTATGTAGGCCTCTGGTGTGTGTGCGCGCGCACCCGTGTGTGTGTGTGAGTGTCCTCTCTCCAAGCGCAGAATGACGCTTTTGTAGGATGGATTAATGCAGTAAGCAGAATATGATGGAAAGTGGCACTGAGGCTTTACAGACTGTTGAAGCATTCAGGGAAATGCACTCTCTATGAATGTGTATTGACCTGCTGCTCTCCAGTTGGCCCTCTCAAAGAAGTACACATACATAGGCTCTCATGTGTGGAGTATTACATCAAATACTGACACACAAGTGGTGCTGTGATAGGGACTTTCTTTAGACTGCAGCTTATACATGAGATGGGTAACATGCTCATAAAAAACGGTTTATCGTTTGTATCTGCTTGCTTATTAATGGTTACCAAATCTTGCATCTTGCAAAAGTCTTATGCAGTTAGAAATGGTAGGGTAGTCTAGTTTTTAACGTTATGTGTCTGCTGCTTGGTGTTGGACAAGAGGCATACAGCAGGATTTTAGAGCTTTTTCACTGAAAACTGCTGGCTACCGTGTCTGGAAAAGACATTCATTTAGAGTGTTAACGCAGAATCAAACAGGGCTGAAAGCTAAAATGACCAGATTGAAGCCAAAACGCTCTGTAGAGCCTAGGGAAACTGTAGAATCAGGTGCTGTTAATTATCTGTGGGTTTGTCACTATGAGCAACATCTTTTACATACATGCAATACTTGGGTTCATTGTTAATCACAGTTCTTTTCCTGAAGGTCAAAGGTCAAATGGTCCATGGGAGGGGTCTACTTGATGAACTAGAAGACAAAGCAGGTGTAATGGTGATAACAACTTAATTACAACTAATAAATCCTAAACAAAGAGTGAATTATCAGAAAAGTAGTACCAGTCAGAGATTAACCATTTCTAAAAAAGAAATGATTTGTAATGAGTTGTATCTATGACATCTGTTCACTAGCATACTTTCTTGGTTGCTTTCTTTTGTCCCTGTGTCCCGCATGCTACCTTATCAGAGCATCAGATAAGCTGTGCAGATCATCCTCCTCCTTAATCACAAACAGGCACAGGCGGACCCTGCACAGATAGCAGCTCTGATTTTCATTTTCTAATATCCCATAGACATTAGGAATAATATCATCCCTAGAATTGCAAGCACACATGGGCTGGAACGGTAATATTCTGTATCCCATTATGATTTGACTGTCTCCCAAAAACCCTGAAGTCGTCACAGTGGAAAAAAATGTGTTTGGATTGCTTGCATCGGAAATAATGACGAATCAACAGCTACTAGATACACAGTTATCACTGCGATGTGTTTAGTAGCTCTGTGGCCTCGCAACAATATCACATGCAAGCCAAAATCAATGCGCCACGAAGAAGAATCCAGGTGGGTCTGTGGTATGTTTTGTGATGATAAGTCCCTGTGTAATCAAACTGTGGCACAGTTATACATATAGTGAATACTGTCATTCTGACTGACTGCTGATAAGAGTGTGCCTGCTTTACAACACACAAGGGACAAAGCTGTTTTGTGCATGCAGTCAGGTGATTATTGCACATGAACAGTAGCTGTGTATTAGTGCTGGTTACAGCATGAGGATAGTTAACACCATTTACCTTATTCTAGACTGTATTGAATAGATTCTGGTATACGCATACATGAGCAAACACACCACTCTGTGGTGCAAGCTAAAGCCAATCATGTAATAAGGAAGGTGATAGCCTTAGTGGGTAAATGAATGTCAGCAGCAATTAGAGGCCTGTGTAATAGCATCTAACAGAGAGGTCACAGCGCAGCCAGGTCAGGAGTTTACCATGTATCACCAGGAATACGTCCACGTAGACCAGACACTTTCAGCCAAGGACGTCTGGAGGGCAGAAAAAGAAAGAAAGAAAGAAAGAAAGAAAGAAAGAAAGAAAGAAAGAGCCTGTTACACTGGGCTAATCTCATCTCACACTGACACTGTCCACCAGCATAGACAACGTCCAAGGATAGCACCAAAAACAGTTGAGTACATGCAGACTGTATGCATTATGGATGATCAGACAACCTTGAATGTAAACCTGTGGTGTCTTTTGCTTCAGATGCCTTGTATGGTTGTCATGTGTGAAGTGTGTGGGAGGCACTGGTTGAAGATGACATCAAGCCTAATTAGATATAAGTATCTCTTTTTTGTATCTTCAACCTCCACACCTCAAGCTTAGCTACTGCACACTACAAACACACCACACAGCGCCCTCTGTTGGCTGGAAGTCTCTCATTAGTCCTCTTATTTTACAGTAAGTGCTGAGTGTTTAGTTGCGGTCAATGAGCAATATGGAAAGTGGAGAGGTTCCAGTTTTGACACCATTAACTTTATTACCGGTATAGCTGTCCCTTGGTGCAAAGTGTCTGAGCACGTGATGTACTCTGGCGCCAAGCAGGATTGTTTGTCACCTTTCTGAACATTTAAATCTGACTCTGGCTGTGGAGGAGGAGCAGGCTTGTTACAAGTATAACAAAATGGTATCAAGCTAGGAAAGCCAGCAGCACAGGAAGACTTTATCCGCTGAAAACATCTTATCATATGCCAGAAAGTGTAAACATGTGATTTGACTGTGATGTGAGATTTTTAATCTCCCTTCTGTCATATGTAAGTCTGTTCCCATTCTTATTTATAACTACAATACAGCAGTGCAAAAAAACAGTTTGTGGATTTACGACACAACCCCCAAAAAAAACAAAAAAACATGATACATTCTGCACATTACATGGCAAACTGTGACTGAACAGGATGCTATTATATGTTTATATAATCTACAGTTATAATGAACTATGTAACTCTTCTAATCTAACTAAATGTATATGTAGATGATATATTTGAGAAAACGCAACTGTGGAAAATGTTTTGAATCATCAAGTACATGTTATCTGACTGAAGCAGCACATGTCTCAGAGGTTAATTTAATGGTTTAAATTTAAATATAGTTTTCCTCGTAATCGTTTCCAAAATACATGCAGATGAAAGTGTTTGCACACTATAATAATCTCCCATGTCCATGGCAACCATATTTCCTCTGGTACCAGGGAGCTCAGGTGCTAGTTGTACTGTTCCTCCGCACATTACACACACAAATGTACACACACACGCAGTCAAGATTACGGCTCCCCTGACAACAGCGCACAGCTTGCATGGAATGAATGAAATGAACACCCGAAACACCCAACAAACTGTTACATCAACCCTTTCTGGCGAAGTCCTTCCCATCACATCTGCTTTTGTTATCAGCTCATAGGAGCTCCTCTCTGCTGGGATAAGGTTTTAAGAGAAATCTGTCTCCTGCTGCACTGTTCTTTTTGCATCCTCGGGAAAATAAAACATACAGGAATCTGTCTGGTACGGAAACATATGGTGCCTCTGTCATAGAGAGTAGAAGTTTGTGGTACCACACCTATTCTAGCACAGGTAGGATTATTGAGGATTTTAGGTCACCGTGGACACAGGACGATGAGTGACACTCAGAAGATTGATATTGTCTTAGCTAAAAGGGTCTGTGACACACAGAATACAGAACATTATATTATAATGCTCCTCGTGTCTGTTTGCCAATATGACCTTGCCTGTCAAAGACTCCTAAGTGGCATAATTGCTTGTACAACCTTCGGGAGGCTGTGCATGCTTGTCCCCCCATTAGATTCTGTGTAGCACGTGGACAGTGCGCATTAATGGCAGGCTCTATTCCCTTCTTACCCTCCTATTTCACCTTTCATCTCTTTGTCCCTCTCTCTGTCTTTTTTTTTTCTATTAGAACTGTCACATTCATTCCCCTTGCTCCCCTGCTGCAAGTGAAGTTGTTGCCAGCCGCCAGTCTTTGCCTCAGGGCGTGTGATAGAAGAGTTTTCATTTATTAACGATTATATCACTAACACAAACCAGACCAAAGAGCTCTGTTTTTTTTTTTTTTCCCCTGCTGCCTGAAACACAGGAGCAGCGCTGGTCATCAGAGGCAACGGTGGAAGTTGCCACATGTTGGAGATCTGAAGGTTTTCATCACAAGTTCTGTGATCAACATGTCAAGACTAGAAGACAGGGCTAATATATTCAACCTACATGTTCGTATCCACAGTCGAAAGGTTTACTGGCACGCTGTGACCAGTCAAGACATGAAGGTCCCGTGAAATAATGCCTTGTGATCCTGGGGTTACAGTACTGTTCTCTATCCTCCTCCACCAAAAGGACATGTGATTGTCTCTCAGTTCTGGATGCTATGAATGTTGTGTCTAAGTGTATAGGTTCGATTATTTATTTTTATGAAATATGAATTTTCTGATTTGTGCAGAAATTCTTTGATCCAAGCAAGATCCATGTGACATTTAAAATAAATAAAGCCATTGGTTAAAGCCATCGGTTAAAGTCCTGTGATGGAATCGGGAGTTGTGGCAATTTGGAGTCAGTCTGGTGATTAAACTGTAGGAGAAATACATGTAAACAATAAGTACAAGTCACCCAGCATGTTACTAATGCCAAACATAACCACTGAAGCAAAATGATGATGGAGTAAACATGTACTTAGTGTTTTGGCAGCGTTACTTACTAGGCAAAGGTAGCGCCAACACAAAGACATGTTGGCTTGCTGGCAGACTGGCTGGTCTAATGGTTGCTCTGTTAGCCTGCAGTCATCCAGCCCAGCTCCCCCGACTCAGCAGCCCTCCATCTGTCATTGGAAAGCCGCAGTGGTCCCCCAGGTGGGAGCGTTGTGTCAGCCTGGCAGGGTCATTACAGCGGGGCCTGGGAGTGCCATTGGTGCAGCCTGTTCCTCTGCAGTCTCTGTCCAACTCTAACCCCTGCCAGGTAGCAAGATCTCACACAGACCTAATGTATTCACACTAATTAAACTGTGCCAGCCACCACAAGTGCCCAGCCGTTAAAATAGAACGACCGACTATTTGTATGAGAGGATGGTAATGTTTATTCCTACCTCCAATGACAAATGGATCACCTGGATTTGAGGGAAAACATTTAATTTTATTTTTATTTTTTACAATTTCAAAGCTAGTCTAATATACCTTGGTAATGACGATGAGTTTGGATCAGCTTGGAGTTGAAGGGGAAATCAAATTCATGGGGAAACAGATCGTGGCAGAGGAAGAGGAAGACATGAATGAGTGATGGTGGTGGTTGTGGTGGTGGTGGAGAGAAGTGAAGAGCAGGGGCCGAATGTAAAGGAGGATGCAGATCAGGTTCTAACGTGAGCAGTGGCGGCGAGAACACAGTCCTTGGAAGCACAAACATGTGTAATTGCAGAGGGAGTAGGGGTGAAGGAGAGGGGCTGAGGGAGTTAATGACTGATGCCAGTGGTTGATCCTGTGTTTATTCATTTAATGTGTTTTACTCCTACAACGGATGCTTTTTTTTGTGTGTTATATTAAAAAGACACAGTCTGCAAATCCCCAGGAAGATCCTCCTTGAAGTGAATGCAGCCAGCATCACACACCACTCCTATACTAATAGATAAAATGACAAGTTATGAAGAGGAAGACCTGTGATGTGCGATAAAAAAAATATATGTTTAATGACAAAAATTACAGGGAGGATGATGTTTCTTCCTGGCAGCACTTAAAACAATCAGTGTGGTGAGGTGAATGGGAATAGCTGCTGTGAGGTCTCCTAGAGAGATGCAAAGATCTGAATGCCGTAGTCCAATATGTTTGATTGCTTATTAGTGATCTCCTTCCAGAAGTGTTGTAGGGGCAGACAGCACCAGATTGCACACAAGTAATCATCTAAAGTATTAGGGGAACAAAGTGAGCAGGTGTTTGATTGTGAGAGACCCATTTGGGACAGATTCAAGTCCAGAAGTTGGCAGCAGGTGTGATTGATAGATATTTCTCCCATTTTGTGTTCCGGAGAGAAATCGAAGGCTCTGGGTTGTTGAGTGGTTTGTAATATTCAGAATTTATTTTGCAATTATGGGAGCTAGAAGATTGCTTTGTTTTTTACTGACTCTTGGTGTTGTAACAAGTCTATACTTAAGGAACTGAATTGAGTGCCTATATATCTTATTTCTGGAGCAGTTCTTAATGATCCGTATGAGTTATTGCAATGCACTTATTTACTGTATTTTTTAAATCTATTGATCTATTCTAAATTGCATTTGCATGATGCCAGAATTCATATTAGGATTTTGTTATCTAAAAAAAGTGCAATTTATAAAATACACATTTCTTTATAACCGCATTGAGTAACTATTTAGATACTCAGCCATCTTTTGAATTGATAGCACCACCAGTTTTTAAGGCTCTGATTTAGATAACAGTGTATTTGTGATAATTCATATGGCTCTCTTTAATAAGAATGGATTTGTAATTACTTCTATTATCACATCAAAACTATATTATATTATATTGCAAAGGATGTGACTTGACCTTTCCCTATGAATAATTCCAGCATAATTTATTATCTAGTATCACTCTCAAAAATGTAGTTTCATACATAATTTCATTTATGAATCAGTTTCTACACTTGCTAGTGGTATCCACTCCTGGTTAGATATGCAGCATGACTGCTTCTGTTGACTTGCCTTTGTACACTGTCCCGATGATGGTCTTAACACATAACGCGGCTGACCCACAAGCCCTTGCCTGCCAATTTGCATAAATCACAGTCTGCATCTGACAGTTACTAGGCAGCACAGGCGGGGAGATGCCCGGTCCCCATGCAGAAACCAGGCCACCAACCCAGAGAATGGGAGGCCTGTCTGCCAGAGTGACAAATGTGTGCAGAGCCGACTCTAACTGCCTCCTCTTGTGTGAATGGAGTGTGTGTGTGTGTGTGTCCATTTCTACATCTGTTGGCACATGTGTGGGTACGCCCCTGTGTGACATGACAAATAAAGGATAAAAGGTGCTCCAGGGCCTGAAATAAAATAACCTGACAAACAATATATCTAGGGTGACTTAATACAGTGGGAAACATCTGGTTTTCAACTATATACAGTTGTCTTATTTGGGTCGGTTTTCAGGTCGGAGCTCTGTGCAGGCCGATCACGTTTTTCTGAAACAAATTCGGGAGAAAAAAACCTGAATGTTATGGAGTTAGCTTTGGGGACATTTTATTTTATACATCAAACAATAGACACAGGTGGATGAATGACCCTCATCAGGTCAGTTCGTCTATGATGATGTTGATGCTTAACTGCGGTACTCAATATGAAAATGTCAGGTGGAGATAAAGGAGCGTGCTGGTGAGTTTAATGAGTTTCTAAGTGCTTAAGTAGATGCATTTGAAGACTCCGTGGGGCTGGAGATGGGTCTCTCTCGTCTTTCCAATTAGATATGAGCAGAGGCTTAGTGTAGTGTGAGACCAATCTAAAGTGACAGTCAGAAAACAACATGGCGGGGATTGAGGGGGATAAAAGATGGAAGTCAACCGGAGCGTGACAGACCAGTCAATTCCAAGAGTACAGCGCTGACACTTGTGTCTCTCTCTCTCTCTCTCTCTCTCTCAGTCAGTGCTACACTACACAATAATGGTTTGCTGCAGTTAGTTTAATCACAAAGCCATGGTTTAATACATCTATGGATACAACTCAACTCTGTGATGATGATGATGATGTGAGGAAATAGAAAAAAAACATGCAATGCTGGGAATTTCACCACATACTGGAATAAGGTCTTAGTAACTATGGGTCACTGTGATTTTCCATGCAAATCCTGCTTACACTCATACTGGCTCTGCTATAAAAGATGCCCGAAGTCTTGTGTTATGCTGTGATGATAAAGCGCGCCCAGCATTGACATTGCAGCTGTTTACACATCCGCTATGGAGGATCATTCTCTTTGCAACACCCAGCCCCTGGGTTACATAAGGCTACGTGCATGTGGGTAGTATGTGAGAAACAAACAAAAGACATATCCTTTACTTTGATACTGTTATTTTGGTTGTGGATTAACATGCCAGACACATACTGGGCATAGTCCAACATAGCTGTTCATCTCAGCGATAAAAAAGAGTCGCTCTGTCCCATCTTATGTACAGCTATGTTAGCGTGTGTAGAGAAAGTGCTAACTCACTGTGTTGCTGAGAATAAGTGGCACATTCTCTGCATATATCTGTACACTGATTCTGTCTAAATATTATCTGGACAGAGGCGTGATTGCAAAAAAAAAAAAGATTGTCCATCTCCTTCAGATGCTAGTTGTACACCAATCAGGATTCAGGTGGAAACGTTTTAGTTGTGGTCTGACAAAACCCCCACACTTCAAAAGCACTTTTGATGTTTCACCCTCTGTTTTTCCAGGCCACTCATGCATCAGTAGTTTTGTGAAAAACACAGACTCTGAGACAATATTAGAAACGATGCCTGCAGGCAATTCTTTGAAGCTGAACGCCAGAGCCAGCCGGCCAGTCAGCCCATTGATAGCGTGCTACTCTCCCCACTAGTTTGGATGATGCTGGTCTTCAGCCGAGACTAGAGGGAATACAAAACAGCTTTTTCCTCCGACCTATGTCCAGAGTGATGTTAGATCTTAATATCGCGGCCTGAGTTTCAGCAGAGACCATTGAAAATCTTGCAGTCGGTAGCTCTGTAAATCAAGTATCTCATAATGCACTCATTTCAAATTAATACAACAAAAGTCCAAAGGTAAATATTCATGATGGAACAGGTTCACATTTTTAGATCATGTTGCACTTTTTTCCCGGATTTTTCTCAGGGCACTGAAATATTTAAGAAAGCAGATACATAAAGGCCCAAAGCAACGCAATGCCTTTCAGTGAATGTTGTCCTGGCGGTAAACATAAACTCCACCGTGGCAACACTAACGACACAATTTCTTTTCATTTTATTTGATCAGGTTTTATGTAAAGTCTTTGCATCAAATGTCTGAGATTCTGGGTTGAATCTTAGTGGTGAAAAAAAAACAGAGCACCGCTGGGACGCTTACGATAGCTGTTGCTCTTGGAATAGCTGCGCTAGCAGGCATGAAATCATGCATACGTTATAGCAGCCATTAGGGATTACCTAGGTGCTCTATTTTATGCCACTTCTCCAACAAACACACAGAGGGGTGTTCTTAAAGTAATTGGACGTCCTTTAATGAATGATAATGAGCCTTGTATTGATATTTAAGACATATGATGGTCTTTGGAGAAAATTACTGCAAGATCTCATTGCCTACATTTGCATGATGCCACAGAGTGAGAAGCATGTGCTAGATGTATATCACACACTGTATTGCTCAGAGACTACTGACTAATAGAAGAAAGAAAGAAAAAAGATCATTTTTACTCATAAAATTCACATCTAAAAAATCCATGCTGCTTCTGAGGAAATGCCAGGTGAGTTCTATCTTGCATCATTAAACTAATTAATGAGTTAACTTTCCTGGACTGCTCTCTCTCTCTCTCTCTGGTATCCATATTTCATAAGTACCTCTCACCATTCCTCCTTCCTCCTTTCTCTATCCCAGCTCTTTTTTTGTGCCAGTGCAGTTGACTGCACAACAGGGAGCATCTTATATTCTGGGTTCCTTTTAATTATTAATGGGCCTCTCAACACGTAATCCATCTACACAACTTGAAATACTTACACGAGGAGAAATCACTCTTTCCGAGGTGTGATTTCTCCTTATGTGATTAGAAGCTGACCCAGTTTCACCTGGTTTTACAGTAGACACAGTCCCATAGGGAACTATGGTGTTAGATTGTTAACCTATTCAAATCCTTAAAATCATTTAGTTGTAGGTCTTCATTGTATTTAGGTCCATCCATTTCACTTATGTAGAAGGTAATTATGTGGATTAAGTGTAAATGCATTACTTGCATGTATTGCAACCAAGAATAAACCCCCTTTTGCTAGTATTTTTCACAATTAAGGCCTTACACAGTCATTCTTATCACCCCAAGGATGTCAAACACATCCAGTGTGTTGACATCTGTGTTGAAGTTGTGACAGACATGGGGCCTATATGGATTTGTGTGTCTTGATTAAATGTACTTACACTGAACACTGTGGTTCATGAAGGCTTTAGAGGTTTCATGACTACTATGACTGCTGCTGCAATATTTTGCAACGTAGTTGTCAACGAGTTGTCATTGATGCGACTATTAAAATCTGCAGTCTGCAGCAACACTAGCAGCTCTGTGAGGCTGTACTTTGGCAATGCTTTGCTTTGCTTTAAATAAATAATAAAATCAGCATGCTAACAATGACAATATTAACATTCTGATTTTATGCAACACCAATGTTTTACAGGTTAACTGCTGTAATTTTGGTGATACTGGCTAAAATATTTTATCCACAATCACTCAACTGCCACCTTTAGTAGTCGACAATTGCTTGTATTGAGACAGTGGAGGACAAAGTGTGTCCTGATGGGGTCTTCAACACAGCCTCTGACAGAGGTAAGGTCAAAGCCTATTGATTTTTAACACAGCTCAATGAGACAGCAGGCCGCTCAGTGCAAAAGGCATCACTATAGAGCCAGTGTAAAGAAACATGGCCTCAGCTCAGTTACACTGGCAGCTACATTCATTTCATGTAGGTATACTTTAATGAAAAAGCAGCACAGAGGATCTCTATATGATTGGCTTTCCACCTAGATGCTTTCACCCATTTTATCTCTCACATCAGCAATCGCCTTAAAGGAGAAAGGCAGCAGAAATAGGGTAGGCTTCCATCACAGCATCATGTACTACAGTAGAGCAGCCAGGGCTGTGGCCTTTGTGTGCTCTATAGCATAGGTGGGAGGGAAAGTGGGGCACAGGGTCTGTAATGTGCAGGGTGGAATTATATATCCTTTTAATCATGCTCCCCCACCCAGCAGCAGTTTAGGATGAGAGTGATGGAGAGCCAGCACAAAGCTAATTCTGCCCTTGTCACATCCGATCGTTTCTTACCTCGCAAATGAGCAGCAGTAATGACAGTCGCCTGATGGCCCACGTTCATGCACATTTGCAGGGGTAATGTTTGATAGAAATCAATCCGAGATAATATGCTGGATGGGAGCACTAAGGTGATTTTCTGGAGATGAGTTTTGTCTAGTGGCAATGGCTCGGGCTAAGAGGACGTCTCTTTTGGCTTCCAAATCAGTTTGCAAGCCTACGTTTTCAAACCTTTTTTGACCCGGCCTTTATATGCACACAAATAAGACTAAGGATTTCTTGCCTTGTGGTGTGTAACGCTGCTTGGTAAGGTAGTCATTGGAAGTCTTATAGATATAAAAATGTTAGCTGGATATGATTTAGACAACAAAATAGATCAAACTATTACTATCTAAGCTGTGGAAATAGTTTGCCTTATTATTTTAGCATTAATAGTCTACACTTATGTCATTGTGAACAAAACAACAAAGTAATGCAATGTTGTAAAAGCTAAAATCATGCTGATACTGGTCTTGTATTGTCAGTTAAATTAGGGAACCCAGTAACCCATACAACCATGAATAACATTAGGCAGCATGCAGAACTATAAAAAGGGTGATCAAACAATCAACAACACCTAGACATATCTAGACATGTCAATGCTATGAATTACAGCTAAATGTACCACTGTTGAGATGATCACTCACACAGCAATAATAAGATCTATTACATTATAATTTCATGGCCAAGTGTTAAAAGACTGGAGAGTAAATCAAGAGTCTCAACCTTAAACACAGAGCATCAATTATTCCAACTAATTTGACTTTTTCCCACTCATTTTATATTGCTCTATGTACTGTATGTGGACATGCTGAGAGCCACTAACAACACCATGAATTATAGATTCCTCCAGCGACAGAACATATTATGGAATCTGAGAGGCAATATGAGCAAATCTTCCTTTTTATTCATGCCAGTTCTGTTTAATGAATCACTGGGAGATTGCTCTCACTGTTTCCATTAATCAGAGCTTCTCTGCTGCTGATTGAAGAGTGTAATATGAACAGGAATACCAATGAGTGGAGGAATGTGCACAGGGCTGAAAAATGACTAAATAACTCAGCCACACAGACAAGCCAAGTGCTATGTGCAGTCTAAACACAACAGTGTCCCTCATCCTTACTACGAATGAAGCCTGTTACAATTTGACTGTGTTCTCCGATGATCTAGAGCAACTATAATAAACTGCCTCTGCACTCACGAGGGACTGAGACAATTTGGTTTTAGACTGCTATTGGAAAACCATGTACCAGAGTCATATCGGTACGTTGGAAGCTGCATGATGCAGTGTTAAGTCCCTAAAAACAAATTTGCTTCATTGATTGAAGAAAACTAGACTGGTCTTTTGGCTCAAGAGGGGATTTTGTTCATTAATTTAATCTATACATTTGTCCATATCCAGTTAATGTCCCTGGGATAAGGATAAATTAGAAACTATTTGGATTCCTGGGACGTCATTTCTCTTTGCTTTTCATATTTTGTTCCTCTTTGCATCCCTATTGGATTCATAGAAATGAATGCTCAACAATAAGAGTAAGACCAAGATACATACAGGAATAGTTTGACAATTTGGAAAAAAAAAACAACACTTCCTTGATGAGAAGTCAATGAGAATATCAGTAGCACTTTTAACTTAACTCCAGCTTAGCACAAAGACTGGAAGTGCTAGTAGGTGGCTAGCTGTTTCCAGTCTTTGTGCTAAAATAAGCTAAGCTATGCGGCTGCTGGCTACAGACACAGTATCAATTGTCTCATGTAAATCTCAGCAAGAAGGCAAATAAGAAGCCAGTAATCACAGTTAATAGCAACGTTAGCATCATGAATAAATCTCAACATATTACAAAGAGAGGGTGGTAATGCTGCTTAATATAGTATTATGGTAGAATTCAATTTAATTAGTAAATTGATGGAGCATATAGTGAATTACCTGGAAACCATATTTTTGCACAATCCTGATGAGCCTATATCAAGTATCCTTTCTCTAAAACCCAAGGACACATGCACATAACACATGATTCCTTGAAGACTGCACACACACACACACACACACACACACACACACACACACACACACACACACATTTATGCTAACCTTAACCATAACCATAACCCTACCCCCTTCTCTAACCTTAACAGCTTTCCTAAACTTTAAACCAAGTCTTAACCTTAAAATCAATGTGTGGAATACCTGGATCACACACACACACACACACACACACTTATGCTAACCTTAACCATAACCATAACCCTACCCCCTTCTCTAACCTTAACAGCTTTCCTAAACTTTAAACCAAGTCTTAACCTTAAAATCAATGTGTGGAATACCTGGATCACACACACACACACACACACACACACACACATACTCACACACTCTGCAGCATGGCTATCACACAGAGCATTCCATCATACTGTCACTCACATCTGCTGCCCTTTCTCATTATTACACCCAATTCTCCCCCTCCTTTACCTCCCCTTCCCCTTCAGCCTTGCTCTTTTCTCTGTCCTCTTCTCCAGCCCTGCACATTATTTCTCTCACTCCCCATTTTCTTACAGACTTATCCTTCTATGCTAACAAAAACGAACAGAACTCCTGAGGATGTAGCTGTGTGGTGAGAAGGCAGGTGGAGCTGACACGCTTTTACACTGTCCCGATGTCCTCGGAGCCTCAGACAGCTTGTTCGAAGTCTGAAAAAAAAAAAGATCACAGAATGGTTTCAACACACACATTCACTCACATTCACACACTCACATGATTAAATCCAAGAAGTGATTTTTAACATGTACACATAGATTAGAGTGCCAGAATTAGACAGCGGGTATCATTTTTTTGACCTCTTGCTGAACCTGGGAAAATGGGTTGATGGAAAATCCCATTATTGCATTACTGTACAGTAAGTCTATGGTAACTCTGTCTGTTTGGGCAAAGGTAGTTTGCTGTAGTCTCTGTGGGGTTTTTTCTGCTCTGCTGCTTCCAGAAAGGGATACCATGTCAGGTCGGTGATGCAAAGAGGATAATTAGGATTCACAAAACACAGTTTGTCCTCAATAGCAAATCACTTGCCTGGTGCTCAGGGGCTACCAAGGCACAGATCATTTTATATATCAGCACCTAGCAACTGGCAGATGGAGTGAACTTAGTGCAGGCTGCCAAAGCTGATAGGACACTGCAGGACTGCAAAATGAGCTGTGATGATTCCCCTGCTGAGGCCAACAAGAGAGACATACCTCATTAAGATGCATAGCATCCTCGAAACGCCCGGCCACACTTTACAGCAACCGAGTTGCCCCTTGCAAAAATGTTCACAGTGTCGTACAGTTAGTAGGTGATGGCTGCAAAACAAACACAGGCAATCACGGTAATGATAAATGTACCGGTAGAGCATAAAATATAAAATTAAACTAAACCATTGTATGATATGCAGTTTTATAGAGGCATATTGTTACTCATTAATGGACTGAAAACAGCGAGGACATTATTGTTTGTGAAAATCGGCTTACGTGCAGTCGTCGATATATCTGCGTGGATGTGCATGGCCAAAACACACAGTGAAGTATCACACCACAACCCAACTCCCAGCATGGAGACAGAGATGGACTATTAAAAGTGCACCTGTTGTGAGGATAAAAACATGTGTTCCTTAGAACCATCTATCATAAACCTGACTGCAGAGCACTTTTGTCGTACAAGCAGGAAGAGGCCTGTTCTCATTACAAAACACTTTCTTGCCCTGAAGGAAAGGAAAGATGAATGTAGTTCTTTATCAGGGTGTATGTGGTATATGTGGGGGTCCCTAGAGAGGTCTGGACAGAGACTCCTGATGCTGAGACTGCCTTACATCGTGCCTGTAAACATACCAGCCATCTTTTTTTTTTATCATTTTAGTTCATTTCTTCATGTGACACTCTCTATTGTATCCTTTTATATTGCGCTAGCCTTGCGAATGAAATCCTCTTTTCCAAAAAAAAAAAAAACCCACAGGAGAAGAAGGGAAGGGAAACTGATTTAACTCGTCCAACAACTGAAATAAAGAAGGTGGTGGTGGTGGGGGAGCAGATAAGAAACAGGAGCAAGAAGAATGAGCGAGAGACACTGAAAACAGAGGCTGCAAGAAGAAAGAGAGACAAAGACAGAGGGGCAGAGACTCCTGGGACGGACCAACAGGGCTGTGGAGAGAGGAGCTTAATTTCCCAACACCATCTGTTACCAGTCCCTAGGTTGAAAGCTCCACTTATGTCAAACCTCCCACAACCACACACGCCAGTAGAGCTCCACACAGCCGTGAGAGACCCTACCGACTGTCTTTCCTTGCCCCCTCCACACCTATGCACCCACTCTCATCCGCTGCGGTGGCACTATAACTCACACTTTAGCCGAGATAAATGAATCTGCCTGCTATTTTCTGGGTCATGGTAGATTTAGGATTCTATTGAGAAGAAAAAAAAAGGAATAGAATACTTCATCAGCATGTAAGGATTTTATATTATATATCTGATTAATATATTTACTTTTACACCACATCACTGTCCACTTTATTAATGGAGTCTTCATACAGTAACATTTCTGTTGTTGTGTTGGTTGGACTCTAAATTATCTTGATAAACTGTCAAGTGTTTAAGCTTGGTCGACTGGCATCGATTGAAGAGAAGCCTACAGGGGATACTGGGTGTGTATATATAGGCCTTTCTACTGGGAAAGAAGAGCCCATGACTCAAAATGTGTCAATGGAAGTGCCTCCAAGCTACTGTTTTTCCCTTTTTGCCTGGTTGTGTAAGCACTGAGCACTAGAGTAGAGAAATGCCTGGCCTACATTCAAGACTTTGTGGAGGCATGAAAATATGTCAAATGGCAGGGCTGAAGACAATTATGTCTAATATGTATAACATATAGTATTAAAGTGCAGTCCTCAATATGCTGGTGTTGCACTCTGGGTAACATCTTGTCCAACATCTTGTCCAAGATGTTACCTGCAGGAAGGTGAAGGTCATTGCAGATTATTGTTTTTTAGCATTTCAGTGCATGGCAAATTTTATTTTCTTGTTATATGCTATTTAAATAAAAAATATTAATGTATTAAGAGCCACATTTTCCATTATGTTGCCTTCCTCTTTGGCTTCTTATAGGAAATAACATTTCTCCTGCCAAAAAAACAGACTCCTGCAGCCCTGACATGAGGAAATACTGATATCTGTAAAAGAAAGGGAGATGTTGAGAGGCAGGAGAGGTGGTGGTGGTGTTACCCTGAGAACAGGCCATTCCCTGGCATTTTAATCACTTCATTTACACACTCTCAGGGTATTTCTATGCAAATTTTCTGAAAAGGTCACACCACTAAGAGGGATATCTATTCTGTTCCAAACGGTGTTTGTAAACAGGAAAATGCAAAAGTCCACACACAGATCAGCCTAACAGCGTATTAGTACAATTTATTCATTAGGGGTTTTGCCTCCAGGACGAATTGGTGTATTCTCATGATGAAAATACTTCTGTGTATATACTTAACTGTGTATTACTAGTCTGACATTTCCTTTAATGAAGGGAGTCCTCATGTGGCCATTTGGGTTACTACAGCTAAAAGTATAAAGTACAGATTGAAACGCGTCGAATGGTCAGCACATATTTTAAGTTCTGAAATTTTTAAATAAAAATATCAATTCAAGCACGAGGAGGAAGTAAATTTCACCAAGCTGAGTTAAAATAGTCAATCAGTGGCAGATGAATTATTTGGCTCCTTTGTAATGTCATCACAAAGCCACTGGATGTCACCAACACTGAAGTTTACATTTGTGCATTTTAAGTCAAATCTGAATCACAATATTGATCACTGAATATTGTGTACTTTGTAATGGAAGTCACCCTACAATCCTTACAAATTAATTATGCAGAGATTTATCTTCACTTACTAACTGAAAAAAAAACAAGCTGAACAGAAAATATTACAGCAGGAAACGGTTCAAAGAAATACACCCATAAACAAAAGATGGTTTTTTTTCCAAACTTTATTTGATGACAATATACAAGAACATCTTGAGCACGGAGACCATCCCTGGCTGTCCGGGCTCACTGTAGGGAGATAGAAGCAAAATTAGCATCAGAGTCAATTTGATTTCTGCAACAAAACAAAAGACATGACAATGTGATCTTAAGTTAAAGAGTGCAAATTGAGAAATACTTTGTTTAACAGACTGTTTGACAAACAGTTTTAACCCAACAGTATGATGTCATGTAAGACAAGTTTGTTTTTTTAAGACAACATAATTTCAAGAAGAAATTCACACATTAGCAGGTTTTTAGTTCAGCTGCCCCACACCCAACACAATAAGTAAAGAAAAATGAAAGACACACATGCTACACTCAAGTTCTGCTTCTAGTAACTAGGGATTTTAAGCATTGTAAAAGCACTTGTCTGTTAAAATGTAAGCAAGAGTGGGCAATGCCTACTGAAATGCCCATTACAGTAGCGACAGTGGTACAAAGCACTGAGGGAGAGGGAAAATCTATTAAGAGTTTAAAACATTGAAAGGGGAGTAAACACTGAGGGGAAACTGCAGGGGAAAGTAGGACGTGACATGCACGACACAACTCAGGTCTATCAGCTCTTGGATGTGCAACACAATGGCACACCATGCTTGTTCTGGTGCTATACCTGCACACTGACACTTCATTTCTGCAAAAGAAATCCACGGGAAGCAAAATCAAGAACAAAAGATCAAACAAAAAGAAAATATTAACACTGGAACATGAGAAAGAAAAGCTCTCTGAATAGATTTGTAGTGATTGCACTCCACAGGTCATGGACCACATTTAGACAAGCCAATCAAAACCTTAATTTACAAGCCAGTTGAACTTTAGCTATAACAGATGCAACTATGTGGTATTAAACAGTCCGGGGTTTTGTAATTCAGGGGTCCATTGTACACTTTAAACATGTGACTTGTTCCACAGTGGGTCTAGTGTTTCCTTCAAGCAAACACCAGGTGGTGGTTACTTCCGTTTTTGCCTTTCCTTGCAGTTACATCTTCTCACACCATCATTAGACTTGAAAAATAGTCTAAAAACACTTAGTTTTCAGTTCAAGCTAGTCATTAGTGTTGAGCAGGAACAATCAGGTAAGTATTAAACAATGGGTAAAATCCCTTCCTACTGGATGCTACTGTACATCCAGAGGGAAAAGCATTCAGGCTATAGCTTATAGGTAAGTGAGGGTGTAAAAAGGGAGGAGTAAACTAGCATCTATCACTCCTGGATTATCTGCACACTGCAGTTAGTCTATTTATGAACAACATTTACCTTCTACATTTCCCGAAGAACATTTGATACAATTGGAAAGATGACAAAAGAAATTAAAACAGTAACAGTTGTGAAAAACAAAGATTAGGAGGGTAGGGAAAAAGTAGGAATGCAATGAAAAATCAGGAAAGAAACAAGTATACTAAACAATGCCTTCTTTTGCTTTTTGGGAATACTTGCACAAAGTACATAATATGGTCACAATACCTTTTTGCCAGCAGCGCCCACACTGGCCTTCTTGATGCCTCGTACTTTCTTCATCCTGTTCTTGCGTTCCTTGCGCTGTTTCCTTGAGGTCTTCTTTTTCTCATAGAGACCATGCTAAAGGACACAGATGAAGCAATTATACAATTTATACATAATACATTAGCACACATAAGCCACATTAAAATGAGTTTGATAATTACAGACAACCCCTCAGATTGGTGGTCTTTCCGACAACTGATCTGTACTGCATCACAACATTGACTGGTTTGTTTTTAGATATTTAAATTATCAACATAAGATGGCACAACTCAAAGTGTCAATTTGAGACCGATTGCCTGATGAACTAACTAATTAGAGACTATAGAAATGCATAAGAACCCAAATTTGGCGAAAAAACAGAACTTGCATTAATAAGATGAACTATATTTCATACATGTATAATACACAACTATTCAACATTACCCACTGACAGATTTAACTTCATTGTGTTACCTTTCAATAGTACCCATCATTTATCTCTACACCATCAACAGCTGCCTTCTACAAACTACTTAACATGATGAACATGCAACATGGTATCTCTCAGTAGCTTACAAAGATGCAACTAACGACTATTTTCATCATTGACTAATGCACCGATTTCTCAATCATTTTCCAACTAAAAACAATCCCTCAAAGATAAAAAAAAAAGTTTCCACTATGTCTTCAATCTTCAATCAGGATAAACTATCAAGACATTTAACTGACTATCAAGACTAAAAACTGACCCTGAGGTTCCCTGGAAGCTTAATAGTTGTGTGCCACCGAGTGTCCCCGTTTCCATTCCTGCTGAATATTTTTGAGTTGCACATCATGCATCTTTGTCTCCCCCCCATGCTTCTGTATCTCTACATGTGAAATGAAGGCCAAACAAATGCATAAAAACTCACCCTGGCCAGTCTGTGCTTGGGCTCGTTCTTCTTTGCGTAGTCTAGAGAGTCGTACACCATGGCAAAGCCTGTTGTCTTGCCGCCACCAAACTGAGTTCTGAACCCAAAGACGAACACTACGTCAGGAGTGGTCTTGTACATCTTGGCAAGTTTCTCCCTGATTTCAGTCTTGGGGACTGTGGCCTTGCCTGGATGCAGGACATCGACAACCTACAAAGAGGACACGGCCAATCAATATACACACATGACAAGATGATGAAGCTCAGGGTCTGATCAACACAATATACACAGGGTGAATCTTACCATTTGCTTCCTCTGAAGCAGCCGGTTCGTCATGAACTTGCGGGACCTGACAGTTACTGTGTCATTCTGAAAACATAAAAAAAAAAAGCACATTATAACACAATGTTAACGGCAAGTTAAAGACTGATGGCAGCAGCATTGTATTGCAGGTATCACTATAGTCTGTCACAACAGCTTCTCAGCAATCTTGCAGGCTAACCCAGAAAAACTTACATGCTTCCTCAAAACAGTCTTTAAAACCACCAACGTGCCAATTTATGGATCTAAATATCGTATTCGTTAAGTATTAGTATTCACCAAAACGTGGGCCTCGCTACAGCTATCGGTAACGTTAGCATCTAGCTCAACACTACTAACTTAATTGACGTGTACGTACTATATTGTGTCTTAGAGCGACTACATGTGTTACAGTAGATATATCGTGACTATTAAATATGTAATCGCTTATAATCAAGACTGGACACAATACATGCAGTCTAAAAGCAGGTAAATACAGCCTGTGTACCGTCTGGAGCGAAAACCGTCATGATAGCATTTCGGATGTTGCCGTTTAATTTCCCCTCAAATAATGTCGTATCACATCAATATCGACATTTTATTATATCGCAGACTTAAACTGTCATTTTGTCTGCATGAAACGTGTGTCGATGGCGGGATTGACTTGATGAACGGCGGATTTTGATTCAATTTTTTATCACAAGACTCACCATCTTGACGCCGGCCTCGCTCAGGGACGTAGAAAAGGAGGAAGGACCAGCAGGCGACCGGATTAATGCCTGCAGAGAATTGAGTGGGTACGTCCTTATTTTGCCTGATGTAAAAACGTTTTTAAAAAATAAAATAAATAGACAAACAAACAAAAAAAAAAACGAACAACCACGTGAAACGACTTTCCCATTTTCTTAGTGAAGCCAATATGCGTATCAGTTATATTATAAACAAAGCATGAAGAAACTGGTCCTATAACGTGTTACTTGGTGGTAAGCTGTGTGCTTTAGATCCCTCTCCACATACATTATTTTTTATTCTGTTTGCACATATTACTATTATAAAACACAGTATTTTATTTTTATTTTATTTTCGTAAACAATGGGTGGTTGAATGTGAAAATGAGAAAATACTGTGGTTTGAACTGACACTGCAGTACATCTTCTGTCCACTAGACGTCAGTAAAACACGTAGACTGTGTGACGGCGTCTGAATATGAAGACAAACCTCAGTTCAGCAGAGACCAAACAATACTCATGTTGCCTGGCCCCATGTCAGTAGTTTATAGTTTATAGTGGCGATTTAATTAAATACATCTTTATTTAGGAATATGCACCATGTGAGCATTATATAAACTACAATAATGGAGGTTTAACTAACAATTAATTAAATGACCTAAATCTACTGACATGAATATTTTGGACGTTTGGGGCCCTGTTGGGAGTACATGAGGAAGTGGTTGTTTACAAAATATGATTATTATTATTATCATTAATAACTAGCAAGATGGAATTGCTTTGCTGAGTTTTTAGTTGATCCTCTGGCAGGTGTTTACATACCAAATCTATAACAAAGGGGTACTGGACCTTCTCAGTCAGGCCTCAGTCTGCTTGAATTGAACAAAACCAAGATAATACAAAACATGTCTTATTTTCTTTGTTACGGAACTTTATTGATCTTGCAGCAACAGTGTCCACTGGCATTGGAGTTTCATTTTTAAAACAAAGTTGTTTAAAATCAGAACAGAAAGTTACAGTAATTTTGTTTCAAATCTCTTCCAACACACAATGTTAAGCCCTCATTGTCAAACCAAACTAACATTGAAATAAATCTGCAATCTGAATTATGATGCCATAATATAAAGAGTTTTGTCACCCCAAAAAATGTGCAAAGCAAAATAGGTTCAAGCAAACCCCTCAATATATTTGTCACCAAACATGACCAGAATGGATTACAAAGCCTGAAATAATAAAAGAATAAAATCTTTAATAGACATTATTTCAGCCATTCGGTCATTCCAGTCACACTGAAAAACAATGAATGAATTTTGAATGAAAAACTGGTACTTCATGGTGATTTATTTGCCAAGTTCAGAGCTGCTACTTAGCAGACACGACTATGTGGTGGACGATTGTGTTGATAAAATAAAACTATTGGGACTAAATGAGCATGTGGCATCTTTTTAACCACATCTTAACTTCAGCATCCCAAATGTGCATCAAAAATGTTGTGCCATCAAACATAAAAACTTCATACCTGCTTGAGTAAGGAAATAATGTAGAAAAAAAACCCCATTAAAAGTATCTGTTTTACTCAGTTGCTAAATACAATATTACCTGTTTGACGTTATAGTGAAAAAATAAACATCTGTTGGAAAGTACAAATTGATGACAAGGAACCTAGTTTTAGTTACTGCATTTCATGTAAAGTAAGGCATGGGCAGATACATGACACAGAATAAGGTAATGTAAAATGGATTAAGGACACTGGGGGACAGATTTGTAGATTAAAGGGACAGCACGTATCAAGCCCTATGCAAACGTTTTCTGGCTCTTTGACACTTCTAACAAATCTGAAGGCTTGACAGTGCTTATTCCCAGAACAGATACCCTCAATACTAAGAAACGGTATTAAAAAATAAAATGCATATAAAAACATCTGGATTATTTCAAGTCTTTAACAAAAAAAAAATCTTGTATTTTACCCAAAAATTAACATTGGGATATAACCATTTCCACATTTTTCTAAATGTTTATATGGTCTGGATATTCAAAAACACCTGCCAGATGTTGTCAAGTATTACCTCCTTGCTTAGATGAAACTAATTATAAACACAAAGCTCTTTTCAACACAACAAACCAGTTAAGTAACCATCAAATCTGGAGGAAAAAGTGTATTAACTTTTCTTGGCAGGAGAGAAATGTGTAAATATTTACTGCAAGGTCCTAAAAGTGATCAGCCGGCTTTATAATGGTATAATGAAATTCTTAATGGAAAAAACATGTTCAAATTTTCAGTTGCCGGAGAAATAAATAGTCTTCCATAAAAGCGGCAAATACAATCATTTGATGAACATTTAATCAAGGGTTAAGTGTAATTTCAAAAATATTTCCCCTGAAAATTGGAAACTGACAAAAGGCTTGTGTTGGTAAGTGAAAATAAATTATTGGAATGGCATGAAATCCTCAACTAATCTGAAAACAAAACAACACAGCATCACTTTACATACTGTCACTGGATACTAAACTGATCAAACAACTGATAATAGATTGTGGAGCTTTTCAAGTAGTTGCAAAAACAAAACAAAAAAAAAGAAAAAAAAATAATAAAAAGAAAAATCACTTAAATAACATGCTTACCAGGGTCTTCAAAACCAAAGACTGTGATGAATATCAAAGCTTTTGACTGATATTCTAAAAATGATCACTTCCTCCCCAATTAAGTTGAAATATTATTAGTTTTAGGGTGTGCTCTGTTGAGGATCCTGACTCACAGAAAGCTGTAAAGTGAGCACTGATCTACTAACTGGACAGAGTGTCTGGGTGCATAATATTCATGCCGGCTCCCTTGTTGTGTGGTTGTTGATTTGTACAGAGACTGATGACCATGGAAATCTATTCAAACAAACCCTCTACCTAGTTTCCAGAGTTGGCCACACTGTACATGTATGCATGATATACTGTATTCCCATGGTTTACACACATTACATCCAGCAGTGAGACGGAGAGCTAAAGAAGATGGTTGCCATGAGGGCTCACAACATTGGTTTCTACAAGCCAAGCCACTGGCACGTGCAATGCCAGGTCATTTGCTTTTGCTGGTGTGGTTCCAGTCAGTTAGATGTCCATTTCAAACTGAGCGTCATCTCCTTGAAAAGAAAAAAGAGATGTTGAGACATGTCTGGAACTGAGGGATTGGTGACAATACCGAGCACTTCCTGTTACGCAAGTTGGTTATTTGATTCTTACCAGTAGTGGGCTTGCCATCATGATTGTTGATGTGGTTATTGGCTGAATTCTTCCTGTTCTCATTCAGGACATGTTGGCTGGTTACTCCAGGGATGACAGGCAGGTGAGCTGGCGGGGTCTGGGCGATGGGAGAATTACGCCTGTCCAGTAGGAATTTACGGTCATAGATGATCCTGGTTCCTGCAACAGGACAATTATTGCTTTAATACCAAACTAATCAAACATGTTTTTCACATGTGACATGTTGACCTGTCGCACCAGGAAAAGCACAGGCGTAACTACTGACATTAACATCACTACAATGCAATGTTGTCAGTTCACAGTTCTTTGGTGTTTGACAAGTCAAAATGTCTGCAGGTTAACGTCCTCTGCTGCTAAATAATATCAATAAAACAAAAAATATAAAGAGAAATATGACTATAAATTATGAAATAATGTCATTGCTCAGCCAAAAAAAAAAAATACATTTTTGTAGACATCATCTTTAGTTCAGGGAAGGTTTGACACAATCAGCCCTAACCTGGATAAACAACAGCCCTTGGATGACATTATTCCTAAGAACTTGAACTTTAATGATGAATCACAATCTGGCTCTACTGCGAACAATATGACACATCGCTGCCACAGGTTACCACATAGCTCTTATGTATGGGCGCTAAACAAAAGATGTTCACCTGCAATGGTTGTAATAATAGATATAATACATTAACCAAAATCTCTGCGCTGCAAAACAGCCAACCATAAAGCAGGAAGAGGACGCGGGGGCGTGGCTAAGCTTTGTTTTTGTTTTGAGCAGGATGACAACGCAGCCTAGGCCACAGATACAGAAACACTGGTCGGTCTGATGAGAGCACAAACACCACCAACACCACCAAAAATAAATAAATAAATAAAAACCCGAATCATGCCTGCCTTTCTTCAACAATGTGGCTGCCTCCTTACCTCCGGGAGTGGTAGAGAATAAAGTGCCTCCAGGGGTGGTACAATAGTCATGAGGTAGCTGCGTTGTGTCGTTGATCAACACCGTCCTGGTCGGGATGGCCCTGCTCTCGCTCAGCTGACGACTGGTCGACATTTTCAGCGCCGATTAGAGGACTATTTCAGCAGCTACAGAAATCTTTTTTGGGGGGGTGTTTATTATCCCGACGGACGGTGGAAACCAGGGCCGTTCCCCACTCTCTTGTATCTTTCCAAAAGCGTTCTTGTCTCTCCTTTCGTCCTCCCAGCCGTCAGCACCGTCCCCTCCCTCAGCAAAGGCAGGAAGCACGACGGGCTGCAGACGGATATGAAGTCAGCTGTGCGTAGCCTCAAACGGTGCCAGCTTACTTTTTAAAAAACCCTGGACTTCCCAGACAATCATAAAGCAGTTAGAAATTCTGTCATGAAATGGTAGAAAATTTAACCTGACGTCTCCTAATCTGGTCACATCGACTAAAGTTGTTCTCAATATGAATAATAAGCGTGAAATGAAACCAACAGGAGTGTTTGACTGCCTGAATATTGTTTTTCTAGTCCACTTTAAAAGTGGCATAAAGCCTGTAGATGGCGTTGTTCAATCATTTTCCAGCTAATTCATAAATCGAAAAAAAACCCCATAACAAATAGAGGGGAGATGAAACTTATAATTAAACAGTATTTAAACTCACGGTGAACTGATTTTCAGTTTTATTTCTTATTTCTTGCTGTGGCCTGACCTGCTCAATATGAAGATAGCTCAAGAAAACAATACTTCTATATGAGAGGGGGCATCATAGGGGTATCATAATCCTAAATCTTATTAATTTTTACTGCAGCAATTTTTGAAGCTTTATGATATTTGTGAAACTGAAAAAAAGATTTCCCTGCTTTTCTCACGTCTAGACTACATTACTCCAGGTCCAGGTTGAAAACCACGATACTTACACGTACCAAATCTGTACTAGATTATCAAGAAGTACCAAAAGAATATAGTTTCGGATTTTTGAAACCTTTATTCTATTTAGAGGGAAATGATGTTCAAAATGATGGCATTTTAAATAGGACCATTACTGGTTAGTTAAACCATACAATGTGATAGCCACAATACAAGGTCTCCATAGTGACATTACAGCAAAGCTCCAAATCATTGTAACTGTGTTAATTCTAGCAAGTGCAGTATGTCCGATAGTCCCTGAATGAGTCATTTCCACAGTGCGCAGGCGCGTTATCTTCCTGTCTACACGACCCAGAGCAGTTTCTTTTCGCCGCCATCCTCCATCCCAGCCGGACAGAAACAACCTGCAATAGAAACATGAGCTTCACAGTGGAAGAAAGAGGAAACCCCAACTCTCTGAGCTACCGCTTGTTCTTCAGTAAGTCGAACGTGAACACAAATTGTAAACTTTTGTGTCCGTATCCTACTTTGATGACTCTTAACTAGCCGCAAACTCCCACGTGTCACCTATTCACGTAATGTTGCATCATTGAAAGTATTGTTATTATATATTCTTTTACCGGAAATTACACGCTGAGATTCACTTTGTTTAGACACCATTAATGTGCCGGTTGAGTTAAAATTGGCTAACCACTGTTGTCGGATTTGTAAGATGATGTAATTTTTGACACATGTCTCGTCATCGACTCTCCATCACAGTAACGTATTCTTGCATGAACTTGGTTTCTGTTGTTGTAGACGGAAGTCGTTTTTTTTTTAATTTACGGGAAACCCCACAAGCTGCTTAATCTAGCAATCTAAGATCATAGTTGATGGTTGACAACACCCTCTCTGATAATAAAACGTTGATTCACCAGCAAAGACCGCACCAACACCAAGATGCGTTTGAATGATTTATTGAAGATAATATGAGCATGAAGGTTTCTGATTTGCCGGATGCTTGTAGTGTGGTCCTGCTCCAGAAACCTGCTAGTTGAGCTTCAATGAATGCATTGATATCAATAGGGCAGCAACTCAAGATTGGGCGTTGGTAATCTGTTGGACACAATGTTATCTGTGATTGCACAGACTGATCATTGATTACATACTTTCTTTTCATAGTTCATAGTTTCTCAAGACAAGTATATGTCTTTGTATTCATACAGTATCTAATATCACTGTTTTACAGAAAATGCTGAAGGAAAGTACATCTCACCATTCCATGATATCCCAATATATGCTGATGAGAGTCAGGTAAGGTAACATATGTCACCTTCACCCCATTAAACTTATAAATGAATGTGTACCCTTTAAAGCAAAAGTGAAAGTGCCCTTAGGCAAAGCTCTCCAGAATAGCAAGGTCATAGTCTATTTGTGAAAGACACAGGTACATGATCTATTATCTTATCTTTCTGCAATAATTAATCTGATTTGTGGTCAGGTTTCGACCACCAGCATAATAAAAGCCACCATGTTAAGTAAAGGTGATGTGTTAGTTGTGTGGGTTAGTTGTATCACATATAATATAATATTATATATATATATATATATATATATATATATATATATAATGTACAATTTTTAAATTGTTAATTTAAAGAAGATTTTGACAGATTACTTATTCCGTTTTACAGAACATCTTTCACATGGTTGTTGAAGTACCAAGATGGACCAATGCAAAGATGGAGGTAGGAAATATAAAAATGATTTTCCCATGATGCTTTTGGTATAATTTGACACTGAGCAAATATTAAAGAGTAACATATTTTCTAATTATTTCCAGATCGCTACAAAAGACCTCTTGAACCCAATAAAGCAAGATGTGAAGAAGGGCAAGTTACGCTACGTTGCCAATGTTTTCCCGCATAAAGGCTACATATGGAACTATGGAGCCATACCTCAGGTTAGTATCTTGTTCCTGATGCTAATGTGTCCTTCCAAAACTGCGATGGTATGTATTTATAAGACATGTTTAAAAATGCCTTGTTTTGTGTTGTTTCAGACATGGGAAGATCCAGAACACAAAGACGAAAACACAAAGTGCTGCGGTGACAACGACCCTATTGATGTCTGTGAAATTAGCAATAAGGTATTTTACAGCCTCACAGTGATTAATCATTTGACTTTTTACATTAATATCAAGCATAACAGTGCCGCTGCATGCTCTGCAAACCAAAACATTAACAGCAAACTAATATGCCCGCAGGTGTGTTCCCGTGGAGAGGTAATCAAGGTGAAGGTACTCGGGATCCTGGCCATGATCGATGAGGGTGAGACTGATTGGAAAGTGATTGCAATCAATGTGGAGGACCCTGAAGCCAACGACTTCAACAGTAAGAACTTATTTAAGACCCTGTTTTTCCCCCCAATGTTCATATTCTCAACTTGTCTTTGTTGTCTCTGTTTGTGTTCAGACATCAGTGATGTCCAGCGGCTGAAACCCGGCTATCTGGAGGCCACGGTCGACTGGTTCAGGAGGTACAAAGTGCCAGATGGGAAACCAGAGAACCAGTTTGCTTTCAACGATGAGTTCAAAGACAAGGTATCCAACTACCACACCTCATTTAGTCATTATTTTCTGATGTAACAAATGGATTGTGGTTGATCTTAAGCAGATTCCATTTTAGAAGCATACAGGTTCTTGCAAGCCTCATTTTCACTTGAATTAACATAGAAATTATCTTGTGTAAACCTCACTGTTACCTGTGAAAACTTAATGAAGCACTTTGTTTTTTTTGTGTGTTTCAGGACTTTGCCATTGAAATAATCAAGAAAACTCACAGCTCCTGGGAAGCCCTTATTTCCCAAAAGACCAATGCTGGTGAACTGAAATGGTAAACACTCTACAGCTAAAAATACCTTTTTAAAACAATTGTACACTGACATACATTGATGGCTTTAGATCACATGTGATTATCTTTTCACACAAATACAGCAAAAACACGTGTGTCTCGGCCGGCGACAGCCCTTACTGCTGCTCAGCGGATGAGGCTAACGCTGTTGTTGGTGAAGTAAGTAACATTTTGTTCATTTCTCTTTGCAAACCGTCATTTGATTATTTTTTACATTTTTTTAAAATAATGATTTCATAATTGCCGTTTCATTGTATTTTTAGACATGTCCTTGTGGAAAAGAGGAACCTTTCCCCTCATCAGGTAGCGTGACAGTATATATTATTGTTGATATTGTTTTGATTAATAAAAGCGCATCTGATTTCTACTATCTGTCTGTAACTCACTGTCATGATGTGTTTTTTTTTTTCTTTTACAGTAGATAAATGGTTCTACTATGAGAGGAAGTGATCCACCAGCTGTTTGGATTGGAGCAGAATCGTAGTGGTATTTGAAGATCATCTTACATTAGGAACCAATGGGGTGGTGGGATGTAGCAGGTCGGTCTTGCAGATGGAGAGAAAAAGAAAAGTGCTCATGTCTTGACCAATAAATATACGGTTATTAAACAAAGATCTCTGGAGATGCGTCTACAAAATCTACCTGTTCTGTGCCTCGTAGAGCCATATATATATGTATACTTGGAAATGCTTTGTTATTCATAAGCACTGGAAAATAAAATAATTGCCATACACTTTTTTTTCTATTGCAAAATTTATTCTTAAAAACCTTTTGCATCAATTAGTCAACACAGTCTATGGTTTGCACTGAACTTTTCTCATTGTTATAATGGTGCCACCTTGTGTTCATTGTCCTTCATTACATCTCTCTTCTAAATATACTATGTTTACCTAATAGATACTTGCTGTGTGTTATGTCATATCATCTGATTCCCTTGGCTTAGATGTTTGTTTCATAAGTGTATAATATTGGGCCAAATGTGTATTATTTGTCCATTTCTCATAATAATGACACCAAATAATTTAAAGGTGTAAACTTGTGTAGGAAGGTGTAGCAAAACAAAATGTAGACTCTTGAGGGAAAATAGTAAACATTATAAACGGATTCTTGATTAACAAATACATTATATGCTGCTTATATTGATGAAACTGACTTAAAAATAGTGCTCAAAAGTGCTTGCTGTGTAAAAATTAAATTGTAAACCATGGATTATGAAAATATTCTTGGCATCCATGTTTGCGCCCCTCCCACTTTATTAGCGACCCGCAGTGACGTATTTCCGGTTAACCGTCAAACTTGCTTGGACCAAAATACCAACGGACGTGGAGTTCATAAAGTCGGCAGACCAAGGTACATATATATATTTATTTATAAATGTCTTCAATTTAATTTTCAGTTGTCACATTTCTGCGTTTTTCCTGCATATTAACTGGCATTATAAAGTTGTTATTCTGGATCCTTCTGCGGTTGTTTACTTAAAATTATCATTGTTTACTGGCTTATGTTGATTTTTTTTTTTTTTTACTAGCTAACGTTACATCTGATTAGCTCGAACTGAGGCAGCAATCGTGAAATCACCAGAAAACCCGTTTGTGATGAGCTCAGACGTGAATTTAGTTTGCCTGTCGTGTTTCTAATGGTGTTATTCGTCGTTGTTTTTTAAAATGCTGCTTTGAAATGTGTATGAAAACCTGCTGCCGTTTATTATTATGACTACTAGGATATTTTTAACTGCCTGTTATGTTACAGTATTCAGTCTATACGTTCAGGGATTAAATACCACACTGTATATATATATATATATATATATATATGGAGTTTGGTGTGGAGAAGTGACACAGTTAAAACACTGTATCTTAAACAAATCAACAAATCCCAACAAGTTCCCACTGCCTAAAGTCATTGAAGTCCTCACTGTTCACTGCAATAAGCACATCAAGTTTCACAGAGAGTGACAGGTGTGTGTGTGTGTGTGTGTGTGTGTGTGTGTGAGAGAGAGAGAGAGAGAGAGAAGCAGGGAGTTACTGGCAAGATCAAGTGTCGTTGCCACAACCTGTCATAAAAATAGTCAGAGGAAAATCAGTGTAACTCAGTCAGTGAGCTCTCAGAACACACATCTAATAAAAAAATAAAAAAATCACCTAAAACTAGTTTGTTGCTTAGTTTGTCCTATTTTCCTTTTATGCTTTAAAGCTTGTGTGATTACACAGAGCTTACACATACCAGCAGAGTAATCCACAGTCAGGAATAATGATTAACAATGAGCTCCAGTGCTAGATTCTGTAATGCAACAGTGTCCTTTTGGAATAGTAAATAGTACTAAATGTAATACGTACAGCATGTATTGGATAATTTATTATGTGCCTTTGTGTGGTGTGTTGTAACTTGAAATGTGTGTTTATTAATAAATGTAGGTGTATTCAGGTGTCTGAGAGGAGTACGTACATTGCTGTGTTCTTCTTTAAAGTGTCATAATTAATGCATAACTCCACCCACCTTGTCTGTATTACAGGCAGTCAGGAGCAATGTCTTTTATATTTAACTGGATCTACAGGAGCTTCAGCAGCGTCTTGCAACTACTAGGTAGGGTATTGTATACAAATATCAACAACACTAGACCTTTTTGTCACAGTAAATGGATTGCTATTTGACATACAGAAGATTAATTTTCAAACAGTCCTAACAACATTGTGCTATTTTACTGTTCTTACCCTTCAACTCTACCTGATAAGGTCTCACCTGAGGTTCCTTGTGAGAGAATGTCAGAAACACTATACAGACAAAATATCAATGATCTTCTTTTTATTTTTCATTAATTACCTTCTTAAAATTCAAAGAATACAGCACTGTGTTTTACACATATTTTTTTTTCTTAGTAGGTCAAGGCAAAAAGGGCATTTGGAGACAATTAATGGATAATATTTGTAACAAATTGGCAGCAATTTCAGCCCTAATACTCGCAAATGTGCAGATTTAAACTGTTCCTGGTATTATTTTTATTTCTAATCAATATGTATAAATATGTAGAAACACTGATTTACTAAAACCTCACTGACATTCCTGAATATAACAAATATGATGTTTTGATGACTGTGGAGATTCCCATTCCTCCTCCTTCGGTGTGACTTTATATTAAGTTCACATCAGTTTGCTTTCTTTCTGTCACCAGGCTTGTACAAGAAGACGGGTAAGCTGGTGTTCCTTGGACTAGACAATGCTGGCAAAACAACGCTCCTGCACATGCTCAGAGATGACAGGCTAGGACAGCATGTGCCCACGCTACATCCAAGTACGCTCAGTGATGTGACATGTTATCAGTTCAGCAATCAGCCCTGTGTAGGGCTTCTTTTATCCAGCTCATATCTGTCTCTGCTTCCTCTCTGTCCTCAGCATCTGAGGAGTTGACCATCGCTGGAATGACCTTCACAACATTTGATCTCGGAGGTCATACGCAAGGTTGGAATAAGGAAAATGCTGCTTGATGTACCGTCAGCCTCCATTTGCAGTATGTGTCACATAAATACTGATGCTGTGTTGCTCTCACAGCACGAAGGATCTGGAAGAACTACCTCCCAGCCATTAATGGTATAGTATACATGGTGGACTGTGCTGACCATGAGCGACTATCAGAGGCTAAAGTTGAACTGGATGTAAGTTGATTTTAATGATTTCAATCTCTGTTTTTTTTTGTGGCAAACAACTAGTATCAAAAAATAATACAACACTTCCTATGTAGGCCCTTTTAACAGATGAAACCATCTCAAATGTCCCGGTTCTCATCCTGGGGAATAAGATTGATCGTCCAGAGGCCATCAGCGAGGACGCTCTCAGAGGAATGTTTGGTTTGCATGGACACACAACTGGAAAGGTAATGAACTCGTGGCCACCAACAAACAAAAAAGATTGAAAGCTGAAAGAATCTATTCACCCGTGAAAACAATCTCCTCACTCTGCTTTATGGCTTCAGTAGGTAGTATGTTTTTTGTTTGTGAAAGTTGCCTGGTGCAAGGACAATTTCACTGCATAACAACGAGGTGAATCGACTTCGCTAGTAGTGCAAGGCCAAACCTACCTACCTTTTTAGCACAGAAGAAAGGCGTCATTAAACCATCTGTTAAAAATTGCTAAGGGAAGTATTAGATTGCCAATGATGTTAAATACAGTGGCAGCGATGGGCAATATTCTGTTGAAAAGCATGTTGCATAAACAAGGTCCATTATGGTAGCTGCTGAAATGTGTGGGTCATTTGAATGCCTTGATGCCTCTATGGCTTTTTCACGTGTTTTTGTTTCTTTTTAGGGCAATGTGTCACTGAAGGAGCTGAATTTGAGGCCGATGGAGGTTTTCATGTGCAGCGTGCTGAAGAGACAAGGATATGGAGACGGATTCCGCTGGCTCTCCCAGTATATTGACTGATCCACTACGATTTCCTACTTTACCCGATTTACAGTGCTGCCTGTGCACACAAAGACATGTCCCACACAGAACTACCTGTTGTCGAGAGATATTTTATTAATATACTATATAGAGGACTTGGGCCAGTTGGAAATGTGTTTGAGGAAGGGCTTTTGTGTTGATATACCCTGTTTTCTCCATGCGTGCAAAGAAATCTGCATGTCAATATCAGTTGTACCACAGCCAGTCAAAGATACGTTCATCAGTCTGCACTGTTGGGTGTAGAGAATAATCTTCATGCTGTGGTTTCTACCTTTACTTAAAGCCTGTAGGAATTTCTGTCTCCCATATAGAACATGTCATTGCTGTGAACCAGTTTCTGACCCGGGTTTATTTTTAGCTGCTGGTGTAGACTTACAGCGAAGGTCAGGTTTGTGCATGGAGTTACTCATCCTTGATTGAAGAGAAAAAACGTTGTTGGTACAGATAAAACATATATTTATATCTATATTATTTATCTAAAACTAGTGGGTAACTTGAAGTACAATGCAATTATTGCCATATTTGTTTACCACAAAAGTGTTATAAATACAGTAGCCTGCTACCTCCAAGGATACTGACAGTCTTGCAGAGTGCATGATTTTTAATCAATTAAGGGTTTACTACAACAAGCCAATTTATAAGAATGTGACCACAAGTGCATTAACTGGTTTATTGAATACCTGCATCAGCGCAGCCAGGTGATGTAAATGACTCAAACTTGTCCACAGTTGTGATGCCTACCTACCTGTTTTCATGATGGTTAATTACTGTGAAATGACTTTGGGTACTTTGTGATTAGTTGCTGCTCACAACATGCAGTGATATTATGAGAGTACTTGGGTTGTGCTTAGAAATACTGTATGCAAAAGCTATGCATGAAATTACCCGTGCAATATCATACATTATTTTGTATATAAACTATATATTTATATTTTGCAATATGGATCCCGTTTGCCTTCTGATACATCGAGCTTATCAGCCCAGGTCATTTATCTGTCACAAAGGCATTTGGTCATGTTGTTATTAAACAAATGTGTGAAGTTTGAGAATAAAAAAATATTTTTGACAATCCTTTAAATCTGAGTCATTGTTATTGAGTCAATACGACCAATTAGAAACATTCTGAAAAAACACATTTTTTATAATATTATTATTTGATAAGATTAAACATTAAGATTATTTCATATGATTCCATATTATTACACACTGCACAGAAACTAAAGATCTCAAATAAACTGTACTTAAGTCTTATAACTAAAACACGAAGGGGGACGTCCGATGTACCTCTATTTCTTTTTCTTAGGATGGTGAAGTCATGGCCCAACTTACTCTGACTCTTATTGGTTAGGACCTGTTGTCTTCGTTGATTGGGTTGGTGGTATGAGGGGTGGGATTGGTTAGGACTAGGATCGCATTATCACAGTAAGCCAATCAGAAACGGAGTAGGGCGGGTAACAACGTCGCCGTCCTAGTAAAAAAACATATCACAGTCCGGTGCCCGCCCCCTTGGTTCCCATTGGTTCAGAGCTGTTCATGTTGGCACTCCGGTCCAATCACAGTAACCGATAGTTTTCTTTCATAGACCAATGTGACACAACCAGGAAGCTGGTGACAGTAAATTTTAAGTTTTACATAAACTGTTGCTTTATGTGCTCAATATGGTTTGTTTTCTTGTCTCGCCTCGCAGTTTTCAACGTGAGTAAAGTTAATCTGCGTTACTAACATGGAGGTGAAAGAAGTAGAGAGGTGTTGCTGTGTAGTCACGGTGTCAGAGGCTTTTTCTACCAAGAGTCCCCTGAGCTGCAGTGGAGTTATCGTCCATCCCCGAACTGGAACAGTGCTATGCACCGGACTCCCGTTTTCCCGTTTTATTACCGACAAAAAGCCGCTCTCCGCAGACCAAAGCTTCCTCTTACCTCATAGCTTCAGCGAGAAGCTTAAAATCCGCGTCAGTTTCTCCTCTCAACGACATTTGGGCACAAACCAGAACAGAAAAACGACACAGCAACACGAAGCTGCGGCTGAGCTGCTCATGCTGGTGAACTGCCTGGAGTTCAAACAGGCTTTCCAGGCAGTTTTTCAGGAGGCTGACCAGTGGCGTTTCCATGGTGAGGAAGAGGATGAGGATGAGCAGCTGATCAAAGATGCTCAATTCCTCAGTTGGTTTGCTGTGCTCAAGACTGGTGTGGTGGCAAACAGCAGCCCGTATACGGGTACCATATCCTGGCAGAGCAGCTCGTCTCTTCAGAAAGGCTGCCTGGTTGTTGCATGTGGTTCACCTTTTGGCTCCCTCTGCTTGGATCTCTTCATCAACACCCTCAGCAGAGGTATTGTCAGTAACCTCGCTGGAGAGGACAACGCTGTCATCCTTACAGATGCCCGCTGCTTGCCAGGTACAGAGGGTGGAGGTTTGTTTGTGATGAAAGACGCAGGACGCTTCCACTTCACCGGGCTGATTGTGTCTCCATTTGGCTGGAAGGCGACTGAGTGGATTGGCCTCACTCTAGCCTGCTCTGCCCAGTTGATCTTCAGGAATGTCATCCGCTGTATGAGCATCCAAGACCCACATCAGGGTGTTTGGCTCCGTCCGGGAGAGGCAGACCGCCTCCAGATCGCCACCACGGCCCACAAATCAAAAGCTGTTAAATACCCCACTGTGTGCTTGGTGGACAGCGGGCAGTTCTGGGGCTCAGGGGTTGTTGTCGGCCCTCAGCTGGTTCTAACCTGCCGGCACGTTGTCAACGGGAAGTCGACAGTCACCTTGAAATTCCATCACAGGGAAAGGTGACAGCACATTGATTGTCCCATCCTGTGTAGGCTGCCATGTCCTTCTCTGTACAGCAGGGGATTAGATTTTTTTTTTAAAAATGTATGCGAATATTCAATATGACCTTTTACATCCTCTTGGTTACATATTACATGTACTATGTATACTTGACATTCTCCTAAGTTTTCTTACACCTGTTAGTATCTCAGCAGACTTTGCATCCCCATCCATTAACCACAGAATTCAAACCTGTATCGTTTCAAACCTTGTAGGCTGCTGCTGTTTCTGCTTGCGACGACCTTTCTCGTGCTTTTTCCTGTCTCACTTCTTTTTTGCCACACCCACATGAGTAAATATCACCTGGTGAATTAAATTGCTTTTGCTACCGTGACATTTTGATATGTCACAGTATGAAAATGTGTCATAAATTGCTTCATCCAACTTCAATCTGAGCGGAGGTCTAATTAAGCAGGATAATTGGAAACACTTGTGTAGGTCAGCAAGGTCATCTGCTATAGTGTGCTGATTCTGTACGACTGGTACAGAAGCTGAAATATTTGACATTTGTCCTAATGATTTCTTTTTCACAGGGTTCACGATATTGTAGGTGATGTGCTGTTTTCTACCGAAGTGTCTTCCCCTTACGATGTGGCTTTGGTGCAGCTGAGAAACTCGGCCCCGGAGCCTGTGGTCCCTCAGCTGGCTCAGAGTTTCAATCCAGGTTTGATTATAATCTTGTATAGTGGAAACAGTTTTTAATGTAATGTGTTGCATAATTAGTGTCAAGAGGAAATTTCAGTTTCTTTACAGTAATGAAACTTTTCTAAAATTGATGTTCAGCTTGTTTTCTACTGCTTACAGGTGAATCTGTATTAGTGGTGGCGTATGGTGGGTTGGGTCGTAGCTGTGGTCCGTCGCTGACCTCTGGCATACTCTCCAAAGCCATCAACCCGAATTACCAGCCTGTCATGCTTCAGACCACTTGTGCAGTACAAGCAGGGGCCAGTGGGGGTGCTGTGGTGCGGACACTGTCAGGAGAGCTGCTGGGTAAGAAACCATGCAATTTACAAAATCATGTTCTCTTTTTGATCAGTGGGGGGCACATGATGACCATCGAAAGCGTCAGTGTAACAATGCACCATGTGTGTAAAGAAAAGGCAGCTATACTCATCAGATTGCTCTTTCTGCACTGCTGTAGTTGCAATTTTAACGGAGCATTAAGATTATCTGCTGTTTTGCAGGTATTGTGTCCAGCAACACAAGGGACTTCGCTGCCAAAGTGACCTACCCGCACCTCAACTACAGCATCCCAGTGACTGTATTCCAGAGATTGTTGGAGCGATTTAACCAGACAAGAGATGTTAATGTGTTTAAGGTGTTGGACACCACAGAGGAAGATGTCAGAAAGGTGTGGAGGCTACAAGGTGCTCAAAGCAAACTATAACTTAAGGTTTGTGCACCTTGAAAAGGTTGAATATTTAAATAAATATAGATTAAAGTTAGATTCACATTAAATAATAAACACAAATTGCAATTACAAAACTGGTATTTTTTAAGATAGAAATGTTTCTTCCTCAGTTACAAAATCACAGGTATGAAGGAGTAAATGCTGCTAAAAGAATAATCATATATTCCTGATATTAATACATTCACCCAGATTTATGTGAAATATTTAAAAGACCACTTAATGTTAACAGCCAAGTTAAAACTAGTTTAATACCTGTAATGATTGTTTTGTACTGTAATGTAAAGTATAGTAATTAAATTAATACAATTGTTTATTTTTGTGATATTCAGTGTACACTGGGTATATATTTCTATGCACAACCATCACAAATTACCCACATTATGACAGCTAAAATACCAAAAGAACATAAACAGAAGCAGAAGGCTGAATAAAGCAGGAATAATCACCCATATTTCTCCAAATGTAGTTATAAAACATCAAATAAAACGATGTCAGAATAGATAAAAACTATGTTATGTATCTAACTTCTAAGCAGTTGTACAGTTACAGCATCAAGAAAAGATTGGACATTTTTCCTGGAAGCATGTATTAGGATTTACACATATAAATACGGTCTGGTTTTTTTTACCAAGCAGGAAAAATATTCAGCGTAATACAGGTTGTTGAAAATGATTGGTCCCTTTGGGTCGCCAGAAGACTTGCCGTTGGTGTCAGATATTCAGATGTGTTGGCAGGCGTGCGCTCACGGCTAGCACATTTAAAGTCTCACCCAATGGGGCATTATTCCATTATCACAGAAACGTAAAACTGAGAAATGACATTTCAGAAGATTAGTTACTGTCAGTTTCGTATGCTACAACAAGCTTTCTTAGCCTAAGCTCCTGAGGATGTGCGTACATGGTAACGTAAGGCTTCTATGTTAGTATTATTCCCAGATGCAATAGTTAAAACATTGAAGAGGCTTAAGCAATGTCCCGAGGAATGAGTGGAGAGAGTTTTCTATAGACATTGTGCTTTTAGAAGTGCTGATATGCAGACCTGGGTCTGTATCTCATTTCTGCTCTTTCCCCATAGCTTTAAGATACAATCCACTGCAGAATGAGGTAACAATAAGATCTGATCTGCTTCTCAGCAGAAAGTCACACAGACAGTAGTTTTATTTCTTCCCCTCATCAGAATTAAAAAGAAGTTTCTAAAAAACAGGCTTCAATTTTTAAAATCATCTTGCCCACTAGTAGATTATTCCACTTGCAAGAACAGCAAGATTTTTTTTTTAAAATCATACCACAAATCACAGGAATTGTGATGTGGCATACTCTATATGTGCAGAGAGTGATTTCTCTTATTGATTTATTCTTAATGCAAATATACATGCATTAGAGGGCAAAGTATATTTAGAGTTTACTACCATGTGTATACTTGCATATACTTTACATACCACTCCTTAAAGGATGAGAGAGCTGAATATTCAGTATGAAATAAAAAAAGAACAGAGAGCACAGATTCAGCTGTACGGTGGCCAGCTGGGTCACATAGACCAGTTTATTTAATTTAATTTTTTTTTTTAAATAAACACAATAGTTGATCCACATTATGATATGATGCACACTTGTCAACCAAGAAGTACGTTCTGCTAGTCTCTCAGGGCATTGATACCGGGACTAATATGTGACGGATCAGTCTTCTGTTACACACATTATATACAAGCTAAAGAGTGATGCGTGAGAAACTTTTCTTTTAATAAGTCATGAATGAGACAGAGCACTACTGTCACACATGAGCTGAAAGCGTATGAACATGGAAACGGTAAAGTCAAAGGGTGCTTTTCAATATTCTGATGTGGCGTCCTCTCTTTATCGCCTGTTTCATGTCTAAACCAAGACTGGTTATCTAAACAGTGCTAATCTACAGGAAGAAAAGATGAAAGAGGCCAATTTAGACGACTGAAATGCATCCAATCATTCTCCTTTTTTTTCTTTTTTTTTTTTATACAAGCACATCACGAGCACCCGCGGCTGCTTAAAATCTCCATTATGCCAGCTAAAAACTGCTCAAAGATAGTTCAAAGGACATACAACAGAATAGAACAAAGATTCACAAATATGAGGGACAAAATTCCCGACTCCGGACCCTATAATTACCCAATAGTGACATTTCCCCTTCCCCTGCCTATTTTAAGAACATTCTGTAACATTAAATACTCCAAAAGTGTATCCATCTTCTCTCTCCCCAACCCGTGCATCCCTTTTCCCTCACTTTTTCATAAGCCAGTGTTGTTCTGAGAGCTTCACCGTCTCTTTGCAGGATCTGTGTGTGTGTGTGTGTGTGTGTGTGTTATGTGTTTGGAACCATCAAGATGCTCCTGTAGAGAGCTTAGACAACACAGTGGCTCTTTACCAGATATATCCCCCATCTTCCACCTCTCCCTCTTCCTCTTCAGCCTCCTCTGCAGTCTCCTCCGCTTCTTTCTCTTCCTCATCTTCCCATCCAACCCCGCTGCCAAAATCACCTGAATATGTCAGTTCGTCGTCTGTGGAAAGAAGAGAAAACCCATGCAGGTAGATTGAATTGTCCACTACGGGCATCTTATATAATGCAATAAATTCTGTTCAGCATGTATTCCACTCATCTTTGACGGTCCTTTCTGTACGAATGAGAAATGCTGAAATCAATTTAAAAAACACTGACTGCAATGGCAAAATAAGGGCATGTGTTTGACTTTGTCTGGATTTTAATAGCTATTTCTAAACCTTGCCAGGGGACCCATTCTTATCAGGAGCAGGTTCAGTCCAACCAGCCCTCATTTATCTTGAAAGACTTTTCTCACAGCGACAAGCAATGTTTTAGAATGCAAATGACTCCGGACACATGAATGTGGCACTGGTCCCTGCAGTGAGTTATGTTGCAGGGGTCCTTTAACATAAAGGAAGCCTTGTGCAGAATGCTTGTGGGGGTGCAGCAGAGAAGTGGGTTGATTAGTGTGTTTCTTTTTTTCTTGCTTAATTGAGCTTCCAAGTTCAATCTCTATTCATGTATTGACAGTTGAAACTTATGGGGGACCTACCACAATCTGGCTTGCCGCGAATCCTAGATCCGCCTACTTCGCCACCATTTTGGTCCACACACCAGCACTCTCCCCTGTCACACTGCTGCTTCCTGTAGTAGCCGTCCTCATCACAGCTAGGGATGAATCGACCTGTCGTTCAATAAATAAACAAGAGTTAGATACGGCGAGACAGCCATACCTTACATGCTGTATATTCTTTCCAAACCACATGAAAGTGAAAGCAGATAAACACAACCTGCATCACGCCCCACACATGACAGTGAGCCCAAGTAAGAATGTAATGCATGCAGCATATGTGGCAGCCAATTCCATATTCCATGAATACAAATATGTTCATGGAGCAAGATAGAGAATATAGTATTTAGTCAGCATATAGGGGTTGTGGGATATGTGTGTGTGTGTGTGTGTGTGGGGAGGAGGGGGGTAGCTTGCTATTTATCATGGGATAAGGGAGGACACAAGATTGGAAACTTTTCCATTACTGAACTGTTACATGAATATGAAATACAGCAGTTCAGAAAGACAGAAAAGCACGACATTATAAAAGTTGTGTTTATCATTGGGGCTTTCCAGAGATGAAAAATTTGTCATAAGATAAAATACTTCAGGGATATGGGGTTTTTTTTTGTTTTTTAAAAGTGTGACACAAATGAGATGGGCCAAAACAAAAAATGTCCATCTAGTTCGGGCTGGCAGCCTGCCCTCTGCTCGTCACTCCGTGTCCTTGGAGAGTCCTGACTCATAGCCCAGTCAGCCAGCCAAAATCTGCGGTGCACGTATTTACTCACACACACACACACACACACACACACACACACACATACATACACGTAATACACACTTATGGCTGCTTTCCTTTGCCGTCTGTCAGTATCACGTTCTAATCCACAAGGCTGATCACAAACTAATCCCCGCCTCCTGCTTGTGATCTGGTTGATTAAAACCCTCGACCAAGAAAGACAGATCCAACGGGCTGTAATACTCTTACGAGAATTCAGATACCTACCAAACCTTCTTTTGCCGCCGTCTAGAACTTGAATCCTCTCGAGTTCAGCCAGGCAAGGCGGCTCTAAGAAAAGACAAGGCATGTTTTTTTTTTATATATAAGAGAAGATAAAGGAATGAAGTAATTAAGTAATGAAAAACTCAATTCTCTTATGAGTGTAATCAATGTTTTCCAACAATCTCCTTCAATTTTAAAACACCTGCATTTCTTCCAACCTATATGAGTTGAGGACCTAGACCTAGTTTCTGCTCTGCTGGTTGGCTGACAGACGTAATCTCCGAGAGCTGTGGGAGAACGAGGCTGTCAACAAGCAGCATGAATATTTTTAGTGGCTTGCGATGACCATTTCACCCCGTAGAGGAGCAGGAGGATGAGTAGGAAGACAAATAATAACCAGCCAACACAACAACAAAGAGCTGGCCATCCTGAGGGAAGCTGAGTGCCTTGAAGTTTTTAATATGTGCATCTATAATTCGTCAGCACGCAGACACATGATGGTGTAAAGCTAACCAGAATACACACTCTCTCTCCAGAAGCAGAGGCACCACTCGGCAGTGGAGACCTTGCCGTCCCTGAAGGAATCACAGGAGTTGAAGAAGGGCCGGATGCAGATCTCATATTTGTCCAGGTTGATGGCAGCCAGCTCCGCCTGGTCCAGGTACAGGTCGCTATTGGTGTCCAGCTTGGAAAACATCCAGCCTATGGAGTCCTTACAGCTTGCCACAAGGCTCCTGTCCAGCACTGCAAACACAAAGACAGACAGACAAACAAACAAATATTCATATTTATTAGGTGACAGCTGGACAAATGGAAAATGAAACCATGCCAGTGTGCTCAGAAATGTTCTTGTTTCCAATGCAAATCCACTCTTCATTTTTTTTTCCACATATGATGCTTGCAAGAAAATGAATGAAAACAGCATTAGAAAATGAGAGCTTATTTCAACCCATTAAGAGAATCTTCCACCTCAGACTTTAAATCTTGCTTAAAACTTGGTGCTTATCAGGAATCAACTTGCTGCCGACCAGATCCTGAGGCTCACTTCCTATTGCTTTGATGCACAGCACGCTTCTGTAAGTGATGCAACATAATCTCAATGCATCCACCCAAGAGATTTTGTGTTTCCAGCCCTCTAACTATTTTCAAACACCTTTGATATTCAGAAAGTCGTTGCAAGATTTATCCAGTGAGAGAAAACCTGGAGGTGGATGAAACACCGACAGAACGTTAAAGCCAAATTAGTGTGGATTTAATTTTCCTTGTTGTATTTTTTTTTTTTTTTTAACTTTTCCAATAGCAGTAATTACATGATACAATTTTTCTGTTGTTCATGGTTGCTGTATTGAGGCAGAAAATACCACCGCAATTTATTTATTTCAGATGCACCAATGGGTTTTTTGCCAAAACTGTCAAAAGTATTAACACTTCTAAACTGAGAAAGATGATGATGCAACTAATATATAACTCCCTTATAATTAAGCAGTAGGTCTAACCTGATGCGGTGTTGGCTGCAGTGGTTCCGGTCCCGGCCTTGCTGTTGTTGTTCTGCTTGGCATTGCTCTGCAGTAGCTGGAACCAGTCCCTCAAACGCTCCCCAAGATCAGCCAGGTCCTGTCCGGTGCAGCTATCTGTGGAGGCCAGACAAAGAGTGAGAATATGATATTTGTTGCACCTATTCATGCTCTTTGTGATGTGCATGTTTATGAGACACAATGAAAAGGAAAATGTTTCATGCGTGTTCCATCTTACCATGTTTACTCTCCTTGGAAGTAGATTCAGCAGTTGGGCAAGGACACAGACCTGAACACTTCAGGGTAAGAGCCTTCCCTGTAAGACACGCCTGCTGCTCCAGCTTGCACTGCAAAACAAGCACACACACACACACACACACACACACACATACATACCAGTAATATCAACAAGGGGACACAAAGGAGAAGTAAAATGAGTTATTTGCTGCAGCACAGATCAAATATTCATGAGGTGGCCAACTGTATGTCTTAATTCTAATTTGAGACTTGTTCCTAAATGCGTTTTCCAACCTCTACATGCACACAAGGTCAGGAATTAGTCCAAAAGACAAAGCATAAATCAATGAACACAAGGAATTCTGTCACCACGAGACACCAATTGTTCCTCCTGAGGCCATATATCACAGTCTTTGTCCTCCCCCCCCCCAAGAGTCTCTTCACATGGCTCTGAATGAATGAAGTGTACATCACTATTTACCCTAAAATGCATATCACAACACACACACACACGTATGTATATATATATGTATATTTATTCATTCATATATTCATTCATGGATCTGTCTTTATTTATTTCAAGACTCTTTTGTGGGGGTCTTTTGTGTTTGTATTTGGCCTGCAGCATTTTGGGTTTTGAGTTGGTTTTGTTCTGTGCTCCTTCCACCATCTGCTTTTCTCTCGTCACCTGTCCTCCACACCTGCTCTACATCACCTTCATCAGTCCCACCGTGATCCCTGTGTTTTTCCCAACCTATTGGCTCCCTGTGTTTGTTTTACCCCCCTCACCTGTCTCCCGTTACTTAATTAGTTCTGTTTATATTTGAGGCCAAAGTTGCTGTTGGATGTTGGTAGATCCTTGGCTCATTTTTAAGTCTGTCCTGTTTTGCTCTGTGCAATTTAGTCTGTTCTGTTTTTGCCAGTTCTGGTTATTCAAGTCTGTTTTTATTGGTGCTGCTGCCTGTTTCAGTTATGATTTATCTGCACTCTTGAGTCCATATTTTTAATATTAAAGTTATTTTTCAGTTAACTTCGTGTTAAAGTTCTGTCACAGTACTGTGGAGTTTTTCACTGCTATAGGTGTCAGGCCTATTTTAGCAATTTCTATCACCCCAACCAATTACAAAACATAGATAGCAGAACATATGTGATGCTGAATTGACACGTACATGGGAATAATTTTCACTTGTTTATTCTGTGGGATGCTGTGCACTTCCACTTGCCTAGAATCATTAAATTGGACAGTTAGCAGTTGTCAGTAGCATTGAATTAATGCCCAGTCTTTAGGGAATGTTTCAGTGTACCTGTGAGGCATAGTTGTGTCCGTCTGATCCACACACAGGCCCAGTGGAGGAGATAGGACACGGCTGACAGTTTCCATCAGGAGACCTGAGCGCAGGCTGCTTGAGTCTGCAGGACAAAAGGACAAACAAACACTCGAACCTCACCAAGTCCAGCTAAGACAGCAACTGTTTGCTAATTCTGAGTACAGACAGAGCAGTGCTCGAACATAAGGTCTAGCAAACAGCTCTTGTCTATGTTGCCTGAATGTATTATCTTATTATTAAACAGCAGGCAGTCGTACTGCACTGATGCACAAACAAGCTTTATTATAACCACTGTAACCGGCACGGAAACACATCCCAGACCAGCACAAGCCACTGACTGTTAACTTTTTGATGAGCATGTGTTAGTGTGCATGAACAATGAGGACTACACTACAGGTGTGCGTTTTAGGAGTTAGTTAGTCAGTATTTGCCCAGGGGCTACACACACTCACCTGTGTTCAAGTTTCTTGCGGTTGACGCACACAGCTCTCTGGTAGCCCTGGGCGATACACACCTTGTGTCGGCTGCACTTAACCTTTTGACAGGGGTCCTTGGTGGTGTCAACATCTGGGGAAAATAGAAAAATGAGAGAATCTCCTCCCTATTTGATTGTGACTCTAACATATTAGTGTGCCGTACAAGTGTTGGTTTTCATTTGCATCTTGAGGCCTTTTGTGCTTTACAGAGGGTAAAAAAAAATCTGGAAATTAAAAACAAGATGAAGTAAATTAGTTTTTTAATGTATCTGTGATTGTTTTCAGTTTTGTAATATCATCTTTCAGATTTAAAAAAAAAAAAGAAAACATTCACGTTCGATCAAAATGCGTTTGTCACACATCGACTGATTTCTTTGATTTGCTTATTTAAATAAGATTTAAATACTCAACATGACACTTTAGCTGACCTACTAATGTGAATACTTTTTGCAATGTAGGCTACAGCCTCCGTGGCCAGCTCATCAAGCCCCATCCATCACATTCTTTGCTAGCTGCTAATGCTGGACCATGTGTCAACACCGCACATACACTCATATGTCACAGCTGTCTGTTCCTAGCAGGCCTCCTGGAGCCCGAGCAGGATGTCACACTCTGTTCTCCTCAACTCCTCCGGCCTTTTTTCACCTACACTATCCATCAGTACAGTATACCAGAACACAGCTTATTCACAATCTACCACTGTGCAGGTTTCATCTATATGACAGAGGTGACTTATAAATCATGCATTCATTCATCCCCTCCCTTCTTTTACTGTATCCTGTTTTATGGCACTATTATGATTTAGCAGGCAGGCTTAGACTCTCCTCTCTTGTCCTCTCCGTTGGCTGAATACATTAATGCTGCCTACATCACAGGATTATTGAAGCGAACCGACAGATATCTGATTTGAGAAGCAAATCCAAAACAGTACCCCCCCTTCCCCATGTCATAGCTGAGCTGGTTGTATAACTGAGTGACTGACTGCTCCGCTGGGGTGAAACAGTAAGGCTCGGAGGCATTAATGCCCAGATGCAGACTCCTCGTCCATTTTGACTGTCAACGGTGGAGCCTTATTCTCTGGTTGCCCCATTGTCCAGTTAGCATTGATTGCATAGAGGATCTCAGTGTACTATATCACTTGCATCTCCCAGCCTTTCTCTCTGTATCTGCCTTTCCTTCTCAACCGTCTCCGTTTTGTTTCTGCCTGCCTTCCTTTTCCTTGCAAGTATCATCCTCTATCTGTTTCAGACCAGTGTATCAGCAGAAGCAGGGCACAGCAGCCTTTTCAACCCTTAAGATACTTTCTGACACAAAGGACAAGGATATTAAGGTAGTAATGGGGATACAGTGCAGTAGGCAGGGGAGCGAGTCTGCTATTCAACCAACCTTAAGCCAAAGGAATAGTAAGCAGCGTACAAGCAGCGCAAATAATCTTGCCATCTAATAGAAAACATTTGTAAATAAATCTTGCCGGTGGTAAGCGGCTACAACGCTGGCACAGCGTTGTGTTGTGAGTACAGAAGCATAAGGTGGACTGCCTGAGCCTCATGTTAACTTAACAGGCTTCCATGGATTAAAGCAGTGCCTGTGATGATGACGTTCCCATAGCAACAGGCTCTCAGCAGTCCGGGAATCATGTCTGGGTTGACTGTGATTTGCAGCTCAATCTGGTGTTTCTGAGAAGTCTCTCCCTCTGTGGTTCTGAAACCCCCGTTGCGCAATCACGTCTATAAATTTACCTTTCCTCCCTCTTTTCACATTCCTTTGTCTTCTCCTTATATCAGTCAGATATCTCAACTATGTATTCTCGTTTTTTTGCTCTTCTTCTTTTTCCTCAGCATATCCCGTCTTTGTCTATTCAACCACAGATGCAGCAACTTCCATTTTTACTTTTCAAAAGTCTCTCCTTCGGTATTAGACTAATGCCTGCAACAGTAAACCTCTCCTAATTAGGCTAATCGTGCTTCAGTCTAATCCAATCCAGATTTACATGAGGTTTATCCCTGCAGATTGAGGATAACAGAAAGCTAAGGCCAAATCGTCATCATCAACCCTCTTATCTACTATTTACACACTCAGTCTCTAATACTGTCAGCGCTATCTTGTCTAGGTATTAGTGAAGCCAAACATGTATCTGTTGTCGACAATTGTTAGTCCAAAACAACCACCCGGAATCAAGTAAAAGTAGGCGAAATGTCTAAAATTAAAATTGCATTAATAAATGTTTTCTTTCATACATCTTCCTCATTGCACTCGGTCAGCTACTTGACATTGTGTACCACATCTGCTAAATGTAAATGAATGCACATGTCTGATGCTGTCAAGAGTGAATCAAAACAATAGAGCTGCAGGCCGTATAAACTAAATGCTCTGTAGAGCTGAGGCGAACTGCAGTCTCTGGAGAATCATCTTTCTCATAGTCATTTGATTGCTTTAACAATGATTAAAGGAATGATTTGACATTAAGAGGATTTTGCTTTCTTGTCAAGAGTTAAATAAAAACATTGGTATCATATTTATATCTGTATGCTAAATATGAAGCCACAACCAGCAGGCAATATGACAACTCTCTACATTTCTGACAGTGGTATCGATCTTCTCATCTAACCCTCTGCAAGAAAGCCATCCCTAACCATCCCTACATAATCGTGTTTATCAGTGCAGTTTCAAGTCTCCTGAATATAATAATAAATAAAATGTATTTTTGAGAGTAATTAGCTACTGCTGAATAGAGGCGATTCAGTAGGAAAAAGATGATGCAACGGCAGTAATTTAAAATTGTTGGAGGTGTGATTGCCCGCTGGAGTCAGAGTAACATGCTGATCCCTTCACTGCTTTGTATGTGGGATTTTGAATTTGATTGAAGCGGCCCCAGGTGGCCTCTAGAGGAGGGGCGGTACAGGGTGACACTGGGCAAATTTACGAAGTGTGACGATGAGAAGGGCAGTGGCAATCTGGATGATTATAGCGGCTGTTTTTGGAGGTGGAGACACCAGCGAGTACAAAGAGTGCAGCAGGCCCCCTGTAGGAGGAAGTGTCCGATTCAGTGGATATTGTAAAGTACAAATGTGTCAATAGCGACAGAGAGAGAGGTCTTGCAGAGGGCGGGATTTTCCAAGAAAGAGCAGCTTGATTGTCTTGAGTATACAACCATCTGTAGACGTGAGCAAGTTATTTTATGGCAATCTATCACATGTACGTGTGTGTACGAGCAACCCCACAAACCAATATCTATCAGTGGCTTCAAGAAGTATTAAACTCTAGACCTTGTGGAGTGTGGACTCAGCGTGTTTTCCTATCTCCTTCGTGTCTGCTATTGATCTGAAGCAATTGATTTGTCAGAAAGTGTCCATTCACCATTCACCATTCACCTGGCCTCTCTGGTTGAGATAAGCTTCTGGAAGGTAGGCTTGAATGTCTATGTATAAAAAGATCAGGTCGTTCTTTTGTTAGTGCTGTACGCAAACACTTGAGTATTGGTGCACGTATGTGTGTGTGTGTGTGTGTGTGTGCACTTGTTTGTCCTTACAAGTCTAAATTACAAGTGTTCTCCTGTTTACTGTCTCGAGAGTGGGGTGATTCAATCACAAGGCAGAGCCAGTGGATTGCTGGATTGATGAATTGATGGTAGAAATTGACTGCAAATTACCCTGACCTCTCCCTCACTCAGTCCAGCACCACTGCAGTGCCTGAATGCAAATTTCCACCTTGTTGCCGTTGACTGTCCCTGTGTGAATGTGGATAGTTCGAAAGCTCCATCTTCCTCTGTGTGGCGGTCCGGGCTGGGCTGCCATGGCTGAGAAATGAGGTCTGCAGGCTCGTCTGAGATCGGGAGTAAAGACATCACACTGATTTACTGATGTCTCAGAGGGACAAATCTCTGCTTTTCACTCCTTTTGCTTCATTAAGCCACTTATAAAGAAAGGTAGATCAATGGAGGTAGATAGATAGTACACTCGTGTCAAAATGAGAGAAAGGGGAAAAGATAGATGAAGGGCTTTATGCTGCATGAAATGGAAAGTACTTTCATCTGACAACCAGAGGCAAGCATATAAAACCTAAAGTTTCATAAAAGCTAGCTGAGCACACACAGTTGAGCATCATGTCAATGCCACTTGTGAAGTTGATCTATGTCGGTTAGGTTAATAAAAGTCGGTCTCTTATTTTAACACTGTCGCCAGACAAGGAAACCTAAATACTGGACAAAACCTGGATTAAGTTCAATATCAAAATTTTTTTTTGATTTATTTCGTAATTATCTGCCTCACTGCACACCCATTAACCACCCTGACGTATGACTCCTCTCCCTCACTACATATAAGGCACACTACTTTCTGCTTTGACACTTACTGGCTTGTAACAATGGACAAATGCATAAACAGAATCCTTGGATACTGGGCTCAAACCTGGTATTTCAAAACTAGAGTTTGTTGATGTTTTAGAAAAAAAAATGATATTAAATTTGATATTATTTGATATTAAATTGGAGAAACATAATAAATACAGATGGCTTCAATCATGGTGCCAGCGCTCACAGAATGCTATGCTACGATATGCTGGAAAACACCTATTCAAACCTACAGGTTTTTAGTTTGTCTGAACTGTTATATTGGGTTTATTTTATTGGGTTTTATATTTTTATATTTAGGTTGTAACATTACTACACTACAAAATGACTTCTTAGGACATGAAATGTCAGACAAAAATTCCTCTGGATAGACCTACAACCAGTGGTACGGTCATCGTATCAAACCCCGCCCCGTATTACTTAAACGCAGGCCCAGTTGTCTGGAAATCTGTGTGAACGGGCGGGGGAAACAGACACATCTGCCAGAGCAAATAAAACATGAGCTTGCAGATTCATCTTGTTCCCCAGGCTAGCTTCTTTGCATTCTTCCTAGAGACTGACCAGAGCGCAAACATCCTTTCATTAGTCCTCTTTTCATTTTCATCTTATCATCCTCTTCTCGTCAACTTGCTTTCTCTCCCCCAGTCCACAATTTCCTCATCACCAAACTGCCTTAGAGTTGGCAGGGGTAATGTTAATGTCAGTCGCTTTACACTAAATCAAGCCATATTAGCTCCCACTCCCATCTCAGTCTTTTCTCATGCTTTTACTTCTCTCTCAGGCCTTTCATTGGAAACCATAATTAGTCCTTCATTAAGCCCTTGGAAATTGCGCTAATGGACTCTGCCATTCAGCCGACTTCATTTAAGCCGCAAATCAAACGACAATGGTTGAGGACACAACTTTGTGTCATGACTTCATCTGCCAGAGGCTCAATTAAGTCTGGAGTCGCAGCAGGAGTTGAGGAGGACATGTCAGGCGTTCGGTATATATATGCACGGCTCCTGCTCAAGTGCAGCAGAGGAAGAAAAAGGAGGTAGCAGAGGGGAAATGGTGATTGGTTGAAGCCGAGCCAATGTTTAACATCTCCTGGGGGAGGCACATTGCATCCACTCGAGCAGATAAAACAGAGCACAAACATCTTTCAACCTTTTCACTGAAGAACCACTACAAGTGTGTACAGCGGGAGACCACACGAAAAGCAAATACAACACTGTCTAATACAATGAAGCACATCACAGTTCAACTGCTGGATTTTGTCTCCATGCAGGCTGATGACATTCAGTTTTCAATACATCACGTGGCTTTGCTTTCACTGCATCAGTATACAGCCCACGTTATACCAAAAAATTAATTAAAGATTTCTCATTTGGCCTATATGTGTATGGAGTCATATTTGTGCCACAATACTGAATACATGATGGGACATTTTCAGCAGGGACAATAAGAAAGAGATGAGATGCTGTGAGACTTACTGTCATTAGAACCTTGATTCTCATCCCAGGTACGCACATAATCATCCTGCAGAAATGTGAAGAAAACAATAAATTATTAGCAACTGCAGCATATGATAGACCATGTTATTTACATTGCAGACTTGAGCAAACAGTGCTATAGATAACACAACATGTCAACACTCTGTCATCGTGATAGAGCAGAAGTGAAGTAATCGTTGCACTGATTTTTACTACATACATTAGTCTTGCAGTATGATAATTAGCCAAGTGAGTCACGCTGGAGACAGATGGGTATGTACTATGGCTGTAGATCTACATGGAAATGAGCCCAACAAATCTGCACCCGATGCCTATATGTGAGACATATGGTGTCAGGGGGTGAGCTGTCTTTTAAGTGCTCTAATGCTTTTGTTTTTTTCCCCCAAACATAATTAGAACATTAATTGCTCTAATTAAAACGGGCAGGTTGAAGGAGAGTAACAGAGAAGCAGAGATAAAGACACACAGAAAGACAAGGAAATGAGTCATGGACATACAAAGGCATCTGGAAGAACAAAAAAACCAAAAACGGGAGAGAACTGACCTCTACCTCCTGGTGAAATGACAGCAAAAGGAGAGAGACAATATTAGTGAAGAAGAAGAATGTGTAACTTCAGATACAGGGTATTAAACATTCATTGACATTGTAAAGCCACAAAGAGACTCTTTATGTTCATTTTAAAGCCCCTGAAAACTCCTAGACTAAGTATTCATGATTAAACAAGCAACAATCAAAGTTTTAAGTTCAGGAAAAACTCATCCTTAGTTATTATTTGTCAAGATTTTACACAAAAAATGTGAAATGATATGCCGCCCCCTGTTTGTTTGGATCAGGTGGCCAAATCTTACATACTGCACCTTTAAGCCAGTGAGAAAAAAGCAAATTACCAAAATTGTAATTGTTGTTGTTGTTGGACCCCCAACTTAATTGAACCATAATAATCCTTCATAATAAAAAGATTAAGAGCATTTATTTGGTTTTCAGGGCTTGTAATATTAAATAAATAGTAGAAGTGAAGATTAAATTAATACGCTGACAGAATCATAATGGACCTTCCTGTCTCAATAAACCCCCAAAATTCATAAGAGCATTAAATTAGACACATTTTTGTTTGGACTTGTACAATTAGAAGGGAATCCCAGAGGAGACAATACAGATATAAAGCTTTTCCAGCCTGTGTCTGAAATAATAAACATGAGTCATTCAATGATATTTACACCCCCCTCCACCCCCTCTGCACCCCACCACCACCACCCACCCACCCGCCCACTCCCACCCCCTCGTTAGCAATGACTTACTCATGACTGTAAACATTTACTGTACTGAAAAGTGTGTGCCAAACAGCTCCCCGGGAGGCGATAAATCCTGACGCAACACGTGAAACACGCAGCCCTCGTGAAAGCTGGGACCTTCTTCTTTGACCCTCACAGTTTTATTTCACAGAGGTAAATATTTTCATCACTGGCATCCGCTCAAGTATTGAAATTTACCAAACTGCACTAATGTCCGCTGTCACAGGGAGTGTCTGCATTTTTAACATTCACAGCTGAGCTACATGAATGATTGTCGGTTGCGTAATTTAACCTTGTCGGGCTTGACGGAGTCAAACATTATCGGGACAGGACTTCAAAGAGTTTATGACCTAGGCATTAATCCAACGTCTTCCGTGCCTCCTTTATTGATGCTTCAGCTCCTGCATTATTTAGCAGCGTTTCTCTATTTGTGTTTCTGCCAGAAGGGATGAGAAGTGTGTCCTGTGTCCTGCTGCACTGACGGCACTGGAAATCAATGGTTTCATAAAAAAAACGAAAGAGGCTGCAGAAAATGTATTCAGGGGTAAAATAAATTCTCCTAAGTGTACAGTGAATGTGAACATGAAGCTCAGAGCACGGTGACAAGTTTGGCACACAGCAGGGAGGTTATATCACTTTGAAAATATGACTCACAAGCCCAAATTCTGATGAAAAAGACTGCCTCTCTTTACATCGTAGTGATTAGAGGAAGCAGGCCTAGAATTGAAAACGCTCAGCTGTATCCAGGAGCTCTGTGATCTACCTGATAACATCAGAAAGATCTCCTCTTGTTAACAGAGCGGGGGGAAGCTTTCACCGTCGCATCGAACATGGCAGACTGTTCACCCTGCTGCCGAGCTCCACAATACTGACTGACAGATCACAATCCCTCATATCTGTGGGATGAGGATCACGACCCGTTGAGCCTGTCCCTGGTAAAATTGGGCTCAACTCAAGAGGAACGGTGCTGTGTCACTCTGATCTCTGACAAAGTCTTATGTATTTGTACGAGAGGGAAAGACAGATTGTGCTTGTCAGGTGATTAAAAAAAGACCAAGCAGGAAACCAGTTTGAATGAGCGAGTGTCTGTAAGTGTGTGTGTGTGTGTGTGTGTGTGTGTGTGTATCCATCTGACAGGACGTGCTTGTGACAGGTGTTTCTGGGTAAATGTCAGCTGTCAGGTGCACTCTCTCTTCACTGGGGTTATCCTGAGGGGGTTGCTCCATCATGACAGTGGAGTGCATCGCCGCCTCATCGCCAAGAAAGGACACGATGATAAGACTCTCGTGTGGAGTTGTGCGCAGGCTTGTGTGCTAGATAAAGGTTTATACTTTTTTTCTTTTCTTGCAATCACTGTTAATTTTAGCCCCCAATTTCCAGCTGTGATGTATGCCTGTGTAACCTTTATATATCAGTGAGGTGAAAAAGCTTTAAAGCTGCTGCAAAGTAAATACAAGCATCTAAGCATCCAGTTTCAAACTCATGTCAAATTCGTGAAATGAGAAATGAGATTTCTGTGTCTGTTCCTCGATTGTAAAAAAACAACAACAACCTAATGGTTCATTGATTCAGGTTTAATCTAAGAAAAGCGATTGTGTAGAATTTTCCCACAGAGGGTTCAGCATGCTAGTCACCAACACTGCAGACTGAGTGCCACTTTACACTAAACGTCCCGCTTATTGTTATCTCCCTCCAAACCTCGTCCAGGACTGGGCTGCATGCCCACCACTTGTGCTGCTGAAGCCCCTTTTTTCTCATCCTCTTCCCTGTCAACAGCGAAAGGTCCTTAAGGAAATGCAAGAACTCTCTTCAAAGACAAGGGTCACTAAGAGATGAGGATTCAAAGAGGCCGACGGAGAGCAAAAATCAGCTGATTAGCAAGCATCGAAACATCCTGATTTCAGTTTACAGTTATATAAAAAATAGAGTTGAGTCAGTTTGATATTCAAAAAGTGGAATAAATATGTCTTTTAAAAAAAAAAAAAAAATAGTGCCTTATTTAACACTAATGAGAATCTTGAAAAAAGGACAAAAGTGAAATTAACTCTGCTGGAGTATAAATCAAACCCCAAATCTGATGAAATGTCCCGAGGTTGTTTTCGGCAGCAATGCTACATACAGCATCACATCACTTCCTCCCACCTCGAGATCCACATAAAGACTTGCTGTTCACAGCCTCTCAGCTCTGGTTTACAGATCACATGAGACGAAATCTGAAATGAAACAAAAACCCCTCCACAAAATATTCTCATCCTATATATTCCCCTTATCTCTGTGCACACTGGGCTGCAGGGCACAAGAAACAAGCCTGCTGATTCCTGTATTTCTCCATGCACACGGAGCTCTGAGCTGAGCAGAGGCAGAGCGTGAAACGCTGAAGAAGTCTGGTTTGCTTCTCTCACACGACCGTGTCGAGAGCGAGGCTTATGTGAGAGAGCTGAGAGGACTGGGTTGAGCAGAAGGTAAAGTGGGGGTTAGCGGGAGACATAAGAACCAGATCGATAGGATCCCAATTTGGGATTTGTGACCCCATTATAGCTCACAGGTTGACTCAGAGGAGACATACAGGATAATGTTACCTTCATTCAGGCTCTTTATTTTGAACATTTGCTAAATTTTATCAATCCTTTTGTGTTTTCTCTGTCCATTTTCAGGATATTAAGCAACTGCCAAGAGGCCACACATAGAAAAATAGAGAACTGTACTAGATCCATACATGAGACACTCTACATCCTGTGAGTCTGAATGTGTTATTCTACAGATAGAGTTAAGTGGATGCTTTTTTGACATTTATTTCCATTATTATTATTATTATTTCAACTTGAAAATGTAAATTATAACTTTACATTACTTTTGTCTTTTAGAATAATTATTTCCCGTCCTTCATAGTATTGATTACATTAATAAAAACACAAGGAACAATGTGATTTTGGCGCCTACAATGAAAAAAGTTCATTCGAAGCCACAGCGATTGTTTTTCCTGAAAGCATTTTTCTAATGCTTTAGTGTGCAGATAGATATACTGATAATAGATAAACTGTGTTACTGGTTCAAGCATGAGAGATCTTTCACACTCAAGGGACAAACATTTGAATTCACAACTGTGCTTGATGTTATGACACTGCTGGAGATATTGTTAATTATAATAATAAATCCCCCTTTTCATTTTGTAGCTATGAGTGTTGTCAGAAATACTGTGACAGAAAAGCGTGGATAAATTTCAAATTTATATAGCCTGCCTGAAAATTGCACTCAAGTATGTAACTGCAGAATTGCTTTTTTTCCCATTTATTTGGATACAAAGTCAAAGGTAAAGGACAAAAAAATTGACTAGTTTCACTGAATTTGACAGACAATTTGATACGATTGAACTTTTGTCCTCATAGTTTTGCAACATACACAGCACAGACACACACACACACACACACACACGCACAGATACAGCTATAAAAATCACACTTAGTCCACAAAGTCTCTATGCACTCGTGCCAGCGCTGTACTCACTATCTATATCTATAAATAAAATCAGCCCTTGTGCCTTTCAGGGCCCTGCAGGGAATAAGAAAACAGTGTGCAACTCACAGGAGAATCTGGTACAAAACAGCAAGAACCTTCACACTTCACTGCAAACACGGAGCCTGAGTGAAAAAAAAAAAGACTTGTCCAACAATGAAAAATCAATAAGGTTGCCTTGCTAGGGGCTGCAAGAAAGATAGGAATCAGCCAATGATTTGAGACAGGGGAGTCTAAAACAATGTAATCAAATAAGAGAATCACAATCAGATCTGCAGCAACAGTGGACTGAAATCTGGACAGACTGGCTGAGTCCAGTCATCAGGCTTACTCATATTTATTTCTGCAAAAACTCCTTAAAAACAGATTCACATGTTTGTTTTTGTAACTTGTTTGAAATAACTGTGGCTTCAAGGTCAATTAAATATTCTACATATCAGACAAAAGTCTAATTTTGTCAAAAATCTCACGCTTTACACTTAATTTCTAAATTTAGTTTATGTGAAGTTTTATATGCATTTCGTGGCATTAAACAAATGTCATGTCTTGATTTGAGTTGACAAGCTCCTTTCAATGAAAAGCATCTCAGCTCTACAGAGTACACGAGTGTGTATGTGGGGATATTTTTTTTTTGATTTTGATTACTGCAAACCCTTTTATCAGCAAGCCCACTCTCAGGTGCGAAAAACATCCATGTTGGCGCTGTTTGCTATTTCCAACCACTTCTAACCTCCCCTCCCACCCTCCTGCCTCCTCCTGCGCTAATCAAATTCTCTTGTATCAGCGATTGTACCTACGGGAGGGAGCGGATCTCACACTGGCTGTGACTCAGTCTGGCTCAAGCCCAAAGGTAATAATACTTGTGTGGCATTTACTGTAGCGACAGCTGCTGACACTTGAGTTATTATTAGTTTTTACAGTAAAAAAAAAAAAAAAAAGGTGTGATTAATTGAACCAGCCTGACAGAATATCAAAAGCCACGTAGAGACTTTTGGGACTTTTTGATTATTATTGATAAGTTAACTATTTAGGTTTTGTGACTACAGGAAGTATTCCGCAAAAAGCTTATTATAGGCAGACTCCTGGAGGTTTGTCCTCTGCAGCAAACAACCTATTTGGCATACCGACTCCCAGGTGTAGCCAACACAGAAGCAGGTCACTCTGACAAGCCATGCATGTTCGATGATAAGATGCAACTGCTGGCAGACAGAGATTTCTGGAGTCTGTGAGGAAGAATGTTTTGAACAAAAGGGATGCTTTAAAATATCTCTTGCAGCTGTTAGTCACACCTGTACGGACAGCTCTAGATGATGATGCATTTATTCAATTTAAACTGTACTGGCAAAGAAATTTGATATTTATCACCTTCCTTTACTTCTTAGTAAATCCTCTGCCTGTCTCTCTGCGGCACCTGTGCCCTTCATCTGTAGCTATTGTACTGCAGTGGAAAGTAGCTGTAGTCATGCAAGCAGGGCACGATGAAAGGCTGTTTCTATTTTTTTTATTTTTTTTTTATTTTACTCAATTACAGCCCACCTAGGCTTCTGGTAGCCAGCCAAGACAGCCCGTAGTGCACCAGTAGCCCATCCAAATCCTAAATAACTGAGCCATTTCTTCCCGAAACTGTCGGAGGTGATCGAGACAGACTCCATCTGCATCACCAACAGAGCTCTGGAGAGTCTGGATGAGGAACACTTGCCAGAATAAAGCATGAGTAGATAGACTAATGGATTTCTGATAAGCTGTTATCATCACTCATAACATTAATGCATCAGTAGCAGTCTATTCTAACATCACAGGGCTGTAGCTTTATGCACAGACAGAAAGCCAGACAGAGTGTAGGGCCAATGATAATAATTTATTGTTCATCTGGATAGTGTTTAATGGAGTATTTGGCTCCAGTGTTACAGATGCCATTATCCACAATTATGTTTCATAATGCTATAGTGAAATAATTAGAAAAAAGAAAAACGGAGGAGTAGTAAAAGTAAACCTCCTTGTCAAGTGTTGTCAAAATGGTGCAAAATAACATAACATCACATCATCATAATAATAATAAGTATTGCCAAAAACTGTCCCAAAGGGCTCCTGCCACTCTGCATATCTAATCTGGTGTTGTCATTGATCTGATGTTTTTTGTGTTGGCAGTGTTTTCTGTTCATTAAAAAAAAGAAGTAAATGAATAACAGGTGCAGGCAGGATTGGTACCGGGTGGTCCAGAGCTGCCTGACTGTACAGGCGTGTGGTTTCAAGATAAGCGTGTATCAGGCACAGACAGCGCAGGATGGGACGGGATGGGAGGAAAAGCAGAGAAAATGAAAAAATATCTTTAAAAAAAAAAAAAAAAAAAAGAAAGAATTTACGTCATAAACACAGTGCCGTTCGTGCCATGTTCATACTGGCATATGTGATGTTTGCCAGCATTACACATCCTCATGCTGCGTATACTTGCATTACATGTCCTAAATGTTCTCCCCTTTTTTGCAGCAGATATCTGAGTTGATCTTAAACCCAACAGGAATAAAACATCTGAGTAATTTCACGGCTTCATGGAAAATATCATTTTTACAAGGGGATGTTGAGCAAAAAAAATGTAATTTGCTGATTTGGTGGTAGACACGCCAAACTGGATCTGCTATACATAAAAATGCAGTAGTTTGCAGTCATTTAATGTCATACTGAAATTAAAACAGACAGAGCCTCAAACGGTGAGGTGATCCCAGTTGACGCCTAATTGTCCCTGAAATTGAGTCTCTGAATTTCTGTGTCGTATTTGGGATGTATTTGGACAATCTGGAAGACTATACAACACAAACAATCACACTTCTTGCACCGTATGTGCTTAAAATAATGCCTTTATAACTACTGCATACCTCCGTCTTTCAAACACCCATTAGTGCTATCGTCTGATTCTATGTCGAGCAAAATATAAACATGAATAATTGCATACTGTGTCAATTTTAACTAAAAAGTGATTAATTTATCATAACTATCGAGCAGAAATCACAAAGCCTCTGTGTTATAATAACAACTCTGCTTTCAGTTACCATTACTGCCTTCCCTGTTTTCTTTTTTTTTTTTTTTTTCCTGCGCTGGATTTGGTGCATTAGTGGAATGAAATGTTGAGTGCACCTGTCAGATTAAAGGATTGAAGGTATCCCATTCTATTATTTGTTGACTGTAACTGTTAAATCTAATCTCCTCGTCTTCCTGTGAAATAGATTGAAATGAAGTGGTGGAAGCTATTTTTATTAGAAGTGAAAAGAGTCGCTGCTTTTTTCTGCTTTTATGTTTTGCAAGAGAATGAATATGAAATATTTACAGTATTCATTCCAGCCTATGTATTGTGTGTGTGTGTGTGTGTTTGTATACATGCAAAAGGGAGAATGAAAGAGCTCCTCTTTCATGTTATGCAGCTTTGATTATTGCTTTCCAGTGTTGGATTAATATTCAACATTCTGCTCTCAGAGGACGGAGCGAGCCAACATCAATTTGTGTAATCTGAATACCTATAACTGTGTCATTGGCAGCTTTACACATCAACCAAATGATTCCCAGAGACTCAAGCGTTGCACTCATTTTTACAGTTCAGATTGTTTTTCTAGCTCAAATGCAACATTAATTAGAGGTTGATTATATAGAATATTATAGAAGATTCAGCAGGTCTCATTAAGAATCATCCAAAAATAATGGTTGAGAAAAAGAAAAACAAGAAGCTAATAACGGATGTTTCCACTTATTCCGGCAGCCTGAAGCAGAGCTGGTGAGGTGATAGAGTCATCAAACTCCCTGAGAAACATGCTCCATTTCAACGCCATAACACAGAGAGTGCTGTTGCTACGGCAGCAAGCTGAAATCAAAGCGGTTTCTATTGACGATTCCCTCAGGAGGTTCAGTGGTTCGCTTCTCTGATGTTTCTCCTGTCATCATCATCATCACCAGAGACACCACCACAACCTGCCCTTTAACATGCTCGCAAATACATGCTCGTGTCAAGCTCACACACACACACACACACACACACACACACACACACACACACACACACAGCCCTATAACACAATCACATTTGCACAAGTATAGACATGCATAAAAATGTGCGCACACGCACACAGAGACAATCACCTCTGGGAATAATGATCATGAAAGAGATACAGCGTAGAACTGTAGGGGTCTGTACGTGTTTCACAGCAGCTTTGATGTTAAATTGAGGGGGAAAAAAATGAAAGCAGAGCAAGTGACATCTTTATACTTGATGGCAAACCCTTAAGCAATGTCGAGAAGATGATCGCACTCTCCCTCGACCGTTTATATCTCAGGATGCTCCACATACTGTGTGTGTTTGTATTTACTCTTAGAGGATGGGGGGAAGCCAGAGTGAAGTTTCTGCGAACATTTTGGATCAAAGTTTAAATAAAACAGAGCCGCATCCAGTGATCATAATTCTGACTTAATCTTTCCATGCTCACAATTTCATTACGTCCCTGAGTATGGCTCCAGAAGACATACTCTTTAACTAATCCACCCCCCTCCTCCTGAAAGGTGGCTGCCAATGTTCACACGCATTCACCTTTTCTTCAGGGACATCCATGACCCTTGATTTACGAAGGTGCGTGAATGCTGATCAACAATGACGCCACAGCTTCTCTGGGAAGGTTATAATTTAGAGAGGCTCGCTATCTCCTCTTGAGAAGGTCTGGCATTTTCTTTCTTATAAAGATGAATCTGAAGCCAATGCTCACATTTCAAATCCAATAATAATATCTATCGCATGCAGCAATAACCAGCCCGGATCAATTAAAACCCAATTAACAGGATTCATATGGAACATAATCCTGTCGTGCTATTGTCCAAATCCTATTGGGATCATTAGTAATCATTTCACAGTGCCGGAGGCACAAACTACATCCATACATTCACAGACAGAGCAATACATCACCATGTATACCCTGCAGGCTTTAATCAATCCCTGCAACCCAGTTCAGTGTGTTCAGTAGGTGAATATGCACATCAATCAATCTCCACCCCTCTGCTCTAATTGCTTAATTGTCTTGTTTGAGAAATCTCCGGGGACACGTCTGGAAGCACATCCTGAGGTAACCCATATTAGGGGCAGTGTGATGGAATAGTACTATACTGCTCCTGCTGTGCAAGTGAGACTAAAACATTAATTGCTTAATTACCAAAGGGCCTATACACTAAATATAGGAAGAGTAGTAGCCTATATATATATGCAGCTTGTATTTGCAACTGTGGCTTCGTTTTGACCTGACATCCCTGAGGAAGAGGAAGAGAAACTCTTTTGGAGGAAGAAGTTGGAAAAGTAAAATGTCCAGTTGGTGTTTAGCATTTGCCATTCTCCCAATGACAACAACAACAACAACAACAACAATAATAATAATATAGTTTGAGTATTTCTTCAAAAACAATGTAAAATGTAGCTGTGGATCATGAGAAAAGGCATGTTGTTAAAATTGTAAACACAATTCTTCCTTTAATATATCTTCTTATTATATTATACTTAATGTCTGTCATGAATATACAGACATGCACAGTGATTATTTTGGGTTATTTTTTCATTTTGAAACATTTAATCTAAAGTGTGTGTTTCTAGTGTGAGTTGTGTATCGACAACAGCGCTAACTTTGTGTGTATTCTGAGGTTAAGAAAGTGTGTGTTAACTATTATCATGCTGCTGAGTGTTTCCCCCCAATCAGCGCATCTTCTACCGCATTAACAGCGCATCTCTCAATCGACACGGCGGACTCACGTCTCTGAAGCGATTCCAGTGCTTGATCTTGCGGCTGTACTGTGAAATGGTGGACAGCCACTGCTCGTCTTCCATGAAATTCCCCGTTTTTTCCGCCTCTTTGACGCTCTTCACTTCGGTCTGGAAGGTAGAGCCCACCAGCATCAGCAGCGGGACGAGAAGGCACACGATATCCGTCATTTCCACCATAGTAGCGGACAAAAACACCTCTCGCGTGTACCGGCTGTTGTCTGTCCTCTTCTGGGAGAAGGAGGAGGATGCTGAGGCTGGAATGAAAACTACCAGCTGATTAGCCTATAAGATGCTCCTTCTGCTGCTGGGAGAGAGAGACAGATACAGAGAGAAAGAGAGAGAGAGAGAGAGAGAGAGACAGACAGTCAGAGAGAGAGAGAGAGAGAGAGAGAGAGGATTGAGTCAGTTCTGGTGCACAAGACTGCATGTTTCTATGAATACTTGAAGTCGATGTTTACAAGCTGCACTCTCTGCAGCCTCCCACCCCCAGGTTTTGTTCAGGGAGGACAGTTTATTGGATAAGGTGGGACAGTTATTATCCCTCAAAAATAAATAAATAAATAAATAAATAATATAGTTGCACAACATATCCACGTATAGCTGCAACGATTAGTCAATTAATCCATCGGTTGGTCGAGAGAAAATTAATTGCCAACAATCATTTGGAGTTGAAGACACAAGAAAAAATGATCGATTTAGTTGGTTGATTTAGTTTTCTAGAATACAGCAGTAAACTGAATATTTTGGTCAGGATAAAATAAGATATTTGAGGCCATCCTTGAGATTTAGGAAACAGTTTCTTTTTTTTATAGACCAAATGACTCAAAGAATAATCCAGCTGACAGATTAATCGATGAGACACTACATGCATGTGCACAAAAGATGTAACTGTATGTAAAATGTATGAATAAATATTTAAATGTTCCATTTAACTGTGTAGAATCATTTCATATTAACCTGAGTGCAAGAAAAGCCGCTTTCAAGATGGATTGTGAAGTTATCTGTTAATGTATTTGTTCATTTATCTAACAATCAAATTTATCAATCAATAGTCTAGTGACAGGTTACTAATTTGTGGGTTTGTAATAATATTTACAGCAGAAATAAAGCAGCAGAAATATTTTGTCCACCATAATGTCTTTATGATAATGTAACTAACTTACATTAGCATTAGGTACTGTTGTATTGCTGATATATATTTCACATTCACATTGTATATTTTATATATTGCTTTATTTTTCATTCAGTATTTTTTTCATTTTTATATATATGCACTTTTGCTGCTTTGCATTAATCTGGTTAGATGGTAAACTCCAATGTTGTTGTACAATAACATTAAAGTCAATTTCTTCTTTCCAATCTGAAATTAATAGTTTTAGATTTAGCCTCTAAAGAAGGTGTTTGTTTTTTTTCACAGTAGACAGGTGTTACAGTGTGTCCCAGAAAGTCTGCATACAAAACACCGGGAATGTGGAACTGGAGCACGTACGTGAAATGCTGCCATAATTAATGTTATTAATTATATCCTGATATCATGTGCCTGCTGTGTAAAAGTCCTACTACCACAGAGTTGAATCAACAACTCTCTGAAACAGTCTGAACATTTAATGACTCACAAATGATTTAGTATTAGCTGCAGGGCTATTATGTGGGATTGTGATATGATCTTGGGGTCTGGAATTAAGTGAGGTGATTCTTGATTGGACTGCGCAGGTGTTACTTGTGTTGTTTCTACAATGGAAAGTGCAAAAAGTGTAAAAAGTGAGGTCTGTGCTGCAGCTCAGAAACCTGGATCGATTAATAGACGACACAACCGGGAGATTTGTGTCGATTGATCTCTGCTCCTCCTGTGTTCAGATGTCCTACAGATAATGTCCCTGTTTTCAGCTGTATCACTGAGAAGCATTTGCATTGTGCCATGCTATCTGACTGTATCTGTCCCCTTGCTGCAGCCTCAGCCAGTCCCTGGAGAGACCCACTGAATGACAGCTTGTAATTGAAATGCTGGATTAACTGATGCCTTCTTTATCTCATTCTGAAAAGAGTATCTTTTAGGCCCTCTTAATAAAGGCAGGCACAAGACAGGGTGTCATTTAATCTCTCAGCTGAACGCAACCACGTTTATGAGGAAAGATAAAGAGGAAGGAAGTTGTTGTTAAATTGAACACACACACACACATAGCATAATGCAGATATTCGGATGTGATATAATGAGTGCTTGAAAGCAACGGCGCATGTCTTTATCCACACACAATGCAAGTAAGCTCATTTTTTCAACAACACAGAACTAATCTCAGATGAGTAAAAGGAGCACATTTACATAAGCAACTGGTTTGGACCGGACCGTCCTACACGCTGTCACGGTGCATTCAATGTTCTGTGTAGTTGAGGCTTCATTTTCACTGACAATAATCAAACTAAGAGCAATGAGTCAACTGAAGTAAAATAGCAGTGTGATAAACATAATGCATCCTTAAGGCACACCCTGAAGCTGCACTGGGAGTCAGGCACATGTTGTGTAGCCACGGATAGATGTGATGTGACAGTCAAGAGAGCGGGGATGCAGAAAGAGGAGGGCAAACAAATGGCAGTCCAACAATGTTCATCTCATTTACAGGAGCCAGTTGAAAAAAAAAAGACTGAGTAATCCTACAGAGTTACAGAGCCATAGGGAGTTTCAGGTAATCTCCTTATAAAAGCTGGCAAAAGAATGCGCTCCTCTGTCAGTCATGTGACGACTGCTTCTCCAGGTCTTTGTGAAGCAAAGGGAGGGGATCTAATTGTGATGGCAGAATGATGGCTGCAGGGGGGGAAAGACATGTAAAGATCAATTGATGCTCATTAACCAAACATGTAGGCTACTGTAAGAACAAGACGCCTGACACGGCTAAGATACAAGGTAATTCTCCCTAGCCACAGGCCACAAGTCGACTGTGGACTGCAAACATTTTTTCTTTACATTTTTCATTAAAGTTCCCCTCCTCTCAGAAAATGTGTTTTTTTTCATTCTTGTTGCTTCAGTTGGATGTCTGAGCTTGATGGCTGTGCAGAGTCTGACACTAGAAAGCTGTTTTCATCTGCTGTAAGTAGAAAGTTTCTCACAGAAAAGCTGAGTTTAAGCGGTGAGTCCAGTGTGCAGGATTTGTGACATCACAACTAGCTCAACTTCAACTTACACAGAAGGATTTATATATATATATATAAAGTTAATTAATCAAGTTAATCAAGAACACAATTTCAAATAACTTCTATTACATCTACATCTAATATCTGTCAGTCCTGAAATATCGTCAACATGGCTGATATTCAGACTAATTTTAGAGAGCAGTCACAACAAGCCCACCAAGTCTTGTTTAATTCAAAACCAAACACAAAAAAGCACAACATTGGCAGCACTGCTAAATAATACATAATGGTTCTAAAATGAGAGATAGCTTCACTCAGGGACAAGTCACGGTAAGAGTACTTATAAATAATGATCAGGAGCTTTTTCCTCTGTCTGATGTCATGTGGTTACAGTTCATCATGTATGTCGGTGCATTGACTTAGTGATGCAGTCTCTGTCTAATGACATTCAATCAATATCAAGAATATGGATCATTTTTTGGCACAGCAAAACAAACTGGAAACTAAAAATCACCCTGAAAGAGGGAGAAAATGTAATACTTTGTTCTAGAGGAAATAGATCTGCATTTGGTAAATAATAGTATAATATGTCCTGAAATGTGCATAAAAGAAGAATATAAATGCATCAAAACACTTGTGAGTCTCTCCATTCTCCCAGGCTACTCAATACAATGTGAAACAAGTTAATTGGGTTGCTTTTCTTCATGATTTTTGTGGCTCAGTTTGGAGAACATTGTTGTAAAATATGAATGTGTCAAAAGGCTGTTTCACTTTGTTAAACTTTAGCTCATAAATAATGTTTCACTGCAAGGCATAGAGGTCCACTTTCCCTAATTTGCCCCCCCCCCCCCCCAAAAAAAAACTGGCATTAAAGAAATCCACAAGGATATATTTCTAACACAAGGTTGGCCAAAAATGAAGAGCCCAACTATGCTTTCAGCTAATATTCCATGTACATTTGTGCACATCACAGCAAAACTTGCCAAACATCACAGTTTCTCGTTCCCCCCCTCCTGAGAGTGCGGGTCTGTTTCTGCTTCCTCCTGCAATAAATCAAAACCTAAATGGAACGCTGTCCCAGCTCTAACTTCAGGTGATGCAGGTGCACAAAGGCAAAATGGGTAAAAATGTTGTTTAGTTTTTTTTAAAGATAGACACAAAGCTCAGATGACAAAGAAATGAGAGGCTGTGAGATATTTACCACTGATATGGCTTGATATTTATCTATTTTTTTTCTGAGAATCATCTTGTCAAATGCTGCAGACACTGTACTCCACTTTTCATGTCACAAAAACACGAGACATCCAAGTTTGTTCCACTGTATATATAGTTTTGTTTTTGTTTTTTCCAACAAAACATCTCAGCTGTCTCAGCGAGATGAACACTGCTCACAGCATGTTGTTGCTATAGCAACTGCCTGGCAAACACAACCCTGGGACCCTTTTACCCCTGACTGAATTAATTAACTACATGAGCATATTTAAAAGGAGTCTAGAGAAGGTTACATCAGAGCTAATTCAGGTGTAAATATATGCTATTCTCCACTTTTTGTGTATCATAATTGCTCCGGTTATTTCACCCCAAATTACTGAGAACAAATAGTTCTTCAGAATGAAAAATAAAAGGTACCAAAGATTCACTCCACTGGACCTCAGATTAAAACAAATTGCTTCTGGAAAAAAAAAAGCATTTGTAACAATCCATTTGGTAGTAGATTTATTATACATGAATTACAGAGCCTGAGGCAGGCCAGGCTAACAGCACTCTTAGGCCTGTTTGGATTGTAAAACTCGGAGCCTGTCATGCTTTATTTCCTCTTTTCCATTTTTCTTTTTTTTATTCCCATAACACAGCTTGAATAATGCTTTACTCCAAACATTATAGCGTAGAAGCTGAAACCTGCAATTAAAGTGAGGGATTTCCCATCCATGTATAGCATGCAGAGACATATTATATATATGTAGATAAACACTGTTTACCTGTTATAGTGCTTTTTTTCCCCATTTTTCTTGCACAAAGTGTACAAGCACTGATGCATATCAAAGCGTGTATCCATGAGCACATTTTGCTCAAAACAATAGGTGCACTCAAGCATATGCATTTGACATGAAAACATGCACATATACACACACACAGGAACACACACTACACTGGTTGTAGACCCTCCATTGTGTGTCGTTTAAATGTGGTGCAGTGAGGCCATCATCTGGATATTCAGTGTATTACACTTGACCCAGAAGGACTTTCACAACAATTCTCCATCCTAAAACCCCTAATGCATCTATAAACTATGATGCTATACTTTCCTATCTGGCTTCACATATTTGATATGGGATTGAAAGGGATTTTCTGTGTGGTTCAGTGTTTGCAATGTGACTTTTTTTTTTTTTTTTACTGTGTTGCAAGCCTTGTTGGGTTTTTTTATTTGTATGAGTCTGTCAAACTTAAACCCAAAGAAGTGATGACATGAAATGATTTGCTGCTGATGTGGAAATAGTTTAGGGGGAAAAAACCCAGAGACGCATACTGTAGACATGTGAGAGCCAGGTTGATAAAAGCAAAAGTTGATGATGTCACCTCAGCTCCTGAGCAAGTCTTTTTGGGAAGTTGGGGGATGGTGTGTGTGTGTGTACGTGTCTGAAGTCAGAAGTGTGTGTGTTGTTCTCAGGAAGCAGCTTTTCTGTTTGGGACACGCCTCTATCAGTTTTTTTTTTTTTACAAAAAAAAAGTTGAACTACTTAAATGATCAAAAGGTTCAACACACAACTAAATCAAACACGTTAAACATAATTATTATCTGTATTTAAACACACCGACCCACAAATATCTACATGTTGGGGCCTATATCTGAATAAAAACGTTTAAGACAACCTCCTGTTGTTTCTCTGGATTTAATTATAGAAAGAAGCGAATAAACTATAATAAACACACCACGTCGTAAGTTGTGAGTGAGAAACAAAAATAACTAAATAACTAATTAACTTGTGTTTCGATGTAATTATTTGTGTTTAATTATTTTATGATAACTTAACGTTGAGTAAAAAAAAAGTCTGTTAACGTGTTTAAAGTGGGTCCTGGTTGTGATGCATCGTGTTTTTCATCATCGCTCATTCCCTGACTAACACGCAGCCTACGTGCGATACGTGTCAGCCTGCCATTCATTCACAGAGATCAATCTTTCCACACTTTCTGTCATCATGCATGCTGTTATATGTATGAGATTTCGTGTCATTCAAGTGACGGATTTTTAATTAAAGTTTCATTTCACATTTGGCCGTCAAAGTATTGTATTTTTTTTATATATATACATGGATATAAACTGTGTGGACAAGTTTGGCTGGGGGTCGGATAGAAACCCCCCCCCCTAATCAAAGGGGACCAAAAATGTTACCAGGCAGGGTAGAGAGCTGAGGACGTGAGCTGCAACCTCATTGGTTGAGAAATATAGTGGGCGGAGTCTTCTGGCTGGAGTATTTAATGCTTTGTTCCATTGTTGCAGAGTGTGTTTTCCAGCTGGTCTGGCACAAGTCAGGAACAAGAGGGTCCTACTCTTTGAGGATACCTTTGCACTTCTTTTTTTTTTTATAATCGGATCTCTTTTTTTTTAGTTTTTAAAAATGTCTTTTTCTTGCAATCATTCCCTGGACGGCAGCTTTCCTCCGTCCCCAGCGGAGGACAACAGGGCTCCACAGCGGCTGTCCTGGGGCAGTCTGCTGCAGAGACTGACTGAGCTGAAGGGGATCAACCAGAGTGTCACAACAGATCATCAGTGCAACTGCAGTGAAACTGGTGAGCGAAGCAGCCTTTTGTTACAAGGAGGCTCTTTTCTCTTGTCTTGGTTGAGTATTTTCTGTTGTACTTTTTTTTTTTGCACTTGTAAAAAGAGAGAGGATAATCTGACAAAACACAAAGGGGTAAAAGGGTTGACAGATGCATTTACTAATGACCTTTATGTTTTTATCATCAGAAAACAGAATAAATCTTGCACTGCTACACATGACTATAACCTCTATTTGTTTCTCCTTTGTTGTAGGGTCTGTGGCAGACATGTCCCTGTCAGAGTCAGAGAGCAGTTTCTTTTGTTTCCCCCTGGAGGAGACTTTGGCTACAGAGGTTGTGGCCACCATCACACAAAGTCTCAACAATGCATCACACATCCTTGGCTGCTCCAAACTCATCTTACCTGACTATCTTCTGCACAATATCAGCGTGGAGCTGCTCCACCTGGCTGTCAGCGAACCCTGCGGCCTCAGGGGAGCACTCATAGACCTGTGTGTGGACAGGGGGGACCAGGACTCCTTATGTACTGTGGATCAAATAGCAGTGGATTCAACCCTGGTCCCCACCTTCCATGTGACTCTGGTGCTGAGGTTTGAGTCCAGTGGGCTGTGGCCAAAGTTTCAGAAACTCTTCAAAGGAGGCAAGTCATCTACAAGGCACCAACACACTCTGAGGCTAAGTACGAGCTTCAGGGCTATCAAAAAGAAACTTTATTGTTCAGGAGAGCTGCTAGTTGAGGAATGCTGCTGACCAAGGACTCCTGCTACTGCAAAGATGAACTGATTTCATGAAGAGACAGGTCTCTCTATACATGTCAAACAGCACTGACAACTTATGTCACATGGCAGCTACTGAAAATGAAAACAGATGTTTGAACATGTGTCACATGTCTTACCTACAAATGTACAGTCACAGCCTTTTGTATTTGATAGTCCAATATCATTACCTCAAACTTGTGTTTTTGTATTTTTTTTATTTTAATTTTACTGTGACAGTTCTCTTCTTGTCATGAAAGCACACATGAGTGTATGCGTGTCTGTGGCGCCCGAATGTTTTTTTTTTTTTTAAAAAGAGGAAATATGCACCAGTCAATCATTGGACAAATTTAATTCAAATAAACCTTTATACAATTTTTTAGCATGTTAATTTAATAAATATGGTTTACTTTTACTTGTGCAACAATTTTCAATACTTATGATTCCAACAGGCTACAAGCAAATCCACATAATAACATTATAGTAAATGATATTAACTCCAATAAACCCTGCACTGTTAAAAGTAAAATGAATATTTACAATGTTAAGAACTATAAAAATTACACACTTTCCTTGTGAGTGGCTCAGACACCTTGTCTATGAGAAGGCCATAAGGTTTCTCAAAATGTTTAAGGAAAAACAACATAACTGTGGACAGAGAAAGCTAATCTTAGCAGCTTTGTTTATCATTCAAATAAGACAACTAATGCTCTTACTTTCCACCGCCGCGACGCCCAGTGGACTCACTGTTCCAGAAGTACAGTAAAGTAAGAAAATGTCAGCAGTCAACTCAAAGCTTCTCACAGTTCTACAGGAAGTCAATCTACATGGAGTTGCAGAGAGGTTCCCTGATGAGGTCTGCCGCCCACTGCGTGTAAGGCATTTTTAATTCTCTTGGTTTGCTGCAGAAAGATGCTCCAATTCGTGTGGGCTCCAGCTGATTTCTTCTAATTTGATTCAAGTACAGATGAACCTAAGAATAGCAGAAGAATCAATGATAGTTATGCAGCAGTACAGAGGATAAACCTTTACTGAATTCCACCCCAAAAACTACACACACACACACACACACACACACACACACACACACACACACACACACACACACACACACACACACACACACACACACACACACACACACACACACACACACACACACACACACACACACACACACACACACACACACACACACACACACACACACACACACACACACACACACACACACACACACACACACACACACTTCTACAAAAGTCATTCACTGTCACTTGAGCAATGCTTAAAAAGAAGCAGATGACAAGTTTCAGCCAGTTAACTACTGCAACTGTTTAATAATATTCAAATCATATATGTTTTTTTTTTTATTTATTATTGATTCCCTGCCTACTGGCCAGAACAAAGGTTTTTCTTCATGTCAGAGACTTGACCCTTGCTCAAGATAAGTAATCCATCACAGTGACCCATCAATTAGCTTTATTTCATTGGTCAAAGTCCTGTCATCACATGGTAATGCAGTTGCGTGCAGGGCTTGATTTGAAAACTTTTTTTGGTACTGAAGGAGCTTAACTCCGACATCTGAGACAACGCAGCTGACTTTCAAATATCAGGTGTCGGTCGTTGCTTGCGAAGGCATTACCGTGCAGCGATAAGTTGATGGACGAAAATAAAGCTGACCAAATGCCAACTGTAACGAATTTGCATCTGAATTTCAACAGCAGTTCAAAAACGTACAGTATCATTCCTTTAAAAATGGTCTACAGAAATGTGGAGTGTGCGTAATCTTTGCAGTTCTTATACTGTATACAGTAGCAATTCTGTTGTAATGTCACTGATGTTTGGGGCAACTTACCCATGTGTGTGCAAGTGGTTTCTAGCCATCCAGTATAACCTGAATCTCAGATAGTCTGGAACAGCTGGGAGTCCCCATTCTCTGCGCCCGCTGGTACAACTCTGAATCTCCAAAGTAACGAGCGCGATACAGTAAACCTTCCTCTGAAAGCACAAAGGGACAGAAAACTGTAAGTCATGTGGTACGTCTCATTTCTAAGACTAGTAAACTAGAGCTCAAATAAATTGTTTATCAATAAATAAAGAAAGAATAAAGACAATTTATTTATCATTTAGTCAGATTTAAAAGTAAAAATATCCAGTAGAATTCACTGGTTCCAGCTTCACAAATGTGAATATCTGTTCTTGGATATATTAATTGGATTTATTAATAACAATTGTTGCAGCCCTACTGTAGACCTACTCTGCTGCTTCTCCTTCCAACAGTTGTTTCTGAGGTTGGAGATATAGTCTTCTTCTACACTTCTCTCAACATTCTTTATGTTATTTCCAGAATATTCTTCATTGAAACGGTCCCCCACGTAGAAAGGCACCTTCAGGTTTGATGTATGCCTTTTGTGAATATGTCCGGCTGACCTGGTGTAATAAAAAAAAAAAAAAAAGATATGATAATGTGAGTGGGACCTTTTTCACACGACTTCAGAGAGCTTTGGCAAGAGATGACACACTTACGGGCGGTAGCTAAGGCTGTAAGGAGGCTGTGTGACCATTATCTGGCTGAGAGCGGAAACAATGATGAGGATCAAGATGGGCATCAGCTGGACAAACAGAGCCAGACCTCCCTGTCCAGAGAGAAAACACAACACTTGATTACGCTTTCATTACAGGACATACACACATCAGATGGTATAGTAGAAGTGTTACAAATAGGACTTACATCTCTTTGTTGTTCTCGTCTTTCTTGCCTATTATGATGTGCAAAGTGCATTCTTCCGTTTCTGTAAACATGTACGTTACCTAAACAAATGAAAGAAAATAAAGATTTTTAAAAAAAGATAGAAAGGTGTGCCAAACAGTAGTGTAGCAGACATCATGTCATGTGCGATCAAGGCCCAAGAGTATGCAGGTTATTAATTCGACCAACCTATTACAACACTATGTGATTTAACCAATGATCACATCTTCAATCAGACAGAAAGACCAACTTTTACACACAGTTTCATGTTTAACCTGAAGGACCAAGCAAGACATCTACAAAGAGAGGAAATTAATAAGTACAGAAGCCCACAAAACAATTGAATGACTGTTCCATGCCACTGTTCATCTGATGCCAGTCTATTCATAGGCCTGTAATATGCTGAATCGGACAAACTGATGTAGGACTGAGTATAGCCAACAGTGCGAGAGGCAGTACAAAAACTAAAATGTTTGTCAAATGCTGACTCGGTATGTCAGGGCGCCAAAAGTTTTCAAAACAGTCCCTAATAGGAAATTACATGAAGAGGAAAATATATATATACAAAAAAAAAAAAACTAACTAAATTTACTTTCATACCATATTGGCATAATCTAATCTACAACAAGCCAATCAAAATTATCAGTTGTGAAGTACACAGTACTTGTACGTCATGGCGTAAAACATACAATACCACCAGCAGAGTCCTTTAAAGTTAACACTCAAGTTATGCAGAACACAGATAAGATGTCTGGCTTGCCCTCATATCATATGGGTTACTGGGGCATTTGGTAGCATATGAAAACTAATAATACTGCACCAAAGTACAAGAATATCTGGCCTCTACTTACTTGATGGGAAGCCTCCACCAAAGAACATGTTGAAGAGGTCCTCGGGTGAAATGTCTGCTTCGAAATCACGGTGGTGCCTGTGTCTGTTTGTTGGGTGTGATCTCTCCTCTCCGTACTGGTCGTACTGTCTTCGCTTCTCAGCGTTACTCAGCACAGCATAGGCATTACCAATAGCTGAGAAACCCAAAACAAATCACATATCTGCACTTAATGAGGTTTCACTAATGTTGCTATTCTAGTGCGACAGTGGGGATTACTTTTAATTTACCTTTAAATGCCTCTGTAGCTCCAGGTGCATGGTTTTTATCTGGGTGAAATTTCAGAGCCAGCTTTCTGTAAGCTTTTTTTAGATCTTCCTCTGACGCAGTCTTTTCAACTCCCAGAATTTGGTAGTAATCTTTACAACTTTTAATCCTGAAATGAAAACAAAAAACAAAAGCAAAATCAACAATGGTTAGCGGATTGTGAAATAAACCACGATACGCTCCGTGAAATATTTAAGGGACATCAAATACCTCATTAGGCTAAAAGTAGTGACACATCTTATCAATGTATGAGCAAACTATTTGATCATTCATTGATAAGATGAATGAATGAATGAATGAGCAAACTGTTTGATAATTTGAAGATTATTACATTCATTTTGTGCGCATTTGTTTTGTTTGAAAATGCTGTTGCCTCTCCACAAACATTGGACAACTGCAGCACACAGTGAACAGTCGGTGGGACCTGGATATATTTCTAATAATATAGTTTTATTTTATGCATTTTGCCATTTCCAAATATTCTTACAACACTAAAGGCATGTTTATGCTATGTTGTTTTTAAACTACTTGTTTCAACTCACCTCAATAAAATGTATAACTACTACATTCAATGCTGCTGGTTTTTAGAAGTATATTATATATTTATTTTAGTTTGTATAATACTGTGATACAAATCTTTCTTCCTAAAGGCAGAACATAAAAAACAGGGGATGTGATTGTCTTAACTTACTTATTCCTACTACAATATATATATATAAAACTATAACTGCTTTATTATCATACATCATACACATAGTACTGATCATTTGTTATATCTCCATGATGTCAGGTACTGAGTGAAACATAGACATCATGAACCACCCAGCTACCCTACGGTCTCAGTAGACATTGTAGTACAAAGCTGCTTGGTAATAATAATAATAATATTATTAAGAAAAAGTGTGTACTGACTTTCTGACAGCGTCCAGCTGATCTGCGGTGTATGGTTTGGCTGAATCTGTGGCTCCCTTTGCGGACCCATCAGGCTCCTCTCCCGGGCTGCGGTGCCTCATAGTGGGTCCTTCTCTGTTCACCGGACCGCCATTCTCATCCGGGGGCTTTCCATTCTGCGCTAACGACTCCAATAAGACTGTAAAGAAAAGTGGAAACACAACAATCAAATATGCCACTTAGCTTAAGTCAGTGTTCCCTTGTTAGTATATTTACGAGCATAGCGAGCTAACGGTTAGCTCCGTAGCTGATAGCACAGGTGTAAATGCTAACTGCGAATAAGCAAGCACCAAATGTAAGTCACATAGTAACCATATATATATCAGAGAAATCAAGAGTGGCAGGGCTGGGAAAAAAACTACAAATACCAGCGTCGGTTAGCAACAGCCAGTGTAACGTTAAGACGGTTAATGCTAACGTTAGCTGACTCGATCTCACAGCGGTGGCCCAACATTTCACATAAAACCACAGCTACAACACACGCTTATTCGACGTACTTTTGGCCTGATCTGTCGGAAACAAGCGCTGAGCCTTCTCTAGAAACTTCCTGGCTTTGTCCGGCTGGTTGTTGCTGACTGCATTTCGGGCTATTTTAATGCACCGCTCGGCTTCGTCCTTGTTTGAGTCCATCGCGACACAGCGGAAATGTTTACTTGCCCCTGGACGCGCGGAGATGACGTCGAAGAAGCTTTCTGGTCTCGTAAATAAGACGTCATTTCACTTCCTTACACCCGGCGGAAAGAGCGTTTTTTAAAGTCATTGGTGTCATAACAATTGGCGCCTGTAGCACATTCAACAACAGTTTTTTTTACTTCTTTGTAAATCAGAATGGCTTCGGTAGCTTCACGCAGCAGGTCAGTCGTAACGTTATTTGTTAAGCACAAGATAAGGGACACCTGTGGGTTATTTTCATCTAAATATACTAGTCTAGCTGATCAGGAGAGGTCATCCTCAAAGAAATGGCGGAGAAAAAGTCAGAAGAAGCACCTCTTGAATGATGCTCTGTCCTGGGAGGAGAAGTTAGCTGATGTGGTCACTCCTCTGTGGAGGAAGAGCTATGATGAGCAACTTGAGCTCAAACAAAAACATCAGGAAAACATACTGTTGCAGCTCTGTGGTTGCCTCTCAGGTGACTTCCAATCACATTCCTCACCACCTGTCAGAAGTAACCTCAGCTTCCCTGTCCTGCCTATCCTCCCTTCACCAGTTAAGGATGGCTACCGCAACAAGTCCACATTCTCTGTCAACAGAGGAGTGGACGGAAATCCAAAGACAGTCGGGTTTTACGTGGGCACAGCTGGCGGGAGGAACATCGTCTGTGTAAACGGAGACCACCTGCTCAACATGCCAGAGAAGCACAAACAGGTAGCCAGATGCTACCAGGATTTCATCCGATTGTCTTCCCTTGAGCCCTGCTTGCTGTTCCACACTGGGGGTCATTGGAGAGAGGTCACTGTGAGGACCAACGCAGAGGGCCGCACCATGGCTATAGTGTACTTTCATCCACAGATGCTTACCCCGGAGGAGGTTGCGGTCCATAAAGCTGAACTGGTGGAGTACTTTATTCGAGGTCCTGGGTCAGTGTGTCAGCTGGACTCGCTGTTCTTCCAAGAGAGCACCATGACTCGCTGCACTCACGAGGTTTCCCCCTACCAGCTCCTGCACGGCCAGCCACACATTCACGAGGAGGTAATTAACACAGCAAAAGACTTTGAACTGCAAAACAGCAAACGTCCAATCTTTCCAACTTCATAATCTCTATCAGACAATGTTGACATACTTGTTTTGATTTAATTGTGCTGTTTTGTCATTCACAGGTGCTGGGATTTAAGTTCCGCATCTCTGCTGATGCCTTTTTCCAGGTGAATCAGACAGCTGCTCAGGTACTCTACGGCACAGTGAGAGACCTGTGTGTCCCAGACGTGAAGGAAGGTGGAGAAAGACACACTCTCCTAGATGTGTGCTGTGGGACAGGTGCCATTGGCATTACTATATCTCCTAGAGTGGACAGAATTATTGGTATAGAGCTCATCGAACAGGCGGTGGAAGATGCTCGACACAACGCAGCGCTCAATAATGTCCTGAACTGTGAGTTTATCCCAGGGAAGGCGGAGGCAGTACTCCCTGGCCTTATCTCCCAGTTTAGCTCTGCAGGCCTTACAGCTGTGGTAAACCCTGCACGCGCTGGCCTGCATCACCGTGTGATCAGAGCTTTACGAAACCAACCAGCTATCAGTAGGCTGGTCTATGTTTCCTGTAAACCGGATGGAGAGGCTATGAGGAACTTCAGGGAGCTTTGTTGTGCACCTGACCCACAGAAGAAACTCACAGGACGGGCATTTTCTCCGACTCTGGCTGTGCCTGTGGACATGTTTCCACATACTCTACACTGTGAACTGGTGCTACTTTTTGAGAGGTAGCAAGTACATTTTTATTAACCGTTCAAGAAAAACTCTGTGTGCAGGGTCTTTAAACACAGCAGTATAATGCAGGTTGTGCTTTAATGCAGTGCAGAGGTTGGACACAACACAATAACATCAACACTTGAACAATAAAATACAATCTAATACAAAAAGTCCCGCAGTAAATACTTTGATTTGCCTTGTTGTTAAAATATGCAGTTGCTGTATTTGTGCAGTAGATGGTGTCATTTCAGTTCCTCCAGAGCCATCCTTCAAGGCCTGCAAACAGCTGTTACAGTTACTGTGTGGGATCATCCCATTGATTCTAGTTTACTAAGGGTCATAACATAATGAGTGTACAGTTTGAGGAGCCCAGTCACTGAGAGGTTATTATCGTTTATATGAGGTCAGTGCAACAAGGTGGCCTTGGATTTAAGATAGCACATGCTCTTATCTCTTGAGTGGAGTAATAGGGGTAAATGATGTTCATCCAGTTAATCATCTAGGCTGTGCCAGTTTTGGCGGAAAGACTGGGAAATAACCTTTCTCTTTTAAAACACGCTGCCCACTCAGACGATTGGGTTTGTGTCAGTCAGCATACTTTACTTTAAAAAAACTGGAGCTTGCAAAATCACACAATTGCTGTTGAACTGGCAGTGTTTGCACGTCTTGATGACAAGTGAGTCTGACTAAAGGGCAGACATGAATGTATGATGGCTCTATGACTCAAACAGTGACTGGCGTTGCAACTTTGCACAGTATTTCAACAGATAAGTTGCATTTAGATCAAGAAGTTCATTCGAAAGATTGTGCAGTGAATTTCTCATATGATACAACTTTCTGTTTGAATATTTCCAACAGCATATCTGTTGAAATACAAAAGAATCACATCTGAAGTTGATTTTATGAAGCTGTTTTGTTTTCTGAGTTTAATATGTTTATTATTGAGTTGAACATAGTTTCAGAAGGTTCCAACAAACTGATAGTTCATGTTTTACTGCCAGATTATTAATAAGTCACTTACAGTAATGTGATATGTTGCTAGACTGGGTGTGTTGAATGTTCCTTTAAGTGGACTAAACTGTAAGACAATACCTTGGACCATCACGTGGACACACATACACCTCTAACAATAAAAGAATATGTAAAATACAAGGAAGGAAAGCTCAACCTAAACAAATTGTCTCTCAATGATCATTTTATTTTTTTGGTAACACTGATGGAATTTTTGCCTCATCTTAACTTTACTTGGATGAGTTTCAGGTTAGTCCTATCTTATTGACAAGGAAAATATAGAAAATTAAAAAACTGAATCTTCCTGTCTTGTCAAATATGTGCTTTACTCATGATCTGTTTGAGGTTTGCCATGTACAATTAAGTAAAGCGGTGTGCAAACATAAAGCCTTCAGTGTACATACACCAAATAAACTCTTAACTAAATATATTTGGGGAAAAAAAACCAAACATATCAGACACAAATGACCATACAAGGTGTATCTATGTATTTAAACATGTTAAACATGTTAGAATTTAAACAATATATATATCCCCTTGGGATAAATAAAGTTTATCTATCTATCTATCTATCTATCTATCTATCTCCTCTAAATCAAAGTAAAACTAACTTTTGCTCAACAACAGCAACAACAACTGCAAATGACTATTGCATAAAGTTAAAAAATGATTCTACTGTTTAATATTGATGTTAAAGTTTAAGCTGTTGTAACAGTAGGGGAAAGTTTGCTGACCAGACTGACTGTGGCAGCTCAACCCCTGCGTGTATTAAAAGTAGATAAATGTTTAATTTCTTCCCTTTAAAGCTTACATTGTCTCATTTCATACAATCTTTTTCAAATGATTCAAATACTGTGGTTTAATGTCTCCATTATCCATGCCTCCATATATCTTTATTTGTCTATATATTTCCAGGCATCTTTACAGTCCAAGTGCCACTAAATAACCTTCTAAGTCTTTCTGTTACAATGATGCAGCTGTCACAAATAACCAAATGACTCTACTGGATACTGAGAAACCACCTCCAAGCATGTTGTATAATAATTTAATACACCGAATGATTAAACACTGCCAGGCAAAATTTCACGATTGGTGGTAAACATCAGATAAGCCAACAGCCAATGGGATATTGCTGGAGGCATGAATTCTCCCATTGACCAATTGCTTTAAAACGGCGTCGGAATAGGCAACACGAAGAGGATTTCAGTAACCGGTGGACCGACGCACCGCTGTTAACGTTACGCATCTTTATATATTTTTTCACCTACATCTCTCTCAGTGCCCGGATCACCTGACGCTCAGCTACCTGCAGCACACGGTGAGTAGGCGCAACCCGACGAAGCAAGCAACCATTAAAAACACAATGGATTACAACGAATGCATGTATTAAGCTGCCGTAGCGTGTACGCAGCCAGCCGCCGTACTTTCCCCCCCTCTGTCTGTCTCTCTCTCTCTCCGTCTGTCTGTTTCTGCATCCCACCGTGCGCATTTACTAACCGAGCAACATCTCCCTTTTCCTGCTGCGCACTCCAGAGCCCTTTCAGCGAAATGACTGAAACGGAAACCAGAAATCATCACGATGGCAAGCAACAGAACGGAGATGCCATGGCAGAAACATCGACGGTAGAGGATGTTTTTGACGATACCTATAAAGAGAAAGAAGGACCCAAACCTCCGAGGAGACTAGTGTGGAGAAATATCATACTTATGTTCGTCTTACATGTCGGTGCACTTTATGGAGTCACTGTCATCCCTTCCGCATCGGCGTTAACTCTTGCCTGGAGTAAGTATTAACAGTAAATAGACTCTTAGACCTGATTTTGCAGCATGTTGGTGTGTGGTTTTTTTTTTCCTGTCTGCAGGCCACATCCTGCAGCGCAGAACAGAATGTGCTGATGTTGTGTGATCATTGCAAACTACAGTAGACATGTAGGCTATAAGCCTGGGGTGTCATGCCAGTGGGAATAATGGAGAATGAGTCATCAGGCCTTGTAATTTCCATCATATGCATCCATGCTTGGGAGCACCATATTGAATATATATATATATATATATATATATATATATAATGTATATGTGTGTGTGTCCTCTTTTTAAACAGCTAAATAACCTGTGGCTGATTGTGAACTATTTGGGTTTGTAGGAATGTGTTGGATGTCCCAAATTAGAAGCATGTGGATTTCAGGGTTGTAGCCAAACTGTTTACAGAATAATTTGTGGCTTTTATATATATATATTATATATGTAGAATATTGAGGCATGACTCAAATTCTTGAACAGTCCCAACTTTGTTTCTACTCTGGCACTGCATAATATTCCCCTCTCTTTTGCAATGCTGAGCTGCATATTATTTCACCGCCGAAGACAAAGCACAATCACCATTCCCATAGACATCCCATTGTGAACTGTGTGGCACCACAACAGAATGTTCTTTGCCAGCCAGAAGCCCCCGGTTCTCAAATCCTGGGTAGCCTTGTCTAGGGTTCACATAGAAACACATTCAGCAGTTTTGCAACAACAAAAGTGTGAGGGGCAGACCTGTCTGCTCCCACCGTCCCATCTCCCCACACTTTGCTAATGACAGCGAGGCTTGGGTGTAATGGAAAGAACATGGTGTCCCAGTGACTCTGCTCTCGCGGGTGTAAAAATTAATCTCTGTGTGGTAGTGACAGTTTCCGTTTAATGACTGTCCTTTTTCGCCCTCTCTTTCTCCCAGCTGTAGTATGCTTCTTGCTCAGTGCTCTCGGTGTGACTGCCGGTGCGCACAGATTATGGAGCCACAGATCCTATAAGGCTTCATCTCCCCTGCGAGTCTTCCTCGCTATAGCCAACTCCATGGCTTTTCAGGTAAAACCGGAAGAAAAAATAAAAAATATTCCCTGTGTGTTTGCATTTATGCAATTCTGTCATTTACCAGCAAAAAGTGGAAATGGGATTACTTTCACATAACAGTGTATCATTTCAGTAATCTGACGTCCTGTAATTCTCTTTTCTGTGTTTGCAGAATGACATATTCGAGTGGGCGAGGGACCACCGTGTCCATCACAAGTATTCTGAGACGGATGCAGACCCCCACAATGCCTTGCGGGGGTTTTTCTTCTCCCACATTGGTTGGCTGCTGGTTCGCAAGCATCCAGATGTCATTGAAAAGGGCAAAAAACTGGAGCTGTCAGATCTAAAGGCAGATAAAATTGTAATGTTCCAAAGACGGTGAGCACTTTTTTTTGTCTTCGCTTTAACGTGTTGTCCTGGCTGGAATGGAGAACTTTTAATGTTTTTTTTGCAGTCATACATATAGACTTTATATGCTTAATTTCTCAGATGTTAAAGGGTATTTTAGGGGGCGTTGATATTAGGACTCTTCCCTTGACATTTCATCCAATTAGGATTGCAGCAGAACGGAAAAAATGAAAGCAAAACCTTCCAGTATTCTCTTACTAGAGAAATGATAAAACATCATAAGACTCTTTTCATGCAACTTGTGTTACCACATAATACTGAGTCAACATGCTAACTGCTGCTATTACTGTAAGACTATTTGCAGCTAGATCATGTCAGGCCATTCTTATTGAACACATCTACAAAAAAATCTTATTTACTTTATACATTTAATTATGTCAATATCTAATTTGTGGTTAAGGAATTAAAACCACTTGGAGAAAGATCCATCATGGTTTTAATAATAACGTTCACAAGGGAGAAATATGTTAATATGTTTACATTTGCCTTTTTATAACAATAAGACACTGGTGCAGATTCTTATGCCTCCGTACGTGATAAGCCGTGGCCAGAAGCATCACGTTTTTATTCTTTAATTTCAGGCACTACAAGCTTTCCGTGGTGATCTTTTGCTTCTTGGTGCCCATGTTGATCCCCTGGTACTTCTGGGGTGAAACCCTCCATGTGGGATACTTCCTCCCTGGACTCCTGAGATATGCTCTGGTGCTCAACGCCACCTGGCTGGTCAACAGCGCTGCACACATGTGGGGCAACAGGCCTTATGACCTCACCATCAACCCAAGGGAAAACCGACTGGTTGCCTTCGGCGCCATAGGTCAGGAAACGACTGATTCACTACTATATGTTTATGATAATGTCTGTATCTGTTTAATGGTCGTATGAATATTTATGTGGATTATGTGTGCCTGAGGGATGTTGAATGATCTTTTTTTTATCACTTTCCAAAAGGCTCTGTCATCTGTAGTGCGACTGTTTTCTAATCTTATGGTTATTTTGTCCTGGCTGTGCCAATTTTTTGCAAGTGAAACATAGAGGTGGTTAGTTTTGTCACTGTGTGTTTTTTGTAACTTTTTTATTTATTTATTTATTAGGCACTGGTGTTATTTTCTACATTGTTTCTCAATGTGATGGTTGACACCTAGGGGGTGTGATGCTACAAAAGACGCTGAGCATTTGTGGCTGCAAAACAGCTCTAAATTCACAAGCTAAATAACGATGGATACACTATTATGATATAGTTTACTTCACTTTCAGCTGTATTTCCATGCAGGTGTACTAGGATTTAAAGGATAGGTTCACAGTCTGTCTATCTTAGAACAATAATCAGGTGCCCAAATGAACACTGAAACAGGTTTTGCACACTGTACTCATTCCTTTTGTTCATACTGAACATTAAAAGATCCTTTTTAAAAAAAAATGCACTTACAATATAAGTGATGGGGAAAAAAATCAACAGTCGTCATTCTGAGCAAAATTGTATTTGAGAGTTTATCTGAATCATATGACATATGTAAAGCATCCACAGTTAGTCTTTGGTAAAACAGTCCCTCTTTGTGTTTCAGCAGACAGTGTTTTCCTGTTCAGCTGCAGTGGAAGCATCAAAAACAGGAGGAATGAGTACAGCAAGAAAAACGCGTCAATGTTTGTTTGGGCACCTGACTATTGATTTAGGAGAAACCATATTCATCTTGTTAAATAAGCTCACACGCAAGATGTTACATGGCACTAAACTAACTGCCAATAGCTATTTGTTTATCCGCCGCGATCCTGTGACGTGTTCAGATGGGTGGCAAGCACGTTCAAATAATGTATTTACCATATGACTGTCATCAGCCTTATCAAAAAGTACACTTAAAGCTGTGCATATAACTTAATGCCTGTGAACTTGTTGACCTCTAGCATGACGCTAAGCTTTTCTTTTCTTTTTCTTTTTTTCAGGGGAAGGCTTTCACAACTACCATCACACATTCCCCTTTGACTACGCCACCAGTGAGTTCGGCTGCAAGCTCAATCTCACCACTGCCTTTATCGACCTTATGTGCTTCATGGGTTTGGCCACGGAATGTAAGAAGGTCTCAAAGGAAATGATAGCTGCGCGCAGACAGCGAACGGGTAACGGCAGCAACAAAAGTGGCTGAGTCATACGGGCTGAAAAACTGTGTAATTGATGCCGACATGTCGAATCAAGACAGAACGTAGCAGTGATAGCAGCATTTTGGTGAGGCAGTAGTGGTGGATTGGTGATTACCATGCTTCTGATTATAAGTTCAACCTCTTCCAGAGACTAACATTTGGTGTTAAAAAGTCATAGACCTTTTCATAAATGGTGTGGGTCTTTTTATTTTTTTTGTTTGTTTTTTTTAAATTTTATTTTTTCCCCCCAAGTTTTTGAAGTGTCCTCGTCTCACCACGCCTACATGTGCAAACACAGCTTTTTCATCATAATATCAAACATGCGTGAAGAGAAAAAGGCTAATTGAGATTTAAATATCTCAAATACAGAATAATTAATATCTTATTTATTCATGTGCTATTTATTAATAGTCATTGGGGACTTTAATGAAACCCTTAATAGTGAGGTTTCTCTACAGGCAAAGTTTAATTGTGTCTGTTTTCTTTTTTTTTTTTTTAAAGGTCTAACTTGTCAGTAGTGCTTTCTTTCCACACGGAGTGAAGTTTAAGATAAGGTTTTCTTTATTTTTGGTAAGCAAGTAGTTTCACTAAACCTCAATCTGCTGTGTTCAAGGTCAACACACTTTTGAACTGTCCCCGCATGTCATATCAGAGCAACCCTGGGTGAATTCAGTTTAAATCTGTCCTCCTTCGGGATACTTTCTCACCAAATGTCTCCTGTCCAAGAGGCTCTTAATGAAAGTCTTGATAAGGGAAGAAATTCTCTGGTTAAGTAGTCAAGCCACCTCTGACTCCATTGTCCAACCTCATCATGGAGACGCCTCTGCACAAGCACAGAACTAGAGTTCTTACTCAATCTGCAAAGAGTGAATAGTTTGCTTTGATTTTGAATCAGATCTCCCTCAGATAAGGGCCAATGAGGCATGTGTATGAGGTGCATTAATCTTTTGTGCTGTCTGATATTATTGAAAAAAATATCAGGATTGCCCAAATGCCTTATCAGGGTAATATATATTTATACTTTCAGTTGCACACTTGTTTAAACAAAATTTAAAGTGCAAGTTACAGAAATCAATTAGGGCTTAGATTTGCTGTATAATCACAAATGTGTTGTGATTCTGTTTGTGAGGAACTCTTAAAGAACTGAAAAGAGGGACCAAGAAAAAAACCCCAACAACTATGGGTTATTTTGATTTAACCTTTAAAATATGCCAAAAGATAACTCTTAAACGGGAAATTGTTGTAATATTTGTCACACTTCCTCTTTTTCCACAACAAAATTTTTACAGTGTTAACTTCTTGAAGTTCGAATGCCTTAAAAAAATAATGGCACATTTTTTTCAAAGAATGTTTTTGCCCACTGTATGTACCATAAATAAACCAAATTTTCTACTTGTGATGAAGTATGTTTTGCTGTTTTTGTTGGGTTTCTGTAATACACTGAATAAAAAAAACAATATGAGCATACTATTTCTGTAACATTGGTGTCATCGGTGTCTTATGGATGCTATGACTATTACTGATGATGAACTCCTACACAGTAAAAAAAACAAAAAACCTGTAATTTTAAAGTAAATTACTAAATTAAATTATTAAAGGTTTATCTCCATACTGACAACTTATGGTTTTTTTCTGCAATTTTAAGATAATCTCATTATTAGTTGTATGTGTTTTTACACTAAAGAGAGAAAGAGGGAGAGACAGATGGAGAGAGACTGACAGAGAGAGAGACAGAGGGACAGACCTACAGAGACAGACAGTGATGGAGAGACAGACATCAAAGCTCTGTGGAGTAAAAAAGCAGTGCAGCAGAAACTTTTTTTCTTTGTGATTTAGTGGACTCCTCTCCAACCCGGAAGTCCACATACGGAGGGCAGCGTGAGATGCATGAACAATACAGATGATCAGCATCTGCTAGGAAGCACCAATCCTAACATGGATAACACTCCAAATACTGGAACATATGCTTCACATCATATGTGATATGTGTTCATTCTAACTGTACAGATATTATATATTGCAGTTGTGTATGTATGTACACTTTGCACTAACTAAATATGACACATTTCTATGTGTATCGATATATATCTATATCTATTTTTATCTTCTTTTGAGTTGTCCTGCTGAAACAATTGCTATTGGCTGTCTCACCGTGTTGTTTTGAGTGTGATTGGTCAATGTGGCTGTCATCCAGGAAACTGGCCAATGGCCACTGAGCGCGCTCTCATTTGAAAGTACGTCAGTTTGAATGCTGTACTACTACTCTGTCGGTCTCCTAGTGATTAATAACGTAAATCTTTACCTGGATTATTTTACATCTGCACGACAAATTCTTATTTAGTGAAACTGAGTTGTGGGATTTCAACGGAGTACAAAACAACAAAACAAAAACAGGAATATGGACACAGAGGAAGAGTCAGGATCTGTGCGTCTCCTAACATGAACTTCACCTTATAACTGTTAACCTGGCGATATCAGGTAAGAAAACATTTCCCTGTTATTTTACTAGTTAATAAATTAACGTAATGTTTGTGTTCATATCCATAGTTTAGACTGTAACGTTGTCAGACTGTTAGGTTAGCTAACTGCTAGTAATGAACTGATGTTACAGCTAGCTAACGTGTTACGTTAGCTAACTGCTAAGTAATGAACTGATGTTACAGCTAGCTAACGTGTTACGTTAGCTAACTTGTTAATACTAGAAAAGCACTTGAACAATGAATTCACCATATTCTTCACTGTGTCCCTGAACTTCACACCTATAGTTGTGCATCACCTGTGTGATCATGAGAGGGCTGAAGAACCAGGAGTGACATGATATCACCTGCTGCTGAGGTGTAAACTCGGACAGGTAGGCAAGCAGAGGCAAAACATACAGAGACTGGATTTGTTTTATGAAGTTCAAGTTCATACCAGTCATAATAAGAATATTATGTAAGTAATATTGTGCATGCCTATGTTTCCAATGATAAGCTGGCTAATATTGTTTGTTTGCCTGTATGTTTTCAGACAATATGGAAATGAAAAGTCTCCTGCCACAAGAACTTCAGAGCCACTGAGTATTCATGTTATCATAAATACTGTGAATGGATAATGTGCATACTATTAGCCACATTACAATTCACAAAACACTCACACTGGAGTTTCACATGAAAACAGCTTGCAGCATCTTCTCAAACAACTGTAGTCAACAGCGGCTTTGTTTCAAACGTTAAACAACTTTACAAAAATATAAAAAACGCTTTCTTACTGCTTGTCTATCGTAATCCAGGTTTTCAAAAGACCAGAGATCCAAGTTGCAGAAATCCACACTGTAGCTTCTTAGCTGGAAGCTGGATTGATGTACACACTGTCTGATCTGTGGGTGCTTGACCGTAGTGCGGAGCTGAGAACCTGAGAACTCTTCAGTTTTTTGCATTTAAAACGTAGTCACTGTTTACTGCAGTTGTTTGGGAAGAAACACAGATTTTCTGTGAAACGTCAGTGTTTTGTGGCTCCAAAAAACTTCACCTAACCAATTATCGACATGAGTAGATAATGACTGAATTTTCATTTAAAGTGAACTATAAATAAAAGCTTACCTTTTACAGTAAATAACTTGTTTCTCTGTGTGTGTGTCCCCTCCAGGAGTTGCACCTCTGTTAAAGATTCACTGACCTTTTGTGGTATGTTTTGATTTTACCTATTAATACAGTTATAATATATAGTTAGAATTCTTAATTAAAACACTGTAATGCTTGTCCACAAATGTTATCACAAGTACCTTGTGTAAAGCCCCAAAGGGTTAGGACGATATTGTGGAAACAATATAACACTTAAGTGAAAAATTAAAGCTAAAAAAGACACAAGACCACAACTTCCTCAGCTCAACAGCACAGTTGTTGCTTTCTCTACCCATTTAAAAGGTGACATCTTGACCTCCTGTAAAAAAGTTTATTGAAAACTTCTGTGAATTAAATGTTTTTGCATATTATTTAAATTACAGCATTTTACTTCAATTTTACGGTTTTTGTTTGGCAGCCGTGGCTGCCAGTAATTTACCGGGTTTTTTTTTACAGTGTAAAATTAGCAACGTGTATTCATCATATTTTAATTAGTGAGGGTGATTAGATCAGATGACATACACTCACTTTTGATCATATCTCAGTTTGGATCACAAACAGAGCAGCAACATCTTTGTCAAATGTCCAAAAAGTTTTCTTTTTATCACATTGTCTGAATGATGGCAGGAAATATTGTTTGCGCATGTCATATTTTACAGTTGGGGCATTGGGCGTTGACGTAGTGGGGCTATTTTAGATTCATTTACAAAGTGTATAAAACAACATCTGGTGCAAAAAATAATGACATAGGGGTTGACCAAAAGACTGAGACAAGTTACCTCTGACATTATTTCACGAAGCTGTTAAAAACTGATACCTTTAATTTCTCTGCCCATTTAAAAGGTGACATCTTGACCTCGTTTTGATAGAAATGGACAGAAACATGATGCACAAATATCGTTTTTCAGTTTCTCTTGGGGGGCTCTAAAGAACAGTTTATGAATAATTGGTTGATATTGTAAATTTAAATCTGAATACATTAAATAAAACAGTTTTATAATAAATATTGGTGTGTACTTTATTTGTAACTAATTGATCATAATTATTTGGGAAAAATCTGTAAAATAATGGTATTTCCCTGCAGATTTTTAGGTATTTTCCTGTAAAATGAAAAATTCTGTGAATTTAATGTTTTTGCATATTATTTGAATTACACTATTTTACTTTAATTTTATTTATTTTTTATTACAGTGTATTATTGAAGGAATATAGCTATGCCATAAAGAACTATTCACATGTAGAAAGAAAACTTAAGGTAACTTTTTCCGCAGACGTAGAATCTGCAAACATGTCTTTTTGTTCTCATGGTATTTCAGGTTTTTTTTTTGCACACACTGATGGGAGCAGCAGAGATATTAAGACATCATATGATTTGAGTTCAAAACTTCCTGTCATCTAAGGACCTGGTTTAGTGGAGCCCTCTGCCAGATCCCACTTTGTGATCATGAGGTGAAGTGACATCAGATAGTCATTATCAAATATTTGAAGAATGTGTGCACTTGCTCCCTCTTCTGGAGAACTATGGTAACCAATACTTTTATCAATAATTCACCCTCCTTCTGTTTACAAGCTGTAGTCAAAAATTGTTATTCCCTTTTTGAACATTATGTTTTTTTGTTTAATGTGCCAAAAAAACACAAAAACAGTTGCAGCATCCGCCAGACTGAGTGGGTCCGGTCCAAATGTACTGTGAAGTGGTCCCACCACTGCTGATCTCTGTTGCTCCATCAGTGACATCAGCCCTCTGTCCATTGGCTGCTGACTGTCAGGCCATCCTCTTCTCGGCATGTAACACATCGGTGTGGTCAGTCCGGTCACACTGCCAGTTATAACTCAGACACTTCTGTGAGGACAGTCAGGCGCTTTTAGCAGCACAGAGGGCGTGTTAACTAAAACATCTGACACTTTTTATAGCTTCAGAAAGTTATGAAACAGACTAAAAGTTGCGTCACATATTATAAAAGCCTCTGCCAATTTTTTTTTTTTTTTTTTGTGTGTGCACAAGATGTTTTTATATAACACACACACACGCAGCTGCTATTCAAGATGATTATGGAAGTTTGCTGCTGTAAATGACTCGTTGCAAAGACTTATTTTGGTGATGCTTACTGTCAGGGATCATCTACAAAAAAGCAGGATCCTGCTTTTGTCTCGTTTTACTTGTCATTCCTCTTTAAATCTTAATCCAAAAACATCCCTCAGAAGTTCGCCCCTCTAAATCACTTTTTCCCCCCTCCTCTCTAATCCTAATTTGCACACAAGAGGATTGCTAAAGCGCTGCCTGCGCCAAAGGAAAGGGACCTAAGGGTCAGACGGGGTTATTGGGGAATAACCCTTCATCCAGTGTTAGGTAGGGACCGTCTGGATTAGTGATGCAAATGTCGTATATCTGATCAATGACTATAGGCCCAATCCAATGTCCCAGTCTCTTACCTTTTCATTTTCTGTTGGTGGATCATCACTCTGCCAAATATTTCCTTTAAATTATCCAGAGACACTTTAATTTTTAGACGGATAAGATCGAAATATTTCGTAAAAACATAAGACACTTTTATCACACACAGGAGTGTCTTACTCTTGCACTTTCTGCTGTAAATAAATCAAGTTTTACGCAAACAATTGACCTCACATAACAGAATATATATTTGTGTCTGCAGATCTTCCAAATAATAAAGTAAAATATCATCAGATCAAATTCTAATACTGTAACTGTAGATCTGGGAGAGCGGGTATGATAACCTACCCTTATGTTACCTGCATTGACCTGCAGGTGATTCCTTTTAAATAAAATAATACATAATACAAAATTGAAATCGCCGATTTTTGCAAATTTCTTGCGGGAGTTTGACTCCATCAGAAATGAAGCGACAGTTTTTTGTTTCTTTTTCTGACGTCCTGAGTAACAGTGTGTTTCAGGGTGATAAACATTGATTCAATCACATCTTTGTGAAACCGTGAATTACTTCCTCAAGAACAAACATTATTTTCTTTTGTCCTGGCCAAACAATTCGTCATCCAGAGAAACTATCTCTCAGTAAATCCCTAACAATCAGCTGCTGAGTTAGCTAGACTATCTTAAATAAACTTTTTTCTTTCTGGTCAGAAATTCAAGGGATCAGTGTTACACTTTTCCTATAGGATTAAACAGATCTTCCTTTGCTCTTGAATAGAGGCAGGGAAGCCACCGTTGGCCGGCCCTGAAGGCCCAGGGTGCCCTTTTGATCATCGCAGTCTCTCCTTGGTGCAATACTTCTGATTGGCCAGGGGAGTAAGAAGGGGGAAAATCTTTAATTAAGCAGATAATCTCTTGTTGGGACGAGAGCAGCTCCATTTCAGAGCCCCCTCCTTGAATCTCCTTGGAAGCCCTGGTGAAAGTTGCATTTGCTGGGAGCTCAGTTTCCTCTCCACCGCTAGACTGTCTGCAGGCTTTGGACGGGCTCTGAGTGACCGTCATCCCCCTTCACCTGTCAGGATGTTCATGCATTTGGAGGTTTTCTATTATATTTTCATTCTCCTGGCTCACATGAGGTCATACTGCTGCTGGTGAGTTATATTTATGATGAAATTGCATTTTGTCTTTTGTTTTTACAGATTATATTAATTTCCAAACATTATATTTTATGGCAGTAGACATACATGGATGCAAATATTTATTTATGTCAGTATAAAATTTGTTTATGAGCCCTAATTACTTAAATAATATTCAAAAAACCTATAAAATCACTTAATTGAACAATCTGGGAATTCAAAATAAGGGACTTAAATTAAACTTAAATTGGGGGTCTGCTTTTCCACAGAAATTGTAATTTTACTTATTCTAATAATAATTTTGCCAGTACAACTCTCCCATAAGGAGTATAATGACTAAATAATGACTTTATTAATGGTTAATGAATCATTAATTAATGTTTTATTGATCAGTTGTAAGAACAACTTTCTCTTTGATTGGTTACCATCTGAGACAAATAACCAGGTCCAGTTGCGTTCGATTTAATTTCCTTGAGATAACCATGACCTGGATGAATGAGAATATTCACAGGCTTATACCATCTGATCACTTATTATGATCTTTAGCAATGTACAAACACTCACAGCTGCAGATATGATGGCTTAAAACCCTTTTTTATGACTTACTTATATTGATAGTTGCAGACTTGATGGCTTATTAGAAAGCGACAGACCCACTAGCATTTAGAAATGGAGTAGTAACATTTAGAACTGTGTTCAATTTGGGAACCCCCCTTTTTTTTTTCCTTGATCGATTAGGCATTAGTGAATTATGTATTAACCAGTTGTAAATCCATGAATTATTTACAATCTCTTTATAACAAGTGCCTTGTTTAAAAATGATAACGTTTAACCTTTGACGCATCATCTGTACTTGCATGAATTGATCAACGTTGGTTGATATAAAAAAAAAAAAAAATTCATTATACTCTCTAAATTGTTTCCCACTTTGTTCACATCTTGATCCCGTTTTAAATGCGCGGCGGTTCGCCACATTTCTTAGATTTCTAGAAACGAAAAAAACAACAAAGACCCAAAGTCAGCAGTATTGTTCATTAAGGTTCGGTTACCTACCGGTGTCACAGTTTAGCATGTTACAAAATGCACTGATGAGAGATGTTAGCAGAGGAATTTGTGAAGGACACTGAGCTTCCTTGAGTGAATAAGCTGTCTCCTTTTCCAGGTCAGTGAATAATTTCTTGATGACTGGACCCAAGGTAAGCCAACTTTCTTTTGATCTTTTCTCACTGTGGTTTTTCCCAAAAGAAAGAGGGAGGAAAAACATGGTTTCTGTGTTTTTTTCCCCCCCCAATGTGCTTAATTCAGGTTGATCATCCTTGTGATGTCTTAACTGAAGTATATCGACAAGCTCTGGTACCTGTCTGTATGCACCAATGGCGCTTAATGATATATCAGTGATATTCCTCGCCCTTTGTGATTTTCTTTCCCCCCTCTGTACACTTGACCTTATTCAGCGGCTCTGTATATCACGGGTGAGAGAGGCGAGGGTAAGGTATTGCTGTAGTGGGTGGTCATCATTAGTGAGCCAGACCTCTGTGAATGAGGTGGTACTCCATTTCTCCAAAGGCCACTTGAGACATATTAGTTATATTAGCGTTCACACAGTCTGAACGAGTAGCAGAGCGGCGGGCGAAAGCCAAGGACAGAGCGTACTGGTTTAAGAGAGCTTAAAAATTCATTGTAATCACCATTCAGCTTATAATAATATTTGAGTGAATTATTATTGTTTTTATCCCCTAACAAACATTGTGTGTTATATACATCTCCAAAACATAAACGACTTATACATATATATGTAAGCCACTTTAAAATTGATGATAAATTTAAAACTTTTAAACCTCAATCGGCTCAGAAATGAACTTCTGTGAATATTAGTCATATCTGTTCAGGACTCACTGAACGCCTGCGCAACTTACACATGTAGAAGTCAGCCGCCAACCATCCACGGTTTGGTCATTGCGACTATTGTCTCTCTGTATCTGTCTGAGCTGTGTTCTGCGTTTCTATACCACTAATTGGGTTGAATTTAGGTTGGATGCAACCACCAAAACCAATTTCCATAATCTACTGTAAGGTAGCTCTATCAGAGTATCAAACCGCGCCTGATACTTCATCTCACTTTCTTAAATCATGTCGTCATTTTTGCTAGAAGACATTTTCCTTTCCTCTTCCTCTGTAGGCATACCTGATCTACTCCAGCAGTGTGGCTGCAGGAGCCCAGAGTGGCATAGAAGAGTGCAAATACCAGTTTGCATGGGACCGTTGGAATTGCCCAGAGAGAGCCCTGCAGTTGTCCACGCACAGCAGCCTGCGCAGCGGTGAGTCCAGACTCCACATGAAGGGACCAACCTCACTCAGTAGTTCTGGATGAGAAAGATTTTAACTGTGAACTCTCTCTGTTTGTTTCTCTGTTTGAGCCTTGTGTTCGCAATTCTGGTTTTCACAGGACAAAGAGACATATTTTGCAATTCTAAATTAGCTTCATTCAGAACTGGTTTCATTGTCCAAATAAGACAATGTTGACATATAACTACTTGAATTTACTGAAATCTGGGTGGTGTATAATGTCTTAATAGTTATACAATGATCTACATGATGTAAAAATGAGCCTGTCCGTCTTCAGCAAATCGGGAGACAGCATTCGTCCATGCCATCAGCTCCGCTGGCGTCATGTACACTTTAACCAGGAACTGCAGTCTCGGAGACTTTGACAACTGTGGCTGTGATGACAGCAGGAACGGACAACGAGGTAAGAGAAATACACCCATCTGCACATAAAGCAAAGGCAGTGTGAAGTAACTACTGACTTGATATGACGCAACACATGTTGAGGTGTAAATGGATCATGTAAACAGCAGTCATGCAGCAGAGTAAGTTCCCTTCTCTTTGTCTTCTAGGTGGTCATGGATGGCTCTGGGGTGGCTGCAGTGACAATGTTGGCTTTGGCGAAGCCATCTCCAAACAATTTGTTGATGCTTTGGAGACGGGACAGGATGCACGGGCAGCCATGAATCTCCATAATAATGAGGCTGGGCGCAAGGTACAGTGGATACTCTTAACTCCCTCCATCCACTTGGCAGTGAGAGATGAACCTCTAGTGTAGTAGTTAAGCTTAAACCATACAGTATTTATTTGTTGCATCCCACAAAAACAGGGTGGCAGCTTGGTTGATATTTTGGGAATCTCTCCTGGACCTCCGACTGATTGCACAGTGTAAAGCACCCTTTGAATCATTTTTCCCTTCTCAGAATTACACTGAGTGTGCCACCCAAGCATCCCTTTCACGTCGCTATAAGTGAGGTGCCACTCGTCCCCAATAATAACAGTGTGTTCGGTGTACCAGAAGGGCCTATTTACCAGTGCTGAATGCCCCTTATGACAATACCTCAACTCAAGAATCTCAGGATCACTGGTGCAAGCTTAATTAGAGATCCTGGGGAGCCAGACATTGCACAGCATTCTGTATTATGCCGCTTTTTAAAATAAGTGTTTAGTTTTATTCTTGCAATAAGGATCCCACATTTATGTTGGTCTTTGTTTAGCCCCAAGGGAGTCTGAGGGGACCACAGGCGTGCAGCTGAAGTGCTCTTTGTTTATGATGCCTTTGCTCCCCCCTGTTGCGCCCTAGGATCCCCATGGCACCTGGAGCATCATTGTAACAGAAAAAAATGGGGATAGAAAGAGAGAAAAACTCCTTTTTTCATTTCTCCACTCAATGGGACTCTCCATTGGGTCTTCTCACAGTAGAAAACATGTTGATAATGAACATGCTAAATAAATACTCCTATTTCTTCTGGAGGGACAATGGGACTCAATGTGAAACTTTGATTCAGCCTCACCTCAACAGAAAGTTCATCCCCTCCTTCACGGAAAGAAAATGTTCCTTTTCAACCGACAGCTGTTTTGTGTCGGGTAAAGTCAGGACAACAACAAAAAAAAAAAAAAAGGACCTTGAAGCTATCATTTCTTCTTTTTAGTGTATTCATCCTTTTTTTTTCAACTTTGCTAGAAAACCTTGAGAATACAATCAGTCAATTTGACAACACATCAATCAAGAGTCAATGGACTTCTTTCACACATTTATACCTAAACAGACAAATGTGCATATATGTGTGCATACTCACACCCACAGAATCGATTCCTTTATCATGACTCAGTTTTTGATTGGAAATTTAGAGAAAAACACAACACCTGTTTTAACTCTTCTCCATTTGTCTTATCTCCAGGCAGTGAAGGGGACCATGCAGAGGACATGCAAATGCCATGGAGTGTCTGGGAGCTGCACCACACAGACCTGCTGGCTGCAGCTGCCGGAGTTTAGAGAGGTGGGGAACTACTTGAAGGAGAAGTACCACAGGGCTCTGAAGGTGGATCTCCTCCGTGGAGCGGGGAACAGTGCGGCCAGCCGAGGGGCCATCGCTGAGACCTTTAATTCCATCTCACGCAAGGAGCTGGTCCACCTCGAAGACTCCCCCGATTACTGCTTAGAGAACCGTACTCTGGGCTTGCCAGGCACAGAGGGCCGCGAGTGCCTCAAGAAAGGCAAGAACTTGACCAAATGGGAGAAACGGAGCTGCAAGAGGTTATGCGGAGAGTGCGGGCTGGCTGTGGAGGAGCGCAAAGCTGAGATGGTGTCGAGCTGTAATTGTAAATTCCACTGGTGCTGCGCGGTGAAGTGTGAGCAGTGCAGAAAGACAGTGACCAAATACTTCTGTGTGAAGAAAGGAGGTCAGAGGGGAAGGAACGAGAGCGCTGGCAGCCGCCGCAAGAACCTCAGACTGAAGAAGAAGCACTGAGCAGCCTCATCACTTCTCCCAATGCTGTCATCATATTTGTACCACTGCACCTCCTGCCAACATCCAAACCGTCTGTGCATGTTCAGGGTGTGTGTATTTTAAAAAAAAAAAGAAAAAAAAAAGAAAAAAGCAGATTAAGACTGTCTTCATTGTCAGTTTTGTATTAATTAACAACAGTGGTATGTGCAGACAACAAACAAACGGAAAGAAAACCAACAACATATGATAGAGAAGACAAGAAGGAGAAGTTTTTACAACTTTTTAGATTTTTTGATTTTTGGTATAAATATATTTAAGATATATTTTTTATACATTTTGAAAAGTCACTGGGCATTTTTTCTCTGACTCTGACTTCAAAACTCTCCAAAACATGATTTATTTATTTTCATACAGACAAAAAAAAAAAAACAAAACATGAACAGTTATTAGTTTTTGACTATTGATCTGTGGCATAATTAACTAATAATAATAATTAATAAATCATTTGAAAGACCTTATAGGGTTGTATTTCCATGAATCTTAAAAAAGTTCAGCCCAGCAGCCATCTGTAAAAACATGAACTATCAGCGCCAAGCTTTGACTTTCTTTTACAAAGACACATTTTTAACATGTTAATGCTCTCAAGTCTTCTGGCTCGTCCTGACCTTTATGCTGCCCTCTCCATGTATTTAATTGTATATAAAATGATGCACTTTGTACTGTACATTGTTAATTTATTGCACATCATTTCCTAGTTTTGTTTTATTGTTAGTTGTCGTTGTGGTTTGTTTTCTATAAAAAAAATGTAATGAAAGAATAATAAATCCATCGTAATATCATTCAGTCTGAAGAAAGTGCTCATCCTTCCTTAACGCATTCTTTGTTACAGTAATACCTTATAGTTAAACACAAACGCACTCTTCACATTGTCAACATTGGGGTTATGATACTATGGGGCAAAGCGAGTCAGAATGGAAAACGCTTCAGCATACTCTTCTTCTATCATGCCTTTCTTAATTTCGCCTCAACAAATTCCCCCAGTTCTCTCCCTCATCATGGTAATCCTCAAAGAGCCCCTAACTCCCAAGTGCTTGGAAGTTTCTTTACTGTTTAATACTAGTTTAATTAACTTTGTCCAGACAGAGTAGAGCCCTGGGGGTGGAGGGCATGAGGCAAGTTGCCCTTAAAAATCATCCCGCCTCTAATTTTGTATGCTAATCTCCTTTTTCACGCCGCACCTCCTTAGGAGTGGGGGAAAGAAATGTTGGGAAAACTTTGGGTTGCCTGTGCAGGGCTTCCTGCGGCTGTTTTATTTCTGGGCCCACCTATTTGGATCCTTTCACTCCTCTAGGGCCTTCCTTTGCTCGATTTAACAATGAATGCAGAGCTAATCAGCTCTCTCGGAAATGCACCACTGTCGAGGAAGGTAATCCCTTCTTCTCTACTCTCAATGGGCTGTCGCCTTCTAAAGAACTTTGGGAAAAGGCTTTGCACAGATTCACACTGTTCACTCAAAAGAAGTTAGTTCAAGTATTGTGCCCAAACAAGTGGGTTTTATAAACACATGCTTGCCAGGATACTCACCCCACCTGCAAGTAAGAAGTTCCAGGCCTGGGCAGACTAGCACATGGCAGCCGAAGCCGAAACCCTTCAGACGAGATGGGACATGAAAGAGGAGATTAGAGGTCCCATTGAGAGGGGGGCGTTCATTTCTGCACCTTCCTCCTTTTACTCAATAAAGTGTCAAGGAAACACCTTGTTGACATCTTATTTACCAAATAATGATCATAATCAAAACTCCTCCCTCCTCTGATGACCCCTGTAAGGCCGGCTGGATTGCTCTGCCTGGCATGCAACAAAACCCTCTCACCAACAAAAGGACCAGCATACCAATGCGGCTCCTGTGGAAGTCCTTCAATATACTGTGACTGGGAATACAAGAGGCGCATCAAAATGTTCACTCGCAATATTTTAAAGGTACGGCGAAATTATGATTTTGGATTTAACAAAAGCCTTAACAAAGTCTCTTTAAATGAGACATAACGCAACGATGTTTGTTCTGTTAATTATATCTCTATATATTGCTGTCACACACAGATGTAATCACACACAAAAAAACAAAACTCAGTGACTCAGCAATCAATGCATGCGTGGGAAAGACACACAGAAAAATAACACACCTGTGATACTGTAGGCTTCAAGATCATTATGCATTATTACATCATTTTTACACAGTGTGGGAAAACACGGTGGCTGCTACATCCAGGTAGTTATTTCTCTCAGGTGATCATACCCAGCAGATTAGTACTTATATTGCACCAGAAAACTGTGATTATCAAATGATAAAAAAAAAAAAAGCGTTTCTTTCTCAATGAAATGTGTCTTCTCTGCAGGCTAGTTGTAGAAAAATGAATGACTAATATAGCCTGAATACTGCATTACCTGACATAAACCTCTTCAAATATTTGCAAACAACACACCCAGAAGGTTAAGGTAAAATGTATTATTAATGGCTGCAGAGGTGTGTTTCATTTGATACAATTCTACCTTCAGGGGGCGCTACAGTAACATTATAACCTGATTTCTAAGATTCTCTTTTCTTGAATTAAACGAAGAACTTGGTAGTTCTCCATGAATGTGCATGACATATTAAAGCATGTCAGCTATTGCCCCACCTTGTGGCCATTAGAAAAACACCACCATACTACTTATTGACAGCCATATCTCCTAAATGTTATATTTCATGGTAACCAAATTGCAGAATTTTTTAGTTTCACTATTTCATTCACAAGGTTGAGAACCACTGTTTTACTACACTATGTAGTTAATCACCTGAACAAGCACAGGCAACAAAAAACCTGAATCGCAGACTGATGAACCACCGTGCACTCACAATGAGGGGAAGGGAGATGAACTGAAGGATGCACACTTCATGATGGTGTGTGAAACAGCACATAATGTTGATCATGACTCAGACACACAACCTTTTCCCCCACCCAGAGAGTGACACGACCTCTGACCGAAGGGTCTGAACTTCCGTCTTCCAGGCCGGCCCTGCCATGTCCAATTTGCAATAACGCATGAGCACAAGGTGGCGGAGAGAGAGAGGCGACACCGCAGAGGAAGAGTGAGCTTTTAGGTGGATACTTTCTCACAGAGCTTGAATAATCTGTTTCTGTAGAAATGTAGGGGCTAATTGGTAGAAATGTTGCACTGGCGTCAATAAAAGCGTCAAAAAGCATTCTTGGTTTTGGTTCAATGTGGTACCTGTTCACGCCTTTATCTGCTTTTGTGGCTCTATAAAATAACACTTTTGACATATGAATGATTATAAATACCTTGAGGGGTCAGATGTCTCTCAGGTAGCAAGTGATAACGCAATCAGTGAAAATGGAAAAAAAAAAGTACTTGCAATGCTTCAGAGCATCCCTGACTAATAGGATTTAGGGCTTAGGGGTTTTAGACCTGCAACACCTAGAGGGGCGAGGGTCAGTATGAATGTGAGGGAAAGCCAACACAGATGAGGACAGATGAGTGTGCTCTTAAAGTGGTTAACAAAAATCAGTTGAATCCAGTTATCTGGATTCTATCATTATGTTAACTGGCAATTAATGCATTAGCTATAAATTTGGGATTTTTTATTTTTATTTTACTTTAAAATTATAACAGCATGTTTGCAGGAGGTGATACTGTTTTATGTTGAGTGTAACTCCTCAGAGAGTCTTTGTTTTGACAGCAGTCCATCTGCTGTGGAGAAGAGCAGTGGTGTATGTGTTTGTTGATATCAGCAGGATTGAGATACAAGCTTCTTGGGGGATCACCAGGGTGGTCAATCTCCCAGCCCTGGGTATCTGCAAAGAATGGGGAGGAGAGGAGCATCAGAGGGATCAGCTCAGCTCAGCTCACTGATCTGCACAGGAAACACAGAGCATGGGAACCCACCAGGGAGCCTAAAGTAGTCCCTGGGCTGGAAACCTGCTGATGAAGCCTAACTCAAGAGAAAACATCGAGTTTTGCAGAAGTTTCAGGGAATGCTTTTGTTCATTTGGGCTAAATCCGTGGCTTTAAAGAGTTGTCACAAAACATTTTAAAATTCAGAACAACAATGATCAAAGTCATTGATAAGATTTGCTCCATCTAGTTCAATACCAGTCTGACATTGATAAAACAGAGCGAGGCTCCATCAGCTGATCTGAGCAAGGTACAGTGTGCACTGCTGTCTGCTTCCTCATGAAGAATGATCACCCGGTGATCAATACAGTAATGCTGAGGCTACAGTGACCATAGTTAAAGATTAACTCAGGATTTCAAAAATGTTTGCTCAACCCTTCATTACCATATATTCCCCTTCAGTGAAAGAAAGACAAATTATGAATCTGTCAAATGAAACATATGTGTCTGGTATTGTATATAATACAGCATAGATGTTGTGACTATAGTGAAAGCGTGCTGCTGTAAAGGTGTGGTTCAGTTTATCAATATTTTACAGATTTTATTATTGCTCTCTGGGGTTGTTTTATCTGCTTTCGAGAGATTTTAAATTTATCTAGGCTCTAGATCGCTGTGTCCATTGATAGGGATGTCCCAATTGACCATAACAAGGTCATTAACATTTACAAACTCATGACCGCAAGAATTCTGCTTTGATTTCACCAATCTTGCTTCTTGCTCCCCTGTCAAGGTTGCTCAAAACAGCTAATTTTCAAAAATAAACATTTAAAACGTTGCCTATTCGAAATCCTTTTTTTAAATACAGATGTAGAGTCACCCTTTAAAATGTTAATCTTAATTGGGGATTTAGCTTTTTTTTTAATTTTTTTTTTTTACCAAACATGCATTGTTCTTTGCTGATCGTAGCCCATTGAACGTCTCAGGTGTCCATGGCAGGAATTTCATTGGGGCCACGAGTGCAGCTGGCATCACCAAAAAAGAAGCCAAACAGTCATCCATATGCTCTAAGGAACCCCAAAAACATACACTGCAACACGCCTGACCCCTGAAATACCAGGCCTGCAAGTGCCTGAATCCACCACTGCTCCCACTCCACTACATGAGGGAAATATTTACTATTTACTTTTACTTTTCCATATTTTATATGTAAAACATGCAGTCTTTTATACATGTAACATATGTGCATTATTATATCTTAGACTGTTAAACAGTCTAAGGTGTTAAAACCAGCTCTACCATCAATCTTGCTGACAACATGTACTTTTAATTAGGTTTTGAATGCAGGTATTATTATTAATATCTGAGGACTTCTTCCACCATTGAACATATTACTATAATTATTCCAGTGATTAATTAAAAACGGCAGGAGAAGCAAGTACAATGACGCCCTCTAGTGGTAAAGAAACTATATTACAACACCAGCAGGTGGTCAGCCAGAGCAGCAGGTGTCGCTGTTTTATATTCTGAGTTTAAAAATAACCGAGTGTTTCCTTGACTTGAGTTGGTTGGTGTCGTTTGTTTTCTGGCTGTCAACACAGTGTGTAAACACCCATACGGAACAGACCCGGAGAGCAGGGCGGCTGGCGGCAGGACCGCGCAGATTTTCCTTATTAAATTAATAACTGTGAATGTATACGCTTGTATAATATCCCCGCCGCTGACTCTGCCGCCTAACAGAGTGGTGTCCAGACAGGGAAGCCTGCTTGTCTCGCTGTAAAGAGGACGGAGGCAGCTTGTCGACGGCCATGGCTGCAGCGACCGTTGTGGAGGCTGATCGGGCGGCAAGCGAAGGCGCTGCTTTCTCCGGCGTACAGGACCGGGGCTGGGATGAGTCCCAGCTGCGGAAATACACCTTCACAACTAAACCCATCCCCAGACTGTCTCACACGGACCCCAGAGCTGAGATGCTAATAAACAACGAGGTAAAACTTTACTTGACCTGTCAGTTCAGGAGATAGCAGAGCTTTTTTTTATGTCAAGAGCAGCAAATGTGCATCTGCACCACAAACCAACAGTTTGACTCCTAAAGCTCTAAAAACACTCATCAGTCTGTATTATGTCATTAATGTAATGTAATGTAATGTAAAGGGAAAGTGCATAGATATCATTTAGGTGTAATTTGAGTGACACGTCATTGGAAATATATATTCACAGATTTAACTCCCCTTTTTCTAAATGTGTGTCAGTGAAGTATTTGTGGTTATTTAGAAATAATAACATAACATACAATAATAAAACTGGAAAAGCCCATTTGGACACTAGTATAAGGTCCATTCAGTCAGTGGTGTAACATCAGGTGGTCTGGTGGGAAACACTGATTGCTGCTTGATCAGAAATGCATCATGCAAAGGGAGTGAGAGTTAAAAACATATGGAGAGCAGAGCATTATATACATCTGTATGTCTAATAGCCTCCTGTATGCATAATGTAATGACATCTCTGAGTGATATATATATTTCTTTGAAAGCAGTTAACTTCTCCCTAAACAGATGCATCATTCCTTTCATTAATTCATTTATATTATTCAGTGCTGATGTCAGCTGTCATCTTTCCAAGGAAGGTTATAACCTTTTCATGATTCAACATTGGGAACATGCACATGGCTGTCGTGTCAGTGAATGACTGTGGTGTTTGTTTTGTGCATATATCAGTGGAAGTGACACCTGACTTACTGCATCATAAAAGGTTCAAATTTAGTCTTATCTATAAAAAAAAAGCTTTATGTGATCATAATAAACATGAGTCAAACATGATGTCTTCAAGGAACTGTGATGGTTGACTCATGATAAAACATTATACGAATTTATAGCGTTACAAGTATCTTCAGGGCATTTTCTGGTTAGAATAAAACATCTGCTTGTTGCGATTCACAGAGAACAGGATCGCGTGCTGCTGCTGTACAGACCATTTACACCAACAAGAAAATGCACAGGCATAGTATGTGTTTCCATAAAAGGAACCTATTGTCTTCAATAATGCTTATTCATGCATTAATGTTGCTAACTAATAGAAACACGCCCTTAAAGATTTACTTAAGCGTGTCTCTTAAGAAGGTTCTGCAGCCGCAGAATTTAATCTTTCTCTTTTATTAAAATCTATATTGTCATTATTACTGTACACAGGAAGAGAAATGTGTCGTCTCTGATGCTTCTCAAGTTCAACAGAGTTCCCGGTGTCCGCTGAGCTCCTTAGTCCACACTAAGATAGTTTGCACTAAAACGTCTGGAGGGGAAAAAAAAAAAAGTTGATGAGAGAAACTGGTGTGTGAACTGGAATATGTAGAAAAAAAAAGATTATTCATGCTATCAAGCTTTTGCATGATAATCAATCAATAAACTAATCAATTAATCTATAAAATGTTAGAAAATAATAATAATAATAAAAAGCCCATTGTCTGATTCATTAAAGAAACCCAAAGATATAGACTTTACACTGATATAAAACAGTAAATATGTAGCAGCTGCTGTAAATACACCATGTTTGACATGTCAGCTTGAAGAATGAATCAGACAGTTAAGTAACTATGAACATTGTTCTCTGATAATCAATTTATTAATTTATGGACTAATTGTTTCAGCTCTAAAAAAAGAAAGTTATGATGATCAGTCAAGATGTAAAAGAGTAACGGTGTACATTTAGACCATGATGTTTTCCTGGTGGCACTAATATACTGATGAAAGATTAACACCTGTTCATTTATGCTTCATATGTCCTTTCATTCACTAATTTGCACTGTTGCATATTATAATTTAAAACTACGAGCTCATGTTGTCTGATTACATTACTCTGATTAACACATTCATGCTTCATCCTGCACACAAGCTGCCTGTATTTGCTCACATTTAGTCTCTTCCAGTTCTTTTCATGTTACCTTATAACTGACACCCAGCGCTCTTCTTCGTGTCTTTTCCTGAAACTCAGGCAAACTGCCAAAGACATAAGCGCGCGTCCGAGATGCGCGTAGAAGCACCCATGTGTCCAAATATGGCGTTTCCATACTGCTCTGTACGTTAACGGTTACATAGCATCCACAGTAGAGTAACTGTGCAAGTCAACGTAGGAACCATGTTTGTCTGTATTATTTAAAACACAATTAACGTGAAAACAAGCGATGTGTTTGTAGACACCTGCAGAGAAACACAAAGACACACAAGCAGCAGCAACTTTAAAGCAATGGGTTGCTACATTTAAAACACATTAAAGTTAGTCGACGGCGTTGTTGTTGTTGTTGTTGTTTGTCCCCCCTGCATCATTTAAACTCTTCGCGGCCGCAGACTCCTGCTGCTCTCCGGCAAAAGTGAAACCGATCCCCGGTGCACAGGCAGCGGGAGCGCGCACACCGGACTACGTTCAGTTCGTCACGTAGACCTCGCAGCTCAGTGTAACACACACACACACACACACACACACACACACACACACACACACACACACACACTGCGCGGCTGTGTGTTGGGATTCATGTCCCTTTTTTGTAAAAAAGAAAAGGTTATTCAAGACAGAAATATAAATACCACACAACCAAGAGGATATTTCTGCAGCATCTGTAAACAACAAAATGATAAGAATAAAACGTCTTAAATATATCGCCTCTCTATGAAGTGCAGTAATAGGAACAGATGCATGAATAAAACTATTAATTGCAGCTTCATGCAGCACATGCAACAAAAACACAAATCCTGCTGTATTTTCATTTCATCTTTTATAATTAAAATACAAAAATATAACCAAACTTTAAAATAAGTAAGGACAACAAGTTTTGCAATGATTATTCACATTATTCCTTTGGGAAGGTCTTGCTTGTTTTTACACGTGTATTGGTTTTACTTGAGATGAACATCATAAATGTTTTTCACATTGTTGTATTGAAATGTCTTTTATCTGTTTTCAGGAACCGGTGGTTTTAACAGACACGAACCTCGTCTATCCAGCTCTCAAATGGGACATTGCGTATCTTCAGGAGAACATTGGAAATGGAGACTTCTCTGTTTACATCGCCGAAAACCACAAGTTCCTCTACTATGATGAGAAAAAAATGTCCAACTTTGAGAACTTTGTCCCCAAGTCACAGCGAATGGAAATGAAATTCTCCGAATTTGTCGAGACGATGCATAAAACGGAGGAAATGGGAGGGGAAGAGAGGTAAGATTTATTATGAGGACAGTTTAGCTTGACTTCTGCACCGCCACAGGAATATAAGGTAAGCTGACAGTGATGGCTGTTTTCTCTTATGAAATGTAATGCGTTACTGGAAAGTGGAGCAAATGACTAAGCAGTTCGGCAGAAGCTTATTCCTGTGACCTGTGTGCAGCCAGACTGCAGACACACACACACACACACACACACACACACACACACATACGCACAGATCACTTATTAAAGTGAACACACTGTTTGACTTGCTGATACTCACAATAGCAGTTATCTATATGGATTTACACTGTCAACTTCCCTCAATGTCATACTGTTCTTTAATGGTTAAAGGAGGTGAAGTGTACTGAAATAGAAGTGACTGCTAAAAAAAGCTTCTGTCCTGCAGACACACTTCTTGCACTTTTGAAGGTTTGCTGCATTGCGTTCTTGTGTAAACAAAGCAGCTCATACATCTTGCATTTCTTAAGGGTGTATCTACAGCAGACCCTCAATGACACGGTAGGAAAGAAGATTGTTGTTGACTTCCTTGGTTTCAACTGGAACTGGATCAACAAGCAGCAAGCCAAGAGAAACTGGGGACAGCTGACATCCAACCTGCTGCTCATTGGCATGGAGGGTAAGTGCGAACAGTAGGTCATGTAGTTTTTGAGGTAAAATGTAGGATGATATACCTCCAAGGCTAACCTGTTTCAAGTCATCTATTTCATTAAAAATGTTTTTGCTTTTTTTTTCTGATGTTTTTTTTTTTTTCGCACATCACATGTTGTATTAATATTGTCTCACCACAGGGAATGTGACACCAGCACATTACGATGAGCAGCAGAACTTTTTTGCACAGATTAAAGGCCACAAGCGATGCATCCTCTTCCCCCCAGACCAATTTGAGTGTCTCTATCCATACCCTGTGCATCACCCCTGTGACAGGCAGAGTCAGGTAAAAAGGTTAAAAAAAGTTCACTTAGATTTTATAAGGCTGTTTGTGGTTGTCTATTCAGTTCAGTGACTATTATCTAGAACAGTGGAGATAAGCTCTCAGAAACAGGATATCTCCTCCTAAGACATAATAAAAGGCCGTCTACGCGGTAAACACAACTTGTAGTGTGTCAAAGACAAATTTCAAAGTTGTTACATTATTCTAAAGTAAGGTTTTCTCAATTTTAAGTAGCACACATAGAGGGTTTTAAAACATGTCAGAAAAACAAAGTGAGGGGAAAGAAATGTCTTTTATTGTATATATGAATACAGGTGAATGAAATACTGTAATGTTAATGTTGTGTAATTAATGCATTTTTTTTTTTAATTCATAGGTTAATTTTGATAACCCTGACTACGTGAAGTTTCCCAATTTTAAAAATATTGTTGGCTATGAGACGGTTGTAGGCCCAGGAGATGTGCTCTACATCCCCATGTATTGGTAAGAACTACATCTGTATGGCGTGTCTGTCTATTTACTAAAAATCAGGCATTGAGCTGTTGGATGCACTGCCAGCTGATACATTTTTATTTTCTTAGCATTTGCTAAACATGCTGTTTGAAAAGCACTAGTGTTTTTATTTTTTATTATTGATCTACTTGCTGCTTATCACACTATTTGTCAGTAGTTTCTCCAACAATATCCTGCTTGCACTTATGATGTTAACATTAAATAATAATAGGCAGGTTGATGGCAGTCAGCCAGAGTTGGATGAATTTAGTTATTTGTATTTTTCCTCTTCTTTTTTCAGGTGGCATCACATTGAATCACTGTTGAACGGTGGAGTGACAATCACTGTAAACTTCTGGTACAAAGTATGTGCTTTTAAATCACTAGAACTTTATTTACTGTAACATTTGCCACTACACATTTCTGCACTTCTTCATAATCCCTAACCAATTTGACTCATCCGTCTAGGGCGCCCCCACACCCAAGAGGATAGAATATCCTCTGAGAGCTCATCAGAAGGTGGCCATCATGAGAAATATTGAGAAGATGCTGGGAGAAGCACTCGGAGACCCACATGAAGTAAAAACACTTTATATCCTCCTCACTATGTAGACGTGTTCCTTTCATCAGTGTACTGATGGCAGAAGTTGCACATGAATGTCGGACTGCCAGTTTCTAGAACATCAAATCAGATCCACATTTAGGTCACTTGTTGCATTGAAATCCCAGGGGCATGCTGACCTTTCCAGCAACCCAGTTACTGTGAATAGTTATGGCTTACCTGATTTTAGTTCAAATACAAGATACTGTATATGCAGCATGAAGGAATAAGAGTAAAACAATGTAATGTCTGACATCATGAAGAACTTTATTCTAACCTAGAATCCTTTTTTTTCTGTGTAGGTCGGACCTTTACTGCAAACTATGATCAAGGGGCGATATGACCAGGATCTCAGTTAGAGCTCCTCACTTAAAAAACTGTTCACTAGACTGCTTCAGAAACTGTATGCGTGTGAAAGTGAGGCTGCTACGTGTGTAATATGCATCCTGCCTGTGGAGCTACATATCACTGCATGGCAATAAGTGGTCATCTTGAAACCATCCTGCTTCAGCCACCTCCGAGTGCCAACGGTCACGGCAAACACAACAATGACAGAAAAAAAAAAACATTCGACTCGCTCATGGGAATTTGCTCTACTTTAAAAAGGTATATTTCCCTTCGTCTATGAAGAGAAAACCTCCATGTGATTTAAGCCCAGATGTATTTGTGATTTGTGTCAATCAGTGTTTGCACAACATACTCATAATTGAAGCTTATGGGTATTTAGGTTTGTGTTTGTTCACCCTGTCAGTAAAAGTTGTCTGAGATTGGTACCTTTAGAGCAGCCTAATGTTTAGACTGCTAATTGATATATATATACATATATATCATATATATCATATATATCAGTTGAATACTGGTCATTTATACGTAATAATATAGTGATTACTAAATGTGACCACACTGAATTCTCTATCTTTGTCACAAAGACAATTATACGACTGATTTTGTTACCTCTAACAATGACAGGTTATTCAGGTGTTTTTGGAATATTTGTGATCTGCATTATCGCTACTCATAATGCAGGGGGAGTGGTCAGCAGGTGTATTCAATTTCAAAAAGGCAGCATAGGCACAGTAATGAAACATAGACATACAGTGATTAATAACAGTGATAAAATATGATTTTTAAAAAAATATGCGTGGGTGTAAAAGAAGGGCTCAGATATTCAGCTCAAGGTGCTTGCAGCTGAATTATTTTAGCCGAGTGATTGCTTTGTATTTTTATTTATGCTCTTGTGTGTGTATATTTCAAGGAATTTAATGCACTGCATACCAGTGATGAGTGAGGGAAAAGTAAAAAATAAATTACTGCAATTTTAGTTGCGAATACACTTACCTTTATAAGAATACAAATAAAATACCATAAATTACTAGTACGATATGGCAAAACAAACAAGATTATTTACAGGTGATATTTTCTTGGGAATATGATGGTTACAATTGTTATGAGTGGTTTAAGTGAACTGCTTAAGTGGTAGATTTATGTTGAAACGTTTAAATTAACTGTATTGACTGAACATCTGCTGGATTGTAGCTTAAGCATCAGCCATTCCAGGGCAACGTAATGTACCATGTAGCGGTCAGGTCTGAAGTTGCATGTTAAGCTTTATATTTCTAGCTGGTTCGTGCATTATACTGCTACGATATAATTAATTCAATATGCTGCAATAGGTGCAGTAGAACTGAGCTACAATTAAGCTGCAATGTGTATATAAAAGTCTAATTCCAGTTGAAAACATGCACTTGTTCTTTTGATTATAATGTAGGTTAATAATTCTCAGAAATGCACTTATTTCTACTTTCATGCAGCCATATTTTGAAGACCTTAAAGTGTGAGGGAGAGTTTGAAAGATTGCTGTTGCTGTGCAAGTTTTAAGATCGCTCTCGAATTGTTGTAAAAAAAAAAAAATGTAAAAAAACAAAAGAAAAGGATACGTGCCAAACCAACATACGAACCTGTAGATGGTATCTCCATATTCAGAGAGCATTATTTGCCTGTCAAATTAGATGAATCATTAAGCGGTGAACTATAAAATACAAATATCTAAGCACTTAATTTAGCAGGTATATACAGTTTCTGAAGAGTCATGTTGTATCTGTTAAGGTTCAGCCTTCAAATTGCTCGTTATGTTCATATCTGTTTTTTACAATTTGGATCAGTGCTACTTCTATAAAAATGATTGACCTGACATAAGATGTTTCATCTCTCTCTCTATTGCTATGTTAACATTGTTTACTCTATGTGCCTTGCTTAACAATAGCATGGCATTAATTTTTAAATTTTATTTTATGGTCAAAATGTTTTTCAGTCTGGCATTAAACAACTTTAAAGGTGGGACTGGGGGTTCATAGAGATAGAGGCGTGTTTTTACTGATGGATGCTGATGTTTTTTTTTGTTTTGAACATAGAGTGTGTGTTCTCCTTGTTTCTCTAATTAAAGTTTGTTTGCAAAGTTTTGCTTAGAGTTATGAATGATGAAGGTGATCCAGTTTTGATGCTTTTCAAACTGTATCTTATATAACATGGCTAAATAAATCCAAGGGAACATTGTGAAGGGTAGTCTACAAAAATTAGTATTTATTTACTATAAATTGTGCGCCAGCGTTTTCTCAAAGCGAGGGGTTAAAACTCAGTTGTGACTAAACAGCTTCAGTAAATCCATTCCATGCTCTACACAGTAACACCATCATAATAATTAAAGACGACATTGCTGCTGATAATGATCAGTATCTTTTCAACACTATTGTGTTACACCTACACTCAGGAAAATGATATACCACCAATTAAAACACATCTGCTTATAATAAATGGTCGCAGAAATTATCACAAAAAAACAAAACAAAACAGTATATATTCGTAAAAAAACCAGAAACCCTGACCAACACATTTATCCTAATGTACAATTAACAAAAATAAAATAAGATTCCAATCAAAATTTTACAAGCAACTGTCACAAGTGAAGCAAAATTCACAAAACACAGATGAGATTTAAAGGAGTTGTAATAGAGGACCACCTTCGATAACATGAGGTAAACAGACCCTGAAAGCACACAACAGTCGCAATAAACACATGATTGGACATATTCCAAATCTAAACATCTATATCAAAAATAAAGACAATGCTGTTTGAATGAACATTAAAATCAAGTCCTCCAGCAGCACGTCTCAGTTATCATTTAGAGGGGAGTCACAGTCCTCAGTTATGCCAATAATTTACAGCGCTGTAACAGTTTGTGCTCGCCTTGAGGTTTGAGTTTAGAAAATTAATTACCAGTGAATCTGATGGTTATTCCATATTTTCCATTATAATTGAGTGATAACATGATATTTGAGGTTTGTAAAAAATAAATGCACCGCTTGTTTAATCATAGGTTAGTTGTGTCACTAACAAATATTAAACATTTGCTCTTAAACTGCTCAGGTCTTGTAGGTCACAGCAACAAACTGTCAAATCTCACTTTTGGATGGCTTCAGGTCAAAAATTTTGTTTTGTTTTAGAAGTTATAAACACACATAATTTCTTAGTGTAAAACTTTGGACAATTCAAGGTGGTACTTGACTGCCTTCAATACAAACCCTGCTTCATTACTGAGATAACTGGATAATTTTACCAAAATCCAGAAACCCTTCAAATCAGTAAGTCTAATAAAATAGAAAATTCAATTAAATTATCCAAATACAATGACTGAGTAAACCTGCCTCCTAACATTCAGAACTACACATACTGGTCTCATCTTTGTAAGTTAACAATACAAGAAAAAAAAAGCAGAACTTTTATGGCACAACCAGGGAATGGCACATGTGAAACCCTTAGGTTAGCATCCGCTGTACAAATGTTCATGAAATTTCCAGTTTTGTTTAAAAACCATTTTGCAGCACAACAAATTGTCCAAAAACACAAGGCTTGAACAAACATTTTCACAGCACTGAATTCCCGTGAGACCTAAAAATAAATCTTTCTAAAAATGAAATTGGCATCGATGATTTTACATGTTGCATATAAAAAGCAGTTGAGACTTGTTATATCCAGAGGAAAGTCTAAAGCACCACTAGAACTTATTAACAAAAATATAGATTCATTCCTACATCATGTCATAAATATGAATCCATATTGTAAGTTAAGAATATACAAAAGAAAGAGACAATTAAAAAGGTTTAAAAAAAAAAAAAAAGTCTGTCAGTGCAACATCAGACCTGCTGAGATGACATAAAGTAGATAGGTTGGGCTGTTACACAAACACAAGTTACAACATTCCCACCAAAATATCACAAAAATCCAAAAGCTCCACAAAGAAAATCAACAGAGAAGTAACTGAAACACTGTCATTAAATGTTTTAACCAAGGCAGATAACGGTAGCTATATTTCAAAAATAAATAAGCCACTGACTAACATCATTAACAAATATCTTCCTTTGTTTAGGAAATGTCTAATAAATTCAGGCTAAACCAACTTAATAATAAATTAATAAAAATAATGTAAACAATATTGTCAGTAGCTGCTCTTACAGTATTGTGCTTGTCATCAATGGAATCGATACTTTCGTGCGGGCTTGAGGTTGACGTACGTCTTCTTCATGTCCTCGGTTTCATTTGTCTTCACAATTTGATATCGCTCTCCCTTTGTGGTCACCACCTGGTTACCGTGGTACCGGACTAGCTTCTTTGGAGCCTGCAGAAATTACGACGGAATACATGAAAAAAAAATTCAACGAGCTATTATTTGTGAACATAGTGATAAACTACAGTGAGAATATAAAAAGGGACTTACATCTTTGGGGGCGACAGGTCGGTGTGTTTTTTTATCATCTTCCCTGTCGACCAGCATGTACCTATGAAGATGAACCACAGCCATGAACAAGGCAGCTAAGAGGTGAGGGCAGTTCTGCTCTTTTCAGAGTAATAGCTTTCTTACTTACTTCTCAAGGATGCTTTCTTTAAGTTTGTGGTCGGCCAGTGAGGAAATACTCTTCCCGTGATTTACCTGAGGCAACAGAATAGATGTGTTATTTCCAAGTGGCAACATATGCTTTCAAACCACACTTCTAACATACACAAAGACAAAGACATGGCACTGTCTGTATATTGATGAGACTCACATTAAGAGGAGTGGGGCTGAGTTGGACATCGCCCTCTATAATAAGGCGCACAGCTTCCTCCATGTCTCCTTTGGCAATAGACAGGGCACTGCGGGCCTCAGACAGACTACACTTGGGAAACATCTCCAGCAGGTGCTGCTCCTGGGCCTCCCACTCAGACACCGGCACCTGGAAAAATAGACATTTCATTATGAAAAGAAAAGAAAAGAAAACAATGTGCTGATGTGTTCTTAAATGATTACCTTGGCAGTGGCGCCCTCTGTCTGTGTTTTAAGGCACTGCGTTTCTCTCCCTGGTGGGGATGCACTGGGCAGGGTGGTGAGTTTCAGTGAAGTCTCATCCGTCTTTTCCTTAGGTACACTGTTTTCTTCGTCAGCTAAAACGAAAACAAACAAATCATCTTCAACACACTGGAGCATAACTGTTAGGCTGGTGTCCCCCTTCTGATATGAACGTCCAACAAAGTTAATGACTCCTTTGGCAACATTATGAAACATTTTGAAAATGATAGACCCACTTGGAAAAGGTAAAACTGCCATAATACTGTAAGAAATAATATTAAAAGCACTACCTGTGGTCCGAGCTGTGGCTAGTTTTGAAGCCAGGCTGAACATCATTTCACAGACTTTGACACTGCAAAAAAAAAAAAAAAAAAAAAATCTAAATCCTTAGTAAGGAGCCAGCATAAAGCAGAATGGAGAGACTGTAGGTCTGTTTACCTGTCAATTTCAGCAAAGCCAGGTATGTAGGCTTCTAGCATCTCTGCAAAGACCTCCACATCAAAGTTCTCCTCAACGCTCTGCTGGGAACCAAGATCCTCCAGAACTCCAGTGATGTAAGACAGAAGAACGTCATCCAGGGTGCTGCATTTGTAAGAAAAAGGTTAAGTAAAAGTGATTTAACAAGTGCTGTATGTATGAATGCACACACACACACACACACACACACACACACACACACACACACACACACACACACAAACACTGGGTTATTAAAACTTTTCTTTTTTACCTGAGATCAGCATCAGGAATATAAGTCTGAATAAATTCGTGCAGCGCACTGTGGATGATTTTCTGGAGGTCCATTGCGTTCTCCTTTCTGTACAGCAAGTTAGAGTGAAGTTACTGTAGCACTAGTTAACAGCAGATGGCCAAGACAGTTATAAACAATACACCTCAAATAACCAAACACGACAGTTGACATGTATTTACCAAATATAGCACAGCTTCAGAGCAGACTCGGACGAAGAGGTTACAAAAGCATGTAGTAGGAAAAGCCTGCTGGCGCTGCACCAGTGGCGGTCAGTTTATTTACGTACGACCTCACACTGCATGGATTTATCACTCCGTCCGTAAACTTTGTGATATATTCGTCTCAACGAAGAAGCCTGAATGCAACAATAACTGAGAGGAATCCACTAAACGCATTCATTAAACAAAGTAAGTTCACTGATATTAACTTTTCTCTAATGTAAAACAGTATTATAAACTTGCTAACGTTAGCATTTCACTTACTCGGGCAGAAATTAGCAGCCAGTGGTTGATGTTAGCGTTAAATATCAACGCTATAGGGGGAAAAAAGCTATCATAAGCTAACGTGTTAGCATCGATAGTTAGCTTATTTCTTTTCCCACTGTTAAATTTTCTCAACAATATCAGCGTCTGTTCATTAATCAATCAATTCATTCTCTAACGTTAGCTGACATAACGGTAGGCTGTTAGCTAACTAGCTAAGTGTTGTTTTGTTAGCTAACAACAACTGTTAGCTAATGGCTAACGCGTAAAATCAAACAAACCTAAATTATTTCTTTTACGTCGGAACGACCCTAAATAGAAAACACTTACTTTGACACAAACTATCCAATTATGGGGGCATGAAGATGTAAGTTTTCCCCAGATGTATTAGGGGGAGGCTGGTCAGTGCAGTGGTTAAAGGCTTTTTCTATCCCTGCTGCTTGCTAACCCGCACGATTCAAAACATTAGCACGTCATTTCCTCTGAAACAGGTCTGGTAAATACAGCCCCACTACTTTGTTTTACTCTCTTTTTTTGTTTGTCTTTTAAAACTAAACAAGTTCTTAATAAATCTGTTTGACAAGAACCGTGACACTGTTTGCACAAAGACTGTCCACCTCAATAAATAAATTCATATATAACTATCAGTCTTTATAGTTTGAGTACTTGGTAAAGAAGCTAGTTTGCACAGACTGTCTCAGTAGGCTGTTTTCAGCATAGTGCATGTGTCAAATATAGTAAAAATAAAGGAAATTGAGGGAATGACAAAGTGCTAAGAGAGTTAAATGCAGCCTGTCTATAGTTAACTATATAATATATGCTTTTGAATAATTTAAATTAGAATTTGGACAAGTGTTTATTTTATTTGAACAATAGCATTTCATATTTGCTAAAGTTTTTTTTAAGCTATTATACACACACACAGTTTAGAATGGATTAATCATCAAACACACACACACACACACACACACACACTAATCTAAAACTGTTCAAGCTCATATTAACCCTCTTATGTAAAATCATTTTCATGTATTCCAGCTGTTATCGAACATAAAACATAGATGTTTAGAAATTATTTAGCTAACATGTTTGCTTAAGGCTTTCTAATAAATAAATGTGAGGCTTTCTGTGACCCATCTTTGGTTCCTGACTCAGTGTGGGTCTAGCCTACATTAGGCCAGTAAATAGTCTACTCTCACTTGGACATTATCTTATATCTTTTGCTGGATCCATACATAGTTGATGATCAAGGTGTTATCTGAGGCTGCATCAATGATGTCATCAGATCCTGCTCTCAGTTACCTCCGCCTGTGTTGGTATTATAGCAGATATGTACTTGTTAATCATTAATGTCCATTCAATTGTTTCCTTGCTCTCCTGGCAGTATCTCTTGCCGGCTGTAGTATTTCATCGGGAAATATGGTACACGCTACAGATAAAACAAGCAAGAACAATTCTTAACTTGGCTGAACTCAGTTTCAACTCTGAGCTCATGGCTAGACAGGTGGGGCTGAGGTAGTGAGGGAGAGCATCTTGTTTTTCTCAGCGTATCCTTGGCTGTCATTGGGCAGAATCTCAAGCCACTAACACACACTAACAAATACACACACATATACTCAGAGCTTCACTACACATTTATGCATAAAAGTGTACAATCTCAAACCTCAGGCAACATTTGCTTGCACTTTTACATAAGTGAAATCTTCACTGTAGTGTTACGTCACGTTTAGCCCCCCCCCAAAAAAACAACAACAAATGATCTTGAAGTCACCCATGCAGCTCAAACTATGTTTCCCCTATAGAGAAATAAATAATAAATACATAAATATAAATATTAAGTCATGCTGACAGACCTATTAGAGGTGAAATAAAACATATGTGGACACAAGGTGGCAGCATTGAGTTATTAGTGATAACAAGGGAGTCATCCATCCACTTTCTGGAGAGATGGTTTCCTCCTGAAAGGTGCAAGTAAAAAAAAAAAGATATATTTTAATATTAACAGAGATTAATTAAGATGATATGCTCATATTATCATTTTGAAATAAAATAGACCTAATTATTTTGTGACAAAACAACACAAAAGTTTGAAGAAAAGTTCATCAGTACGGAAGCAATGTTAGTGCACTCGAATATTGTTAGTTATGTTATTTATGTTTTGTTTTTTGTTTTTTTAATTTGCTTCATAAGCAAGAGCCTCTAATTTTTGTATATGCTGCCTGGGGCTAAGCAGTTTGTGTAAAATTATGTACTTGTTTGTAAGTGAGAGAAGGTAGAGACAGATGCATGTTGTGCTGGCTGCAGTCTGTAATTTTATCTAAATTTTGTCTAAATTTGCATAATTAGGCAAAAAAGAGAGGAAATTTCAGATTACAATTCACAACGATGAACATAGAACAAATGTCATATCAGCCTCAATTTGAAGAGCTCTAATATTTAATGATAAGTGTTGCATAATTAAACACACAGTACACACATACAATATAAATCCACATATGCTGAAGATATTGCATTTTAGTCTTAAAGTTTGAATGTTTAAGTTAAAAAGAACCACACTCTTAGTTCCATTCATTGTTTTGTGTGTGTGAAAAATAGACAATTAAATATATTTGTACATTTTCTTCTGTACACAAGAGCAATACTCTAAGATTATTCTACAAATATCTCAGAACGTTTGTATTTAAACATGGAAGAAACTCTTAAACCCATGTATTATACATTGCTGTAAATGGAGGACTAACCTTAATATGTGCTAATGGTATGTTTACACATTTCTGTTCCTATATGGCTGGGTACAATCAAGCATGTCATGCAACAATGTCGAGCCACGGCACATAATGTGGATATTGTACTGGTGGCACAGATTTCCATTTTCATTCAGACAATGGGGACTGGGGGTTGGCTGGGGGGATGTCTGAGCAAAAAAAAAAAATTAACAATTCTCATCAGAATCACCAAAACGCTGCCAAATTAATTACCCTTTACCCAACTTTAGACAATAATGCTCAGAGCTGTCTGTCAGAGCAGTATTATTCTATTAACGTTTGATTTGCAGTTCAGCCAGAGTGACTTCATATTTCGATTTTATTGTATTTTCTTATTGAATGTGTAGCATTGCATCCACAATAGAATGGCAAAGAATTATTTGATATTTTCAGTTGAATCACCTGTGCAGCGGAGATCGGATCAGCACATTATTTGGAAAGAGAATTTGTTAAAATATTTAAACACTTAATGTATCTGTTCCAAAGCATTACAAAAGGTGCATTTACAGAATGAATTCAAGCACAGTGCAGTTTAATTAACTGAAACTTTTACAATCTAACCTTCACAATTATAACCCATCTTTAATCAAGTCTAAGACTTATTGATAATTTCACCTCTCTGCTTGGTTTCGAAGGTGATTTAAAGTTGTATTGTGTAGATTTTTATAAAAGTAAACTGTTTAATAATGCTTGCGAAATCAAAGTTGGCATATCTCATTAATACAATTTGACCTTTGCACTTTTTTCCCCCTTATCAAGAGCTGCAGTTTTGTGACTTGAATTGACTTTGAGCATGAGTATGAGATTAGCTGGCTAGTTGTCCGAGGGCGAGGCTGACCTGATCCAGATCCGGGCCACCTGTGTGGGCTAGCCTGCCCTCCCGTCTGCCTCCTGTCATGTCTCCAGGAAGTGGTCACCAGGCAGCTCATTGCCACTTTTTTTTTTTTTCAGCCTCCTCAACGAGCCTCAGGGTACACAAGAGTGAAGGGCTGTACAGTACATGTAAACAGTGAAGCTTGCAAATTGTTTGTATTTTATATCCAAATCAAACAGAATAATAATTTTATTTAATAAAGAAAAACTGACACAACCTCGTAGATTCATATACAATAGATACATTTTGAGTAAATGACTTAAAATGTTAATCCTTTTCTTCAGCAGTAAAGTTTTATTAGGCATATCTAGAGGAGACGGGTATAATAAGTAGTATCAGTATACAACTAGCTTAGGTTCCTCTCAGTAAATGGGTTGGTCTGTCTTGTCTTGGTCTTTGTGTCTCTGTTCAGCAGTCGATAGGTTAACCTGCCTATGGCATCCATCTTGTGTGGCCCCCCCACTCGCATTACCATTGATCTGAGGGAAATAAAGAGCACATGTGTTATTATATACAGCCCAGAAAAAAACACCCTCTCACAGTGATGGAGTGAACAGGCCAAATGTATGAAATATTGCCCCTTCGACATATTCCGTCTTCCTGTCAATAGTGCAGCCTTTGCCCACAACCTGGATCAATAGGAACTTATCTTTTCATGATAACACATAACGATGTTGTCTGTTGTCTTTTTCTGATATTGAAGTTCTAATTTTATCCCTCCGCCTTTTTTAAATCATCCATACTGATATGATTTGGACATGCCCAGCAATAACAATTTCTCATTTTCCTTATTTTTTCTTTCTTTTTTTTTTTTCCCTAAAGAAATAAAATAAGCGTGGGCCCAGTAGTCTGAGACATGCCAGTTACAAATTTACATGTTGGTTTTCTGGACGTTTCTCCAAAGCTTTTGGGGGTCTCTCATGTGTGAGACTGCTCAGCGGAGAGAAGACACCCCTCTGTAAAAACATCTGTTGTGGAAATGGCTGTCAGGCTGCCTTTTGTGGGCTCCGTCTCTTCTTTGCACAGAGATTGTCATTTGTTTTGATCATTTATGTGGGTGAAAGAATAATGATAAAAAATCTGGAGGATGTACCCTTGCAGTTGAGCGGTCTACAGTTGGACTGTGTTTTTTTGTGTGTGTTTTTTATAATAGAAATTAACATTTCTCTCAAATTTAGTCGTATGTAACGATGTTATTTAATGTAAAAGTAAAGTGATATGACAAAGTAAAGCTTTTATTTTTTTTGCAATTAACGATTTTAGTAACCATACATTCCCCGTCTGTAAATGTTATAGACAAGCTGCTTAAAGATGATAAACCAAAACAGTAATTATTCATGAACTGGTGATTGTTATCATATGTGGAGAAGACACTGTCTAGTATTGTTTAGACTGATTTCATTGCAGATGAATGCAATTCATCTCCGCATTAAGAGTAGAATACCTTCTCCTAGTCCTTCATTTTGGTAGATTTATACAAATACGATGCAAAATCACTCACACCAAACGCTGAACAATACCACACTTAACAGCTGATAAAGACAAAACGTTGCTTTTCTTGGTCCATGAAATTTATTGTTAAAAAATGACAACACAAGCTTTTTTTTTATTATTTCAGAATGGCTCAGGGTGTGATGATGCCACTGTTGTCCACCTACACAGGAAGTATTTTCAGAGCACCTATCCAACAGTGCCACAAGGCACATCACCTCTGTGTACTCCGAGGTCAGATGCCATTTATCTTAGTCAAGTAGCTCTTTCAGCTAACTTCTTTTACACTGCTTTACACGGTATTGTCCGGCCAAAACACAAGAGGGAGCATGCATACAACCATGCTGACTGAGAGTAATTCAAAATGACTTGTTTGATTACTGCTGACAAGTTTCAAATAGCTGATATTTTTATAACCAGGTTCTTCAGGTCACAGCTCGGGGTTTAAAGCGTCACAGAGAACTGTTTGTTGCAGGGAAATGATTTTGACAGGAAGGAATTTGTCAGGTGAATAATACTGAGGGCTGTACAGTGAATCTGTATATCTTATAAGTGACTTGATAACAAAATGTGTTATATAACATTGATAGACATTTTAAAAAAAAAACTCAGTTACTTATTTTTTTCTTTCTGTGTATAAATAAAGCACTTGTATAAAAAAAAAGTGCAAAAAAAATGTGATTTTTAGATTTTTTTCTAAAACAATAGAGCAAATTCTCTATTAGAGAATTGAAGCATTGTGCAAGAGACGTGGTTTAAAAGGTGTAAAATACATCTACATTTAAATGATCCATAACAGCAAGATCTCTGCATGAATTAATGGGATGCCTGTTTGTGATTCAATGCTTTTCCTGCAGAACAGGTGAGTGTTTCAGCAGGGTGACACCTCATAAACTAGCTGATAACCTGTTCCTTGTGTCTTCTTATCTGTCTTCCAGACAATCCCTGGTCCCTGAGCACGCTGTCGTTTCCCCTCGGGCCCATTATCAGATCTCCTCTGAAGGCTCCCAGCAGCTGCAGTTATTGTGGAAGACTCTACTTTTATAGTCCCATGATGTCTGTGACAACACTAGCTTATATGAGTGAGTACATGTTGTTTTGTGTTTCTTGCGATGGTAGTTTTCTTTTTTTTTTACCCTGTTAGTTTTGACTGAGAGGCCTTGATTCTTTCTTTTTCTTCCTCAAATAAAATCTCATAAAAAATCCTTATTACATTTTTTTAAATTTACTACACACTTAAGACATTAAATGAACAGTACCAAACCACTGGAGAAATATAATAATTTCAGCTTTCTATTCAGTTTTAAAGACTAATCTAATGACAGTGTTTACACAAAATCATAAAAATGTGAATAAAAAAATAAACATAACTTCATAAAAAAGATAAAAGGACAATGCTGAAAAATCCTGTTAAAGAAAATGCTGAATTTAAAGTTATTTTCAAATATGATATCATTAATCATCTTTGTCCAAACATGTTTGATCGGTCCTCGCACTGCCTCACACTATCTGTGGGAAACATGTTATCTCCGTCTACCATTCATGTACACATTTATTGGATTCCAAGTCTCTGGGATCAATCTTTTGGCCACCAGAGGAGCATAACTAATGGCTACATTAGAATGGCTTTGTGAGAGGGACTGGCCGGATGCAGGTTAACCAAGCAGGAAATAATCTAGGATTTTATATCCTGCATGAATGACCATAGATTATGCTGAGAATAAATTAATCCCCGCCTAAACTTTAGCAGTGAGGTTATCTTCTGAACGAAACGGTTTCAGTAGGGCGGGTGGCTTGTTTGGCTGAATTTTGTCTTGACAGGGGGGGTGTTGCTCCCTGCATGCACACATGTGGAATTTCTTGGCAGATAATGACCGTCGTCTTAATGCTCTGCCAGGGTCAGACTATGTATTCTGTCTCTGACCGCAGGTCTAGACGGACTTCCTCTTGAAAGCCTTTTTTTCCCCCCTTCCTTTTAAAGACCAACTTCTATTTTCCTGTTGTGCCCAAACAAGGATTTTATAAAACGGGTGACATCGCCACACAAGCTGTCTGCCGAATCCCCCTTAATTAAAGTGACGTTTAAAGCCTTCCTCAGACACTAATAAACCCCCTCTCCATTAAGATCCTCCTAATTACTGTGTGCAAAGGAAAGGGGGACACACACAGACAGACAGTGCGGAGGTAAGCCTGCTGGCATTTGGCCCCATAAGCTGAGCACCACACAAAAGAAAATGTCCCCTGGGTTACCCATCCTACCAGAGAGATTCCTTTTATTTTTTCCAACCTCGCTCCCCCTCTCCTGTTTTCTTCTTTATGAATGAAAGTATATGACATGTGGGGCTGAGAGTGTCCATTCATAGAGCTGTTGGAATGTGTGAATAAGGGCTTTGAATGAAGCATGAATCACAGCCACCTGATTAGTCATTAAGCAGTCTTTTGACATTACCATTGTTTAAATGTGCATGGTGGAAGGAAGAGTGCTGTCATCTATAAACACCCATTCACTCAAGTGAAGCTGATTAGAAAAGATAGATATTCAATGTAAACAGAGAGCCGAGGGGATGTTCTCAGAAAGCTTTATCAATCATTTTTCCTGAGATATCAGTGGACTGATTAAAAGAAACAACAGAGGAAGTTTGTTTTATGAAAGGCTTTAGTTTCTATGTTGAATGATGGCTCCACGTTAGTCTCATATGACTTTATATTGCTGCGTGTCACTCTGAGCCACAAGTACAGTGTGTGGACAGTCACTACAGCGTCGGTGGCAGAGGCCTGCCCAGAAAGGTTAAACATGTTTGGTTCATGTCCTGGTCTACAGATTAATGACATTAACGAAGTTTCCATTAGTTGTGCAACTGGGGGAGACATGGGCGTCCATGCGGAAAGCCACATGACCGAGGCAGAGATAAGAGAAAATGAAATACGTCTTTGCAGAGACAGGAGAGCCCAGGAAGTGCCACTCCAAATTAGCCGCAGGCCTAGTTTGTTGTTACTTCATTAACCCAACAGCCCCGGGAAAAATAAAAAGCAGGGTCACAACCTTTAGCAAGAGGGAGGCCTGAAATTTGCAAAGAGTGGCTCCTTCAAAATTTGGCTGGATGCAAACTATTGATACAATATAGACAAGTGTTTATATGAGGGAAAGTTGTCATTTAAGGGAACACCAACCTAACCATATGTTTTCATGTTTTACTTCCTACAGTTCTTTTTGGATTGTACTTAAATTCACATGAAACCAGAATCGTGCAATGTCATATGTAATGTCATATGTATGTTTTTGTTTTTGTAAAACATGTTTGCTTGCGACATTGAATGCAACATTGTTGAATAGTGATCCATTTCTTGACAGTGCCTTGACAGGATTATTTACTTCTTTCAAAAAAGTGACATATTATTATTATTATATTATAATAATATTATTAATCTAAAGTTAATAGCCTATTTAATACTATTGCTAGTTAGTGCTTTAGTCAGTTTTTCTTTAAATTACACATATTAATGAATTAAAGTTTTTGGGTTTGCCTAGTAAGATTACTAGTAAGTATTTGGTTCAGGCTGTAAAAGTTCATACAGTCACTCACTGGTCATTGATTAGCAAAACAGCTTTTAGCGCATGACTCGCACACAAATGGAAATAGAAACCTTACACAATATTACATCAACTATCCAACACCAAACAGTAAGATCTCTATTATAAATTCATGATCAGCCGCTCTGTAAACGAGAATAAAACTGAATATTAGTGATCAGAAATCATATCATAAATTGATAGATAACGTGCATTGTGCACTGTTTGTTGCTATCTAACATTTGGTGGTGTACTTCAAAACAGAGTCAAGTTGTATAATGCCGTCCTTGTTGTTGTAACACGAGCTGAGCGGTGGCTCTTTATTTGCAGGCAGTGACTTTATTAGAGTCTATGGTTACAGACCCTTGGAAGGAGGGCTATTGTATTCTCACCCCTTGTCTGGCAAACATACCTCTGCTGCTCTCTTCCTTTGTACACGCTTTCATAACAAACAAGCCTGATGAATTCTGCACAGTATGGTTATAAATCTGAAGTTATCAATAGTGCTTTGAGTTATTATTTTATTGATTTTATAAAGAAGTGGATTTCGGCATTACAAATGAGCACTCATTTCCGTAGATCTATACTGTTGTTTATTTCTTAAAAAGTCACTTTAATTCTTTCTGCTCTTTTTGTGTGTGTGTGTCTCTCTCTCACAGATACACACACACACACACATAGATACACACATATACCTACTCAGCAACATGGATCAGGAGCAGCTGACTTGGCTAGAAATTCTGTGGCACAGGTAGACAGAAGCAGGGTCCAGCGAGTGTCTACTGAGGCTGCAGACACATCTGCCTGCTTGATTTCACCTGGTAACTGAGCATGTAGTATTTACTTCTCGGCTGAAATGCAATCAGGGGCTGCTAGCTGGAAAGGAAGTAATGAGCCTGCTATTAGGTGCAAATTTTTCCCCCCTCTAGAGGTAAGGATGAGTTGAGTTCAAGAAGTAAGATGGAAAAATATTATAATAGTTTGGAAACTCTCTGAAAAACTAAAATTAACCTATTAAAAAAGTATTTGGTTATTTTCAATATTTCAAACTGATTATTTCTAACATTTGATATTAAAATAGTGTTCATGATAACATTTTAATACAGGTTTGAAGTTCTAGTTTCAACTAAAAAGACAACAACCTTATGATCATGATTCAGTGTAGTGTTTCAAATGCATCATTATGAGTCATTTCACTGCAGAGAAGCAGAGCCTTGTGAATACCTGATGATAGAAGTGATTGTGACACGGCTGAGGCTCGGCAAGGTAGAGTGCTCCCCTGTGCGCGTATAAACATTTTACATCCTCGAGACAAGAGTCACCTCTCTAATCTGTCTGAAGAAGTGTGTGGAGAGGCCCTTTATCCCACCGGTTGCTCACAGAAGAGCCATTTACCTCCACTAATGGGGACTGAGTCTTTCACCGGGGCCCTGTTTGCCTTTCAGCCCACTGAAAGAAACTTCGCTAGAGAGGAGACATTAAGAAAACCAGTTAACCTGGAGCAGTCTGCCTGTGTCTACCCAAGGAATGGACTTAGATCCTTGGTGCCTTTTCAATAGGCTTCTTTTCACAGAGACTATACAGAAATGTTAGATCAGCACTTTTCTCAGTCGCTCTAATGAAGATACAATGGTTAAACAAATACAAACTACTGGGTCATGACTCCAATGTACATATCGACTTTGTAGACGCTTGGGATTATTTCTAAATGTTAAAAAATGTAAATGTAAAATAGACTGTGCCTCTGAATACTAGTTTGAATGCAGAATTTCATTGCCTGTTCTGATTTAATGGCATCAACTTTTTTCTTAGGATAAAACACAATTTTATGATATTAATTTTATTAATTTAAGATTATTAATTGGTCACACAACTAATCTGAATATGTATATATTGTGTTCTGGTGGAGAGTTGTGCAACATTTTTTTTAATTAAACCAGTATTGTTTACCATGTTCACAATCTTAGTTCAGCATGTTAGTATTCATGATTGAGACTCAACAAAATGTAGAAAGACTGATGGAAATGTCTTGTAGTTTTGTAGCCTATAGTCATGGACCAAGCGACCAATTGAACAAATTTAGATTTTGACAGTGATAATGGATGACATGTTTATCAGATTTCATGGCAATCCAGTTGTTTAGGTGCCACACACACAAACAAATACTATTTAAAAAAAAAAAAACAAGGAAGAATTTATGGTGTTTAATTCTCACTCTAGTCCATATATTGTAGAGAAAGCAAATTATTGATTTTTAGAGCAGTGGGTAACCTCTGAATCAGGCAATAAAATTGTATTCACCCTAAAAGGAACCTGAGGACAGAGTCATACCAGGAGGAACAGAAGCCTTACTACAATCACAACCAATTCACTGTTACTTACCTTTGTTTGTGATAGTGGGAGCTTTTTACCCCCCCCAGACACTCAGTCTTTACTGACCGTTTATGGAGCAATCCTACTGTGGCAGGAGTGCTAGACCAAGGTCATCAGTGGTTACAACCAGAGTGACCTGTCGTTAAAGATGGGACAAATAAACACTGGAGGAACTCCCGAGAATGGGGCTAATCAGGTAGGTAGGCACAATGGCAGGTTAGGGAGGAATAGAGTTGGTAAATTTATCCATCAAAGAATCTATCTGTAAAAGCAACTAAATGATTTGGTAATCTGAATCAGAAATACACAACAAAATGCGTACCCCAACACACACACACATGCACGTACAAGCAGAGATACACCAACATGCATGTAAAACACACACACGCACACCCTTGCTTGTGTTTCAGCGGGTAGGACAGATGCCGTATGGACTGTTGTATTCTCAGCAGTAAAAGAGGGCCCTGAGGGTCTCTGCTGTCTGACAGTACACTAGGGATCAGCTGTGACACAGTGACACCAATCCTCTCATGTCACACACAATGCTGTCCTAACACCACTACGTGTGTAAGTGTGTTTATTGTGGGATTCATGTTGCATATACTGCAGCAGATTTATTTATAACAGTATTAGGAGTTGTCAGTCTTGTGCGTACATGCACAGGGTAACATATCTGCCAGTTTAATATCTTTTTTTAAATTGCATTGAATCATAGTTAAAAAAACATGCATCAACCTGAATGTTTTGTTTGTATAATTTACATGGCTGTGTCCTCTCTGGTTAGTTTTTTGTAGAAAGGAAGGCTGGGAGGTGCTCTGGGTTGTACTGCTCATGTTTGGCCAGCTGAGGCCATGCTTTCCTCAGGGTGAGCAGCGTCTGTCTCCAGACTCAGCATATACTGTCACTCTGGTGCACTCTTTCTTCACAACAAAGCTGTATATGGGTCATGTAAAGGGAAGCAAGCTCCTCATTTGCATAGTCAACGGAGAGAACGCTGTTTTGACAGCGGTGGAAAGTTGAAAAGTACATACACTTTACTCAAGTTGTGTATACAGTTTTTAGTCCCTTACTCCCTCTTTATGTACCGAGTACCATTGTGTGAGTGTTTCATTACACTTCCTGTATTTTTCCTCATTATATTTGCTCTTGAATAATTTCCAACAATATGCAGGATACTTAAATGATCATATTATTGTGTAGTCAAAACCTGAGAAAGCATATTCTCCTGTGCAATCGAGCTCTATTGTGGTCCATAATCTTTTTTCAGAAATGTATATTTCTTCCCCTGCAGACAATCCTGCTGCCATAAATACTAACATACCCAATATGCTAAAAATAGTTCCTTTCAAAATCATTATTTGCTCATGTTTAAGAAACGTTTGCTAAAACTAAAGCACATCTGCTGTTGTTGTTGTTGACTATTTGTCAAAAAATAATGAAAGTATAGAATATTGTCAGCCAAATTCTACAAGTCAAAGTTTAAATGCAGGATTTTAAGCAATTTTTCACTGTATTATTAATTTTATGTTCAGCAGTAGATGAAGCAGTAGATGTGTGGAAATTGCATTTTTAGCCAGAATTGTACACTCTATTTCATTAGTATTTTGCTTTTAACATATTCACTTTAGCAATGATTATCATGGACATTATGAAGACTATATGTTATGTTTGATAGTGGAATTTGACATTTTGTTTTACATACATTGGGTTAGAAAGTATTAAATAAGGCTGCGGCTTTAGATTTACGTTTACATAACAAACACACTGTTCATAATCATGACTTTGTATATGATGTGTATACATTACATATTTCCTCATAACATACATAAGAGTAACTATATGAGCCCAATTGGTACATGTGGTGGTACATGTGTTGGTCAGTCTTTCCAGGTGCAGACCTTCACTGAAAACCACCACAGGCCTGTCAAATAAGTAAAGGCAGGGAGATGTGTGGCCTGTGAAAGGGATATGCTCACCCTGGTAGTGGGCTCAGAGACGCTCCTTTGTTTCCTGGCATGTCTCACATACTTTCAGAGGCCAGATAAGCCCCAGCACCATGAAACACTGCTTTATGTTTGGCCTCAGTAACGTCCCAGAGAGGGCAGAGTGGACTCAGAAGAGAGACCAGTCAGTGAGCAGGTAATATGTCCTCTGTGTCACACCTTATTAAAGGGACAGATACATATAAGAGCCCAGGTTATGTAGTCCTGAAGCACCTGCTGAAAAATACTCCAATAACCAAATATTCCCTCATGACTTCTCCTTCCAATTTCTTTACCGTCACTCATTTTTCTATATTTTCTTCCCAACTGTAGGAGAAAGGGTAAGCTGGGATAGTGAAAGGCATGGGGGGTGGGCGGTTGTAGGGAGAGGGATGTGGGGGTTTGGCTGTTTCCTGAAATCGGATTAGCAGCTACTCTACACTTAGATTGCAGGGACTGGGGCTTTAGTTTAGCCCAGCTCAAGACCACCCAACAGGTAAACAGGTACACTACTGTGGAGCAAAAAGGAAAGTGAATAGTTAGGGGGTAGAGGATAAAAATACTCATGAGAGATGGATATGGAGCGAGTGAAATAAATACGGGGCCAGTTGACAGGCTGCTGAAAGTGCATTTCTTAGTGTGGTTAATCTGAAATTAATTCTAAAACCTGCTTAATGAAGTGGTGGAAATTTAAGAATTGCAACAAACAAAATAGTTAAATAAATAACAAAGCAAAAAATACACAAAACCTTACTTTTGAAATTTATTCTGAACAACCAATTTGTGAACTTCCCCTTCTTGAACCAACTCTCTGGACCTTTACAAAAGACCTACATATCTCAACCACAGCCCTCCCCGCCCGCCAAGATATCTAAACCTCACACTGTCATGCTGCTGCCACTGCATCCCACAGAAAACCTCCTGAAAATTAGATTTTGGCAACCGGCTTGCAAACACACTCTCCTGTCTGCTGCAAGCCACCAAGGCTTTGTTAGGCAGGCCTGCTCTGAGCCCAGAGCCTTCAAGACTCCCATTATGCAGCAGGACTCAGCGGGGCAGAAAGAGCAGGAGTGTTTTCGCCAGTCATGTGGGCACACAGGCATTATACACTCTTCAGTGGCACTGTAGATATTTTGTGAGTCTTACAAACAGAAGGGAGGCCTGCAAAGTTTTGATAATTGGGAGTTATATAAGTTCCTAAATCCTCACAGGAGGATTTTAAGTTTTCTCCCCTCCTTTTCCCCCATTGTGTATTTTGAAAAGCTGTGCATGAAGGCCCCACTGCGAAGGTGACAAATCCTTTGACATAAATCATTGTGTAAAGGTTAAAGGAATACAGTCAAGTGCTCAGGAAGAAGAGCCCCTAATTGCCTGCTTTGCTTCAGCTTTGCCGAGCAGTGTTTTACAAATTAAAAAACAACTTTTGCACACTGCAGAGCATTTGTCTTGTGTGTGCACGCATTCCATGCATGTGTGTTTGTGTGTCTTTGTTTACATGTGCTTTTGTGTGCATCCACTTATTGTAAAAAATAAGATCGCTCAGAGCTGGTCCCAGGATCCACAGAGAAGCATATCAGCTGCAGCTGGGCAGGAAGAGCTGGAGTTTTTACTAATCAGTGATGGACAAACTTAGGGCTCCCTGCATCTCAAACATCACTGCTTCTGTCAGGGGCCCCGAGTGCAGAGCAGGCGGGCTGAGCAGCTCTGATCAGCAGCGTCGTGTTATTTTTTTTTTTTCCCACTGAATCACACTGGGGAACATGTGTATGTGTGTGTGTTTGAGATGCAGGGATGCATGGTGCTAACCCTCCCCTGAGTAGTAATGCATGAACTGTTAGCAAAACATTGTTGCTGCTGCTGTTGCCTTCTATGTTAATAAGATGTGGATTGGGGTGGGGGTGTGTGTGCACAGATGTAATTCAAGGTTGACATCACAGGATTCATAATGCACCTGTAGTGAGTGATATTGTGCATTTGGCAGACCTTAGGCAAACTTTCAAAGTCGATACAAAAGACAACCCTGCAGATAACGATTTCACATGAGGCAGATGGAATAAGTGATGAGAAAATGATTTTGGATTAGAGGTTTCAGATTACACAACATCATCAAATATGTTGTCTAATCATTTTTCTTTCAGTGAAATACATATATTCAACCATATTTTGACACAGAAAAGACAGAAAGCCCGTGGAGCTCATTACAGGGGCCTCTTTGTAAACGCTTCTACCTTTTATGCAGCATTTTAAGCTGTCAAGCCGCTCGCCTTCATGTCACTCAGCTATGTGTTGCAGAGAGTTCAGGGTGTGTAAATGTATTTATGAATGCATGATTTTGTGAAAGTGTGTACTTGGTTCTCTCCTTTTGCTGTCTAATACCTGGTAACCCCAGCTGTGAGTGTGTGCGTGTTTGTCTGCCTGTGTAAAGCTGAGGCTCGCCGGGGCAGTGAGGCGTAACTTGGCCCCAGTCAGGCCAGTGCACAGAGGGCAGAGACCAAAAAGCCTCCAGCCGTGCTCTCTCTCTCTCTCTCTCTCTCTCTTTCTCTCTCTCTCTCAATCTTTCAATCTCTCTCTCCTCCACTGGGATTTGGAAGTAGGTAGTCCGGAAGATGTAACATGTATTTATTTTGTATACAGCACTCTGGGATTCTTTGCCTTTTTGTGAATGCACATGCAGTACATTTTACTGACCGTGCAGTAGCCAGTGGCTCAGTAAGATTTGCCAGTTTCACCATATTCATGCAAAGTTCTGAGAATAATAACTCTTTTTTTTCTGCACCTTGCTCAGTGACTCAGAAATTTGTATGTTCTCACTGTACGTCGCCTCACATCCTTCCCTCCACATGAGGCTTTCTAGTAGCTTGAAGAAGAAAACCAGAATGGAGCCAGGGCCACTGGTTAAGTGTTTTCATGCTGGATTTGGAATCAGATTATATACAGGCCTGTTCAATTGACTTAATGGATTTGAAGAGACTAGATCCTATTAATAAAAGAATAAAAGAGATGGAGGAAAGGGTTTGATTTAGCCCCGAGGCTGTGGCCCCACCAGTGGGACTAGAAGGCTAATCTGCCATGCAAATTAAATCCTGCCTCTATACCCTGGCCCCTCTAATGTCCTCCATTACACACCTTTTATTTGTTGTGATCTGATATTGCAAACAGATATGGCTCCTGCAACAGTCAGGGACATCAGACTTGTATGGGAGTGATTACTGGGGAAGATGCAATTTGCATCCTTCATCATCCCGACAAAGTGCTTCTTTCCTCAGAGGAACGAGCAGTGGGAATATTCCAAGACGGCCTTCAGATTGGGACTGACACTCATTAGTTTTTTTCTCTCCTGCTAAAGAATCAACCTGCACAAGTTCCAGGCAGGATTACGATACAGTTGAGACTGAGAGGTTTAATCAGTGAGGCTGGCAGTATTTGCGCTGTAACAGAGCTTACCTCGCCGTTTTCTCTTTTGTCTTAATGAGGTTGTACTTTGCTTCATTCCTTGGAAGTCTACATCTCACGGCTGTCAAAAGTGGCTGTAAAAACATACATATGTCACATACGCTAATCCGATTTGCTCTTAATCATGACAGGGATTATACTGTATGTACAGTAGCCACAAAGGTGTGAAAATTTCAGTGTTTTCCAGCAGCAAAGTTCACCTTCTTGTGAGCTTGGCATACGTTTGCAGGGTGGACAATTTCTGCCTGATGAGGATTTAAAGCTAAGCAAGGTGAAAGGAGAAAAATAAAATCTTAAAAAACTCTTGCATAAGTAGCTCTCAAGTTTTCCTGTTTAGGCTTTTTCTTTGAATAATCGCTGCAAATGAGTAGATTAAATACTGAGTCAAGGGTTTGTTTGTTTGTGCATTGGCCAATTGGTGGGAAAGTCTACTTTTTCTTTTATGAGATTAATTCCTTCTTTGTCTCTCATTTATTGTAAACAGATGAAAACAAGGTTCACAACCAGAATAAAAAACACTTACAAACAAGCAGATATTGTATGTATAGTACATTAAACGGATTCAAATAAAATAACATTTCAGCAAAGTTTAAATATACTGTACCCAAAATAATTCTGACCACAAAATGCATGGATACATGTGACCTCATTCATCTTTCATTATTACAAAGCTTACAAAATATTATGACCATAGAAATGATCTCCAAATAATGCATGTTTTTGTCTCAAAACATTTTAGAAAATTGTAATTTTCATTTAAACTCTGTCACATAAAACATACAGAAATAGAAATGATGTACTGCTTTTTTTTCTACTGCCTAAATGATCAGTGTAGGAGGAGCGTTATTTCTGTCCAGTCATAACTGAGAAAAGCATGCGTCTAATGCCGAACACTGGCGTTCTTCAGCCTATTATTGGCGCTTGACTGTTTGACCAATCACTGCAAGAGAAACTGCTTCTGCAGGATAAACATAAACTAAATATGGAATATATCCCGTGTCTTTGATATCAACATCCTGCCAAATAAAAATGAATATCCACCTTTCAAACAAAGGTATGCCTGGGAGTGTGGACCTCATTTCAAGCACAATTAACTTGAAATGGAGTGCTGCAAGATCAATAGTCCCCAGTTGATCCAGAGGGAGCTGTCAGTCTATGGAAATGGCACACATATGGTAATATCCCCAGCTTAACAACAACTTAGAGGATTTACTGTTGCTGTTTTCAGACCCACATGAATAACAAACAGTGGGCCACCCCCTGGGAACCATTTTGTTTTATCCCAGCTTCAATTAATCTTTAAGGGGGAGGATACCATTCGGGAGAAATGGCAGGGGGGGTATGAAGAGGGCGTTTGTAGATTCGAAAGGTATACTGCTAATTATGAAAATTACAAATAGACGATCCACTCATGCAAATTCAATGATGTGTGTGTGTGTGTTCCAGTGTTCTCTTCACCTAACTACCTTTTCATCGTCGCTTTTTCCCTTTAGATTCTTCCTCCATCCAGACACACACAGACAGATTAAATGTGTTTGCGCATTAATTTTCTACTTTTGTCTCAGTGAGAGCTGCTATTGACAGGCACTCAGACATTAGTAGGATTATATGAGTTCTTACACTGATGAGTGTGATGAGATCTCAGGGTATGTGTATGGATTTTACCTCCTGCTGACTCTTCTCTCCCCTTAGCCTCAAGGCCAGAAACCTGTGGCATAAAGAAGAAGAAATGAGAGCGAGGATAGCTGGCAAGCATGGTAGTTATACGCTCCAGTGTGATGTCATTAAGTCAGATTCGTTTAACAGAGTCAGGTGTGAACAGCCAGCACGTATAGACAATGTCACCTGAGATAGCGCGGACTCGGGTCAATTCAAAATTGATTTACCTCAACTTTGCGATTGATGAAGTCCGTTCAGGTTAAACTGCAGAGTTCTTGATTGGACATGCACTTTGGGGAGTTGGTATTGGAATTGACTTCTGTGTGTCGCCCTCAGCTCAAGCCAGGTGGGAAATTGAGTTACAAAGCACAGTATGAGAGGGATATATGACCTCTGTGACAGTTATACAGTTTGTGTCTGTATTTCAACTCCAGCTGAAGAAAGCCAGATGATTGAAGTGAAACGGAGACTATATGGTAAAACTCCATATTACTCTATTTCATACTCTTGTAATCTTTAAAGCTATTGAGTTCTCTCCAGAATTAGAGAGAAATGGCGCCCTTTAAAACATGACTGAGAAAGCCCTGCTTTTGGTAAATCACAAAATGATGGGCCAGTCAGATGTATGTAAAATACTTCTCTTCTTCTCATTCAGGAATGTGAGTTGTTGGTGGAGACACGTGACGGGTGCAGAGGCAATTCCCTGTCCTGTTGTGTTGGGAGTGTGTTAAACCAAATCTAAATTGCTACTATGATTTCGTCACTCGCCTCTGATGAAGCAGAGGTGATGTTGGTAAAGAAATGAATAAATGGAAGGAAAAAAAAAACACACCACAGCCCAGGGCCTGTGGCTCTTCCTGACTCCAGCTTTTATCATGTAAATAAGGCGAATGGGACTGGGTTAGGGGGACAATTCCCCAGCCACCACTTGGGCCAAATACAACTTTCCTGCGCTTTAGGCCCACAATGAGGAATGTATTTGGAAGCCTCAGTTTTAATTTAACTAGACTGGCAGCTGAGAGGGCATCAGGGACCTCATCTCATGACTGCTACGAACGCTCCGGTGGAAGGAGGGGAAACCTCAACCTGCCATGTTGCTGTACATTTCAATGTGCACCATCTCCTCCACAGTCTCATCACAATGTGTTTGTGTGTGTTTGTGTGTGTTTGTGTGTTGAGCTGACTGTTGCTGTCGCTCAGTAACACCTCTTTGCTTTCCCAGGGAGGAAACACGCTTCTTGCTCCGCTGTAACATTTGATTCATTACGATCTGAAACAGCACATCAGTTCGCTTATTATGTCTTAAAAAATCCTCCCAGCGTCCCAAAGAGCAAGGGGGAAAAAATCCACCAAAGAGGCACTGCCTTGAAATTGACAGCTGTTATTGTGCTGTGCCATCTGGTGCGTTTGCCAAAGAACAGAAAAGGGTTAATATTCTATGATGTGTGGTAGCAGTGGCACAGCCTCTTTTGCACAGCCAGAGTGAAAAACCGTGTGCCAGGAGTCTGTTCACCCGATAGAGAGAAACCCTCAACATTAGCATGGCACCATATCAACCAATGTGGCTAATTTAATGGGTCAAATACGGTTGGGAGGGTGCCAAAATAACAGCCGTACTAGCAGAATTTCTAACAAGGCGGAGAATCACAAAGGAAAAGTTACAGCTCCGCTTGGCATTGTACAGCTATTAATCATAATTCTCTACAGATAAAGAGCATAGCAATCCCAGAAATTTTATTTCCTTTTTTTTTTCTTTTTTAAATGCATGTGTCTCTTCATGTCCCTGTGCATTTGTGTGTGAGTAAGCGTTTTGTTGTGTTGGAGTCTACACCGTAGAGCTGTCATTATTCATTGACCACAGATGTAAATGGATCTAAACAATGGGGCGCGCGTGCTGTGGGTAGCGATCGCCCCTGGAGAGGACAGGGCCTGCTGAAATTAATAGGCCTCCCGTGGCTAAATAAGCAATGGCAAAATAAGCCTAAATGTCCCCCAATCGCATGACAGACAGGGCCTAAGAATCCAAACAGCAGGTAGTTATTATATGAATTGCTGGAGAGGGACATATTGTAAACCCAACATGCCACATCAAAACCATCACACTGCACTGGATTTCAGTTATCATGTGTGCACAATGAGTTTAGTTTAAGTTTTTAAATGTCACATCAATTTTTTTTGTCACAGCATAAAATCCTCACTGTAAAAATACAACATATTACTTTACATACTATCACATTGTTATTCAACTTTTTTACGAGACATTAGACAGTAAAACAATGTGTTTCTACCTACTACATATGGGCAATGATATGCCCCAAACCCTAAAAAAAAAAAAACGCTGAAGAATATGGTTATAAATATGCTCCTTAGCTGGAAGACACACTTCTTTGAGCCATTGGCTCATTTCTAATTCTGTGTGCTGGTACACAAAATGGTCCCACATTTAAAGCGACTGGCAGGGGGTAAATTAGTGCTCCGAGATGAATTATCATACAATTAAGGACCCCAGAATGTGCCAAAACACAAAACACACAATATGGAGGAAAGACCTACTTTCTCCCTAATTCATCTGAGACAGAACAGTGCTCCATCCTCATTTAAAGGCACATGCTTTATACTCCATTTACACTTATGCTTGATTTGACACTAGTGCACTTTGTTAATAGATTTCTGTAGTGTTGCACTTCATTGTGAAATGTCTCACTGGTTGCTCCGCTTTGTGTTCAGCATTTTCATTCAGAATAGCCATCTAATTCTAAGTGGAGAGATTTCAGCAATTTGCACATTCACATGTGTATGATATAACAGTGTAATAGTATGTATCAGCTTTTCATTTATCATAACATGATCCTTCCTGATGCTGTTGCTCTTCGTCTTTTCTTCTGGCTCCTGTGTGGCGATAAAGGTGGCTGCATTGGGGATCTGAGCCATGTGGAGTGATGGGACTGCTGAGGTGGTCAATAATCTATTACAGCACACAGCTCTCCACAGAGTGACAAATGTCTGTCAGAGAAATAGGCCCAGAGAGGTCAGAGCAGGGCTATAGACCTCATCCCCCCCTTAGCTACCGCACACGGATAGAGCAGACTACAGTGAAACACTCGTTTGATGGCAGGTGTCTGTTTTTGTGTCCACTCGCCTTTATCAAAACACCAACATGCAGACTTTCAATAATTAATTAACCTTTGCTGTCATGTCAGTAAATCTCAACATCCAACTCATCCAAATCATTGCTGCATGGTTCAACAAATCTTGCAGTCTTGTTAAAACGAGCTTTTGACATTCATGAACTCATTTTTTGTGGGGGACTTTATGCAGGTATGAATCATCTACCTGTTTTAGAAACATCATTCCATCACAGGAGGACTTTCTCACTGAGGATTTATCTACGGTGTCACTTTGCCTTCAATAGAAGAATAGGTAAATAATCCAACTATATACAAAAGCAATCTGAGACATTATGGTGTCTAGTCTGCCAGTACATGTTCCCTATTTTGATAAGATTAAACGGTTGACAACATTTCAATGTAAGTCACAGTGAGCATGTAATACACATGTTTCATCCAAAATGGATAAAATCAAAAGACATATTAATATGAATGCTACTTAACACATGAGTATATCTAACCCTAACCCTAATATTGGATTAAACCTTACCTGCAAGGACACTATTTTTTCTTTTCTGCCTTAAAACAACAGTCAGGTGTCCAAATGAACATTGACATATGTTTTTTCCTGCTCAAAATATTCCTCATGTTCACACTGCCATCAAAAGATCACTTTATAATGCACTTTTAATGTAAGTGATTGGGTACAAAATCCAAAGTTCTATTTAAAAATGTACTTATATATAATATAACTCTAGCCATCTCAATAAGTCAAATGTAGTCAATATCTTTGCCTCTTATTGTTACAATGCTCGAGTAATGTGGCCGAAAACCTCACAATATCTTCAAATAAACTTTTAAATACATTTTTGCTCAAATCAAGTACTGTGGATTCTTTACCTAACATTGGACATGCTGAGATATCGGGCTTTGTTTTTGAGGATTGTTTGTTTTGCTTATACTTTCCTTATTGCTGAATTTATTGTTGCATGTATCACTCTCAGCCTTTCCAGCCGGAGTTTCTATACTGAAAATCACTACAAATCACATCATGCATGTGTTGTATTGTCTTGTCTTGTTACATTTGGTTTCTTATGATATCATATTACATTGCATCATATTTGGAGAAAGTGGCAGTAAATATAACTTAGCAGTAAAATACTGGGAATTAATTTGGTGCTGAATGAATAATAATAATTACAAAAAATCTCCCACACAGCATTTTGGAGTCACCCTGAGAGGAGTCAGTGGTCTTTCTGTATTGTCAGCCTTGCTTCTATGTTATAGTGATAGGAATAGACATACACCATTTAAGTATCAAATCAATAGCAAATTAAATTTTTTAGCAATGCAAGCTGCACCCAGAATCACCTGTAATTAGCCTTGACAGACTCTGGTTACGCTGCTCTCATGTCACTTTGCCCCCAGTACACACACTGCTCAGAGCTACTCACAGCAGTTACTGATTAGAATTCATATGCAATTAAACTGTACAATTTCTATTTTTCCCGTTTTTGTTGTCAGCATATTTCATTGACCATCCGTGCTCCTTATATTTTCTATAAGGGCGCAGAGGAATGTCATGTATTCAAAACACTGACCACCTGAAGTAGGTTAAGCAGAAACACAGTAGTCTAGCCTGGTGGTGTGGTTTGGAAAATGGTCTGGGACCTGATTCAGATACAAACATGATGACCCACAGGCACTCTTATAATGAATAGTGTGTCCTCCAAGCCTTTTGTTTTCCTCCAGCTTACTACATTTGTCATCTTCATATGAATAAACAGGCCTATTTAATCTCCCTGTCCTTTCATGAGATTTTGTGGCACATACAGGCTAACAGCAGGCTAAGCGTAGCCTACAAACATACTTGTCTTGTCCTGTTTCCATTGAATGGACATCAACAGAATCTCCATTGCAAATGAACTGCAGAGAGATGCATACCGATCCGTCATTTTTTCAATTTATGTGGAAACTTTGACAGTGTTTAGAATTAGCTCAGACCTCCATACATGATTAGTGCGGTTGGATGTTTTTATAAGGTTAACTTCAGTAACAGCTGTAGTGTGTGCACAGAAAGGCCTTTTAGGTTCACCTGAGGCTAGTGGAGGAATCAGAAAGATGGTAGATGTGTAGGTGCTGACCTGTCAGTCTCTCTGTGCTCTCATCTACTGTTGATCAAGTGGAAATTAACTGCACCTGAATGACACACCATGCTGGGAATCTGCACATTGGCTCTGCCTTTTTAATAGACTTACACCTCATTTGGCCTCTAAAGCCTGTGAAGCCTCCCATGGGATGGCTAAAGGCAAAGATACACACTCGCACACACACACAAATGCATGTACATACCGACAGCCAAGAGGAGAAATCGCCAGAGGAATAGACGTAGAAAGATTTGGAGAAAAATAAGGAAAAAATATTTTTTTTTAAAAAGGAGAGAGACAGAAAGAAAAGAGAAAGCTTGCAGTAGAGAAGAGAGTCATTGATCGTGGAGACAGAAATAGAGACAGGAACAGACAAAGAGACAATGGTAGATAAAGGAGAAAACACAGAATGCGCTTGTGCTGTCTATGTCGGGCAGCACCGACAAAGCCTGATTAGGCCATCGCTGCGCAGTCAGGGAGGGAGCGAGGGCTGCGTGTGAACAATGCAGTCCTCTTCCCCTTCATAACAACAGACCTTCCTGTCTGACCCCCTAACCTCTGTCACCGGCAATACGTGTCACAGCCACGACGACACCCTGTCAGACCCACCCCTGCCCCCCTCTCTCCCACCAAACCCAAGTCAGTCAGTCCCACCCTGTCAATTGATGAACCCTAAATTATTCACTTTTTGAACAGCAGGTATGATAAATGGAGATTTATTTCTTACATCATTCTTTATATTGTTGTTTTCTGAGTCTTGAGTCTGGACTGTTAGTTGGACAAAATAATGATGACATCATCTTTAGGAAATTGTGATATGCAGGTGCGTTTTATAAACTAAACAATTAATCGATTGATTTAACTTTCAATTTCCATGGAATTTGTACAACTATGGTTTTCATTTTACTATTATAGCTAGGACAAATCATGCACTTTTATATGGTTTCGTATGTTATGGCCAACAGTATAGTCCACCAGTCCTTGGTGCCTGGATGTCATATGATGTTCTATTTTCTGACAGTGTTCATGAAGTTAAACATAAAAACAAAAAAGTGTATACATTTGTTTTACATTTTGGTAAAGAGAAAGAGGACAGCAAAGATTTCTTTATAGAAACCTCCATAGGTAACAAACTAACTGCTTGCTACTTTCCACTGTTTCTGTATTCATTCTGTGTAGTTTGATGTGACTTTAGCAGATGGTTACAGCTGAGCTTAAAATCTGCTGCAGAATGGCATCCCTCTATCTGAAGTTAACAGTGAACGATTAAAGCGATTCTCCAGTTAAACCAGATCTAATTAGCTTTTGCCGATTCCTCTCCTCTCGTACCCCTAAACTTTCCATCTGGTGTATTGGAGCATATTGACAGTGAACTCCGCTCATATGAAGAGGAGCTTCGACAAAGCTCTCTGCTTTTTTTTCTTTCTTTTTTTTTTATCTAGTGGCTGTTTTGAAGTCATCTTTTGTCTGGTGCGGGAGGGTTATTGTCTACATATTAAGTGAGGTTCTGTAAGGGTTTCAGCAGCATCTTGACTCCCCTAAGCTGAGGAGCAGCTGAGGTTAAGTGGTCTCCTCTCTCATGGCACCCATCTTCTTCTTCACTGTGACAGCTGGGGACCAGACTGTTGCCATAGATACATTCTCCACCCCCAGTCGACTGCTCATTTGAAGTAAACACATAAATACTGTATATCAGCTAATGTTGATTGATCTTTGATCTTTTTCCTACTTGGTCCAATGACCATTTTCATCAGTCTCATTTCTAACCAACTTAACTAAAAAGTGAGCATTAAACAACATGCATACTGATCTCTTTCCTTTCATGCACTCTAAGGTTTAATTGTTATCTATTAGAACTGATTATGAAAAATGGAAAGTCAGTTTTTGGAACAGTAAAAATAAATTTCAGTCACTGTAGATGACTGCGTTTCTGTTTGTTTTGTTCAAATTGCAGAACTTTCCACTGGAGGTGGAAGGATTCCAAGAGATAAGCCAGTGATCAGGAAAATAATTTCAAATATTATTTTCCAATAACACACTCCACAGGGCAACGTCTTGTGTGTTAGGCTACAAAAGACACAGGTCTTGTTCACTGTTTGAATGCACTATAATTTACTATGTATGCATAAACTTCTATAAATGATACATTCCAAGTTAGAAAATGTATAAATACTATGGGATTGTCATTTATTTCCAAACCCAGTTAATTTCAGTTTATCTTTAGCTGTTTGAAGAGAAACAGAAATGATTCAAAGGAATTTATGTATTAAAAAATTTAAACTATGAAGGACGGTCAATTAAAACCACACAGTAAGTGACCAAATGATGCAGAGAATAACCTGGAGGGATAAGACAGGCATAACAAAATAGAAACCAACAATTATCTCTTGATCTTTAAATAACATACTGATATTATCAGTAGATATCCCTTTAGGTTGTACTGTTAAGAAATTAGAACATATAGTAGACAAGCGAGACTATATTAACGCTTCAACATCACCCTGTGCATCATGTTCATAAATTAAAACAGTATACAGTATACTGTATATTTAAAATGCTGAAATGTTAGCACTGAGTTTGCATGTTAATGACAACTTACTTGGAGATTTATGAATGTTATCTGTTATCTTGTGATACCACTCCAAAAGGTCCCCTGGGTGGCCTTGTTTACCCAGCATGCATCTCTCTGGCAGGTAGGTGAAGGTAGATGAGGACCCACTGTTTTAAGCTTTCTGCAGTCTTAGGGGAATAAGCAGTTTGTGATATATATATATTTCATGTAAACAGTACGGCAAAATGTGTGTGTATAAATTGATCAGGCATTGCCATTTCATTTTCATTTAGCACACAGATATTCAAACTATTTTAAATTCCTTGTTTGCTGCTTTAGCTTCTTTTGAGTGCCTATATATCTGTAGAGCTTTATTATTGCTAATCAGCATAAAGTGTCTGTGCAGGTGAAGCTAGTGTATCTTGAAGCTGCTCACCTCTGTGATACACAACACTGTGACTACCATCCAGCATCAGGCTTTAAGGGCAAAAGGAAAAGTGTTTAGATGAGACAACAAGGAGGCCCCACCCACGACCCCAGACCAGCAGGCTGAGATTAGAGGACATTTGTTCCACAATATTGCTGCCTCCTGGTTTCCTAAGGCTGGTGCGTTTGCACAGAAGGTGCAGGCAGATATTTGGGCAGCGGCCAAAGCCTTTCCTCGCTAGCGGGCCACCTCGCTGGAGCTGCAGGTGCTGAGAAGGACTCCCCACTGCTTCCTAGTGTGGTCTGCGACCCTACAGGCTGATAGAACAAATGCTGGTCCAGGGAAAATAAACTTATCTCATTTGGATGACAACACATAGCCTCGGGTTACTGTGTTGTGTTGCACCAGTTTTGAGAAACAAGTCGGAAGGGGTCAGTTGCTCATCCTCCACTGTGAAGCAGGAGAGAGGAGCTCTGATGTACAAATGATGGTGAAGGATCCAGTTTGTCTGTATATTAATATCTGAACTTTCTCTGGGAAATCTATATATTATTTGTGAGGAAGCTTGACCATAGAGTGAAGGACTTGTTCAATGACTGAAAAAAAATGAAAAAGTGATTTATTCAGACCTGTGTAACACCCCGGTACATCAAATGGGGACAATGGGTGAGATCTCACCCACTTTGTTACACTGTTACTGATAGCTCGTGCAACATGAGTAATGAAATGGGAGAAGGCAATGATTTTTACTTGCAGTTTAGGAGCCTTTAGTGGGTAAGTGTTGGCGGTATTCTCTGTAGAGGGGCTTTCCTCTTGCTGACCTGGCCCTGACCCCTGAGGTGAACCCCATCACACAAAAGTGTTAGTGTGCCACCCAGTGTGATGGATCACCCCTCACATCCCTGTGATCTGGCAATCACAGCCAATCATCAGGACTCTCTCTGTTACTATAATGATCGGCAATGATTCGGGCCTGGAATATTCAGATGATGGATGGAGGCTCACACCGGGTCCTGAGAGAGGGCGAGTCGTGCTGGGTAGAGCTGGGACTCAATGTGTATTGACAGCATTGGTAGGTTGAGTAGTTGTTAACATCTTTATCATAATGAAGTAGAGATACTTAACCCTGGACTATGCAGGGGTCTCGTGGTGCCTTAACACTGATGCTTAAGGTGACCCCCCTCGGGGAGACGCCCACACATTGGCTAACCATTTTGCCAGATGATATGCTAATTTTTGTGACCTTAGATTGAGCTGGGTTACTCCTACGTCTATGGCAAAAGGAGGATGATGAACTCAGCAAGACATGCAAGGATAGAGATTTTATTTACATGTTTTTAATTTAAATTTCATTTAAATGTTTTCTGTTTATGCTTGTTTCACAAGCAAATACACCCTGTTATGTATATTACCAAATAGTGCTGTAATATATACAGAAGATCAAAGTCATACAAATACTTATGTATACAGCCTCAGCTCCATTAGTATGAAAAAAAGCATTTCTGCAGCAACAGAATGTTTGAAGCTGGCTTCTTTACTGTATCTTGATATAATACATGCAGCATCTATGTCTGGCCTTGGATTTGGGTAAGGCTGTCAAAAGCTCACATGAGTGCATGCATCACGGAGCAGGGGTACTCATCCAAACCCCACCCAAAAACCCAGTCCCCCGGTGCGGGGAATTACTGGGCCTCTCCCAGCTCCTGGTAACCCCTTCATTATCCACACACCAATGGGTCCGGATCAGATTCAGCCTTTCTGCAGGGGGGAAAGAAATGGAAATTGGGAGGCAGGGGCTGCAGTCCATGCATCTGAACAATGCCTCAATGTTTAAGAAATGGCCTCATGGATGGGAAGTGATAGGGTTCAGTTGTGCTTGGTTCTTTGGTTCTGCAGTGGGTTTCCTTTAGTCATTTGCAACACTTAAATGGCTCCTCTGGATTTCTGGCTATTTAGTTATCACATGCTTAATTAGTGACTTTGCTTCGCAGAAAAATACATATTTGATTGTATATTTTGCTCTTTTCCAAGAACATGTGTCATGTGGATGTGCTCAGACCTCTCTCTCTCTCTCTCTCTGTCTCTCTCTCTCTCTCTCTCTCTCTCTATGTCCTCTATTCATTTTTAAATTAACCTCCTAATGGACCTCATCTGTCCAGAGAGAGCCTATTAACTAAAGCCCTACTCTCTTCCAGGGTCCCTGCCACAGAGGGCTGCAGACCCCACCCACACGGACCTGTCCCTCTACTGTCCATCAAACGAACAGCCACACTCACTGGGAAACAAAAATCAAACGTGGAGAAACAAAGAGGTAACAAAAGGATTTCATTTCATATAGTTGATTACCTACTGGCCTTTTGCGAAGAATTAGAAGGCTTTAATTGCTTTATCACTTGGGCCTTGTGAGTGCAGCAACTCAGCAATCAGCCTGTTGTTTTAAATGAGCTGCCATGGGATGGAGTGGACTGCTGACTCTCTCTTTCTGCCCTACTGCACCTATAGGTGAGGCAGTGACTGGAGGGGTGTGAGTGAGGCTAGTGGGGGGGATGAATGAATAGAAATCAACAGTGTCTGTCCCTGAAGATATCAAACATTTTCTGCTGGTCAAAACAATCTTCATGAAACAGCCGTTATAAAGTACTTTTTTTTTTTTAAACAGAGGTTTCAAACCCCCAACACTAACTCCCTCTGGATGTGGCGGTAGCCTTGGGATTTGAACACCAGTGTTACTGAAGCAATTAGCATATTCCTGTATTAAAGGAGGGAAGCGTGACAGTGTTTTTCAGGATGTCAGTATGTATCATTTAAAAGGCATATTTTAATTAGGGACATGTTAGTTCGTTACACTAAATGGATTAACATTGCTTGTCAAGGGTAGAGATATGTTTTACATTTAAGTCCACTGGGGAACAAGGTCTCAATTTAACAAGACGTCTTAAGTTGAGATGGGTCTTGTTAGTGGGGATTCAGAAATGGCACTTAGACAGTTTAATATTTTGAAAATGTGTAAAGATGCCATATCGCTGGGCTGTAGTTTGTGCATAACTGAGTGTAAGAATTCAATTATTATATTGCAATAGTCTGCAGGCTGTGATCTGGAAACAATATGTTCAAAGAGCAGACATTTTACTATCATTTGCAAGTTTTATTATTAACAACAGACAAACTTTGAGCAAACTCAAATTGGCTAAGTTTTATTCTAATTGTTTAAAAATACGTGTACCTGTCTCATTGCTCATTTTTTCCTTTCAAAGTTTATGTGGGGAGATTTAACAGCAAGGAACTTGATACTACACTTTTTGACGATGCAGCGAGTATAGGTTCTGCATGACCGTTTGGATCAAAGAGTGGTTATCTCTCCTATTGAGCTGTTCTCACCTCTGTCTTCTCTCATTATGGGATGGACAACAAGAATTTCCCTCCATTAATCAGATTCCAATCCTTGGGTCAGCCATCACAGAACTCCTAACAAGCCAAAATGCAAAAAGAAGCTGGGAAAAATAAAAATAAATAACAAAAAAAAACAAGGCAAGCATCTCCTGAATGTCATAGATGCCTAAGAATTGATTTCTTCCCTGTTAGTGGGAGAAAATGGGCGAGAAACTACTGCTTAGCCAGAGGTTCTACTAAATTAGATTCACTTTGTGCGTGCAGTCAGCAATCAGTCAGCAAAGTCAACTTGAACTGGTTGTGAAGTAAGCACATATTCATATAAATTGGCTTTTTTCTGCTGTGAATGAAATAATCCCCCACCTGACCACAGAGGATAGCTCTACATACATTTAGACAAGTTGTTTCCATCCATACATGAATAATGGCTTGTGTTAGAGAATGTATTTCCACTATGTTTCCATAAAGACTGCATCAAAGGATTTCAGAGTATAGTTATTGGGATGTGAACCTTGCAGCTGCGCTTTTACATTTCTTTCACACCTGCTGTGCTAACAACACCCCTGCAAGGATTATATCCAAGAGGATTTGCAGCCTATATAGGGGTTGTAAAAAAAAGTGCCTGAATTCTTGACCTGAGCTGTACACATTCATGAAGTTCCCAGTGAAGCCTGAGATTAATTCAGACTTTAACAAATGTAGATATCATCAAGGATGGTAAAAGTGGAGCATTTTAAAACTCAGTAGAAAATCAAAAAATATGCAACCAGGACTTACAAACCTTTTCATTTCAATTGCTGTGCCATTCTCCATAAGTAAGAGATTATCTTCAGTAGAATATCATCACTCCACTCCTCTGACTGTCACTTAGCCATGTCTAGGTATAATGTCCTGCCTTACTTTGCCAGTTCTTGATTAAAATGTTGACTTTTTGCTAGGTAATAACCTGATTAATGTAATTGAATGTAAAAGGGCGTAGCTCAGCAGCACTGCTGATCACTGGAGATGGATTAGGAGAGAAGGCTTTCAAATTGAATACAGTTCTCCCTCCTCAGCTTGTTAATTGTGCCGTTTACCACTACCTGAGTCAGTGACCACTGCTATTTAGTCTCTCTAATGATGATGCACAGTCCGACCTAACCACAGATAATTAAAAAAGCCTTCCCCACACCCCCATCTCTCTCTGTCTTGAGTTTGGTGTTGCATTGACAAGCCACGCTACGGCTAGATATTGAGCTGTCCGCTTCGCAGAGTCTTGGCTGCAGGACCACGTAGCTTTCTAAATGCGGTTGTGTTGTGTGCTTTCTGGAGGAAAGTTGGATATAGATCCAAGGTGTTTGGGTGTGATTGACGGGAGAAAAGTCTGAGGTTTCATCAAGTTCTTCCTGTCAGAGTGAGTTTCCCATTGTTTCACTCACGCTAAAACAACCACTTTTGTGCTATTATTAATTTTAAAATAAAAAAAAAAGAAGAGCCAATTTTTCCAGTTGATGGTCTTTAGGAAAATGTGTTTTATTAAATCCCCTCAATACTTACTTTCAAGCCCTTTGACTCCAGCTGAAGAAATTATTGAGAATATCCCACTGGACTAGTCAGCCTAACCCTACAAAAAGATGAAGTCTCAGAGAGCTTCATTACTGTACAGATTTCAGGTGAATTTGCTTGTTTTGAAAGAGTTTATGTGCAGCTTCATTTTGCAGTACGATGTAGGAGGTCACACACTGATGTGGGTTTCTGTTTGACGGTGGCAAATGACATTTTTATTTGTGCATTGTGCAAAGTCGAGACCAGGCAGTGAGAGCAAGTGCAAACCCTTGGGGATTCTTCTTCTAGATAGGTATACAATATGTATGCAATATTATTAATAATATCTAACTAGTTCCAACATTTGAGATATGAATTTTATATGTTGCACATAATGCAACTAAAAAAATACACATTACTGATTTATTTGGCCATTATTTTCATAATTTTATCCAATACATTTTTTTTGTACACACAATATCACAGGGTCCAAAGACAATTTAATTTTAAAGACATTCAATTTACAGTGATATATAAAAAAAAGCAAATCCTCCCATTTGAACAGATGGAACCAGTGAATATTTGACATTTTTGTTTGACGCAATTCATTATCTTTTTTTTTTTTTTGTCATTCAAGTAATCATTTCAACTCTATACACTCAAAAACCATAACGTATTATGGTATTATAATATTATTTCATATTATATGAAAAGTGGATTTATAACCATGACATACATATTTTGTTCACGCTAACATACACAAGGGTGGCAAAATATTAGGAACATTTTTTTTATATAATGCACTCTAGTACACCATCACCACCACCCACTACAACCCTTAATAATAAACATAAACCAAAATGATCACTCTTCTGTCAACAAAAAGTGAAAATGTATAAACTTTGTAAAAGTAGAATTTATGCCAGTGCTGTTGTATTGGATTGCATCAGATTGCACAGTTTTGTTCAATGTCACTTTCAGTTTGATTAGAAAAATAATTTGATATACATAAGTACATATACTTACTATAGTAATACAACATTTTTCAAGGTATTCTAGTTGAAAGTATTTATTCAAACGTGCAATGTGGACTTTTACCATCAGTGGCATTATCAAATTTATATTCATCTTTCTCAAGTTAAGTGTACCCTGATGAAGCAGCTCTAGAATGCTTTTTATAAGAGGTCTGAGAGAAGGAGAAGAAGTCTGTGAATTCACACAGCTTGCAGTCTTGAGCAAGTGCTGAAATAATTAGGGGAGCGAAATCTTTGGCTGGTGCAAACTTCCTTCCACCATTGCAGAACAAAATAATAAAGAGAATGTGTGTGAGACAAAGGCAAGAGACCCCCACAGTGCCTGGGTCTCTGCTTCCTGTCATAAGTATTCCTGCGGGGTTTCACATGACACAACGCAGAAAGTTGTTTTGTCCCCGTGCCTGTCATGATACACCCTCATAACCGCAGCTGTATGATTGTGTGTGTGTGTGTGTGTGCGCGTGTGTGTGTTTGGTTGTGCACTTGCATGTGTGTATGTGTCTGTGTGTGTGTGTGTTTTTCTTTTTTGTGCTGGCATGTTGTCTCGCTGTCTTCCCTGTCAGCTCATAGCCTGGCACCTGCTCTCATGTTCCTAATTAGTGTCATTTAATTAATTATATTCTACAGCACATCTCCTCTCTGTTCATATGCAATTTCTTTCTGTAGGTTTCACTCCTGTCCTTCGACGCTTCTAATCCTTTTACAGTTTAAAGCCTTTCCGTGATATGTATTTCAGTGGTTATGAGATGTTATGTTATGTGAGTTTGCACAGGAGCAGAGTAGCTGTTAATAAGCTGTCCTTTGGTTTTTGCAGTCTTTAAATACAAAGCATGACAAACTTTTTACTTGAACATATACACATACACATAATAAAATTCTTTAGTTGACCACAAGCTGATAACTTTTTCCACCCTCTAAATTTGACGCTAAATGAACATTTTTGTTGCAAGACACGCTGACAACCAGCTGACTCACAGACAGAATCTCTTCAGTAAGCTGCAGGAAAACAAGTCAAGTCTTAAGCATGGTGAGTAAACAGAAATCAGGAAAGCACTTTACCTGTGACAGTTGGCCTAAGCACCTCTTTCTTCTCTGTTAGCTTTTCTGTTCCATTTGTCAAGTTCACTTGGGTTGTATGCCAGTGTTGTCTATTAGCTGTATTTTCACTGTGCTTAGCACTACAGTAAAGGACTGAATGGAGAGGAATGAGAGAAAGAAAAGTCAGTTTACTTGACTCCCCAGAGTAATTACCCATCTTTTGGCCACAAGAAGCTAATATAGTTTTATTTTGCCTTGAGTTTGATTGTCAAGATATAAATACACAACATGCTATGTAATCTGGTAAATATCTTGACTGTGAAACCACCAAACACCCATCCTAAAATTCTCTTGCATGGTGTGATAATTCCTTAAAACCAAGTGACACTAAGATGGGGGCATCCAAGGTACACAAGGCCATCAATGAACGACAGTGGAAACAGCGTTGAATTTCACTTCCTGATGTTGAAGAAGAGTGGCAGCCAGTCGCAGGCAGCTTTCCAGCTGCCCCTCATCCAGTGTTTTCCACTAGAGGATCCTGAGCTTGAAGAAAAGATGCAGTTAATAATTCAGAACCTTGATGAACGCCACCCAACACTGCCACAAAAGACAAGATCAAACTTTTGGCAAAGCCAGAGCCGCAGCGGGCTGATAGTGTTTCCCAGCTTAGCTCGCTGTACATTGACCATATGGACATCATAATCACCCGTGGGATGAATCAGCAGATTCTTGATCTGGAGCCCAAAATCACACGACACCTTAATTAGCTGGTGTTGATATCGCCCTTCACAGCACTAATTTGTCACCGCCAACAAAACAGCTTCTGGCAAGCACGCTTCTGTTGAATTTTGTCAACACTTTTAAGGAAACAGAGATGGAGCATTTGACAAATATATAAATTATGTGAGTAAAATCCCCTCTTCACAGGTAGCTCTTACAATTTCTTTTACAAACAAAAAACTCACATTGAATCCTGTTACATATCAGCAGTAAAATATGAAGACATAAGTACAAGTTTGTCTTGCTTATTACCTAATAATTTATATGCAGTCATCATTAAATTATTTGGAACCGTGTTTATTCCCAGTGACATGCAGATCCCAATAAGGTGTAAATAATTGCTGCCCTCCTCAGGAGGTGTAGCCACCATGAAAGCATTGAGTTGAGAAGGTCAGACATGTTCTGCACGCCAGCTCTAAAGTGGTTTATTAGCATCCCAACGACATATTCAGGAGATCGTCTGAGACATAATTACCTGGATAAGGTACAGATGAATACTGTATTTGGGGGAGAAGGCAAGGTTGGTTGGATATTGGCTTTGTCTCCATTAACCTGGAGCACGGTGTTAAAGGATCTGTTTGTGGAGAGAAAATGACAGGGAGTCGGGCTGACGGGGCTGGACTGAGACAGTTAAAGGCCCCTCGCTGCATAGGATAATTAATAAATAAAATACCAGGGGAGCCCCTGCCATGCCTTCGTCTATGACAGGGGCTGTCTCCAGTGCGCTAAAGCATTAAATGACCAATTTCTGTCAGACTAACTTCCACTGCGCTCTCTCTCCCTCTCCGTTTCTCTTTTGCTTGGCCTCTCGTCTCCACTACTCTCTCCAGCCTGTCTCACCCCACTCCCTCTCTCTCTCTCTCTCTCGTTCCCTCCCTTGCTTCCTCGTTTTCTGAAGTGGGCTACTTTGCTCTCTTTGCACTGAGTTTTTCAGCGACTGATGGCTCTAGTTCATTTCTGCTGAATTAATTGGTCCCTGAATGAATTCTGTTGACAGGGCAATTCATCATGTGTTTGGCCTGACAGTGACTGGGTGTTGGGTAGGGGAGGGGGTAGAGGCGTCGGGGAGTGTGTGTGTGTGTGTGTGTGTGTTGGGGGCTGAAGCGGGATGGGGAGGCAGTCAGAGGTGGTGGGGGTTGGTGATTGTGGTCTCCCACTTTTCTTTCTCCCCTCTTTGCCTTGTCTCGCAGTCTTCCTCCATCCTGCTCAAACTGCAGAAGGCTGGATGCTCTTGTTGCACAATTTTACCCAAACAGTTGGGACTTACCCCCCCTCCCCCCCGCAGACTGGGCTTCTTTCAGACAGAAGACCCTCTCTCAGCTTGAAGGGGGCACGCAGGTCAGTGCTACCCCATTTTACACACTTTGGCCTTTTGTTATGCCCCTGCACACTTCCTTCCCAACCTCAAATCCCTCCCCACCACTTGATGTGCACACACAAACACAGAAACGCCATTCCTTGCCCCACAGCTCCTCAGCCCTTTTGGAGAGTGACATAATCAGGTAGCAAGGCATATTTAGTGCTTAATTAGACAATGTGTCGTACAATGGACATTCAAAACGATAATTTAGCTCCTGAAGGGAAATTGCTTTGCACTGCTGACTGATCTAACAGGGATGGGAATGGTATAATAGCATATAGTTGGCAGATGAGTCCTGGTTGAGAAAGGCAGCAATTGCATTTCTCCAGACAGCTCTCCAACTGCTCATTATTCTAATTGGGAACTATGCTACAGTACAGGATACACACAAAGCCTGAGCATCCTCTAAGCTTGAACATGGAGAAAACCTCTTTAGGCTGTGTTGAGTCAATCAATGTTCACTCATTACAAACATCACAAAGTCATGTTCTTGTCGCCTGGATGGTCTCACCCGCCAACAGTGAAAATAACCTCATAATCATTGTTCTGTCAGGATCATCGGAGACCGGGCTTGAACTCTCTGACTCCCCCTGCCATATTGAAATAATCTTACTATATGATGGCGATTTATTTTCACAAGGACATTTTCACAAAACTTAAATTTTCCAGGATGATAAACACACTGGTGCTTCTTCAGGGACACTTCAAGCATAGACTCTGAAGATACGAACAACATGAAAAAGAGCTCTTTTCAACCAGCAACACATAAAGTTGCTGCACATTATACCACTGGACCACTGTGCTGCTGCTCCCCAGCCTAAATCCATTTGGGATTAACAGAGTTAACGAAGGCGGCGTTGTGAACAATACTGCACCCGTGCAGCCACTAATTAAAGCCGCTTCTAATGAGGGCTTGTTGATTGACACAGCAGGGTTGGCCTCTCCCCTCGCCAGCATCAACTATGACAGCCACATGATGAGGCTGATGACAGGCTCCCATGCAGGCAGATGACAGGACATCACTGCTAGACCACCACCACTCCTCGTCTCTGAAAAATCCCGCGCTCATATGACACCTCGCGATTCATCGAGTCTTGCTCTCCGGTCATCCTGTGGATGTTTACACAAAGAGAGATAATTATACATTGAATTCTTAAATGTTTACACTGTAGCTGGCTTTTTTTTTTATTCTGGTCGCCCTGTTGACTGTCAATCTTATTTAAAATGCTTATGATTGGAAGAAAAAGTATAGTTATAGAGAAAAATATTATCTAATGCAATATGTTTACATCTGAATAAAACTTTAAAACACAATTGTCCCAGACCAGCTCTTTAAAATAGGCTTATTTCACTGTATATATTATCAGTGACAGACATGAACCATGCCAAAGAGGCCGAGCTGCAAGCCAAGTTGACAATGAGGGTGAAGTGTTTCAGTAAATCTTGTGTGAGGCCCATTGGCCCCTGTAGCAGGGCCTCTCTGTGTGGGTTTGAGAAGCCCCAAGGATGACAGGTGCTTTTCGTAATGCCTAACTGATGAGAGCCAATCAGTGTGCCCCATTCTGCTGCTGTGTGTGTGTCTCTTCTCCTGTTGTTGTCATCTGGCCCACTAAAGTAAAGATGAGCTTGACTGACAGATGCATCCGGGTTCACAGTTTATTGGTTTCTACGAAAGAGCCAGATATGCCAATTTAGACAGGATAGTGACAAAAAACTTCCCATCTAAATGGAATAATTTTACCACTGGGAATTCTCAGCTGGGAGAAGAGAGGGTGTTAGTGTGTGCGTGCGTGTGTGTGTGTGTGTGTGTGTGTGTGTGTTTTTAAAATCTTTTAACAAGGCCTGAATGACAAACACAGAGGACAGTTAGGGTCTGACAGAAACAGAAGCTTTTGATGCTTCACAGGGGATCCATGAAATAAACAATAGGCAGAGGAAGCAGAGAAATTGAATTACAACTGGCTGGGTTTGTGTTTTTCAGAGTAGAGAGTGTGGAGAGGAGACGAAGCAGTAGCAGCAGCAGTGTGGTATAGTAGGATGAAACCAATGCATCATTAATTATACTAGAGTCAAAAGCTGGGGCAACGCTCTCCTGCCTACTATCCTGCCTGTTAGTATCACTCTTTCCTCCGGCTATTTTTTTCTCTTTCTCCTTCTGTCCTGCACACACATACACATACACACACAAATTTTTATTATATACTGATTTAAACAGAAATCATAATGATTCCTACAAATATCCAAACACGGTACAGGCACACACAAACAACGTGCTGTGTAGCCATCATATATTTCATATTTGAGAGCTGTAACCAGTACAGAGTGCCTTCTGTAGACACGTTCGTAAAACCAAACATCAATACACCAGCGGCAGGCTCGCTCCCCGGGAACCTTGAACTCTGAATCATTTTCTTATGGGGTTAATAATGAGGGGACACTGAGTCAACGACTGACATATAAAAGAATTTATTTCTCATGTGCACAAAAAGAATTGGAACAGAACTGAAACAGAACAATGATTGAGGCCACAAGGCTTTCCGTATAGATTTTCATCAGAAATCCTTTTTTATATCCGTGACGCATCTCCTGTATCATCTTTACAACAGCAGAAGACCCATTCTTTTAGAGGTGCTCCACTTACTAAAGCAAAGACAAAGACGCCTGAATGACGGTGGCGTGCACTCTCATTTTCAGATATGTCAGGCTACATGTAGACAGAAATAGGCAAATCCCAAGTGCAATTTGTAGAGGATAGCCTCTCCCGTAGAGCAGGACCGCAGTCTTGTTTCTCTGTTACCTGGTGCCCTCAGCAATGACACTTAACCCTGGAACAGATGATGTGTTTGCTTGTGTGGAATTAAAGTAAACTTAATCTTGGATGCCTTATGCTAAATAGTTGCACTGGTAGCTGGGCTGAGAGTGAGGGAGTGAGAAAGAGAAAAGAGGGGTGGGAGGGAGGGAGGAGAGATGAGTGAGTTGTTTCTATACATGGAGCTACAGATGACTGTAATTTGGATTAACATAATGATCACAACATCTACTAACAGCAAACAGGACGACATCTTTGATTGTTGCCAAGGACTTCAGTTTGACAACATCCTCATTTAAGGGAACAAAAGTGAAACCAGAGAGAAATCATTTCACACTGGAGGTCTTTTGTACTTTTATGCTGTTCTCCATTTTTCCCATATAAGACCTTGGGGGTTACTTAGACTAAGCCCGACAACAAAAGATGATACAGAAAGCCATTTAACTCATTGCATAGTGACATAAAACATCATCATGACATTATCATGAAAATAAAATAAAATGACAAAGACAACCTATGTGATGTTAGAATCTGAAACCTGCTACTTAAGTAGCCACAGGTTACACGTGAGTTGTGCCTTTTTCTAGAGCACAACATTACATTAAGACACAAATGTAATGCATGTTTTTTTTTTTTTCAGTCTGTATATCTACAAAGGGAGCCGGTACATTAGTATGATACTGCAGTGGTGTGTGTGATCATATTTACAGAGAAGAATTGTCTTCACATTATTCACAAATCATTCTACAAAGCAGCATTTGTTGCAACCGATGGAATATTGAGTCACTGAATGTCACCTTTTTTCATTACAGTCATATGCATCATCATGTGGTTTGCCCGTTGAAACGTCACAACGTACATGTTCAGTGTTGACTACTTATTTAAAAGATAATACTGCTTTATTTATGCATACATATACTGTAAATAAAATATTAAATATCAAACTAAGTCTTTGGCAAATGTAGTTAAAAGTACATTCACAAAATATTTTCCAAAAAAGCAAACTGAACCAGTATTTTCTTTCAGTCCTTGTGGAGAGTTGAACGTAAATCAAGGAGGGTGGTAAATATGTGTTTGTAAAGGCAATTAATTTCATTGAACAGGCATGGATTTAGATTGGAAAAACAGGTTTGTAAGGCAATTGTTGAAGCTTAATTTACAGTTGGTTTGCTCAACTGCAGACAGCTTTCTAAACTGTGTAGGCATCTAGTGGTATGACTAAGTAGCTGAATGAAGTATAACCCAGGAGAACTGAAATATTTGCCCATGTAGCCAAAGAGGTTATGGCTTACAAACTCCTCAGAAACTTGAAACTTTTATTCTGAAAAAAAGATGTTTACTCAAAAGCACAACTGTCTGTCTGTCTGCTTTGTGTTTTCACCCTTATGCAACATAAATATGTTTAACTTATGCTCTAACTTGACAGGTCAGTTAAACGTAATTTTAAGAGACCGTGCCAAATAAATCAAATAAGCTGAGGTTATAGTGCAAAAAAAAAAAAAAAAAGAGAGCTAAAGGACGATCATGCGTGGGCATGAGCATGACTGGAAAATGAGGGAAATGTGACAAAGCAACTATTCTGAAAAATCTTTGAATCTTTGATACTTTTTTTTTTCAACATTAAAAATAATTTAAAGTATTTAAAATTCTGGCAAGACCATTTTAAGTATAAGGTTGCCATGTTTTTAACACTTTGAAAATGGATTTACATTTTTTTACATCTGATTGTTTGTTTGCCACAGGGAGGGTTATGTTGCCATAGGTCTATAGGGTCAGTAAACGTTGTAAGACATGCTGATAATGTAGTCGGGGGCTGAAGAAATGGGAGCAGACGTAGTCAAAGCACCAGAGTAAAGCCCACAATGCAGTGTGGAGCCAGGATCTCATTAAGTGTCTGAACAGCCCTGCAACACTTGCTCAGGTCTCTGCATCATCAAGCTATGGAACCATTCTCATCTCCCCTGGACTTCTCTCTTTAGAGCAGAAAAATACTGCAGTTCATTATGTAAAGGAATGTGAGGATTCATGAATAAAATAACAACAACAACAACAGCAACAAGGAAACAAAAATAAAAACCCACAACATTGTTTCCACATGGTATTCTTCACACTGTTTTTCTTCAATTTATATTTTATAATATATATATTTATATAATCTCTTAAAGTCATTCTGGAAATGTTCAGGCCTTTGAGACAGTGAGGGCATGATGGTTGAGTTCTGAACACCCTCTGACCCTTTTGCCCCAAAGTGTGTGTGTGTGTAACGCTGAAGCTGGGCTAGGTGCATCAGCGTCGACCTCGCCGATCCTTTCGTGGGGGTGGGGTGGGGGGGGGTTCCTTTAGGATTCCTCCTCGCTTCCCTTTCCTCAGTATTTTCTCAGACGGGGACAATATGGAGGCCAAAGCCCTGGCCCTGCAGTTTAAACTGGTCTCCATGGTAACTAGTGGCGGTCGTAGGCAGTGGCAGCAGTGGGAGGTGCGGAGCCACGGGATGCGGCACTATAATAATAAGGGGAACCTGAAAGTTAACAGAAGAACGAGCCGTTGGAAACCACGGGGTCAAACATCATGTAAGACACATGTGCAAAGCTCCATGGAGCCTATAGATTTTTTTTATTATTACAGTCTCCAAATATGGATTAAAGTTCAGTATTTACAATATGTTTGTTAGTTTTGATTGTATAAGTCACTTACTTAGTAACGCTGGATTGCTGAACCGCCATGCTTCGTTGTAAGTAGTGTATTGTGGATGAGAATAAGGGTTTCCAGAAAAGTCCCCTCCTAGACAACAAATCAATAAAAACAAACATTAGCAAAGAGCTAACAAACCAATGACTGACAGCCTGCTAAATATAAAGCTGTAAAAAGAAGCCTTTTCACCAAGTTACATTGCAGTTACATTATAATCTCGTTGCACAACAATGCTTCTAAAGCTATTTCTGTCCTCGCTGCTTCTATAGCTTTCCTCCGCAGTCCCTTTAGGCAAATCGATTGTTTTAATAATCTCCTGTTAGTCTTTAGGATTTCCTCTATTCTCTCCTTAAGTGAGGACTTCGCTGCTTTTAAGCTATGATGCTTCGCTTCAAAACTTCCTAATAGGTTCTCCCAGGCCCTCATTCCATCTTTGTCCTCCCCGTGCAGGTTGTGGTGAGAAGGACGGGAGGCTGAGGGGATGTCGGGGAGCGATGCTGTGGGTCCACAGGTTTCTTTCTTTTACGAGACTATAAAGGCTGGATTTTATATGAAGCTGCTGAAGAATGGCCTTTGCTTTAACAGTGTTTGGGGCCAGTCACTAAATCTTTGTCGTTCTCCTCAGATGAAAAAACCCTACAACCTCTGGATTAAGAATGCCTCCGTGCTTGTGTGTTTGTATGTGGGTTTATATATATCCATAAGCACTTTCCAATGTTTTATAATCCAAGAAATCTGAAGTAATTTCCTTAAATTGATTTGAGATATCATCTTTACCCCCTTGTACATCTTGAATTGTTACTCTCACGCCTGCTTTGACTATTGGTTGTTGTGAATGGTACATGTCTCCGAGCAATAAAGGAAATTGTGTTTTCAGTTTGTAGGAGAGATCTACACATGCTGGCAGCTATAGCATCCACACCGCTGGTCCCGTAACTCGAGCTCATCCCTGAGAGAGATAGTGATTTAAATATTTACAGGCCCTCCACGCCTCTGTGTTTTGACCCTTAACTGTTTGCTGTGAACCTGAACTGCAGGTTAAGTAGAGGGGAAAGAGATACGCTCTGCAGCCCTGGGTGTCCGGGGAGGCAAGGAGAGGAGCAAAAGCAGTGTTTATCGACGGGGCTGGTGAGAGTGCGCTGTGTGGACACGGCGAGGGTAATGAGCGCAGGGAGCTGGAGTGTAACTGAGAGGAACTGTCCTATCTCACGGCCACTGATTGTGGTGATCGCCTATTGAGTTAATCTAATGTCCTCATCCGCAGACGCTAACCACACACTAACCGCATTCTAACACAGCTATAACAAGCTTGCTTCAATCCTTTGACTTAGGAGCAACACTTATAGTGTTCTCCAGTCGCTCAACAGTAAATGTTTGCGTAGGTATTTGTTGGTCATGAGTATTCATGTACTGTACTATACATCACAGAAAGTCATTACCACTTGTTTGTCATAAACTGACCTCACTTTTTTTTTTTTTAAACGAGACCAACTGAAGGGTATTATAGTAAAATTAATAGCATCATAAAAAAGGTGTAGTGTCACCTACCAGGAACCATTCCAGCGAGTGTGGAGGTGGGGTAGCTGCCTTGTCCCGTGGGGGGGACATGAGGCGGGTAGCCAGGCAAGGTGGTGCTGGCCATGTCTCGACCTGCGGGCACACAAAAGGAAAACAGTCACAAGGAGGCTCAAATACAGAAAAGTTGAATACGAATTTATAGTTATTATTATTGCTAGTTGAGAGAGTTGTATAGAAACTTTGAAACATGTTATTTTAACCATGTCATAATTGAAATGATGTTTATTCACAAAATTATTTGTGATTATTTATTATTGGATTATGCTCACAGGCAATGTTTTTCAAGTAAAGGAAGTGCTGCAATTTTGATCAGAAGTCAAATGGAAGTAGTTGCTTTGACGCTGGTGACTGGGATTGACATTGACATTGAGTTCCTCGTGGTAAAGTTTAGGCAACATAAGCACTTTGGTTAAGGTTAGTGTTTTGGTTTAATGTCAATAAAGTAAAATAACACAATGTCTTGTGCGTAAAGTCACTGCAGACTTTTCTCTATTAAGACTTGAAGCTTTCTTAACATTAACCAAGCACTATAACCATAACCATAAAACATTTCCTCATTTTGTTGATTACAACACATTGTCAGAATGACCAAAAACAGGCCTTTTAGTTCAACCTAATCGCTTCCTCTCGCCTAGATCCTAAATGTTGTAATTATGATATGAAATAAAGTGACGCATACTGTATATACACAGAGAAAACACAAACGAGGCCACTGTCAAAATGCATCATACCATTGAATTTCTTATGCAAGATCATTTTGCAATATTCTGAAGAGAAATTGTTTAAAAATGCAAAAAAAATACACACAGATTATTAGTCTCTACAGACATGACCACAATGTGTAAAATATTTAATGAAGTTGCCAGTTGTCCATCTCTTTCTAAGCTGTTCATCCTATCTGGAGTCTATGCCAGCATGTATTGAACAGATCTATCACTAGTTATTTAAATTATTTTTAATAAAATGATCTCACGAGATACTGCAACCGCTGTAACATTAATATACCAAAGTTATAAGCAGCTTGAAAACTGCCTGACATCGGACCAGTGAGAGCACTCGCTGCTCTCTGCTCCACATTCAGCTCTGTAATTAACACTGACAGCATCGGCTCTGGCTGGATGAGGGGGCACACAGGACAGAAAGCTATGGGTCCAAAGCAGGCCCCAGCATCAGCCGTGAGTATCTGCCTCTGCACCCCCCAACCCCCACCTCCCCACACTTTTCGTCTCCTCTGGCCCCGCAGACCTTGGGCCTGTCACGAGGTTGCAAAGACCTGGAGGCCTATTGTTAACTCAAGAGACGAGCAACGGGTCAGAGCTGAAGAAAAGCAGGGTGAAAAGGGGGTGAGAGCAGTCGCTGTTAATGAGGGCCAAGCAGTCAGTTTTGCTCCTGTATACACAACAATAGAGTGGAAAAAGCATGATGATGCTTTTGCAGTGTTAGCTGCCGCTTTTATTTAGTGTATGTTTTGGAATTATTATTCTTATTATATTATATGATTTCTTTTAATTATTATAAAACAAAGAGGAAAGGAAAGAAAACAAATCAACTGAACAGAGTGAGCTTTATTTAATTTTGATCTGATTTCGGGGCCTTTAGTAAAGTTGTACCTGCTATAAAAGGCTGGCTGGCATACTGGCTGTAGCAGGAGACATGGGCATGGGCAGGGTAGCTGGGAGTAGAGGCATCTACAGAGAGGCTGGACTGGTGGGACATGATGTCAGCTAGAGCAGAGTCCCCAACAGAGGAAGGGGTGAAGGGGGCAAAGGATGCCTCATGGGGCTCCCGCTTTACACACATGGAAGGTGGATATGATGGGTGACAGTCTGCCGGGTGGGGAAAAAAAAGAAAGGAAAAAAAAAAAAGAAGCTAAATATAATGAGACACGCAACTCCACACATACATGCATTCACTTCACTCACACAGATGTATGATTGGGTTGATGTTAAGCTGTCTAAGTGACCAAAAATGTTGACAAATGTGGCACAGCAGTGGAGAAAAAGTTTTTAGATTTATCATGCACATAGCGGCACGCTACTCTAGGGCAATAAATCATATTTGTGGTATGAATTAAACAAAGCCTAAAGCTTTGGACTATCTTTAAAGTATGAGGAGTTATAAGAAGAATACTTGCTACTTTACATTTATTTTAGTATAATTTTAAATCCTTTCATGACCACATATTTTCTATGGATTCTGAATAGATAAACAGTCTTTAGCAGTTGATTTGTTCATTTACATAGCCTATAATAATAATCTCATATGCACCCAGCAGTAATTCATTCAACTAAGTGGAAACATACACCAGTGAAATGTTGCAACAACACATCGCGCCTGATCAATCAAGCTCGAATGCGTAAAAATTTCCCCAAGGTTTTGGGAAAACAAACAGCATAATCTCACGGCTGCTTTCTCACAACACAATCACTCCCACAAATAACCAAACAATCGACTCGCAGACAGCTCAAAACTCTACACTTTGATCTAATTTGGCTGATGAGTCTTGGCATCTTTCATTTCACCGGCTTTGCCTCTCAAACCTATGCAATCAATGTGAGCTCTGTCTCTGGCCTCTCCGCGTCTGCCGCAGAGCCTGGTCTGTTCGCTGGGGCCTGTAGGGAGAGATGGCTGTTTCCCGACACCATGATAGCCTCATTAGCTGCTTCCCCCATCATTGTTGTTTTACAACAGGACTGTGTGTTGCGATTCCTCATTAAGATAAGGGCTGCTCTATGGAAGGGGGATGCAACCCTGTCAGCCCTATGAACCCTAATGCCAGAGAATCAGGAAACGTAACTGCTTTCCCATAGAAAGCTATAGTAGGTTCTCCAAATATCTTTCACCTTCTGTGTCTGTGACGGCTGTAAATGTGGATTAGAGACGGGGTTACAGCAATTACACAGAGTACCTTCATCTCATTGAGACAAATACCATTGTTATGGGAACGTCACAATGTTTTACAATGTAGGTTTTTAACAAGTGCACAAGACTTATAATTAAAATCATTAAGAAGAGCATGATTGTCGTGAATCTCTGGCATGAACAGAAATATTATAATGTGTGAGCTTTGCGTTTAATTGCATGGACCTAAAGTTTGTCACATGTGTTGTATAAGTATGGCATACATTCATCAGAAATGTAAAGCGGATTGTGCTCAGCTCTGCTCTTCAGTTAATTATATCTAACATGTGGTCTATTCAGTTCTCTCAAGTTATGTTTAAATGGCGTCCCCTCAGAGAAATCAGACATTCATTGATACAAGACAATGCAACAGATGATGTTAGTGGTTAGCTTCAGAATCAGAAACACCATAAAAAGCACCATAACATACACCTAAATCAGACAGATTAACTTTTTTAACCATGTTCGCGATCCAACAGCAAACCTAAGATTGAGACTCTATATTGTAGAACAGCCTTTCCGCAGTCAGTGTTAAAAAGGCATACTCAGTAAGAGAAATCTTTATAAAACATACTCCGGTCACTGTGTGTTAGAGTTTAGAAAGTTGTATTGTCTTCTTGTTAAGTAAATCTTATTTATGCAGGTACAGTACATCATGTCTATCAGGATAACGCCTGGCCACCTAAACTTTAGGACATGAATCTGAACTTCAAGATGAAACTGAGGTTGCCGAACATGAAGCTCGAGCAAAGTCTGTTTACACTGTGCGCTGCACACTGACTTCCTGCAGACTACTGTAGGCTTCTGTTTTCTCAGCGCCTGAGCAACCGTTGTCAAACAGACAGGGGTTACGACGCAACAACAACCGATACAAACGTTCAAGACCACTGAACTCTGAAACTAATCAGACATGGTGTTGCTTATTGTCCTGGAGATAAGGCAGAGCCTGTGTAAAGGGAGCCTGTCAAATCACAGGCTCTGATGATGGAGATGGAAGATAAACTTAGGGTCCTTGGGGACTCTTCTCCCCAGCAAACACATCTCTGAAAGAGTGGAGACGCTATAGAGTTCTCCAACATCTGTCTCTGCTCCACCACTGATACCGCGTCTACAGACCCCATCAACCATAGAAATGGACTGTTAAGAACCTACAACAGTCCTCTGAGTGATGCGTTCAGATACAGCTACTATAGCCTTCTCTCAAGTGAGCATTTAATTTTCTAAACGTGCACCATGGAGCTTGCGTGCAAACCATTTACTGGCAGAACTCTTGTTTTCAAAGGCTGCCATTCAACCTACGGACAACTTTTTCATTCTTGCAGTACGTTCAAGATCACAGTGAAACTTCCTTCTTGTGTAGGTAGGGCAAAGTCAACAGGAGAGGAGTCTACTGAGAGTTAAATGTTAAATTTATCTCAACAGGGACACGTTTATGTTTGCTTCAAGTACAGTAAGTTCAACCTCTCCTCCGTTGTAGAGGAGGTAATTTATTACCACTTACATTTGAAAGGAACAAAAGAACAAGCTCATCCAATTGTGAGTGAGTAAAGAATATTTGCGGAGTAAAATAGCTTAAATTCCCCATCCACGGGTTTAAAGTCATTCATTATCAAATGTGTGCTCAAAGGTTAGTGTGCCATTGTGGGGGGTGATATAAACATTAATTTCCAAGCGCTGGGCTGCGGGCGTTAACTGAGCTGAGACAAGCTGTTTGTCACCAGGTCACACACCAGGTACCGCAGGTAAGGTGGCTGCTTGTTGTTTGCCACCCTGCAGAGAATCGCTGCTGCTGCCAAGTTATAAAATGGTCTTAAGAGTGTGATGTAAGTCTCAAATCCAGCATGTTTTTTCACCTCTGCTCATCAGTACATTTTTTGTGATTTAGTCTTTTACTTAATCTGTGAGAGAAATAGCTAGGTATGGTAGAAAGATATAAAGAGAGATAGAATAGCACGGGATATTCACATCTGCTAGAGTTGTAGTAAGTCAGAAGGGTGCCCATTTACACCTAGCATCCCCACAGGCTCTGCTGAGAGTGATTATCTAGCACCAAGCCTGCACAGAGGCTACTGAATTCTCATCGGGCAAACCCTATTTAACTAGTGATAAGTAGCTACGAAATTATATCATTATTATGTCATCTGTTCCAAATGTAAAGCTTGCATCAGGATTAGTATACCTAAAAATGAGATGCACATGGTCTGCTAGATACCGTATGTTGCTTACTCAGTTTAGTATTGATAGAAAATTGTACAGATACACAAATGTACAGCTCACAAGTACAACAGCGTCTCTACACTTTGTATATACCAGAAACAAAGTGCCCCATTTACTAATATGCACCATACTAGCATAAACAAGGTAATAAGTATAATATATAATACCACTAAATTTTATATTACTATATCTATATCTACTTTCCAATATTACCAAGAGACTAGTTTCATTATGTTCCTATTTAGAAAGAATAAGAGAGTATTTGCCTTATTTTCATTGAGATGGTTACATTATAAAGGATTTTCATTTACATATTAAAATATTAAAGATTTTAAAGAGGAGCAGATATCAGTTGTAAATGATTGCTGCTTTTTATTAAATTCCAGTGCTCATGTTTCAGAGCCCTCAACCTCTTGGTAGGTAACCGCCTCTTTCACACATTAGGGTAAACAGAGGACACAAAAGACGGCCCAATGTTGCATGTGTTAGCGCCCTTGGAACGCAAAACTAAGTACTTCATTAATCATTCATCTTTAATAGATTATGCAAATTTCAGGACATAAAAATCAACAAGATCAATAACTGTATGAATTTTAATTGGGAGCAGAAAACATTTAAAGAACGAATATAATCTCATAGCTCCATCCAGTATGAGAGCATAATTTATTGATAATTGGATCCCAGCCTAAGTGAGGAAGGTAATTTAGCGGGTTTTTTTTCAACCTTGGCATACATTTCTATTTACAGGGTTTGTTAATGGCAGAAAAAATAATATTATGCACTAACAACCTATACTCATTCAAATGCCTCATCCATTACTTTGCATAGCGGTGAATATAAATAAAATTTTAATTTGGTGCTCATAATTCTCAAACTCACTTTTTCAAACGGCTGTTTCAAAGTATATTGTCATATTCCACTTTAAGAAAAGTTTTGTTAGTTCTCCTCCTCATTATGCAATCGGTGGCCCTCATATGTATCGCGTTAGGAGGCCCCAGGCCCCCAGGTGGCTTGGAGGCCACCTGCTATGTGTGTGCTCCCTGGAGCGAGACCGCTTTCATAGGAGGAGTCCAGCATAAAAGACAAAAACACACCTTTCTTCTCCTGAGGCCCAACTTTCTGGGGCAAATCCACCTCCCACATATTCAAGAATAAAAAAAGGGGTCTTTCTTTTCCCATAGCACTGTGCCTGGGTCTGAGGCTGGACTATAGGGATCATTTGAGAAGGGCCACTGCAGTTTTCAATCATGCTGTCCTCCTCTTCAGTTACTCTCTCTCTCTCTCACACACACAAACACACACACACACACAGTGGACCCATTGACTTTGATGCCCACTGCATAATTATGGGAGTTTTATTAAAAGGCTGGCATATTATTCCTGAGTCAGTGTGGCTATCAGTAAACCTAACCTCTTCATGGGAAAGAGCCTCAGCAGCCACAATGAAACAATATTTCAATTAACCAGGCAGCCATCAACTTTGAAGAAAAATAAGTTGTACTGTAATTTATGGTGGTTTGGGGTTGGTCACATGATACAGATAGATATTCAATACACTGCACCTGCCATTACCTGCCGGCTTTCAGTGGAACTAACAATTGAAAACGGCAACTAGCTCATGAGTTGGAAAACACCTGTAATTTCAGTGTTTCTTTCACTGCGTCTCGTCTGTATCTGAGTCTCTCTCTATCTGTCTCTCCACAGCGTGAGGCAGGCAGCCAGCCAATGTGCTGTTCCAGCCGCTGTCAATCAACAGGCTATCATAGCCTTTGATGACAACGCCGTGTCGTGGCGAGAACAGCAGCTGTCTCTTATGAGAAGTGCTCCCAGTCAATCTGTTAGTGGGCCAATCTAGGCTAACACAATAGCATGTTAGGAGCAGCGTGTGAAAGGCCTGTAGGATTTAATGGGCTCAGACGATATATTACCTCGCTCTGTCCCCCAAATTCACATGTCTCAAAAGTGCCTCGAAAAAAGCTTTTCATCTGGTGAAGAATTTTATATCTCCGGAAAACATGTGTGCTGTAAGGAAGTGGTCGTCAAAATCTTGATGAGATAATTATGATTGTGCATTATCTTAAGTCAGAATAAACTGTTTTGCTTATTTTAAACGAGTTGACTTTTAATGTTTTAATAAGGTATAAAAGTAAAGCCAGAAGCAACTGACTGATTATCAGTGTTATCGGTATTCTCGCGTGCAATGAAGTGGGTGTAAAATGACAGAAAACATTGTATTTTCATTAAGTTCAGGTGAAAAAAGCTCTTTCATTAGCTGTTGCCATCTTTACCAGCGGAAATAATGTGCACGTGAGGCCTCAGTTGCTGGACTGAGAGAGGAAAGTGTTTACACTATGTTTCAATATTTACTGCTTCATTGTGTGGTTTGACTCTAGCTAAAAGGTTTCAGAGAACTTCTTAAAAATGATATTTTGACCAGTTGGGACGATGCAATGATACAATACAGAAAGATGTAGAAGCAGCACTGACTTCTTTTGACCACCTTGTTGTAGATGTTTTTGACCTGCTGCTGCTGATGTGTGTGTGTGTGTGTGTGTGTTCTTCTAAGGATCAATCTAGCATGAGTCAGATTGTACCTGTCACAACAGAGTAGCTCTGGGAGACACTGGAAGCGAGGTCGGAGCTGCCACTGCTGGAAAGGCTCGGCTTCACGTCTTCCAGGCCCGTGTTCAGGGACGGGAGCGAGTACTCATTCGCCTGCAGACAAATACACAACATGTGCAAAATATATCAGTTAAGGGATGCACATGTGCGTAGGTGGCAATCAAAGAGTCACATTTTTTATCTAAAATACATATAATTAACAGGATGCGTCATTATCTGGTTAACATAATTGCTATATTACATGCAAGCCTACTTTAGATGCTAGATATAAAGCAGAGTTTAGGAGACAATATACTGTATGTCTGCTGTATCTGGAACCTGACTGTGATCCTCTCACTGTGTTTCCTTCTGAATATTTCCTGTTAACCCCCTCACCCCTCCAACCCATCCTGTCCCCGCTTGCCATGCTTTACCAAGACCTATGATGTATGCATGCATTAGGGCTTGTCTGAGAAAAGGAGAGAGGGATGAGAGAGGGATTGGGAAAGGAGTGAAAGGACGGGGTGTCAGCTGGCTCTTTGTGCTCCACTGCAGTCATCCCTGTGACCAGTCAAGGGAGGAGACATTCAGGGCTTTGTTACAGGAGAGACATGTGGTGGGGTTTTTAAAGGGGAGTACAACCTCAAAATCAACCTTTGTGCTTCGCCTCCAGTATGAACACATAAAACTGGGTTAATAAAATGATAAAATAATGTGTATTGTTTTGCGCCTTTTATACTTTATTAGAATTTTTTTTTACTGTATATTGGAGTTTTTCATTACAGTTCCTTTCAATTATGATAAAATGTACTGTGCAGTTACTTACTCGCAAGAAGCCATCTTTGATGTTGTCCAATTTCTCATTCAGAGAAAGGCATTCATCTGCTGTACTATACTTGTAAACTTCCTGTGAGGATCAGCCGTCGCCGAGTCATTAAAGTATTTGTTTTATGTTGTTGTTTAATCTCAGGTTAAGACTCTGCTAGCAGCTGTGATGAATGCTGTTTGTTAATGAGATGACACTTCCTGACCTGCCTCTTCTCTGAAAGGATAAGTGTGTGTGCACACGTTTATGTCTGCAAGTGTTTGTATCAGAGTGCGTGTGTGCATCTGTTTGTCTCAATGGGACGAGGTCCCACAGGGGCAAGCTGGTGACCTCGGTCTTGTCTGCTTCTATCCCAGATAAACTCTAATTGTCTGCTTACAACTGTTCCCTGGCACTAGGCTGGATGTTCCTCTCTATTCCGCTGGGCCTCCGCAGCACAAGAGCCATTTTGTCATGCAGATGGGCTGTGGGCAGGGCTGGGCAGGGCTGGGCGGAGGGCAAGTGGCAAGCACAGTGGGGCCTGAATGACCTGACCACATGGCTGCCAGAAGTGTGGGAGGGATGAGGCCTATTCAGCCAGGCCTCTTCAAAATGGCTTTTTAATGCCCTGACGCAGACACCAGACAAGCCCCTAATAGCCTAATATCCCACCTTTTCACCAGTTTAAGAAAAGGAGGGGGTGTTGAAAACAGGGAGAAAAAAGGAGGGGCACAGAAATAGTGGAAAGCGGCCTGATTAATATTACATTAAATTAAAACTGATTTTTCTGGACCATTCTGATGCCATTTTTCTCCCCCCTCCTCCACCTTCTTCTCGCCTTTTTAATACCTTCTCCTCCACTCTTTGTGATTGCAAGTCATTTCCAATTCGTTTTGGTATTGATCTTGCCGTTGAAATCACTTTGGTAATTAGCTGCATTAGGGCCTGTATAGCAGGCTGAGGGGCTGTCCCCCTGATTTATCGCCACTGTAATTCCCCGTGATCGCGCAGAGATGAAAATGAACTCAATTAGGGTACTGCTAAGGCTGCACGGGCACCCACATAGAGTTCCAATGGAAAAATTAATAGTCTCTTGTTGTTTAGCAGTCTAATGAATGTAAATAAAGGTTATCCGCTGTAATAAGCTGTAGGCTTGTAGGCTGCTTTGAGCAAGAAGTCTCGCAGAGCTTTTTGTCACCTTTGTGTCTGAATGCGTACCACTTAATTAATTTTGTAATAGATCTAGAGATCAGTGTTAAAAAAAAATACAACTTAAGGACATACAAGAAGCACGATCAGCACAAAAACAGTCAGGGTCCGCAAATGTCATGGTGTAAAAAGAAATATCTGTGTGGCCAACCTGCTCAGGTTTGATGTGCTCTGAAGTGGGGAAGACATCGGGGTAAGAAGGGCGTTCAAACACACGGTCCAGAGCTTCCAACTGCTGCTGGGTGAAGGCGTCTGCTCGCAGGTGCTTCCTTAAACTCTCCACACTGCCCTGAGAGTCGCTGCCCGGCCCTGAACCATCAGAGCCATCTAGAAAAGGAGGGAGAGGAGGAAGGGAACATTATGCATCAGGTCATGGCTGCAGTCTTTTTACCTGATTTTATTCTAGGGAGCAATGTGAGATAAGCATGAGGAAAAAACAGTTTTTGAGCTCAACCAGTTTGAGAGTGATTGCATATGAAGCTGTAGTAAATTCAGGGAGAACAACCAGCATGCCTTTTTATCTACCTCTCTCTTTCTATTTTTCTCTGGCCTTTCTCTTCCTCTCACACACATGCACTCACTCAGGCTGCTCTCCGCCTCCCCCACCTCTCCTCACGGCCACCATCAGCACGGTCATCATGTGATAGGTCTATGGTAATTGATGGATTACCTTCAGTGCAAATATATACTTGTAAAGGAGAGCGTGTGTTTCAGGAGGAGAAAGTAGGGCTGGCGATTACATACAGAGCCTCTCATTCTGCCAGCGGGAAATGGAGAGCCATTATTTAACTGTACTATTTCCTCCTGAACATATTACCCTTCCCTCCCTCTGTCTCTCTTTCTCTCCCTCCATCCCCCACATATTGCCTGTCTTCTGGAAAGCAGAATGGAGTGGGGACGGTACTCAGGGCCGAATGAGGACGGGGCGTCGAGGGCAAGCGTATGCATTTCCCCACTCGGTCACACTCTATATAAACAAATGAGCCTATGCTTCCCTCGTTCTCCTGATCTCTGACCCTATCAACTTGGCCACCGAGCCTGCCGCCACCGCTGCAGCGCTCCCTCTGCTCACTCATCAAGTCCTGAACACTGAAAAAAAAAAAATTCTGCAGCTAAAACCTCCAGCCAGCATCTCAGGAACCTCCACTCTACTGCCTGCCTCCCACTACCCTCCCTTCCTCCTTATAGCCCGCGCCAACAGCGGATGAGGGCTTTAGCTCCCGTACAAATCTGTCATTCTAAATTTGCAGCAGATTATGTTCTCTCCTGGGCGAGCCAGCGGTGATATATGATATGCAAGGCCACTATTGATTGCCTGATCCGCCAGCAGAGGAGGGAGGCGAAATGAACTTGGAATGAACATCATGCCTCAACTCATTGTGCGTATAATACTCTACTTAATCCCACATTTTTCTGTGCTATGGAATTCAATTGATCAATCATGTTCCACTGATGGTACCATTTCAGGGGCGTTATTGCCATTCTGCTCGGCTGCTTGACCTTTTTTCAATGGCTGAGGCCAGAGGATGAACCCGGCTCGCACTAAGAAATAGATCCATGGAGTGGAATAGAGGACTGCAATTGGGTATGAGTGTGTGTGTGTAGATGGGAGGGTGTGTGTACATGTGTGTTTCACTGGTAAAATACAGTATATTGACTTTAGCTTTGTGTAACATTTATGAAGGAATCTGTTTTGTTTTTTCTTCTGCTTCTGTTTTTCCTACAATCGGTTTTACGGGATATTTTAGCACAGGCCTTTTTCTTTTTCAAACAGCTCCCTTAGGTGAAAGGTTGGGGGTAGCAGTATTAGTGTTGCTGTATGAAACTCAATTGTTGTCTGTGGTACAGAAGAAAATGGAGTCATTAATTACCTCGTATCAGCTGGGCTGAGAAAAGAGGCAAGCTCAATCAATAGCAAGTGTTTGTCATTCACTATGGAGGAGCATGCTTACCATGCTCAGAACCCACCACCGCACTTAATCAGGCTTTCTGAACCGGCTGCAAAAGGACACAAATTCTCATCTGAACTTTCTGTGAGCCGAATGTTAACAAAAGACCCACTGCCAAAATTAAAAACAAGTTTGGAACCTGCTGTCGCTCGTAATTATTAAACAGATATTTAGGGTAAACGATAAACATCGATATCTAGTTTGTGTTTTAGAAATTAGAGTGAAACAGGCCTAAATTTTAACACATTTTCTCTTCTCTTCTTCTTTTTTAAAACTCATCAGTTATGCATGTGAATTTATTTCAAATGTATATAGTTAAATAAATTACTGATTTGGCCTTTATGTAATAATAATAGTAAATCATTTATTTTCAGAATTTGCCATTAGAGGTTTATGTTTGACATATATCATAAGATAGCTGCAATAAATCAGATTCATCCTTTGACAGTCAGCGTGTCAAGTGGAGTGTGAAGCCCAACTGTCAGTGTGTGTGTGTGTGTGTGTCTGTATCATTGACTGGCTTGTTTCTCAGTGTTTCTTCAACCCCTTTGGGTGTCTCAGCAGGTATTCTCTTATCACTCCCACAGCACCAGCTGACTGCGTCTCTTCGTTTTAACACCAAAGTGTGAGAAGACAAACTGAGATAAAAACAAGACTCTCCAACAGTGACATTCACACATATCATCCCTCAAGCAATGTACTTTCTGGTAAATTCTCTCTTTGATCAACTTGACCAGATCAATGCTGTTTTGACTTTGCTGTGTCCAGAAGTTATATATTTCATCACAGTGTGTTTAAACATTTCAGCCTGATTCATGTCAGGTGGACAGCACTACTTTGTCACCAGACAAACACAACAAATAGACATGAATATATATATGAATAAACCTAACAGTTGTTGCTTGCTGTTAGAAAACGTGCTCATGCACTTTCAACCATTTGCACACACACACACACACACACACACGGACACCAATATCAGTAGCTACTGTTAAACACACTGCAATGGTATCATAAGCTGTTCTGTTTTGCTTTGTCTCTAAGGGGGTTGTTAACGTCCTGTGGTGGCATGGTGGCACTTTATGTCCTTCTTTCATCTCTCTGTTTCAGTGATAAGATAACTCAGAGGAGAGAGAGGCGGGGGCTTGTTTGAAAGGCAAACGAATTCCTACACACTGCCTGGCTCTCTCCGTAAATCAATGACACGAGGTTTCCTAGATCAAGAGGCTGCGAGTCGACCGTTTACTTATTCGTCCTCTGCTGATAGGTAATATGATGCTATCGCAAATTGTGGATCATTTGATGATGTTTTTAAAAATGCAGTTGAGCTTGGAAAAAAAAAAAAAGAGCACAAACAAACTGGTATACCCAGAGGGTGAACACTCCTTCCCTGTAAGCTAGCTATATTTATGAAACCTCTGAAGCAGAAAGGAGAGAGGTGGGTGGGGTGGGGGAGAGAGAAATAGAGAGAGGGGGAGAGAGAGGCAGCAACACTGCCATGGCTGTTAAGATTCTGTTATGTTGCAACGTGTTTAAGAGCTTTATTAATTCGATTTAGTAGCACCAACCAGTGTACTGACTGTCAGCAGGCATGGTGATGCTTATTTGCGTTCACCGCCAGCGCTGAGGCTGTGTCGATAGTATTTTGAAGCACCCCGGTTATTTTATTTACTTGGATTTCAAATTATGAGAACCAGACCAATGCAGAAAATGTATGGATTCTGATAACTTCCAACTATTTGGAAACAGTTTGTGACTCTATGACATTAATAAGACGGTTGCTCAGGCGATCGACCAGGTTGGCCTATAGATGCACGATTGATGGTTTAATTCCTGGCTCCTCCTGACCACATGTTGAAAACTCTTTAAGCAAGACGCTGAACTGCTTTGATGTGTGTTTTTGTGGGGAAAGAATGTAAGACAATTTGTTGGGACTACATTGCAGGAATCGCCATTTTATTAAGTCGTCTTTTTATAATTCAGTCCTAAAAACAAAATAATAAATAAACTTATTTTAAGTATTCTCTGAAAATTAGTCTCGAAACAAGATGAGGCAGATTGGTGCTAGACAATCTTCTTACTGCATTGGCATCCTTTACCTTTTTTTTGTTAGTTTGTTTTTGTGCCTCTTTAGAAACAACACTAAATTACAGACAACAAAATATTTTTTACAGTGCACCGTTTCCCCCTTTTTTTTCTTCATCTTTTATTGTTCTTTGTCCTCCTGCTCTACCCTCCTCTGGACCAGTCTGTCGTTTAGCGGTCGCCACCCTGTGTGGTGAGTATTTGTGGAAATGCAATTAACGTATCCCTTCTATTTTCTTGCCTTTTCTCCCTCCTCAAGCTGAGTAATGCATCGCTCCATTAATTCTCGGCATTGCTGCTCGTAATTGACTTTTCTCTGACATGATTCTTCTCCATTGAGTGAATTCCCTCTCCTTATATTTTTTGTGATGGATCTCATTGTATATTGTTTACAACTATAGAAGCAAGAAGTTGTATAGCTGAATGCAAATGGTTAACCCACAAGACACGGAAAGAAGAGGGTGGTGATAAGAAGAAGAATTGAATGTTGAAGAGAAAGAAAGGCAGAGATAGAGCAGAGAAGGAGGAGGGGGGAGAAACGCAATGTGGACCCTTTTGTGTCCTCCTCTACTGCCGGGGTCCTAACAGCTTCTTGTCTCTATGTTATGCTCCGTGGCCTCTCTCAAACCTGGGCTTTTCTCTCTCACGCACACACACCATCAGGACCATCATAGTGCTCACAATTCTATTTATTTCTGCTTCACTCTGGATACATTTATTTTCTAAAGTGAGCCGCTATTGACTCATTGTCATGGATTGGCTTGACTAGCCAACCAGTGTACGCCCAGGTTAAAATCCATACACTAACTGATTTAAACTCCGCCAATGGGTCATATGTGTTAAAAGATACAAACCGGACAATCTCCAAAAGAGTATCAAATTCGAACAAATCAAAACAGCGACTACAATTATTTCTTCTTCAAGCTTTTGAACAAGGTTGATGTGACTCCGGCTGCTGCGTGCGATCATTCTTTTATGTCATGAATGAACAACTTGCTAGGCCATATCTTCCTCTGCCCTCTCACACACTCGCACACTCGTCAGCTGCTTCTACGCTCATCCCACACCCACGCTACAATCACAAGTTATGACCTTTGCTTTCTCCATCTAATTTATCACTGTAGCTCCTTATACTGCCTGTCCTCCCCAGAGCTCCACTGGGCTCCATCCAGAATGTGCTAAGCCAGCTATAAGAGAAACTGTTAGGTCACATCAACCTGTCTGTGTACAGCAGCAAGGTCAGGAGTAACCTGTCACAGTGAGCAAGATAAGGAAAACACTGAATTTACATAGAACTACTGATGAAAACAGCATTTCCTTTAAAAAAGAGAACAAACCAGAACAGGTATATCTCACTCAGCTCGATCATAATAATGAACTCAAAAGTCAAACTTTTTAAATGGCCTTTTAGCACTGTAATGCACATTTGAAAATCACACAGCAGTTGTCACCCAGTCCTCTTTCTCTCTCTCATTTCTTGGCTTCCACTTCCTCCATAGGTTTAAATGACTGAGTGAGAGCATGCTGTACAACAGGCTAATTTCCTCACTTCACTATTAATGCGTTTGGCAGGAACAACATTCCATTTCCTGTAATGAGATACACAAATAAATCTGGCTATGGATAGATTCGGTGGGGTGGTGGTGGTGGTAGTGATGGTGGTAGGAAGAGAGGAGGTGGGGAGGGGGTTGTGGGGGCAAAGGAGGGGGCGCATTGAGACGCATTCTCCCAGCACTGGCATAATTGGTATCGCTGCTTGCAGACATGCAAACCAATCTCTCCACAGATAGGGCTGAGACTCTCTCTTTTCCCCCCTTAAGGCTATTTCTTTTGTCTTTTCGATAGCTTGCACATCCAAGATAGAGGGAGGGAGGTGAGGGGGAGATGTTAATTTGTGAATTAATAGCTTTTCTCTGCAGAATTGCAAATTCTTTTAAATGTCACTATGTGCACTGTGTGAGGAGCATCTGAAGCCACAGAGTTACAAACAGACACACGCACATTTCTGTGCATAGGTGTGTGCATACATGCATCCACAAATCCAAATATTGGTCCCTCCTCCTTCACCCCTCCTCCTCTCATAAACTCACTCCCAACCGCCACCCCCCACCCCCACCCCTGACCCCCGCCGTTCCTCTGTCTCTTCTTTTCTCTCCTCCCGTCTTCACTTGAAGCCGTCCAGTGTAACATGCTACTTTTAATTTGCAATAACACATGACAAGGACAGATTAATGGTTCTTATGGCACCTATGTCCCTGAAGCTCGTCTTACGGGGACCTGGTGTACATAACGCGTGTCACACTACATTATCTCTACAGCCCTCCAGTAATGGGGACCTTTTTCTTCCTCAAAGGGCAACGACTGACTTCAGCCACATTGGGATCTCACGCCAACGTGTTCTTCAGGTTCATCATGGTGAAATCACCACAATGGAGGCATAAATCTTTGATTGGTTTTCAGACATGCAACAAAGTCCACAACAGAGTCATTTGTATTCTAAACAATATAAAACTGTACTTTTTAATTTACTTACTTACTTTTTTACCTTTTACTTATTTATGCATTTTCTGAGGTGTCTGAAAATATAACATGTTAACATTATAGCAGGTAAACTACTGCTGTTAGGGTTAGCAAGGTCTTTTTTTTATGTTGAAATAATAAAACATTTTTGGGCAATTAGAAATTGCTATGAATATCGTAACATAAGAGTTGCAGTTGGTTTCTTGACATCACATGACAAATTAAGAGGAATCATTAAAAAGTACATTTTAGTTTATGATAAACTACTTCTTGTTTTTGACATCTACAGCTATAATTCTAAATTAGCTACACAGTACATTACTGTATATTGAACTGCATGCCATTACATGTAAAATATCATTTTCCACAGTCACTTTAACTTAATTTATTTTAATTTCTTTGGAGATTGGTTATTGGAAAAAAATCACCCCCCACCTCTTTCCTCATAAACTTAGAAGTCACAATCCCAGAAGAGCAAAAACAGCAATTGAGAAGAGAGTAATGTGATCTGATTGACCAAAGCAAAAGAGAAGGTTGTCTAACTTCAACTTACAATGTCCTATTTTCCTCCCATCCAAGTGGTTGCCACTCCAGAGAACTAAAGAGACAGAAACATAAAAGAAGGAAGTGGCCCGTTTTGATGAATGTTCTTTGAGATCATTTTCAACCATGTCATCTCACCATCAGCCACCTCAAAGCAGTACCACAGCATCAAACATGCACACACACACACACACACACACACACACACAGAGCCCCCTCCCTGCCTCCACCGGTCTGTTCCTACACCTGTTCAGACCTCCACCAGGGACATGTTAATTCATAGGCATTAAAAAAGCCAATTGTTTGCACAACCGATAATCTATTAGCCCTCAGGCAGTGTGTGTCCACTCTCTTGCCTAGGAATGAGAAATTCTGGCTTGGACCGGATAGGCTTCCACTTAATCTTTGAGCGTATCTAGGTCTATTTACTTGCTAGTCCCCTGGTAGTGTATAGTTTAGTATAAAGTCTTACAAAAATACTTCATATTAAATCTTCTCATGATGTTCAACACTACAGAATATGATGTAAAAATATGAATTAGTCAAAGAAATTCATTTTATGTGTTTAGTAAATGGTATTTATCTGATATTATCGGAGCAAAGAATCACACTTTTTATGCCTTTTGTAACATTGTAGAAATGAAAGCAAGAAGCAGCAGCACTGATGCCTTGCCAAGGGGGATTAGAGTTGTATGACAGCTATATGGGATATCTACAGTACGTCTGGTATAAAATTGAGATGCAGCTCTGTAGGCGTATGGTAAAGCATAGGGCATCAGAAAGCTGATTGAATCGCAACACACTCTCAACACTCGCCCTGCCTGATATACAACATAACAAGTCACTGGAGACAGCACACAGAAAACACACTTGGCTGCAGCGCTGGCTGTCATAAATGCCATCTTTTTCACACACAGCAAAAAAAAGTAGGAGACGAGTGATGTCGAGAATTAAAAGGATGGAAAACAAAGGGATCTTATGTCTCCCTTACCATCGTCTCGTTTCCTCTTCTCGCCGTTTGAGCGGGGGATACCCAGAATGCCGTTGATGGAGTAGGATCCTACGGGATCGTTGGAGGCGCTGGTCACAGGGGGGGAGGCTGTGCTGGGCACTGATGGAGAAAGATGAATTAGTGTGTGTGCACACTATATATGTGTGTGAGTGGGTCATTTCTGTGTGTATTCAGGTGTGTGTGTGTGCGTGTAAATGCTCTTTTCTTTCTTTCTTCCACATAGCAGCCGCCCTGATTGGCTCATTTGACTATGCTGTAATCTGAGTGTAGCCTCACTCATGCTCACCTATGGTGTGACCGGGCGTGGAGAGCGGCGTGACGGATCCGTCAGGGGAAGGGTGGAATTGCTGCTGGACTTTGGTGCGGATAATCCTGGTAAAGTGAACAACAGACACGGATCAATCAATACTGGTTCCAGAGCATGGAGATTTCACACCGGCCCAGCCGCCCTGGGACACTTAAACACGGCACATCACGTCCACTTACACCTGTGCATGTACAAGTGCTCCATCATTTGGGGGCGCTTGTATCCTCATATTCGGGTCTCTGTCACAAATAGCCAATCTCTGGGCTTTAGGGGCAATCTCTGTGCTCCTGTGTGAGGCTGAATAGGAGCTGCCCCTTGAGATTGTGGATTCAATCTAGTTGGATTCTGAGGTTAGAAATATGATAAAGTCCCTATACCAGTAAGATGTGATGTGGCGGGAAAGTCTTCATTGCACTTTGGTCTGAATGATCTTGCAAACAAAGCATGAAATCACATCAATTCACCTCAATGATCAGCTTCACTGACTCTACCTGGCCAACTCTAATAATCTCCCTCTCCTGCTCCCCACTCCCTCTTTTCTTCTCGCTCTCTCTTTCTCTCTCCATTTCTCAAACCTGATCTTTCACTTCTCTCACTCCCACCCTCATCTTCTTTTCTCATTCTCCCCACTGTCCAATGTGCTCACTATTTTACTGCCCGTACTTCACACTGTCTGTCTCTCTCTCTCTCACACCCCTCCTTTTCTTTCTTTACCTTCTTTCTCTCTTCTTTCCAATTCATTTTTTTCTAGTCCTCTCTGATGCCTCCCCAGTGTCTGTTGTAGTTTTTGGTCTTTTTGTTGCACACAGGAATCCTCCTGTCTCACTGAGGATCACAGCCTATTGATTTGGGACTCCAGGATAGAAAAGTTGACAACGAATGGCAGCGAGAAACAGCGAATGCAAATGGTTATCTATAAATTATAAGTGACAGGAAAGCAATAGTGTCTTATTGGCCAAACCTGAGACCACTGCCACATCCAATTTAAAAATAAATAAATAAAATAAATGCAAGAGTCACAATAATCTTAAAACTTTGCATTGTGCATTTTATAAAACAGCAGCATGGATGAAACAACTACAGGCCTAAGCGATACAACAATTTTACGTCTGTAAATTTTAAGGGATTGTTGTAATTCTTTTAGCAAAACTCACAGTACAGTGAGATTTACACGAGCTCAGCTTTAGCTCTTGGGACATGATCGTATTACATTAAACCATGACCATGGTAATCTTTTGATTGACAGACGAACATGAGATCATTGAATAACAATCAGCGTTGTCTACACACAGAAATCCCACATGGAAGCCCCCCTCATTTGAGAAGTGTGACAAAAAACAGACTTTTACAGACTGCAGATGAGCCAAATGACATTTATGTGTGCATGCAGCATCAAGCAATAAGCTATCAATTCTGAATCCGGCAGCTATAGGGGTTAACTTCCTCAGGGGCTAAAATGTACATCAGACTCTTTTCATTCCTCTCACTATCTCATGTGTCCTCCATACTCTCTCCTTCAGGCAGGGCAACAAAGGCTCGTAGTCTCCTCCAGAAAACACACATCAATATTTTATTTGAATTTCTAACATCTCACCACAACAGTTATCTGACCTCATGACTCGAGGGAGCCTCATAAATTCAAGGACTTTGTTTCGAGTCTATGTTGTTGATATTGAATAAGCAATTTGGATGGGTGAATTAACGACTTTGGCGTTTGGCTGTTGTAGGAAAGGAAAAAAAAAAAAAAAAACATCCCCAAAGAAATATTAAAATGTGGATCAATATGATTGAAAGCCGCTCAGGACCTTATGGGTACGCCTCTGTCCGCTGGGCATAGTGAGGCGGGTGGAAACTCCTCTCTGCGGCAACAAAACAAAAGTGCAACCCTGTCTCTGTGTAATCTTTAATAATTCATGCAGGAAAATGTGTTTAAAGCCAGGACATCCTCTTTAGTCAACAGAGAAGAGGTCAGCCCCCCTTAACCACAAAGACCACCAGGGGTCCACTGTCTCCTTCTCTCCCTCTGTCTGCCTCCTTTTACTCCTCCACCTCACTTTCTTCCTCCCCCACATTTTTCCCCAACCCTCCTTTCCACAACAGCAGTTAGAAACAAACAACAACAAAAAAAAAAAGAAGAAGCAAGAAACATAAAACATTTAAAAGTGCATGTATGATTAAAAATATTATGGTTAGTATTTTATAAAAAATCTGCATTTATATGCTTTAAAATAAATATAAATTACTATATTAATAATAATATGAAAATAAGACCTACTAATTGTTATTAGTAGGTCTTATTTTCTGTGTGGCCATGTTTTAAGAATAAGCATTTTAACAAGGGCTGATGTTAATTATTAATGTGCAGGCCAACTTAGTTTCAAAGGACACATATTCTCATAGTAGTTATGTTCCACACAGCTCAAACCGAGCAGATTATCATAAATGTTTCCTTAAAAATATTCCACCATACACTCTTGAATACTAAAAAAAAAAGATCTCAGTTTGAGGAACAACAGGTGAAAACAGAGAACAGCGGCAGAAAGACCTGTTGAAACCACCATTTCCATGCCAGCCCAATTTTTCTAAGATTTCTTTCTCTTTTTTTTTTTTGACGAAATTCATCCATCTCCTGCATTTAGCTGGATGTGTTATGAGACTCTCTTTAGCTCATTAAAATGTAATGCCGATGACCAGCTCTCTGGAACAGTGCCTCCTAACCAAAGTTCATCATTCGCCAGGCACTATGGGGCTTTTTTTTTTCACTTTGCACACATCCACTGGGGCTTTTCGCCGTCCTCTGTCTAAAGACACTTTGTCCACTGCTGTCCCACTTCATGTGGAAAGGTGAAGGTGTAGGGTGTCTGCTGCTTTAGCTGCTTCGGTGAAACAGAAAACTCTTTTATAGTACATTTACGCATAGATCTACATTGTTTTAGGACTAGAATATTTCTATATTATTTTAGACTTGTTCCAATTATTCTGGAATGAATAATAATAATAATTATAAATAGTAATAATAATCATAATAATAATTAATTTAGGTCTGGTGTTGCTCATCGGTGTTGGAAATCAGAGGAATTGGTTAGCAATAAAAAAAATAAAAAGCAAGCCGTCTCTGTCGCAGTGTGGTCCGCGTATTGAACGACTTTGTTGGGTATTTCCCTCTGCCTCTGAATCTGGTTACGCGGTATTGATCGGTTTTTATCGAGACAGATGTGATTTTTCGTGGCCCCAGCCTCGGCTCCCGTGCTGGCTGTGTTGTGGAGGGCCGCAGAGGGGATTGAATTGCATGTGTAAGACCACCCCGAATAGGCTCGGCTGGAATTGACTATAGTTCAATGGCTCTCTGTTTATTTCTAGTTATTGTACATGCTCGATTTAAAGCATACGCGCAGGATAAATGACAAAGACTTTTTTTTCGCTCTGGTTTCTTATCTCATTTTTTTTCTTTCTAACATGGAAGAAAAAAAAAGAGCATTTCTCTAACATGCATGAACATATTTTAAAAAAGCAATAAGAAAAGCTGTGTTTAAGATCGATTTTTTTCCCCTGTCTCCCTCTATATAAATATAAATCTGCATGGCTTCTCCAATACGATAAAATAAAATATATGTTTCATGGACCTACCTGTTGATGGATGAAACGCTGGGGACAGTGTCGTTGTCGCAGACGCCTTCAGCCAGTAGTCGGTCCCTTATCTCCCAGGCAAACATGGTTGGATTCTGGCGCTTGTAATCTGCAATTTTATCCACCACTTTCGGAGTTGCAACCTTTGGTTTGGAGCCACCAATGACTCCGGGTTTAATACTGCCGGTTTCATAGTACCTGCATGGGGACAGAACGAGTGTTCCTGAATGGATCCCTCCTCGATTCAACCATCCAGTCAGTCGTCTGATTAATGGGAAAGGTGGCTTGAAAAATAAATCTGCACCGACCTTCTGCAGTTACATGTAGGGCAAAATATTACCTACAAATATATGATGGCGGCTTTAATCTATTAATTACTTTGGAAAGGTGCTGTTATATGGCCCTAATTGAGTGTCAGCTGGAAGGTGAACAGAGCGGATTTTCAACAACCAAAATAAATAAATAAAAGCAGTGTAATTAAAATCACACAATAAGCAGTGAGACGGACAGAACAAAGGACAGTTTAGCTGTAAGAGCACAATTTAGACCTAGTTTCTAGTCTCCATGAGCTTATAGTAGCATGCACGACATGCCACCATGACCTATTGGTATAAATGTTGGTGACAAACATTCAGTGTGTGTGGAATGAAAATACCTCTGAAATGCCTTCTGATAGCTGAAAAAAATATATTTCAAAATATTATCTCACAGCATTTGTGCTCTGAAGTAAAAATTATGTAGAGCTAATTTCTCAGGTTTTAAACTTCGCACTGATGAGAAAAATATAGTTACGGTATTTTTTTAACTGAAAGGTGGGTTTTTCCAGTGGCCTCATGTTACTTTATGGTATTTTTCTTTATCACCTGTGTCTCCTATAATTTTAATACAGCCTCATATTTCTCTGGGATATTTATTATCCTTAATGTTTAGCTGTAAACTCTCCCTTCCTGGAATTTATTTCGTGATTATGATGCTTTTTTTTTTTTTTTTACAAGGCTGCTGGTGATGGATAGAAAATCTCGGACGCAGAACTGCTGTGTTCAAGAAAAAAAAAAAAAAAATAGAGAGAAAGAAAGAAAGAAAAAAAAAATATGGCCTGCCTATATAACCGATGACTGAGGCTGAAATAGAGCTGGGTGCGCATATACGAGCTAGAAAGATTGATGTTTGACACACATAGGGCTCTGCTGGTAGTGGTTTCCCCCCTTTTACCTGCCGAGGATTTTGCTGACACAGCCGTGACTGACCCGTAGCTGTCTGGAGATGTCGCAGGGCCGGACGCCCTGGTGGGCCAGCTCCACTATCCGCTGCCTCACCACGTCCGGGAGGGGTCTGCCGTTCACAAACACCCCGCCGAGCTGGTTCACACCGCCGTGCCCTGCGTGGGATACAACAGCAGCACAGGGGGAGCATAACATTACATACCTGCAGAAGGCACGTCCATCACTTCACGTGAGTTCATTTTGGTTTGCTGTTATTATCTGGGACAGATGCACAGTATGTGATTTATTTTTCTTATTTTCTCTCTATAAAGGTCAAATAACATTTCTGTTAACACACACACACAGACATACAGAATATGTGGTACGTGCACACAAACACAGCAGAAACACACACACACGCACATTTTAAACTCATCTCAGAGATTTCTAATATATATATATTGAAATTTAAAATACTATTTTTTTATTTTAAAATAATTAATACATAATAGAAATTGAATTGCAGACTAAGAATAAAAATAATTTAAAAAATCAGGTATTTTTGTTGCTTCCAAATACGCAAAATAAATTGACTTCAGAGGCTCTTTTGGAACAATAACAGCATCTCCTCTCTCCCTGTTCATTGGCCTGGTTAGGTAATATTTTCCAAGAGCACCGCAGCCTAACACATGTCGCAGATATTACGTTTCAACCTGTTTAATTTTCCTTGCACAATTATTGTAAATAATTAAAATGAGCTTTGATAACTCATATTACAAACGCGGATGGTGCGAATGAGGAGGAATAAATAATTTACGCAGAGTCCGGGTCTTCTTTACCCATATCATATGGAGGAAAACATGAGGGAAACACCAACACTTCAACAACCGCTTCAGCTGTTGTTTTATTTATTTTTATTTTATTTTATTTTTTTATTTTTTGCAGTCACTTGTATTCTTTACCACCTAAATCTAAAGTGAGAGATGGTAAATAAAGTGACACATCAATTAACACACAACGTGCTCTCCTGTCTCTCTGCAGTAATTTCACAGGTAATAAAAAAAAAAAAAAAAAAAGCTTTGTATTTAAATTGAGAATTTTCTATTTTCTGACTTAACAGTAAACGTAGCTCAAAACAGCTCAACATATTCCCATGGCCATGTTTATCTATGAGATCATAAAGCTTTACACAACTAAATCAGTACTGAACAAATACAAACAAAACCCCGTGTGCCATTGAATTATTATCTAAAAATAGTTTTATATGTATCTTATTTATATAACCAGAATGAACATGACTAACTTTATTTTAAAATTACTCTTCAGGGGGAAAAAGGAAAAAAAAACTTTGTCAATGCTTTTTTTTTAAATGAGAAAAAAATGGTTTAAGATAAATGACTGCTAACATGTTTATTATTTAAGGTCTGTGTTTCACGCTGGAAAATATCAAGACCTGATTAACTTAAATATTAAATACATATGTTATATATGATGTCATTTAAAACGTCTGCAAATTAGAGCACAAACAATGCAAACATCCTCCATCAAACGTGTGCAGGAATTAAAGGCACAACATAGATTGTCTATAAACTACTTGAGTATACTCACGGTGCATCGCTGAGAAGGGGTCTGCTTTGCAGTGAATATCCATTGGATAGCAAAGGAAAGAAAGGTAATCGACTGAGGTCGCCGTTTCGCCTCGATGGTGCAGCTTTAAAGCAGTGAAGAAAAAAAAAACCCCCAACAAGGATTTATATGTGGTGCAAAACAGTCCGTGTCGGAGGAGTCCGGTGGCTGCAGCCGAGAACAACTTTACTGGTAATACTAAGTTTTCCTCCTGTTTAAAGTCTAAACTAGAAGTCTGCAGCAGGGCTGTCAGGTGCAGATCATGACCCACGCGTGTGCAGAGCGCACCAGTCGCAGCAACATCGGCTCAAACCGGCTCACAGTTTGTGTTTAAATGACATCGTGAGGAAAACAAATAAGAATAGCTGAGTTTCCACTGGTCCGCAGCGGCCGAAAAAAATCCCTCTCCTCTGACGGCGTGGATGGAGGACCGGCGGGCTCTGTGGTTTAATCAGATAGGGGCGGAGATGACAACAACATGGACACAGAGCAGTGTGTCCCCCTCTCCTCCGGAATGGGCTGTGCCTGAGCGAAGCTTTGGGCTGAGAATGAAACCCCTCTCCTTGTGTGTCTGTTTCTAAAAGCTGTAGTCCCACAGATCACCCCCCTCCCCTCCTCCTCCTACCTCCATCCCACAGATCCCCTCGCATAGAGATGGATGACTTGCCAGACAAAGGCAATAGATTCCAACACTTTGTGATTCGCCCACGTAAAAACCTGCAGCTCAAATGAGGAGGTCCCTGCATCCGACAGCCAGGAAGGGGAGGGAGACGAAATGGGAAATGATGAGACTTTGGGGTGAAGAATCAAGGAAATTAAAGGCAGGGGGTAGAGGAGAGGTACAGCACTGGCAGGCTGCTGTATGTTGATTAAAGCGATGCTTCTTTTCATATGAACGACTCCAAACAGGAACACATGATGACTGGGATGCACACATGGGAAGATTTTAATTTTTTTGGTGGGACAAATTTTTTTTTAAAGTTATTCGAAAAATCATAAGCCTAAATTTTCACATTTGTTCCTCATAATTTAAATCCTCCTTCCTTCCTCAGTAACCCACATCACATTGTTATTATTATTATTTATTTTCTTAAATAAGAAACAGACATACAGTTTTGCAAAAAAAGTTAAAAAAAATAAAAAAAATAATAAAAATAAAAATGTTTTTGTTTCCCAGCATATGACCCTAAGCTTCCAGTTTAATTCTTTTATCCAACCTTCTGCTCTTCTAATGATCAGACAAACACTTTTTAACAAGGTGAAGGCCTGCCTGTCTTCACATGTACTGGGTTTATAATCTGATTTATTATAAAACAGTATCAGCTTTTTAAAAATCCTTAATGCCTCATGCATTGACAGGCAAGTTAGCATGTGTGTGTGGTCAGAGAGGAGGCAAGGTGAGTTTGCAGCCTGCAGAGTGAGAGTCAGTCAGCAGACCACCACCACCACCACCAACAACACCATCATCATCATCTTTATCAACCACTCACCGCCTGTGTGCAGCATTGCTCTGTAGATGGCGCTCTTACAGTAGGTTACACAACCTGCTGTGCTCATGCAGGCAGGGTTGACAGGTAGGCTGCTGCTGCTGCTGCTGCTGAGGATGATGATGAGGATGATGATGATGATGAGGATTGCCTGAAAGGTCAAAGGTTGAGGATAAATTTACTGTAGCCAAATTATGAACTCATAATCTCTACCAGTAGAACTCAATCTAAAAGAAAAGCAGAGAGAAAACAAAGATTCACAGATTTTAAATGTCTCCAGTATATATCATTATATTAACTTCCAGCATGATAGTCTAAAAATTATATCTCTATTATTAGTGATGTGTTTTATTGTGGTAAAGTTATCCAAATTAATGTATGAACCTCTGTTATTTACTTGAATGTATGTATTAGTTGTTAAAAGACACAACATTATTATAATATTAATAATAGTAGTTATAATAAAATAAATAATAATAATGATGAATCTTTAGCTGTTATTTAGAGGCTTTACAGACTTCAGGACTCCGTGTTGCGTCCAGCTGCCCTCTGGACAAGTTTGAGGACGATTCCTCTTTTTGTTTCTGCTTTTTTTTTTTTTTTTTTGGGAGGGAGCTTCTGGTACAATATGTAGCACCATGGGCTGTAATTTCACACGTCAGTGCACTTTTGCCCTAAAGCTGCTGCTATTTCCCCCACAACACCCTGATTTGCCCCCCGTACCTCTGAGCGCCGCTATGATGACGTCCCCGTGTCACAGTACAGCAAAACAAATGGCGTGATAATTAAGAAACTGTTAGTCCCGACTTCACCCCTTTAAAAATCACAGCCATCGAGGACCTAATGCGATTATTGGCTTTGATTTTTGTTTTGTGGCTTGCATGATACATAAAGGAGAGTCGGCGCAGTTGTCACACACAGTGAGGACTGTTGATAAAAAAAACAGGCCTGGCGTTTCATACACTTTAAACAATTATCAAAAAACGTTCCTGCTTCATATACATAATTTTTAAATTTGATTTTCAGCTGAGTTTATATTGTCCTCAACAGACCTATATATTATACCTGTATTAATAATACCTATTATATTATTATTATTATCCTTATAATACATCTAGACATAAAGGGAAAGCGAGGGAGGGTATGATGATGATGATGATGATGAATTTCCACGGAGGATAAAACAAATCCTATTCTTCCGTTTTTTTGAAACATATGGCCTGTAACACGCGTTGACGTCAACAATCGATATTGCTGTTTTTTTTTTCTTCTGCATGGTGTGTGTTTTCTGAGTGTGTGTGTGTGTGTGTGTGTGTGTCTGTGTGTGTGTGAGACGATGCAGGAGTTTCCAAACATTTTAAGTCAACGTCCCTTAAACATCGACCTCAATTTTGGTCAATTTTGCTTTGTCTGTTTTCAAGATATTAACCCTGTTATGCATAGTGGATGTTGCGATTTGAGAGTGAAATTAAAATCAATACAGTGTAAACTATGTTGGAAAAAAACGTCCCGTGACAACACTTTAGGAGTCACAGTTTGTCTTTAAAGAATTTGTGAATAAACCACGAGTTATTGAGTCCACATGTTAATAATTAATGCATGTATTTCCATCTGTATGATCTATGTAAGAAATGTACAAACTCCATCTTAAACCTTAAACATCCAGGTGTCAGCGAGGTAAATACTGATACCTAACACTCTCTACTCTTGCATTAGATATAGAGCCTATATTTAAAAGCTAATTTCATTATGTGACACGTCAGACGCAGACAAACGGCAGTCTGCTGTGTGTACACGTCCCTATCTTCTTCCTATTAGTGAAAACATCAGCATCATATCGGGAGTCACTACCAATACCCCACAATGATTTGGTGTCTCCTGACACCCAAAGCCATATGGGGAGGCTATGCCAAACTGCAGGATATCAGCTGTGTCTTTAGATTGCTTATTCATGTGCTTTATAACGGGAGCAGATGGATATCAATTTGACTCTATCCTCGACACCATCACAGATTGATTTTGTACTTGCTTTTAATTTTGCCATAATTAATTAGATCATTACAACTGTTTTCCATTGATCTTTCCATCTACAACCCAAAATTGAGAGGTGAATTAGATTGTGATCTATGTTTTCAATTAAAGCCTCGACCATATAGGTGACGTTTAATAGACTATTAAGATGTATAGTAATAATAATAATAATAACAATAATAATACTAACAATTAGAAATTTCCTGATTTTAATTTCTGACGTTATGCCATAACAAAAGTATAAAGTCACTGCACAATCTGGAAGTAAAAGCGCATTATGCTTTGTTTAATGAAAAAAATAAAAATATATATACGATAAAATACAAATGTAGATACAGTTTTGCAGGCAACATACCTGCAAACAAACACTGACATTAGTACGAGGTAGAGGGAGAAATCCTTACCTGATCGACCAGCGCTGTGAGGCATGGCTCTCCCTTGTCTAATGGTGCGTCTCCCCGATGCAGCCCAGTAGATCTGTCCGGCCTCCTGCGCTCCCTCCCCGGCTGGGCGTCGTGCTTCTCCCCGCTGGTTGTCAGAATCTTTGACCGATCATCCAAAACTAAACGGTTTAGGCGACAACAAAAAGAGGAAGCAACCCTGCTCCAATGAACTAGGAATTGATAAAGCTTGGGGGGGAAAAAATAGAAATCAAACAACACAGAGCGTTGCAGGTGCTGCATTAAAAAGGAACTGTAAAATTTGCCTATATTGTATGGAAAAAAAGGGTTTTCGTATTCAAACAGCTGAGGTGTTTGACTTAGCACGATGGATATACATTTTAAATACAACACATTTTGTACGCACTGGTAGGTATTTCATTTTTATATTTTAACCTTGATGTCATTATGATTGTTTTCGTTGAAAAGTGTATAAAAAAAAAAAAAAAAAAAGTCAGTTTTGAATTATTAATAGGAGATGTGACGTTAGTTATCATATTTTTGTGACAGGAATAATACATGGAGTCTGTTAAGTTTAGATGCACAAAAAAAAAATCCTAAATCCTAATAAATACATGCATCGACGACACCGAAAATCTATAAAAAATATTTATTAAAATGAGATCAGTTTAAGTGTAATTGTGTAGATAAATGCTTACATGCATGCTTATAATGTTGGTAAATATTTACAATGACAACGAGTCTCTCTCTCTCTCTCTCTCTCTCTCTCTCTCTCTCTCTCTCTGTCTCACACACACACACAAACACACACAAACACAGCAAGGGAGTGTGGTTGTTGGGTAAAAAGCCAAACACCATACAAATAGCAAGTGGATTCAATGAATACATCTTGACTTTCATAAATTGCTTTTGTCAAAAGTTTATTCAATATTTAAGAGTAAACTTTATTTTTCACTTTGTCCAGTCAAAAGATTATTATGTAGGTTTTACTGACTCATTCAGCTTCAGATATTTATTTATTCTTCTTATCAAACACACTTTGTGTCATCTCAAAGTGCTTCTGAAGACACTTCGTCCAGAGGGAAACTTTCTCTGTGTGTTTAACAGTGTGAGGGAATACAAAAAAAAAAAAAAAAAAAAAAAAAAAAAGTATAAGGGGAGAGTATTAAACTTAGTAACTGGAACATTAACAGATGAATAACCAGTAAAAATGCAATATTACAATATCCACAAGAACGGCAGAGCGTGGTAAAGCTATAAAATACAACATTAAAAGATTATGGCTTCTCTATCGGCTATTTAACAAACATTTTGTATTATAAGAGTCTTTACAGTGCTTGAAGTTCGGAAATGGCAATAAGGCTGCCACTGGACCAAGGACCAGTAATGGATATTATGGCACACTTTATATCTAAGATACTCATCTTAAAAAGAGCTGTTCCTTACTTAAAATGTCATTTCATTCAACGTCTGCTTTTTAAACATCAGATCTTCATTACATGTGAACATTGTTATTTATTTTGATAATTTAGATGCATGTTCTTATATAGAAATTGATTTATTTCCTCTTAATGTGCTACATAATAAATAAATTTGATTAAAATACCAAAACTAAAGTAAATGTGTGAACATGTTATTTGACTTAGTGTTTTCCTTTTGCCCAAATTTATACTATAATCTGGCAAAAGTGTGATTGATTAATTACTGTTATGCTCTGTAGAAACTAATGTCACAAAAAATAATATGTATATTATATTATAAAGTTGATTTATGTGTAAGGCTTCCCATTATAATCCATAACCTACAGGAAACATCCAACATGTTAATTTAACACTATTGTGTTGTCTGAAGGTCTAGTCTGTCCGTACTGTATTAGCTTTTATTGCGGCACCAATAAGAGCTGAGTCTGCCTTGGTAATCTAAACATTAATGATCTTAATAAGTGTTTTTCTCCCCCCCTCTATCTGTTCAGGCGACACACTGGGGGTCTACAGGAACGTCAGGATGGGAGGAACCTAAAGTCGAAGATCTTAAATGGCCATAAAGGTGTGTGGGCTGTCAGTAATGGAACCTAAGCTCTTCTCTGAGCCGCACACCACATTTACAGGTTATGACCGGCGTCTGCAGGAGAGGCAGGTTGAGAACTGAGGGAGAGGAGTGATTTTGGTTTGAGTGTGTGTGTGTGTAGAGAGAAAGGGGGAGAGAGAGGGGGGGATCTTATGGCATAGTCCATTAGACTGGTCAATGGTATCTACTCTGTCCAAGACTGCCAGAGGGCTGAAAGGGAGGGATGGCAGGGGGGTGGGGGTTGGTGGGGGGCAGGATAATGTTAAGGTTTCTGCAAACCCTCTCTTCCTGTCTCCTCTCCACAGACAGCCAAAGATCTCACCTACACTTCCACCCTTCATCGTCAAACCCCCCACCACACCACACCGACACCACCACCTCCACCCCTACCTCTCCTTTTTTTTTTTTTTTTAAATAGTGTCCCACTTGCTCATGGGCTGAACATTAAATAAACCTCCCTCCTTCACCCTTCATGCCCCTCCACATCTCTCCCTGGCACCACCTCCCTCTCCTCACTCGGAGGCCACTGTAACTCTATGCACCAGGCCGTGCCCATCATTTATCACATTGTACATCCGATATGTTTGGGCTCATATATGTATATATTTCTCAATCTTTCATATAATATTTCATTAATATTATATTCCTAAACTGTATATGAATTGTCTGTTCGCATCACATTACTTTTCCTCTGGAGGGAAATGAACAACCAAACTAAGACAACAATGGGACAATATGTTTCCTGCCTGGTGTCTGGATGGTTTGTTGGAAATCTGTGCTGAGCGACAGCCAGTATCATCATCATCAACTCTTGCCAGCTTTTCATATTTAAAGCCAGCAAGGGTTTAATTACCAAATGATGACAGTGTCATATGGTACCATGATGGCACAGAATGAGTGTGTGTAACGTGCGTACATGCTTGTGTGTGTGTCTGTCTCTCCGTCTCTGTTGTGCACATTTGTTTGTGGTGAGAGCGTGTGAACACCTTTTGTGTGTTAACAGCACGATAGTCGGTAGCTGAAGGGCCTGAACAAGAAAACAGACAGAGGGCAGGAGGTGTTGGGAGAAAAAAAAACAAAACAACACAGTAAAACATCTGTAATTTGTAATTCCCTAGTATTCAATGGCTGCTCATGGATTAAAGATTAAAATCTATTGTCTTGACAGATGGGAGAGAGAGGGTGAGGAGAGGGGGACACTCATGCACATCCCATTTCAATTTGTATATGAGCAGCACATTTTGGCTAATCACAATGGAAAAATAAGCTGTCTGCCTTCCTCACTGTGGGGAATGCCACCATGAGCCTTAATTCCAGCTGTGGGGACATTAGAGACAGAAGACTCGTTCTGTTGTGATGGGACGACGTCAGCCTGAGAAGAGTATTTGTTTATTAATATTCCAGTGGGAATAAAGCAGGGAGAGATGCTGTGATCAGTAACTCCCACCTTGAAACCAGCTGTGATGAAATGAGCTTGTTCTGGTAGAGGCTACAGAGGCGCCGTGTTGATGACATGATGAGGAAGCAATCCTAGTGAGATAATGATAAAAAAAGAAAACCTGGCAAATGTTAATCATTAAAGGCCCAGGAACATTGTAAGTAAAATGACCATCAAACGGGGCGGCTACAACATGTTTGAAATGTTGATCATTGTGTGCAAAAAGAGCACAAGACGCTGCATGGATGAGTTAGAATTTCTTATTTAGCCTGTGTGGTCTGCAATGAGAAGGTTGTGTATGTGTGTATGTGTGTATGTGTGTATGTATTTGTGTGTGTGTGTGTAGGGGGTAATGGTCTGGTCAGTGGAGTGAAGCAGACCACCTGAGAGTTGTTTTTGGGCATTAGTGTGTGTTCTCTCTCTCTCTCTCTCTCTCTCTCTCTCTCTCTCTCTCTCTCTCTCTGTCTAAGTGTGTGTGTGTGTGTGTGTGTGTGTGTGATATATGACACTGGCCATCTGAAGGAGGTGCCTCGCTCTCCTTCTCCAAGCGGCATGAAAGGGAGCCGAGAAGCCTGATGAATTAAAGCCTCTCTTCAATAAAACATCAGAGTCTTTCAGTAACACACGCTTGAGATGCCCCAGTAATTGACTTTTTGGACTTTAGGATTTACATGAACCCTCCAAAAGCAGCTTACCTGTGCAGTGATGCCCCTTGAGTCTGCATCCATTCCCTGCTGATGTGGATTTCCATAAACTCATGCAATCTTTTTTTTTATTTTTTTATTTTTACCATCTCTGATAAATGCAAAACTATCCACTGTAGATAATTTGAGGGATTTATTGGTGTTTGAATTTATTTATCTTGAATAAGAAATCTTGCCAAATAAATCTTAATCCATAGATATTTGGCACAGTTGCGTCTAATGTAGTCGGCTTGCAGTTTCTACTCAATGAATGGCTGTTTGCACATTTATAGAATCAGCATAATATTAGCATCTGTTTGAAGGGATTGTATACTTACAGAAAAAGTAATTCAGTAAAAAAGAAAAACTACAATGTGCCTCGTGGAACCATGAAAGAAGACACACACACACACACAAACACACATGGACAAGTACAGTATATTGGATGTCAAAAACACACATTTGTCACACCAAACATTATTCATTGCCCTTGGTCAAAGTAGCCCAAGAGGCTCTGGTACCTTTTTGTTCTCTCACAGCCAGAATCCAGAAGCTATTAAAGAGGACAGGACTATTGCAACGTACAATTTATTGGTCCATTCCTCACAAGTGCCAACTTACATTTGCCCTTTCACCTTACATGAAATGTGAATCCTGGGTGGGAATGAGGACAAGAATTACAATATGACACAATAGATTGCAGTAAGAAATACAGAAATCTCTTACTCAGAGAGATGGTGCTGGACAAAGTTGTGAATTTACTCCTCATCTCACACAGCATATACTGTAATAAACTCTTTAACAAGATGGGGAAAGTAAGAGTGAAGGAAGATCTATGGGAGGGGAAGAGTAGCTTGGCAGATTTAATTAATTACTGCATATTAAAATGTTTGTTTACAGAAGTGAGCAGCTACAAGAGGTCCGATGTTAATTAATTTAAGGCGTACTTCCCCCTAGCCTCAGCGATGTGTCACGAGCTGCAGAGCTACTCCCTTTGGCAGGGACTCTGCGTCTCATTGGATATCCATCAATTGCTGTGAGGTGTGTAAGAAACAAAGATGCACGGAGCACAAATTAGACCCAATGTTAACATGATTGCATATTAAGATTTCTAATTAGCAAGCAGAAGGAAAAGGTGAAGTGGTTGAGAAATGTACGGTGCATTGATGGCCATTCAGGAAGCACAGCAGCTGAAGCATGAATGTTTTTCTGTGGTGCATCAATTTTCTGGCTCACTATTGGCTGAATCTCATGCTTTGTGTCTATGCTGAGCAGTCCAGACTGCTCTGTCCAAAGAGTTTTTTGACAGATGCAGCTGCTGGACAAAGTCAGACTGCTTAACACGTGTGCAGCTTCTGTCTGGTCTCCAGAGTTTTCCTCTCTGGACAATGATGTATCTGACTCCTCTTCGAGGTCAGTTGGACTGAGTCCAGAACATCACCTGCAATCAATAGTGTGGGTAAAGCAGGCCCAACTGGACGCATGTGAGGGCAAAGACTCCACTTCAGGAGCCCACAGTGGGGAAAAAGGCCTGCATGGCCCATTGCCTTGCTAAAACCAAACCACAGCCAGGTTGGACACCTGACACACTGGTGTCTTTAGGAGAGTGGTGAAAAGATGGCACAAATAAAGACAGAAAGAGACAGAAAGAAAAGAGATTTTAAACAAATATTTACACACACACACAAAAAAAATAAAATATATATATATATGTATATATATATTTAAAACCATACTTTTTTTTATATATATATATATATAATGGTAGCAAAAACAAAATGCTCTACAAACAATCAACCACTGCCCTTTTAAATGTCAGCAGCTAGTAACAGTGAGGGTTTATTTGTTGCATTGGGCTTCATGAGACCCGGAGAGAGGGGGTGTTCATTGAGGTGAAGAATGGCTGTATTTGTGGGGATGCGTGTAATTATTTCACTTCTTAGAGTCATTATTGGCCCTGCTTGCTGTACTGTCAGCAGCTAAGAACCTACGTCTACACGCCGAGCACAAGTGTAATGTTCCACCGTGGCAATCTAACATGTGTTTCCCTCAAATTGCTCTCTGATCATGATTATCCGACCAGAGCTCCAAATAAGGGCAATAACCTCCTTCATCTTATACAAATAGGCAACAAGACAAATTGTGAATGAAAAAAAAAAAAAAAAAAATTATGAAATTGCAATTGTAATGATGAAGACACTGAAAATAATGCTCCACATTCATCTAAAATTTAACTATATTTCAGTGTCAATGTAGAAAACACTGCATCCACTCTCCTGCAGTCTAAAATAAAAATAGTAAAGATGGTCAGTGGCAACAGCTTGTCACCTCTTTGTTGCTCACTCTCTCTCACAGACACGCACATACACATACACATACACATACACATACACACCTTTTTTCTCCAAAGAATATGACATAGAAAAACTAACCCATTTATCTAATACACACTTGTGTTGCTTCTGCCCAGAGAGCCATGGTGTATTTTTTATTCTTAACTCTCAGCTGCCGACAGAGCTGCGACTGCTTCCTCAATCAAGACCTTAGAGTGCCACTGTGTAGACTGCGCTGCTGAAGACACTGATGCCTGGGACACAGGCTGGGGAAAGTGGCAGATGCTCTGCTGTGTATGTGTGTGTGCGTGTGTTTGTGCGGACTCCTACTGTAAGTGGGATTTGAAGAATCGGCACAGTCATCTGAGCAGCGCAACGCATCTCTCACAAACAAATGAAGGCCTAGGGTCTCAAAGTGAGATTGATATCTCTTTCTAAACTTCACAGGGAATATTCTGAATATGGAGAGGGCTTCCTCATTCCCAGGGGATCCAAAGGGCGTCTCCTCTCTCCTCTTTTCCCCACCTCCACGCCAACAATAACAGGAAAAAATGGCCTGGGTACATCTTTTGTGTTCATCAATATTCACTCATTCATCGTCTGCCCTGGCAGATGAAATTCTCGACAAGCATGGTGCAATGGATGGGCCTGAAATCCACTTTGTCACAGTGAGGAGGATGTCTGAAATTGAGTTTGGAATTAAAATAGAACAATCCCCAATTTTTCTGGACCGAAGGCAGAGCCATACATTTCACTTAGCGACTGAAAACTTTGTGCAGTGGGTCTTCAACAGAAGCCAGCCATTAAATAGGTCAAGGATGGATATACCCAGACTACACTGTTCTCTGAGTCAAACAAAGAAAGTTGGGAGCACGTTTGCACGTTCACAGAGGGGGTAATTCTTGCAACTAAAGGATTATGCACATAAAGCAATACACTAAATTTATGTTATATATGAATCAGGGTTTTCTAAAGCAACAATAAATGCTGTGCAAGTGTAGCAGCTCGCTCCTTTGAAAGCCAGCTAACTTTGACTGGAAAAAGGAACTAAAAATAGAAAACCCAAACGCCACTAGATTTGGATTCATCTCTTAAAGCTTCTCCAGATCAATGTGTAGTCACCGGAAACAGATCCCTGGATGGGATTCATCACAGCCAAATATAACGATTATCCCCACATGGTGACTTTGACAGAGCTGGCCCTGATGTGACTCACTGACCTGGTCCTGCATGGGTCACAAACTAAGCAAAAGTTTACGACAGAGAGGCAGCGGACCTCTGAATGTGTCTCTGTTAAAATCTGTCTGTGGGCTTTGTGTTGATCAATACAACATGATAATGTGTTTTCAATCATGTGCAATTGCTGCTGATTTGACATTGTCATTTTGGATGCACATAGCTGCTCATAGCACATGTCCACTCATGGGGTCAGTGATTTCTACTGTTTCAATATTAATTGGTCTCAGTATATATAATTTAAAAATGACATTTAATAATGACATACTGTATATAGCATATATATATATATATATATATATATATATATATATATATTAATGCTATATACAGTATGTCAATAGTAAATGATATGAAATTAATATAACTACATTTTCTCACCATTTAGAGAATATTTACTAATTGTATTTATATCTGTAGACATGTATACCTGTTCTCACCTTCATGTCATTGAGAACATGTACACATGAAGCTCATCCCCTTTTTGCCCCCTTTTAATCCGACCCTCCCAAAGCCACTTCATAATGATCTCCCACTGAAAGGTAAATCAATTATATAATGACGACAAAAGAACCGTTTTGTCATAAAATGGTAATTAGTTTGGGTCCTGACCTCCCTCTTGGCACCTTGACTCCCGCAGCTGAGGACCAAGGCAGGTCCGCAGTCCACACTTAACGTCAGGCAGGCGTAACACACTGGCTGAGCATTGTGGGGCCTTTGTCTTCATTCAGGGGGAGATAAAGTTCTCGCCGCCACGTTTATCAATCATGGAGGGGCTCCAGCTGTTCCATGGGCTTCGACCTGTCTTCAACAGCCGGCCTTACAAATTGTCTGTGAATAGCAAGGAAAAGAGACCCCCTGCACCAGACACACACACACACGCACACACACATAAACAACATTAGCATCAACATACATGGACAAACACAGGCATGTCCTAGTGCACAGACTTGCATCACATATACACAAACACACCATTCACTTTCTTTTAACACACACACACACACATACAAAACAGTGCATACAAAACCTTTTCATCGCAGATGCACCCAAACACATAACGCCTCCCATTGTTCACGTCTGGTGACTAATGTTTCTCCACAGCCTTTTCACAGACACAACCCTGCCGTCTGCTCTGCGCAATTACAAGATGGATTAACAGCTCTTTCTAACACTGTCATCATCACCTTGCATGCCTTGGAGGAATGCTGCATTCTTGAATGAGAATCACATCCAATTATAGCTTAATGAATGAGACATATACCGCTGAACAAATCAGGCAGTCGCTCTAAATTAACTTACTAGTTTTTGAGCGTCCCCTCTCTGATTTATTAACAATATCTACTATCTCTTGACAGTCTGTCGATAGCTCAGCATGTCAAAGATCAAATAAGGATTATTATTGTATGTTTGCATGAATGATTTGTGGGCTTTCCCTGAAGTGAAAAGTTACATGTGTCAAACATATAGATAGATGAACATATGAATTAACTGTTCTCCAAGGTCAAATACTGATTGCATTGTTACTCTCACACGCCACGGTGTCAAAGCGATCTGCACTCTCACTTTTTCATCATATTCTGCACATCAACAAAATAGCAAGAGAATGAAGTGAAGGAGACAAAGAGAGAGAGGGGGGAGAAGGAGAGAAAGAAAGACATAGAGAGAGAAGAAATAAGGAGAAAGAGAGAGGGATACAAATTGATCGTTTGGTTGGCGAGATCAGTCATAGTCATCCTGGGTGGATGGATGAATGTCTTTGATGGCCACTGCAGGTTCAGGCAGGGAGAGTGTCTGAAAACAAGAGAAATTGGTTTGGGCCCTCGGGAGGGGAATCAATGTGTGAGGGGCATGTAAGAGCTTTAGTGCTGTTTTGTCGAGGGCCATGGGGGTTGTCCGAAGTTTGAGGGGTTTTAAATGTGACAGTTTTCTCTTTTGAAATATTTTGTTTGTTTCTTTACAAAGACAGAACAACTTTCCCGAGTTGAAACTGTGAAGACTTTCAAGGTTATTTTTCTGGAGTGTTGATTTATGGCCTTTAAATACCCGGATTATTATCAAAATGTTGGTGACTTCAGATTTGTTGTGGTAAAAGTCACTATATATAACAGTTGCAAACAGCCATTACTTTATCCCTTTAGTTTTCTATCCACTGTATCAAATCAAAACAGCTTTGACATATTACTTCTCAGACGGTTTGGTGTCATGATTATTCATTTAGCATGGCTCACTAGTTTCTTTCATTTTCCATTAACAAAGAGAACAACACATTCTTAATTACAACATACACAGTGAGTTTTGACCTTAGTTAATTACAGATTAAATATTTCATTTTTTCCCCCAAGTTAGAACAGTGTTTCCCTATGATACATCTAAAGTTAGGCTATAAGAGATATTGTTGAGTTCACATGGACTTTTTACTCTCATCGTGCCCCTCTGACACCTGCTGTCTGGCAGGCCTGAGGAGGTCAGCAGCTGGTCCAGTCGCCATATTTCATTTTTTCTTTATGGAAAATCTTGCAGCTCCAAATGATGTCCCATCACATCCTTTGGGTTGTGGGGCTACAGTTTTTAATCTTTGACCAGAGGTAGATGTTTAGCGTGTTAGATGTTTGAGACAGTGTTGCATAAAGAGCGAAAGAACCGTAATCTAATCTATCTATATCTATATCTGTTTAGCTGTAGTATGTTATACTTCCACACCACACTAATGGCAGCCACTAGCTCATTTATAGTGCCAGTAATAGAGTTTTAGTGACTGATTAGTCTCTATTTTCAGGCTGAAAACAAGAATCAAAATATCATGATAGTTAATGGGGTCATTGTACTTTGAACAGTTATATCAGTTGGATTATGATTATTTTTTTTTTTTCTGCCAGACAGTCTCGCTGAACGATGATGCAACCAAATCGACTGTGCTCTGGTAATGAGTCATATGACAACTCCTGGGGTTTCTCCTAACTATCCAGGCAAATGTCAGCAGTCTACCCCCATTCCCTTTGATGACCTATTAAATATTATGAGGACCCCCTCCTGTGTGCACTGTAGTCTCACTCATATCAAGATGGTGTTTAATGCCCATGAGACAAACAACAGACAGATTAAAGCTATTATACCCTGCTGCACTCCCACATTCACCCTTTACAAAGTGGAGTTGTGATGAGTTGTTTAATAGTTTTGTGGCTTAAAACCAGTTTATGCAGTAAAGCACGATGTTGGGTTATAAATGGCGTCTGAGAATTTATAGTGCAGTGATCTTTCAAAAACGAAGCAGACTTGCTAACCTCTGCAGCAGCTCAATCTCACAGCGTGTCTCTTAAACGTAAAAAAAAAGCTTACCTCCCTCTGATCCAGTAGTTGTTATTAATAAAGCTGCTGAAACCTAATCAACTTCAAATACTCCTTGTCAGATAGACAAACGACGATTTTACCCTCAATCAAATGACAGACTTCAGACTTCGTTCAAACATGGTCATTTTCTGGCGTGTGAGTCAAGTATAAGGAGCTAATTATATGACGATCTGAGCAAAAATAACTTCTCATTTTCAAGAATAATAGGAGAGAAATGTTATAGATTAATGGCACTATTTATCTTTTTTAAATTTCTGTCTTTCTCTGGTGATGACAGCACTCCCCAAGGAAAATATTCATAAAATGAAATTGAAGTCATAACTTAATAGGTTATTAAATTTTTTTTTTTGAATGCATATCACTTCTCCTTTTGCGGCGCTGTAAATTTAAATTGAAGTTTGTGGCGTTCTGAGACACAGACAGGAGTTTTTTTTTATGGTGGCAAAAGAGAGGGAGGACATGCATCTCTGTCATTGGGGTATTTGCTATTCTAATTTTATGGCAGGCCAGATTATCAGGCAAGAAAGTCATTGTGCGCAGGCAGGCTGCTGACAACACCTCAGCCCTCAGCCATGTGTTTCCATTAGAAAGAGCCAGCGTCCAGGGGTTTGTTCCCTCTATTATTTTCTATTTCTGTCTTTTATCTTGATTTAAACTGAGACTTTCTGCATATTCCTCTCTTGTCATTTCTTGCCCTTTTCCACCTCCGCCCCTCTCTTTCTTCCCACTTCCCCCTTCCTCCAGATCTGCTTTTTTCTATATTCACACTCCCCCTTCAGTCTATCTTTGTTCCTCAGGGGGGGGCTGCGGTCTCAACAGAGACAGAGGAGACAGAGAGAGACGCTCCGCAAATCTCAGGGGGTCGAGGTATAGAGCGAGTGAAGGTGGGACACCTATCTTTAGCCTACTGTCTATGAATGGACACAGTGCCAAAGAAGGTAAGATGTATGGAGGTGATTGAAAGAGAGAGGGGGAGTGATGGAGGCAGAGGGGGTCCATCATCTCAGCTGGATGGGTGGGAGGGGATTTTTTTTTCCTCAAGGTCAGGGGGCAAATTTATTTATTTCCCTGGAAGTTACAATGAAATTTTACTGAGTACTTTGCTCTGATGATGAGAGAGATCAGTAGCCATAAATTTGTCTTGCCATTTGCTTGCCAGTGATGAACCATTTATTATGCCGCCTTCAAGGACACAGCATGGTATTTGTATGATAGTGCTATTCTATGTAATGATATCCATTTTCATTGTGCCATATAACACAAATGAGAAAATTAAGAATAAAACTGCTCGGTGCAGAGCAGGTCTAGCTTTATTCATAGCTATCTAATGGGATATGTACAGTAAATGTCACATGATATTTGTGATGCCCTTGTCCTGGTTTTACAGTAGTGGTTAAAATGTTGATGTTGTCTTGCCTTCACAATGAGCCGAGGGCTTTTTTTGGGAAGTGGGCATCACAGATGAAAGGTTTGGTTATTTTGTAAAATGTATCTTTTTTTTCAGTACCATAAAGCACAACACTGATAGGAATTTGTTCTCTGATAGATAAGACAGCAGGAAATCACTTCCGCATTCAACAAATGTAACTAATGCTTTGTTTCTCACGTTCTTCATTCACAAAGAATAGGCCTTTTGACTGCACACTTTTTCTCCTTCTCAACACACAAGAGACACCTCCAGGGTCTCTCAAAGGGCATGATGAACTAATGCTCTTTATTGATTGGCCATTTAAAAGCCTCTTGTAGCCTTGGGAGTATGTTAATGCCATGAGGCCCTTTCCCCCGCTGCCCCACCGTCCCCAGAGTCCTTGTGTGTATTCCTCAGTGGGCTATCACAGGGAGTTCATTAATGGTCAATTACTAATATCTGATGAGGCTCATTGTGTTACGACGCTGCCGTAACTGGGCATCTGTCTCTCCTCCTTTGCTAAAATCACAAAACAACAGGGGCTCCTACTGCAGAGGGGACGCACACTTCTGGCTGGATATCACATGCTGCGGGGACATGCTAGAGATGAAGCACAACTCCCCATTATTTAAGTGTCTCTGGTTCTTATGTGGGTTTAATGTTGTTTATTTGATTTCTCATTCCAAGTGATGTGCGTGTGTAGTTTTTGCAGAGGGCCCTCTATGATACCTCTGGGAATTTCTCTTCAGTAATTTTCGATTTCTGTTTAGTTATTCTGCATGGTGTAAAACCTTAAAGTATAACATATTGGAGCACTCACATGATTCTGACCTGTTTATGTGAGGAGACTTGATAGGCTGTCAGGCCCCAAGTGGTAAGAGCCCCCTGAATGAGGCGAAGCATCCTTTGACTGCCGGGCTGATATTTGTGGATAATAAAGGGAATAAATCAGACAATGGGGATGAATATTTCATTTGTTATCCATATCCCTTATGGGAAAATGATACAGAAATGTAAAAACAGCAATTTCCCACCAGCCCCTGCTGGGATGGTGCCAGAACAGAAGGGCTGTTTTCATGTCTGAAGATAAAGTGCATATTTACCAGCTTGTGCTCTCTGGTATAAATCTAACAGGCAGCTTATACATTACCTGTTCCGATGCAATATAGGTCTGCATAAATATGTTACCGTAACATGTTATTATTATAAAAAGTTGTTTTTTTTCTCCCTCTTCTCACTTCCTGTCTGTCAACATGTCTTTTTCTCTCTATAAAACTGTCCCTCCTCTATTCCTTTCATGTCCTATATCTATTCTCCAGAGGACAATATTCAATCTGGGACTTCAGGGTCGGCAGGATAACTTGCGATGACATTATAATGACCTTCACTTTTCACTCCTTCTGGTGATAGATCCCTTGAGTTATCTCTCCCTTTGTTGAGAGGTGAAGATTATCTGAATGAAATGAGCCTGTAAAGTGATAACCACCGTGCATTGTAGCCACTCGGGCTACTTTACAAATGGCAGAAAATAAACACAGTACAGTCGAGGTACTGTGCCCAACTGGCTTTCATCCCAGACTCCAAAGTTTGGAATGTAGTTTTGAATGTATCCCAGAGCTGATAAGATGCTGTAATCTGAAGGCAGTCTGAGCAACAACAGATAATAAAGGGAGTCATTTCAAAGGCCATAACTATCAACATAAATTCATGACCAGTTGAACTTTTGTCAGTTTAAACCATGTGAGCTCTTTGCCAGTTTTTCTTCAACATATTAACTTTTCAACCTTTCAAGAAACGTATGATCTGTTTGCTCAAATTTAAATGAGAATTTCCTTCATTATTTTATTATTATTATTTTTTAAATCTTTTGGTGTTGTTTTGGGGTTCAGAGGACTTACACACAATGAATGCAAGGCAAAACAGTAAAGATATTAACAGTAAACTCCCGTGCCAAGAAAAAGGCCTATTTGGTGGGCTTTATTTTATGCCAGCTCAGCACTCTGTCCCACAGTGTTCAGTCCCATCTGTCAGTGCAACCTTTAGTGCCGGGGAGTATGGGGGTGGCAGGGGCTGAAAGCAGGGCAATTGGGATCAGTCTGTGTGCCACTGCCATTATCAGTTTTGCCCTGACAACACATCTACTTTTCACTTTCACCCCAGATATGGGGGAGGCGGATGGGCCCCTTCACAGAGGCAGTGGCAAGAGCAGGAGATGATGGACATGAAAATGAGCTCCCCCCCCCCCCCCCCCCCCCTCCTTCACTGAATGGATGGAAGAAAATGTGGTGTCATATCTTGTCAGAGCTTGGCTCATGGCCAATGAGATATTCATGCTGAAGTATGTCCAGCCACCTTTCTGTTTCTGATTTGACTGTTAAACAAGGCGAACATGTAGGAAAACTGTTTTACTCAGCATTACATAGAACTCTTATTAGAAGTTAGCGGAAATTCATCAAAATACACCGCGTCGCAAAGACCGCAAATTACTAGAATATGAATGTTATTTAGAAGATGGGGTTGACCTTAGTAAAATACTAGCTTCAATAATATTGTCACTGTAATATGACACTGGCTGTCCAGGCTATGATGTAAGCTAACTCTATGCAGCATATCAAAAGGGAACATTTATGATTTAACATAAAGAGAAGTCAGTCTCACAGTCTCACTAATACTGAACTGTTTTCACAAATGAATCTCTTTTACTTTGCAACTCTGCTGAATGATTTGGATCTACAGTGGGGCAGAGGTGTGGGGGCGAGGGGCCGCTCTTGTGATCATTGATGACCGTCAGCCAGCGCAGGCCGCCTCTGGTGATATGTGGGCCCTCTGAGCTCCGGTAGCCCCACCACACCACACCCTGGGGTGCAACAAATATCAGCATTGTAATTTCACGCCTGTGATTATTATCGCGAGCTCTATCTCTGACTGGGAATCCTCCACCCATCCTCTTTAGTTCTCCCAGCTGAGATACTGTTTAACAGCCTCTCCCCTGGACCTGTGCATTTAGACACACACACTATCTCTCTCTCTCTCTCTCTCTCTCTCTCTCTCTCCCTCTCTCGCACACACACACACACACACACACACACACACACACACACACACACACACAAACACTATTTTAATGTCTTCCCTCCATGGGCCTGTTTTAGGCTTTCTCATTTCTTCTTCTCTCATCTTCTGTTAATTCCCCACCATCTGCCTCAGCATCTGTTTGAGGAGACAGGAAAAAAAGTGTCTGCCATGGCGGAGAAACTCTATGCTTTTTCTCTCTCTTGTTTTTTCCCCCACTTTTCTCAATTTCTCACCCTCTTGCCCATTTAAATGCCAGTGGCGGCATCCTCTTCAGTCTTTGTCTGGCCTTCTACTCCACCCCCTGTTCTAACTGGCCCTGATTTAGCATAATCTTCAAAAAACCTCGATCCCGCCCCCCTGGCCCCCTCCAAACACACAAACACACGTTTTACTATCTCTTCCTTTCCATTTCATCATCTACAGGAAAATACAGAAAGGACAGTGATATCCTCTTGATAATTAAACACTGTATTAATGTCTAATGTGAACAGGAACATGCAAAGTACCTTTTCTCAATCTTAAATAACCGATGAAACAAACATAATACAGGACATTTTCTGAAATTGTCAGATACCAGGATAACAACGTTTTTTCCAGGATAACAGAGAAAAGGTGAGTTTTAAGAGGAGGATTAAAGGAAGACACTACCTGCTCATCACCGTCAGCTCCACACTGCTAATCCAACCATCCCAGCACTATATTTAACTGCTTCCACAGCCCTTTTCCTCCTAGTCTTTTCTTTCCGCCTCCTGCTTGCTCTCCTATCTTCTTTCTCCCCTTTGAGGTTTTAAGCAACAATAGGACTGTCCACTCCACAGCCGGCCTGAGCCGCAGGATCCGTTCTTGCCAGAAGAGATTACAAGCATTCTTGAGCCAGACTCCAGTTGTTGTGGAGACCTGTGCTGCTGGGAGCTTTCGATGGAAATCTTTTTTTTTTTCTTTCTGGAAGTGCAGCAGTATTTTGTTGTGGTTTCGATCGTGGCAGGGACATAGGATTTATTAACTGATTTAGCTTTAGGACATTATATCTTTATTTAGCTATATTTTTATGTTAACATTCTCATTTTCCTCTGCTGTTGCATTTGATCAGTGTTTAAATTAAAATGATATTATGACGGCAACAAATACTGAAAACATCATGGCTCTATTTGTCTTCAGACATGTCTAAAACACACTTCCTTATCTCGCTACCTCTGCCTCCCTCTTTCTTACTGTGCCTAATTCATTATGTTTCTTCCTGCTGTGTTTACATCTTGGGAGTGACATGCATCCTCTCATGATCTTAGGCCCACTGGGACCTGCAGTGTTTATTTAGCAGCTCTTACAGACGGCAGTAAAAAAACCCTCCACTTACACTTCAGGCCTTGCCACAGGCGAGAGGTATTAGAGTCATCTAATTAAATATAGAGCTGGACAGCCTCTGCTCCCTGCCTCCCCTCAGGCCAACATGGATTGGACAGCTTTGTGCAATATGCTAAAACATATGGGGCAATGCTTGGGACACTGAATATACATGTGATCTTTCACATGGCAGCCACTTCAGGTAATTGTGATTATAATACAGTTTCTTCTTCAACATACTATAATATTATCCAACATTTCTGTCTGTGTTTGTCTCCCTCCCTCCCTCCCTCCCTCCCTGTTTCTCTCATCTTCACATTCTCTGTAGGGAGCTTTTGTCTGATAAGTTGTCACATTAAGTGCTAACTTTTGGGTGATCGCTGGGCTTTCTATCTCTTTATGGCCAGACCCTCTAATAGCTGTCCTGCAGCAGCGCCTCAGGCAATCATGTTACAAATAAACAGGCTGACACAGTCATTTACTCAAATCGTCCCTACACTATTCACAACCCTCCCCTGGTGATGATCCTTTCGAACAACAATTATTTCAAATGTCAAAGATCCAAGCCTTTAGGGCATAGACAAATGAACATTAAAAATCTATTACCAAACACTTTAAAATATATATGTGGGCTCTCTTTATTTTCCCAATAAAAGACTACAATAAAATGAGAGCACACAGAGCCATAATCAAGCAAGTATCACATCATAGTGTTTAATGAACAAATTTTGGCAAATTCTTTTGGTATTTATGACTGTGGGATGAGGCCATAAGTCACTATAGTGTTGGAGGAGTTGGCCCAGAGAGGTTTATGTTTCATCTCCCTGTTTCCTTTTGTATCACGTGACTCCATCCGCAGTTGTGTCCTCCGCTTTACTGTCACACTGAGTTGTTCTACATGACCTCTCATAACCTCATCTCATCCCGCCGAGAAATCCCAGGAACCTTCGGCTGACCCCGCTGATGAGATGAAGATATTTCCACCTCAGCCAACTGAAGCCTCTAGCCTCTTTCTGAGTAATCAGAAGATTTTGACCTGCATAATTGTTGAATTATTGCATTTAATGGCAAACTCCGAGAACAAAGTAAGGAAATATAAAGAGCCGAAGAAATTCTTGAGTTTTTCGACTATATCATCTGCCTTCGTCTGCAAAATAGCTCGCTGCAACTCCTTCCTGTTTTGTGTTCTTGCAGCTGAATTGTCCAGTTAAGATATATACGCCTAATATAAAGGTATTGCTTGCAGTATCAATCTATTCCATGTGATTGCCCCTCATGATGGGCACAAAATCCATCCAGTGATAATGGCATCCATCTCCGCCTTTATATTGCATGTATTTGTTACCTTTGGCCCAGTAGCAATAAATCCAATCTAGTCTCCTGGATGTGGACCGCTGACCACTGCGAACTGGTCAAGGAGAGTGGCTACAGTTCATTTCACATCAACGCCTGTCATGATTACGGAGAGATTAAACACCCCCCCACCTTCTTCTTTGCAGGTTCTCTTATCCCATAAATATTCATATTTTATTATTTTTATATTTTATATTTTATAGTGATTTGAGCGTCTAAATTTTTGCAACTCATGTGAAACATGAGGCAAATAATTGCAGAATACTGAATTTTAAAGCTGAATTATTTTTATGTCATGTTGGATGTTTGATGTTTTGCACAGATTCTGCACTCTTTAAGAAACTAAACTCAACTGTGAGTGGTGAGCACTCAGGACTCTCATCAGCAGTGATTTCAACCCATCACGACTGTCCCCAGGGGAGCTCTAAGTGGAGCAGATGGTAGACAAATAGCGTGTAAGCAAAAAAAAAATTAAGGAGTTTTATAGGATTTTCATCAATTACCTGGGCTAATGTATCAATATAGAGTTAAAAAAAAACAAAAAACGTTATTTGTAATGTCTTTGACAGCACCATCAATATATTAATAACAGCAATGTGAGACATCAATCTTCATTTCCAACTTCATAGGATGTTCCTCGACAACACCACACCTTGAATTCTCCCTCTCCTAAGAGGCCCAGTCTGCACTTACATGTATCATACAATCATTTCCGTCACAGCCCTCATGTGTGGGGCTCCGGTACGTTCTATAATAGCTGGCAATGAGCGAGTCATTGTCCTGCATTAGCATGTTACGGTACAGGGACTTAAAGAGCCCAATTTCATCTCTGCCCCACATCCGTCTGATGGGATCGGCTCTGATGGTTAGAGGGCCGGTTGCTGGCTTCATAAAGTATGATATGGGTGCGTCATGGCTTCATAAAGCAGTAAGACATGCTTTTTGGATCTTAGAGAGACTGTTTAACTCAAACCGATTCTGTTTTAGGCTTTAAACATTGTGACTGAAAAGACTGAAAGGCCCAAAATGAAGATTTGAGAATGAATCAACACACAAGTGGAGGAGAACAGCCTTATACCTAGACAAAAAATATTTCTAATATCTTACCTTTAAATGTTATGTTCCCTCCAAGTCCTAATTAATATGTTAAGACTTCTGTAATAAAATGCTCCTGGTGTAAATGTAATATTCAACAGTTCACCTGACAGTGATATATTCTACATGGATTATCCTCAGTGATTTTGGCTTGGTAATTAATCAACATTATTTATGATGATAAAAGAGGGGGAAAAAAAAACTTACTGATGAACAGACTGCCGCAGCAATCATGATGTACTTAGTCCAGCAAACTTTTTAAAATGTTATTATTCAATGTAAGTGCTGTGGGCACCAGCTGTTTAGGGAACAATGTGAAAGCTTCTTTGATTTTTATGATAAAGTTTAAAATATATTATTCACCGCATGCTTTATCGCTGTATTTCTCAATCAACCTTGTCAAGTGTTCGATATATTGCTCTATTTTAGTCGAGAATCAACTTTGGGTCAATTGTTTGATCCTCCAGGTTTCTCTTTCCTGGTGGCTTCCTTCTCAAAACCCAAATTATTCGTATGACGGTTCATGATCTTTAATTATTCTAGCACAACAAGGGCTAATCTACAATTTTAAGTTGTTCTCCCTGAAATAAAGAAATATGCACACCCACTTCCCAAGGCTTCCAGGCTTAGCCCTGCCCATTGGGCTTTTTACGCAGTTTGTCTCTATTCATTTGCATTTTTATGCAAGGTTAGTCGTGAGGGACTTCTATTACTGCCATGAATACATTAAGAAAACCATTAATCACGTTTGGTGTAATACAGAGTGAATTAGCGACACACCTGTCCTGCTTGCTGGGGGCCTTGTTACTTATCACTCACACTGGACAGGACAGGGACATGTACCTGAGGCAGCCACATCCAGACCTGTGCTCTCCAACAAGATGTGGATATGGTCGAGTCTGCATGGTTTTTAAAATGTTGTTATAACATTAAGTTTTTTTCTTTCTCTATTGTTTCTGTTTTAGTGTTTCACTTTCCTCTCTGGAGGTTTGAGAACAAAGTAAACCTGGTATGTTTCATTTCATGACCGAATTAAGGTTTTCATTATGCAAATATTAAAAAAGCTGCATAATTCCTGATCAAATAAATCAAATCACTCAATAAATAATCATTTATTAAATGAAAATGATGATGATTCTCCGAATTCTGAGGCATGAAATTGTTCTAATCTGTTGTTGCCCACTAGCTCCTCAATTTATCATGTGGCTAAATATAAACTAACTGATGGCTGAAGCTATCAACAGACAACCAAAGCATCAATTACAGGTTCTTAAAATGCACTTAGATTGAAGAGGAGTTATATTGCTAACCATCATGAGGGAAAGGAATTAGCCAACCATCAACAAAAAAAAACAAAAAAACAAAACAAATAAACAGACAGCATAATGTAATAGTTATGGTGCTGCTCCTGAAGTTGATGTTCCACCTACCTTTTCTGTTTTTGTGAAAGGAACATTAATCTGACGCACCAGTGAAGCTCTGTCTAATGTGAAAATGTGGAGGCTTTTTTTTTTTTTCTTCTGCAAGGAAAAGGCTTCTATCACACTAATGATAATAAATGGCAACTAATGGGATGACCAAACATAACAAATGGAAAGTTTTAAAGGTATGGGGGCCACATTAAATCTGCAATGACATCCTCAAGTCAGAGCTGTGTCTAAACAAGAAAAAAAAAAGATCATCGCTGTTGAGAGTAAAATTTGAAATATCATTATTGTACATCATATACATCCTTTGAAGTGTACTATCTCACTTGTTTTTGAAATCATAATATATGTATTATAGTGCTGTCTGTAATAAGGAGGTGATATATTGAAATTAGAACAATAGGAAAATATAACAAAGGTGGAAAATCTTATCGTCAGTCCGAACCGTTAACAGTATCCCATCTAATACATCTCTTCTGTGTTATGAAACATTTTGTTTCATTTTTTAGTTTACTTTTTTGTAGTTGAAGAAAACCCATAAATGATTTATTTATGGGATTTATTGGAATCACATCAGTCCTGTGATTAGATTCGTCCGTCCATCCACTTTGTTCTGTAATCTTGATGTAAGTAATATCTGTTCAGTTCAGTAGAGGAATTTTAGAAAAAAAAAAAGAAAGTCAGTTTAATTTTTATTTAAGCTTTAAATAAATACATTTTACTCATAATACTTTTGTTTATGTGAGATTTTGAATGCATGTCTTTTTACTGTAAACATGTTTATTATACCGCAGCATTGATTCTCTAAATACCTCCTCCACCACTGATCTGGTCCCTTGCATATCTTTTAAAAAAAAATCCCAAATTTAGCAGAAGTGCATAGATAACTGACGCATACTGTCTGAAACTAGGAGTATGTCTCCTCGTCTCCTGAACTTTTCAGGTCTTTGTGCGTTTGGCATTGAGTGCAGGCTGCATCCGTCTTAATGATCGCTCTCCTTGAGCTGATTTTTGTTTCACAATAATCAATATCAAAGTCGCCAATGGCAGCAATACCCAAGAAAGGGAGAGTAAATGTAGAGAGGCATTCTTTCTCTGTGTCGGCCTTGTCAATGTAACAATGCTTTTAGAGTTTGGCCCTGAGCATATAAACACACTCTCAATCACTCCTGAAATCCTAGTGGGCCACACTTGGCTGCTATTGTAACTTAGATATTGTCTCAATTTGTATGTTGTCTCTCAGTAGACGTGGGGGAAAAAATAAATGGATTGATCTCCCGTCCCAGTCCAACAGTTACAGCACATCTGTTCTGAGAGGATTTATAAAAGATGTCACTGCTGACAAATAAACAAGTATGTTCACAACTTTGGGATGATATTGTTATCATACCTGTATGATGTTTAAGCTCTTCACTCGCGGACCATGAAAACAAAGTTTTGACACTTTACAACCAACTGACAATAATAGCTGAGATGTTTCTTTTGTCTTCTTATTTGTTTATCAGACCAAAAAACTGCACCAAATTTTAGAAACAAGTGAGGGGAAGGTAAGACAAAAAGAAGGAAACGAGGTGAAGACTAAGGATAATAAATCATCCTCTAATTTGTTATGTATGAGGACCCTTTCAAAATCAGTTCCTGCCAGAGACTCCACTTTAAGCCTACTTAATATACTGTACAGCCATGCAATTTCCTTTCTTACAAACTCAAAACAAACAGGAGTTAATGACTCTTTCACAGCTACAATGAGCCTGCAAACCACATGCATTTGTCCAAGATGCTGCCAGGCTCAGTCTCACTGCAGAGTCAATTCAGTAAAAAAAACAATTGAAATGAAAATTGGCTTTGGATGCTGAAAATGCAGCACAGATCTTGCTCACACAGCAAAATTCAGACAAAATTTCCTGGCTATGTTTTTTTTTTTTAAATCAAACTTATTCAGATTGCAGTCCAATGAAGCAAAGTGAGGGTGTGAGAGGCATGCAGCCCCGTTTGGCCCCTCAGTGACCAGAGAGGAGGTGATAAATGACTACAACACTCATCCCTGTCAGCAGTGGGAGGGGGAAGAAGCAGCCCTCCTACCGTGAGCTACATCATCCTAACAACATTATTCTTTTCATGCGGCTTGTCGATAGAAGCCCTGTGTGATTGGCATGGGGATCCGCTCAGGTTAATTGGAAGCCTGAACTGTGTAACGGCACGGGAAGCTGAGCAGACATTGTCCCTCTTGTAATAACACAGGAGGACTGTGTGTCTGTGTATCGATTACATCTTAGGTTCATGGCACCCGTATGAGAATGAAATATCAGAGGACAGGTTATGGATGTTGCCATCAATGACACTGAACAGAGCAGAGATGGGCCACTTGTACCGAAGCAAATGAAACAGTTTACGCTTTAAAGTATTAGATTATAATAGTTTCTCTTAAACCTTCCACCCAAAACACCACTGATTGTTTTCTATTTAGAGTTTAAAAGTTTGGAGTTCGTGGAGTTGATCAGATTTATCAGTGGAGATGTTGTTTGCTACGTGACAGGTGTATTTGCCCTCATGTCCGAGCTCTGTGGGCACAGAAACGCTCTGTTTCTTCCTCTCATTTTGACCCCCCCACTCTTTAGACTCCTTTTGATCAAGGGCCCATAGCTTGCATTAGATGAGGGACACATGATACCCCATATAGGAGGTAACCTAACACACAGCTCCCTACTTGGATGCATGGTTTTCTGTCCTATGGAGCAGGCCACCCTGGTCAGCAGTGAGATTAAGCCAACAGAGAGTGACAGTGCTAATATGCAGGAGAGAGGAGTAAATGCAAGTTTTTACTCTACTATGAAACAACCCACCAAGTTTGTGAAGTGTTCATCTCTTACTCCTGTTGGAGTTCTTCTTATTATTATCATCTTGATCATCCCAGGTGGCACCATGATGCATTGTTTAGGGTCCAAGGTTTTTTAAAAGGTTTGATGCCATAACTCAGAGATTTTTTCTTATTAATTTAGAAATTAATTACAAACACAAAGTGACATTTTACAAGAAATGTTTAGCATACCATGAGTTATCGCCGCTGTAAATTGGATGCAAGCGACGGAGTGCAAAGCCTTGACTTGAGCTCTTTGTGATTAATAAAAAGAAGCTTTCACTTCAGTTTTGAAGCTAGTCATGATGAACGATACAAACGGATGGAGCAAACTCCTCCTTTGGCTGAAGGACAAGCTATTTTAAGGGTGGATGTACATTTTAAAAGACATATTAGAAGAGGAATCAGGGCTATCATTTATTGTATTTGTTGTCCCGTCAGACAGTTCAGTGACTAACAGCAAATGAAGGACATAACTTAAGATGGAGGTCACGTTTATTCAGCAGATTGCAATTTCTGCCTTTTAATATGCTAAACAAGTCAATTTATGTCAGTAAGTTTTCTTTTCTTTTGCTGATGATCACATTATTATGTGACATTTTGTCATAGATAAAATGCCTGCATTAGCAACTGCACAGGAAGGCAATGACTTGGACACCCTCACTCTGTTCTGTGGAACACAAACAGGAGGTCCAGCTCCATCTCCTGTGGAGCAGAGGATCTGGATTCTACATGAGTGACTGAAACACAGCATCCTCCATCCTGCCTCTCATAGCCCCCTCATAGAGCCCCACAAGGCCCACCACGTGGCTCTCAGCGCAGAGGTCCAGATTGTGCCACTGGGCTGGTACCGGACTGGAGGTGGGCGATGGAGCCCCAATCCATCTCCCGCAGGAGCCCGGTGACGGGAGCATCGGTTGCCCACTCCTCGGCTCTGAGCACACTCAGGAAGATGGATTGGTTGGCCAACTCACCAAAGGAGGCAAAGCATGCCGTTAAGAGCCTGTGCATCACTTGGCTGCTCATATGCAAAGTTTGATGAAAGAGGTTTTTCTGGGAGCGATGAATTAGGGCTCCCCTGTGAAATTAGATTTCTGGTAAAAACCTTGCGAGGTTTCGAAGTAGCATTGTTTCTCCACTGCCATCCAGCCCAATGGTAATTATAGATAAAAGGGAAACTATGTTGAGAATTCAATGATAAGAAGCTTTTAATATTCCTGACTGAAATTAACAGAATAATGTAGCATTTAAAATCAATTACGATGCCAAATATGTCCAAAACAGAAAAGAAAAGGCAGGAAATGTAGCAACTAAGTACACTGTTTATTAGTCTCAATTAATCAGAAGCAATAAGAAGCCAACAACTGTCCATTGCTATTCAACTATACTGCACATAGCAGGTTGTACAGTATTCAGGGGGAGGGCAGATGAGGAGGAACACAACAAACAAATGGAGAGCATAAGAAATATTTTTCCTCCTGATAAAATAAATCTTGTGGAAAAAATTGTCTCATCTTCAGAAACGGACCAAATTGGTCGGCAATTTTAACCTGATACACTAAAGATCTCGCCTCCTCCTCTCTGTGACCCAAACCTAAAACGGCGGCATGAACACTGACAAATTTGACAAAGGGAATTTGCTCAAAAAACACAGCCTCTATTTGGTCAGCCAAGCGGCAAATATGTCGGATGATATGGTTTATTAGGCAATCCATTTCTCCACAATAGTGGGGCCATCTGCAAAGGTTAGCGTGCATAAGGTTCGTATGGCAAATTCTATCTAATCTGCCTTTTTCGAAGGGCCGCTGTGAAAACTCAGTGGCACATTTTTCATGTACGTACGATTTGGAATGCAAATAGAATAGCTGATGAAAGAGGTGACCTTCTAAGTGCAGAGCAGCGGGGGCTTTGTGGAATATGCAGAGGCAGAATAGAATAGAAAAGAATGAGTTACTGCCACTGCCACCTCAGCTGCATTGTAATATACGACTGTGGCTCAGATACAAGTGAACCTGGCCTCAAGAACATATAGGTTAATCTCTGAGTATGGCACATCATGTACTCGGTGCAAAAAAAATAAAAATAGCTGGCTCACACTTGGCATTATATGCGTTTATGCATTGAATAAGGCTCCCAATGTCAAACAACATACCTCCTAAATAATGTATTTTACTACAGATTATTGCATTGAAATTTATATATACCATTTTGTGATTATATCACATATTGCATGGAATACTTTTGTGACAAAGTTGACCGGCGTTAATTTGGATTCATGGCCTCATAGTGCATTTTGCGTAATAAATAGGAGTATGTATGAAGCATTAAGTGGCCAATCCAGTTGATGAATGTTCTAACATGCTCAAAATCTGACTGAAAATGAAAGTTGGAATAAGATATCCCGAGATATAAAGGTGAGACTATATGTCAATAGTGAAGTGTACAGACTCCTTTGTCATACGTAGTGCAAAGCTTGAACACATAGACAAATGGGTGAGGTGTACCATGGTCATTCAGCCGTGCATGTCTCATCTGTAGCCAGCTTTGGCAGAGTAGTCATCTTCATTCCCTTTGTCCTTACTGCAGTAGGTAATCTATCAGCCTCGAGACGTGCTGGAGAGTCCGGCTGGCCTACTCGCTCTCCCATTTGAATTGAGAACCCAGTTTCTGCTTTACCCGTGGTCCCAGTTAGACCAAGCTGCAATTGAGAGTGAGTGAGCTGTCCTTGATTCATATTACTGTCCCGGTATGATTGAGCTTCTTTGGTATCGCTGGAGAATGGAGAGAAAATTGAGCACTTGACTTTGCAGGGTTGAAATCCCAGTACTGCATGTATGCATTTTCTCAGGGTTTTTCATGGGACACGCTTGAAGTGTGTTCTTTATGTTGTGCTCAATGAGACAGCGCAGGGGTGTTTAGGGCAGGATTTGGAAGTTACAAACCAGTTTGTTGTCTTCAATAGGAAAGAAATCAGCTACAGCTGCTAGAAACCAACATTGTTTTAAGAATAAGGTTAGCATTATTCAAAAATACCATGATATACTCACAGACTTTTCTTCCTTGTCTATGGTAGTCTGCTCAAAGACCATTTCTTACTATTAAACATGTAAATCTCTTGAAACAGGTCACTCTGGAGGACCCCTGCCCCCCATCCCCAACCCCACCTCCACCCCCACCCCCCGTCCCCCATCTGGACCCCCCCACCACAGATGCACAGACAATAACACAAAAACACTTGCACTGTAATCACTTTTCTTTGCACATTGCAGTTGTTTGCACAACCTGGACACTCATGCACGCACATCACCATGGTGTTACACTGTTACTGTTGTTGTTTTTCTATTTATTGTATATACTTTTGTGCCTTAGCTTTATATTTTATGTTCTATATATACATATGTATATATATATATTATTTTATTTTATCTTATTTTATTTTTTAATTTTATTTTATATTTGGATAATTGGGCTGCTCCAGGACCAGGGGAAACCAATTTCGTTGCATCCCATGTTTACATGTGTTGTAATGACAATAAAAACTCCTTGAATCCTTGAATCCAAATATAGTTTAATTGTTCAAAAACGCTACACAATAAAAAAACAAGGTCATCAGGCATTTCAACAAACGGCCCCAAAATGAAATTTGTTTACAGTGAGTAAGCTACCTTACAAATTATGACTCTTGTGGCTTCGTGAACAAACCACAAAGACTACATCCACACTCATACATGTTCGTACTTTTGTAAATGCTGCTGACCGTGTTTTTAGTGTTAAAACTCCGGGATTGTGTTTTAGTCTGGATGTGCAGAAACAGAGACTTCTGGAAAAAGATGCTGACATGTTGACATGCTGACTCATGGACTAACTGTCATCCAGTGTGACAAGCAGTGTTTGTTCCCCTCTGCTCACCTTCAAATTGAGTTTGCTTACCTTCAAACTGAGTCCAGTTCCTGTAGCCATATGGCACTGTCCTCTCCACCAGTGAGATGCAAATGTTGGTCACTTCATAAGTTGTTAGTACAGTATTAGTTGTCAGATATTAGTGAGGGCGGTGCTTGTTGTCCCATAAAACCGCTGTGCTGTATAAAGCGGAGTTATTCCTCTGCAAACGTCAGACCTCAATGTTGCTGTATCCTAGCAAAAGTGTAGTGGATTTCCTTCAACTATGACCATGGTTGTTATTGAGTTAGTAGTTAAATAGTTATTTTAACCTATACAATGACCTAACCCTAACCAGGTTAGTTTTGTGAATATGTGAATGTGTTGTTCTGGAGAACATGGACCGACAGTGTATTTTGCCATTTAATTTGGATAACTTGTTGAGGATCGAGGCTTTGCAGTATTTAGTAAATTTGTGGACAACAAAGAAGGTCTTTGGTACAGAAAATAAAATAAGCCGTATAACAATCAATACTTGAGAGTAGGATCAATTCATTATTGTTTTTGTCATTAAAGGTAACTTTAATATAGCAAGAGAAAAACATCACTAATGCAAATGCATTCCTGTTGTCAGCTGAGGTTAAACAAGTTAGCTACTGCAGCACATCAGGTGAACTTATGCAGCGTGAACCAGGAGAGTGTCTTTCTGTTGATGATTAAATCAATAGTGATTTGACACAGACTTGTGGGAACAAGCCTGTCTTATTTCAGCCAGTTCCTCCCCTCGTGGTTGACTGTGAGGGGATTCATCACCCGCCTGGTCCCTGTCACCTGATGGAGATAGGCCTTTAGCTGCGTTTTGATAGAGGGAGCCGATTATGATGCATGTCGATCGTTCCGGCAAATATTGACATGGAAACAGTGAGAGAACAACCCCACGGCTCACAGCGCTTTTCCTCCCATGCTGGCTGCTTCAGACGCCTACTCTGTTTCACGTATACACACAAATATAATGCACCTGCAGTTTACACACATCTTGGCAAACGTATACATGCTTACACTGTACGCTTTAGAAACCTATCATCCCAATCAAAGGTGGCTCATCAGCTTCTTAGAGTAAACCCAGATCCATTTGCTATTAGTACTCTGGTGTGTGTGTGTGTGTGCGGGAGGTTGATTGGTTATTCATGTTTATTTACTTAAGGGTGGAGGAAGAGGCCATTTCCCAAGCCACATTATGCTAATACTACCTCTTCACATTTAACATCTCCATAGAATCACACTCCTTCTGCACTTGTCCCTGGGACCCACAAGATGAAACACAAACAATGTTTGCTGTGAGAGAACAAGCAAAGGAAGTCTGTCAGGACTGAAGACAGTGCAGAGAGACTGGGGGAGGGAGAATTAGAAAAAAAAGAGGATGTGTGGAGGAAGGGCGGGAGGTGCTAATGACAGGTGTGTCTGTAAATTCTTCATCCCACATAGACTGCTAGGGAAACTGCTTGGCAGGGCACTCAGCCGTGACTTTACAACTAATCCTGTTTGTAAGTTATTATTTATCTTCAGCAAAGTTTGTCAAACTCAGGCTTTGATTTCTCCCCCTGAGTTCCCTCTCGTGGCTCGCTCCTGCACATGCTCCCCACATAATTTATGACTGCCTCTGGTCCTGATGACAGATTATTAAAAGTAGAATTAGTTTTTTGCTGGGGATTTTTCCTGTGGGAATTGGGAAGGCAGGGCTCTCAGAGGAAGGTCTCTGACGAGGTCTCCATTACTAATAGAGGCGGATTTTTTTCCTTCCCTGTGTGATGGCGGAGTGAGAAGACTAATGATTTGAATTTACTGTGGCAGCCGTCACGTGGTCTGGAAGCCAGCATCGAAGGAGAGGAGAGGTTAACTTCTTCCCTGTGGAGAGGTTTATTGGATTGTTTAGCACCAGAAGGATAATGTTTTTGTCATAGACTGCTGGTGCTTCTGCTGCTAGGCTAGAGGGAGGCCGAGAGCAAATCCTCTGTGTGTGTGTGTGTGTGTGTGTGTGTGTGTGTGTGTGTGTGAACTAAGCTCAAAACTATGTGAAGATCAGAGAAGAGGAGGAGATATGTCATTTTTTAGAGTCATGGAATGTAGGAGGAGGTAACAAGGATAGGACTATAATTATTACTGAAAATGAATGCATTAGTTGCTACATGTGCACATAATTTTAGATTCACTTTGACTGCACTCAGCAAACTGATACAAACACCACTTCTTTCTCTTTCTCTGAAGTTGCTGCCAACTCTCTGATCCTCCCCTATCAGCAACTCTTCTGCACCAGCTCCACACTTGTCCTCCTTCTCTGCTGACACACAAAGAGGATGTAGGCTTTCCCTTTTCCCCTGTTCACCTGATGGCCGTTTGGAGCCTGTTCCCCCAGTGTGTGTCTGCAGCCTGGGAAGCAGAGGGGAGTCTCAGCACAGCTGAGAGGCTCGGCTTAATCTTATGCATCATTAAGCACTCAGCGGCACGCCGCAGCTCCTCATATACATCATCCACGCTTAATAAACATAATGATGACATAAGATGTAATTCCAGATGAATTTTCATTTTATAGGGAAATGGAGAATTCCTGTAGAAAGGAGGGGAAAAAGAAAAGAGGAACGAAAGAGGGAGAGAAAAAGTAAATTATCTGGGAAGTACAGAATAAATGATGTTTTTTCTCTACAAGATGGATTGTGGGGTTCTGGGGGCAGTTGAAGTGGGAGAGGAGTGTTTGGAGGGAGGGAGGGTGACAAAGGTGAGGGGGCAGAGGGCTGCAGTGGTGGTGGCCCGAGAGTGGAGGGGTGGCATGGGGGACATGGGGTTGGAGGGGGAGAAAGAGAGAGACAGAGAGACAGAGAGAGAGAGAGAGAGAGAGAAAAATGTTGGTCATTCCAAGTGTTTTAATCGCAGGGCTTGATGGACAGGCTGAGAGGACCTGAGGTGCGGCCATCCATCATAGGCAGGCTAGAATGGTGGAGCAAGGGGTAGAGTTTCAGAGGGGGCTTTCAGGCTGTGGGGGGAAATGGGATTCTGATGAAAGTGTGAGAGAAAGGCGGCTGTACGCAGCAAAGGCCAATGAGGGCAAGAAGACCAAAGATTAGTGCTGCGCTTCCGCAGCATGTAGGGAACGGTAGGCAAAAAGGAGATTTTAATGGCAGCATGTGGCAGTATCACCGCCCATGTTTTTATGTTCATTTGGCTTTGGATCCCTGTTTATGATTGAAAAGGGCTCAGAAACTGAGAGCCAAATTACTAAACAAAAAATGTCCTCCAATGAAAAGAGAAACACAAAAGTTGTGTTTGTGCGCATACTTTTATGTGTATGTGTATGTGTGTGTGTGTGTGTGTGTGTGTGTGTGTAAATGTTTGCATATGATCATGGACTGTAAGCACCTCCCTTTCTCTATGTGTGTGTATGTGTAGTTTCACATGTTTTTGTCGGTACAGTGGGGTAAAGTGGGGTGGTCAAAAAATAAGATATGGTCACTATGGGCCCACACACACACACACACACACACACACACACCCTCTGATGCACTTTTCCTGAACTCAGCCTTCTTCCAGACAGTTCCTCCTGCAGACACCAGAGCCCAGACACCCATCCAACAAACTAACCAGCCAGCCAGGCTGAACAAAACAACACAGGAGGAAGGAGAAGATGAATGGCGAAATAAGGTTTGGAAATTATCATGTCTCTTACATTCCAATGGGAATATAGCATATGACCCCCTTACTTTCGTATCAGTGATTCCTGGCACAGATGAGATAAAAAAAAAGCTGATCTACAAATCATCGTGTGATTATGACTATTGAGGGGGTAGAAACTAAAAGTTAAAAGAGTCATTCCAAAGATTTACTATGAAATATTTAATTTTGCAAGCCCCTTCTCTTCCCTTTCACCAACCATTTGGAAATGAGAAACTATTTAGCTCTTGCCTGTAAAGCCAGTTTTGTCAGGAAAAGCAGCATCCCATGCACACTTCCAGCTGGACCCCATCCCAGACTGCCATGCCTGGTTAATGTGGCCAGTCTGTGCTGCCAAAATTAGAATTCATGGTTTATATTAAACAAACAAATACACAAACAAGAAAACAATGACACAAATTGACCTTGCATGAACCGAATTTACTGTAACTATGAACTGGTCAAAATGTTATATGTGCAAACAGGTTATGGACTTTTTTATGCCCATTTATTTTGGAAGATGAAATTCATTTTTTAAGCATATGTATACCAGAAATCCATGGGTTCATCTTTGGAGTCTTGACTGATGCGATAGAGTTGAGTTTATTAATGGAGCTTCCTTCCTCTCCTCTGGTGGCCTGCACTGCACTGCACAAAGGCATTTCTGGATTCAAACCTCAGCATGTTCAGGCCCAGTGGAGCATGCCCAGCAGTATGCCAAGGTTAGATGGGTGCCAAGGGTGCCACTAAATGGAACCTCATCCTCTGCTCTATCTTCTCATGCCCACAAAACACAAAATGCTGCAATATAACACATGTGTTGTTTAAAACACACAATGCACAGAATGGCAGCACAAAGCACCCAAGCAAAAAGACAAACACCAAACCATGTATCACGTCACCTCAGTGCAACATAACAATAGTTCATATTACTTATGAGTAACATTTGCCTTTACTTTAAGCAGTTTTGAAAGACTAATAATGGCCATTGCATCTTTTACTTTTTCTGTCTTATGGCTCCTATACACTTCTCCCTCTCGATGTCCGTGTGAGTATAACTCATAGATAATGTCTTCATCAGTGATGTGCTCACAGTGCTCTGTTTGCATTGACTTACAAACCACCCTCCCTCTCTCTCTCTCTCTCTCTCTCTCTCTCTCTCTCTCTCTCTCAGGCCCGGTCCGCTCCTGGCACCGAACGCAGATTACATCTTGTTTCCCAAACTACTAAAAGTGTCAGAGGCTGTCTGGCTTTGCTTTTATATAGTGTTATTAATGGCAGTGAGCACCCACCGCCCCAGTCTTTGTGTATGTGTGCTTGTGTCTAATTAAAGGATCGCTGCTTACAGAAGCAGAGAATGGGTTTGCAAGATAGGAAATAATAATTGCAAATATTATCATTATTATTTTCACGGCTTATAGGGAACTGACATGAGGTTGGAAGACCATATTTGAGCGGTGAATTGTGAACTTGCTCAGTGACTGTAATGGGTTTGCTGATAAAACCATAAGGGCCAGCAGTCTAGGCTATTACACAACCTCTGACCAACTCCTCATAATCTCCTCGTCTGAAGAAAACAGGAATCTGAGCGACATCAGTGAACAAACTGCAAATATTATGGAAAATTCATAGTACAAATAAAACCATTGAGAGGATATTTTTTGCAAGAATTGTTCATTTTAAGGAAGAAAATGGCAATTTTACAGAATGTTCAAATATGAAAACAAAGAACAATACCATGTATGAACTGAATTGAAACAGCAGGATATAAAACTGGGAGGTCTTTGGCTGCAACATTTCAGAATATCGAAAGCAACTTTTTATTTTTAAATCAGGTCAGGACACCAAAGTCAAGACACATGTTAATTAATCATTTCAGCAAACAAAGAAACTTTTACTTGAGAAACTTAAATAGAAGTTTATCATTTGTGTTCAGCCTAGCCCTTTGCAATTTAAAAATATAGGACAGTTTGCTGGACACATATTCATCCAGGTCCTTCTTGTTTTAGCTAAGACTGGTTTATTGACAAGTTGAGCTGATATACACGTATTCCTGACCGGGGTCTGGGACCTTAGGCCCATTGCATAGCCGAGCTTTTTCTCAGACAGCTGTGGCTTGGCTGGCTTTCAGCTCCCCCTGTCTTAACCTGAAGAATTATGTGCTCAGATAATTAGCTCTTATAGGTACACTCTCCATTTCTCCACTCCACTGGGCACATCATCTTCCTCGCCTCTTTATTGTTTGGTTTGCTTTGTCAGATCGATGTCTTGCTACTGCGTAACCAGCGCTCATATCTCAGGCTGCATAAATCACAACAAGGTTTCTGTCGCTCGGGAGAGTGGTGTGGCTTTGCTGCTCACACGCACACTCACGAACGCACACACACGAACGCACACACACACACACACATACACATACACATAAACAAGTGGGTGGACCGCTTTTTGCTCCACATCCAACAAACTCTCTTCACCCCTCTCCTCTCCTCTCCTCTCCTCTCCTCTCCTCTCCTCTCCTCTCCTCTCCTCTCCTCTCCTCTCCTCTCCTCTCCTCTCCTCTCCTCTCCTCTCCTCTCCTCACCTCTCCTCTCCTCTCCTCTCCTCTCCTCTCCTCTCCTCTCCTCTCCTCTCCTCTCCTCTCCTCTCCTCTCCCTGTTCTTCTTCTGTCCTTCTTTTCTCCCTGCGTCTCCACTACTGCTGAGTGACCACTGAAGAGGAACCTATCAGATTATCCTCTACCCGGTGGCGATGGGTAGGGTGGGTGCAGCAGAATGGAGGGAGGGTAGGGGTCTGTATTACGGCTTATGATTGCAGTGCCACCCTTGTAATGAATTCGAAAAATGCAAATGGCTCTCCCCATGTAAAAGTTGACATTGTCTCTTGTGATAAATTTTCTGCTGAGGTAAGAGACAATTTAGATGCGAATTACAAGCAGGCTCTTTGTCACTTCTCAGTTCCATTTACATCCTTAATTAGCTGATTCCCCTTGCTTCCATTAGAGGATGAGAGACAGACAGATAGAGAAAGAGACAGACGGGAACAATGACATACACAGAGAAAACAGGCGTCTAGTGCTGAGCTCTTCTTCAGAGAAAAAAAACAAGCATCTAAATGTTGCATCTGAACACACGCATGTCTTTCCAACTTCACAGAAAGGTACATAAGCCTTGATTACGGTGCAGGAAATGAGCCAGAAACACCATCCCATGTGTTAGGACCTCAGGGCTGATCAGCATCTCTGGGTCTGTGTCTCTGTTAATGTCATCCTTAACAGCAAACTAAACACTACAGGTTTGTAGACATTAGCCATGCCTGCTAAAATACTCATTTACCGAGCCTTCTCATCACACAACGCTCCTCTGCTTTGAATGACAGGCCTAAACATGCCATTCTATTACGAGGCTTACTCAATAGAGCAATGTTCAGTCATTCGTGTCCCTCCCAAGTGCACGGCTTGTCTGTGAGACCCCACAAAGAACATGCTCAACGCGAGATCATATATTACAGTTTACAATATGTGCTTGGTCTCCATGACAGTGGAGAGTCACTCAATAGCGTCGCATCAAAGCCCAGATTGGCACACATGCTATGGTTCCTAACGATGTAAACCAAAGCGCGGCGTGAATATTCATGTTTGGTCCAAAGGATGATGATGTTCTGATTTCATGGCGCAGAGTGGGCCTTGCTGTCTGATTTTGTTCTGCTATTTTTAATGTATACATTCAAACAGTGGGGACTAATAGAGCATGTGGCAGCTTTACAATGCAAGGGATCTGTGGGTGGCCAATTCAGTGTGCCAGCTGACTGTCCCTAAATATAGCCTGCCAAACGCAATGTGGGTTGTGTGAATAAACTGACAGTACAACTTATATTTAGTTCTGCTGTTGATCTATCGGAAAAAGGTTTCAGAGCATTCATCCTCACGTCTACGTATATCTTTCTTTACAACATTCAGCATTTAGGTGGACCTGTTGGAAGTGGAAGCCAGGAAACTAGTTTCCCCGTGCAAAGTGGAAGCAAGTGAGACGGCTTATGTTAGCAATGATTCTCGCAAGACGTTCAATGTTGTGTTTGTCCTACATTATAGAAATGAGGGTGGTCTAGCTAGTGTTGCTTGGACACTTGGACAACACATTTGCACCACCTAGACTCCTTTCAAAATTCAAGTACTGTAACAGGGAAAGAAACTCCCACTGGTGGAGGGCCTTTCGGGTCCCAACTCTTGCCAAATTTTCAGTCAGAGTTCATTAATTTTGTCTGGAATGCGCTGCTTCCCTCTGTAAACGGCCAAATGAAGACCAACTTGTTTGCTATTTACTGTACACGCAATTCATCAGCAGAACAATGACACAAATGACCACCCACTTGACCTGGCCTCTTAGCTGCGAATCAGATGGGCCTAATTTTTTTTTTTTTTTTTAGACTCATACGTAAGTGGTTTATGAATGTGGCTTTCTTTCTAATAGTGTGCTATGGATGGAGATGTTTTGCTAGTGGCTCATTGTGTGCTGCTCTCTAATTGATTCGGATGACCAGCACATCAAAATAATTAATTGGATTTATTCTCTCTGATAGTCTTCCCTCTGTTACCATGTGAGCTCATGATTGACAGCATTTCCTTTCCTTCTTTTTGTTTTTTTGTCTTCTTTTGTTTGTGGATGTTTTTATTTTCTTGAGGACCTAAATGTAGAGAAAAGCACCTATATGACTTTCACACTGGGAAAACACCATCATTACCAACATCAATCATATGCCATACTTTCAGACATGTTGTTTTAATGTACCATTTTAAATGCAAAGTCTGGGGGACATGCTGCTGCTGGCCTGTCGTGGTGTAGGTATACGTTCTTCAACCACTGTAAAATGTACATGAACAATGAGAGAAGCATGGAAGTCACGAGAGAAAGGATGCATTGTCTGTGTTTCACTATCATTAGGCGGCGTCTGGAGGATGATGTGGAAGCAGTATGGGGTCTGGGGGGAAGTATTTATGACCCTGTAGGAAACTCGTTGGACTGCGGTGATCGCAGGGAGATAATGGGAGGGAATGGGATGCAGCGAGGTGTTCTGACAGCACCAACCAGACAAGACAACAGCCAGGATAAATCAATGTTGATCATTTTCTCTCTCCTCTGCGATCGTTCCCCCACCCACCCCGAGTCAAACACGTTCCATCATTAAGGCCCCTTCAAGAATTTGGAATAAAACACCAGAGTCACACAGAAAATGAAAAGCAAATATTATGTAAAAACTGACTAGAGCAAAGTGTTTTTACTCCAACAGTTTGATGTAAAAATGGCAGCATAGTAATGCTAATTTGATTTAATTTTGACACAGCCGCTTGAATGACTTTTCTGGTGACATTGGGAGGCATACAAACAAGACTTCACCTCATTAAACAGGAACAAACTGAGGGGAAATTACACTTAGTTATGGAAATGGATTTTAAGCATGCAAAGCATTACTTGTGCTGACTTTAGGCTGAAATATGAAAAACATTAACGTTTGGTGTTAGCTTGGCTGTGACGCCAACGTCATTAAAAGGAGCGAGGTTCAAGGTACAATCTAACCTCTGATGATCGAAAGAGACAACTCATTATAGAAGTATATTGACCTTAAAGGCAGCTTAATTTAATAAAGTACTACCTCTGAAGGTAGGAGTGCATTTATGTACAATGCACACATCGTATTACAAGCACAGCTAAAACAGATAGATGAACTACTGTGGTGAATAAAGAGCTTTTACAATCATATAGTTTTATCAGAGGGGGTTGAGATATTCTACTATCTAAATATAATCTCATAAACATGAGTCATGGCCAGCAAAATAAATAAAAAAATCAAAGTAACGTGACATTGATTTCATGACAGGAGACAACCTTAGATGTCATGACGTTATTCTGTTGGTTTTGTCCAAATGTGGTGAACAAAGCCACACAGGGAGGCTGCCGTGCATTACTGTACACACATGATTCATTAGCAACTACGGACTGCAGATGGAAATTAGCTTCTTGCTAAATACAGCTCTTCTCCTCGTGTGAGATTAATGCTTTTTGGATTTTTTTTATTTTTTTTTTATTTTTTGGCCCTGACAAATAAATGTAACTAAATGTAAACCAGACCGAACTACACTAAACCAAACCAGTAAGTGAACGATTATACAATCAAGATTTTACAAATAGCCCAAAGCAAGACACAAAAAAACAGTCAATTTATTCTCTTACAAATAAAAGGAGACATCATGAACAATTAAATGCACCCTTTCACAGTTCAATTCCACCACCAGGGTGTGTTGTTGCAACCAGTCTGACCTGGTCTGGTATGACTGGTAGCTTTTGGTTGCTAATGTTAGCTAATATAAGCTAATGTTATGTTTGAATTAGTATTGTTTGTAAAGCTGGTCACTGTTCGATTACAATTAAATGAGAGACACACACACAAACAGACATTTTTTTATTTATAAGTCTATGTAAATGTATATGGTGAAAAATGAGACTGTCCCTTTAAAATACCTCTATCACCTCTAAACAGGTTTTTTTTTCTCTCGTTTTGTCCTCCAGCTTGCTTTTGTTTTTCAAGGTACTTAAAGGTGACATTGAACAGGACTGCTGTTTATCTGTTGTCTACAAACTAATCTGTTTGCATTACCGCTTGTATTCCAATGGTCCCATTATGTATTAGAAAAGCAATTAACAGTTCATTAAACTTCGAAGGTGTTAATATAAGTCATAAGACTAAGCCATCTGTCGGATTCTCTCCCAAGCCCGACTTTGATACCATCCACTAAACAACGTTTCTAATCAATTAAGGTTAGACTTGGTAATTTAAATTTGAAAATAGGACATCTTCTGGTTGTCTAATAATAGGGATACATATGGTGAGGGTTTGGAGTGTGATAATGAGAGAGATAGCCTCCTTAATTTGTCTTATAAATATTAAGGAGGGAGGCAGATTGAGGCCTCAGGACTTAACATATGTCTGCTTCCAACCTTCATGTTTCAAACCAGACAGGGAGGATAGAAAATACAGTATCGGGAACAGTACAAATATGTGCCATAGCGTAGCCGTGCAGCCAAACATCATGTTAAAAATCCAGACACTGCATAGAACAATGATGGACTCTTCTACTCATTTGCTATTTGTTGACTAGATAAATGCTGCGGCTTTGTCTCATCTGTGAACATGACAAATGAACAGCGTAAACATGATTCAATTCATCATGTTTCTTGAGGATTTAGTGAGATTTGCTCTCATTAGTGGCTCATCTGTCAGGGAGACACTCTGATCCTGGAGAGAAAAAAAAAAAAAACTCTCTCTCCTCACTTAATTGGGAGCCACACACGCAGTGAAAGAGACACAGCAGCTATGTCAACCTTTTACATCCCAAATTTATCTTCCAAAATCAATCCGTCAACATCCTAATTGGCGCTCACTTTATGATTGCTGTGCTGGCTCCCTCTCGGAGGATCTAAAGCTAAATGGAGTCATAAGCTCAACAGATAAAATGTTGAAATATGTGATGCTTGGCAATCATCCGTTGATATAAATCTTAAACGGAAAGATAGGGATTAGATGAATGTGTCTCTGGATATTCAAGGAGGAGGAGGAGGCAGCTTTAAAGCCTTTTCGGAGTATCAAGTTTAGCATTGAGTTTCTACTGTACAGGACATTTTAATTATAATCACATTATTAGATACCCGGGTGATAGTTTGCTAACTGCAAAATGTGCTCGAGAAATAAGGCAGGATCTGTATCAGATCACACAGTAAAACAGGTACCATTCAACACAGCCTGAATGAGTATTGACATATTATTAAAGGTGTTGGCAACAGAATGGGTCTCATTAGTCTTCTGAGAGTCGGTAATGGCAGATCACCTCTTAGGGCTACAGAATTGACAGGCTGTGCTCCCCCTCAGCAGATATCTAAGAGCTTTTTATTGGCTTCCCCTCCAAACACCCTCCTACTAATGCTGCCCGATGGCCTGGTTAACCTTGGTGATGCCTTCTGAAGCTGTAAAGGTATCACAGAAAGTTCACTCAATCATTAGCAATGCAGAAGAGTTCAATTCTGCAGGCTCTGACGTTTTATTGATATTTTTACATGTGGGTTAATGTGGAGCTGAGAGAAGTAGGAGGTTGGTTTTTTTTGTAGAAGCCTGATATTTGTCGGTTTAGGATTGAATTTCCTTTTCTATCATTGGGAACAGAAAAGCTATTGAATCTACCGTTTTGTAAAGAATATGCTGCTGAGTGAAAAGTTTCTTTCTCCCACTTAATGAACAGGTGTCTACATAACACAGCCCACACCACAGATGGCAGCGTAATTAGCAGTCATTATGGTGGTCTTCAAGAAGGCCTGGATCTGTGCGGCCGCACAGAGCGCCTAACCTCTTCACCCCCTGACAGGGCCCATGGGGGGCCGCTGACACGTGTTGTTCTCCTGGAAAAGCCAAAGGTGGAGTTCCCCTTTCATAAAGTGTCATCCTGATGTGCTGGAAACCCAGAGACATGTGTTAAAGGATCAGAATGTCAAGGGCCTTTCTCTGGTCACAGCACCAGAAAAGTCCAGCGGCTTGAACACAAGGCATGTGTATTGTTTGGGAGGTTTGCTTGAAGAAGAGGAACAAAATACTTCATCATCTGTTGTCCTCAAATTATTATGTCAGTGCATAAAGCAAGTACATATTTGTGTTTGTTTGTGCAAGTAAAACCAATGTCATTTCCCTGCTTAAAAATAATTATAATTTACCTTAGGTAGACAATTGTTGTGTATCCTGAGCCGCAGACGTATGCTTGCACGACCCCAGACTGATCTGACCTTTAAAACAACACAGCTTCTTCCTGCCGTACTGAAGGTGGCTACAGATGTGGTTTGTGGGGTCATTCCCTGTTCATGTCACTTTTCATGCCCGACTAACCCTCTGTTGTTGGGCCACTAGTGGGGGTGAGCAGAGGGTGCTGTCATGTGTGTGTATGTGTGTGTGGGTGGGTGGGTGTTGGGGGGCGCAATAGGCTTGTAATTTCCCCTCACTTAGAAATGAATTCCATCTAATCTCATTTCACCATGTCAAATAGTAGCGCGACACGCTGTTTTATACTGTAACATTTGGTTATACCGAAGCAGCTGACTGCCTCTCGCTCCAGCCCGACACCCTCTGGATATTAAAACTCTGTATAATATTTCACTGAGATCGGATGTGGCTTAAACACAGTGCATTAGCGTGCCCCTGATAAATACTTCCACCAAGTTTGCAGTCTTACATTTCTTATCCAATAAACTCTGGCTGGCGGGCTCTATGGTTCTTTTGCAGGCAGCCTATGATTTACTATGATCTTCCCACATTAAGAATCAAGGTTGAACTCACAGAAGGAGAAAATGACCCCTGGCTGGTTTTTGACCATAACACTTTCCTTTTCTATAGGCAAGGTCAAACAATTAATCCATTCAACAGATTAATGGATGGATTGCACACAGAAAATATGCCAAAACGTGGTTAGTGCTTTGATTTGATTGTGTCTGTATTTTTTATTTTTTATTTTTATTTTTTTATTATTATCTGTATTATAATAGGTGAATTTGGTAAATGTTTTGTAAAAGCAATATCTCAATCCTGGCAGTGGTCACAGCAAAGGGGGTTGTCAGTGAATCAATGAACACGCCCCTTAGCTGTGATAATTACAATATAACATATATGAGATATTATTTAAGTGGAGGATGCAACATCACCATTAGAGTATAAAGTCAGTTTAATAGCTTTGTTATTATTAGTTTTATGGGTACTATTATCACTATTAAATCCATGTTTAAAGAAAATCACAGTTTGGGGTGAAATAATTACTTCTTTAGGGTGCCCGTGCGAACCTCGACATTCAATAATAACATCACACGACTTCCTTTTTTTTTTTTCTTTTCTTGGGAGGACAGAGGACTTTAATGACCTGCACAAAATTGAACAGCAAACCATAATACATTACGTCACTGTCTTACTCTGACAACCCAACACCACAGACAATCTGCACACTGCTTATTGTATTTCCCTGTCTCTTCTAAACTATAAAATATAAAATTTGATTTAATTTGACTTAATTATCTCAGTCATCCAAATAAACATCAATAAAACAAGATAACCTGGATAATCTTCTTAAATCAGACATTAATGCATTTTTTTTCTCCTTTGCTAGATGGAGTTTTGAGGTTGTTTGCAGTAATAATTTGTACCTTCAAAGTCATAATCAGGCGCCATCAACGTGAGGAGTTCAGCTCCATTGCTACCTTCCCATCAGTGGGTCATTATTACAATATTGCTACTCTTAAGTAGGTCTCTGACTGGCTGACCAGCTTTGAAATAAACACTAAACCATCGCAACCCTGCACAAAATGGCCGACTGGCTCATTGCTTTTCGGTGATAAAAATGAAGAAACTCACAACAAGGAGAAAACTGACAACTGCTAACACAAAATGTGCTTGTCAACTCCAACCTGAGGCCGTATTAGAAGAAAACATTTTAATGTTCAGTCAGTAACATATACCTTGTATAAACCAGCATTTGCTTTATATTGGTTTAGAAGCTATATTTTAGTGCTTTAAGTTATTTTGACTACTACTACGAGTGAGCTAAGATTTACACATAAATTGATATATTTCTATACAAAAATACCAAAACTAAAAATAGTCATCATAATTTTGTACAATAAAACACCAGCAAGATGATTTGAGCTGAGTTCACATCCTGTGTGAACGTAAACCCATTTAACTCTGCAGCCATTAGGACAATGTTGTTCAATTAAAAATGTGTCTGTTAACAATTCTTTAATGTATTAGTCAATCATATGTGAATCATCTGATGACGGCTCCTTAAGGACGGTGCTCATTTAGGAGTTTTGAGTCCATTATGATAGTTGCATGTGTAATTGCTGCTTAAACTCACTTAAGTCATTTTGTGATTACATGCTGTTCATTGTTGCGAATTAATATTAATATTATCAAACAACTAGAAAACCTTTTGGTCTGTCATTTCTTCCTAAATCTAATGCATAAAACACACACACACACATACACACACTATAGACAGCCACTTAAATACATTCATTTGTCTCGTGTTAAGCTCATTTCCAGGAGTTGAGGAAGAGTGTTTTTTTTCTTCCTTTTCATCTTTCGATAGGATTTAGGAAGCATGTAAGTGAGGTTTTCTTTGTTATTTACACCAGGGCCTGGGCCCCTAAGTTTATCCTGCCTCATATGGAGCCAGCTTAAGAGACAGTGAGCCCTGGGAACAATGACTCTTAGTCGAAACAAAATGACTCCTGTGTTTCATCTGTTGTTATGGTAAAACGCGGTGGCTCTAAATGACCACTTCTATGCATATGTGGATTGGTGTTTGCCTTTGCTCTGGCAGGGTGCCAGTGGCTGATCCTTCTGTTCCCCATATGGCAGCATTGTGGTGAAAATGCTGGACAATCGCCCCCTCACTGGGAGAAGCCCCCGGGTCTCGCTGCTGGAAGAGAAACTGTTGGTTTCACTTTTTATCAAAAACCCCCGTCAGTTACTAGACAGCCTGCAGGCAAACACATACGCGCAGGCAGCCTCACACTTACACACATTCATTGATAAATATGCAATAAATCGTATGCTAGCCACATATTATTTACATTGAAGGATGGGGGCGGATAGTTTGTGAGGGAGGCAGCATTACATGTTTGAAATCCATGCTAAAAGGATTTATTTAATATACAGGGAATGCTGTTTGAAAAAAAAAATCCTATTTCTCTCTTGTATCTTTATATAATCCTATTGTGTATTTGCCATGTGTTAATCCATTAAGGGAGAGATTTAGGCTGAATTCAATCAGTTCATAAGGCTACCGATCTCATCCTTTCCTCTGATGCACATCTAAATAAACATCTAATGATAACAGCACCTCTGTCTTCATAAATCACTTTATTTCATTTAGTTGATAAAAAGAAGAAATTAAAAAAATAAAAACCTACATGAAGCAAGACCCCTTTGGTGGAAATACCCACAGGCTTTAATAGCTCACTTGACTAATTTGGAATGAATTTTTAAAAGTTCATTACTATATGTAAATGCATGGCCACGTTGAAATCTGCCGGATCTGCAAATCTGCTGATGATGCAGCGGCAGACAATGTAGCTTGTGTTGTTTTATTTTAATGAACAATGCTTTCCCCGCAGATGGATAATGTGATTACCCGTTGCTCCTCCTCGGCAGTTGGGCTGCCTCAGTTTTGCTGAAGTTATCGTGTCCTCCCTGTCACTCCGCTGTGTTTGCATGGCTGTCACATCGGCCACCCTTAATGGAGAAATTAATTACCACTGGTGTCATCTCTCATGACACAGGAGTCAATTTGATCATGTTAACCAAATGAAAGGACCACTTGATATACCCGTCCTTTGTAATCATGCTTTGATGGAGAGGATTAAAATGCATTTAGGCTATTTAACAGTATTCATTAGATACAACTGCCATTGTGTGATATGAACTATTAATTGATTGAGGAGGTCACATTTTCACTCTTTAACCTTGATAAAAGTACGAGAATTAAGATGTCACACACATTAAATATAATGCAATGGCATCAAAGACTGTAAAATAGATCAAATTATATATCTTTTAGTTTATGTCATTAGTAGGATGACATGTTACAAGCAAATAAATGAGAAATAATTTTTAAAATAATTTTAAATCTCATTTGATGTCTTTTGTCCAACTGTTAATATTACACGTTACCTTAGTGACATGGCGGCTATGTTTGGTAGAGTTACAGTTCTTATGTATCTTGTTAACCTAGTGCTGACTTCTCTCTTTATAGTAAATGGGAATCCCCAGCCTGTCTCTTGAAAACACACACACACACACACACACACACACACCAGAGCTGTCAAAGGACTTCTTTGTTCGCTTCATCATTCATTTCTTTTTCTACCAAAGTTCCCTCCTAAGCCTACCCTGGACTCCCCTTACGAGAGCCATCTGAATGTCGCTTTGTCACTCCTCACAGGTTCTTCATAGAGCTCAGCCGAAGCTTAACTAATCACTCATAAATGTTGCTGAGTGGACGGCCACCACACACGGCAAAACAAATAACTCGCCATGAACACCCTAATTGGCCTCAAGGTCAGAGGCGAGTCAGAGTTTCAAGAGAAAAATACAACGCCGTTAATGGAGAAAAAAAAAAATATCCGTTACTTCTATTTCCTTGCTTTCACACAAACTCACGCGTCCGTGCAAACACACGTGCATGTGTACATAAACTAGCCTGCAGTGTCCACACGCTGCCCACACGGCCCTCTCCACCACTGTGCAGGTTTGTGAATTGTTAAAGAGTAACAAAGCTGTTTTGTGCCCGGCAGATAAAAGACCTGTGTACCAGCGAGGTCGGCCACTCCATAAATATGTTGGCTCTTCTTATTACAAGCTGTGTCCATGACAAAGGACAAACAGCTGGGGAAAGAAATGCTACATGGCAGGAATGGACAAGGGCCATTTTCAGCCTGGCTGGTCAGACACCAGCCCCTGAGCTGTCCCCGCGAAGGCTGTTTACTTGACCCACAGGAGAGAGAGAGAGAGAGAGAGAGAGAGAGAGAGAGAGAGAGAGAAAGTTGACACAGTAAGCCTCTAGCTCTCCTCCCTCCATCTCATACACACAATTCCTCTCTCTGTCTCTCTCCCTTCTCTCTGATGACAAAGATTAAGCCTTGGAACAATCTCCTCAATGCTGAGGAAGGGTCATCAATTACCCTATGATACTCTTCATTACCTTCCACCTGTTTCATCCACCACCTCCCCTCGATGCGCCGCCTGGCTGTGTGATGTTAGTCTTATCGTAAAGGAAAGTTTAATACAACATGCAGAGGTGGATTTACCCACCTGCCTACATGTCAACTCTGCATATCTCCAGTCTCCACTCTGCAATTGTCTGAAAATACATTTGGGAATACGGAGGTTATTTGAGGTTTAATGACCTGAAGATACATGCACAAATCATACATTGAGTGTTTTGAAGTCCGATTCTGATATTGTTGAGATTAAATATCTTTGTTTTTGACCATTTTAAGCACAAATGTTAAAATGAAATATTGTATTTCTCCCCTGCAATACTGGCAATAACTTTGAAACAATGTTTAGGGTAATCAGATTTACAGAAAATATAGTTGAGCACTTAATAAAATGAAGAAAATAACAGTTTTCTTCAGTAAGCGGGGGATTTGGATTAATGACTTCGGTATTTCTAACATCCTGGCTATGGCCCTGAAGTTTTATGTATTATACTTTAATTGCATGAATAAAATTCCCATATATTGTTTGTTTTTGTTTGAGATATGACAGCAATCACATTTCTCAGGCTAGAATAATAGAGGGATGCAAATCAAAAAAACACCGAAGACTGGAAATCATTATTATTTTTGATTAATTGTCATTTTACACTGCAAATCACATCATATTCTTTTTTTTTTTCCTAAATGCATTTTTATCTTCCGCTGTGAATTCTTGCTTTAAATTTCTTTCTCTGAATTAGATTATTTCCGATGTGTGGATCAGTCATAGTGGAGGAACTTGTTTATTTTTGATAAAGGGGATTAGTTTCCATACAGGACAAATTAATTAGCAGGGTGTGAGGTGAATTCTGAAAATGGCAAGTGCAAAGCAGCTTTTACTCAACGTGACTCGTGAAAGAGAGCAATCATGAGGAGAACGAATAATAATACTATAACTGTCATGCAATCACAAAGTCCTGCAAACTCATAAGAGTATTCTTCTTTTACAGCTTGGCATCTAACTCTGTCTTACAACTACGTTAATTAATGCTGAAGCAAATGTCATGTTTGGTCAGTTCATTAACCCACTGCTATTCATTTCCCACACTTTGATTGCTGAAGTCTGGAGGATCAGCTTGAGCGAAAGTTATATTTTTCCTCCTTTCTATCCTTTTAATCAGTACTTATCCTTATGGGATTTTTAATTAAGTCTTACTACCAACAGACGTCCTCAACATAAAAGCCATCTACCAGTACCAAAGATGCATCTTTGGTTTAATGGTGTAGTATTAAATGGCTACTAATTAAAGATAGTAGCATGAACGTGAACGTGTCTTTATTTTGGGAAAAATGTGCTTACTAAATATTTTTTGTTCAGGCACCTTGACTGCTTCCTGTATAAGGGAGGACCCCTGCTGGAGACATCTTTTTTTTCTTTTTTTCCCCTTTTTTTTTTTTTTTTTTGCCGGATTATGTATTCATGTAAACGAGATTCGTTATCTGGGCAAACCCTCTGTGCTTTGCTCCGTGTCAGACTGGGTGTGATGGTGGGGAATTTGTTTGTTCAGTTAACTTTGGCTGCAGTGCTTTTCATTTATTTATTTATTTATTTTATTTTTTCTGAGATGATGTTCATCAGAGCTGTACTCTTTGGGGATTTGCTGCTGCTTTGAGATAATTTAAAATATATTTACTAACTTTAAAATTCTTACAAAAATGTTAATGTTCAGTTAGTGCTTGGGAGTCATTATGGTTTTTCATTTCATAATCAATTTATTTGGTAGATAAAAGTCAGTTTTATATACACAGTAAGTGAGAATTCAATATTATTCATTAATAGATTATTCTAAATATAAAGGTATAAGGTATTGTAAATCTGTGTTTTTGTTTATATTTTTGTTTAATATTTTATTTCAATGCACACATACATTAAATTGCTTCTCACAAACTCTAAGGGTGACTCATACTTTTCTTTCCCTTTAAAACTGATCTGTTTTAAAGGGCTCATGCAAAATGAATTAAGGGGTATGTATGAAGGAAACCTAATTCCTAAGGGAGGAGGATTTGTCTAGGTGTATTTAAGAAGCAATGCTTGTAATTTATAAGCTTCTATTTTTTTGTAATTAAATACCACCTGAATATTTAATACCATTGTGTAGCTCTGCAGCGAAATGGCTGCAATGCCTTTTTGGACTATCAAGTAACTATTGTCTCACAAAATGAGATATTAACTGAATTGAAAACCATCCCCTGTCGCATTTGATAATTTATTTGCATAATTAGGTCTTAATTTTAATTCACTATGCAAATATATGCCCCTTTTTAAATTGCATTTAAATGTGAACTGGATCCACTGTCAGGCCTAATGTGAATGTATTTAATTTTACTATCTAGAAAGCATGAGAAATTGTTCAGGGCTAAATAGGGTGGTTGAAGGGAACAACACTGATGATTTAACAATATTTGAAATAACATACATTTTAAAACGTTTCTTGCCACCAGTGTTTTCTCCTGCAATCATTTTTGTTTTCACAGTGTCCCACAAGAACTTTGTGTTTGAAACTAGAGAGAATTATACAGTATCTGTTTCTATTTGGATGTCCCTTTCGTTCTAGGGAGTGTTATCTCTTGTTTCACTTTTTAAAAGGAGTTGTGCTTAGGAGGCATGTATTGCCATCTATTATTCTGTGAATCAAATGGGGGCAGAGACAGGGCAGCTAAGAGAGAGTGAGCCTCTGGTCCAGTCCAATGGTGGCCTTTGTAGGCTGAGGGAATACAAACTCCACGACAGGACAAAGTCAGAGGAAATTGACCTGCTTGATCCTTTCCCTGAGAGGGAGGCGGCTCTCCTCCTTTCATCTTTTCCCAAGGGGCCAGATCTTTGGGCTACACTTAACAAACAAAATACTGTCTGGACCTAACTCAAGGTTGTGGTTGTCTTAGGAGCTGGGAGATGCTGATACCCAGGGTGGCAGTGAGCTGGTAAGGCGGAGGGTTGGGGGTAACCTGAGACAGACAGGCCTCTGGGGTAGGGGAAGTAGCCAAAAGGGACAAATTAGCTTTAGACAATAGGAGACCTTTTCCACCAGGGGGATAATTAAACGTTTCTTCATCAAAGCTGAGACAGTTTGCAAGCTGCTCATTTTGTAATTCTATCATGTTTGCCCCTGAGATGTGCTTTCTGTATTTTTGTCCACCCCCCACCACTCAAAACCCTTCCTCAATACATTGCCATTGCCATTAATTTAGATTCTGTTTGATTACTCTGTTGGGGGTGTTAATTATACCGGGTTAGCACTGGTCTAATTGAGCTCAGTGAAATCAGAGGGTCTATTGGAGTGACAACATGTATGCTCCTTCTTAGCATACCGCTCAAAGACCTTTGTTTTCCATCCTTGCTCAATGCGAGAACCATTCAACAACACATACTTGTTGTGATGTTAGATTAATGTGATAACAGGTCAGTTTGCCATTGCCGATCAACCACTGAAAATAAAGAAGAATTAAAAACTTTCTTTTCATATGTTAACGTATCAAGTAGCAAAAAAAGAATATCAAAAGTTATACTATACTTTCAAGTACTTTCATAAGACAAGATCCCAAATGGGGGAAATGCATAATGTGCATGCCTCAGAATGTGTGTATGGGTAAAAGACATTGTGCGACGGGTCTTTTTCCTTGGCCACTGAGCTGTGGACCACAGGGTTTGTTGTGTGCCTTGGATCACACGGAGGAAGCTGAATGATGTTGCCCCAGCTCTCTGAAGGAAGGCCATGCTTGGCTGACTCCAGAACAGCCTTAACAGGATATCACAGAAGAAACTGTGGCTTTTGTCCAGCTCTCCTTTAAAAAAAAAAAAAAAAAAAGCTGTGTCAAAGGGACTTGGGAGGGTGTTTCTTTTTCAACAGATGTTAGAACAGTGTGTAGTGGCTCACTGGAAGCCCATATCTACAATGGCGCCTATCTAACCCTGTGACATCATCAAAGAGCGTGCTGTGTGGGGCTGCCGGGCTTCAGTGTAGGATTCATGCCATTACAACACCAGCAACATGTCTCTTAAGGCACCAGTGAACAACGCTGAGCACCAGTGCTTTTTACCCCTGCTGGAGAGTTTTCTAACATACTGCTGCAACAAGGTAAACCAAGAGAGCTCAGGTTTGATTCAGTCCCTGAACGACAGTAGATATCTATCTATAGTTTCAGTGCAACAATCCAGATCTGGCATTGTTTTGTTGTTTTTAATCTGTCCACTTTCACTTATGTATACAGTATTTATTCAGTCAGCAAACACGCACCAACAAATGTGTCTTTGTGTGTCTGCATATACAGTATGTTAACAATATGCCTGCATTCACATTGGGAGTGTTTGTCAGGGTACAGCCATGCTGTGAGCAGCCCATCTCTGTGAAAGCCTTAGCCTCGGGGCTATAGACAGACCCCTGGGACCAGCCAGCACTCAAGGGCCTATTTGTTCAACAGAATGTGTTATTCTATCACAGCAAGCCTGTCACAGCAGCAATCATTCAAATACTCATTCATTTCTGGAATTCTGAATCCTCAGGCCTCCGAGGACCATCAAGACCCATTTATTTTATTTTATTTTTTAAGTTTTGGAGCAGGCTTGTCTCTTTGATTCATAGACACTGAAGTTACTGTTGCTCACAAAGACATTAATTTGTTCCTGTGGAAGACTTTTTTAAGATTTATGTCTATGTTGTCCCTCAACAAGCTTGAATGTTACAGGAGCCTCTTTCTCCCATTAGAATATATATTTTTTTTCTTTTGCAGATTCTTGCTGGTCATCATCACTGAAAACTACAGAATATATATATTTTTAATCATAATTACATATATTTCAATTTAACCTGTTATCACCAGGGTTGAGGAGTAACATATAAAGTAAAAATAAAGAAAGCTCTAGTCAGGTAAATTTATATTAAAGTTTTTAGATTACAGATAGTTGTCGGAAGATATGTGCAGCACAGCATGATGATGTACCTTGTCTATTTCCCATTGCATGTTGGGATAGGCTTAAGCAACAATGACAAGAGTAAACTCTACATGAATGAATTGATTATTGATACATATAGTTTCAATTGTTTATCCAGTCCCACCCAGAAGGAACAATCTACTTTTTTTAGACAAAGTATTGCAAAAGTCAGTAGGTAACAGAAACAATTTGAAGGTATCTGTCTTGATCCCGTCTTTCTATCAATGGAGGCTGAACATGATCTCTTTTTAACACAGAAAAATCTGAATTTAGCTGCTTTAGATCCACCTCCATCCCTGCTCATGAATGTTGTTCTAATTGTAACTGATATCTTAGTGCGAGTCGCTGGTCAGAGCCTGTGAAGACTGGTGGTACAATAGACCTGTCAGGGTTGATGGATTTCCAACACAGCTGGGATATGGGTCCCCAGACAGAAGCCAATAAGAGCAGGGCTGGTATGTAAAAACAGTGGCTCAGAGCTGTCCGTCCACGACTCACACAAACACATGCACACGCGCACATGACACCACACACACACACACACACACTGACCTGATCAATAACATATTCCTCTGAACGAGGGAAGGTTGTACTAAAATATATAACTGGGATTGGAGTGAGTGATATTAGAGAGAAGTGAAGGGGGCTGTGAAGATAGTTTCTCATAATCAGGGTTTTTTTTTCTTGTTTGAGTATAATCAATAAGACTACCTATTTGGGCTTGGCTGGTTGACGATAGCCAGTCATTACAGATTAGCCCGAGTGAGTAATGGGAGTCACACAGAGCAACCTAATGCAATTCAATAACTGCACGTGTGGGAGATGGTGTGTTGTGTGGAGACATTGATGGTGTTTTTGTGTATGGGGAAATATTAATATAGTACATGCCTGCTCAACAACAGGCAAACCAGGGCAGAACTCACCAGCAAAGGTCTTTATCTCTAGTTATCTGTAAGATAATGAAGGGGATTCAAACATGTACAGATAATGTTTTTTGTCTATTTCTCTTTTTTACTCCATAACTTAATACACTAATCCCATCACCTGCAGTGGTAAATATTTCAGTCTAATCTCTGGATTACTTTACAGTTGTACTACTTGAAAAAAACAAAACAAGGCACCCCCCCCCCCCCCCCCCTGATGCCAATTAATTAGGAGGATATGAATATTTCAGTGCTCTATGATACAATAGTGGCTTTAGCAACAGCTCCTAATGGAATATTAATAATGTAGTGACGTTATGTCCTTTTTTTCCTCAGCTTTCAGTGAAGGTGTACATGTGGAAAGGGTTCATACACTGGTCATACTCCTTGGTGGAGAGTTAGCAGCCTTATTTTCTTTCTGTATCAGTGCCTGAAACTGAAAACCTTTACTTAAAATTCAGAGTTTTTGTTGTATTTAATCAGATGGTTCTTCCAATATCGTTGTTTCGTGACCAAACCTGGACTTTCAAATAATAAAAAATAAGTGCAAGTTGCACTCTTGTGTTTGTGCTGTAAGTTGAGACTTACTTATGTTAACTAAGTGCATATTTACACCACACACACAATAGCTCTTCTCTAAATATGAGTATTACTAATTTACACATACTATTACTACCAACTGTAACTGTTACTACGCTCACTGAACCAACTGATAAAACCAACATTAGTTTGCTAATCAATGACTGGTTTACATTAATTAGTTTGATAAGTAAAAACAATAAATAGATTTTTTTTTTAATACAGTGGAAAAAAATAATTTTACATCTCACAAAATGAATGCAATATATATACAATTTCAACATTATGCCAGTAATATTATACTAATTGGCTAAATAGATATATTAAATAGTTATTATTGTTGGTTAAGTTAGAATGATTTATTTTAACTACTAACTCAAAACTACATATTTCTACATATACACATACATAATTAAAATAAAGTTATACCTACATTCACAGAAAATTGGTGGTAAAGTTTATTATATTGCCGGGTCCCCTGTTATTTTTAGTAGTTCACCACAGATGACACCTGGCAACCATATTTCACAGTCTGTACTAGAAATCTTATTAGTTTGAAGGTAGCTAGTAGTATCAAACACTTTATGTTGTGATGGATTTACAAATCATTGGTCCCAGTCCTGAAACATCCATGTTAATGGTACCATAACAGTAATTATAACAATAGAATAAATGTTTTGTTTAGCAACATACGGGCATCATACCTATAATATCTATAATATCTATAAAAGCAATCACATCACCCACGTCATGTTTTTCAGGATTCATGACTGCATGGTTATATAAAGAAGATCAATACCTCCTGACCGTTTACCATCACAAAACAGATACAACAGACCTGCAGTATCACAATGAAAGTGAGAGACTGTGTCTCCAATCATTAAAATCCATGTCTGACATGTATGTCAAAAATTGTGCCATAGTCACATTAGTTTCACAACAGTTTGACAAGCGCTCCTTCGTGTAGTTCTGCTTCATTTTCTTAATACTGACTAAAATTTGCATGAAGGTGTTCACAGATACCACAAGGGAAATATTTGGGACACAAAAAGCATTTCTGTGCCAACAAAACATTCCAAAGCTGTTGTTTTACATTTATTCATTTAATTATTCCTCACTTTCACGCCAAACTCATAATTATTTTCACATTAACACCTGCTGCATTTCCCATGTGTGTGTATATGTTGTTTTATCTGGTTAATCTTTATCATTAGGTGTGTTAGACTGGGCTATGCACTGATAGTTATTATAGTAGAAAGCCATCTTTATACACTATCTGTTGGAAACTGAGTGCAGCACATATGGATAAACTTGCAGGTATGATATGAAAGATGCAGATTTCGTTTACTTCCTTTCTTCTCTCTGGCAAGGATCACATTGGCAGAGCTGATGTTATTCATGAACAGACTCATTTCCTGCAGCAGCAGCAGCAGCAGCAGCAGCACGGTTCGATAGTGAAGCTGTAAAACAGTTTCAGCTAGCCATAAACACATTTGATGAAAACAAATTAGGAGCGAGAAATATAAGTGACGGAAAACATAACAGCCGGCAATGGAATCACATTAGAGGGGATGCCGGATGCCGCTGCAAATAAATGTACATTTAATAAATAGATAAATACAACACATAAAGCCCTATGTTGCCAAATCTCATTCATCATTTAAATGTCTCCCTCTTTTTTTCCATTAAATCCCATATTAAAACACCTTGCAAATAAATGTACAGCTTTAACAACTCGACAGTTCACCGCTGCAGTAACCTGTTGACACTCAGGTCCTGAAACATTGCTTAAAGGGGAACTTAACGTCTTTCACATGAAATCACTAATGGCAATAATCTTTTGACAACATGAGATGAAAGTCTCTCTGATTTGTTGCTGTGACGCAGTATTATTCTTGTTAATGAATTTTTAATATCCTTAATGACAGGAGAGGAACGATGTAATTAAAAGAGCAAGTTAGGAAAAAACGCTGACTCCAACTCTTTATGGGGGACCGTTTTAATGTTAGTTTAATTGGAACTAACACATTATCTTAATGAACAGATTGCCTTCAAGGAGACCATTTCCCCTCCCTCTAGCAAGCTCAAAGTAGCCACTATGCCTATAAAGACATTTATCTTGCAATCTATGAAACAAGGATGGTTTTGAAGAAATTATATATGGCAACAGTTTCCCTGTATTTATTTTTGAAGACTTCCACGAAGCACTCTGTCACAAGGCAGGGAGAAAGGGTTCAGGGTGGTGGCGTAGTAGGGGATTCAGGCCCAGTTGCAACAGAAGCTTTGTGGCATGAAATACATGCATAAAGCCAAACGTGGCCAACAAGCGGACAAATTGACCACTCCACAACCTTGACACCGTCGACACCTGGTCACCTATCAATGCTCTGCCTGTTTTTTGCTCTGTGTGTGGTTGAGAGGAAGACATGGGGAGGCGGGATTGAGGTGAGGCTGTTTTTACGCTGGGAAGCTTTGGGCAGTTGAGTTTAATTTGGGATTTACAAGTGACATTGTGCCCCCGTGGCTGTCTTCTTACTGGGCCAGGTTTATGGAGTGAGACAGTGGGGTCTTTTCCTTGTGATTAGCAGGCCTGCGACCAGCCATGCACAGAGTATTATATCCCACAGCATTATGTATCAGAGTTTACAGACCCCCTCCATCTCCGCAGACTCCTTTATCAATCTACAATCAAACCCCCCACCTTCACTCGCACCTTCGGAAGGTCAAGTCTCTAAAACAAGTCAATAACTAATGGAGATGTGCAATGTTTCTTTTGTTTTGCAGGAAATGAAAAAAAAAGAAAAGAAATGGGACACACACACACACACACACACACACACACAAAAAATAGATTAATATTATTAAATGATTTGGGGTTTCCAACTAAGGGGGGAAAGTGGTGTATGAACTGTGAACAGCCCTATGACGACCCGGAGGCTTATCTCGCAGAGGCTGTTTGGCTTAAGCCATGGCATTAATACACTGATAGCCTACGGAATAGCCAAGCATAAAATGAATGTGAAAGGATGAAGAAACAACAAGAAAAGGGAGGAAGAAAGAGGATGAAAGTGGTTAGGCCTCCAGCTTAACAGACCAGAAATATAAAACTACCAGAAGCATTACAGAGAGGCCCTTATTGTTATTTCTGAGACAAGCTTGTGTCACTGGTTTACAAACAAAACCAGGAAAGACTAATAGAAATAACTTTTTGGAAAGTTCACAACGTCTAGAAATGTATAAATAAATATTGAAAGGCAAAAATATATATATATCATGGATACATTAATCAGCAAGACAGAATAATAAGGTAAACTAAGACTGATAATTGAATTTGAACAAACATAAAGATCCAGTAAAACAGAAGGGATTGAAGAAAACAAATCCTCCGTACAGCCTTTGTAACCTAGCCCAGAGCTGAGGCTTTTATCCCTTTATTTTATTGATTAAAAAAATCCCAGAGGCACTAAAACGTACAGTCAATGATTAATGTCCCTCTCAGAAAAAGAAATTATATGGAATAAATTAAACTACTGCAGCAGCAAATTGAAAAATAAGAATGTAAATGAGCTTTGAATACTTAATATCATAGAGAAAAATAGGCAATGAGGCCCAAAAATGATGAGGGATTAGCACAGAAACATGACATTAGCTCTAATGGCAAAGAGTAGATTTTCTGTACTGTCAAAATTTAACTGTCGCAACTGATTTTCTGGCAGGTAAAATGAAAAATGGGAAACAGTGTGTGGCAATCGAATGCTCCAACCTTGTTCACAAGGTGAAAAATATGGACTCAGAGTTGCATATCAGCACTCCGACTTATGAAATAATGGAATAGAGAAATAATATCTGTTGTGAGATGCAATTATGGACTAAGTCATAGCACTTATCCACTGTATGAGTTCAGGGTTTGTTTGTTTTTTTTTACAGTCAAAGCTTGTAGGAACAGCTGGGGCAATATCTCACAAAAAAAATTAATATAGTTAATAATGACAGCATCTACTCTACCATACATATAGTATACAGTAGCATTGTCCTGGGATGGAAGGAATATTGACCTGTTGTAGGTTTATGTTTTACTCCCAGTGCTGTACTTACATTTGCATGGAAACAAACAAGGTCGTAGACAGTAGTTAAAATGCTGTTTTCGGCTGCTATCCTGCCTCCCACATTACTCCTCTAGTTTATCCTTCTGGTGAGAGGAAAAGGTGTGAAGTGCATCAAGTGAGGTTCTCTCAGTTGGAACCTTTAATTATAACTTCACAGTATCAGTTACAGCAACCTTGCACAGATGCTAAAGCCCTCAGAGGCTTGGCTACTCTACCTTACTTAATCTGAGCAGGAGGCACTGAGACAGTGCTGTACCATCAGCCAATTCAATCAGACGCCACTACAGCACCGCATCCCGCATCGGGGTCCAATCACAGCACAAAGTAGTTCAAGTCACATGACTTAGCTTCTTAGAATCCTTCATCAACACCTGTTTTTTCTCAATTTTTGAGCATGCAATATTGTTATTTGCCCCCTTCCTCCCTGCCTCTCGCATACTCTCTCTTTCCAGAGGATATAGTGAGGTCTGTGCGTGCAGAGCTAAAGACGCTATAAAAATTGCTGAGGTATAAAATCGAAAGTGCTCAAGCTGTCTGCGACTGGAATTGCTGGCTGGCTCAGGCCTGTTGAAGGTGGTGAAAGATCCCCGGCCAAGACCTACTAATGTTGTAAATCTGAGAAAGTTTTGGCTTGTTTGTTTACATATTACAGGCTTTACAGTGAGTCTACTACAGTACACAAGGAGCTGTGCTTGGTCCAGGCTATTGTATGGGTCATAAAACTAAAGAATATAAAGACTGTGTGCAGCTTGAACCACCCACTCCTGTACTTGTTCACTAGTAATGTGCTTTTGTTCCGATGAGGAAAGGCTTGTGTTACAAGAACTAATATTTGGGGAAAGAACAAGCTTTTCTTTCAGCTCAGGGGTGGAACAAATGTAACTGTTTTGTTCAGAATTGACAGAAGGATATTGAGGTTGTATCGCAAATCATTTGTCACAAAAATAGACTGAATTGTTCATAATCACATAACTGGTGGATTTTTAGAAAGGGGAATAAAGCAGCACAAGTGACATTTCCAGACATTAATTATCTGGAAAATGTCATACAAAGACGAATAGCATCAAGTCAGTTAGTTTTTCAAGGTTAAATAAGCAACTATACAGCATTTTGGAAAACAAGTCTTTTTTATTTCATGGTTATATGTAAAGCAAAACAAGTAGCCTAGCAAGCATGAATGAATGCTGAATGCATAATTAATCCAAGCTTGTCTACATTATAATAATATGAAAAATAAAATAAAGAAGACGCATTTTTATTAATCAGAATCTGGAAACATTTCTCCAAAAACCTACAGGGTGAGGGCAAATATTAAAAGTATTTATGTGTGTGTGTGTGTGTATAATCCCCTGTTGGTTCACTGATATATACTATAGCACCTCGGTGTACAGTACATTTTAAAATCATCCACCCGGGTGTTACCGTGTCTTTCCAGGTGCACTATGAGCCAAAACACTTATCCTTAAGAGAGATCAAGCTTGCACGCTATCTTATCAGTGCTTAGGGTGGTACACGTACAGTTGAAGTACACTCAGCTGCTCATGCAGACCCTGCTTACAGGAGATCAAACGTAGGTCGGAGACTCCAACATACACTCGCTTATAATCCACACAAGTTGCTCTCCGTACGTATGTGTATGACTGTGTGTGAGTGAGTGTGTGTGTGTGTGTGTGTGTGTGTGACAGAGAGAGAGAGAGAGAGAGAAAGGAGTTTTTCTGTGTGTGTCAACAGTAGTGGTCTGGTTGTTTTGTGACAGTCATAGGCAGAGCACAGGAAATGCACCGCGATGTGGGCAGTCACAGTTGAACTTCTTCAGTGATAAGGATAGGATTCTGAGCATGTACTGCTTTTCTCTGAGGCCTGACAGTTTAAAAAAATACGATAATGCAGCGACTGAGGTTTGATCAGTAAAGAAACATACTCCACTTTCTCTTTATGAGAACTGAGGAGAAAAGTCTTACTAATTACAAACGTTTTTTTTATATTTCTTTATTTTTTTCTGGTCTCAATTAAAGGAGAACATATGTCAAGCCTGACCTCTTACACGTGCACTCACAGAGTCATACACACAGAGACACATGCACACAAAAGGGTGGTGTTTGTGTGTGTGTGGGGGGGTGAAGGATGGAGAAAGGTGACAGGTAAACAAATTCAGTGTCATATTCTCCTGCTGTCTTCACTGTGCCACTTGGCATTTTAATGGAAGGGAATCTGATGTAACATATAGTGGTAACTACAACAGCAGCCTCGTACCAGAGGGGAAAACTTAACTCCTCAGACCTATGCATTAAACATATTGTAGAATAGAGTGTAACATTTATCACTGTCATTCCTAGAGAGTTTGTGTAAATTTAAATGCGCTCAAGCGTGCTGATTCTCCCCCCCTCCGCAATGTATGCGTACAATGCCACCCCAAAGCCCATTTTCCTGAAATCCTTCTCATTGTTCTGCACGACCATACCACCAAACAGCTATTCATCTTTGGGGAATATGCTGTACAGAAATGTCTTTGTATGTGGGGCCTTTTCCCGTTGCTGTGTTCCATGTTTCACATTGTAGAAACTGTCTACCTATTTTTCATGGTTTAATAAAAAAAAAATAAAAAAAATACTTAAATGAAAGAAAATACATTCAACAAGATTGCATATTTATTTCACTGTAAAGCACATTTGTAGGCTGATTTCAGGGAAATGTGTAAAATGATTACCTAAAAATGGCTTTCTAGCAAAGAGAATATTTTATAAAGGTTTTATGTAGTATTTCTGATTTGGTCATTTAATTAAAAAATATATTACTATAATCTATTACTGGCTTTCACTCTGACCTACAGAAAAAGGTTTCAACTACACGGGCCTAAAGACAATTAAATAAGACTTTATGGATTATTCGTGACAAGCACTTTTCCAGGATTGTGAGCTGGGGTAAAATTGAACAATAATGCCTTTAACTGTGGAATATATTGGGACAGTAGTGCATGGCAATAGCAGCTGACACATTAAACATTAAAATAAATTACCTAACCTTTATAACTTACAGTGCCAATAACAGGAACAATGACAGATCATGGGTTATTATTCACTGAGAGATCCTATACATAATAATGATGTCATCAATAATGGCCATGATATCGCTGCTCCTGCAGCTTTTAAAAAACATTTAAGTGAATTACTTTTTTTTTTAAATCATCAGTCCAACTCCGGGACTTAGTCACTCATCTGGAAAAAAAAAAAAAAAGTCTTAAAAAAGATTGTTGGAAAGACAAAGAGAATAAAGGGTCCGAGAGAGAGAAAGAAAAATGTACCACATTATGTTTCTGTTATCAAACGGCACTCATGAGTCAATTTGCCAAATAATGCGAGCAGCAGTTGACTGAGGAGGCACATCAGTGCCGTTAACGTGTAAGGTTGTCAGTGACCAGCAGACGACAAATATATCTCATCTGACAAATAATAGAATTATCCTGGAGGGGTTTACAGTCAATGGTGGTCTTTCATTTTGGGCTGAGCTGTCATGCTCTCTGCAGTCCTAAAGTAGAAGTCATCTTGATGGAAACCAGGACATTAAGCTGGTAAATGTACAGCACACATGATGTTTTAATGTTTGTCACTTTCCCTTTTTGCACAAAAAATAAAAGGATATACAAACGTAACTTTATATATTGTGCATGTGCTACTGAAAATATGAAAATAAAGGTAATCTGCATGTTAGTTCCCATAGAAGTTGGCTTTTTTTTTCTTTCCAAATTATTTAATAGAAACACAATACTTCAAATAATAAAATACCAAAAAAACGGATGTTTCTTTGCTCTTTGTGTTAAGGCCAAATCGTACCCAGGCACGAGGCTTTCTGGTCTATGTACAACCACTGAACACATTCCCATTATAAAACTATATCTTGGCTCCTCCAACCCTATATATTAAATATCTGGGGAGGTACATCGTCATTGTGTGGGTGCTCCTTTGTTTAAGGTGCACATTATTTGTCATCATTATTTCTTCATTCATTGTTCATTGTTTTAAGACAGTGTTTCTTGTATGCTATCAATGTGAAAAACAAGAACTCCTTCTTTACTCTCAGATGACACCTCCTGATTGATGCCTTCTGTTCACACTTATCGTACATTATAGAGCACATTACGGCATATTGTGCATTTCAGTAAGGGTCATTTTCAGAAAGCCGTTTACTCTGCCTCTGCAGAAAATCTTAAATAAATTTAATTGTCTGCATCCACCATCAGAAATGACTTTACGCGTTTTGCCTCATAATTAAGAGCTTTCACATCCATAAACTTAAATCACTGTGCACAGCTGTTGAGGTGTAATTAAAGCATTAAATATGTGAACGATCAACTCCCACTAAACAAGATGACACCAACACCCCCCCCGGCACAGAACTTAGAGGTGAACCGCAAGCTGGCTGGACTTTTTCTAAAACTAAGACCTGCACTGTTTCACTCCTTCTGTTTTCCAACTCTCAGATGTCATTCCCATAAATCTCACTGGGTTCGCCTCAGCATTAGCAGCTGAACTGATGCTAACACCATTAGCTGATGATTTAATGACACTGTAGATGAGGACAGTCATCCTCTTTCTATCATTCTCTCTCTTTTCGCCCCCCTCCTGCTGGCTGACGATAGAGGGAATCTGTGTGTTTTTTGAGGATGAGGGTGGTGGTGCTCGTATCTCATCCACCTCCATTACGTCAAGGTCACTCCGTTGCTTTTCTTAATGTGATCAGGGAAAGTGTCACTTTTGCAGTTCTGTGGCAGTAAATAAGAACCGGCTCTAATTTGAATGTAGTGTACCAGAGGCCCTTTATGGGTTGTTAATTTAGTGTTTAAATACATTTAACAGTTGAGAGAGAGTACTGATTAGGCCGGCTCTCCAAGTGTAGGCTATTTTTCTCTCCACTATTTCCACTGACTTGCTATAGATTATTACTGTTATGATGTGACAGATGAACGTCATGCTTATTTTGAATTAAGAGGAACTTCAAAGGCAAAGAGAGCAATAAAAATTGCCATTTCTCCTTCAGTGTCTTTCAAGTTTCTAATTTATATTATTTTTGTTAAAAAAAAAAAAAAATGTTTGATTTAAAGAAAAATGCACAAGTCAACATTTTAAATATGCATAGGTACAGTACACCCAGGTTTTAAAGCTGTCATAATATTACATGCATGTTTATATCAAAAACAACATATTTGTTTCATATTAATTTTCATATTTTGCATTTATATGTCCAGAATCATTGAATGGCCATCATGACATAACACATAAGTTAAATAATTTGTGGCAAATGCTACTGTTAGTACATTATTGCACAAATATGTCCATACATGGCCTCATTTGCTATGCTAACCCTAAAGGTCGGCAGGACTCCACATTGTTCACTATGAACCCAGCAGCAACAACTGATGAAGTCTTTGGCTTTTCATTGTCTTTTATTATTTATCTTTAAGCCAACTTTCGCCCACTTCCTCCACCAGCTGAGAGCACACAGTGGCCATGAAAGGCCCAGCCAGCCACCTCCACACTACAGATTTCTCCTGACACCTAATGCCAGTTATGAAATTGGGGGATAAGTTAATGTGTCACAGTAGCATTGATTTTTCATTTGCTTCTCGCTGCCCCAGTCCCAGAGCCAGCCCGCTCCTTTCATTCATGCTTCGGGATGGATTACTGTGGTCCATGTTGAAACTGAGCATCGTGGGGTGACAAGGGAGCCGATGCGGGTGTTCATGAGAGGTGCCACACCTGATTACAGGTGACACCATACCACTGTCAAGAGGGCTCAAATATCAAGATCAACTCCTTCAATGCAGTTTTAATTTACCCCATAAGTAAGCATTTCTAAATGTCAATTCTATTAGATATGTATAGAAACCAAATAATTGGCATATAATTTATTTTCTTTATCTGATCTATAAATAAGCATACATTTGAATTAAGTTCAAACAATATAATAATAAATATAATTTTTTTTAAAAAGCCTCTCAGCAGGGTTAAAATGAGCAGTGCAAGAAATCTGGCGCCTGGTCCCTATGAAAGGAAAAATACGCTCACGTAACAACAACACAGTGCTCAATGAGCTATGTCCTCAGTTCCATATGAGATTGGTTAATACAAAAGCTTGCTGGTGAAAAACATTGTCCTGCTCCTAGTGACAAAGACAAAGTGCCTGTGTTTGGCGTATGCGAGTCAAAGGGACAGGTGACGACAGGGAGGGAGACCAGGGAGGGAATTTGAATTTCACATCTAGGAGGCAGCATGTCATTAAAAACCCTAATTTCAGTGTCAGGTAGACTTACAGGTGATCCATCATCTTGTCAGAAGAATTTTATTTTATTTTCAAAGGAGTTCAAAGCGAGCTTTCCAGACTTTTTACTTCGGTTTCAATTAGATTTAAACACAATTAACAGAAAAGTCTAGTCCCAAGTGTTTGGTCGAGAGATACCTGCCCGCTCATGCAGATCTGGGGGAAAACAATTCATAATGCGACTGAATAACCAAACATTCAGTATAAATGGGGAAGTAACGAGATTCCCTCTGTGTGCAATGCAACTATATCATAATTAATAGATTATATAACGCACAAGTTAATATTCCAGTGTTGCCCACATAGCTGCTGCACTCCTTTTCATATACCACCAGCAAACTGCATATCAGCATCCATGAATGCCATTTATAGGTACATTTCTAAATGTTAACGCCTGTCAACTCCAATCTCTCCAAAGGAGGCGCACGGGAAATAAAATGCATCTGAGGGGACCTGAGAGGAGGACACACGTTAACCCAGATCGGCTGTGACAAAACACCATTACCTTCTCCTGTTCACACAGCGACGTACAGGACAGCTAGTAGTCCCTTGTCTCTGGGAGGAATCCATCTAAATGAGACACACACACACACACACACACACGCACGCACACACACACACACACACACACATATACACACTGTGGGAGAACAAGTTTTCAACTAGAACCATAAACTTAGTTTACAAGTTTTTTGGTTTTATTTGAAATATTTCTGTTAAGCATCTCTATGATATGTGGGCAGTATTCAGATTTAGTAAAGGTATATCACAATATACAAATACTCTATACTAAATAAAAGTTCAGCTTTTAAAATCTTACCTAATTAAAAGCTCTGATGTTTTATCACAAAATGAGCTTTGAGTATTAAAAGAAAAAGTAAAAAAAAAAATGGTTCCTGCAATTTTTTTTTTTTTATTATATACTGTGTATTATGTTATTGGATCATTAATACTGGCGCATTAATGTATAAGCAGCATTTTTTATGTTGTACCTGAATGAGATGCAGATAGTTTTAACAACTTTATGTACTGTTTGGAAGTTTAACAGCCCATCATGTTTTATGAGTAGATCAAATGGTTTGAATTGTAAAACGATAGCTGTAAATAAAAATGTTGGGAGTAAAAATATGACCAGTGAGTGGATGAAAATACTCACAGAAAACTACTTAAGTACAACTCTTGAGTAAATATAAGTAAATGGCTGCATTGATATAGTGTTTTTTTCAGTCTTTCAGTTCCAGCATACAAGGAGCAATTTGGGGTTCAGTATCTCAACTCAGGAGACATGTGGACAGGAGGAGCTCGGGATCAAACTTCTGAGCCACATGCAGCTGCCCCATTCCACCACTTTATGTAAAATATGAATAAAAAGTTAACTGTGCACTACTTTCTTTGAGCACACACTATAAAAGACAGTTTCAAATCATCAATACCCTGAAGTGTGTAGATGTTGGGATGGTGACAGACCTCAGATGGATGTGACACCGCCGTCTATCCACAGTGTGCTCCTGCTAGTGTCGTTACATGGATATATAACCACTGTCGCCCTTACATCACGCTGCTTAAATGGACAAAAATGCCAGGGCAGCAAAAAAAAAAAAAAAAAAATGGCGAACAAACCCAGGGCTTCATTAGCAGAACCTTCCCAGCATGCTTTGCAATGACAAATGATTGACTTGGAACAATATCTAAGGCGATCAGGATAAAGTACCAGCCATTTCAAGGCTCAGCAAAATTCAAATTCTAATTAGACCTTGCACCACATTCCAAATAAAAATGGGTCCCTAGGTGGTTTACCCTATCAGGTGTCTCTCCCAGACCACTGAAACAAAACGAATAAAGAAAATGATTAAAGCGATAACAAAGGCATAAAATTCAAATTATAGCAGCATCACATCTGGGATCTGCATGTCACTGCACTACCATTTCTGCTCTCCTTCTCTTTTTCTCTGACTCCCGCTAACCCATTCACACATACACACACACACACACATACACACACACAGCATTCCTTTCTTTCTGCATGAGGGCAATAAAAGAACAGAAAAAGACAGAGAGCAAGAGAGAGAGAGAGAGAGAAAGAGACAGAGAGAGTGAAAAACAGGGAAATTAAAAGGTAGAGAGCGGGAACGCAAATAGGCTCTCAGCTTTAAGGTTATTAATGACTCCTCAAAAATGTGCGACTTTTCCAATCTCTCTGAGAAGCGCTTGAAGGAGCCTGCAGATGAAGCTGACCTTCACAATGTTCTTTGGTCTTTAGTTAAGAAATTCACTCACCATTATGGCATCATTAGGGAAACAAGGATAAAATTACTCCATGGTTAATGACCTATAGGATCCCCACCAAAATTTGTTTCAGATCTAATAAAACTGAGCTTAACACACTCGAATGAATTATGAGGACTGCTACACGGGGTATTAAAATGTGGGGAAATAGATTTTCTGAAGCTAGAAGGACTGGACTTTTCAAATCAGATAGTAGAATGGAATTTTCTGGGCAATAAATTCTACCATGTCTCAATTTCATTTTTTCCCTTCGCAGAATTTTTCAGGCAATGATGGAATCTGTGAGTGGGATGGCCTCTAAAAATTCATTGGCAATTGCCGTCTCCTCCTCTATCCCCTTAAGGTAGATAGATTGATGGATGAATGGCTAAATGGGCAAATAAGTGGAGAAAAGTATAACCCAACGAAAACTCAATGTATGATGGAAATAAATGATTAGATACACATAGAGATACTTAAAAAAAAAAAAATCCCAGAAGGCACAGCAAAGAAGATAAGTAGCAAGTGGCTTCAAAAAAAGTGTATCAGGATATACATTGATGGTGATTATTTTATGTATTTACATTTTCTTTTGCTTGCTGCTAAATTTAGTACATGCCAAGCTGGTCATTAGCATAATGCAGGGGCAGTTGAGAGGACACACAGAAACTCATTAAAGGGGACAATATAAAGCTGCAGGCGATTGTGCCTCTGCAACATGCAGCACATACACATGGATCACAATGTACTCACTAATACACATATGAAACTCTGCATGTCATGTAGCTCAAAGAAAACTATCATGATTTTTTTTATTTTTTTTAAGATGCAATTTTAAAAGCAGCATTGGTTTAGCATGGCTTGCTTGCAGTCCCCGAGAAAGGGTTTGTGAGCTAATGGCATTTGCTCTCTTTAAACTTTAATCTTTCCTATTAATTCCCTGCAACTGGAGAATGTGCGAGAGTTAATGTTCCATGAACGTGTTTCTCACTCTGCAATCTCTTCAAGCTAATTACCTTCAGGTGCTAAATGGGGGGAAATTGCAATCCATTTGGAAGGGAGAAATTTCACCTCCCCTTTGCCTATGTAACACTCTGGGTGCAGTTAAAAAGAAAGAAAATCAAACATAAGAATCCAGGTTTAGAGTACATTTAATCAAAAAATGGACACTCTGTGCAGAGCCCTGATTGGCTCTTCCTTTCCAAGGTAGCTTTGGGAGAGTAAATTGCTTCCTGCAGTTTCCCGCCTCACTGCTTATTTTGCAGGTCACCTGGAGGTCAGCAGGTGCAGCAGTGGACAAACCGCCGAACAGATGTTTGATCGACGTAGATCATGCAGATTGGCAATCAAAGTTTTCTGATGAGAAAGGAGAGGCACACTGAATGGCCATTCTGAAGGGTGAACACCAAGGAGATAGAGAAGAAGTCAAAATACAAATTAAAAGCAGATTAAGTCAACGTGACAGATTCACGGTTGCCTGTACGCAACATTAAATCTCGGGGAGTGACATGATATTTGTCAATGACAGAATCAAGTTGCGAGTATACAAATGGTTCCTCGAGTCAATCACTAATCAGTAACGCAGGATGAACAGGCTTATTGCAGACAAAATAGCTTTGATAAGTTTTACCTTTTAAGGGCTAGCATGTGGAGGAGGGTTATGTGAAGAGGAAGTAGAGAGATAGGGTCAAGCCATGTGAACAGTGGGGGTTATTCACTCTGCTCAGAGGGGTCTGGAGCGTGGAGGGTCACTTTGTCCCCTGTTTGATCTTTGTCTTCAGATGACACGGCAGGAAATTAAAGATGAAAGGAGGTTCTGACTACTGTCTATTAAACATGGAGACAGAATGGCCTCATTTGCTGCCACATATCCGGTCTAAATATGTCAGATCTGTGGGTGCTCTGCTTTCCCGCTTTTGAGGCAGCACACGTAGACCTGGATTAGCCAAGCCCTTTTGTACACAGACTCATCACACTGTGTGTCAATGTGTTTTTATCAGTACAACTTATTTATTTATTTTTTTACCAAATGAAAGCTGCATATGTGAACATACATTGTTTTTCTAACTCGTTGCCAATGGACTGTAAATGGTCTTCTTCATAGTCATTTGATACAGTGGCTGTGCTTACAGTAATTCATCATTGAATAGAGTCTATGAGAATACGTACGAGACAAAATGATTTGTATCAAAAAAGAAGTCAGATTGTAATTTATCTAAGTAATTCCAATACTTTAAACAAAAGGGAGGTGGTGTCCTGATACAATGAAAAAAAAAAAAAAAACAGCAACACAGTTTTTTTTTCCCAGCCATATATCTTGTGTGTAATAATAAATGAATTAGTAGTGGGGAGTACTACAAACAGTCCATATCTTAGATAAACACTCATAGTGCCGGCCCTAAGCTCCCACTGTGTTGAGGAATCTCCTACCAACAGCACTCCCTCCCCATTTATCTCAGCGGCTGAGAGCTGGAAAAAAAAAAAAGAAGAAACATCAAAAGGAGAGCATCCAAGATAACTGTAGCAGTGTTTTTTCTAGCACCTTATGAAAAACACTTCCACACTGGTAACTAAAACCCAAGAAAGCAAGATAACTTACTTGATTGCACTCTGTGTGGCCTTTTGCTCCATCATTTCATGCAGATTGCTTGAAGGCATAAGTAAACCCTGAACGACCGTTGATTTTTGCTTGTGTTTTTATTTTTTCTGAAGCCTGTTACTGTTATTTTTTTTATTTTTTTTCTATCTCCCTAAAATGCCAAAGCTATTTTGTTAAATCATTAGAGGTGTTATGGACATAGAATGGCTCAGGCGAGTAGCATCCCTGTGTAGTACTGAAAGGTTATTTTCTTCATGAACACTTGAGGGTCCACTGATCCCTTGTAAGTGTCTGTTGGAAAATGCATTGACATTTTACGTGAATGGAAAAACCCTCCTCAATAGACTCTCTCATTGCTCTTCAGGTTTCAGGTCATTATACCCGCAATAAGGGACCACTCAACCTAGTTTGGTATTACCTCTGAGAAAACCCTTATGCTACTTCACTTACTCCATTCATAAATTTGGTTTCGGAAGTGAGATATAAACCTTTGACCCGTGGACAGATTTTGAACATGTGAAGGTGTTTGTATTGTGAAAGCATCATTGATTTTTTTTTTTCAAAGCGAAGAGAGATGGATGTCTGATCATGCATTACTGTAATTTGTAAACTCAAATGAATTCATACATTTAAAATATATTTCTACAACATATTTGTCAGTAATTACAATGTAACATTGCTAATAGATTTGTTGCAATTTCCCAGATTCATATTCAGTATTATAATTCACAGAAATACATTTCTAGACCTTAAATGGTATAATTCAATTTGCTTCCACTCGTATATAACATCTATATGTAGATACATGTGTGTACTATGCTGTACAGTGTACCACCATAACCACAAATACTCATGCATTCAAAAAATCCTTATGTAATAATACATGAAAAATATAATTCATCAATCCAAAAGAAAAAAAATCTATATAATCTTTCAGGGAATAAAAAGCAAAGTAGAAGTTTCTCTAAGTAAGCAGGGTTTCAGATACAGTCATGGGCACCAATCTCCGTAGACTAGTCCATTCAATGCAAATGCTGCACCTGCCACGAGTTGTAAAAGCTTTTGAGATTTCAGTGAAAACGGGGTTTGCATCATTTGGAAAGGTAGACTTGCCATTTCACGCACCAGTATCCCGGCAATCCGCAAAGACCTGTAGACATCCGGCGTCAGGATTAGAATTTTACGATCACCACGAAAAACCACTTCGGCCCTAAAAAAAGTCCTTGTTTCCATTATGTATCTGGTTTTTCTGTTTTGTCCCCCCCAAATTTGAATTTAATTGCCTTAATATTCTCTCTATAATGTTTTATTAGTGTATCCAATTGCATAAATTGTGAGCATTAAATTTTCCATTTTCCAATTTATTAATGAAGATCAGGCCTATCAGTTAAAAATGCAACATACTTTACAGCAAAAACCTGAATAAATAACCAATTACATTATTATTTTTTATTTTTATTTTTTTTAATTCAGGTGTCCACCAGACCTGACGAGAGCTACAACACTGAGATGGACAGAGACTATATGGATAGTAGTTGGCCAAGCTTCCCAGTCCAGTCAGGCTGAGTCGCTTCAGACTGATAACGTAGGTAATGGTGTTTCTGGAAGAGTGAGGCCAGATGAAACACACCACATGGGCAGATACCACAGGCATACTGGCCCCTTCTGTTGGAAAATTTCATTTTTTCCGGCAGGAAGCCATGAATGCTGAGGCTGAATCCAAATCCGGTTTTCCGCACTTTATCAGCGTGTGGCCCACCAAGTGGTGAGATGGTGGGGGGAGAGGAGGGTTGAAAGGGGGTGGGGGGGGTGATTCAGTCAGCCGAGACCCTCCACTTTAATCCAATTTACAGCCTCCCCCAGCAAAAGATAATTACAACCCTTAAACCAGCTAGGAGAGGGGTAGAAAGAAAAGGCCTCACTCACCCAAACTGTGCCTCTGGCCCCTGAAGTCTCCACCTAGAGAAAGAGAAGAGGGAGGGAGCTCTGTTAGCAGGACTCAAGCAAAGGCATTGTGACAAACTAAGAGTGTGTGTAGCTAATGAGGCAAAGTGATTTTTTCTGCAGCAAATGGATGCCCGCTGGGCAGCAGTAGAATGCACCCCGAGCTTCTTTGCACACTCGTGTTCACAACAGATGCAGGGGAGGTGTATTTTAGGTTTGGTAATTCAATAAGTGCATTTGTACTCTGTGAATTAAAGTACTTAATAACATACGTTTGTCTTCTCTGAAGTCTGCGCTAACCATTTTGTGTGTTAACCCTGCATCCAAGAATCCTACTCCTTTTAATACATGTTTAATATGTCAGGAATTTAACGGCATATTTGATTCATGTGTTTATGGTGTTTTTGTTTAATTTGCTTCTAAATGGGCCTGATAGTTTTGTTATATTTGCAGTGAATATAGGCCTAAATAGCTGTTCACTTGCTATAATTATTAGAGTAAACAGATGTTCTGATATTCAAACTTTAAATTTTCGCCTGGTTTCTTTTCCTGCTCCGCGTCTTTGTCAGATGTCTTTGAAGTGAGAATGAAGGAATGGGGTTAACTTTTGCAAAAGAATGTGAAGAAATAATAATGAAGGGGGCTCACAGGGGAGCGGAAACGCTGGCCAGTCCTAATTAATAGAAGGAGAGACACTCCCAAAGTCTCCCATTCACAAACTCACAATGGAGTTCTCCACCAAGCAGAACCTGGAATGGAATATGGGAGGAGTGAATGGAGACAGAGTTAAAAAAGAAAAAAGAAAAAGAAGAAAAAGTAGGGGGGGTTTAGGGGGCTTCAAGCCCTCATTCTCTTTGCACCCGTCTCCTTTATTGTATTTCTATTTTATAGCGTCAGCCGCAGACCTACGGTCCTACGGTCCTATGGTGCCGGTTCCTTTCAGTGAAACTGTGTTCAGAGAATCCTACTGGTCAGTTTTGTAAATATGGGTCCTGGCAGTGTGTTTGAAAGGATGGCACATTTCCGGGAACTTATCCGGTGCAGGCCTCTCCTCCTGCTTTCTCAAATATTGTTCTATCCTCTCCTCACACCTATTACCCCCTCTCTCTCTCTCTCTCGCTTTCAGGTGCATTAACAGTGCCTGGAGTCAAGAGCATTGGCAACCTATATGGATGGGGACGGAGGGGGGTTATTTTGCCACAAGTCAAGTCAAGAGGGGAGGGGTTTGTGTGTGAGCGACAACAGAAGAAGTGTGGACCCACCTGCCACTGATTATCCTCCCAGTTAGAGGGTTTAGTCTTGACCTCTGAACTTCAGCGCTGCCCCACACCGCTAATCTGTTAATTAACCGAGAAATACCCTGGAAAAACTTTGAGTTGCTATTGTGCATGTGTGTGTGTGTGTGCGCGTGTGTGTGTGTTTGAGGGAAAGTGACAACAAGAGCAACAGAGAGAGGGAGATGTATGGCGTATAGCGGGATCACATCGTAGCATGTTATTCTGTACAAAGCTGGCACATTTTCTCACTGCAGTGTTGCTGGAGAAGTAGGACACGTCAGGCATAGCTTTACACGGTCAGAACTCGTGTTTGTTGCCAACGTGTTCATCCGTCTGATTGAGGAGGCTGCCATCTCTACGGCTCGATGACACTCGTTACTTTATATTGCAACGGGCATAGACTAACCCTAAAGCAGTCACGAGATAAATCCGAAAATCTAGATGATTTCCTGCAATGCAAATTATATTTATTTTCTTGTGAATTATCTCTAATATTTAGCTTTTTTTTTTATTGTGACATGTCCAGTTTTTTATACTCTTCAGACTCAACAATACAAGAAAATACAAGGTCAGTCTTTAAATTAAAATAAATCATTACTCTTCATAACCTGGACAGCTATTTGAGAATTTGTAACACAGCTTTTCTAATGTTTGATTATCTTCCCTCACTTTGGATAAGAGCAAATGACAAAATAGAAATGGAAATGATAGAACTGCTCGCAAAATCACATACATATTTAAATTGTGACAAAGGGTCATGAGTGGACATTGATTTGCTTTGTTCCCCTGGAAGGACAATTATAGGATGGGAACCTTTTTTTTGGCAGATTTTAATTGTCAAACTGTTTGCAATGTAATATTTTATATGAGAGGTTATGTTCATGTTTCAACACTGCAACAGCATGTCTGGTGTCTTATATTGTAAGTCTATTAGTATATTATAAACATGATAACTAGATATCTACACATAAAACTAAATGTATTAATATATTTCATACCTACATTATAGGAACAAACACTTGAACCTTCTTGTCTTTTTAATTTCCTTGTCCTGTCCTCGTCAAAAGGCCTGTTTTATTTAAGCTAATTTCTGATACATTATTCACACTATAATGACCCCCATCGCACTAATATAATAAACTATATTTTTCTTGGTTGATGAGACACACCTGGTAGTCTTGCTGTAAACAAACAACAATCTCAGAGGTTGCTTTGACTGGTGAGGCAGCTGATAAGTGGGGCAACAAAGTCAATTAGTTCTGTGTTTATTAGTATGTGACAGGTGCTGGGTCATGCAGATTAACTCACAACCCTTGGAGGGATGGGACAACAATAATGGTGAAACATGTCCGTCCGACCAGAAAGTAAAGGTAGCAAAAGGAACATAGCAAAGCCTGCTCAATTAATTATGTGGATTAATGAAGTTCTGCTTGATTAAACGTTGATGGCATTAAAAAACGCCTATTTTTTCTCCCCAATGTGACATAATGGACACTCTTACATAAATAATGGAATCCTTTACGGTTTACGGAAACCAACACGTTATACGTTATGAACCGCTCCTCTCGAACCCTCAATCGATTAATTAAGGCTATTGGCCTTGATTAACTAATCGCATGGTTTTGTCCAGGTTTGACCTCTAACCTTCAACCTTCCCTGACTGGGAAGGATATTGATTCGAGGCGAATGGTTTATTTTTAGCTACTGCAAAATTACCTTTAAAAAAGAGTAGCTGACAGAGTGTCTTTTCATTGACCCTGGGGAGCTGTTGTAACTGTTGTTTCTGTACACTTCAGGTTGATGAGTGCCTTAAACATTGAATCGCACCTTTTTAGACAGCTATTACATTAAATAATTGTCAAGATGAAGTAGAGGATCAATAACACTCTGTTCTCTGAAAGCCACTGATGCAAAAAGTTACCCCATCCTATAATTCAGACACAATAATACCTTTTTTTTAGTACTTTCAGTATAACAAATGAATTATTTCCATTGTTTCACTGTGATTTGATTAATTTGACAGAATAGTTTGCTGCATTGCATTAAACCATAACCTCACTCAATCAATGTGTTTATTTCTCCTTTTCTCTGATGATGGAAGGTCATTTACAGCATAACCGATGTTTAAATAACATCAAGAAAATGCTCGGCATGCTAACTTCACCACATGCACCAGTCAATGGTTCACGTCATCCTGACCTGAAGCTGCTCACTGGTCAGTGGAGCAAAGCGATGCAGGCATAATGAGCTATACTATGGTCAAACTATGGTCAGCCTCAGGATGTCGTCTTCATGGCAACACTTTGATCCGATTACTAACCGGGCCCCCGTTCTGGTCTTTACTGTTCATTTCAATGAGTTTAATCTCTCGGGGTCGGAGCAGGTCTGGGTTTGTTCACAAATCTGTCATGGCTGTTGGTTAATCAGGGGAACTCCACTCTGATTTTACACATCAGAGTCTGTTTACGGGTCTCGGCGAGCCCCGTATGTGAAAAAAGAAGTTGTACAAATCCTTTTGTGGGCTTTGTGTGATGTCACTGGAAACTTGTGACCAACGTTAGCTACTCCTAGCATAACACACACTTCTCTGAACAAACAGTCAGTGATGACAGAGGAAGAAAGCGCTCTGGTTCTTTTTATTGTCCATTTTGAGTGCTAATCGATGGAGTGCTCTTTAAAGGAACATGTATAACTATCATAACTAAGTCAATACACAAAATGCAAAGGGAATGACACGTGGTAAACTTCAATTATATGCGTTTCAGTTTCAGTTTTTAGACAGAATTTGCTTTGTCTTTGTAAATAATTGCTTATCAGGATGAACAGATGCTGCTATTTTTGGCTTGCCACTATCCTCGTCATCACCATGGAGCCCAACTAGAAACAGCATTAAGAGTTAGTTAATATTTAAACAAGCAAAGTCATGACACAAACTCAACAACATAACTAGGATCTGACCTCTAAATATCAGTTTTGGGTAGATGATTAACAAAAGGTCATGTTTGTCTTTGCTTTCATTTTTTTTTTTTGTATTAAATCCAACAGAGTGACAAAAATATTAGTTCCACTGCACCTTCCTCGAGTGGATTTGAACTGCAAGGATTCATGTGAACAAAATCCCTCTGGCAGAATTCGAAACACCACTGATGTGTCAACATATCAAATAACCGTTGTGAAATGCCATGGCTGCATTCATTCCTTGTTTTGGTGCTTGTTGAACAAGGCGGCGTGGGATTGCTGTCCCCTCACCCTGTGGTCTGTCCTCTAGGGTGCAAGGAATCTGAGTCACTCACTGCACATCAGGCTTCCCCCCCGGGGGCCCTGGCAATGGCAGAGGCAGGTTAACAAACTGTAAAGGCTTCAACTGAGCAGCACACAAACTGTTTTCTCTCCACAAAGGGATTGGCTCCAACAAATGTCATAAGCCTATAATGAGATAGCTGATCTCGGTAGTAAAGAAGAAAAGAAGAAAAAAAATGCTTCCTCTCTGCAGTCAGCGGCTATTAGAGTCAGTGAGAGTAAAAATGGGACGCTACCCCATTTTCTTTGAAGCCCTCAGAGGCTGGCCAACATGACAATGCTGGTCAATTAATTGGTGAAAAAGTGAAAATCCAATTAATGTGTATCAAGCTGGCAGTTTTGCATGATGATGGCTCATTAGGAGACCAAGCTGAGGGTGGAGGAGTAGATGGGCGGAGGGGCTTAAACCCCACTCATTAAAGCTCTGTCTTTCTCTCAGTGGGGTTTTAGGGACTGGCTTATTTATGCAACAGGTTCTAAACAAAACCTCAATGTAACGCTTATTTAATAGATTTGAAGCTGATGAATTCCTAAATGGCATGGGAGGGATTTCTTTAGTTCTCAGGCGTAACTTACTTTTCTACCTTGTCACAGCATTTATTTGGAAATTCATCAAACAATGTCTAAAAAAAAACAACAACAAAAAAGTGAAAACCGAATGAGTTTTGGATTCATATAATCACACCCCACATGTCAACACGTAGACTGTCAGATCCAATACATACACACATAGACGTGCATATACAGTTCACATGCAAACAGTCTGCTTTGTCTGTTGTGTTGTTTTTATTATGAATCTGTTTTATACTTTTTTGTTTGTTTGTTTATTTGTTTTAATTGACAAAGGGCAGTTTTTTTTGGGTTAATTTTGAAGCACAGGAAAATACTGACCAGCTTCAGACCACAATGATATAAACTACCAATCCATGTGTGTGTGAAATGATGGTGTTTTGCACAGTGGATGCTATCAAAATTATTAAAAAAAAAACAAAAAAACAAAACAAAACAAAAACAGGATATCATTGCTCTACAAAATGAGATGATGGTGCTCTCTCAGCTACTTCTAAAGCTCACCATATACTGACAAAATAAAGAATGTGCTCCCATACTCTCGCAGCCTGCCTGTGTTTGTCTAGCCTCTGCCTCTATGTGTAAGATTAATACTCTTGCCACACTCTCATAGAATAATGTCACTTTAATCTTGTTTGGGGCGAAATTCGAAGTGGAGTGTGTCTACTTGTTTCCTAAGATTACTTCATCTTTCTTTCGGCAGCGGTGTGTGACTCTGCCGCCTGCTGTCCCCTGGCGTTGGATGTCCCATTACCCTTCACACGCCGCAACTTTCTGCTGTTTGCACAACACTGGCCACAGGACCCAACAGGAGGCCAGTATACTATTGATGTTTTCAGTTTTTCTTTACTACAGCCAAGCTCATTCCAGTTGTCTGTAACCTTCTGTGGAGGACTACTGCCAGTGGCTGAGACATTGTTGAATATGTTTCTTTGAAATGTTTCATTCAACAAAGAATATCACTGTGTTATGTATCACTCTTGTTGTTGGATTAAAAACACAGTATGTACCAGGAAATAACATGATTTCTTCTGCTTTGTCCTTGTCAGCAAACCAAGCTTGTGTTGTTTTGAATATAAAAAAATTAACTTAACTAGCAAAAAAAATACATACTCTGCTACTTTCTCAGCAGATTATTGAAAAAAAAAACATTAATAGGGGACTCATTTCAAATATGTCCAGATTTTATTTTATTTTTTCCGTTTAATATTTCTTGCATATTGTATCTAAAGTCTCAATATCCAGATTATGAGGCCTATTGCTATTCAGTAATTTGTATTTGTATTCTCATTCAATAATTTACAATAAGCGTCAGCTCACTTATGCTTTTCCACTGTGTTGACCCCAGCATTTCTGAGTGAATGAGCTGCAGTGCATAAGCTATAAATCTCTAATGAGGCTTGATGTAAACACCACAATACAAACCGCATAAATATCCTTACACAACAACTTGTCATTTGCACCTTTTTGCACACACTCGAAAAAACAAACAAACATACAAACAACATTCTGCTCCAATAGCTGCAGTTCAAGATGTGTTTATTCTTTATTTTTTTCCGTTGTCTTTCTTTTCTGTAATTACTATATGTAAATAAATCATTTTACTTGACTAATGTGCCGCAGGTCATAATCTATTTGGATAATAGTATGTTTCTTATTAGTGAATATGAATCACAGTTTATGTCAGCAAATAGCCAATGCTGCTGGTTTTTTTCGCAGCTTCTTTAAGTGTGACTTAGAGAAACACACTTTGTATGGAAAGCCTTATGTGAGAGAAGCAGTGTGTTTTTCCCCTCACTTCCTAATAATCTATTCTGTTCAGCCAGCTGCATACATTGACAAATGTTTCCAGCATTAGGTATTTACCCGGTGAAAGGTAATAGATGCAAGAGTTTAAAAATGCCTGCTGCAAAAAAACAGCAAGCACACAGTGGGAGAACAAAAAAAAAAAGGTCACGATAGCAAACATTCTTCTCTTCTTCGCAACAGGAAAATGGTGAATTTGCAATATCCAGACATCGAGACATTTAATAATTTTCGCATTCTTTATCACTATTATGTGACTTTAGATATACATTTTTAATTATTAAACACTGTTTATGAGGAAGACAACACTTTAACAACGTGTGACCTAAACATAGAATCAAGAAGGAATTATGTTTTTTGTTTTTTTACATTTTACTTGTATTACTGTGTCCTATGAAGAGTACATGTGGGGGTTGATATGTTGATATTCACTTTGTGTGGCTTCATTCTATTCTCATCTGTCAAAAGCTGCTCTGACGTTCTTTACAGATTTATTAATACTCTGCTTAAGATACAGGCTACAGTAATTCACTACGTCTTGTATAGTAAAGCACACACACACACACACACACACACACGTGTGTATAAACACCCAGAGTGATGCAGGGGTTCAGGTTTTCAGTCTAATCTGTAGATTGTCTATTAGGTCTATTTGTTTCCTTCACATCTCTTTCTACGTGATTTATATTGCTGTTGCTTGTTCTTGGGATCTAATGAAAACTGTGACAATGCATTAATGAGGCTGCTTATTTTGACTGAACTCCACTTCCTCTATTTACCTCCCTCACCTCAACACACATTCCCTCTCTCACTTTTTTTGTACTTGTTAACATTGTTGCCCGCTGCTTTACTTTCTTATCTCACACCTCTCAGAATTACTCTTGTTACAGTCTTTGATATTGAAAACAATGTTAAAATATGATGGTGAGCAGGCTGATGAAAGTAAAACTGTGTCAGTGTGTGAGACAAACAAGATTAGACTTTTGGTCATTTTGATGATTTTGATTTTTGATGTGTGTTCTTGCTAATTTTCTTTTTTTTTATTTTTATCTCCTGTTAGTTTAGTATCAGTGTATTTCTATATAACTAAGATTTATGCATCTAAAGAAACACATGCATTTGCTTTTTTTATATATGTACCTACTATATATCAATAATAAATGTTGTCATTTGTGTGGAAATACTGCAGACAATGTGTGAATCAAAGCTGACTCTTTTCACTGCAAAAAGGGAAAATTAATTACAGAATTTACAAAAAAAATAAATAATAATAATCAGAAATTATATAAAATAGATAATTATCAAACAAGAGATTAAAAACAGATGGGAGTAATGTCTCTGTATAAACACACACTGCTGACATGTGGATCTAAATGAACAAAACGGCACAAACACAGTTAAGAATCAAAGAATCTGTTGGTGTTGTGCGCTTTCCCTCTCAGCCTGCTGGGATTAATGGATAACTCCGGTGAGAGACGCCTCTGTTCTTAGGCAAGACAAAATGACCACAGGCAGCCAAAGAATTTGGCCGTCAGTAACTGTAGCTGTTTCCCATACATATATTATTATAGCAATAGCAGCAGTGGTGATTGAATTTCTGACCTTTTGTTGAAATGGAAAAGGAGGGTGGGGGGGTTGCATTTCAATTTTTGTTGTGTCATTCATGTCTTAAAATAACTACAGGGATGAAAGATCATGGCTTGATTCAATTATAGTGCTGTGTAAAGGCTAAAGATTACTGTATTCTACATGCAACCTCACTTGTATCTGAGATAAATATATAGATACTGATTTCACGCACTTTAAACGGATTGAAATAGGTTCTTGGCTCTTTGGAGTCAAGCTGGAGCCTAATACTGACCTTATACTGCAAACAAGCATTTGACAGCTACACAAATGAAACAACACGATTCTTATATTCACAAACAATCAACAATCAACAACAGTTAGTAGTTTGACAATACAATAGATTTGGATTAGTTAAGTACATTCTCAAGATGACAAACCTGATACTGACCTCTTCATATCACAGAATTGATCCAACACTTGACAAAACTAGAAAAGTTTGGTGGTAGAACCTGGCCGGCTCTGCCAATCAATAGCAAAGTTCACATTAAAAACTGCTGACAGCTGTGGGAGAGAGTTCCCACTTTCATCTAGCGCTGTCTTCAGCTTCAGCTAACCTCACCGTCACCCTCTCCCTTCACAGACCTGCTCTCTTTATTAATCTTTGTCGCATCCCACAGGCCGACCCACAGAACCGTCCCAGCCACGTTCTTCACTTATCACCAAACTTTTGCCTCATTTCATTTTTTTTTTTTTTTTTTTTTTAATGAAACAACACTTCACTTGATAGCCTTGAACCGACGACCACTCCTGCAGAGGAGCCCACCCAGCAGCTCTGTCTCAGCATATCAACTTGTTTGCTGAAAGAAGGAAAACGAGCTCCCTAAATGAAGAGTGCGTGGTGTGTGTGTATATGTGTGTGTGTACGTGTGTGTGTGTGTGTGTATGACAAAGAGAAAGAGGATTTGTCTTTCCCTTTAAACTTACCTTTTTGTTTATCCTGTAAAACCTCAAGTTACTCTTAAAACTAATCAGCTAACAGAGAGGGAAAAAAAAGACAAAAGACATCAATAAAAAACAAACATAAAACATAACACTGAATGTTTTTCAGTCAGTGTGTCTGTTAAACTTTTGGTCTTTTGTTCCTTACAGCTGTATACTTGGTGGTGGAAGTGAAAGGCGACCACTTGACAGTCATTGCTCAAAGATGAGCTGCCTCTGTGTTAATGCAGGCCTCTGCTGCCCCTTAGGGGTGGAAATAAAAAAAAGGAGCATTTCCCCCTCAGCAATGGAGGGAGGATTTTTCAGATGGGTGCAGTTTACCTAAAACTAATAATAGAACTCAAACTTAAATATTCATTGAATGTTACAGGGTTTGTTTTTTCATGATCACAATAATGAAATATTTTGATTTAATAATTTTCACTTTGTGAGGCGTTGAGCGTTTTCTGTCAGCTCACAGCCTGGTGTTTGGCGAGTGTGTGGCAGGTCTAATCCCATTAGTGCTGCTGATCCTGGGCCTCAGGATCTGTTGTGTCTCTATCAAACTTGCTTTATGCTTTGTCTGTTCAACTCCAATCTGTTTGCTTAGCAGCGGTAGTAAACAATCTTGTTTTCAGATTGGACGTAAAAAAAAAAAAAAAAAAAAAGACCAAAGCAAAAATGTCCCCAGGCTTGTTACACACCTGTTTTCAATGTTTTATTTGTATTAGTCAACATCTAGATTAGAACTGTTTTACATGAGCCTTGTGAGGAAATATGTAGGATTATATTATACCTGTAGAATTTCTCCATCTGCCTCGAAAAAAGGTTCAAATTGTCAGTTTTGTCAGCTGGATTATGTACAGCCAACACTGCCCCCTGGGCCTCAGAAGATTTTATACCCACCTTTGTCATTTGTTTTAAAATTACAGGTATATCCATTTCCTTCTGTGCTTACGTTGAAATTAAATATAGCATTGATAAAATCAGGAATATTATACACAAAATAATACAATTGCAGCTGATGGTTAAATATTATATATATATATATATATATATATATATATATATATATTAACATAATTAAATTTTCCCCTCATGAGTTTGATTACAAAGCTTTTAAAAATGTTTTTAAAACTTGATACTATTTCAGCTGTAAAAATACATAATACGTTCACAAATGATTCACAATGTAAAAAAAAAAAAATGAAATGAATACAAAAGGGAAAAGGTTTGAGATGACTCTGAAAGTAGAACAGGGTGTTGCTGTGGTAACAAGCTGTGTAGGACCACATCAAACCCTGTCAGGTAAGGTCAGAGCTGGAGCAGACATATACATGCTGTAACTGTTGTTACATTTGTTACAGGAACTATCTCTTGACACGTGGAGCGTAATGTTTTAGGGTGTTTAGAAAACCGAGTTGAGGATTGAGAGGTATTATTTATATCATCCAGTCAGATTAACAATGGCCAAACTCTTTGATAAATTGGTCTCTCAAGTTGTCTGACATGAGCTGTACAAAATACAAAAAAAAAATATAATATAAAAATACTTTGTGTGTAAATGTTCTGCACCTCAACGTTTAAATTTAAAACCATTGTATAGCTAGGATACATAGGATAAGAGGTGGGCAACTGGAGGAGTAGAGGTTCAGGTGTCCCAAGACATAATTTATGAGAGAGGTTAAAAGAAATTGACCTCCAATTAGGCGCTGTGACTACAGTAATGTGAGTGACATCGTGGCAAATTTCTCTGCAGGGCGGCTTACCTTCCTCTAAAGAGTTTTGCAATCCTGAAACAAGGCAGTTGTCGTGGCTACAAGCAACAGTTTCAAGAGTCACAAGAGATTTTTAATTTTAAAATATTTTTGTAAGTGTGTTTGCTGCATTATTTTGTCAGTCCTCAGAAATATAGAATAGAATGTGCAAACAGATGCATTTAATTTATCATTAATGTTTATCACATCCATTACTACAATATTACATTAATGATAAGCTATCTAGCAACTTTTATTTTATTTCAGCATCTCATTTTATCTTGTTGTCGCATCTTGTGAAACAGGATAACATGGCAGTTTGGCCTTTTTAAGGTCGAGATGGTGGCCAAATGGAGGGCCAAGAGGAAGTGTATGCAGTCTCATCATATCCTAAGGTGTTAAGTTCCTTTTTGTGAGTATTAGTACATGCACTTAACCTTCAATCCCACGCCACAGCGCCTTCGGGCTTGTTACCTAAGAAATATGTCTCCTCTTTTCTCTCCTCAGTGAGGTTCCCCTGAAAGTTGTCAAAGAGACAATGTAGAAGGAAGTAAGAGATAAAGTTGCCAGGCTCTCTTTCTGTGCAGTGTTTATTTGCTGTGTCAAGAATTGAGAGATTACACCGTTTCTACGCGGTAAGGGAGGAATCTGGTCAAGCATTGCCTCAGGTTAAAAACATCACTTGAAGAGGCAAAGGAAGATTACTGACACCTGCATTAAGAGCGAAAATCCTGACTTGGGCCCATTTGCTGTGAGCAGGGAGTCATCATCAATCATTTATTTTAAGTGTGGAGAGAGGCTGTTTACACTGTAGGTGCATTATTTTGGGCTGGGGATATTAGAAACTCTGAAAAGCTAAATGGCGGTTCTCTCTTCAAGTTAACAGTTGGGATAATGTTTTAATAAGGTAATGAGTTTTTGTGGGAATAAAAGCATACTTTTTATATGAATTATGTGTCATTTTATGACAAAAAGGTCTCAAACTCAAATTCACATACACAATCATTCAAATGTGATTTCTATCAACAGATACTCAATAGCTCATCGATAAATGATATAGATTAATTTGTGTACATTTATGACATTCATGCATATACAGTTCAATATTTAACATGACAGTACCTCTTATTGGCATATTATATATATATATATATATACAAAGTATTATACATTGTTACCTGTCCTTTGTGTTCAATCTACAAACGCCCACTCAGAGGCAGGGATGGTAACTCTAACCCACATGCTGTCATCAGTGTGATTGATCACCAGCAGATAAACATCAGATCGGTGAGAGAACAGGACAGACATTGATCCCCAGAGGAAGAGAGGACTTGTCACACACCAGCATACACAAACCTCTGTGAAACATCTGTCAAAATACCACAATGACAGAGAACTGTACCTCTGTGACTAACATGGGAACCCACAGACAGCTGTCAGCTGTTTTGGATGCTGGTTGATGACCAGAGAACGCAATTATTTTCCATTATTTAAGTCAAAAACGCTGTCCAAAAAGTGAAAAGTTTAAATATGGCACAAAGTGACCAATAATATTTGTTCTTTTCAGTGTAAAAAATGTATGGATCTCTACTTAAAAAGTGGAGAATTGGACAAACAGACAATTAGCGATCTTTTATTTCCTGTAGGACAGCGGAGATGAACTGCTCCTGCCCTAAGGCACACCAAACAAAAGAGGGTTAAGTATTCCCTGTTGTTCGCTTGGCCGCCATAAAGGATCCCCTGTGGCAATACTGTCACAAACACAACAGAAAACAGAGTAAGAAATGTGTGTGTGTTTTTACAAAATGTCAATCCTAACAGGTCACTCGAAGCTCTCACCTGGCTGGGTCCTGAATATGGTTTTTCCTGTCATTAGCTACAGACCTCATGCAATGCCATACTTAAGAACATAGGAAAGAAAGGAAAAGAAAATGAATGAGAAGTGAATGGTCAGTCTGACAAAAGGGGGCCAGCCTTGCGTCGACAGGAAGAAAAGCATTAGCGCCCTTTATGTGCACGGCGGCGGATATCCGTGTGCTACACTGTCAGTGTATTTTCCCCTTAATTAAAACAGTCACAAGTTTCATTGAGCGGTGAATCAAAGGGTGGCTACACCATAAAGCAGACTCAACTCTGTAACCTCTGTGAGTGTGTGTGCGTGTCCGCATATATGTGTGTATGTGTGTGTGTCTGTAGACTTTGGGAATCAGACTCAAGCACACACAGGGACTGGGGGATGAAGGGGATTTAAGCTGTGTCCATTCCCATGGTCACTCACTCAGAGTTGGTCATTACTGTCCTGCCTGGAGATGAAAACACACTGATTAAGAATTACTTTGAGGGAAACATGACCATTTCTTAAAATGCCTCCCTTTAACCCTGCTCCCTCAAAGACAGGAACAATCTTAGATCCCCTTATTGTTTTTTATTTGTCCCATTAATAATATTCATTAGTGACTTAAAGGCTCCTGTAAATGATGCCTGAGTTTGACTCATTACCCTCAAACCAATTACCCTTTCTACTTTACCTAAACAAATTGTCATGTTAACCCTATAGTGAAACAGCGCAGGCTTCTCCAATGACAAACCTCATCGTCTCTCGGCAGAATAACGGGAGAACAATAGCAGGCTCAATCAAGAGAAAGGAAAATGCTTGCTCCACTTTGGCCAGTGTATGGGATCTCCTCTCTTGCGGCTTTGTCATACTTGGACTCTGGATCAGGAGAGGACCCGACCCCTAACAGTCTAATGACCCAACACTTTCCACACCATTTCATTTCCTTGACGGGGGGAGAGGGGCAAACCTGCACCTACGATCAACCCCTCATCAATTATAAATCATCCAATGGTCTGATAATTAAAAATGCAACATGATTTTTTTTTTTTTCACTCCCCGCTACAAGAGACAAACCTTCTGGGTTTTGTTGGAGCAAGGTGGGATTCCCCTCTCGTGTTCGCTCCCGGGGACAGTCAAAAAGAACGAGGGGCATGAATTATGCAGGGAGGATACATAATGGTAGAAATTGCTAATCATAGCTGATGCAACGTAAGAAGATTGGACCAGCAGCAGGCTGATTGACAGAGGGGTGCAACGAAGATGAGTGAAGATAAGGTAACGCTGATGTCAATACAGTCTTCTGTTCGCTGACCTTAGAGAGGTACACAAACCACTCAGGACAGAGGTGTACTGAAGACCACTGGCAAGATAAGAGGAAAGAGTGATGTAATGTTGTGGATATAGAGGAACAATAACAGTACCACATCCAAATTTATGAAATTTGATAGCTAACATTTCTCATCATAATCATATAAGGCTGTAATAGTTTGGATAAAAGCCACAATTTTGGATGTAGCTTGATAAAACTTTAATGAAGACAGTTGCAGCAGTGACAGGATTGAGTCGTTGGACAAAGCTGACATTCCCAGCAGTACATTTTAATCCTCAACTCGGGCATTTCAGATAGACCTTTACCTACTCGGCATCTGGAAGATATTCAGCTGCACGCTGTTACCTTTTGTTTCACGTCGGTCTAACATAACCTAGCTTCCTTTGTGAAGTTCACAGTGAGATTAGGGAGTGATTAGGAGGGTTTAGGATTACTTATTAGATGGCACTATATCATAAGATATCAATTTCTGTTGAGGATGCTGCTATCAGTTTAGCAAATTTAGTTTTTCAATAACTTTTTCATCCTCGTCAACAAGGTTGTTTTCTTCTTTTAGTTTCATATATATGTTTCTGTTTCGTTTTAAGTGTATGTATATTTATATGTATGCTATGTTTATATCTGTTTCACTTTGTATATTGAGCATCTTGGGCGCATAACTTTCCTTCAGGATGAATTTAGCCGTGTCTTGTCATACCTCATTATGCCTTACTTTAACTGAATGTAATGCAATTTGTTACAAAGTAATTCTGAATGAATAAATGTAGCCCATTAACACACAAAACTGAATACTTAATTACATATAAAACATACATACATACATCATTAATAAATACTGAATGTCTCAAAGTTCGGTGTTCGATCATAAAGGTAGTAGTTAAAAAACATCCATGTCCAAAAAAGGACCTGCTGACAAAATTTAGTGAAACTAGACATGAAACTTTAAAGTTATTTTGGAAGTTAATCATTTAATGAATTATTCGCAGTCAATAACCCAACTGATGTCTACTACTACTATTATATTATTTTTTATTATTGTTTTATATTGGTAATATGAAAATGTGTGTGTGTGTGTGTGTGTGTGTGTGTGTGTGTGTGTGTGTGTGTGTGTGTGTGCCATTTATTGTTACTCCTCTCTCTCTGTCACAATGATAGAGTGTGTGTCTGACAGGAGCTGTGATGTCCCTGACCCCATTGTATTCAACCAACACAGGTTCCTCACACAGGAAGAGCAGAGGAAACAATGGTACAGGTGAGTCTGGAAGAATTTCCCCTCAAGGGCTGCCCACCTGACTGCTAGGGAGGTGTGTATGTGTGTGGAGATGTGGGGGTGTTTACCAGGTGTTACTCATGTTGTGGGGACATAAATCTGTTACCACTCACATTGTGGAGACTCGCCTCAAATCCTCATAACGTAAATCATTAAATTTTAGGGTGAAGACTTTGTTCAGGGTTAAGGTAAAGGTTAGGGTTTAGGGTAAATCTCTAGGATATTGATGTAAATCAATGTAATGTCCTCTGTAGTGATGAAAAATGTCTGTGATGCTTTTAAAATGTGTCTTCCCCCACTAGAGAGTGTCTACTTCTCTGGTCAGATCCTACTTATAGACAGAAGAAAACTGCTGTAGTAGAATACTTGTGCTCCACACAATGAAATACACAGTGTTAAATGTTAAGATGTCTTTAGACTCTGTATCATTTTTAACCCGTCTTGTCTGCGGTGCAGCTGTTATGATCTCAGCTGATCCTCATGGGGGATTACTCTATACCATTCAAGATTAGCAAGTAAGGGGACATGTGTGTTAAGTTCAGCCCTGGCTGCCTGCCTGTCATTATTTGCGGATTAGTGCTGGCCTACACCCTCTTTGATGTGGACATCTTTCACACTTCCGTCCTATTGAGCTCTAGGGAACGTTGAAGGGAACGGAGAGAGAGACTGACAATAGATGGAGGCGGAACAGAACAGGCATAAGCAGGAGTCATCGTCTGCTTTGTCTTGAGCCACAGGAAAACTTCCTGTAATGAGGAAGATAAAAAAAAACGTCACAATTACCCCTGCACATATGAGCAATCACATGCAAATGCACATATGCCCACATGCACATAGAACATACATATATGCATTTTTGCATTGCTGTGTGAACACACATACTGTACAGAGTAATATGTTCTCTGTACACACACACACACAAACACACTTCTTAGTGATCCTGTGGGGTCTACTGCCCTCTGCAGGATTCACAGAATATAGTAAATTCAGCGTTTCACATTATGACACTATGCAGTCATATCCTTTTTTGGGAGCATAATTTATATATGTGGGCATATGTATACAGTACTGTGCAAAGGTTTTAGTTTCTAAAAGTAAAGTTATGTCGCTTTCAAAAGTAATGTTATGAATATTTTTTAATTTATCAATTAACTTCATAGTAAGTTAACAGAAAGTAAACAGAAAAAAACTAAATACTTGGTGTGAGCATGTTTTGCCTTTAAATCAGTTCTCCTCAGTACTGAGGGCCAAACCATCTATTACAGGACTCCATGATCTTCTCGTCGCTGAAGATAGTTCCTTACAACTCTGACTGTATGCGGTCATTGCTGTATGCTGCAGAATATATTTGGGACTGATCACATGGCTCCCTGATGGTATTTCTGGCATCATAGATAAGAACACCTAAAATATCTAACGTGTCTAAAACCTTTGCACAGTGAAGATTGCTAGAACATCCTGTTTTACCACATTGTTTTAGCGCATGAGGCAGAGTTTATGGTTTTAGTTTTAAATTACGTTTCTCTGGAGTTGCTTCCTCTTCCACAGAGCCAGCCTATCTGCGTATGGCCAGCATATGGTTGAGTGGAGCCACCTTACTGAGGCAAACACAAGGCTTCTTTCAGGCAGAGCAAGTCTGAAGGCATATGAGGGCACTCAGTGTTCCACCCCAACCACAGGATTTATTTACCTTGCAACGAGGGTCAGCCAGTAAGAGGAGATGGAGTGTGCTTAGAGAGAGGTACGGGTGCAGAGAGTGTTTGTTTGAGGGGTGGAGAGCTGGACTGGAGCAGCATAGTGACTTGGTGACATGTGATATCTTAAGATAAAAAAAATGGATGTCATGATCCAAAAAAAAAAAAAAATAAATCACAGCAGACACACACTTAAAAAAATAATTTTCAGTTAGACAAAAATCAAGAAGGAAGCTATGATTATCTGCACAAATTACTTACTGTTCCTCCATTTTTAAACAGTAGGTGTGAAGGAACATGGATGAGAGCCAGAAGAGGCCAATAAAGGGGGGATGGGTTTCCTGTTTCTTTAGCCCTCTCCCTTCTTTTCCCTTAAATGGCACAAGCAGAGTCATTGAATGTGTGTGTGTGTGTGTGTGTGCATACAAGCACACTGTGTGCATCTGTTGGTACAGTAGTTTAATGGCATGACATGTCTTTAAACCAGTGTCACCCTTGGAGCAAGCAGGGCCAAATCGTATCTGAAACTTTCTGGCCATGTGACTTAAGACAGGCCACTTATTCATCTTATTCATCAGCAAATCATATATCATATTAAGGATTAGTAGAAAAAGAGAAAATATTTAAGAAAATAATAATTAGCACTAAACCTATCCAGTTAATACACACACAGTTACTCAGTTGTGCAAACACTTCATTCTCGTTTTGTCTTATCGACAAAAGCTTTTCCACACGAGCAAGTAATCAAATAAATAATTCATTCTGACAAAGAGATGATGCCCCACATAGGGATTGTTTCTCCAGAGAGAAGATGCTTGAAGAGATAACATTTGCATGTGTGATTGTGTTGAGTAGACGCATTAAATCTAAAAATGAATGGGGCAAATAAACATTGAGGACTCAGCCACAGAGATGCCTTTCCTTAAAGTTTAAGGTATTGAGTTAGAGTCTTACAGAAAAAGAAAAATATTCCTTTTTCTGTATTTCTTTTAGTTGTCTTCTATTTATTTCTATTTCTGTGAGCTCACTCGACTGAATCACACTAAGGTTTCTCTTTTGCTGCTATGGTTGCTATGGTGAGAATAATCACATCAATAAGCATCAGGGAAATGTTAGGGAAGAAAAATCAGGTTGATCAACAGCTGTGAGCTCTAAAGTGCATTCACTCAGCTAGGGTGTGAATCAGAGAAAGAATGCAGACTTGAATGAGCTCCCTGTTTCAGCATTTTTTTTTCTTTAGTATCTCCCACTCTGCCTTTTGGGGATCCCTGGTAACAGCATGCATGCAACTCAGTAAACAGTCCCAGATGAATCCTCATTTTATCCATGTCGTCCTCAGCCACTGTGCTTAAAAATGTAATACATTGACGATCATTTATCGTTTCGATTGATCATTTATCATTGAGGTATGCTTGATGTCTGTGTGCCGGTTTGTCTGCATTTGCAGGTTGATTAAAAAAAATAATAATAATAATCATTTGAATCACAATTTTAATGGGAGAAACTCAAACATTTACATTTGTACAAAAATGTGTGTATGTCCTTGCTTTCTGCAAGAATGACAAAAAGTTTTAATAACAAGTCACTGAAGGGTCATAATCATTCATAACTTTGACAACCTATAAAATCACTGTGTTCCTGTGCAGACCCTTTAGTGAAAGGTGCTGATTTGAAGTTATTCTCTACTTCAAAATGTCTTGAGCATCAAACACTCAAATGGTGGCTATTAATACTTTGCTTTTTTTACAGAACACAGCAGCTGTGTATGTCCTTCATTCATTTATGCTACAATGGATTACAATGATGACACATTTTCACAGGAGTAGAGTATCAAAATGTTCAGTGAAACTTTTCAAACCACACCTGCAGCATCAATTAATTTCTCCTCTGACCATCTGCATCCTTTGTCTGTTCCAAACACTAATTGGTTTGCTAAAAATACAACTAAATACACTAATAGGAGGGTTAAGGTTTTAAGCAGTATATTTATTTCAGTAAAATGACAACTGTTTGGAACATACTGAGTTCATGGATGGAGAATAGAGAGTCTGTAGTCGAGTCACATTTAATTCACATAAATGAGAACTTTATAGATGCTTGCTCAGTTGAATGTCAAAATCAAGGAACAATACACAGTAAATAATACAGCAACGGTCAGACTTGCATAGCCACACGGTTTGAATATCCATTAATTGAGTCGATGCATTCAAAGGACTTTAATGATCTCTAATAACAGAGCTTTGCAAACATAATGTGGCATTTTAATAGTCAGCATTTAACTAACTTGCAAGTGGCTTTTGAAGAGTTTGGATTAATCTTGGACTTGGACTCCAGAAAGACACTGATGTTGTGATTTTTTTTTCCACTGTGACAACAAGCCATTGTTCTCTATGAAATTGAACATTTTACAGTCAAACATACACAGATGATTCACTGCAAACCGTATTTCTCCAAAAATAACGACTGACGTTGAAGGTGTCTGAATTAGCTGAATGTGTTTCAGCTGCACAGAATACATTTTGGCTAAAATATGTCAAGACTTACTAGTTATAATGTATTCATATTTGTGTTTTCAACACTAAGGTAGTATAAGCCCTCTACTATATGTACCTCTAATGCGTATCACTTTCTATGAGCAGCACGGCAGGTTCAGCAGGGCCTCGGCCAAACTGAACACAATGCTGCCATTGAACTAGAGTCACAGTGGATACCTTTATATACCATCAAGAGTGACAGTTAACGCAACAGCACCTGGGTTTCACTTAAAGTCATAGGCCACATTAATACAGTACACATGCACGCACACACATCTTATCTTATATATTACTGTCAGCTAAAACCTCAACATACAAGAATCTCACAACTAAAACCTTTTAAAGGGCGAGTATACTGAACTTTGTTTAAAAAAAAAATATCCTTGTACAATTGAATTTTGCTCGTGTCCATGAACACACCTTGTGATTCAGAGCGGCCTGCTGACAGAAGCAGAGGTTTATTTCAGGGATGCTGTTTATGTCAAATGACACCAAAACAGTCTGTTTACTTAGAAGTAGAGCAGCACTGAAGGATGCATTACTAGAGCTATTTCAACTAGAGCTATTTTCAGACACAAGTTAAATATCTGAAGTAAAATATAGCCATTAAATATATAGTTGTTCTATTGCAGAAGAGCCTTATTTTATATAACCACATGGGTCTGATATATCCATCCTCAATATCATCTTTTCTATGGTATGCTGTAGTGATCATGTGATCATGTGAATTTAATTGCTTTAAAAGGCATTTGGCTAAAGACATTTCATATATCATTATTTTTTTGGAAAGATATGAACATTGAACATTGACATTACCTGAGTCAAATATGTAAAGCCCTGTCAAAGCACAACCGGTCTTAAGTGATTCAGATCAGTTTCCTAGTCTAGTGGGGCTCTATCGAAACACAAAACAGTTTGAACTAAATGTTATTAGCGTCATAAACCATAAGGACAGACATACACACACGAACAAACACACATATGGTACATCACTTTCCCTTTAGTTTATCCCTGAAAATCTAAATATAATCAACTATCAGTAAAACTCTTACATAATAATCTCTTACAATTCAGGCTTAATGTCTATGCTTATTTCATAAAGCTTAGATACCAGGCTTCAAAATAAATACTTGTCTTGATCAAGTGGCTCTTCATTGTTACAATGAGGCACATCATTGGTGAGTATGGATGGATCATTTTATGGCCCAAATGTTAATGTCTCCAGTTTAAAATAAAAGTGAGAAAAGCATTGTGTGTGTATTATGGCAACAATTCTGACTAGTTTTGGTCTGTTCCAATAATGGCTTTTTGCAGATTCACAGCTCCATTTTCGACCACATGATTACTTAAACAGTCTCTCCTCCAACAAACTGATAGACTTATCAGTCAGTTGATTTTCGTCATCCACAAACCTGTAGCCAAACAGCTTCATGGTGGGTCCACACACTCTCTGCACTACCTGTGCCAGTGTAAAGGGAATGCTAAATCTCCATTTCTCCGCCTGCTCGGATGAGTTCTTCTGTGTAGAGTAAATCCCACTCGCTTCCTGTGTGGTCTGGGTGTTCCTCAGAATCCACTCTCTGGCCTGGGGACTAAAAGGTATCCCTGTGAACCTGTACATCTCCTCTGCCTTCTGCATGGGGTAACGAGCAATATCCTCATAACGTACTAACATGTAGCGGCTCCTCAGCCAGCGAGGTTGGCTCAACCCCACCTCTGCAGACATCCTAATTTGGTCACAGTTTCCTTTGAGCCTCTTCACCTCCTCGTCATCCTCAGGCACCTGGCCGTCCTGCGCCCAGGCCTTCCACGTCTGGTACTTTGAAGAGAAAGCCACCATGCGTGATGCTAAAATGGCCCGTGGATCACGGACAAGCTGGATTATTCTCACATCCAGGCGAGGATCCTCCACCAAGGGTTGCAGTGTGTCCAGCTGGCGCACACGGACAGTCTTAATAGCATGGTGTTGCTTAGAAAGGCAAGATTCAGATGCAAGTGTAAAGTTGAGCGGTCCACAGCGACGAGTCCTGCAATGATACCTAAGACGAGAGTGGTTTAGTTTTTATGTGATCAATATCTTTCAGTGGAGCTGCAAAGTGGGATGAGTTTCAACATTAACAAGACAATTAAAACAAAACCTTCGGCTCGTACGGTGGTAAAAAACAATACTCGTGGAAAGAGCAGCGCCTCCTTCTTTTCAACTAAATCACAGTTAGGCTACATTTTACTTTCTCTCTTTAGATCCAACATCTTAATCTTGATCATAAAAGTATGTATCTAGGGAAATTTACAATACCTCTCAAAGACATCTTTGATCACAGGAGAGCAGACGGGATCCTCACAGAGTGATAAACTAGACTCTCTGCGGAAAAGGGCCGGGGTGATGTGGTCCTGAGGTGGGGGAGAGATGAACTTCTCGAGAGGAGAGAAATCACACAGGAAGAGCCCCTGGAGTACATCCCGGTAGATTCCTGCTAACACTGTCCCGTTGTTGGCCTCTGTGGCCGTGGTCAGCATGCGCTCTACGTGCCACAGAGGCTCAAACAGGTAGAACATGTTCTCCCCGTGCTGGTTGAAAAACTCCCCCACGAATGAAGAACCTGTTCTCGTGCTGGCCAAGAGTAATATGTGTTTACGGCCATCGCTGTAGCTGTAGGTGTCTACGTCATCTTCCCTGTCTTGCTCCTCGGAGAGATTTGAGTAATTCCCTTTAGTGCCAGCGAGTTTAGAGAGCAGCATTTTAAGCACCATAAAGGAGCCATTTTGTGTTGCATTGCTGTAATCCAGTGGAGTCTGTGGGGTCTGCTGTGGAGTCTGCCTCTGGATCAGCTTATCAGAGACCCTGATGAGATACAGGCTTGATTAAATAAAATCAATTAATAACAGATGAAGCAGCATAAACACTCTATCTCTTATTACTGCATTTTCTTTCTTACCTTGATAGGATGTTGCTTTCCTTTTCGATGATGACCAAGGCCACAATAAAGATGAAGAAAATTGCATATTTGGTCCTCATTCTTGAGTCCTGGCTTTGTGATCGGACGTCTAGTGAGTCTGTGTGTCGGTCATAGCTTGTTATGTCAAGACTGGAGCTTCATTCTGCAATAAAAGTTACTTCAGTAAAGACATTATGCAAACTAGAAGTTATTCCTGACTTTTAATGACACTTAAATAACACTAAACGCCATCCATCAGAGTTAATATCATAATCGTGCACACTGTGTTTTGCATCTTGAGACCACTTTCGTGAATATAGAGTGCAGGTAAATTTAAAGCTGAATAACATATTTGAATTGTACAGTCTGGCAGATTAATTAATTATTTCTGGAAAATAAAAAAGCATGCACACATTGTAAAGTCACGACAAGCCTCGACATGCACACGTTGTGTGTTCTTAGTAGCTAACGTTTAGAGAAGCAGATCATTGTTTGTCTACAGGGCAAGTCACAGCTTGATTTGAAAATCAGATGTGGCATTACTACTGCATTGGTATCCTTACCATCGTTTACATCCTTGCACCACCCTGATAAAGAGTTATTTAGACATTCAAACTTGTTTGGAGGATAATCTGCCTTTATGCAGCCATACCAACTGATACGACACTTTTTTTTTTTATCACATTGCTCTTCTGTTAAACAAATTAGATATTTTGACAATGAATTTCATCTGAAATGATTTAATACAACACATTTCTTAATTCTGAATTCATTTCCTCTGTTTTTTCACATTACTGAAATGTGAACGCCGACTAAACAGCCCCCCTTCACCCCCCCCCCCCTGTCCTGATATTTGGACCTGTCAAGACAGTGAATAATTTCTACAAAGCATATCATTAAGGGGGAAAACACAGTTTTCAAGCCGTTGTAGAGTGATTGTGTGCTCTGTAAGTAAATATCACCCAATTATCTGAGCTTAATACGCCATAGCCGTCAAACTGTCAGACTGAAGCACTTGAGCTGAGCACTTTTACATATTCAAGAGTCACTGAAGCGTTTGGCAAATCTGACTATCTGCTCAAGCAGAAACACACATCACTCTGTTTATCATCTCACTACAAATTACATTAATGGCTGCCTTCAAAGCCTTTAAAAAGGCTTACATCTCATAGAAACACTCAAAGCTAAATTCCCACTGAAGGCTTCATCCAGGTGTGTTAGCTTATTATGGGCAAATATTGGAAACCATTTAATTTGTGGAGATGCTATTTATCATTTTTATGGGGTTGACTGACTTTAGTTTAGATTTCATAATGTTTCAAAATAAAGGAAAGTAACATCCACTCTCTCAATCTCTCTCTCTCTCTCTCTCTCTCTCTCTCTCTCTGTGTGTGTGTGTGTGTGTGTGTGTAATACTATAGCATACATTTGGGGGGAGGGGGTATTGAATAGGAGCATTTTCAATGAACCAGAATGAATAAAGACTAATGAATACTTCTGCATACTATTAATCTCTGACGGGAATGATGCTTTCATGCGTTCACAATCTGTATGGGAAAAAACGGTTATATGAGTAACTCACATCTCATGAACACAAAGAATTATTGATTATAGCGGCGTGTACATCTTCCATATTGGCACAATCATCATTTATACCTCCATCATATACGCAGACACGTACATGTCACATATATATATATATATACTTCGTGTTTATCTGTATCGTTATGTATCATTCCGCATCATACACAGCGGTGTTTATGCTCTACCGGCGGCGTGCCGGTGTTTCTAGAGGCTGTTTTTTAACGTTTTAAATCACCCTGCCAGTAAAATAAGACGTGAGGATGTTCAGGTACATGTTACAAACCTTTAAGCTGGCCTCTCTCCGCAACAACCGAGCAAAACATCCCCGATCTTGTGAGAAACAGCGTCGTCCCTTCGTGGCATCTTGCTGCATTGTCTCGGACAAGGACACACTGCTTCATTGTGTCCTCTCCTCCGCCAGATGAGCGAGAGGCAGCGCGGAGGGTCGCACGTCTGCGAGAAACATCGACGTTAAAAGCGAGAGAAACGCAAATAATGTTGTTCTGTTTTAAATCCGCATTTACGCCGGTAATGTTGTTGTATTGTATAATTTCCCAAAATGTCGCTGGAAACCTTAATAGAAACTTTACATTTGATTGAAGTTAAGTTTTGTGGTAATTAATTATTTTTTTTGTTTTGTTTTGTTTGTTTTTCAAAACTTTCTCCGCAACTTTACTCATGTGCTCGACCGCGCTGAAAGAGGTGACTTCAGCCACGCTTCACGTACCCACTCTCTCTGCGTGGGACATCCTGTGTAGGGGAGAGATCACGTGATCCCAAAACACCCTGTAATTTAGTATAAATACGTAGAGGAAGTGCCTGCAGAATTTAGAGGACAAGTCACTTTGTAAGCCTACACTCAATCTTTCTTTATGGTACAAGAGTTTAATTGCATGTTGTAAATAGCCATTGTTTGTCAACTTGAAGAGTTTATAGACTACTTAAGATAGAAAGTGTTGTCACAAGATAAGATAGGATAAGATGAGCTAAGACAAACTAAGAAGACACCTTCAGATCATGTAAAAATGCTCTTATCTGTATCATAATTTGTCAGAAATGTGTCAAATTTTACATCTACTCCTCCATCATTATTATGGATTTGGAAATATTGACTTTAAAAAAGATTACAAACAGCAACAAGTGGAGCTTTTCTTTTTCTACCTGGTTATAACTAGAAAACTGGTCCTGACTGCAACCCTGTTAACCATTGAGAATTTATAATCTGCAGGCAGAGCAACATAACCAAAGACACAAATACATTGTCATCAGTGTCTCTGGTGTCACAGTGTATCTCGAGCTTTAACACATTTTCATCCCAGAAAGATGAAACTCAACAGATGGGACTGTGAATCCAGTCATTTCCCTGTGGGCCATATGGTTCAGATCTATAATAGGCCTGCGCTAAATGAACATTTTAATGAAATGTTTAATCACTGCTATGGTTAGATTATGTTGGGGTGGAGCTAAAAACCTGGTTAAGGTTAATAACATCTACTGAAGGTAATGCGACTGCCTTTTACTATCAGCATCTTATCACAATATTAGAAGATGAAGGACAGTTATGAGCTGCTTCACATTGCATCAGCTCCAAGTATTTCTAAATGTGCATTCTGTCCCTGCATCACTCCTCTGCTACTAAATAATGAAATACCTTGGAGTTATTTGTCGTGTATATCCTGTGGTCCTCCTAGAAATGCGCTGTGATATTGTAGAATTACCACATCTGTGTGCAGTCGTATTGTTGGACAGCAAGTGTTCAAGTGCAATGATTGTCTTACATGTGTTTTCCACCACCATTTTTTTGTCACTTGGGGGCAGCAGTGTTAAAGGATATATAGAGCACCGTCAGCATCAGAGCTGTAGCTAAGAGTTTTAGTACCAGTGGGCAACATGATGGAACAAGGTTATATTTATTGGGATTTATATTATTTATTATTTGTTTATTTATTTGAGATTTGTCACATAAATATAAACATCAGTAAGAAAAAAAAAATACAAGATGTAAACAAGAAAGTAATGCAAGAATGCTAATTTACACCTGTAGTCCCTGGGCAGGTAAACATTGTGCTATCTACAGTAGATTTGTAAAAGATTACATCAATGTTTTGATATAAATTATGAAAGTCAAAAGTTCATAAATGATCTTAACACATCAGATGACACCCGATTGTGGTCAATTCACAGAAGAACTCGTGCACAAGTAGTGTGTCATATATTTTAGGTTTTTTTGCTTGATTCGTGACTCTGTATGTTCACTCTAGCAGCACTCTATGAGGTTTATGAAATGAAAAGGTTATTAACCTACAGTATTCTCTGCATGGAGAGATTAAAGGAGTGACCTAGTTTTAGAGTGGACCAGGACTAAAAGCGAACCTCTGCCCTTGGCAAACCGCACTAGAGATTATCAATAATAATCCAAAATGGAAAAGCAGAATTGGGTATCTTGACAACAGTTGCTCTAACAGACAGAGTGATCCTGTAGTGACACAAGTACTGTAGGCTACAAATGATTTAAAGATTTCCTTTTCTATTTATGACCTGGTAAATTTTTCAAATAAGCGCTGCAGATTGTATTTTATTTATTATTTTAAAGGGGGATGGGGGGGTCAAGGATTTACTAAGGCAGATTTAGTGTTCAGATTTGTAGTAGGTATTTTAATTTCTATATATTTACAGTATATACAGTGGCTAGAAGCAGGTGCAGGTGAATTTCTGAGAACAATCAGCAGACCGGTGTCAGTTGACGTAGAAGAAGTTATTTGATGCTCTTTTCTTATGAGTGTCTTCTGATGTAAAGAGGAAACAAAATATTATCTATGTTTCATCCTCTTCGGCTCTTAAGTCTACTATACAATTATTTGCTTTTTCTGATTTCTGATTTCTGCTGATGCTAAACCTTTTAGTCCCATTTAAAGCAGCACCACGACCAAGGTGGCCCATCTGGTCAACGTCTAACATGATTTATTTTTTTTAAATCTACATCCACGTTGATTTATACTGAAATTTTTCAGGAAATACTGATCTGTTTAGATGCTTAGATTATTGACAACAGTAATACATTTCATATGATGTACATGCAGCAGCGAGCTAAAGTGATAAGCGAGCTCTCTGAAATTTCCCCATTGGCAGCCTAATGGCTCTGCCCCCAACAGGAACAAAGAGGTCAGCATGTGCTGCTGTGATTGAAGGCACAAGATTAGAAACCAAGATGATGACAACAGATGAGCAGCAAGCTTTTATTTGTATGATTTTTATAGCAATCACAGCAAGGAGTCAGAGGCAGGCTTTTACAAAGTGTGCGCTGATGCAAATGTGCAAGTTTTGAAATCTAAAAATTCTATTTATTTATTTATTTAAAAGTCTATGCAACGTACCTAACAGTGGATTTTGTGTGCTAATTGTGCTTTACATTTATGTCTGATGATGGAGCCTGTGTGTCCATAGACAGGCCCTGTGCATTACAAGATGAAGAGGGATTAGACCACAGTGGGTTAATCTTTAGGCCCGCCATCTGCCAGTACCCGACAGGTGATCTTTTCCAGTGAATATATTGTGTGGCCATCATGTGAAGGTTGCACATATTCTGCATCAAAGGGTATAAAAAATCATTGACTTGCCTTTTAACACTCATCTGACAGGTCTCACTGTGCATGCAGGGAATTTGACTGCATTCAGAAGTCTCTGATCATAAATCAAACACTAATGTTTAAAAGACATTATACTGGTGGCTTTCATTATGTGTGTGTGTGTGTGTGTGTGTGTCCTCTTTATAAATGTGTGCCAATTTACAGTTTGCAGAAAGCACAATTTGCAGCCACACTGAGCTAGTATATAGATTATAAAGTAGATTTAATTTCAGCATGACAATGGACTGTAAAAGGTTTATTCGTGTGTGTAAATCCCTTTGCATGCAACATGTTTTAATAGTGTGCCACAGCACTATGCAGATGTTTTGAATAGGAATATATTACATTTGTTACATGTAACACTTCCTTACTATGTCTTTATCATGTGTAATGCAATTTGTTAAACAGTTTTAGATTACACAAACATCAAAATAGTGTTCAGTTATCTGTTTGCAGATAAAGGAGGACATTATCAAGTACTGTAGTAATATATTTATAGATTTAATAAGTGTATGATTACTTATCATAGAGGATCATTGAGTCATTTGAGAGACCTTCTTGGCAAGATTAGTTATCAGAAAAAAGACAGTAAACTAACATGAAGACATAGCAAATTGATTCAGACGGGTTGATGTTAGAAAGATGATCTTAGTCAAATGGAGGACCACTGGGTTAATATTATAAAACATTTGTTTACAAGAGTTTACCTCTGGCTGGCAAAGAAGATTATCCAACAAGAAGATTAGCCAGACTCGTTGCCTAAAATACTGTTCAAAAAGTCCCAGAAAGACATTAAGTTAATCAGTGAGGTTTTTAATTAAAGAGATACATATGGACAGAAAAAAAGTAAGCCAAAAAAAACAACAAAAAACAATTTCAACTTGTAATAAACATTCACATCATACGGTAAAAGTGTCATCTTATTTTGTTGGTGTTGTTCAGATGCATTAACTTCATGATTTCTACCAAACAGGAATTATAATCTCATCAAATCATTCACTACTTTCATCTACAACATCTTCTGTTTTACAATATATATATTATTAATATTATAATTCTATTAATTAAGTTAATAGTGGAGTTTTTTTTCCCCAATGTAACAGATGGTTGAGGAGTGCATAGCAGATGGTATCGTATGCGGTATGAAACACTGATCAGAATTACAGCATAGATTCTGCATCCTTTTAATCCAACCACAACAGAGTTGATCACAGTACTTTACTATAAGTCAAATCATTTTAATTCAAAGGCGGATCACAGAAGTCACATTTAATACAGAATTTCTCATTCACTGAGGAACAAGACTTATTTAATCCAATAACATAGTCAAAATGTTAACATGAGAAAAATATTACAGTAGCTAAAATCGTGATCATTTTAAGACAGGTGTTAATGTTACTGTCCTGATACCAAGCTTTTTAATGTAATGACAATATTTAGCTGTGATTGTTAAGATTTGTTACCTTTATAATAAAAGATATCGGTCTACAATACATTTTAAATATGGAAAATATACCTGTCCATCATCTGCAAACTCCTTTTGTCTCTCCTGTAGACATAGCCCATCTCCTGTGGATCGGTGGTTGAAGAAGAAACACAGGTAGACTGAGGGGGCCCAGCAGTAACTCTTAAGATGTGTCATTGGATTAGCATGTGAGTATCTGCCTTTAGCCTCCACAGTCTCCCACAAACACCTTGAGAGCTGCATCTCATGTACAGGACTCCAGACAGAGGCATCTTCATGGTGCGATACATGACTTGATTCTTTAGGATGAAGAATGTAAAGATATTACATTTGCCGCTGCTTTTTGTGTTTGTGCATGCCTGCGTTGGTAAGTTTCATCGATTCGTTCTCTGTTTATGTGTGACTGTGTTTAGATTGTGAGTGCTGTTCAGATATATTTAAGAGCTTCTGGGTTATTCAGTTCAATGTAAATCTGTTTTTGGATTTCAATTCATTCATGTTCTTGTCTAATCTGTTTATTTAAATGCGTTGAGTTTATGTTTTGTAGACGACTGTACTGATTGACTTGCTTATGAGTTAAGGTTCAAAGGTTATTTGAAAATTATTATAGCGGCAGGGTGTATATGGTTGTGATATTACAAACAAAAACAGCATTATTTCTGTCACCAGAGATCTCAGGTCTATGTATAGAAAGGTTTTCTTAGGAGCTTGACTTAACTCACCTGTAATCCCAGGTCAAAGTAGCCGAGAAAACAGGGGCGTAAGCACAGTACACACCACTTTATAATGTCCGGTATATAACAATGTCAATCCTAACATTAGCAAACATTTTCCACTATAAGCACTGTTAGACCTACCAGACCAAGTAAAACTGTAGCGTGTACCACATTAAACTGATATACACGTATGAATTCACTTTGTAAGTGTAAGATTGTGTTATTAATTGATTATTAATTTGATTTTGGTTTTATGTCCTCGTCCTCAGCACAAGCAGACTTTGCCCCTTATTTCTATGACAATGGACCCTACAGCCACAGCGGGAACCTGGCACTGTTTAGCCTCTCGGAGGACACGGCTGTTGGTGAGCTCCTCCTCTGACACACTGGATATTTACTGTGAATAGCTAATAGGCTGCATGGTGGAAGAACAAATCAAACCAAACAAAGTTTGACGAGTTTCGGTTGAGAGGCCGGTATTTGATGGCATGTATGATGTATGCATCTCACACTAACATGCTCATCTGCTGATGCCACCTTTTGACATGAGGGACACTTCTCAGGCTGTGAACAACAACAACGTTACTCACTGTGTCTCACCCTGATGTTTTTCCTCAGCAGTTTTTAACCAAAAATTGAGTTAGCTAAACATACACACATATACAAAGCATATTTACACTCTTACAAATATCTCTGAACCAGACGGCAGTGGATTTTATTTTTAACTCTTTCATTTAGGTACACAAATCTATTGCCTCAATGGCACAGACCCTGAAGGCCACGAGGTGAGGTATGGCCTTTCCTTTGATCCTGGGTCCAAAGAATATTTCAGGGTTGACCCCATATCTGGAAACATCACCTTAGTGGAAAAGCTGGACAGAGAGGTAAACTTAATAGAGGACATTAATGCTAGAAAAAATATCAGTTTGACTCCTACATAGCGTGTAATTAATTTTCATATTAATTTCCATGTCTCCTCAGAAACAAGATTCTATTGACGTTCACGTCAGCATCACGGATGGGCAAAGCAAGGTATCTAAATTCAGTGTGCGTTTATGCCTGATCCACATGAATCAACGTACACTTGAATTCAAAGGTCATGTTACTTTTATGTTTTATGCAGGTTGTGGAACGAGTCACAATATTTGTAATGGACGCAAACGATGAAAAACCTGAATTTGAAAACATGCCGGCATTCATTGATGTACTGGAAGTAAGTTAAGCCAAATGTGTGTCATTTTTTAACCTAAAAATCAAGAAGATATATAAAACAGTGTCATTTTGTGTCAAATAAAATCACTAAATCGTGTGATTTCTCCTGAAGCTGTATATGCTGTTATCTGTTGTGCCCATTTTAGACAACAGCATCTGGAAGCAGCATCTATAAAGCTGAGGCGGTGGACAGAGACACAGGATCAGGGGGCTCTGTTACTTACTATCTCCAGGTACCTATATGAAACCGGCCAGATCTAATGTTACTGTAATCTAAGTGAGATGGAAAGAATAGGTGTCCTGATAATGACGTTAGCATCATTTAGATTTGTGAGTATTTATGTGTGCGTGTGTGTGTGTGTTTGTGCATTTGTCTCAAACTGCTGGTGTAGTTATGATGGAGATTAAATCACAATTACATTTGTGTCAGGTATTGGGAGCTTAGAGAGCTGCTTTGGCGTAGGGTGGCGGGGGGATGTTGGTTTGCACTTTGGGCTGTTAAGACAGAGAACAGCTGGCCTAGAGTGACAGTGACGATGTGAGGCCGTGCACATCTGGACACAGCAGCTTTCACCTGCCTGCACTGTCCTTGAGCATATGGGTTCTTTACATCCAGATGGACAAAGAGATAGACTTTATACAGGATGTGGCCTAATTCAAGTGGCGTCGTGAGTGTTTTTATGCAGCCATCTGACCACTTTTCATGATATCTCACGTGACGTGGTTGTAATGGGGTTTAGAGGTTTCAGCAACAGGCTTTTACTCATGTGACCTTATTTGTGTCTGCGTGTGTGTGTGTGTGTGTGTGTGTGCTTTTAAAATCCTGCTTTTGTTCTGTTCCGTTGTTGCAGAATTCTCAGGCCAGCTTGTTCACCATTGACAGACACAGCGGAGTCCTCCGTATCAAGGCTGGAGAAATGTTGGACTACGAAAAAACAAAGACACATTTTGTCACTGTAATTGCAAAGGTAAAAAGGTGCATCACAACTCATTAAATGTTTATGTTATGCAATAATATGATTTCACTTTGTTTTTGACCACAAGTAACGCTATGAGCAATGTCTTTGCCAGCGAATCCTCGATTGTTTTGTATACTGTGCTCACGTGAGTGCAGTGGTTTCATGCTATTGGACTTATTTACAGTGAGTGCTGATAATATGAGAAGAAACATAACATATATTACCAACAAAATGCAAGGAAAATGAATGGAAAACAATTCTGGTTATACTGAATAATCAATACATTGAATCCTAATGACTTTGATTTGTTGATAAGTTTTTGTCAAAAACCATCAACAGCTCAGTTGTACTAATTAGGTATTTGGTATAATGTTAATCATGTCCACACATGGTTACAATTCTGTGAGTTTAATGATGCTTTAGTTAACATGCATTAATACATCATTATGAATACTACAAAACATGAACATAACAACAGAAAAAAGAAATATCTAATGCAATTATAAGATTGTATCATCATTTTAAAAATCTGTATTTACTTTTGCTCCAGGATGGCGGTGGGAATTTTAACGGAAAGGAGCAGTTTCTGTCATCCTTTGCTACCCTGACGATCAATGTGATAGATGCACAAGACACGCCACCATCTTTTATTGGGACACCCTACTTTGGTTACGTTTATGAAATCTCAGTAACAGTGAGTATGAAGACATCTTCCACCGACCATGTAGTGTTTCACTGAAGAGCACGAAAGTTAGTATTACAATTCATAAAAATAAATGTGTAAAGATCTTATAATTCCTGTCATTTCCTTTATATTACAGCAAAACACTGACATATAATATCATATTGAATTATTACAGCGTAGCAAGACACGGTAACCTAATATAAGGAATGCAATTAATTTTTCTATACTCACAGTGACCCCACAACAGTATTATCTCATACCACGCAGCTTTGATTGCTGGCATTTCACAATTATGCCCGTGCTGTCTCTTCTTCACAGCATGTAAAAGCCACATTATCTACTCACAAAATGTCACTGCGGTGGCTCATCGCACGACGGAGATTACGCCGCCTGACTTTCATCCAGACAGACATAAATAGAAATAACACGGCATTTTTTTTTGAAGATTCAGTGAAGCCTTTGTGCAAAATGTATTTTTGAAGTTTGCTGAGACTATCTGTGACTATGTGTGTGTGGCAGGCCCAGGGTGACTCAACACTATGTTAAAAAAATATACTGCTTCATCTTTGAAGAAGGCATTTTATAAGATCTAAGCCTATATAATTACTTTTTTTTTTTTTTTTGCTGGGGTGCTGCAACCACATACATCATGTGTAGAGCAGTAGTAGAGCACAGAGTACAGCAGTTCATTAGTTATTCAACAAATATGAATAAAAAATATTTTTTTATAAATATTGATGTTTTACAGTAAGCCAGCTTTTTAACATTCATCCATCCATCCCGGTTTCCCTTAATGTCTTCAACTGGTTATCATATGTTTTTACTGTAACAGCAAAAACCTCTGTGATGATCTTTTCCCAGGGATCTGAAATATTCACTGTTGTCGCAAAAGATGGTGATGTGGGAAGCCCGAATCCAATCTCTTACTCCTTTGAAGATGGTAATCATATTACTCACTAGAATCATAAAAAGCAAAACAAAAGCTGAACTAGAAATTTCTACTTTTTCATACTTGTAGTAGTTTGTAAAACTTGCCATTTTGTTGTCTCTTCAGGAGATGATGGTGTTTTTAGTATCAACAAAACAAGCGGCTGTATCACCCTGCTGACTCTTCCCATGTATCTGAAGAGAGAGATCTTTAACATTAAAGTCAAGGTAAGTTAATTCTTTGCTTTTTTTTTGCACCTTGTTGGTTTCACAAATGAACTGACCATGTTTCAAAACAATAAATCTAACGCTATAACCTTAGATCTGCAGAGAGAGCAGGGAAATATCTTATTAGATAGATTTAAATATGGATGTAGCACAATTTTGAACTACATATAAACTAAAATTTTGTAATAAATATGGACTGATTGGCATAACTTTTACCCTGTGTCCAGGCATCAGAAGTCAGTCCTGAAGGCAGACTCATGGACTATAGTGTGACCACGATGGTGATTCGAGTGGTGGATCTGAACAATAATCCACCTACTTTCTACGGCGAGAACGGCCCACAAAACATGTTTGAGTTGACCATGTACGAGCATCCACCAGAAGGAGAGATACTCCGGGGGCTGAAAATCACCGTCAATGACTCTGATCAGGTGGGCAGACAATTACGGTCCTCTAGATTTTCTCATATGCTAATTGTGATTAGTAGCAGTACGAAACTGACACAAAAATAGCAGAAAAAGGGCAAATTTTCTGTGATGTTTTGAGTGATGAGTAGGTATCATCTTTTAGGGTATTTTTGGGGATGAGGGTATTATTGTGTTTGAAAGTTACCTCAGTGAGTCAGGGGAGAGAGGAACAACAACAATAGTTGTTATGTAACACAAACATTATCACCATATTACGTTATTATCTAATGAGAAAATGATTCAATCAACAATCCCTGAATCTGCCTTTCTGACCATGAAGTAACTTTAAGCCTGCCATTATCACAGACAATCCTTTTAAAACTGCATAAATGCGAAAGCAAGCCGACGCAAATTAAAAGGCGCTCGCTAACTATGCCATTTGTCAGCTTATGCAAGTCTCTTTGTGTTTCCAGCTCCTTGTATGAGCCTCGTCCAAATGGCTGATGTGCACCTAATGTTATCTCTGATAATACTGTTACATCAGGGCACACTCACTTTTATCCACTGATATTATGTTTCACCAAGAATAATATTGCCGTGACTGATATCCTATTGATTTCCCTTACATTAATAATGCAAAGGCTTTTATATTGATTGAATGGACTGTATACTACATGGATTACAGTGTATGCCACCTGGTTTGCAGAGGCTTTGTAACAAATGCAGATATATGACTTATAAATAGGTTCACGTATATATATATAACATAACTGTCATTTTTACCAAAAAGTACTTGTATTGTGTCCATGCAGGGCGCTAACGCTAAATTCAACCTGAGACTGATTGGACCAGGGCGAATGCTGCGAGTCGTCCCACAGACTGTGCTCAATGAAGCCCAAGTCACCATCTTAGTGGAAGACGCTGCAGCCATGGACTATGAGAAACATCATTTTCTCACATACAAGGTTACACTAAATGTGCATCACAGTAGATTTGAACAGTTGGAGATCTCAAATCCACATTACTCAGTAATTAATAGGGATATAAATCAGGCATCTTTATTACATTGTTCTGTCTTTGTCCTCTTTTAGCTACTTGCAGTTGAGCTTGATACACCCGAGAGATTCAGCGCTACAGCAGACATTGTCATCCACCTCATGGACACCAATGACAACGCACCCAAATTTTCCTCGGATTACTACATAGCCAGAATACCAGAAAACTCACCCGGTGGCTCCAATGTTGTGTCAGTCACAGTGAGTCAGTCTTTATCCTTTCTAAAAATATATGTCACCACCAATGTACGTCACTCTGGGCTAAAGAGGAATGCTGATTTTAACAAAATATGCAAGAGCAAGCCATTAATTCCCTAAATGTGGACTTTCGGGGGGGGGAGTGGCGTTGGGATAATATGTGAAAACATGTAGATAAAAGCTAGGCGAGGTAAGCTGCCAGATGGCTATCACTTTCATTTTGTTGTGTAACACCAAAATTCCCAGATTTTGTTGCTAATGCTTAACAGCACATGCAGCTGCAGCGCAAAAATATGTGCAGAGATAACGTAAATCATTTTTAAGGACATGTTGGGTTTGCAGGGCCATATTGAGTTTAAAAAACAAAAATCCTATAATATTCCATTCATCAGACAGACAGACAGATAGATCCTCTGCCCTTGTCAGTTCATATCCATCCTGCAGAGACTCAAAGCAGCGGGGAGGCTCACTAATAAATCCTGCCCTTGCGTGAACACCACAGAGGCTTGTTGCCTTGATCCCAGGCAATTTCAATCAGATAAAAGAACAGCCAACAGGTGACCTTGGACACACGGAGACAGCAAACAGGCAACCCTGCAGCGACAGACAGACAGATTAGCTGATGACATGATGATGTTCCTATGACATCAAAAAAAAAGAGTCTTTTTATAGCTGACCGCTGTAACATCATGTTCCGATCCTGATCGGTTTCCTGAGTCGATGGTGGCAGACAGGTCACTTCCCTGCTCATTCGAGAGAGACAAAAACAGAATCAACCTAAATATTTTGAGGTAGTAAGTAGGGCTGAACCTGTGCCACGTATTGCACAAAAACTCAGCTGTGAAACACACTTTATGCAAGTGCTACAACACAATCTCATATATATATGTGTGTGCATATTTTTCTCTGTAATCTGATATTTTCTGTTTTTCTACAGGCAACAGACCCAGACTCAGGCCCTTGGGGTGAAGTGAAGTACTCTATCTATGGATCCGGGGCAGAGATGTGAGTATAAGAATAACTTAAGCCAAGCTTCGCAGGTGGATGAAAAGAGATGGGCTCTTTTCACAGAAGGCCTCGGGGCTTCCTTCAAATTCTTGTCATTCTCATAACATGATTCTATCTACATACCGTATCTAGATATAACATTTCAACCACAATGCCAGTACACCTCTGCACATTCACGAACATTTACTTATCAATACTAAAACAGGATTATCTCACCTTTTAAGTCTCATATTCGAGAATTTTTTTTATTTTTCATGAGAAAGATTTCAACCAAACCATGTTTTCAAAGTGCCAGTCTACCTTTTTGTTGTGTCTATTCACTGGTCCTTGTGTATTACGTAATTATATGAGAGAAAACCAGCTGGTTATGTTCCAGCAAATGAAAATGAAAAAAACAAACAAAAAAAACCATCTGCCTGTAAGCTGTGTGGAAATATAGAACTTGGTTAATTTCACCTAAGTGCCGTAGTCCCACAGAGGATTTGCTGGTATTTTCTCTCAATTCGATTTTTATTAGATTTCAAGTAGACATCTAACCTCAGAGAAAAAAGGCTCAGCCATCACTGTTTTCTCTTTCCTTTCACATCACTACAGCCAGACAATGAATTACTGTTGAAAAAAGTATTTTTTTAACCACATTTCAAACCGCATGTGTTAGAAGAGCAAAATACCTGGTGGACACATCTGCAACTAACTAAAACAAACTAAAACAGACAGGTGTTTGTCAGTAACGTTTAATCTCTTGGGGCTGTTCCCAATAAACCGCTTGTAGGATGAAATGTAGGTGAAAATAAAGTATGTTTGGACTTCTCAGTGCAGATTTTGATCTCTGTAGCAAAGATTTAGAGGAGATATGCGATGTCACGTGGCATCCAGGAGAAGGATTTCAAAAACAAGCAGAGGAGAGAGATTTGGAGGACTTTTAGCTTAGTGTTTAGCCTTTTTTTTTTTTTACTGTGTCACTTCGGGTTACTCTAAAAAATGCCTCTTTGAATTTGAAATTTGCCATGAAGCATGAAGCAACACAATGCTACATTACACTTCATGGTTCTGTATCTGCAAACATTAGTTTTATTTCCTGCATTCTACTTTTTTTTTACAATATCCAACACATTGGCATGTGTAAGACTATGCAGTCCTGCTGTTTGCCTGCTTGTCTTCTGTCTTTGCTAATCCTCTAATGGGATTTGAACAGAAAATAGACCTCTGTTTGCTTCTGACTACCTTCAGCGTGACAGAGTCAGCATGGGGTAACTAAACAAGTCAGTCACTGACACAATCTAATTCCACCGGTGCTCTATATATTAGCTGTTCACATGTTCATGACTGAAGGGCGATGCTGTTGTTTGCATGGGACAGTGTTGTGTTATTTTAGCTCAACCTTTTGAAGAAATGTATTTGCTTTCTCTTTGAGACGTAGATAAGAGGATCAACACTCTAGTCTGGCTTTCTCCAAAGTCACAAGAGAGAGACACAGCAACACCTTTAAAGCTCACTACGTCACATGTTGTATCTTATTTGTTTAATCTACACCAAAACAAAAACGTAAAAAATACAATTTGGGGATCTCTCTGACAAGTTTCTTTGTTGCCAGCATATAATTCCCAGTAAAACTACACATAGATACACTGTAATCTATGTTTGTTCAGCTCTAATTTAGGTTAAGGCCATTAGTAGAACAAAGAATAGTAAATCTGACCTGTGACAGAAGTACTAAACCTCTGCAGAGGATAAGAAAGTCTAGAGGGAAATAAAGGTTTGAACACAATAATCACAATCAGCATTCAGTGACTGTATGGACAAGCATGTATGGGGTGAATCTATAAACTGATGTCACCATTTACAGGTTCTTGATCCAGTCTGCATCTGGGATCATCTACACACAGCCGTGGGCGAGCCTGGACGCAGAGGTGAGGTCCAAGTATAACTTCTATGTGAAGGCAGAGGATGCAGAGGGGAAGTACAACCTGGCTGAGGTCTTTGTGACTGTGTTGGACCTGAACGACCATCCGCCTGCGTTCAATGAGAATTTCCTGGAGAAGACCATGGTAATTGGAGCTCCAGTGAAAATAGAGGTAACACCCTCTTTGGTGATTTACTTGATTTTTGTCTGAAAAAGTGAAACTCAGGATCATGTCGTTAACATTACAGTTTTTAATGACACGCATTCCCCACAGGCTGTAGACGATGACGCAGAAGTACCCAACAATGTTATCGAGTACGCCATCATGAAAGCGGAGCCGGACAACAACATCTTCGACATCAACGCTGACACGGGGGAGATCATGCTCAAGTCCTACATCAAGTCAATGGCCATTATTCAGAACATCACCAAGAAGAGGGACTGTACCTGGTCGCTGGTGGTGCAGGCCAGAGACCGAGGCCAGCCGTCCTTCAGCACCACCGCAGTCGTCAAGATCGACGTCACAGAGGCTGTAAGTAGCAACAAAGTAGAAATAACCTTTGATTCCAAAGAATAAGAAAAATCCAATATGATAAATTTAAAGTGAGCAAAGAGAAACTTCCCAATTTCAGCAGATGAATGTGAAAACAGTCGCCCAGTGTCAAACTCTGCACAACGAAGCCCAAACATCCAACTGAAGGAAAATAATAAGCAAAGCTCATTTTTGATTGAGGTACTTTAAGTATCTCATGTTGCTCAGATGTCTAGTCGTAACCACAGGGTTTGAGAATTTGTATATAAAGAAATAGCGTTGCCAATATAGCTTGCTAAATCTTTTTTTTATATGAATTGGTATTTTTAAAAGTATGTAAAAGATAAATGATATAAATGTATACCACTTTAAATGAACACAATCTAGATTAGACAAAACATTTCTGTATCTTTAGAAAAGTCGCACAGAAATTACAAACATTTTAACGGCATTGTAGCACAAAACATGAAGAATTTGTTTCAGCTAAATAGTGCACTCCCTTCATAGTCACAGTGAAAATTTGTAATGGAATGATTTGTAATGCAAGCCCTAAATCTGAATTTTAGTTGAATAGTAAATATTTTTGGTTAATCATTCCCTAAGTTTAAAATATAATAAAATATAAATAAAATATCCTAATCTCACACAAACCCAATTATCATGTTTTCAGATGAAATCCAGATTTTCCTCATACTTCCTGGGCCTAAGGAAACGTCCAGGGACTGTGTTTGGGATTTGTTTGACCCTTGTCACCTTCGCCATTTCACTGACAGTCTTCATTTCGACTCTTGTATACTGGAACTCTGTGAAAAAGTCTCGTATACAATCTCAGGGCAAGATCAGAAAGATTATAAGGAGGCCTATGCCATAAATGAAGCTTGCCTTGAGATCATCAGCACACCAGTACTGTTGTTTTTACTCTTTCTAGCAATTCATATACAAATGATTTCGTAGTAGAACAAGGCTGTGTCTGTAAAAGAGTACAGGAGCACAATACTACCCATGCTTATATTCATGTTTTGATCTAGTACTCATATTATGACAGCATAACCAAAGTAAACAAATTACTTGTGAGGTTTTTTTTTCTTTACATTTATTCATGTTTTAATTCTCAAATGCTGAATGGTCTCAGCAATGGGTTTCCCAGTGAACCTCTCTGATCTTGTCTTGACAAAATATAAAAACAGGAGAACAGTGAATGAATTCAAGTGTGATCTTAATGTTTAGTATGTTTAATTTACAAGAAAAAAATACAGTATTTAGTTTTTATACAGACAGTAAAAAGGCATTATATATGCTTTAATTTCTGGATATTGCAAGTTTTGCATTTTGCACATCAAATGATATATATCTGGCCAAATGATGAATATATGCAGTAATACAGTACATATAGCGGACTATACTTAGAAGTGAATCATTGTATGGCAGACTATGACTTCAGTCCCATGGATGTGAATTCTCCCTGTGCTCTTTTACAGACCCAACTCAATGGGGGGCCTTTGGGATCATTTTTAATGCAGAATAGAAACAACCCATTGCAAATCCTAGGCATGCTTGCTGGTGTCATTAGTCTCACGGTCGTTATCACAGTCGTCATCTCCACCGCAACGTTCATGCGCAACAAAAAGTCCAACCGGATCCTGCCTAACCGCCGCGTGAGGAGGAGGCCACAGAAACAACACACGTGGAACTTCAAAAATCCCTTCAAGAAACCTGAAAGACCTGAAGAGAAATTCAGAAGTGAAGAGGAGCAAGCGCAGGAGCAGGAGCAGGAGCAGGAGATAGAGGTCATTGTGGAGAATGTCAACTACAATAACAATGTCAGCAATGTTGTGAGGCAATGGGTCCCGCCTCCGCCACCCTGCGCCCCATGTCTCCCCCCACCACCACCACCCTACATCCAAGGGCAGAGGCAGTGGGCTGTACCCACCGTATCAGCTGCTGTGGCAATCAAACCTAAAAAGAAACCAGCGATGACCAGACAGGACACTGTGAACAGAGCGCTGGTTTCAGAGCTCAAGATGAGACTGGAGCAGAAGAAGATGCTGAAACATTCATAGTGTTATATTGTGTGTGTGTGTGTGTGTGTGTGTGTGTGTGTGTGTGTGTGTGTGTGTGTGTGTGTGTGTGTGTGTGTGTGTGTGTGTGTGCCTGTTTTCACAAAATATTTTGAAACAGTTTAATTCATCTATCAATTATCTATCAAAAATGTCAGTTTCGTGTGATGAAAAGAAAATCCTGACATTCAGAACATGTTTCCATTTCGTGACATCATCATCATCATCATCATGTGATTCTTGTTTAAGTTTCTGTGTCATTTTCTAACATTTTAATCCCACCTTTGTGAACCATTTGTTGACACACTAGTGGCTTAAACTTCTTCAACCCAGATCCCTTGTCGGAAATGAAGTCATTCAGATTTCAACAAGCGAGACTGTTTATTTGGGATCTAAACCAAGCTCCTTACAAGAGATTTCATGACACTTGAACTGACTAAAGAGATCAGCCCGAGGGAAGGGAACCAAAGTGATCACGTTAGGATGACCTTTAATCCTTCTGCGCAGGTGTACAGCACTGTTTAGAGCCCTGTTTTTCCAGCAGTCACAATACAGTATGTTCCTCGTTTTAAGGACTGTGTTTAATCTGTTTACTATGTGATGTTGTATCCATTGTGTCTTTTTTTTTTTTTTTTGGTTGCCGTCGAAACACCTGTATCAGTTTTATTACTAATAAACAAACATCATTTGTAATTTCAAATTTTAATGAATATTTTCATATTCCAATCATTGACAACAACATCATTTATGAGTTTTGAAGCATAATTAATCTTTGAACTGATTCGTGATGTTCAGGTTGACAGTTGGACAGTAGGGCATATCTGGCCACAACCAGCTACAACTGCCCAGGATTAGAATCTACTAAATCCAGGACAGTCAGACTGTAGCCTTGAAGGTCCTGTGAAACACACAGAGTTGTTGTCATCAGCTTCACACCAACACCTTGTTAATGAGCCTGCAAATATACTCTAATGCCCCCTTCTGGAGATGGAGAAGAAGCTGCTTGGACCACAGCATTTATGCAAAAGACAAAGAAGTTTTGTAAACATAAGTGGGAGATTGCATTGTCTCAAACAAAATTATAATGGCTAAAGGTCAAAAAAATGAATACTGTGGAGTTACATGGAACAACAGAAATATGCAGATGATCTTAGTTGACGAGTTGAGATGTATTACATATGCTGTTTTAGTAAAACCTTACATGGTGTACTACAAATATGTAATATACTGTCTTACTCAGGTACAAGCTCTTTTAGCTCTCTTTAGTTCCAATAACAACATGAGCGCTACCAATTACAAAGTGACACTGAACCACTCACTGGGTATTTGTGTAGACATAAGCCAAACATGCACACTATTTCAAAGTTACATAAAACATGAAATTTGCAGATTACCCTCCCTAATCCGAGTACCAACTTGTTCATCTTTCTGCAATATTGCATAGTTGGCTAAAAACCAAAGTCTATCTGCCCTGATCTGGTTTGTACTGACAAGATATGTGTGACTGGAACTGAACTTTCTGCAGCTTTAGTTGACATATTTCACAAGGTTATGGTGACACAGGGTGGACTTTGGGGATTATTCTTTTTTTTTTTTTTTTTTTGACAAAGTAAAAACTGAGATGATTTACTGCCTCCTAAAATCAATCAGATTATACAGATGTTTTGCTTCCACAAATGTATGAGGTCAGCACCCTCCCAAAAATTCTTAAGGCATCAAATCCAAATTGTAGGTCCAAATTGCCACATACGCACACATACACTTTTCAATGTTACAAGCTGTTAATGCTCTGAAGTGAAATGAGGGAATATGAGAAGCAGCCCAAATGATCATGCATTATGCCATGTAAGAGGCAGCCAGGATTACTGGGCTATTTGATGGAGGATTACTGAGTTAAAAGTTGCAAAAAGCATTGATGCTTTAGTATGAAAGAAAGCTACGCCAAGGGTTCAAAAGAGCTCCTTTAGTATGGGGTTGAAACGAGTTAGGATCTAAAAGGTAGCTAAAATTTTCAAATTATGTATGACTGTATAGTATGACTCCTGATCGGCAGCTGTTATGTAGTGTTATGCTTAAAATAATACAAAATGCTTTGTGCAGTAAGGGAAAAAATAAGATAAACCCAAACAATAAAGATGTAATTCATGTGTACTCTGTGCTGAAATAGCTAAAATTGAGCATTTAAAGCATTCACAATGTCTTGTGTCATACACAACGGATAAGGATTACAACAAAAAGCAGCATCAATCCCCTACCCGCAAATCATATAAACACATCTGAACAAGCAAGAAAGCAGATGTGTCTGTGCTCCAGAAAACGAGAGCTGCCAATCTCGTTTAAAACCCTGATCTCAAGTCAATAGAAGCGGGCCCCAGCAGAGATGAACTGATCTCCCTGCGTCACAGGGGCCAACACATGGATATGGAGGAGGGGGCTGGTCTGATCTGATCATAAAGTGACGGCAGGGATATAGGAGAGGATGCCAGTGTTTGGGTCTTATGTCAAATGAACAATGCCATTGGCTGACGCATATCCGACATCTGCCATCTGCCTGGGTTGGTCAGCAAGGGTCATGTTTGACGCGTGCCTTGTTGATGTTGTTGTTGTATGATCTGCTTGCAGCAGGAGGAGACAGAAACTGTGACGCACATGTACAGTGACGGCAGTGGAGGCTTAAACATATATGTTAATGAAACTTTACAGATCACATATGGAAATACAGTAAGAATTTGTGAGTCCATTTTATGAAAGTGTAACTTTAAATTGTTGATCTTTTTTTTTTGTACTCCCAACTTTCAGTTTATAAATGTGTGTGTTATGGATTAATTTAATTCATCTAGTATAATTAAAGGCTTTGCCCTATAACACTCATTCAGTAAAAGGCTTTAAAAGACAGGTTCACAGTTATTCTAGTATGTCTTAAAACAATAGCCAGGCACCCATGTGAACATTCAATAAAGTTTAGCTTGCTGTAATCATTCCTCTTGCCAGTACTGGCCTTTACAAGGTCCCCTCCGAACACACTTATATTGCTTAAAATCCACAGCAACGGTGAAAATATATTCCAAGCGTTTCTGAAGGCTTTAAGACTTATTAGGAGCTTTTAACTTTTGATAGCTGCTTGCGTAAATAAACGGTAAAAGATTCACACACATACAAATAGTTAATAATAAATACATCAGTTTAATTCAAATGCGCTGCCTGGTAACCTTGAATATACATAAGGTATAAGGAATTATGGTTTTGACCTTTATAATACTGTTTTGAAATATGTTTTGCCAGGGAAAACACGTGTTATGATCACCTGAAAGATTGTATGTATTTGAACATTATGTGTTTTGTTGCTCTCTTAGAGGGAGGGAAAACATTGCAGGATGCTAGCTAGCGCTAACAGAGACTCGAATAAAGATCAAGAAGAAAAGTATACAGCCGACACTGAAAGATCCCCACTGAAGTCTTCATTAGTTTGTCATTTTCAGCACATTTAAATTTAATAACAAAGCCATCATATAAAGCAGCAACTGAAATGTCCGATATACGACATTGAAAGATAAGACAAACAACATAATTCATACAGAAAAAAAAAGATGCATCACATTCTCTACACTGGTGCAAATCCTTGAATTACAATCTTGACAATAATGGTCATCATCATTCACATCTTTTCAACAATCTCCTCGGCCTAGAACAAAGGAAGAGATAAGATTAAAACCAAGGCAGATATTATTTGGATTCTTCTGAATATTGTACTTATGTATTGTTATGTGTATCAAAATCAACATCATACAGCAGCTCGATTATTCTTCTTTGTTTTCCCGCAATTTTAATCAAACACGGGATACTTTACAAAAAGAACTGATAAAATATGTCATATATGTTACAAGGTAATTTATAGTGAATTAATATAGTTCAGCTGTGAGTCTGCTGTGGTCAGCTTTGCCCTTATTTAGTTTGTCCTCTGACCTCCGCCTCACCTTCCTGTCTTCACTTGAATTTTTGTTGACTAGGCCCTCGTCGCTGGCGGCCTGCAGGCTGTCAAAGGTGCCTTGCCTCTCCCGCTGTTCCTCTGATGAGCTGTTTTCTCTCCGTCGGTTCTTCCACGATTCCATGATGCCCTCCAGACAGGCAAACCTAGTGTCAGTGGTGCACGCATACATGCCAATAGGCACAGCCAGCACCATGGCTAAAACTATCACCACTATATGAATCAGCTTCTCCCTTTGTTCCATCTCAGTAATGTCACTTCCTGTTACAAACATAATGCACTGGCCGGAACGTGGTGCCTGGTTCTTAAGGGTTACGCAGATTTCATATTTGGTGGCAGGCATCAGATCAGAGACGGAGTACGAGTGAATCCCAGGGCCAATGTAGATCATGTCCTTCTTATCAGCGTCTGCGCGGCCTAAGTGGATAGTGAACCAGGTTTCAGCAGGGCGTTCCAAGGTGGCGTACCACTCGATGGAGATGCCACGTATTGTCTGTTTAGCGATGCGGATGTCAATGTAGACATTTTCGTCACCAGCAGGAGGTGCAGCCGGGAAGCCAGGTAAGAGTGGTGACTGGGGGCCATCAGGAGAGCGGACCTCCAGGAGGATGTTGACAGAGGAGTTTCCAATGAAGTTGACAGCAGTGCAGGTGTAAACACCACGGTCAGCTGCATGGAGGGAGGGGATCACCAGGAGGGATCTAATGGTGTCTTCATCCACTCTTTCCTGAGACTCTGAGAGGATAATAAGTTACGTTTTGTTAGAGTCGTTAGATATTAGATGAACAAAAATACATTCTTTTAAATAAAACAGAGCCATTGATCGTGTTATTTTTAACATCTGTAGTTTCACATCAAACTGTATCTCAAGTAAAATGACACAGTAACATGTTGATACTCATTATCTCCTCGTGACATTATTCACTATTCTCACCGCTTTTTAAAAGGCATCATTTGCAATGGCTTTATAAGGGCTCTAATAATGGTTAATGAGCATTTACTAAAGCTTTATCATTGATAGATAACTATTTTTTGGGATGCCAGGTTGAAGCTTGAGAACAAAATCTGTTTATGAACTTATTAACATTTAAAAGTGCTGACTTAGTGAATTGTTGTTATGCAGATCCTTTATTAACTACTTATTGACATTTGTAATGAGTGACTAAATGTTGCTGCTGGCTTATTATTAAAAGTGAAAAACCTGTGATCTTTATTAATCAATCTGGACCAAAATCCACTTATCGATAGTTTATTAACAACAGACTTGATAGTTTATTAGAAGGTTAGACACTTACTTTTAACAAGTAGTACTCTTACTCATTACTTTATTTACTTTATTTGTGCTTCTTAGTCTCAGATATTCTACCACCTGTGGTACATAGATGTTGTCTGTAGGCCTATAGTAGAGATAGTGAGTTGGTTACAGTATTCCCATTAGTCTATGATGGACTGGTTGCAGTCATGGCCTACAGTAAGTACTATGTTCTAAAAGGTTCAATCTAATGACGAAGAGGTTTACTTAATTACGCAGTATCCCAACACGGCTGACATTAGCCAGGAATGCAGTGTACTGTAATCTCCAACAGTCTTAATCAACACTGAGAGTCAGCAGTGATCACATCTCGGTGGGCCAATATCCAGATTTAACCCTCCTCCTCTTAAGAGGTCTGCGATTAAAATGTATGCTTAAGTATCTAATTTACTACAAGATATCACTCGAGCTGGGTGTGTGGATGACATGCTGTGAACATCACACTCTTACCATGAAATCCTTTGATTATCTTCAGGCCATATGTCCACCACACCGCTGGGTCTGGCCTGGCCTTGGCGAGGCAGCGCAGGGTGAGGTTTGCGCCCTGCGGCAGGCTGATGTTGGATGATGGGGTGGAGACGACGGGCTTCATGCAGGCCTGTATATCTACCTCGTGGAAGAACTTGCCTGCACTAAAGTCCGGCCCTGAGCAGGTCAAGTATGAGTTCATCAGAATAATCGGGGGGGTCAGGGACCTGATGAACTCCACGAAGCCCTTCAGGCGGCAGTCGCAGAGCCAGGCGTTGTCGTGGAGCGCCAGGACGACATTCGGCCCTGTAGCGGCCAACTCCCGCTCCTCCATTCTCTGTAGTTTTTGGTAGAGAGGCCAGTTTTGGAATACTTCCTTCGATATGACCGTAAGCCGATTGAAGGATAAGTCTAAGTAAGTCAGACCTGGCAAATATTTTAACGCATGTTCGGGCAGGACGTCCATCTGGTTGTGCTTCAGGTCCAGGATCTTGAGGGCCGGCGTGTCCTCGAACGCTGTCCATGGTACTGAACGCAGCTTGTTCCCCTGCAGACGGAGCTCGGTCAGGTTCCGCAAACCTTCCAGACCCTTCGAGTTTATCACTGTGATATCATTAAAGTTCAACCACAGGTTCTCCAAGGCGGGCGTGTTTGAGAATGCTCCGCGGGGTATTTCAGTGAAGTGAGATTTTTCTATTCGTATTTTGGTCATATCATCTGGGAGGATCTTTGGTATGGCCCCAAACGCGCTCTCCTCCATACATATGAGTGACCTATGATTACAGGGAAGAGTTTAAATGAGCAGTTGGTTACTGTTCAGCCTGATGCGTCATAAAAAAAAATATTTAAAAACAATAAATAGTGGCTGATTAGGACTTGAAATGGCTTTATTTAGAAAAAGATTCTTATTCTTATACAACCATAAACTTCGTCCTTGGCGTATCCTCTGTCACCCACTGACACAGTAACATAGGTTAAACACACCTCTGCCTTGGTGAAGATTAGACTATATATATAAAAGCAGATCTTACCTTCCATGCCGGTCCTCTACACAGCTGCAGCCGGGTAAACATTGAGAAAACGTTTCAGACGCTTGACTGTTGAACACAGCTATAACTAGCAGATAACAAATTATGTCCATAGTCCGCGAAAATGCCTAAAGTTGAGGGCTACATTCGTGCTCAAGACATGTCGAGTGCGGCAGACGAGAGAAGCCTATTAAGCTTAATCCCTGACGTTCAGAGCGAAGTGGTATCTAAAGACACACATGATTAACACTTGAAGGAGTCTGACTCACTATATGTTTAAATCGACGCCACATGCTTATAATTAAACTTTTATAAAGGGAGTTTGGGTTTGTTTTTTTTATTAGGAGGAACAGGTGCAATCTCATGCAAAAAAATAAAAACAACAACTGAAAATGTACAAGCTTTGTTAAAGTAGAATTTATGGCAGAGCTGTTGTGTTGGATTGCATTAGATTACATAAGTGTTCCTAATAGTGCTAAATAAGTGTGTTTTACTAATCATTCCCGGAAATGAATAAATTAAAGAGTGTATTCTGTGTCACTCTTTTTCAAATGTTTGCCCAGTTTAAAAAAATGAAATAATATGTTGAGGTGAAAGTAAAAGATGTAAGAACACACGTTGCTATTTGGACATGTAGTATATATAAAAGTTTATTTAACTATATATTCAAATAATATCAATGGAATAAATAGATCTACATTTAACAGGGTAATGATGCCTCTAGGTGGCACAAAACAAATACATAGAGATATTTCAGTATGTGTCTCATTGCTGGGAATTGTTTAACATTTCTGCATAATTTCCAGCCTATTTACATCATGTCATAGTTCACTCATGTCTGTACTCATCTCCAGCTCCAGCTTTTCTCCATTCACTAGATTGTTGAACAATGCCTATGTGTATATCTTCTCTGAGAACATAGGACAGATATATACAGAGGCACAGACTTAACGGTATATGTAAGTGTGCATCATCCATAAAAGTATTTACAATATGATATAAACATATTCTATTGTTGAGTTCCCTTTAAATCAGATCAGGTTGCAGGGATTTTTTTTTTTCGCTGGGCCATGCAAAGTGAAATGAAATAGAAATTACAATGATTTTCTATTTGTCCTTTATGTTTTCTCTTACAGGCATAGTGATTTAAAAAAAAAAAAATGTTTTTTTGGGTGTAAAAACATGTGTTTGAATGTTGGCTTACTATTAATGCATGAATACATGTATGACAGTCCAGTGAGTTTCACACTATCTGCAAGAAATATTCTAGACTTACTCAGAAAAAGAAAACAAGGTAATTAATGTCAAATATTCTCTAAACTGATATTTCCATTATAGTGCAGCGTGCAAAAGTCCTTTGATAGAAGTTGGCTCTCTGTGGCGGTGGCGTTGGAGGCATGATCCAGCGAGGGGGTACAGGTGGGGGCGGGTCCCATGGCGTGGGCGTATGGGAGCGGGTGGGAGGGGGACTGACATCAGGATGTAGCTCTGGGGGAGAAAACTGGTAGTGTTGGGGATACGGATGTGGGTGGAGATGGGAATGGTGATGGGGATGGTGATGGTGATGGGGATGGTGATGGCTATGTGAATGGGTATTGGGGTTTAGACTGGGACGTCGATGTGGATGCGGCTGTGGGTGAGCGCGAGGAAGATGGCGTGGAGCGGAAACTGGAGCTGGAGCATGACGTCAGCAGAAGTACTCGTTAGGCTGTCCCTCTATTTTTGCTGTGGCCTCAGAGTCCAAGCTGGAGCGGGCTGACAGCAGCCTGTTGGACTCCTCTGGGTTCTGTTTGTTCAAATACTCGCCCTCGAGCCCTTTGGCCTTTGTGCCAGGCGACAGAGTCTCAAAGGTCACATATGAATCTTGGATGTCCTTGGATTTCTTTCCCCAGTACTTCTGAATGCGTCTCTTCAGCGCCCCACAACACACAATGACAGTGAGCGGGACTGCGATGATACAGGCCACTGTGATCACAATCACGTTAATGAGCTTCTGGGTGCCAGTAGCACTGGCTGCTTCATCGGTGGAAAATATGACACACTGCTCCTTCTTGGGGATCAGCCCCCTCACACACACACAGGCAATGTACTTGGTCCTGGGCACCAGCCCTTCGATGGTTACACGGTTCTGGCCCGCTCCAACATTTATCTTCCTCATGTCCCTCTCACCAAACACAGCGTACAGCACACTAAATGCTGTTGTGTTCTTGGCCTTAGGGGCTCTCCAGTTCAGAGAAATCGTATTGTCTGTGTCCCCCACCACCTTTACTGAGCGCACCACCCTGTCTGGGTCCTGCTGTAGTGACGAGGTGTTGGCCGCCAGGTTACTTAGATTCGTCTTCTCCAGATCCAGCAGCGAGTCTGGGTTGGAGGAGGTGGCAGGTCCGGGAGTGGCTCTGTCAGCCAGGCTGTAACTGGCTGGTCCAGGATCAGGACCAAGTGCAGTTGGAAGGCCAGGATCCACGGTGGGTGGGGAAGAAGGGATGGAGGTTGGAACCACATATCTGGCCACAAGTTTCTCCTGGTAGGCAGCTTTGCCCATCGGGTTGGGTTTCTTGACTTTGGCTTTCTTGTCATTGCTGGTTTGGTTTCCCTCAGGTTTTGGTGAGTTAGAAACAATGAGAGTAATGACAGCCTCGGCGTTACCTGCGTAGTTGGTAGCCTTGCAGATGTATTTTCCTGAATCACGGAAGGACACAGCTGGGACACTGAGGATGGACCAGGTGATTCCATCCTTGGAGGTTTCCTGCTGGACTGTGATAGCAGAGATAAGAGAATGTGGTTGATGAACTATAGTTACAAATAGACAAAATGCATTATACAATGTTACAATGAAAATCATCAGTGTTGCATAACTCAATGTTGTGGTCACAGCTGTCAGTCAGACTTACAACCTTACTATCTCTGCTGGTAGCTCTCTGTTTAATTAACACTACTACAGTGCAGACAAAAGCATCTTATCTCAGACCCTGACAACCAAAGATCTGCTGACTCACCTGTTCCATTTAGGGCCCGTACATCCGCCCTGCGCCATGTCAGGTCTGGTATGGGGACTCCAATAGTCCCACACCGGAGCAGCACATTGTTTCCAACAGCGCTCCGGACTCGTGCCACAGCTGTGTGGATACGTGGCAGCTGACAACGGCGAAGCTCTGCGTCACTGAACAAGACGCCTGACACACTCTCTGGAGCTGAACAACGCAGCCTTGTATCGATGAACGCCACCGAGAGAGTCGGAGACTTCTGGAACTGGACCAGGTCGTAGAGTCGACAGTCACACACCCAGGGGTTGTCATGGAGACCTGAGGGTGAGGGCACACAAGTGAGGTTACAGGAGGCAGCGATAGGCCGACCTGCAGATGGCTGGTGTGGATGTTAGGATGTTAATCCTGTAAGAGGATTAACATTTAATTCATAAACTACATCATAGCCATGACTACGGCAATGATGATGATGATGACGACGATGATGATTATGATGATGATGATGATGATGATGATGATGATGATGATGTAGGTGATGTTGGTGATGGTCTAGTGATCAAGGTCAGGTTTTGCGGTCATTTCACCCTTCTGTCCTTGACCAAGAAACCAGGCTTTACATCTGAAACTAGATCTGAGTGTTTCTGAGTAATGAGAATGGCTTAAATGTGAGACAAGTGAGAAAATGTACTTTGAATTCTTAACATAAATAATACTGTAAAGTACAGATGTGCAGTGTGCACATGCATTTTTTCTTAAAAAAAAAAAAAAAGCCTATCTGGTTTCTTTCACACTAAATTATCTTGGTCTTGTTTGTTTGTTTGTAAAGTTGGTTAAATTAATTGGTGTAGAATGAGCAACGGCACATATATAAGAGTAAAGAGAAATGTTTTATTAGAATATATTTAAGAAAAAGCCAAATATTCTCAATTATTAGCCAGTTTGAAGGCAAAAAATCTGATGAATAGGATCACAACAATTCAGTATTTAGTCATATGTTTTGAGGCCATTCCCTTGAAAATGTAAATGGTCCTAAATGCTCCATGTCTTTAACTGTTTTCCAAACCAAACAGATGTGTTGCAACAGTTTTGTTTAGCTGCTGCTTTGCGTAAAATCAATTAACACACTTTCCTTTTTGCTTTGTTTATACTTGCTTATGATATACTTTGATTTGAGGACGCTGGATACCAAGATGCGCACTGTCTCTTACCAAGTATCATTTTGGAGCTCTCTGGCCCTTGCACAGGTTTTGCCGCCAGCCAGGTGGACAGTACCTCAACCGGCAGGGTCAGCAGGCTGTTGCTGGACAGATCCAGGTATGTGAGGTTCTTGATATAAGTGGTGGCCTCCGCGGGCAGCGAGGTGAGCTGGTTGTTGTGCAAATCGAGGAGTCTCAGGCTGGGCATATCCGTGACAGACTCCCAAGGAAAGGCGGTGAGGTCGTTCCCGTCTAGGCGAAGCTCTTCCAGGTTGACAAGCCCCCGGAAACTGTCCGTGTTCAAGGCGGACAGCGTATTGAAAGACATCCACAGGAATTCCAGACTGGAGAGGTAGTTGAAGGCTTCGCTTGGTATCCGTTGGATGGCCGTCTTCTCAATCCGTAGCTTGGACGTGTCAACGGGGAACCCAACAGGCACAAGAGATGTTTCAGGATCATTGCAAATCACGCTCCTAAAAAAAGAAGACAACGTGTATGAATCTGTTATCTTTCTAGTTGTGCTTCCCAAATGACTCATTAAAGCACATTTTACAAAAAAAAAGAATACAAACATTTAAATAGGAGATTAAATCATGTTATAAATTCTAAAGGACACGCATAGATGGGAAGGTTGAAAGTGCCTTTGAGAGATAATCCTGCATTAAATAAAATTGGACCGACATGCACTCCCTGAATTATTATTTTTTTTCCTACACGTGTTCACCTCTATGCAAACATCTGCCCTCATAGGAGACCAAGACCTGTCCCTCTAAAAGAAATGCGTTTGTGCGCACAAATCAAAACACATTATAGCGTGATATATTGATATAAAATCACTTCTATTTGCACATCCTACTTACCTGGACTTTGATCCATCACTCAGGTTGTGGTAAAAACAGCTGCACTGTGATGGGCAGGAGCTCACTGGGGAGACGAGGTGACCTGTGGCCACGTAGAGCCCCAGGAGCAGGACGAGGAACATTTTGGCCCACTTTTACGCATACGCAGCTTGCCTACATGCGCCCAGTTTGCGCCCACAGAAGTCAAACAGACTTGCTTTTTTCTCTCATTTACAGGAATATCATCCGCATGGCTTTGTCCCACCGCTTCGCTGTCCCATAGTGATCAGACTGATATGAGTCCCGAGATAAAAAGGATAGACAAGGATTAGTGAAAGGACTGGCGTTCTTTTCATTTGGATGCGTATTGCATCCTGGAATCCGATAGGCTGCGCAGAGACGTCCCTATTTATTATCACAGAAAAAAACACTTCCGAAATGGTCATAATCCACTGTGATGTTTGGATTTTTTTTTCTTTCCCTCAAATATAGTTTGTTCATTTGAGCCCTGCCGTGACTGTTAATCTGGAAGTGGAAGGCACTATGTTTTGCCACAAGGTGGCCCCTATATCATAGCCTGTGGCTCCTAGTTCAAGGCATGCACAGATGTTCACTTAACATTTTCTGACTCTGTCCCACTCTCTACGTTTAATAATCCACAAAACAACTAATAGCTCTGCTGTTAGAAAGCAGATATCACGTTTTAATAGCAATAAAATATAGTAATATACATATTTAATATTTTATTAGGGAGCAATCATCAGTTATGTTCACATAAGGGCACAAGTAGACTAATGCTTTTTTTTTCAGAATACAAACAACTGTAGTAAGGGAATTATGTTTAATCGGTTTGAATGAAAGGAGACTTACAGGGTCTGTAGATTTCAGCTGAGTATCCAATTTGGAAAGAATCCAGAAATCTCTACTAGTAGAAATACCACCGATAGTAAAGCTTTCATTTCACAATGTAGGTAAATACTACATGTATTATTTGGCACCTTTTCCTTGTGTTTCATCACACCGCACATTTAGTGTTACACTTGGCTGGCGCTACAAAGTGTGCCTACTCTGGTAGAATGCAGGCCTTTAATGTGTTTGAATGCTTTGGCACATTTCCCACGGAGCTAGGTCAAAGGTCTAGCTACACAATCAGGAAGAGGCTTATAGATCCATTCATAGATTCAACAGTTATTGCATTTTTTTTTTAAAACATTGAATATATTGTAGTCTCGTTCCGCTTTCCGCTTTGCTTTTGTGCATGTGTTTGTTAAATAATGTTGTTTATCTAATGCACTCTATTTTAGTTTTATTGGCCCCTTTGACCGTTTGCATTAAAATCCCTTTGAGTCACAGGTCTCTCAGTATGTATGGTTTTAGGATTGTACCGAGGTTCTAAACATGTTGAGCAATCATGTTCCCTCGCCTTAAAAAACCTAAACATTCCATATTGCACTGCAAGTAGATAATCTCATTTACTTAAGCCAATAAAGGCTTTGTTTTACATAGTATGAAACAGAAGGCTGGACTTTATTTGAGGTGCAATGTCATTCTTAGTGTGCAAAAAGTCTCACGTAAAGATTGAATGGCTTGTTTTGGAGTATTCGTTGTGTTATACAATATAATTACTTGACATTGTACAACTAATTTCAACAGAAAAGAGTCACCAGATAGTATTATATATATTTTTTTATATATATTTCTGTCAGCCCTTTTTTTTTTACATATATTGTAGTTTTCCACCATCGTATTATATTTGGACTAAAATAACAAGTATATATGCAAAAATGTGACACCTGCACATATTGGGATCAACCAAGGACACTGGGATTTGGGAATTTTTAATAATACAATGCATTTTGTTTTTGACAGGATGTGTCAAAGTGTCCTAAAATTAATAAATAATAAAAAATTGAAAGAATGCCTCCTCTTCTGAATGACAATTTGCACTTTCATATGATTTAGCACTTTATACATTTTCACCTATATATCCCAAGATTCCTGACCTTATAATCCTGAGACTGAGACAGACTTTCAGGCACACAATGTCAGGCTTGTTTCCACTCTGACCCTATGGCATGAAAAGCTGTAAGTGATGTTTCATCTGAAACATGACAAATCCATGAAAGGCTGAGGATGACGGTGGGATTTCATGTAATTTACACATTCTGTTCAGCTAAGCTAGTATTTGAACATGTTGGCTGTAACTGTACGCTACATTTTGCCCTTTATCACACAGTAAACTCCAGACTGAATCAAGCCTCTGCTGACAAGTATTGCGTCTGCACTTCCAAAAGTGCAATTTTTGTTTTGTCCCGTATCATTTCAGGCAGAGTCGGTTTTAATCTCTCGGGGTCAGTGTGTCTGTCAAAAGTTGTATTCTGTGCACAAAACAAAACACTGTCAACAAAACAAATGTTGTCATGTGACTTTCACATCAGCTAGTCAAAACACAGTCCTGCCATATAGAGACAATGGATTATAAAGATACAGAGCAGCATGGATCCTGAGGAGTGTAATTGCAGTAATCACTTTGTGTCTTTAATCAGTGAATGGGCAGGGCTCCTGTGATGAAGAGAAATTCATCACATACTATTTACTATGCATGAGCTGCAAAGGCATTGATTCCCAATCCCAGAACAATCAATCATTTATCCTTATCTTTTGCCTGCAGATGAGAGCACTCACCGCATGTCTTTACTCTCATTCGCAATCATATTTTTAAAACTGCAGCTTCTGGATGAAACCCATGACTTCAACACTCACGCACAGCTTGCGGCAAAAAACATGGCGCTCTAATAATAAATGGAATTATTGTTGTTCATTTAATGAATGGGGGGTCTTTTGATGTTATTTGTTGGGTTATGGGGGGGTTATTTTCCTATAAAATGTGAGCGTAGTTCTGATTGGCAGGAGGCTGCAGCTTCACAGACACCTGTTGTATCTCCTTAGTGATGTGTGCCGCACTGTGCGGGTCTCCTCGTTTGACATCTGCGGCGGCTGCATCCTCACCGGCGCACACAGCCAAGACACAAAGGCTTGTTGTGTAACTAATTGAGGGCTTTACTGTTGCGGTGGGCAAATACGCATTAAGGGTTGCTGTTTGTGTGGTTATGTTCATTAAGACATTCCTACACGGATTGGGGCGACACACACACACACACACACACACACACACACACACACACACAGAGAGTGGGGGGGTGGGGGGGAGGCTTTACATAATAAAGTGCATGCTTTTCACGTGAAATGCCCCTTTAAAAGCTGGCTTCCTTCGGTCACACTGAGGCACATCGTAAATCGAGCGGATAGAGAGGAGTGAAAAGTGTGTGACAGCTGCACTTTGTTGTGTCAAATCGGCTTCAGGATGGTCTCGTCTTACCCTTTACCGGAGGGCTTCTCCGAGTTTGACGTGTTCTCGCTGGGATCTTGTCTGCTGGTGGAGGGTGAGTGTGTGTTTTTTTTCGTTTTGTGCTGGAATAGAGCCAAATACTACGAGCGCTGCTCCAGCTGAGTGCAACATTAAGCTATGACAGGACCTGAAGCCAGCCGGTCACTGACAGTGTGATGTAGTGGGAGGACTTTGCTTTATATACTCGCATATTAACAGTCGTTTATAGAGTGTAAGAAACTAATGACTATCTGTGTGTGTGTGTGTATGTTTAAAAAAGACGTTTACTCTCATGTTGAAATATCACGGAGAAGCATCGCTGTGCGCATTGATTTCCATTAGTCCGCCGCTCATTCACGCTCTTTTCATGATGTTTATTTCTGCTCCACCAAAGGTCTGCTGGGTTTCTTTCTAAACGCGGTGACAATCGTCGCCTTCTTTAAAGTGAGAGAGCTGAGGACTCCCAGTAATTTCCTAGTGTTCAGTTTAGCCATGGCTGACATGGGCATCTCCATGAACGCCACCATCGCTGCTTTCTCCAGCTTCCTGAGGTGAGTGATGTAACCAAGCAACCTCCGCCCCCCCACCCCTTTCATAATAATGAAGATCAATGTCTGACCATATGTGGCCAAATAAGATGTAATGAGGGAATAATACTGGATACCTGTCTTTAAGATGACTAATGATGGAGCTGTGGAGTCGATGCAGTGTGTGTTTTATTCTGGTGGAGAGGGAGGGGGGAGGGGGGAGCGGTCAATTCACTGCTAAAGCCTGATGTCATGATGTGCAGAAGCAGAGGATTTTAAACTGTAATCAGGAGATGGGAGATGCTGTCCACAGTGGCCATGAGTCTAGGGATTATGTATATGTATATATAGAGAGAGAGATATATAGATATAGATATATACTATTATTATTATGTATTTTGTAAATATAGATCCATTGTCTGAAAGAAGTCAATTAATTGATTGCTATAATGGTTCATCCTGAGGGCACTATTTCTTCTCATTCTATTTTAAATGAATAAACAATCATCCGGTCTGTCTCCAGGTATTGGCCTTATGGTGCTGAAGGATGCCAGACTCACGGTTTCCAGGGCTTCATGACAGCTCTCGCCAGCATCCACTTCGTAGCCGCTATTGCTTGGGACAGATACCACCAGTACTGCACCAGTAAGTCACACCTGCTTCTGTGCATGCAGTAGGTAATGCATGAGGGGGAGAGGAGGGGGGCAAAAACACAATCCACTTTTCCTCCCCCTTCTAACACATGCTCACTCACTCACAGTCATTCATAACCATAACACCCACGGGTTTTTTCTTTATCTACAGCTGATCTTAGGAGGCCAGCTGGTCAACAAGTGGCCTTTGATTTGACCACTATGACAGAGTAATTAGAGACAATTAAAGTGTAGGCCTACTATTATAATAACAAACTGAGCAGTTGTTATAGGCAGATAACAAAATGGTGTTAAAATTGTTACCTGGGAGGCTTCATTTTTGTCTTACAGCATCATGACACCAAGTAGGAGAATCAGACCTACTGCTATTTTTAACTACCGTATCATTAACAGTAATACATTCACTGTGGTTCTAAGAAGCTAGTTACAAACAAACAGCTCTAACTACATGGTTTAATGCTGCTATCATTGAAAAGTAGCACTTTAACAGTTTACTAGATTGTGGATGGATATGTGATTTTTTTTTTTTACCTTGTTCTTCTCAGGGACAAAGCTGCAGTGGAGTAGCGCCATCTCTCTGGCTGTATTTGTCTGGCTCTTCACCGCCTTCTGGTCCGCCATGCCTCTCATCGGCTGGGGAGAGTACGACTATGAGCCCCTCAGGACCTGCTGCACTCTGGACTACAGCAAGGGAGACAGGTATTGTACACACTCCACACAATGCTATCAAGATAAATGTGGACATCTTTCTAGCCTCTGTTGTCTAATGCCTTTTGTGCATTCCTCTGTTCATGCAGAAATTATGTGTCCTACTTGATCCCCATGTCCATCTTCAACATGGGCATCCAGGTGTTTGTTGTCATGTCCTCCTATCAGTCCATTGCACAGAAATTTAAGAAGACTGGAAACCCCAGGGTAAGTAAACACAACAAAATCCAAACTCTGAAAAAATGCAGAAAGGTTAGAAGTGGTTTGCCTTCAGCGGTTTTATGTTTTTACACGCTTCAGTTGCTCCAATATCGAATTCAAGGAAAGAGGAAATTGTTCTGAAATACAAGAAACTGGCAGTTTTTGCTTTATGCACAAATCCTTATGCACATTAATATTATTCCTGCTCTGAAGTCACTCACTGGAAAGAATCAGAGGAATTCTCCTTTTATTGACATCTATTTCATCAGCTCCTAGCATAAGTACAAATTCCTCACGTGGTCCCTATTCAGAGTAACAAAGCAGACTGTGAATGGGGAGTTTGCTCGCTGCGTAATATATAGGTCATTACTGCTGGGGGAAGACCGAGTGCTTCAGTGAGGAATGCGGGCATTTACTAGTGTGCCGTGAAAAGAACAACGTATTCCTGAAGAATGAGTTCAGTAGTGGCGACCCTCGGGGGTGTTATCAGGTTGCATTACTTTATGTTGCATAAACCCATTTCTCACAGTCATATGAGTTGGCTGGAGAAACTTTCATTACAAGCACAAAGGGCTGCAGATACACCAAGCCCTCCACCGGAATAATGCAATTATATAACCATCAAAAACCCTGCTTTATTTTATTTTATTTTATTTTTAAACTTTGTCAAATGCACAGATTTAAAATTTTGTGAAAATCTGAAGATCCCGAATATGTCAGGCTGAATTTTGGGTAAATGTGTAAAACTGGATTTTAGGAGGGTGGGGGGGGGGGTTAAGGGGTTAACTTAACACTCAGAATAATCCTACTTTGTCCTGTGGATTACAGCAACCTGCCTCTTTGCTCTCCGTCTGATTCTGTTGTCTGAGTGAGCTTGAATGATCTGAACACAGATACTGTTTTTCTCCCAGACATTATCCCAGGCGTGTGACTTACTCCCAAGTAAAACACCTCATGACAAAAGGCATTTTTGTCTCCTTCCCGTTTTTTATGGTCGATCGGTAACTAACCATTCTTGTTCTTATCCTCTTTCTCTCTGATCTTTTCATTCCCTTTCACATTTATCCCTCTGTAGTTTAACCCCAACACTCCTCTTAAGACTATGCTGCTCTGCTGGGGCCCCTATGGCATCCTGGCTTTCTACGCCGCTGTGGAGAATGCCACCCTGGTCTCCCCCAAGCTCAGGATGGTAAGGACAACCAGTATACCCATGCACACAAATACTCTCCAACTCAGAGATATGAATGTATGCATTTAAAAATGCAGCTCATATAAGTTGCTCACGCACTGGATACATGCATAGATAAAATAAATGGGCAAAAAACAATACAGACTGCACCAGTTTTTACCAGGAACCTTCAGAATTGATATAATCATATACAAATTCTACACACAGTGGCTTTTATTAACAGTTCAGCCTGATAACTGTATTTGAGTGCATTTTCATGAGAATCTGTAGTGATCCTTGAGGTCTTTTAAGCACCAACAACCTTTTTGACGCTTGCACCTGTCTCTGCAGATGGCTCCTATCCTGGCTAAGACCACTCCCACCATCAACGTCTTCCTGTACGCTTTGGGAAATGAGAACTACAGAGGAGGAATCTGGCAGTTCCTCACTGGGGAAAAGATTGATGCGCCCCAAATAGAGAACAAATCCAAATAAACTAAGCATGCAATCATTACACACACTCTCTGTCCTTGTGGTTTCTCACAGCTACCTAGATGTTTCTACCTGTGTCAGTTTACGTGCATGTGTTGTGTCTTGAGCAGTGGTAGCCATTGTCCCTTGTACTATATGCATCTGTCCTCGATTTGTTGCCCAATGTATCTGCAGTTGTATTTTGTAATGGATTTGATAAACAGAAATATAATCGGCAAATGTCCAAACAATTCCTCTTGAGAGGGACAACTGCTACCACTGTACAACATAGTAAATGCAGCAAAATTGTGGACTTGGCTACTTGTGTAACTGTCTTTGGTGTTTGTGGTTCAGTGTGAAACTAAATGTGATTTCTGTTACTTAGTAGGGATGACTTTCATTTTAAGTTTGCCTTAAGAAAAATACAAATAGTCCTACAAAGAAAGTCATGTGTGGAGCTTCAAGCCAATATTAGTATTTAATCTAATCTGAAACTGTTTGCCTCACACATTCATATACTCCAGCTTTACTTATATTTTATCAGGAGCATCATATAAACAATTAGTACATTTGCCAACACCTCTATTGCCAAGAGGCAGCCATCTGAGCCCTGTCAATCATCCTTTAGTATCTCTTGGGTGCAAAATGTCCCTTTGAAATCAGTCATTCAAGCCTTTTTTTTTTTTTTCTCTTCAACAATTGCCTTTCTCCATCCTCTGGTCAAAGGGGGAAGCCTTAAAACATATTAATTCAGCTTAAAAAAAAATCATAAAAGAGGATTCCCGTCAGATATTTATGAAGTTTGTACCCTATCTAAGCAACATGATAGGAAGTCGTCCTTCTTTGTAAACTGCCCCTAAAAGCGTGTGCATGCCACTGATGTCTCGTCATGCTCTGAGAGGCCAGAAGTGATCTCTGTATCCAGAGCAGGACCACACTAATCCTCGAAACAAGAGGACCATTCTTCAATATACAGCCCCCACAACAAGTCAGAGATTAGTCGGTGGCTGTAGATTAACTGGACGTGCTTCTCGCCTCCAGATTTGCATATAGAATAAAGACTCCCTGTGTCATATAAACAGAATCCAAATCATAAACGCAAGAATTGATTTTTGTCTTTATGACTGAAACACTACTTTATTTACCCATTTGCCTGTTGTAATTATTAAATAATACGAATATTACATTTCCTGTTATATATATACTTCTGTTTCCTCACATACCTTATATCATAGAAACAGGGTATTGCTTTGACATTTAGCAATTATCTTTTTGAAATGACCACAGTGTTAAACAAAACACATTAACATACTGGTTATCATATAATCTATATTCTTACAGTAGGTTTCAAAAACCAACTAGTCCCCTGTTATTGCATTGTTTTAATATAGCATACAATATGATTTACTTTAGCGCAGCATCATGATGAATGCTTGATCAGAGTGGAGCATGTTTCTGAATTGAAGAACATCGTTAGAAGAAGAAACGTTACCATGTTATTAGTGTGCAATTCTTTGAACACTTTACAGATTAGCTTGTAGTGGACTGAACATCTGGACTGAACATCTGTAATTTTGTATAGTTATTGAACCCTAAGAAAATCTGTAAAATCTGATAAACTTGAGTTTCTATTTTATTAGTCAATGCTGAAAAAATGCTTTTGATTTTTGTGTCTTTCCATTTCCATTTGGTTGATTAATAAATGATTCAAACTATCTAAACGTCTTATTTTTAATTTATTTTTTGCATTATTTGTAATCAAAAAAAAGCAGCGGGGTGCTCATCTAACACATGCTAACCACTATTAATAACTAAAATTTTCAAAATGTATCCACAGTGCTATTGTCAACTCAGCTGACACTGATGTGCGTCAGTGCAATCACAGTGAAGTAGACATTCAATGAGTATAATGAAGATAACACCCAGAGGTTGCAACATACAGTAGAAGCCCCCAGTTGGTGTTTCTAAGCAGATTAATTGACAGCAGCGTGTCAGTGAAGCGGGTTGTTGCATAATTATGTTGTAATGACATGTGTAGCGGGCAAACCCGGCCCCTGTAGCATCATCTACTCCAGCTAATTCAATCATCTGCATGAAAATACCATGGATTACACTTTTTAGATGTCATCAAATATGAATTCAGGTTAATACTTTGCTACATGACTCAGTCCTGTAGACATTTATTTAAGTTATCTTCAATATAACACATCCACCAGAAGTTTTATGATGTGAACATTAAAGTCCCCAGACACTGATTGACATATGGAGCTGTCATCTGGTGGGAAGAGTTACTTGAGTGAGGGCTCTTCTACAAAGAAGTTTAAAAAATAATACAGGGGATGATGAGGACAGTTTAGAAGTGGTTAAACTGTCAATTCTACCAATCAACAATAGGCTACAGATCATGTGATCAATTGTATTGATGTCCCTTGCAATAGCAAGTAACTATTTCCAATTGGAGATTGGATAAATTGGATTAAACACACCAAGAGAAGAAATTCACAAAAACACATTTCTTTTCATAACTAAAGTTAGTGTATGCATATTACATGTTGTTATCTATGTTAAGTGAGCCTTGTAAATATAGCCATCTTGTAGTATTTTTCCTTTAATTTGGAGGTTAAATAAGCCAGATCGAAGAAGCAAAAACCAAGCAAACACAGAAAATGTTACAGCCATCCTCAGTTCCCACAGCCAGTCTTATTCTAAATCCTCCTTGTGCAAAGAGTGAATTTGCTGTTCGGTGAGGGGTGGAAAGAGTCTTCCCTCCAACCTGGAGCACATAATTTGGCCAAAGCAAGACCAATCACCCTGATTTGCAGTCTTTAGTAGAATCAGACAGATGGAGAAAACCTCGTGATCCATCTCACACCCAGCCAGGCACAAAAAAACAAGGTGAAATGTCAGTCTGCTGCCTCAGGTCAACCTTTACTCTGTTAGTGATCTCGGCTGTCAGATGTGAAGCCGCTTATATAACCCCGACCCCATAAAACTGCATACACACACGCACACACACACACACACACACACACACCAGCACATGCACTCTTGTTGAGCATCCACAGGACAATCAATGGTAATGCTCAACACAGCTGCTCTTCCAATCAATTCATTGAATTTAAGAAATCACACCATTTGAAGCAGCAGGATTCACATAAAACACAAAGGACATGTAACAACATTGTATACACATCCAATCTTTGCACAGCCATCAAATACACACCTAACATATTACATATTAGGGGAATAAAACATATTATTTGTTTAGAAGAAACAGTATTTTTACAGGATTAGTGTTTCAGTTTAATCTGGATTAAAGTGGGGCTGTGCGTCACTGCTCTTTAGAAATCGCTGTTTTAATTCATTAAACCGCTCACTTTGACCAGTATAGGGGTGGCGAATATTGTAACTAGTTCACACCCTGTTTCTCACACCCTGACTTACACACACACACTAACACACACTGAACACAAGTTGCAGGGACATACACAACACTGGGCTGAGCAGCAAATGTCACAAAGATCAGCATCAGGATCATGATGCTAAAATCATTTCATGGCTTTAAAAATGGTGCGTTTACGGTGCTTTTCAGTCTGCACAAACACAAGTGAAACACTACACACCATTTCCTTTCATTTAGATGTTTTCTTTTAACCCTAAAATATACATAAAACTTAACTGGATGAGGAGGTGCATTTTTCCTACCAAAAATCAAAAGATAACATGTCCCGGGTTCATCTGTGTTCGGGCGCGGATGCTACGTTCACATGCAATTCTCCTGTTCTGTCAATGTGAAACACCACAGTCAGCATTAGCATCAGCTGCACTATGCTTTGATTAAATGATTGGATTTAACAGATGGGGATGATGTTGCTTTTAATCCATTCAGCTACATGGATTATGCTATCAATCAATTGCTCTTGTTTGTTTGTTTTGTTTTTTTTAAATGTAGGATATGCGTTGTTGGTTGTTGACTGTTTAAAGAACCGTCTCTTTGATTGGTGCTCAGTACGCTCTCCTCTCTCTCTCATTGCATTCACTCAGGCGCTGTTGCGTTTATGTGATGGCTGTAGCTGCTTGTTTCTTTCCTGTTTCAGATTGTACATTATAGTAATCAGAAGTAAACTTGCAAAAAACAATATTACTGCTGTTACTACTATTTTTACCCGTGTAATATTTATCTGTAGTTCAGTGTGGTAGTACTACGTTACTTCCCACCACTGTCCGCTACAGCTGGAATGTAAACCATGTGAATTCTGGCAGTCTGATATTTGAGGAATTTGCCTCTTATAGGCATTTACAGACATATCTTTGTTCTACTTTCTGCCTCAGCTAGTTTGGGAATCTTTACTTTCAATGTATCCATTTACAGATTTCAGTTTATGTAAATAATAACTAGATTTTGTGACCATTCAGTGTTAACACATTTACGATGTTTAGGCCTTGTGCATTTGGCTGTAATGGCTTGGAAAACTGCATGGCCAGTAGAAATTAATACTTTGGCAACTGCACAAGATTACACAGTGATGTTGAATCTCCTGAGCTGTGTTTCAAATCAGATCAGAGCAACTGGGAAAACAGCAAAAAATGTTGACCCCCGACCCCCTAAACATAGTGATGAGGACAGTCCTGACTCCACCCACTGACAACCAAGAGGACACTGAACTAAACACAGAAAAAGCAGTGAAAAGGGGGTGACTCGTGAAGTTTGAAAAGTGTACTCACTGATTTTGTTTTTGTTTGTTGTTTATCTTTAACTCTTCCCGTGTTGCTGCCTGTATGTGTCTTTTCTGTGACACCGAGTTCAGGCCTTCATGACTTAAGCTTTCCAGTTACAGTATGTTCACTGGGGGAAATAAATGTGATTATAAAAGATGTTCTCTCACTAATGTGACGTAACATTTAGTCTAAAAATAAAACAAAGATTTTGAGCCTCTTTTTGGTTGGATTACTAAACATTTATTGCCTAGATTTAATCCGTCAAACAAAGCCTCCAGAGGGAAACGACATAACCCAACTAAGTGGTTTTTGTGCCTAAACTTAGTCAGACCTTAATCACAGCATATTATGCTCCTATGGGTTGTTCTGGAGTGCAGGTACAAGCGACCAATGTGACTGTTTAATAAATTTAATTACATTTGACTTGTTGATTGTACAAATTCAATCCAACATACTGTCACATATCGATCATTGTCTGAATGGAATCAAATAACTCGACCAACTATTCAAGATTCACAGATGAAATTCAACAATTTTTGCCATTTAGTCTTTGTCATTATGATGATACTTCTTTTTTAGGAGATTGACATATCTTATAGGCTATGGGGTATCTCACAATTTTCTAGAGCTCAAGGTTACATCATCAAATGTCTTATTTCAAAAAACTCCGAAATAACGAAGAAAAGCAGCAAAATCTCTAATTATAGAACCTGAAACCATCAATGCAATTCCTCAAAAAAAAGAACTTAATTAATGATTAATTACGATTAGCGATTATTAAAAACGATTATCAAAGTAGTTGCAGATTACTTGTCTGATCATTTGATAGATGTGTATTGATAAACGAAACCTTTCTACAAAGATACAATGCTGGTCATGTGATGTATTGTCATAATTTGACAAGTGTAAAGAGGTGAAGCTGGAAAATGAGTGAAGTAGCCCTTTACTTGTTATTCACTGGAAATGTCTAAGGATATGAGGACATCTACTGGCCAAACAAAGACAGATGACGCACACAAAGTGCGCCAACAGGGATTTTTTTTTTCTTCTTCTTCTTCCTTTGTGCATCACTAAACCACATGACTGAAACCCTGAGATGTAACTCAGTAGCAGCAGAGTAGATGTTTCTGGCACAAATTCACCTACTTTCAAAGTGCATGAAGAAAGGAAAAAGTCTAAGAGGCTCAGACTCAGAGCTCATTCATGAATAATTTGTTTTTCTACACACAACTGTCTCCACCATCATTACATGTATACCATTTAAAAGACTAATTTATCCTTCCCATCTTCCTCCACTAGATGTCAATGCTGCTCTGTCTCTTCTGTCACTGTCGCTTCTTATTATCAATCTACCACCAAACACCACCAGATATTACTGTCACCCTTAAGATTCATTTGTGTGCTTTTTGAAAACAAATTATTCACTTAAAATAAAAAGTCAAAAGAAAACAGAAAACACTTTTCATTTAGTGGGATCATTTAAACAGTTTCCAATTCCAACAACAGGTGTCGTTATCTTAAAATCATGCCATAATAAGATAATGTGAAAATTGATTCAATACATTTCTGTAAAGGGGCTGATCTGCATTTTAAACCGAGTTATTTCTCTCCATTAGTAGTTTTCAGTGATCAGTAAAAAGCTGCTGAAGCTTCTCTTTGCCGCTAGATGTCAGTATCGAGCTAACGTTCAACTCCCAGTTAACTCCTTTTTATGTGAAGTTTACTTAAACATGAGACTAATTATGAGTGTAACCATAAATGTCTCTGGGTCAAACTGAAGCCATGTGTGTTCAGTGTGGACATTTAAAATCGTTTTTAAAGCTAAATTAATTCAAGAAAGACTGTTCAAAATAATAAATTAATGAAAAAGAGAAAATGATACGAAATAATGTGTTAAAGTTTAGGGTGAAATTCAGTCAGTTGTGGCTTAATAAATGTATTATCGGACATTTCGGTACTTCAGAGCTCCAGCACTGTGGACAGCTCTCTACAGTCCGAAAACACACACACACAGGTTGCTTCTACAAAACAAAATGCAGAGAAAGGTTGTAAAAGAGGGAAACAAGTTGGGATTATTGTCAGTTAAAAATTAGATAGTTCAACAAAATCTGAAGCAATCATCTTCAGAGACTGGCTGGACAGGGATTTTGTTTAATTAGCATAAAGGATCCGCTAGAGAGCAGCAGGACTGTGCGTCACAACAACCATAGACATAGATAGGAGGGGTGGGGGAGAGGGGGGACACCTATGGGAGTCAACAAACTGCAGTGAGTATTCCTTCCTCGGCCGACAAAAACCAGTCCGGTTGATGTGAAATAATGACTTAGCTCACAGCGTTACAGGTGACTGGAGACAGCTGGGAGCGTCAGAGAACCGGAGCAGCGCAGCGGACGGACCCAAAAAAACAGCGAGTGCGCTGATGGAGCCGGTAAACTGCAGGTGAATCCCTAAACCTGTGAGTGCTGTCCGGGACTGGCACGTCAGCTGAATGACGGAACATGAGACAATGAAGCAACAACAAGGGACGACAGGAATAAAACGAGTTCAAATCAGTTTTCCAGGAGTGGAAAAGAGCGTGCGATGACGGACGGAGCAAAGGACAGGAAAGAGGTAAAGCAGGGGAAAGTTATATCTTAAGAAGGGCTTCCTGTGCTGGATAAGAAAAAAACTAAATAAACAGAACTGAACAGATGTGCCAAGCGTGCGTAATTCTGTAAACAAACTAACTGGGGGAAAGGAGATTTTCTTTTTCAAAAGATAAGACTTGAGACGGAAACACAGAAAATCATGGAGCCGGAGGAAACCACGGAGAGACAAGCCACTAATTTGGCACAATCTGCCGCCTCCAAACTGTCCCAAATGGGCGAAAGAACTAAACAACTGGGCAACGTAATGCAAGACTCAGTACGTAAGAACCGGATTGTTCTAGTAATAGTCTGTACAGCACTTTTGTTAGACAACATGCTTTACATGGTAATTGTGCCAATTATACCCGATTACCTTGAAGAGCTACAGTACGCAGCGGATCAGGCCCAAGCTGCTGCTGCTGCTGCTGCGCCGCACACCAACTCCACTAACAGCACCAGCCACACAGCAGCCAAGGGGAACTTCGACCTACAGATCGGTGTTCTTTTTGCCTCCAAGGCCATCCTGCAGCTCCTGGTGAACCCAATAAGTGGCACGTTTATAGACAGGGTCGGCTATGATATCCCACTCTTTATTGGACTCAATGTCATGTTTCTCTCCACCCTCATATTTGCCTTCGCTGAAAACTACGCGACTTTGTTCCTGGCGCGCAGCATGCAGGGCCTCGGCTCGGCTTTCGCGGACACTTCAGGGATCGCTCTGATCGCAGATACGTACACAGAGGAGGCGGAGAGGAGCAAAGCTCTGGGTATTGCATTGGCCTTCATCTCGTTTGGAAGTCTTGTGGCACCACCCTTTGGAGGGGTTCTCTATCAGTTTGCAGGGAAGCAGGTGCCTTTCCTGATTCTGGCCTGCATCTGTCTCGTTGATGGTATATTGTGCCTACTTGTGCTAAAGCCCTTCACCAACCGAGAGAGAGAAAACATGCCAGTGGGCACCCCTATACATAAACTGATGATAGATCCCTATATAGCTGTAGTGGCTGGTGCTCTGATAGTTTGTAACATCCCTCTTGCCTTCTTAGAGCCAACTATCGCCAACTGGATGGAGGAAAACATGCATTCCAGCCAGTGGGAGATCGGCATGACGTGGTTCCCTGCCTTCTTCCCTCATGTCTTAGGTGTATTTCTCACGGTCAAATTAGCAGCCAAGTACCCCCACCTCCAGTGGTTTTACGGGGCTATAGGTATGGTGTTCATAGGTGCGAGCTCCTGCACAGTGCCAGCCTGTAAAAACTTTGGGCAGCTCATGATCCCGCTGTGTGGAATATGTTTTGGCATTGCCTTCGTGGACACGGCGCTCCTGCCAACGTTGGCTTTCCTGGTGGATGTGCGCCACGTGTCAGTGTATGGCAGTGTGTACGCCATCGCAGACATCTCTTACTGCGTGGCCTATGCCCTGGGGCCAGTGGTGGCTGGACAGATAGTCCACGACCTGGGCTTTGTTCAGCTCAACTTAGGCATGGGCCTCGCCAATGTACTTTACGCACCGGCGCTCCTCCTGCTAAAGAACGTGGCGTACATGAAGCCGTCTTTCTCCGAGAGAAATATGCTCCTAGAGGATGGGCAAACAGGGCTGTATGACACTATTAAGATGGAGCAACGAGAGAAGAAGAGAAAAGGGTTGTGTACTACGATCGACGAGAATGGTATTGAGACATTTGCGCAGCGCACCTATTCAGAGGAGGAATCCTCAGGGGGAGAGTATGCGTAAAAGACGTTTAACTGAGTGTAAAACTATCAAAGTTCCCACGTAGAGCTATGTGCATCCTGTCAGATCCAATCAATTGCATAACACGATTAGGATTGTGCAAAGATATCAATTATTTACTGCTTCCGGTGACATTTTTCCTCCGGATATTGTCAAATCAAGTAGCTTCAAGCTTGTGCAGTAGAGAGCCTGGTGTTTATTCATCTTTAAGTGAGAGTATTGTGAACGACTTGTTGATTTCGATGTCTAATCACTAACAGTATTTATCACTGTATCAGAACAATGGATCCATATCGTATTCAGGGATTATGTGTACATGTATTTTAACAAAAAAAGAACAGTTGTAATGTATGCGTCTTTCAGTGTGATCTGTATCATTTCTGCTGCTATAAACTCAATATGCAATACTGTGCGCGTCACACGACACGTTTTAGAGAGATGAAACTGAAGGAACTGCGTCTTGTTGCCTGTGTGTTTATTTTGGATGATGTATTTCTGGAATGCATTGTATGATCTGGAACTGTACATACATGTATATTCATGTACATAATTAAATCGATATTATGTGAAAGGCATTATTAGTGTTAGTTATTTCTTAAGACACTTCATTAACTTATCCACTGCGGTATGAAGAACTTTATCTTATTTCAGAGGTGAACACAGTCCTCGTGGTGATACACTAAATGCAACCACCTTAATAAAAGGTTAATAAAAAGTTTTTTTCCACAGAGAGTGAATCTTGTCCATAAATAATACGAAAGATTTGCAACAACATATAGTGCAAGTAAGATCCTGTAGTAAAATATATCATTTGTCATCAAAAATGCAAATCTTTACATATAATATTAAAAAACACTGCGCCAATTAAATCAGTCAGATGCACTGAAATGGAAGCTGCGCCCAAATTTCTCGATGGAAAATGTAAAAAAATAAAAAAATGCCAAAGCAAGAAGTCCATGCAGAAGACAAGACATCCTAATTGTTCTCCTGCACAGACGTGCAGTCTGTGTCTGAATAAGGTGGGCTGAAGATGTAAAGTGCCAAATAAACTTCTCGGCGAATAGCAGGACGTCTGGGAGGAGCCTGGTTACCAGGAGGGTGAGTTTACCCTCTCAACATCTCTCCTGAGCCAGCGAGGGAGTGATGCTCTTGCAATGCTGGGGGTTGAAAGATGCTCAAGATGATACAGGTGGTAAAAAATGTATAAGAAACCTGCCAGGAACGGATTCCAGAAAAGATGAACAAACCTAAACTTCTTGACGACTGAGCCTCAGGACGACTAGAGGTTGTTTGTTGAGGGTTGTTTTTTTTTTTTTCTTTACTTGCTGGTGAGTAAACATTTAATTTTTATATGACTTCGTGAATGGATTAATATTATTTACACAAATGCGCAGCTTTTCTGCATGTAAAAATCTTCCAAAGCGCACATTCTTTTTTTTCTTTTTTTTTTTTTTTGCGCAGTAATACATTTGTTTTAATTATCGATTATTATTTTCCATTTGTCTTAAATATTCCCACAGGACGTTTAAAGATAACTTCTGTCAGTAATTCTGTCAGCGACCGTGTGTTATTTTTAAAGTGCATCCACTTGCGGGAACTTAACACTGATATCATTCTAATTGTGGACACAGAGTCCAGCTTGACTGCTCCTCTGCACCGCCAACATGCAAGTTCTGGACCGAGAGCCCAAAGATTTAGGAGGCGGTGATGTAAATATCTTATATCTGACTAATATGCATATGGAATATATGTCACTGGAGTGCAATGGAGATATTTATGAAAACAACAAAAATAAAGATAATTAAGATGTAAAAGTGAATTTTAAAAATCGATATTTTATAAGAGTAGTGGGCTGTGATGAAAGTGGGTTTTTCATCCCTCACTCTGTCCAGGGTCTGCCGAAGCTGCCGCTGCCCGCCCTGAAAGACACGCTGGACATGTACCTGAGGTGCATGAAGCACCTGCTCACAGAGGAGCAGTTCAATAAAACCCAAAACACAGTGAAGCAGTTTGGAGCCCCTGGAGGAGTGGGGGAGCTACTGCAGAGCAAGCTGGAGGAGAGGAGGGAGAAAAAGGCCAACTGGGTAAAAAGCCTTTATCTGGTCAACAACACAGGAAGCAGCCCACAAAATATGTTTTGTGCACTTCATTATAAATTATTGTGTTATATAGAGATTTAGCACATTACATTACAAGTTAATTGGTATGGTACAACAAAGATATAAAAAGTCAAGTTGTGTGAAATGTTAAATATATATATATATATATATATATATATATATAATAGAGTTTAATAGTATTTTAATATTTAACACACCAGCATATTAATCAGGGACTGACAGCAGGTTACCCTTTTGTTTGCATTTCATGTGCTTTCATGTAGATCCTTTCATTTCACTTTGTAGGTGTATGATTACTGGCTGAATGACATGTACCTCAACAACAGACTGGCTCTGCCCGTCAACTCCAGTCCTGTGATGGTGTTCCCACAGCAGCACTTCAGAGCTCCCATCGACTGTTCCAGGTATGAGACACTGACCGACTGAGACAAAACGACGAGTTAGAAACCTCACAGAGTGATTCAATAAAACAGCACAGACAGAATGTACTTTTGTACTACATCAGATACTGCAAAAGAAAAGAAATAAAATCTGCATTTTGCATTGGATTGTAAAAAATAAAACACTTTATCACCACATTATGGGCAGGTTTTGATTATTAAGGCATGAAGACTTAAGTAATGACAATTAAACTGTATAATTTACTCCAAGACCAGCTTTGATCAATTATACCAAATCGAACACTTCGTTGTAACACATTGACATATAGGGTCATTACCCAGGATGCCTTGAGGGCTGAGAGGCCAGGCCAGGCTACTCGTGGCAGGTTTAATAGACAATGAAGGCTGTTGTTTGATTAAGATTAAGATTAAGATTAAGATTAAGATACTTTATTAATCCCACAACGGGGAAATTTACCTGCTACAGCAGCGGAAGGAGGGAAAGAAAAACACAGTCTACATATTTACAGAAAAAAAAATTACAGATTTACAGAAGTATAAAAAAAAAAAAAAAAAAAAAAAATGGTATTGATCTGGGACTGGCTCTTTAAGCAGATGATTTACATGAAGCATTTATGCTGTTAACTGTAACACAGCAGAACACACAGAAGGAGTGAGCAGTACAATATGCATGTGTTTTGAGACGTATTTTACAGAGCATGGTGTGTCTTCCCCAGGTTTGCTGCACACCTAATTTCTGGAGTTTTGGAGTACAAGACTCTTCTTGATGCGTAAGTAAATTTATAAGAGCACAAGTGAGTCAATGAGTTTTCAGAAAGGTCTGATAAAGTCATGTTTCTACGTGTGTAGACGTGCTCTGCCGACGGATTATGCCCGAGGCCAGCTGGCTGGAACCCCTCTGTGTATGGAGCAATACTATCGACTGTTCACCTCCTACCGCCTACCGGGGCCTGAGAGGGACACACTTGTTGCCCAAGAAAGTAGCGTGATGCCAGAACCTGAACACATTATTGTGGCTTGTAAGAACCAGGTCAGACACAATCAAAAACGATTCCACAACAGTCACAGATTACTTTGACAAATCCAGTCCACTTACTTGTCTTCATCAGAGGATGGAGATTGTTCGGTTGTCACGGAGATGGATCTGCTGACATGAAAGTTCAGCACTTTCAGGACGTCTTGTCTGTGTTGGCTTATAAATTAAGCATTAAAAAAAAAAAAACTCATTCTCCACTTTCAAAATAGCAGTTTGATAAAACAATCCAAATTCAGTGTCCACTTACATCCTTTACCCAGAGCCTTCTTCATCAGGAGTCAGGAGAAGAAGGACTTTGATTCCCATTAGTTGATGAGCCGACACGGATAAGCAGGTACTGAGCTCACATATCAACAGATCAATCTCCATGACAACCTATGAAAACCATGTGATATACAGCATGTCAGATGAGTTTCACACTCCAACACAAATGTGAAAATGGTGAGCGATCCAACAATCAAAAAACAGGTATCGGTATTGCAACTAAAATAATAATTTGAAGGTAGTATTAACCATGAATGAAAAGAAGTTTGACTAACAAATGATCCGCGGTTGTTTATTTAGAGTAACGGTTTCACTTCATCTTCCTGTCACAGCCGAGCATACGGATCACTGGCTTGTGTCTGATGGTAAACAGGCTCGGCGGGCACTACGCTAACTTATTTCTCAATGACTAATTAACAGCCACAGCCCATTAACAAGTGCTCTCTGTTAAGTTAATTAAGTATAGTGTGTGACATTTGCATCATCAGTCAGCAACCTTCAGGACAGCCACCATGTTGTAATTCTACAGGAAATCAAAGGTGCTTACTTGCTTCCACCATTAAGTCCTAAGGGATAATGGACTAAGATTGCAACTAACAATTATTGTCTTCATAGATTAATCTGACAATCAACAATGATCCTTGACATATCTATTGCCCTGATCATGCACATCCAACCAGACATTCACACGTGCACTAGTAAACAAATATCCCAAGTTACTTCCAATATCGAAGTGACATCTGAGAAACAAGTGCACTGAAATAGCTTGTGTCCAATCTAAACCTCGGTTCAGTTCTTCGTACTGGATGTGGTGATCAATTTCCGTCGACTAAATGAAAGAGACCTGCTGACTCAGCTGGAGAAGATTGTCAAAATGGCTGACAATGAAGAAGAGCGACTCCCACCTATTGGTCTTCTCACTTCAGATGGACGGACAGAGTGGGCCGAGTCTCGCAGTGTGCTCATGAGAGGTGCGTTTCTAATAGAAGCCTTATTCTTTCCAATATAAACTCTCCGGGGCCATGGGAATACTAGTCTTTCTGAGTCTGTTTGTTCTACTGAATTGATTATTGGTTTTCTTTCTCTAGAGTCAACCAACAGGGACTCCCTGGACATGATTGAACGCTGTCTGTGTTTGGTCTGTCTGGATGATGCCAATGGGTCTGAGCTAAGTGACACCACACGGGCCATGTTGATGCTGCACGGAGGAGGAGTGGCCAAGAACGGAGGCAACCGTTGGTACGACAAGCCCATGCAGGTTAGTGAGCAGAGTAAAGCTTCACAATAAGCTAGAGCCTTGGATTATGTTTGAGAAAGAGTTAAAGAAAAGTTATTAGAAGAAGAAAGAATGAAATAAGGATGAAAGTGTAGCTATATTGATGGATGCTATAGAGTATCAGGGTCAATTTACTTCTTTAATTATTGAGGAAAATGACAGAATATGACTGTGAGAAAATTCATGTTCTTCTCTTACAGTGCCAGAGGATGTAAATTTGAAAGTAAATTAAGAATTGAGTGTACGTTACCATTGGATAATAAGCCCCCCAGCCTGAGAAATGTCATTTGCATGAACTTTGATGTATGTGTTTTGATAAAGAATTCAGATTACTTGAATGAATTACATGATTTATATTCACTAATTCAAGAGTTTGCTAAATAATTCCTTCACTGCGGGGTGTAACGTGTGGACTAAATGTATGTTGTATGAGGGGGGAAAATGAAGCTTCAGTGTGTGAATGAACAAGTACTTTAATGCAACTGTAACTACAAATGAATTGAATCTCAGTTAATCTGGATTTGAAGTTGTGGTTTCAAACCCAAGGGAAAATCCCACTGAAAGCAGCGTGGCTGTGTCAGTTTGTCGTAGGAGCTGACGGCTGCTGTGGAGTCGTGTGCGAACACTCGCCCTTCGAAGGGATCGTCCTCGTGCAGTGCACAGAGTATCTGCTCAAATACATGTAAGAATAAAATGGAATTTGGTTTTGAAAATGCAAAATGTTTATGTAACATGGTTGATATATATATATATATATCTAAATGATATATCATCAGGATTGGCAGTCCATCAAAGCTGGTGAGGGCTGCAAGTGTGAGCGAGCTGCCTGCACCACGCAGACTCCGCTGGAAATGTACTCCAGAGATTCACAAACTCCTCGCTTCATCTGCTGACAAACTCCAGAGGTCTGTGTTTACTCTGGTTCTCTATTAAATCAAACAGATGACTAAATGCTTTCTGCTAATAGCAAAATGTATTCTTATGTGTCCAGGCTGGTGAGAAATCTTGACATGAACGTCCATAAATTCTACGATTATGGGAAAGAGTTCATCAAAAAGCAGAAAATGAGCCCAGATGCCTACATCCAGGTTGCTCTTCAGTTAGCCTACTACAGGTAAAACGCTGGATGTTACAGGGACTGATTTGATCACATGTAACATTAACCAGCTACGACTCAAAGCTACAAAGACTTTTTCCTCTTTGTTACCGAAGATGTCACGGCAGAGCTGTGTCGACCTATGAGAGTGCTTCCATACGACGTTTTCAGGAAGGCAGAGTTGACAACATCCGCTCAGCCACGCCAGAAGCCCTGGCCTTTCTCAAAGCAATGACTGATGGGAAACTGAGCACAAGTGTAAGATACTAAATGAAATACCTCAGGAGAGTAAAAACTCAGTTTGACGAAAGCGAGTGAGACTGTCAGTTGCCTTTGCTTTTAATAGTGTCATTCAATCTTAGGTTTGAGTCTGTCTTCGCCATGAAAAACTATGCTTATTGTAAAATAAAGGGGTTTTATAGCCTCATATTGATTCTCGGTTGTTTACTTCTCCAGGATGTGGAAAAGATGGAGATGTTACAAAGTGCCATAACTGCACAGACAAAGTATACTATTCTGGTAAATATTTTCTAACCTCGCCTAGATTTTACATTGCAATGTTGACTGCAGTAAAATACGAAACTTGTGCATTTTCTTTTTTTTTTCCTTTTCAGGCGATTACAGGGATGGGAATAGACAATCATTTACTAGGATTACGTGAAATGGCACACGAACTGAAGATGGAGAAGCCAGAGATATTCAAAGATGAAGCCTATCTCATCAGTAATCAATTCATTCTCTCTACAAGTCAGGTAAATGATTTTAATACATCAATTTGAAACTATACCTAATAAGCACTACAGGCATATATGTACCTAGACTGGAGAGATGTTTTTAACCAAATGCCCACAATGCAATTTAGGTTTGTTAATGTGAATGGCAGTTAATTCTCCGTTCTACCTACAACAGTATTTGAACACACTAGTAAAAACTGAAGTGATCCCTCTTCTCTCAGGTCCCCACTACTGTTGAAATGTTCTGCTGCTATGGACCCGTGGTTCCAAACGGATACGGAGCGTGCTACAACCCTCAGTCAGACCACATCATCTTCTGCGTGTCCAGCTTCCGCGAGAGCTCGCAGACATGTTCAGCAGAATTTGTCAAGTGTCTAGTGCAGGGACTCCTGGACATGAGGGATTTATGCAAGAAATGCAAGTCCAGCTCCAATCCAACCGAGCAAAGAAAGGGTCAGACTCTGGAGATGCACACACAAACGGAAACAAACTGGCAGAACAAAACGCAGCAGAGGCCAGCTGACCTGAGCAAGCATCAGCAAATCCTGCCGCAGGTTCTGATAAAGACACCAGACCAGACTAAAGCGGAGGCTCAAACCCAGACCTCAACATAGGGAGAGTTTTGAAGAAAATCGTAAGAAACTCCCGATGCTACTGAACACAGTAGTCATGTGATTTTAGATGTATTCTTCTTCACAAAATATACACAGTAGTGTTATGTAGAAGCTGTTTTGTATTGTAAAAGTGTTGTTGAGATTCTAATCTGCTCATTCTTGGAGAATATTAGAGTTGTTTGGCTATGATAGAGGACTTTTCTGTTGTCACACAAAAAACATCCAATATGCAGAGGTTATTAAACTATCTGTCAAAACGGTTTCCGTATGTGGGTTTAAAAAAAAAAAAAAAAAAAAAAAATCGAGACTAATTTGTGGTTTTGATTGTTGTTTTGCACTAAATTGAGATGAATCAGCCGAAGAAGTATATTGGGTAACAATCAGTGCAGTCGCAGCTTGGGGAAAGAGATACAGACACACATAGAAGTTCATTCTCTCTTTTACACATGTGCATCATTTCCTCTGTGACGCCTGTCAGTCAGTGTGACAGGGCAAACGTAGTTATGATAAATGGCTGAATGTCTCATTATATGTCAACTTGAAAATCGCATGTTGGTGTCTGATGATTTTCTGAAGATTATGGTATGCATTTCTATGCAAATATCATTTGTGTTGTCTTCATATATTGTCTGTGTCTATTGTACCAACAGTACATGTGGTATTACTAAAATGTTTATTATTTAAAAAAAAATATATATATTGTTTTATAAAATGTAACACTGTAAAAATAAGCAAAAAGCAACTGACCAGAATCTTTAAAGGATACTTTTTAGTTTATAAAAGAATGTTAAGTGTGATTAAAACTGTGCATTTGTAAATCTATGAGAAAAATTTATTAATTAAGTTATTTATTTTTGTATGATATATATATACACAAGTGTTGCAGAGTATAGATGTGAGTTTAAATAGGAAGTATGAATAATGAAAGCAGATGTGATCACCGTGTTATGACTCAGTCAAAGATAAATAAAAAGATAAATAAATAAAAAGACTTCTGTTAATATTGCTGTTTATAGATGGATATACCATGTTTTAGATGCTCGGCCACTGTGCTTTCTGAAAATCAGTAGATCATAACAGGTGTTTCTGCAATAGCACCTTACACACAAATCCAATTATACTATGGAATCAGGATATGTTTTTTTTTTTGTTTTTTTTAAATACATAAAATTAAGACTTATACTAAACCTATATGTAACACAATTATTCCTACTTTACACATACTAATTATAGGAAGTTTATTTTAGAAAGATGCTTAGTCATAATTATTAAAATCTTCTTCCAACTTCTTCCATGGAACTGAAATATCGATGATATATTGTCTATAATAAGACCCATGCGATATTGAGACAGTAATCTTATAATTATAATTATTAATAATTAGATTTATTAATTTGTCATATTATAATTAGATACTTGTATATGTGACTAATCTGTCCCGAATATTAAGCCTTATCTTTTTTGACAAGTAGCGCAATAAGGATCCCTGGACTCACGCACTTTCACAGGAAGCTGTTGTGTGACGGTTACCATGGAAACCACAACAAACAATGCCGGCAAATGCACAGGTGACACTTCGCTACGGACCTTATGAGTCCAATGGAGTAGTTCAACACAGGACTTTCCGCCTGCAGGGTCTCATGGGTAGGTTTTCTTTCCCCACCGGAGTCCAATTAAGATACGTGCAAGTCCTCGTGTCTTGTTCCTGGTGAGCTCAAACATGATCCGTCTGTCTGCAGCCGCTCTGCGAGCGCGCGGGCACCGGTGCGTCTTGGAAGAGACGCGCGAGTGGAGGATAGTGGAGCTCGTGGTCAACGGGGAGATCGTCTTCACCTGTAATATCAGGCAGCTGGAGTTTGGTGAGTCTGGTTCGCTTTGTCATCTCTACGAAGTAACACGTATTTGTGTATCAGAACATTAATCATCTTACGACCCCTCTGGTGACCTGAACCCTAGGTTGGGAACCACTGGACTAAACTTACTAACCTTATATTATATATTAAGCAGTTCAAACTATTTCCACTTGCAGCAGATGCAACAGTAACATGTTGTTTAAACACTGATGCTTCAGTATTAATAATCTAATGATGTCATATATATAATAATATATCAGTCAGAGGGACCAAACCACTTATTTTACTGCAATACTTTAACTGCACCAAGCTGATAATACTTAAGTTTACTTCAGTAGGATTTTTTACATTGTTGTATTGGTACTTTTACTCAAATAAAGGTTCTGAATACTTCTTCCACCACTGTTTTTTATCCCCTTACTGTCCACGTTGAGTCCAGCAATGTTTGTAGAGCAGTAATACTACATGAGTGGAGTACTCTTTTAAACAGAATCAGACTGGCAACCTGTTGTGCTTTTTCCCTTCAAGGTGGAGACGGTAAACTGGACCCTGTTTGCAAAGAAGCTGTTACTGCTGTGGAGAATGCCTACTGAAGATGACAGAAACCCACTCAGCATTTCAATAAAAAAATATTAGAGAGTGCCAGTCAAGAGTTTGGACACACGAAATGAGAAAATGTTTGTTTTTCTGGGCAAATAATGAATATGTTGCATGTAGTCCACTGCAGGATTAATTGCAATAACTTCCTTTTACAATTCAAATTGGTCCAATTTTCTGGTTTATGACCAAACACCCAGAAAACTAATAACATTTTTATCAGCCTTATCTGTACTTTGTTAATTAGCAAATGTTTACATACTGGCAAAAACAGTGTGAGCCACTAACTCTAGACTCTTAAACATCACAACCAAAGCAGGTTGTTAAACTTAAACATATTTTATTGCATATTTCATTAGTCCAAGTTTTGTGCATATTTCAGTATTTTATTCATTAATAAACTAACACACATGTAAAAACATTAAATATGTAAAATAATGTTTGTGCGTGTCTTATGGTTAAATCTCCCAGCTACAAGATAAGCTACAGTACAGCTGAACAAGAAGCATAATTTAACATAGCATTTAACAAGCACAGATGTAACCAATATCAATTGTTAAATACCTGGGGATTTAAATGTGACAACCAAGCGTCAGTATTGCTCTCAACGCATCCAAGGCGTTGTTGTGTTTGTGTGTGTGTGTGTGTATCCCTCAGCCTCCAAAGAGGAAGCTGAGCCTTATTTCCTAAGTAGAAAAACATGGATGCAAGTCTCTGTGCCAGCTGGCTCATGTCTCCTGATGAAACGAGGTGTGACAATAAATACGGACTCCTTGATGAACAGTTAAGGTAGCCAAAGCAAATACAGGCACTAACCTATTGATGTGTTAAATTTCAGGAACAGTCTTCAACTGTGAAATGTGATTCACATTCATCACAAGCACACCATTGTGGTGTTTAGTGTTTAGCGTATTGGAGCCGCAACTATTCATCTACAAAATGGAAATCAATACTACTAATACTATAGCAGCAATAGAGGTATCTACTGTAATGCATTTTAGTATGTTGTATTAGGGCTACAAAACAGTCTACAGTAAGTGGTAAAGAGACGGTTCTGTGGCTGTGAGTGATATTTTTAACAGAGCTATTGGAGGCTTTATAGACTTTGTGGTCTATAAACTGTGCTTATTCTGTAAAAGCCTTCATAAAAAAAACCCTGTGCTTAGTAGTGTTGATTGAATAAAGTGCAGAGTCTTCCTCTAAAACCTGGATCCAGCAACTCTAATCATTAATTTGTTGTAAAAGTTTTCCTTATCTGAATCCAGGGTTTAAGGATTGTAAAGCCATTTGAGGCAAACTTGTGATTTTGTGTTGTATAAATAAAAAGTGACTTGACTTCACTTGACACAGGGCATGGCCGGGAAATGAAAACCAGCGCTGGGCACAATTATTTGTCATTCTGTCCTGTGTGGTGTGTCACAGTGTTTTCTCTGTCCTCAATGGCATATCTGACACTACAGCTATTGCAGGTCATGAAAGACTACTACAAGATCCAGGCATAAGTTAGTCAGTGTAACAGTTATCTTTCACATAAGGTAAACAGGGATAATATAATGTTCACCAAAAACACTAGGATTGTCTTAATTTTTAAAAAAAGTTGTGCCTCTTTGCCACATTAATAAATAGCCCATAGTGGTTCTAGATGAAAGTGCACCTCTAGCCTGGCTCATGTACCAGATCTCCATTACATGTCCCTCCCCTGGAAGGCGCCCAGGTTGAAAGCTGTATCCATGAACCTCTTCAGCTCATTGAGGTGGGTGGACTTGTTCCCCGTTGCAGGAGCGGCTGCAGGGTCCCGTCCCACATACCTGAGAGACACATTAAAGGTTTGTTGTCATCGCCACCGACATTGTTCTAATGTACATGTGTCGTGAACAAATCAGATGACGAGTGAACAGAGAGGGCATACCAAATGGCTTTCTTGTTGGCCACCACTGTGAGGAAACGAGGCCTGACGTAATCATAATAACCCATGTTCTTGTGCTCCTCCTGACACCAGACCAGCTCAGCATTGGTATATTTTTCTACCTCTGCTCTGACCAGGTCAAACGGGAATGGAGAGATCTGAGGGGGGAAGTCGCAGATTAAGAGAAGAAAGAAAAAAATAAGTGGAAAAAGAAGCAAACTATGAAGAACAATGAGACACCTGTTCAAGTCTGACGATGGCAATGTCTCTCTCCAGGTTTTGCTGTTTCCGCTCTTTAGCCAGTTCATAGTAGACTTTACCAGTGCAGAAGATCACCCTTTTCACTTGTACTGGGCTTTGACTGGCAGCTCCCATGTCTGGAATTAACCTCTTGAATTTAGTGCCTGCAAACATGAGATACGATATGTTTCCCATAACTGTAGACCAACATTGTGACGCAGATTTCAACGAGAATCAGGTAAAACTCCACCTTTTGCGAGGTCATCAAAACTGGATCTTGCATCGGGGTGCCTCAGCAGAGATTTAGGGGTGAAAATGATCAACTGTGGAACAAAGGAAGAACATTTCTGTCAACTACAAACAACAGATTGATTCTGTCATCCGTATTGTCACATTGCGGCTTTGAAAAAAAACCCAAAAACAAACACCAGAGATAAGTTTTTAATCTCTTTTCATGCTAATTTGTTGCCACCATATAACACGCAACATCAGCATTGGGAAAACAAAACACTTCTTTTAACAATCAAATAAATAAAAGCCTTTGTGTTCAGCCAACCAAGTCCAGAAATTTCAGACTTCTTCATAGAAAACAAACTATATTATCCCCTGTTGGCTCCCTCGCTAATTTGCTCTGGAAGTCATTTTCTCATGCTCCACAAAGCATTGCATTTATATGCGACAGGGGATCAGTTAAGACATTCACTGTAGTTGAAAACTGTTAAGAGACTAAAAAAGAGCTCTTCTGGGCTTCAAAGTATTAAGTATATTCAGCACCACATTTGTATATATACTTTCTGAAAATCAAGATTCTTTTTGAAGCATGGGTATAATACTATTATTTTAACAGTATGAAATGAAGTAAATAAAAATATAACTCCGGTTTTGAGACTTTGACACATATCAGACACCTTTTTTCTTCAAAGATAAATACAAGACAAACTGAATATTTCTAATGTCAGGCAGAAATAAGAGGCTTATATGTGTAATGTGGATCCAATCAATGCGAAGCTTCACGAGAAGCACAAACTGAAGCTAAGCACGACACAGATACAGTGTAACGAAGACAGTGTTACGCTTTACCGGTTTTCTAAATGGCAGCAGAATCTGCCGTCTGAGCACATGACAGTAGTTAGCAGGCGTGGAGCAGTTGACCACGATCCAGTTACAGTCGTTCAGCTGCTGGACTTCAAAATCTCCACTGAATTCCTTCATAAAAAAAAAGGGAATTATAAACCAAATAAAAAATGGTTATTGATTCTGAAAACAGAAGTTTAAATGTATGTAGATGTAGATTATAGAATTAGAGTTGTAGCAATGTTTTATCTCATGATTGGGCGCACGCACACACACGCACACACACACACACACACATACGCACACACACACACACACACACAGTACAGTTATTCACTTAGTACGCTCTCACTAATAGTCTGATCAATATCCCATTTGGAGATGAATCTGGTAGGCTTCTGCTGATACAGCCTGCTGTGGCTCCCTCCCTGAACGTTCCCTCACAACCGCTCACCCTTGGGACCTGAGTAACTGCTGAATACCAACGCTTTAGAGGCCATAATGAAGAGCCTTTTCAGCTTTAGAGAAATTGGCAATCATCACTTAAGCCATCACTGAAGTGGTCATGACGTTAGCATAGCCAATAAAACTGCAGCAGCACACAGTGGAATAAAAGTGTTGATATGAGGTTAATTGTACATGTAAACATACAGGGAAGTGATCAGGGTCATCTTTGCTCATTTGCAGGAAGCGCTCAGGTCGGGCTGAAGAATGTTCTGGACCCTGACAACAGAAGAGAACCAGAGCAGAACACATAATGACAAAATGAAAGAGGAATCCCACCTCATATATTTCAACAAAATCCTAATTAATCTGCAAATACTACAGAATTACATTACTCATTTTCATTTCTCACCATTCCCTCCATCCCGTGTGGCAGCAAGAGGACAATGCCATTGTTGCGGACCCACTTGGCCTGACCCGAGCTGATGAACTGGTCAATGATACACTGGGCTGTGTTGTGAAAGTCTCCAAACTGGGCCTCCCAGAGGATCAGAGCGTTAGGGCTGGCCATGGCGAAGCCAAGCTCAAAACCTGAAGTCACAGTCATTATTACACAGAGCCACAAAATGACAGAGTAGAGTATAGCAAGCTGTGTAGCAGAGCGACTTCAGCTGTACCTAGAACTCCGTACTCTGATAAAGAGCTGTTGCAGACAGTGTAAGAAGCCTGGTTGGCCCACAGATGGTTCATGGGTACACAGGTACGTTTGTCCACCTCTTGGTCATGCAGAACATGATGACGGTGACTGCAAAGACAGAAACGTCTGAGACAGGCACATAACAAATAATAAAAAAAAACTGTTGTGCCAAGTCATCCATTTGTGTTAGTACCTAAAAAGACGTGGAGCATGAAAAAAAAAAAAATCAATGTAATGACATCATCTGTTACAAGGAGAGCATATTAATGTATCACATTCAGTTGACATTAACATTGAGATCTAGTAAAACTGAGAATAGAAGTACAGTTGAAAAGATGACACCAGTGCTTGCTTAAATAATTAATCAATTACACTGTAGATTATTAACTTATCTACTAATTACCACTAGCAGTTAGAGTGGTGTTATTGTTACAGAAGGATATTGACGCAAGAACTATATATATATATATATATATTCAGGACTGTAAGCTAATGGAAAACAACAGATTTTCTAATAACTTTTGTAAACAATTTTAACCCTACTGAAGATGCAGAGTAAACACACAGACACACACACACACACACACACACACGCTACAGCCTGTGGTCCAGCCCATACAGGCACTTCATGAAGAGTAACACACTCTCGCCCAACAAGAGTTGATGGGAGCGAAGAGCCAAGCGTTAACAAGCTCTGACCGTCCACGCGCTCCCAGTGTAGGAATCAGCCTTCAAAACCAGCACGATCTGACAATCACTTAAACCCCTTTAACATCACTCTAATGACGTCTACACACACGCAGCCCTGGAGGTTATGTAACGGTCAGGTGGGAAGAAATCTACTGTTTATTATCTTCAATGTGAAATATTACCACCTAGAATACTAGATAATCTTGAATTGAGTCATTTGAATAATATCATCCATAATTATAGACTAATGAGGGCACATTTTGCATAATTGTTTTGTTTGATCCCTGATCTACATTTGCAAGGATATACACTTTCTCCTCAAGAACTCCTTTGATAAAAGAACAAAATGGAGAGCATCAAGCATTAATTGAGGTAACACACATAATTCCTTGTTTCATTTACTCATTTCAAAGAGCTGAAGACCTCATGATAATGAGGTATTTCTCCGGGATTGCTTCATAAACTGTTCATAAACCCACCTCTCTCGTCTTTCTTTCAGGTGTACACACACACATACACACTTACACACAGACACACATCCTCTGCCTGGGGGCCCCATTATTCTGGGAAAGGGGTGCACGGTGCAGCGCATGCAACCCCCCACCCAAACACGACGACTGAATCCATAAGTCCGTACTGTTACATACATCACAGATACGCAAGCAGGCCCAGTCGACTGTAACATGCCAATATGCTCAGCTGCTAAGAACTATGAAGGGAAACAGAGTAGTGGGGTTTGAGACAAATGGAGGTGGGAGGAGGAGATAAGTGATAAAGTATGGTAGGGGGTAAAGCAGCTGAAATGGCATTAAGAGGGAAAGGGAACACAAAGGATAAAATGTGGATTCTCAGCTGAAATGGATGATTTAAATAAACAACAGGTGGTACAGAGATGAATTGCCAGGCAAATTACCCTGCTGAAGGGTACGGCGGACAGGGAGAAGTAGATGTCAGTGGCAAATGTGAGGCAAAAAGAAAAAGCCCCGTAGCCTCTGGTTAGTTAGCGTGATGTATGTCGCTGCGAGCTGAAGGGGGAAGAGGGAGGCTGTGTCAGTGAAGATGGGCTAGTGGAGAAATGATAGGGGACAGATAAGACAGGCGTAGTGAAAGGGGGAGCTGGTTTTTGTTCATGTGTCACTTGTTTCCTCCATACCATGACAACACCACGTGGGCTTCGCAAGTCCCAGGAGACTGTGCTGACGTCTTCTGCCTGTCAGACCCCCTTGTGCCACCCTCCCAACCCCACCAATTACTTAAGTCACCATCTTTAAGATGGTCTTTACCCTTTTACCACTGGCCGGGCATACTGACACTAAAATACTGAACAAATGCAAATTTAATTTCAAATTAGTAGTTTTGGGGCAAAAATCAATTTAAGAGTCTTTGTAGGGTTGGGTGGCATGGTGCAAATGCAAACAAAAACTCATTTTGTTTGCAGCTTACCCTAGAGGTTTTGGAAACTTGAACAACATAAATTTGTAGGATTACAAAATGATGTAATTTCTTCTTCAATAACTACACTTGATGATCATTTAGCACAGCAGCTCCTCCTAGTGCAGAAGAGAAAGATTCAAACAGATCCTTGTAGTTTTCAGTTGTGATGACACAGACTCACCTAAAGGTGCCCCGCTCTACATCTTGCCCACTGAGTCGCACATGGATCCCATCTTTGAGAAGGGAGCCGAAGGCCATGTACTCTCCCAGAGCCCAGTCCATCTGCCGATTCTTCACCAGGTCAGCCCGACCACGCAGGATACGAGACACACCTGAAGAACACACACACACACAAACAGAGAGACACACACAAAACTGCTGATATCTTAGGATAGCACTGGGGAAGAGGGCGTAAAACGCAATGGACTGACATACTGTATTGTAAATAACATTAAAAACCCTTGTGGCAGTCTGAATGGCAACAGCGTGAGCTCAATCAGCCGTAGAGGCAAAACACCTGCTGTTAGGAAATGATGTGTTTAATGGTGAACTGCTTTAAAACAAAAAAAAAACAAAAAAACGGTAGAAAAAAAACATCCAAAAATGAACTAATTGTACCACAGAGGTTTTTGTGATTTACAGGTTTTCAGCGTATTATTCAGGAGCATGTATCCCATACAGTTCCATAGAGATCTTTGCTGAATAATCTTTCTCACAGTGCAACTAAAGACTCACCAGGGTGGATCTTAAAATCTTCCAGAGGCACTGAGCTGGCTGTCTGGCCAATGTGCTGCAGGGCCTCCTCATCCAATCCTGTAGGGAGGCAGCTCATGCTCTTGGGCTCTCCTTCAGCTGTGAAGAAATCTACAGAGAGAGACACAGCGTCACTCAAGCAGAAACAGAAAGTATTTGCAGAGACAGCAGTCAATCAAAAGAGGAAAAACTCTTTCACAAAAGGCGAACATTGGAAGCCTCACAACTCTAGTATTTGTTATTGGATTGCATTACACTGTACATGTGTACACGTCATTGCGTCTACCCTCTGTGTAATTGGGAATCCTTTCTAAATGCAGGGATAGTAATTTTTTTTTTTTACCTGGCCAGGGAGAGTCTAGCCAGTGTCGGTTGTTTAAGATCTTTTCATCCTTGGAGCTGGTGTATGCCTCCTCACATATCTTGTCATATTTGGCAACTTCTTCCTGTAATCATTATTTGGTAACGTGTGTAGGGAACAAAGAGAAATACCGCATATGAACTGATATGCAGTTTGCTTACTTTAATTAAATAAGTACAGCTGACTAACCAAAACTGTATGTAGCTGAGGCAGAGAGGAGGAAACAGAAAATAAGAAAGAGAGAGCGAGATATATTACAGAAGGGAAAAGAGTCTCAGTAATGGCTCTGCCTTGCTATTTTACAAATGGGCTTTTTGCAAGGGTCCAAATAGCAGGCCACACAACAGAAAACAATGTCCATCAAATTCCAGGAAGTAGCGCACTGTCGAAGTGCTGAAGTATTTCTCCGGCATGAAAAAAAAAAATGCTCAGAATGGGTTTTACGATCAAAGTTTCTGTTTTGGATGAAGAACCTCAGCGATTCCACTGAATGGCACCAGAATCTGAGGTATACTTCAACTTCATTGAGCAATAAATATTCTATGTGAGGGATTGTGAGGCTGGATGATTGAACTAAGGGAGTAAATTGAAACTCAAATACAGCAATGCTGGCACAACATATTTACTTGAAGGCTATGGCAATATCTAAGTGTGATTTAATGCACCTAGTCCAGCAGATAGTGATAAAAAATAAAAATAAAACAGCATACAGTAGCGGCTACCCATATACAGTATATTTAACAAGAGTAAACAGCATTAGATCACAAACCTCAAATTCCTGCAGTGTCACCACTCCCTCAGCAATAAGCCTGTCGGAGTACTTTTTCAGCACATGCTCCTGTCGACGGATCTGTTTGTACATCAGCGGCTGGGTGAACATGGGCTCGTCCATTTCATTATGGCCAAAGCGTCTGTAACAAACCTGTAAAAATACACGCGCAGCTTTAAAAACAAACAAAAACAAAAGCTACGGGTAAGCGTGTGCTTGTAATTGTGTTTCCTGTTAATTCATTAAGGCTTGGCTGTGACTGACAAGGTCAATGACAACATCCTTGTTGAACGTGGTCTTCCACTCTGCGGCCACCCGACACACGTACATGACTGCCTCGGGGTCATCTGCGTTTACATGGAAGATGGGTGCATTCACAACCCGAGCCACATCAGTGGGGTAAGGAGAGGAGCGGGCCACACGAGGGTCGGTGGTGAAGCCAATCTGAGAGCAACAATCAAACATTTAGTGCCTAAAAACATAAACAAAATGATCAAAATGATATTCAGTACAACAATATGTGCTCTACTGTTGATAAATAAGATAAAAAAAATCTCTTTACATATGTAAAATTAAAAGATGAACAGCTCATTTTGGTTTTTTAGTTTTCTAGATATCATACATTTAAACTACAGAATTGTGTAAAGGAATAATAGGAATAAAAGGATGATAGTGAAATATTGATTAGTCCCAGTGATCCAATGCTATATTAACAGTAAACATTGTCATACCTGATTGTTGACCACCACGTGGATCGTACCATGTGTGGTGTAAGAGGGGAGCTCACTTAGGTGGAAGGTCTCATACACAACTCCTTGTCCAGCGAAAGCAGCATCACCATGAATCAAGATAGACATCACCTGGAATAAAAATCATAACAAGGTAACACAGTGTATCCACATTTACATCACCAGTGTATCTATGTACCTCTTAGAGTAACTGTTACCTTTTTCCCCTGAGTGTCTCCTCTGTAGAACTGCTCAGCTTTGGCCTTGCCCTGAACCACTGGATCCACTGCCTCCAGGTGGGAGGGGTTCGCCATGAGTGACAGCGTGATGTTCTTGTCTGTTTCACGGTTAATCCTCTCATGGTACATCCCAAGGTGATATTTGACATCCCCCGAACCCTACAGGAAACAGAGTCAATAGAAATGGCTATGAAATAAAACATCAGTTGAATACTTACTTACTCCAGGCTATCATGTATAGTTTCCTCACCTCATCAGCAGCTTCTAATTTGGGGTCGAACTGGCAGAAGATCTGATCCAGCTCCTTACGGATCACGTTAGCTAAGACATTCAGTCGACCCCTGGAAGCAAAGAGAAGTCTTTATTAAATGAAGGCAAAAGAATCACCTGTGTTCACGCAGAGGCTGTAATGCACATTACCGATGTGGCATTCCCATGATCACACTGTCAATGCCTGCAGCGCTGGACTTGTCAATGATGGTTTTAAGAGCAGGGATGAGCACTTCACAACCCTCCAGACCAAAACGCTTCTCTGATGACCACTTCCTGGCCAGGAAGTCCTCAAACCTAGAAATAAAAAAAAGTTCAGTTTTAGCAGTTAGCTTTACACAACTGTATGGTGGTTGGGATTATTTGTACTCAAGCATTTAGCAATTTATTTCAGTACCACTGTCCATGTGTGTGTGTGTGTAAGTAGGAACGAGAAAGACAAAGATAACACTGCAGCAATGTGGAACAAGCAAGAAAGCAGCAGCAAGAGTATGCACTCTAACAATAGATCACTTCCAGGAACATCCAGTGACTCCTGAGATTGTTTATCAAAGATGAAAATGAGCTCACATGAAGAATGGGGTGTTTATCTTTCCAAATATATGGGCAAACCAGAGTTTTGTTTATGTAATGCGAGTCTCTGATGTGAGCTATAACTAAAAGAGAGGTATCGTGCTGTTAACAAAATGTGAATCATCAGATCTTTATTCACTGCTGACCGTGTGGATCTGATCAGGCGGGCTAGCAGAGTTCTCTTCTCAGCGTTAGTGAACTGCATGATTCCCGGAGTCTCAAATTTCTGACGGATCCACTGACACTGGTCCACGTTGTTAATGAACATAAATTCGACTCCTATGTGACCACAGTAGGATACCTGGGGGGGGGGGAAAAGAAGAGATTAAAAAGTAAATATCATGGTACAGGCTTTCTCCCATCATTACACACATCTGTAAATACAAGCACACAAAGAAAGTACCTCTAGTCTGCGTATGATCTCTCTCAGAGGAAGAGTGGTCTCTCCTCCTCCAATGAAGGTGGTGGGGGGCAGCTGAAAGCTCCTGTCCAAGTCAGACTCATCAAGACCATAGAAACCTTAGAATGACATCATGTGAAACAAGTTTGATTAAGAGTTTTAAGGCTGGTCTATCAAACAAAAAGTAATGATTATTAAAGCTTTTTTTTCAAATCACAATAAAAAATGTACTTTACTGTAGTGGCAACAAGCTATTAACTCGCAGGGAGCGCACGTCTAATACACTCCAACAGGGCTACACAAAACCCGAACAGTCAAACTAAAGAACAACCAAAACAAATCCCTTTTCAACACAATAACATTCATAATGCCTTCATCAAAGTTGAATTAATATTGCTGAGATTTGAAGTTACTCCACTTCTTCTGGTAACGTGTGAACACAACAGAACATCAATAAATTTGTTGATAAATTGATTAACAGAAGATTAAGATTATTAGACATGTCATTTAAGTCATTAATCAAGCAAAAATGCCAAACATTTCCAGGTGCCAGCTTCTCTTCTTCTTCTTTATACAGTACAGAAGCAGAACCGGTGGAGACACAGCATCAGTGTCAGCGGCCCCACATAAGTTTCTGTGCTGACAAAGCCCACCTGAGAGAGCTGCTCAAGCTCAAGATTGCAGGCAACATAAGAGGAGACAGGTGCAAATCATATTAGGAACGCAGCAAAGACAAAGGGGGGCCAAGAATAGACTCATGAACTATCAGCTGACCAAATAAGAGGCCACGGAGCCTGTCATTAGCTCTCATTAGGGAGCCGTAGGCCTGGTGACAATATATAATGCAACGCTATGTCCTGACACACACTGATCACAGATAACAGTAGCCAACAGAAACAATCTCTCTCTCTCTCTCTCCCCCCTCTTTACTAGCCATTACTGCAGACTTCGATCGCTTTCTGTGGCCGTCCCACATCCTCCGACCCTCAGTCCACTAAATGAAATGGAGAATGACAAGAGCTATGCCTAAGATTAATGACAGCATTAGGCTGACCAACCCGGACTTGGCAGAGAACGTGATGGGGGCTTTTTATACCGAAAAACCCACTTACACTCTTGGATCTGATGAGTTACGCAACCCTGGATCAGATATATGTGTGTGTGTTTATAATGCGTGTGTATTAATGCACATGCATGTACTACGCAAACCCTCAGAGGGATACAGAAGTGTTATTGATATAAATGTGATATTTTCATTATGAGGCACATGAAGCTTTTGAAGTCATTAGAATAATATGCTTAAATCCTTAAGCAAGTATCCTGAGTTAATTAGAAGGACTTCTATAGTGGGAATCTCATTAGCATACAGTATGTACTTCCTGTGGGTTAACTCCATATGCCTTTAGGTGGTGGTGGTGGTGGTGGTGAGGGTAGAAAACAGAAACTCTTTACCTCCTTTATACAAAGTCTGAACCAGAAAATATATAATTAGACCTGCAGTTTCAACCTTGTACTTCTGTATCAGCAATTCAAGAATACACAAAACATTTGACTTTGACGTGTATTTTTTTTTTCATGGTTAAGACAATCAACTCGAGACAACAACAACTTGACAAACATCATCCTCTTGTCACCTTTTATACTTCTGGTTTGTGATGCCTAGGATAAGCACAGGGGTTGTGAGTCTCTAATTTACCCAATTTATCGATGGTGGTGATCAGGTCAGAGGGAACAAACGAGTCCAAGTCAGCATCCAGGATTCCCAGAGGGTCTAACTGGGCAACATGGTGACCACGAATCTACACAGGGAGACAGGCAGAGATGTGGAGATGGGGGAAGATAAAGAGGAGAAATGTGACAAACAGAAGTGAATAAGAAAATTCAGCAAGAGGCTGCCATCATGATGCTGAGTATAAACAGCTGGAGAAGCTAACACTCAGTTATAGGTCAACCTCTTTGAGAAAAGAGCCCCCATGGGAGTGCTTTTATGTCTATGTACATACTCATTCCCACCAGGATTGCAACAAGCTGGGAATAAAAGTGACGCCTTTGCCAAAAGACGGAATTTAATAAATCCCTCGGATAGTTCCTTCGAATTAATTTACGGGCGAGGGGAAGTGTTACCACCTGTTTTGTTTAAGTAGTCTCTTTGATATTTCTATTTTCAAAAAGCAGCCAGAGTAAGTAGGTTAGAGTTAATCTTGTCATTTGCATAACCTCGTGTAGTGACAAACAAATTGTTTATTCCTTTTAATACAAGGACATCCGGTATAAACATCTTACACTGCCAGTTGCATCTGTTTTGGCAAGTCAAGTGGATTTTATTTGATGCATTTTTCACACACACACACACACACACAGTCAGAGATACAAATAGTCGGTCCGCTGTGGCTCGTGGTAGATGACATCTTAATTCTGGACACAGACATTGCATTAAGATTTAAATAGAAGTGAGATGTGTGATCAATCTTTCAATTTGTAAATATCATAAATCCACATTAAGAACTGAAAAGCTAATGTGTGTGTGTGTGGGTGTGTTCCCCACAGCTGGGCAGGGTGAGTGTGAAGTACCTGGTAGGCTCTAATGAGAGTATGCACAGCCAGGTGGTCCTCCACCACTTTCTGTGCCATGTCTGGTGAGTGGGACAGCACTCGGCCCTGGAGCAGAGCGGAGGGGCGTCTCTCATCTGCCTCGCCAGACGGACTGGAGGCCTGGATGTTACGGAAGAAAGTGTCCCAAGACTGGAACACAGAGAGAGAGACAGATCCAGCAAAGGGTCCATCGAAAACATAGACTAATGACTAATAAAACAAATTAAAACACAGTGGACACTTTGTTAAAGATTTATTTTAATGTTTTATTTCCTTTTAGGCATAATGTAGAGAGGAAGGGGAGATGTTGGGGGATGGTGAAATCCTATAGCATGTCATACATGTCCAGACTTTATGTGTCATTCATTATAGTTCAGGATGGTTGCACACTTGTTACCTCATGGACGTTTTTATGATCCTCCAGCCAGGCAAAGTACATCTCCTCCACATAGCTGGAGCTACTGGTCACCGCAGAGAGAACGGGTGCAGCTGCCCCGGAAGAGCAGCCTCTCCTGGGATCAACCCAGCGCTTGGCCGGACACCCTTCGCACCCTCGCAGCCACCGACTCCCTCCAACACGCCCGGCCCTCAGCACACCCGTTACCGCCCGAAACTGACTCATGGCTGAGAAAGCAGGGAGACACATAGAGAGGAAGTGTGTGTGTGTGTGTGTGTGTGTGTTTGGGGTCTTAGCATCTCTTCAACACTGTACATGCCTGACTTTGACGTCACATTTCAACAGTACTCCAGCTACAGTGATTGACTGTAGGCTATATTAAGCGCGTCGTACTTAACGGGGGACTCAATTGCGCACAGGCTCGTTTATGGATAAATGACCTTTACAAACGTCTTGTTTTCGGTGGGTTTTGCACTGATCGAAGCAGCATAGATTTAACAAAACCTCGGCCACGTAACGGCCTGTGCCTTTCTGCGCAATGTCTTTTTACAGCTGCAAAAAGCGCGTAAACCGCAAACAACCCAAAGTATGATGACCTCCTCCTGTAGCATTTACCCCGTTACACCTTCCTCACCTTCTCCTGCAGGATGCGTTTACTGGCTCATTCAGGCTACAGCGCAGACATCAATGCCTGTTTCATCCTGGGTCTGTCCACTAATCCCTCAACGTCAACATAAATCCTCATAATCTCCCCTCGTCTCTGTCAGTGGAAACGCGCAGTGTCACGGAAAATAAAATAAGGACAGTGGGTTTAAATGTCACATATCACGTTTTATTCTAGAAACTGCATTTACCTTTAGACGGCACCGCTCTTTGGCCGATGAGTGCGGGTGGGACAGGTAACAGTGAAGGTGACACAGATCCGAGTGCAGTTTGACACGCCCCCCTCCCAGCGTGTCAGGTGGTGTTTGCCTGTGTGCACTGCGAGCTGCCTGCTGCACCCATAGGTGCCAATGGTGTCTAGATAACCACACACAGCAGCTCGAGTGACAGAGAAAGGAAAGCAATCAAGTACAGTTAAATTGTCAGATGTGTATTGGGTTTTTTTCTTTATTGATACAAATAAACTAATTAATAATTACTTGTTTATAACAGCAATCAGAACACTTACTTTAAATCTGAGGCTCTGCACGTTTCTCATCCAGACAGGTCATTTTTTTCCCTTCCCCTCATGTCTTCCCCCTCAATGTTAATTATATAAGCCAATTAAAGTTTTATAAAGGCTGAACATGAGTCATTTGAGCAAGTGGTTCCAGATTGATGGGCCTCCACCTTGAGTGGGTTAAACAATAAGATAATTGGCCCTCCCTCCATCTCCTTTACTTCTCCTCCCCTACTCTCCCCCACGCTCCTCCTCATCTAAAAGTTTCATCATTCATACTTGCTGGCACAGAAGCAACCCGTATTATCAATCATAACAAACACACACACACAAACACACAACAATGAAAAGGGATAAATAGAGCAGGCACATTTGCTAAAAAGGCTCTACCAGACAGACGTGTGTAGTGTGTAGTGGAAGTGTAGGTCTAAATATCATAACATCATATTAATCACAGCATCATTGTGTGTTTTTTTTAAACTGGTTATCTTTATACAGACTGGTATGGAGTGCAGCATTTCCTTTAAACCACACCCCAATGTCTTCTTTAACTATTAAGGTGCTCCACAGCGTACTGTAGATAACCTTTAGATACTAAAAGCAAATGTTTTTACCAACTCCAACATTAAATGTACTATTTTCTAACTCGACAACAGTACAATCAATTATAAATCAAAGCTCTGTGTTTCCTGAAGAGACATCTTTGCTTTTCCATCATTTGCATCTGCACAGCATTTGTGCTTGGTGCTGCTCTCCAGGTGACCTGGAGAACGTAGGGTCAGGCAATTATGAACTGAAATGCCATTTTGTTGTAGTGACTCTGCATCCTGACAAAGATGGAGTGAAGACCAGTCGCTTTCTGGCGTTTTATTAATAGTGTTCATTGATGAAAAGACCTGTGCCGGCGGGTGACATTACAGGCTCGGTGTTGAATTACATCCTGTTTAGAATAATTGAAGCAGCTGTTTAGTGTCACACATATTTCTTGTCTGTGTGTAAATTAAACAAGTGACTATTTCATAACCACTTCTATTTCTGGTGACACAAATTGTTGCTGAAAAGTGGAAAAACAGGTAAGTCATTGTTGTTAGTTAGTTATTAATTTCGAGGAGTTGCACATTCGGTCAACGTTCAGTGTCCAAATAAAGATTTATTTGGGAAACACCAATAACCTAAATAAAGTTCATGTTCAGGTGACCTGGGCTCACTGCAGCCATCAACAGTTACTGTAGGTCTGCCAAACCAAACTGACTCGGTACACCAGTCCACAGCTCATTTAGGAAATGCCGGGCGCAGTGCAAAGAGTGGGAGAAGCAGATCATGTGTAATCCACTTACCCTAACCAAGCCTACACACCATTTATGGAAGTCCACGTCATAAGGTTATTTAGGAACCCTAATTCATCTAATAAAGCATGTTTGGAGGCGGAATTAAATTTGTCTGAGAGCCCCAAGGTACACGTGCTATCATCAAAATCAATCACATTTCAAATTATTAAATAATGTATGATTTCGTGAAATTAGGTGACTAATTTGTGGTGCCGAGGCACGGTTAGAGGAGCCTGCAATAAAATCAGTTATTTCGAGATGATCTATGAATAATTCAATAACCCTGATATGAAGAAAATATATATTGAGGGTACTGCGTAATGGTCTCTTGACATTATTTTAGTCCTTTAGCAATCAATCAGTTTTAACAGGATATATTTTAATTAAGAAATTATATTAAAAAGAGCACAACCCAAAAAAAAAACCTAAAGTACATTACTATGCAATACATTTACAGACTTCAATCTATTTATGGAACCATCCTTAAATAGTACCCATACAATTAATCAAAAATACAGTAAAGGATAAAAAACAAAACTGCATCCCCAAAGCAAATGATTTAAAAACATTAACAAAAATAATATTTTAATGCGTGCAATTATTTCTATATCTGCTTCCCCTTTATTTATAACATACAGTTGGAATACTATGCTTAACACTGAATTTCTTTGAAGATGAATAAATTACTTGGAATTCAAAGATGAAAATGACTGTAAAATACTTGTATTTTTCATCTGTAATGATTCTGACCATTTTATTGTTTTTGACTTGTATGAAAATAAGCATTAGGGACAATATGTGTGTTGAACTTAGACATCCTAGAGGATATAAAAGAGCAGCATATATTTGTAGAATATATTTGATAAATAAATGTTACCCATGCATAGACTACAGTATCTCATCATCTCTTTGCATTCAGGAGCATCACCACTGCCTGGGTATATGGTAAATAGAGAAGACAACTCATCCAAAAAAAACAAAAAACGGAGCAAACACAATATAAAACAAGATAACTAGGGAGGATTATCAAGAGTGAAAAGTGTCCACAACCATGCATATGATGAATATTTGGCCATGTATGGGTTTTATCAAATGTAAGTATGTAAGAACAAAAAAAATCCACATCACATTTAGACTAAGGAAAGGCCTAACAGCAACCAGGATTTACTATTGCTATAAGTCTGAAACATTTCACCACATTTGGTGACATACTACAAGGCTCCTATAACACCACCAGCAAGAAAGGCAAAACTGTGTTTTGGTAGTTTGTGTGTTGGGATCACAAACTTAAAGGGAGTGTGTGTAAGAGAGTGTGTGTGTGTGTAAGAAAAAGTGATTGTAAGCACAAAACTGAGGTTTCTGAACCTGGAGTCTCTTTTACACAGAGAGACAGAGAAGGTTAGGGAACGTTGGGTTGCAGCACTCCCGTTGTTAATGACAGTCTGATGTTACAGGGGAAATCCCAGAATCCCTGGTGGAGTCCGAGGCAATGGCGGTTGCGGGGGATGACACGTTCTCATAAATGAAACTGTAGAGACTGACATCAGGTCGAGTTGTGCGGCAGTTCCTGCAAACCAAACTGGAGTACTGGTTCAAAAGGCTGTATAACCTCCCTGCGATAGAAAAGATAGTGGGTGGGGATGATGCCGGGGTCAAGACAGGGAAGAAATATGGAGGGAGATAAAACAGAATTTAAGAGAAATAGACAACAAACAGGTTTAGAGTCAAAGAACAAGCAAGAGAGCAAAAACTGCAATGGAAAAAAGAAAAATGAAAGCCATTTATAAATCAGGCGCACATACACGCGCACACAAGCCGTGAGCTTTTTACTCTGTAGCTCCACTTTAGGAAATGGATGGCTAGAGGGGAATTTCTCTGAAAGGCTTCAATAAATGTCAGCAGAAGAAAAATGAAAAGGGGGGAGGGGAGAAGCTGGGGTCAGTTCAGGCAGTAATCCACTCTGCAGCTGAGGCTGAATGGATGGGCTGAGGAACAGAGACGGTCCATAAGGTGGAATAACTTAACATACAGATGGACTGCGTTCTGTTATTTATGTGTACTGTCCCCCATAATGACGCCAACAAGGACAACCTCCACCTGCTGTACGAGCCTCAGGAGCCCAACAATCTCAATCCTGTTCATTATGTAATCTACTATAAGAACTCAACATAGGCAGGGCTGACTTGATAATAACTGCAGCTTGGAGTCGTGCAAAAAAAAGAAAAGAAAGAAAAACTAAAAATGTTTGCTTTTTGTGTGTGAGTCTTACCCACGGTCACTTGTCTCTCTGTGAGGAAAGTGTGCATTTCATGAACATCTCTCATAAGCTGAGCATCTCCAAATGTGAAATACGCCACATCTCTTCCAGCCTCTGCAGCGGCCATCAACTGAATCAGCGCTGCGAAAGGAAGAAGAAGAAAAAAAAAGCTAAAAAGAGAATTCAGGCAACAGTAATAATAATACGCTGTATAAGCATCGTTAGTATCATTCAATTTCAGAGCGAAATCACACATCAACATGTAATTGACCGTAAGAAAATGAGCAGAGTAAACTAAGTAATTGGTCAATAAGCCAGATAATGTACAGCCTCTGGCAGAAAAGAACACGAGTGACAGTGGCAATTTGTATCAGAACGGTAAATAATCCACCGCTGGTAGCATTGCCTCATCTACAGTGCTCAATTTTTTAGCCCTCACAAATTAGGTTTTAAGACTTTTAAATATTTAACAGGATGGATACCAATTCCAGATTAATGAACACACACAATAAAACATCTTTGGAAAAAGGTCTGTAACGGTCTTTACAACAGCAAAATAGCTCTAGTGTTATATAACTACCACGTCTCATGTCAGCTCCGGGGACTTTAATGTAAAATACAGTTATTGGCTTCTAAAAATACCCACTATGCTAATTCCAGGGCAAATGGGCGGGGGTCCCCGGAAGCTAATATCATCCTCAGCAAGCCGGAGAAGAAAATTAACACTTTCAATTCTAAATGAAACTGTACACAAACATACAAAATGTTACTCCGATCTCAAAATATTCATTAGCATTCATAACACACAACATATATGGGAGATTGTGTTTTTTTAGCATAGCCTTCATGAATTCTACATGTAACACAGCAGTAACTTGGTAGTATTAGCACAAAGTAAATTTAAGTTAATGAAAATGTGTACATGACTGGATCGAATTTGCGGTGTGAAGCACTTGAGGGGACAGTAAGGGGGCCCCTGATTATGAAGAGTGATGTTGTGTAAGCCCACAGAGACCTGCATCAGCCGGGATTTATGGTGTCCCTTCCTTGTAATCAATCGCCCTTTTAATGGGAAACATAAATGTGTGTCAGCTGATCAATAAAGGGAGGGAAGAAACGGGTGAGTGACACCCAGGGAGAGCTACTAATTGACCAGAAGGCGTTTGAGAGAGGCCGGCGACTGTGACTGTGCCGTACAGTAGATAAGCTGGAAAGCTGGATGTCCTTCAGCAGGGGCTTTGGTGAAGTCGGGGGTGGCATGAAGTACAGATGAATGGGTGAATCCTGTCTGAACTACTGCTTTTTATTTCCTGCTTGAGAATCCAGAGTTGAAATATTATCTCTGAAAACAGTTGATTTCTTCATATCTGTTACACACGGTTGTTTCCTTTTGGGAAGCATGCTTTGTAATTCAACCAGTGATACCTTTGAGTCGCGTGTCTCCACCGAAAGCTCCACAGCCCCAGTTTCCTGTGGCTACTGCAGAAAGGTGCTTTCTGTTGGCATTATTTCGGAAGAATCCACAGTATGCCTGGGATAAATTCAGAAAGCAGGAGGAAGTGAAGGCAGGGGAAAAAAAAGACACAGGAAAAGCATTATCAATCAATATTCTTTGACGATGGATTTGCATTTAAAACTGAATTAAGACAGCGGTGTACTAAAAACAATATAGTTGTAATGTTTTCTATTCAGTGGGTTTCATATGAGCTGGACATTAATGGTTGAAACTTTTAGCAATCAAAAAAAATACACAGGTGTATAATATACAGCATTAATGATAATAATATATATATAATGCTGTCGGTAGCCCTGAGCCAAATTCAATGGTATCACAGATCATTGAGCCTTTAATTAACATCTATGCATGTGGCATCTGACAATATGTCAAAGTTCACCACCATGAGCTTTTAGTCAAAAACAACATTATCAAATTGTCAATACGTCATGTCCAGCATTATCTATCTATCATATACTGACAATAACATCTTTAGGAAGGTACCAAGATCTGTGTGGAGAATATGTAATGTTGTATGTGAGCATAAGTTACTAATTTAGCTAATAATTTACTGTATTCTCTCCATCACTGCCCTCACCTTTTTGAGTTCTCTGCTCATCTTCTCAGGGAGAAACTGTTCTAAGAAGTGCCTGTATTTAAGAGCATCGATAGCCACAATCTCTACACATCGTCTCTGCCAGTCGTCCCTGGAAATAGAAGAAATGATACGGAAGGGATTGACAATGACTTAAAGCCCATCTCTCCTCCAACTTTTTCTCAGAGGAAAGGTTTTAGCTTTAAATTATCAGAGCAAGAATTAAAAAGAATATATGGCATAGTACTATGTGAGAACAATACCTGGGAGTCTCATCTTTGTGACTGTCCTTCCATTTGTAACTCTCAGCATAGCCAGAATACTTACTGTACTGTTCAGCACCTGCAGAACAATACAGACAAAAGCAAAGGACAAAAAAAAGTAAGTCATTATTTAGGAGTCAGAGCACACAGTGGGCCTAAATCTGTTTCAGCGTCTTATTTCTTAAATCAAATTTAGTGCTTACAATGCTCCCCATGTGAGTACACAGTATCAGCTTGTATTGGATTGTCATAAGTAAAGGCCACCGATTTAATAAGTAATCTGCTTTGGGGTTTGAAATGAAAAGCTTTCAGCCATAACAGGAAGAAATGCTGAGAATAGAAGAAGCAAACATTACACCGAACACACATCTCTTATGAAAATTATATATTTTAAATGTTCCATACATTATGTATTAGGTATGAGGTAGTTAGACTAGACCAGTTAAATGTGCTACCAGAAGAGTGAGAGAGTTTTGATGTCCATAGTCCACAATAACAGGAAAAGCTTAAAAAAATAAAATAAAAAATTCAAGAGCAATGTTGAATTTCATTCTTTGCAAGTAACCCTTGTTTTTAACTTTTCTTTTCATTTACTTGATTCAATTTCAAGTATTTATCGTCAACCTGCATTTCAGCTGTAAAAACAAACTTGAAGTCCAAGTGTGGACGATGATTTCTTTGAGTCAAAGTAGGACTCAAGTAAATGCCCTGTACTGGAAAACAAAAACAACAGCATTGACAGTACAATGGGATTAATGACAATTACGTGTCTATGTGAAGCAAAGCCTTAGACGAGTTTTATTTTTAAATCATAATGATGACATCACAAGTCCTGGCAGTTAAATGAATTAATGACATTAGCGACTCCTGACATCAAAGAACAGATGGCTCATATCACTTTCTCTATCAGCAGAGCCGTCCTCTTCTTCCTTCCTCCTTCACCTTGATCCTATTCATCCCAGCAACCGCCCGTGACAGCATCCTGCCATACAGGCCTCCATCACTAAATTACATTGTGGCTTTTTACCTTCCTATCCGAGAACGCTTATGGACAAAAAAACTGATGTGACGTTTAAGTTCCAAACATCTTGGAAGACGCATGTCAGGACACCTCTCAAGACAAAGAAATATGATTAACTAAACAGAAATTAAAAAAAGATAAAGATAAAGAGAGTCTAGAAACAGGCGTACAAAGAAATCACTGCATTCGTGCAAAGAATATTGTGCAATGTTTTAATGAATCTATGCCATAACTGGCCCATTCCATTAGTGGAGCAATGACCTTAGTTGGGTTATAAATTCCTTTCTGTCCAAATGTAATAAAGTTAAGTGGAGAGGAGGAGGAGGGAAAGAGGGAGGGAGGCAGATTCATTGGAGGCAGAGAGGGGACGCTGAAGGTGACTTGGAAGAGAGGATTGTTAGACATCAAGACAGCACGGCGCCACTGCATGGCTTGCTGAGAGGAAGTCGATTTTTATAGTTACTGAACAGAACTGGTTGTGTGTGTTTGTTTGGTGACATTACCGGAGAGTCGGGGGCTCTACAACGACACAGTGACTCTTCCTTTACTGCTCACCACAAGCCTATAAGAACCGAGAAATGTGCAGTAGCAGACAGACAGGGCTGGGAGCGCCCATCAGACCACACAAACTTATATTTTGTTTGGCTATGTCCATTTTCTCTCTCTCTTCAGCAAAAGTATCAATCAAGTGCAGACATTTGGGAACGTCGACGTCTCGCGTACACACAGCCAAGTTATAATTACATGACATCATGTGAAGAGGATGGGTTTATCAAACAGGATAATGATGCCTCTTGTGTCATCAAAGGCAAAACAGATTTTATATCCCAGGGAAATACAACACGTGGATATTAAATGTTAGTTTTGCTATGCTAACTAGATAATGTGGTAATAAAGTAAATATGATGCGGTTATAAATCAAATCATCATTGAATTCAATTATTTAGGTATTTATATTATATCCAGCCCTATGTATGTTCTCATCTCTTGGCTGTAAAAGTGCATAATGGCTACCAGTATTTAATATGTGCCTCTATGAGCTTAATCTATGTTTGTCCCTCACTGTGACCAGTAGTGGGCAAGGTACGGAAAAAAAGTAAGCTGGTCGTAGGAGGAGGAGGAGGAGGAGGAGGAGGAGAGGGGAGGGAGGTGAGTGAGGGGAACATTTAGACGGGTTGACCGAAGCAGAGTGAGTTGGAGGTTGAAAAATAGAGCAATTCTGCTGCAGAGAAATGAAGGATAACTGGGAAGTTCCAAGTGAATCAATGTGATGGAGGGATGGGTGGGGAGGGCGAAGGTGAATGGAGACCAATAAACACACGGTGCTCAATGAATGTTAGAAAATAACTCAAGACAACACTAGTACAGTTGGCTGTGGAGACATGTGTGATACACGAATGTAAAGCAGGAAGGTGCGTTAGATTTAAAGTGTGAGAGCACTATATATGCAGGACTATTGACTCCATTTCGATTGTACAAGTATTTTCTTCCTGCTTGTAATTATGTATAGTAGTACCATGGCAGCAATATCACACGATTTGTCTGCTTCACAATGACTCCAATCCCTGCACCCTGTGGGCAAATAAGCCAAGTTTCACAGTAAGTCTTAACTGGGTGAAAACCTATAAATAACCTGTCCTAATATCTAGTTTTTCTCTATGAGTATGTGTAAGTGTGTAGGAGAGACCACAAAGATGTCTTTGAGAGTGCCATTCTTTCTGTAAGTGTGTTATAAGAACTGAATAGGAACAGAAACAGAACGAATCGTACATAATCGTCCATCAATCCATTTTTTGATGCTGATCTAAGTCCTAGATGCAGCAGACCATGGACTAACTGCCACTGACAAAATGCCAAAAAACTATCAGAGATGATACGAAGCTCAAAAAGACAAACTGGCAGTCTCATGAACGCGAACCGTTGGAGAAAATAATTTCGACTGCTTCCAAGAGCCTGGTAGGAGAGTGTGTGAGTATTACTTACTTGTTTGTGCGACGCAATGACGTCACTCAAACTATATTACTATTGCTCCCAAATTCCATATACAATTTCAATAGACCTCTCTAGTGAACATGCTTATTTCTTCTCCCTTATTTTCAAAGTGATTTAGATTATTTGATCAAAAACGGAAAGCGATCCGGTCGTTGTTGCAACAGGGGCTCAAACAATGATACCACTTGGAAACTCCGGGAGGGAGGGGTGTGTTGAACGGTTGTCTGTTTCTACTTCATCCTTAAAACTAAATAAAAGTCTCTTCATAAGGCACAGCAATATAAAGCTAAAAGTCCAGCACATGTGCGTGTTGACCTACCTGTGATGATGAGGCATTCGTTATATTCCAACGCTTCAGTGAAGAGGCGAGAGACGATGAGTTCAGGGTTGATGATGAACCTGATCTCTTCCTGGACGAGTCCATGTCCCGTGACTCCGCCGCCTACGAACCTGTTTGCAAAGTCCACCTATAAAAAGTAAATACATATAAATAAAGGTTCTCTAGAGTTATGTATTCTATTTTACATTGTCGTCTTTAATGGAAAACTCAATTTAAGAAATTGATTTACGCACGGTGTGCAAGTTACAATGTGACAGACAATATATATTCACAACATAACAAATTCTATTTCAACGACGTCAATATATCGCCCTTTAGCCCGCTCATTCAATGCAGTTGAGGTGAACTGTGAGGTTTGACTACTGTCACTTCCATTATTTGAACAAATGACACTATTAGTGTCTCCTTATTAACTGTCATCCACTGTGGTCATTTAATACAGATAAATGTCTAAAGATCATAACACTGCTTCCTGCTTGGAAATAATCAAATCAGGAAATTGTACCAACGCACATGAAATCTACAAACACAGAAGGGATAGTTCAAATACCAATAAAAATATACAACTAATTGTGAAGAGAGCAGTGATGCTAAATCTGCTCTGGTAGGTGCAGACTTCCAGACTTCAATATTAGATGTCAATGAGTTGGCATTCGTTATGAGGGGTTACTCCTAAATTTCTATTCAGTGTATTTAACATTAATGAACTAACAACAAAGCCAAAATTACAGATGAGATCACTGGTACAACTGTTTGTGGTTATTTTTGGGACTCCTGTTTAAATGTAGGGGATATTTTGATGTAATACTGGAGCTTTACTCCTTGTTTTTGTGGCATGGATAAGAGGACAGCCCATTCAATCACAACAGTCTGTCATGGGTGAGGGTTCTGCTCACTGGCCCACAGCCACATCAATCTATGTGACAGTGAGTATGTTTGTGTATGTATCTGTGTATGTTTTCCGCTCCTCCTTCACTCATTCACCCCTAACCTCACCCCTTCACCCTTCAATCTCACCTCCTGACAGGATGACAGCCCACTCTGCCCTATCGAAACTCAACACACAGTCAGTGCCCGGCCTGCTGAGGTAGCCATCAATCCGCCTGCAGGACTCCTGGCACGCTGGGACACCCCAGTGAGTTGGCTCACCCTCGTCCTCTTTCTCTCCATGCGTCTCCTTCTCCCTCATCTCCCACCCCAGGGTCGTCTCCTCCCACCCTCGCCTCTCTGAGCTACTCATGTGTATACATCAGCTGTCAGCCAGAGTTAATAAATAAATAAATAAATAAATCACCCGCCACCCTGGAACAGTGAGGCACGTGAGGAGAGGGTTGAATCAATGTAGACAGATAGAGAGCCAATAACCTATACCGATATGCACAAAAGTCATAGACCTGATTTGGGGCTGAAAGTGTTGGACTCAAACAAGCAGCAGAGTCTTTTTGACTTTTAAAAGCTAGATGGAAACCATGTTAGTTTTGACTATATGCTACATCAAATCTGACACTCAGAACCAGCGCCACTTGATACTGAGCTTGTTGCGCCACTTTTACAAAAAGGCAGAAGGTTTTTATTATGATTGAGAGACACTGACAGGGGTTCTGACCTACCTGCAGCATCCCGTATCCGTCATCCTCAATCGTCCCCTCACAAGTGATATGTAGACGTGTCAGCTGAGTCTGGGAGCTTTACAAAAAAAAAAAAAAGCAAAATGTCCAGTTAAGCCCCTTCACCAAAGTGTAATTACCACTATATACATATAATATATATAATTGTTAAAGGGTTAAAGCCACAAACATCAACAAAATGTGCCTGTGCTTAAAAAACAGGTTTTAATAGAAATAGCTTTTTCTTAGACATGAGGTTAATTAGTATTTGTTGGGGTGGTAAACATGAAGGAACTGAAATGTCAGGAAAGTAGTCTGATGCTTCCAGAGTTATTTGAATAAAATAATATTACACATATCTTCTGATACTTTTCTAGTCCTAGGTATAAACATTTTTGGAGAAACAGCTTCAACCTCCTTAGAAATGTTCCACACATTCTGTCAGGCAGGTTTATTGAGATTTTGTGAAGTTGGATAAATACTCCCCGTATTTATGAAGCATCTGTGAAGCATTGGTCATTCCAAAGAGTTTCACTGTGATTCAAGTCTGAGCTTTATCTGGGCCACTGAATGACTTCTAATTCCTACTTTGAAGATATTCCCATGTTGATTTGGTTGTAAGCTTTTGGTCACTGTGTTGATGGAATATAAATGCTGTCTCGACCTCACGTCTTTCCACAAGAATGTAACTGTATATTAACACCATTTAGTTTCACAATCCCGTCCTAATCTTCTAGCAAGACCTCTCAAGGCAGAAAAAGAGCTCTGATGTTATGTTGATGTTAATTCGGAGTTGTTGAATCAAGTTGTAGGGACATTTAAATGACTTTTTTGAGGGTTATATAAAAAGAATATTTACAGAACCAAAACATAGTATACATGTAATAAACATATCTCCTTTAATATGGATTTTAAATTTAGGTTACCAAATGTAAATCAGTTCATTATTAAATTGAGACAGAGAGTAATACCTTTCCCAGTTTGGAGGATCGTTCAGTACTTGTCTTGTGAATGTCACAAGACCCTTTGGCCCTGAAAAAGAAAAAGAAAAAAAAACATATTCAAAGTGTTCATATCCTGAAAAACACAGAGATAAGCAATAAGTGCAACACTTTATTTAATGCTTACTCGTCTGTGTAACTCTCCTGAAGTAACATAACAGAGTTTTCAGTTTCTCAATTTTTCTTGGTGAAGAGCCTTCGAACAACCTGAAAAAAAGAACACAAAAAGAGTTTTTCTTTAGAGTACTGACTTTGTAAAATGGTACATCTGAAAGACTAAGCCAAGAAAATGCCAACATTTTATATTGAATAAAAAAATGTGTTACATTTTAGCAGATTAGACACTCAGGGTCATTATCTGTATGTATTATATGTATGTCATGAGTGAAATCAAGCTTTCAAACTGGCATGATGTCTCTTCCATCTACCTCCATCCTTCACACAACGGCGCTGCCTGAGGCCCTGTTTCAGTTCTTCAGTTACCATAAAAACTAGGATGGAGGGAGGAGGGAGAGAGAGCATTGGATGGACAGCTTAAATCACCCCATACTGGTGCCTTAAAAGCAACCTAAGCTGATGACTAATCACAGCTCTGCATTCATCTTTCCCTCCTCTACTTTGCTACCGAGAGCACTGAGGAAAAAAAAAAAACATAGGGGACAAATTAAATTAACAACATAATGCACTAAAAAAACTTAAGACCATTCCTGCATTCCTGTCAGTTTGATATAATGTAACCTGGAGGACAACCCGCCTATGAGAGAGTGTAAGTGAAACACTGCTGGATCTGGATTTGGATCTGGCTGAGATTTCCAGTATAGCCACAAGTCATATCTTGTTGAGAGAAAAGCAATTTATTATATAAAGATATAGTTAAATATAATGCAGCAATACTTATTTCCAGTGTAAACTCATCTACTATATAACATGGACCAGGAAACAAGGTGTTTGACAGTTTTATCATCACCAGTTGTTTTCCATTTTCTATCCAAGCAAACAAAAAAAGAGGATTTATTTCTTAATAATACGTTTTAATTGTTGACCAAATTGTTAAAGTGGGTTTTCCTACGTCATTTTCTTCTCAAGGAGGGAAAAACACAAGCTAAAGAGATAAGTGTTGGCCTTCTTTCTTCCCCCTCAAACCTATCTATCACTTAACAGAGGACAAACCTTGACAGTTCTGCCAAAACAGCAATCAGCAGATTGCTTGCTGCTCCGCTTGTCCAAGACAGAGCGCTACTGTAGCCGATAAGCAAAGTGACAGACACTTTCTCAATTACAGGGGGAAAGGGAGGGCCAGTAACGATCCACGGCCCATTTTAGACTGCACTGGTTGTCTTGTCTCATCTTCTCAGAAACACCAAGACCTTTTTTTCCTCCTCTTGCTCTTTCCTGTATTTCACTTCAGGCAGAAATGCTCATAGTGAAGGCCGACCCGAGTGCCTGCGACAACGTGCTGGCATGGGTCTGAAACAGCCAGCCCTGCAACTGGAATCGATGCTTACATTATTACAGAGGCCTCTTCACTTAGCCCGCTACTAATGTTTGATGTGGAGGCAGATATCATGCACAGATGACTGATTGTGAGAATACAATTAAGGTTCAGATAACTATAAGGGGGAATGTGAACCAAATCAGAGATAATCAATATGACCATGAATGGGATTCATAAAATAATACTGCTCAACCCCCAAGGGAGAGCAGATGGCTAATTAGACTCAGAAGATAGTAGTTAGGACCCATGCAGATTGCAGGGAATATCAAAATTATACCCCTTATGTTCTGCAAAGAGCATAAGCACCAACATAATAAGGTAAAACTAAACTGACATGTCTGAGTATGTCAGGCAACAAGATCGGAAGTTATTACACATGATATCACTAATGAGGAGACAGTGCCTCAAAGAAATACAGGAAAATTGATGAAATGAGATGAGATGAAATCTGGACTATGTCCAGTGTGAGGTGACTACTATCTGTAAATACAGTAATAGAGCTGGTAACAAAATCTCATTTTAACTGTATTACCAACCTCCACCTCACCAGCATGTCTGCACTTTCTAACCATTATTATCTGTGAGATGACAAAAACATCCCACCACAAAACGGCAGAGACTGTGTACAACAGTGTCAAAACCTTCAAAAACTCAAAGAAAAACTAACATTTATGAGAAGCCAGGGATACAGCAGGTAGACGGGTATATACCTTAACACAGTCTGTCAAAATAATTTGTTTAAATTAGCCATGCCAGGCTCTCTCAACAGACCAGTGGATCTGAGTAGGAAGAAACAGACAACACCAATGTAACACTCCTACACTCTAAAACTCACTCCCACACAAAGAAAGACAAAAAAAAAAATGGTGTTCACAGAGATCTGCCCACAGTCCCATCACAAAGTCTAGAAAGCGACACAGGCAATTGAGTTGATTTTTTGCTCCTGAGTGAAAGCTGGGGAAACCAGGCGGTTAATTGTGGTTTTAAACTATTCTTGTCACAAATCTGAGGAAGAAGATACAAAACGATTATAATGATAAAAAAATGTCTTTCAAAATCAAAATAGGCATGAGTAAAATTAAATAAAATTATTTTTCCTTAACAAAACAGAAAAAAAATAAGTGCCATAGTGTGATACAGCACACATGTAAGTGCAAAGTGTTTTAAATAAGAGCAGAAGAGCATTCGGTCTTTATTAGCAGTTTATACAGTATGAAGTTGAGTTACACCTCAGATACTGAGGAAAGTAAACAAGGTGTTACACAAGTCCAGGCACAAGGAAATAAAAGCACATCTGTATTCCCAAAAAACAACACTTAAACATTCCTAGAGGTAAGCTGGTGGTTGTGTGTGTTGTCCAAAGCTTAGCTCACTGTTAGAGATATCATCCAGTGTTCAGGGCTGATGATGAGCACCTCTGGGGCCGTTCTAGAAATGCCCATCTAATCCTTAAGTCTGTTAATTAGCGTAGCGTGATTAGTGGTGTTGGATGCTGCGCTAAGGTCAAGCAGCACCAATGTTCAGCAACGGCCAGAGTCTGTAGCCATTAATAGGTCATTCTTAACCCTTTATTATGTCTGCCTGTTATTGCTGTTATTCAGCACTTCCAGGTGGTGTTCTGAAACCAGTTTAATGTAAACAGACTACTGTCTGTTAGTCCTGCACTTATTAATAAAGAAATGAATATCAATAATGCTGTGACTTTGGTGAACAGCCAGAGAAAATCAGTTCAGCTTCTTATGCATGCAACAAAAGACATTTTAAACTCCAGCACTGCACTGGACTTCCTGGATACAGCACTTATTAAATGAGGAGAAGATGAGTAAAAACATCAGATTCTTCTATTATAGGTTTTCAAGGCAGTAGTGCCCCCTTATGGAAATCAGTTTAGTTTCTTATGAACGGTAAAAACAGAGACACTCTGTCTCTACACATTCTTCCAACGTGTAATAGTTTCAATTCATCGTAATAATAATAATATATATTGTTAACTATTGTTAACTTCAGTGCCCAATTACACAGAAGAAAAACACTGAAAACTAGCCCTGGCAATAATCATGCCAATAATGACAACATATTGTTCCGCAGTCACTGAGGACAAAAAAAAGTATAATGAGTCCAATCTGGCTCCTGTCAGCATTGTAAACGTCTCTTCTTCTTCTTGAAGCACAGAGATCTGGGCAACACCAATGAGGCTACACAGGATCAATATCCGAGTCTGCAAAGGTCTACTCAGTCTCCTGTTTAATGTAATGGCTTACAAGGGGACTCAGCAAAGGACTCGAGGGGCAAATCCCACTTTATGTATAAAATACCAATGACTGCAGCTCACTCAATTACTTTAGTGAGCTTACTGGTGATTGTTTTGCGTCTTTCTGCAAGGGATAGTGTGTCTTTACCTGTAGAAGTTGATCTCTGGATAATTGCAGTACTCTGACTTGCGGGAGTTGCGTCGGGGGAATGTGCAGAAGAAGGCGTTGGCCAGAAGACAAGCTATTTGCTCCTGAGACAGAGTCAGGGAATGGTTCACCCGCGACTTAAGTAGAGGGATTGGCTAGAGAGAAAATCACAATAAAAACATATCAAAGAGAAAAGATGTGGTGTTAAAGCAAAGAGACAAACACTGAGTGACTGGAGATCAGAATAGAAAATGAGGAGAAACATATAAGATAACTTAGGTACAATACTGTAGGTCTGAGGACTAATGGGCGTAGATAATTAGTTTAGCAATCTAGCAAGCAGAAGAGACAACGAGAGTTCCATTAAGTAAATGGGTGGTAGTAATTAAGGTCCTGGTTTTCTTGCTCTCCCCCAGGTTCGCTTAGTCAGACACACAGGTCTCATCTATCTTCACTGATTAGAGCTAAAGAGCTTCCCAAGGCTGCCCAGTTAGCATATCAATACCAGCTCTAATAACACACACTTAAACATTAGCCTCGACACTTAATACTGCAAAAACAAAGCGGAGAGAGTCCGAAAGCTTATCCAACCTCTACAAATAATGTTTTTTTTGAAGTGAAAAGCATCCATTCTGGCTGTGCTTTCCTGCCCAAAGAGGGAACTGAATTGACTTTATTTAATTAAACTGAGGACTTTTGAAATAGATAACAGAATCAGAAAAATAAATAAAATTTTGGAATTTGTGCATCGCTACAATAGATGACAGAGAAAGAAAATGAAGACAAATGGAGATGACATTTAAAGGATCTGTAACATGGATGGCCTTTGAGGTTTGATGGGGGGTGTTATCAAACCCTATATCCCCCTAAATACATTGCTCACTTTATTTTAATCACACTAGAGGAGACAGGATTTTAAATTTCATAACCAGCTCCAGTTTAGTGGAGCACTGAACGCAAAAAGTAAGTGGAATTTCTTCAAGTGCACAAGCATAACACATCAGATGGATGACAGGAGATGAGACAGGCTTCTCCTCTCTCAGGCCTCTTTTCTAATGAAGCAGTTCTTGAGATGGATCCAAAAAGGGATATTTATTATCTACCAGTTGTAACTCATGAGGTGCTCCACCATCTAAACCTTTTTCTCTCCTCCCTGCTAACTGAACACACCTACATCCACAAATCCCCTAAACACAATGTGCATATAAAAAAATGTTTTAAAAACTGCACTTACCATCGTGCAGAGGCTCGGAGCACTGAGTGCCAGGTTGACCATGGTTGGTAAAACGGTCTCAAAAAGATGTTGAACCTCAGAGTGCTCGAGATACTGAAAAGAAAAAAAAAACGGAGACAGAAGTATTGTTAAATGGGATTTCTCTGCGGAGCTGACTGCCTGGTTAGGCACGCAGTTACTCAGACGACAGCCACTGAGTGACTGATTAGATCTGTAGTGACATATTGGTTTGTAATACTGCAGTTTTTTCCAACCCAAATGTTAAATAAAAGATCAATTTAAGTCATAATCCAATAAAACATTTATTCATTTTTTACATTGTTAATAGTTTATATCACAACAAACATTCAATAAACACAAAATGTTTGTTGTTCGTAAGCCTACATTCATAGTGAATTATTCCCTAAACCCCCTTATTAAGAAAGGGGGTTTCAATGATACCTTATTTTACAGTATATATAGGCAGATTATTACTTTTTTTTTTTTTTAACAATCCTACCAATCCCTCTATTAACTGTGCATTCATTCCTTTTGAGGTTTAGTAAGGTTCAGAAAAAGAGATAAAACACGAGCGGCAGCCAACGACTTGATGAAAAGTTGAAATGTTCTAATAATTGTTTGACAGTGTGTCTGAGATTGTAATCCTATAACAGTAACCAATATCTAAGGAAAAAAACTCTAAGCTGTCTCATAACCAACAAGAGGAATCGGTGTCTTTAAAGATAACAGAGGTTTATTGTTGTTGTGGACTTATCTCCAACTCCTCAGATATCAATAATACCAACTTGTTCTTTATTTCATCTGTGAAAGAATAAGAAGAAATGCTGCAGAGCTACTCGCTACACAGAACGTGTTTCATAAGAAACTACCATCAATCTGGCACCGAGCCTGACGCGGGTAAAGCATCCATACTTCAGCCTATAGCTTACCTCAGCATCCATCTGCTGTTCCCTCTAAAATAAACACCCAGTTATTCCATCATAGACCCAGATTTACAGCGCAATCACTTATGAGTGTATTGGCTTCGAATGTCACTGTCATCAATCACTTGCCTTATTCTACCAAGGTAAGCGGGGAAGCTTGCCCTGATTAAATGGACCTTCTGGAACAAATGCAAATGACCAATTGTGGAAAGAGTGGCAGAGTGGGTTTGATTTCCAACAGGAAGTGTTTGGTGGGTGATTTGGCCAGGGGGCATTTATATGGCTGCAGAGCAGGTCTGACAGAAGTAATGAGCTGGCAGACATCATAAAGCGCTCCTGTGGGACTAATAGATGGTAGTTGGTGATGCGGCAGGATGAGGTTAGAAAGATTACCCCCCCCCCCCTCAGCCTTTCCACAGCTACAAGCGTAGCACACAGGTTAGGCTACACACACACATTTTACATTTCACATAGATATAAACGAGCTCCAGCAGGACAGTCCAGATTTACAACTGCATAAGCTACTGATCGATTATACTCTGATCTTCCATCTATTCTGCACTTAACAAGTTATTTTCATTTCCTGGCAGCTCCACCTACGCAACTCTTGATTTAACATTTTAATTTAGAGGATCAAAAAAATGTTGTGTTATAAGAGCGAGAATTTAAGATGACAAACTGGCACTTTTTTAAATAACTGTGAGAAAAATGACAAAGCACAGGAGTGAGTAGAAGAAGAGCGAAAGGTGTGTTGTTGTCTCGCTGCTGAATGTTCATGAACTCTATTGGAACATCAGCCGTACTTACTCCTGCACTGGTTTCCTGCTCAGCCCTCAGACATTCATCAGAAAGTGACACAGTGACAGTTTCATTTGGCAGGGAGAAACACTAAGACAATTTACAGACATGCCCTAATTTGGATAATTCTTTTTTTTTCACCCCCTATGGCTATTACACGGGAGTGTCAATCACTAGTCCAGGTGCAATGCAACCTCTTGACAATTACCCCAGTGCTGCACAAATGTTGCTCCAGGTTTAATTAGATGTTCTTGGCTCAAGAGTTCGGAGTCAAACTCACCACAAACGTAGACGAATGGGAATGTACTATTTTACTGTCATTTATTAATCAATTGGGTGGTAGCTACAGTTCACTACAGACTGTGCATCAAGATAATTCCCCTTGAATGGTGCATGTCTGCCGTTGAATGGCAGCTGTTAATCACGTGTTAGCACGACGCTCTGAATGCCCCTCATTCTGCACCAATCAACTGAAACCGACAGGAAATAGTCACAGCCGGCAGGTATTCTCCATCTGTATATATTATTCAATACATATATGTGTTGATAAAAAATGTAAATTCAGTGATAATATCACAAATAAAACACCCTGTTCATCTGGATGTTTCACTGTTGCTAATGACTGCACATCTGATAAATCTTTTGGGCTGCGTCTAATGATTATTTTCATTGTCGATTAATCTTAAAAAGTGAAAAATGTTGATCATTGTTTCCCCAAAGCCCAAGGTGACGTCATCTAATGTCTAAAGAAATATAGTTTACAGTCATAGAAGACTACAGAAACCAGAAAAATATTTCATAATTTGGATATTTTTTACTAATCCATCAAAATAGTTTGCAATTAATGTAATAGGCAGCAACTAATTGATTAATTGTTGCATTCAGTTCACTTTAGATATTCAAACCTTCACTTGTCCTTGCCTTGTGAGCACCACCCCTCTTTGAAAAATGCCTTGGCAGCAAACTCATAGCAGTGAGTGGACGGCTGGAGCCTGGAAGGGCGCTTTTCTTGCTGGCATTACTAAGCATCCATACAGATTTAATGGCTCCTTTTAATTAAATTGGATTAAGCTATAAAATGGCTCGGGCGACTATTGATCTACCAAGCTCTCTGCTTTACTCTAAAAAATGATTTCAGGGAGGACGGAAAAAGCCCAACGGTCTGTACTGTATTTAGCTGAGTGATCATTGATGAGAAGATATCTGACTGGACCGTAGTACGTATCCGAGGATTCCACTTAATTTTAAGAGCTTCATTACAATAATTATCTTGTTCATAGTAGCTCTGAACAAGACATGGACTCACTCAGAAAGAATCTGAGTAAGTCCATGTCTTCTCAGAAATCTAAGGCTTCTGGCTGGACTTGATTTTCTATTCATTCAAAGACTTTTTTGGCCACAATTATTTTCTTGATAGATTTTTTGGTCTATAAAGTATCAACAAATAGCAAAAAAAATGCCCATGACCAAGTTCCCAGAGCCCAAGGTGACATCTCAAAATGTACTGTTTTGTATGAACAACAGTCCAAAACCCCCAAATATTAAATTAACCACCCCAGTCAATTAATAAAACCAGAAATCACTCGCATATGAGAAACTTTTTTTCTTCATATAAATTACTTTTACTATTTATAGTGCCAGTGCACAGGCTGTACTACTAAGACTGCATCTATAGGATTATGACTGAAACTTTAATTGCACATCCCCAACTTATTAAACCGTTTTAAAAAGTAAATATTTATCACACATGGGAAAAAGTTTCGCTAACAACAAGTATGTAATTGCAGTCCTCATCTGTCTAAACAACGTTTAGCGTTACAGAGAAAGAAGACAGAAAGAAAAAAGAGCCATTCCCCTGGTTCACCTGCAACAGCTGCTGCCGCCATGCTCTGTGCTCATCTGTCCTAACTGTATGGAACATATTTGCTCCTTTGAGACTTTCAGGTACTGGGAGGGGACAACGCACACTGATGGGCTTCCAGGCAGACAGAGAAAAGCAGGCTCCCCTTGCTTTATCAACTCTAGTTCGGTATCAGCATTTGCTTTTATTCACTACTGCAGTAAATTTTTATCTTATTAATGTTTCCCATTCAAACAATTATATTCAAATGAAGATGCGCGCCTAAGAAATGTTTTGCCAAAACATGTTCAGAATCATCATGTTTATGAAAGCCATTCTAGTCTTTTGTTTACCAGCACATCCTTTAAAAAAAACAGGTAAGAGTCATGTATTTTATGCAGCTTACCTCTGTGCAAAGAAGGTTCAAAGCGGTGAAGTCCCATCTCTTTGCATGGGCTGTGTTGTACCTCAATATTGCATCCTGAAGAGGAGAATTATTTAGGAATTTTATGAATTTATGAAATACATAACACTATATGGAAGCAGATTAACAGCAGATTTAATTGACTAAAATACATAAAATCATAGAGTCCAAGTCATCTTTAGATGCCTGACATAAAAAGCTATGCAAACACTGCCACCCTGTGGTTGTTTATGGAATTATTTCTGTATTGTTGAAAATTATGTGACAGTTCAACTGGAATCAACAGGAGCAGAAATTCTCCAATATCAAAGACATGTTGACCAAATGAGCAACATACTAGTTGAGGGGGATATTCCAGTTTTATAAGCTACTACCGTTAGTTAAAGTTGAATAATCTGAAAAGGCATGTCCTCCTCTCTGTTTTGGCCGTCTAGCCACACTAAACTGCTTTCAAAAATAGTGACAGGGTGGAAAACATCTCACATTTTAGTGTGGATGGGAAAGTCAAAACTTTTTCTTTAGTCCAGACCAGTAAAGCTGTCTTACCCTCACATCCAGAGAACTTTTGAACCCTCCCTGCAGGGCAGTGTGGATCAACTCCCACCGACTTTGGACACCACCTCCATCCTGCATGTTAAAACAAAACACACATTACTTTTACAACAATGTTCCTACAGTAACTAAACTTATTGTATACTAGGATGTGGAGAATGTCGGATCACATTCTTTCATGCAGCTTGAGAGCAGGACCACAATTAGTATACCTCCGTTTCCATAGGAAACAGATTCTTCTCGGAGCAGGGCATCTTCACAGACACATCATCCCACGCGTCTTTGAACTTCGTAGGGTATGGGACAGGAACGTCTCCCTCTCTGAGGAGATCTGTCTGTAACAGAAACAAAATGGCAGGGAAAGAATTATGACTTTAAGTTAGATAAACACTTTCTCTCTGCTTATGAAAAAGATGCCTTGACACATAAGACATGCTGCGGTTCTGAAGAGTTTGAGACTATGGACCTTTTTCCTTTGAAAACAATTAATGACATTGCTTAATAGGCATGACACCATTTTTAAAGCTGAATACATAAATAAAAGGCACACAGCCTTGTTATTTGTCACAAGTTTACAAATATGTTCCACCTTTGCTGGCTGAATGAACTATTGAACTGTGTTGTGCAAAGACGTGAGTGACGTAATGGCCACACTGTGTACTCTTCTGTTAGTCCAAAGTCTAATAGGAGCTTTACTGACAAGAGGGCCTAAGGGGATCATGGAGGGTGACTTTGTTCTGCTCAGCACTGTCTCCCTTTTCCTCATTTCCACTGTCAGTGTCTAAACCACCTCTTTCACATTCTCTCTCCCACTTTTCTCCATTAAAATACCAAGTGTAATCCCACCATACAATGCATACTCACATCCGCATGCTCTGCACTTTTCTAACTGCATGTATGTATCATATAGAAACAGAGCATAAACAGAAGTAGTGGTTGCTAACTCACCCTGACTGTGACAGTGTGGTTAGGCGCTACTTTCAGGTGAGACAGAGGGGGGGCACACTGGGGCATTCTGTTCAGCTCATCTATAGGTGTTCCCAGCCATCCTCTGTCCATGGTATGCAATGCAAATGATACGCTGTAAAAAAAGAGAAGCAGAACAGTGTACTATAGCATTGCTGGAGGACATTGTGAGCATAGTGGAGCGAGCACACAATATGAAATGAAATTCATCAATCCTAAAAGGAAAAAAGTGGCACACAGAGGTGAAAATGTACCTTTCAAAAGTTGCACCTGACTGGCTTCCAATTAAATCCTGGCTCATATCAGATGAGCCACTACATTCTGCTATATCAGCATCCTCAGTTCCTATGGCAACCTGATGGACTCCTTTGGCCGAACTTGTAGAAGCAGAGTCTTTGACAAACTGCTCCTTTACCTGAGCCTTCGCACAAGTACTACCATCACGACCCCTGTCTGCAGAGTTGTTGATGAGCAGTGTTTTACAAACAGGGCTGTCAGGACTCAGCATCTCCACATCGCTAGGTGTGCTTACACCCTTCCCTGGACTGTTACTAAGACAGAGGGTGAGTTTTGGATTGGGGGGGTGTGCAGCAACACAGGTTGCTTTTACAGGGTGGGGACCAGGCGAACTGGGCCTTTTAGATTTCTGTCCGTTAGAAGATTGTGTTTGAGCTGCGTTTCTTCCGCTGCCAGCAAGGCCAGAATCCTCCGACCCAACTGACCCACCGCCCATTGAATTGGCAGATGCAACATCATCTTGCGTGTCCCCCGTTATCACATAGTCTTTGTCATGCGTTTGTGGTCCACAAAAGAGCTCATCCTTTTCATCTGTAAGGTTTGTTTTTGGAACATCTGTCTCCACATCCTCCGGCTTGACGTCAGCAGTCACACTGGAGCAGAACAGAAAGAGAACAAAGTTTCAAAGTCAGATACTGTGGTTTGCCAGCTCATTGCATTTGCCAATGTGCACTTTTTAATCCCTTGATAACTAGGCGCATTCCTTATTTAAAAACTTGAGCATGCTAAATCCAAATGTTTACTTGACTGCTTTACCTTCTTTGACTCTCCATTGCTTCATCCATTTTCGACAGGTCAGACAAAATGAATCAAGTGCTGCTTGAAAGATAAAAACATTCATATGTTAAGAAGCTACTATTTTTTTATTGTTATACATGCCCACCAAGTTGTGATTTAGCTACCTACCACTAGAGCCAAATAAACTAAAAACCCTAAAATCTCTGTCTGTGTTCAGACATAATCTACATTCAGACCTTCAGACCAGTAAAGAGGTGTTTTTGGACTTAATTTGGTCCACTTTTTCGGTGCATGAAGTAAGGCAGCTGGTCGTGGCGAGTTGTGTCTACACAATAAAGTGGTGTCAGCTTTAATTTTAGCCTTTAGTATCTGTTTCAGTCTCAGGGTCTGATTTTAATTTTGAAAAAAAAAAAACAAGCTTGCTCTCAGCAGCCGACACACACCGGGAAGAAAAAATAACCCTCAAACCTAAAATGAGGTAGCTAACTATCATTAACCTATAAAGCTTGGTTACTTTTACTTACTACCATGACGCTAATACATCTTGGTGGACAAAAAAAGAAACAAGTCATTTTGAGCTAAAGCTAACTTAGCGTTAACTTAATGTTAGCTTTCAGTGGCTGGAAATAGAAACGCTAGCTATTATTTGCTACCTACGATGTTTGCAGATAACTGCAACGTAATACAGCTTGATCAAGCTAGCAGCACTGTCGTTGAAACGAAACGATACGACTTACAAGCATGTCTCCTCTTTGTGTGATACTTCTGAGTTTGGTGCATTACATAATTATTTATTTATTTTTAATACACAACTATTTCCCTGCACACCACGTATCACTCCAAATGTTATTGTCCGGTTATTGGTCTACTGTCGCTTCTTCGTTGTAGCTGCGGCACCTTGACGGCAGAAACACCGGGACCAATCAAAAACATTCTTCTCGGAAAAAGAGGCGGGATCATGAGTTGGTATCCTAGCAACTTGGCCGAAAAGGAGTTTACTGTCGTGCACCCCGACGCGGTTTTCAATATACTAAATAAAATCAGTATCTGTCATTCTAAAAATGTAACGATAGCAACCAATAGCAAAAAATCGTTAAACCTACTTAATTATTTAAAAAATACACTATAAATAATAAAGCGATGCCCACTGTATACAATAATAGTAATAGTAATAATAAATCCAAGTTTTCACTTATAGACACTTTGTAAGACACTGGTACTTAGTTTTACTGTTTTTAATGGTTGTTTATTTTTTGTTTTACTTACTTATTTACTCCCTCTGTTACGGGAATTTTAAAGAAAGACCCTTAAATAGGGAGGATGGAATTCTAAGCATCAACGTTTAAGTTGAATTTATTGTATATTGTACAAGAGGAGCGTTTCACAATGCAACACACTAAAGGGGTTACAGATAAAAAGGCTCCCAGAGGAGCGTTAACAGTTGGTTCTTATACCTTTTCCTGAAGATGGGCTGTCTTAATCCCTGTGAATTGTCATACAATGCCTTTAAACATCACCTAATGTCATGATGATGTCATCTCCCTGACTCATTCTGTTCTCAAATTCCTCTATTTACACGTTAACCTGGACTTTACCTTACCCTGCCAGTCTGACTAAAACATCAATAAAAGGAAAGTGCCCTAAGAACATATAATGTAAGAACAAACATTGTATAAGTTAAAACATCCAACTAGCTGTGTAACCCTAATTTTTATAACACCCTCCAAATATTTAAGATGTATGTAAAATACTATATAATGTTTGCCTGAAATAGTTTCACCAAAAAATGTCATATTATCTTGTTAAAAATTCTTAAAATGACATCCGCTCCTTCTCCCTCATTAAAAAGTCTCAAATCTATAAATGTGCAAATCTATTTAAGCTTTCCTGCTGGTCACAACATGTCTCTGACTTCACTGTAATGTTCATTCAAGTGTATGTGTGCTGTAGGCATCAGATTTCCACATTATGCTTGTGTAAGTTGTGTATGGAAACTTTTCACTTTCAGCAAATGACTATGAAAACAGCCTTTTAGTGTCAAACTTTGCACATACATTAATTTGCACAGTGAACCTCAAACAAGTGTAGAAACATGAAGTAAAACACATTTTTGAGTGGAAGGGGACTTTAGTTTTTATCTGATTCTCTAAAATAAAGGTCTCGATAAACACAAATTTCAGATGGCACTTACATGTTCAAGCAACTACAATGGACATAAAGAGTTGTTTTGTTTTGATACTTTTATTAAAATGTCAGATTTTTTACATTCATGATTTTTTTTTTCTAAATTTAAAGTATTTGCTATATAAGAGATAAAAGTAATATACTATACAGCTCTGATTACGTGAGAGGAAAATGCTTGGTATCAGTCTGAGGTTGCTTAAGTAGATAATGTTATTGCATACTTCTGAGGGACAGTAACAGTTAAGAGGCATGTAGATTCTGCAACAGGAAGTCAGACAGCTTCTCCGCTATGCTCCTTAGAAGGGTTTCACAATCTTCATTGAGATGTAGTTCTGTGGATATGGAATGGACGTTGAAATTCACTTAGACTGAGAAAAACTGTATATGTGACTAAAAATATAGTTTAAGAAGAAGAATTTTTTATATCAACAAACTAAGAAAACTGAGTGATCTTACGGGCAGAGAGTACAACAGGATCCCAAGGAACAAGATCACCAGCAGAAGAACAATCACCCCAATGAAAATCCATCTGAATCTGCGCCAAACTATGAACTTCATGGTCTTGCAAGGGTTTGTAAACCAGAAGAATGATGTGTCAGGGCGGCTGTTGAATGAAGACGGACAGAAGTTTTCACGCAATGTAAATCCATGTAAAACAATTCTTAATTTTATTTTAAAAAGACAGATTTTTTACTTTGGTGGTTCAAGTCTAGGATTCATGTTGGGCTCATCTCTGCCTTTCCCAGCAGGTCTCTCCTCCATCTCCTTCGCCTCCACTATTTCCAGGGTCATCTCTACTTTCCCCTGTGAAATATTGAAACACAGTCATAAAGAGGGACTTGGAAAATTCATCTAGGGTGTGTGTGCTGTGGACATTAACATACACCAATCACATGTTTCCCATCCTGCTCAATTGCACATGGCCACCAGCCTCGTACAGACTTCTGGGAGAAGAGTGAGTTGGGCTGCGGTTTCTTGAAGGAGACTGAGCCTTCCATTCCTGGCAACATCTTCAGGTTGCACTTTTCTGGGCTCTTAGCCGGAGGGATCATATTGAGTAGGTCCAGCTCAACTGAACCTGTCACAGAATAGAAAATAGGTATTTGATTACTTGGTGCATACTGTAGATACAGTTTACACATTATTATGATTCTCAGGCTCTCAAGGCTTTCCCTTTGCATGTTCATGCCATAAACTGGGAGATAATAACAATGCTGTTTTACCTAAGTAGTCATCCAACGAGAATTTGTCATTGTCCCATATCTGGATGGTCAACTTGGGAGGAATCCGAAATTCAGTTTTGTCCAGATTCCAAAAGTGATCCTGTAAACAGACAGAAACTTTGCCAGCGTACTATCACAACAGAAATGATATGGTCTTAAACAACAATCACTCAGTGCTTTGTTCCTGCTCCATGATTTCACTCACTTTCCTCGAGACAACACACAGCTGTTCTGCAGGCAGGTAGTCAAACCCAAAGATGAATCTCCAGTTGAAATTTCCGTCACCATCCAGGGACCTGTAATGAACATCAGTTTTCTGCTTGTCCTCCTCCATTCCTGGCATCCACCTAGTATACATGGTACAAAGAAGTTTTTTTTTTAATAGTAAAACATACAGTATAGATATATAGTGTAATAATAAAAGTAACTGCAAAAGTAATCGTACCCTTTGACATATATGTCACTCATGTTTTCTCCAGTGATGCTTGTTTCGTCCAGAATGACATCAGTTGTGTTCCAAACGATTGCTCTCAAGCAGTACCTGTTTCAAAGATGTCATTATATTTCATCCTACAATGTGTTACATTAAAATCTTATTCTTATGTCAAGTATTTTTTTCACTTCTTGGCTTTGCGAGGAGTGATATCACATGGAGGCCCTGGCAAACCGAGGTTCTTGGGGAAGATGTCCAACCACATTTGAATTCGTCCCTGCATTTGCAGATAAAAGGATCCCTCGTGTAAACAAAACTATCACACAGCAGCATTCATATATTCATTTTACAGAGCTTTATATTTGTGTCTCTGCTAAAGAAAATGCAGTTTGAGTGGTGCCGTTTTAACCTGGGACAAATTGGGTTGGTGGGAGCTGTACAGGGTTCTGGTCTCAACATGCTCTGGTACCAACCCCTGGTCTCTGAGGACATGCAGCGCCAGTCTCTCTCTGTCTGGGCCCAAATGTGGGTGGATCACAGTGTTTCTCTCTGCAAATGGCACAACAGACCATAAAAGACAATGAGGAAAAGCCATTATATCACTTTAGGTTAATATCAAAGACACAGCGAATGTGTTAATAGAAGTAACAATTCGACTAATAATAAGTAGTAACTAGCAGTACCAAAATCTTCTCGGTTGTATTGTTTTCCTGAGAAAAACAATGAGCTGCCGTCTCCTTCTATGCGTGGAGAAGGGATGCCTCTCAGCCTGGCCACATTCTGGAGGATCTGAGAGGGCTTCAGCTGGTCTCTCCATTGATTAATCCCTGAGCTGCAAGAAAATGGTACGAATGGAGCCTTGTACATCTCATTTGGCTTTAATCACAGAATGCTGCTAAGGTAAAAGGATGTATCAGCTGTGCTGTAGATGTGGTATTTGCAGTTATACAATTGCAAGTGCACGTAAATACACAAAGAGCATATACTCACACGCAGTATGTTTGCGGCAGGCCGCAGCAGGACCGGAAACCGGACAGAAGTCTGTTCTCCAAATCGATGACTGTCTCACCTACTTTTTCATCTCTGCTCAGTAAGTCGTAGTCATACACAGCAATCTTCAGATCCTTGTCTTGAGGCAGGAAGCAGGACAGCTCAAACATCCTGGATTAAATTGGAGGACGACATATCATGTATTTGTTGTTCTTTCATCTCTCTATAAGAACTCATAAAATCAGAAGTGGTTTCAATAATTTGAATGATCAAAAAAAAAAAAAAAACAGCAAAGTGAGAAGGACATATCAGTGTCTCACCTCCCAAATTCTGGATGGAGGGTGTTTGGTTTGTAGTTATCTCTGTCATCCACTGTTTTCCTCCCCAACGTAATCTTAATGTATGGGTCACACTGAAATTAGATTGAAAAAAAAATGTGGCTTCAGGCATCTTTTTCACAATACACATATTAATACAATCTAGGGTATAGTTGTGATTAAAATCTCTATCACTTAACCAGGGTGGTTGTTCAGTTGAGATTACTATAAAACTCACCATGCCATTTGTATCCTTGGGCTGTAGGTCAATACCGCGCACCACATAAAGTCTGACCAGACACTCCTGAGGTCCGCTCTCAGGAAGCTCTCTGAACTGGCGGGGTGGAGCTGGCACGCCTGGATCATCAGACAGTGGGTAAATCTTGAATGAGCCCTGTATACCACCAAAGAAGAGACCATTAAGCCATTACACACTCACAGGAACTTCTCCATGTTCCTAAGAAAAAAATAGATCAAACAATAACGAACACCTGAGGAAGAACCTGACATTTTACAAATTTTTCCAGTATGTATCCGAAAAATTAATTTACTGATATTGTGCAACATTTTAAAACATAATGTACCATGATACAATTATATATATATATATATATATATATATATATATATATATATGATAAAACAGCTAAAGCAAATTCTGTATTTCACAGCTGCCAAAACTATTCATTGACCTTAATTGAAATTCTTACATTTTCCCCCAGAGGGCAGGCAAAGGAAAAGTATGGTTGCTGTGCAACAGCAAACGCGGTGCCAGCTCAGATTACAACAGTTCAGGTATACTCGGAGGCTGCGTGATACTTTCTTCATGTTTGGCTTCTTTACCTTGAACTCTCCCACCACCGAGGGATCATCTTCCTCATCTTCAGTCTTTCCTCGCTGGAGTTTAAAAGTGCTGCAGAAATCAGTGAGTCCCTGGAACTCTGCAGCCTTTTCTAGTTCATTGTTATATACCTGAAAACCACACAACACAATAACACAGACACACTAAACAGACTAAAACTGGTAATTTCTAATAAACAAAAAAAAAAACCTTTCTTGTCACAGCACAATGGCCGTAACCAAAACAAACACAAACACAGACTGAATCAGTTGTTGTAAATTTCACAATATGTGTGATGACATGTTCTCACTTGTAATGTGTCATATCCTTTTTTCAGGTAAGGCCCACACTTCTCCTGCTCTCCAACAGAGGCATAGAACTTACTCCACCAGTCTACTGCCTCATCTTCCTACATGATGGGAAGTAACAATGACGTTTATTAGCATAAGTTTAGTATTTAGTATAAATACGTATTTTTTAAAAATGCTATTTATCTGCTGCGTATCTGTGAACAAAGAAAATCTCACCTTTTCAGCTTGAAGCTGCAAAGTGGGAAGCAACAAAGAGCACTTATCAATAAAAAGAAGCAGATTGGAAAATATTGTATATCTTTCTACTTTTGCGTGCATTATTATTTACCTCAGTTGTCACGATTGGTCCCCCTTCAACGTCAATGACAACGTCTCTGTGTGCAGCCTCTATCATTGCCACTACAAAGTTAATGGAAACAGGATATGATCGATCTCTACTGTACTGTATGTAGCTTTGTGTATGTATGTGTGAGAGTAAATGCATGTGTGTGTGTGTACCTCTAGCAGACATGCAGACTTCACTATTAATGCGATATGGGTCACAGCGAAACTCCTCCAGGCAGTCGATGGTGCACTGACCCACTACAGGTTTCCTACCGAAGGGTCGGTGGTCGATAACCTTCAGAACAATGGGAGGGCTGTACATCTCCTCTTTGGGAAGAAGCTAGGTGAAAAAAGTATAGAAAAGGAGATGTAAGAAAATATTTAAAATTGACAAATGATCCACTTACAAGTGTATAATTATTTGGAGCAGGACTAGAAGTTTTGAGGGTTAGTACCACTTTGAGCAGCAGCACAGATCCGGGGAAGTTGGGGTTCTTTTTAAAGTTCTTGATGACAGCGGTTTGAACAATCTCACCACCACATTCTACTATCAAACTGGGAGAGGAAACTGTCGCCAGTTGGTAGGTCTTCATGTTCCTCAAGCCCCAAGTCAAGACCTAAGATCAAATAAAAACACATTAACACGCTTATAAAACCCAGACTGGGCAGATTAAGAGACTAGCATGGTGGTAGGAGATAAATGAAAGGGAGGAAGGGAGTTACAGATGAAAAATGCAACCATAACAGAAATCTTAGGGTTGGGCTGGTCTTGTCTGATCATGTAATGTGTGTGAAGTGGCTGGCAAGGTGAGCTGTGTGGTTTTATTGTCTACCTCAATCGCAGTAAGTTGCACTATAGGCCTAATTCCCTGGGGAACCATGTAGAGCTTCTCCCCCCGCCGAGGAGGGACCAGTGGCAGATCTCCCTCAGTCACCTGGAGGGCAAAGCACAGCAACATCTTCTAAGTATAGTTTCATCAACTTGTGTTGCAGTACAATTTACTTTTGTAATGTCTTCTTTACCTTGTCCTTCAGTAGAAGCTCAGCAGCCAGCAGTATTTCTCCAGCACTACAACCCTTTTTGGTCACTGGGAACCACAGCAGCTTTGGACTGACAGCCACCCTGGGGTTCAGTTTCACTACTGGGGGGCATGTACAGCGACCCATGCGCTCATCTTTACCCTAGTGCATAAAGTACAGCAGCATACAAAGGCTATTCTATATCCACCATGAACTTCATAAATTCTGTTATGTCTCTGTATGATTGATAGATTGATAGATATATGATTTGATAAGTATATCACACACCACTTGATCGCTGTCGTACAGCTCCAAGACTACATCGGGAGGGCTGTGGGCAATGGTCTGCGGGTCTCCATAGATTTCAATGTCCTCAAAGATGAGTGTCTGATCCCACGTGGGGTTCAGAGTGGCTCTTATGACTTCAGTGGTCTTACTCAGGTGCAAGAATGACACATGGGCATAAGGATCTGGAGAAGACCAAGATATTATTGTGATGGAAATGTAAGACAAGATATATGAAATGTGGTCAATTTTTACTTGCAAAATACATCACCAGTAGATTTAATGTATTCCTTGATCAGGGTTTTAATTTCTCTGGTTATTCTGAGACACAAGTTTTTGGCTTTATTTTTTACCTGAGAAGCTGTCTTTGTCCATGGCACAGAGATTTCTCGCCTGATACACGTACACTCTCAGATGGTAAATGTAAGACCCTGAAGGGAGATCGTGTTTATTATCAGCGTTTGGAACTAAGAAAAGTTTTGTAAACTAAACTATCTAAACTAATCAGGAAACAGTGAAAGAAACATGAAGGCTCTAATCAGCATCAGTGACTTTATCTGACTTAAATACTTACGGGTAAAGTGGCAGGATACGGTGGGTGTGTTGGCACCAAATAGTTTGGCTGCATCCTTTTTACTAGCCTTCTCGTCAACATCAACCCCCTGTTAACAAAACACAGGGTGAAGTGCGTAAAGGACCACTTCATGGCAATTATCTGAGGCCAGTTGAAGAAAATTTAACAAAAAAAAGGAAAAATACAGAACTAAAATAAACATCCTGAGTTATTTGCCAAGGTCTAGCAGGAACAGGCCCTTTTAGGAGAATAATGAGAGGATATGACTCAGATGGCATGAAGTAACTCCTGTTTCTATGGCAACTACACCATTTATTTAGCTAAAGCACTCAGAGGACTTAAGTAAGACTCACTAATGCTCCTTCCAGTCTGAAGATGGCAGAGGCCCCGATGCAGTCTGATGGGACCATCTTTCTTCTCCAGCGGCGGCGGCGAAATGTGTCGGAGGTACGTTCCTTCCTGTGGAACTTCCAGCCAATCAGAGAGGAGTATTCCCAGCCTTCCCCTGGATCTCGCCTCTGTGGAAGAGACGAGGACAAGATAAGATTGAGAAAGTCTTTCAAATCAATATCAACTCAAATTCTCATCTATTTCTTCCTCACCTCAGCAGTAACCGCTTTATCAGATAACTTCTTCCTCGGTCTTATGAGCCTCTTTCGGCGATGGACATGGTACATCTTTTCCGCTGCACCCCAGGATTTGGGCTTATCATCTGGAGGAATGGTAACCCCATATTCCCAACCTAGTGCCAAAAGACACATAGACCTGGTGAGACTTGCAGTATTTAAATCATGAAAAGGCCTTTAATAGAAGTTTTTTTTTTTGTTTCAATAAAGTGTTCTTGTTACCTTTCTCATCTACAGCTCTGTTGCTATCAAAACTCCAGTCATCCTCCCATGTCCATCCAGGTGGACACTCAAAGTCTCCCGGGCTCTGAGTCTTTTCTCCATTCTATACAACAGAGACACTCTTACTAATTTACGTAATATTCCTTCTTGTTAATCTAAAAACACAAACAATAGCAGCTTTAAGGCTTTTTGACTATTCAGTGATGTCATAATCATTAGTTGCAGCCATAATAGAAACTATACATCACAACCAGAAAAATACTACAAAAGGGGGATACATATATTTACAGGAATGCAACTACAAAGAAGAAACCAACCTGTCCTAACTATATTATAGCATAGGTGAAACCAATAACATGGGGGAACTAACATGAATAGACAGGCTTTTGTCCTGTTATCGTCACCCACATTTTTTACATAGTGTCTGAAAAGGTGAGTGTGTGAGAACAGTATGACGCACCACGTCTGTGTAGGGCTCTGCAGCAGGCTTCCACTCCCCACCAGGGAAACGTGTTTCATTGTGAAAAACTTCATCTGTGAACTCTGTGTGGCCTGCATCTGCTTCTGTCAACAGGCTGTAGAAAACACCACCACAACACACAGGTTGATGGGAGGCTTCGTGACTCAAATATTAGTTATGCAAGACTATGATGAACAGATAGGAACAGCTCAGGAAGACTGACTTCAGAGAGTAAATATTATTTATACCACCCTTGGTGGGAGAATGTAATCAGTAGGAGGCACTTAAGGAGACCCTGAGGGAGGGAAGGAGGCCTTCAAATACCAAAACACTGGCTGGTGCCAAGATTCCTTTTAATTTCCTGTGATTGTGTTTCTAATACGCTTTGTTACTCTGGCTTGTACCAGCAGTGATTTATGATTACTGCCAGTTATATAGAGGATAGAGCTGAAATATGAGTATAAATATGTGTTCAACTGCACTGTGATAACAGGATGTTTGTACTTAAAAGAACACAAGCAATGAATCACAGTAGACCATGTGTGTGTTAACTTACCATCGCTCAGGGTCAACAAACCAGTCTTCCTCCCATTCCCATCCACGTGGTGGCAGAAAGCGTTCTTGTTTGAGTTTCACTTTTCCAGTCACGTCTGAGAACTTATGGCGACCAACCAGGCCGGTGGTTCCCCATTTCCCAAACACCTGAGCCTGGTTCTCATACTGCACAGAGAACGCAAAGAGTGTCCGAGAGGATTTTTTTTTTCAACACAGTAATGTTAAATAAACACTTATTCTAAGAAAGCTAATGTCAAGTTACTGTACCATTTCAGCATATACACTGAAGTTTCCCTCTGAGAAGCTGTTGAACTTCTTCTCATGGGCAGAGAGACCGAGCCACATGTTGACCCGCAGCTGGACAGGGATCTTCAAACCTTTGTTTTTGTCCATTGGGTACTAACAAAGCAAAATTTATGAGATACATATTTAATACATGGGTTTGTAAGACCCGCTGCGCAATGGCAATAATAAACAAATGTGTATACCCTTAGATTGAATGGGTTATTGTGTTGACTTGTCTTGTACCTGCATGAAGATGGTCTGAGTCTTTCCGCAGTGTTTGCCACAGGCTTGTTCACTGAAGTTGGAGTACAGAATCTGGTTTGCTGGGACTCGAGCAAAAGCCACACGCTTCTCTCCTCTCAGCATCCAGATGATCACATCTGGCATGCTATTCTGAGGCTGAGGGCGATTTCATAATGAAGTTTTAATTTTTATTCTTATCTATTTAGTCATATCATATTTTTTTGCTAAAGGTAGCAACCTGTGCTCCATACAGTAACAAGCAGAGCTGCAGGCTTCCATTGTATAGTTTCTTTATGCTGACCTCCTCTGCCAGGTGCTTGATTCTGTCCAACCAGTCTTCAATGTCACCAACAGTAGCTTTGACATCTGTGGCTTCTTCTCTAATACGACTGGCCATCTGTCTGAGGCTACCCACAGAGGCATCACGCAGTTTCTTTATTTCGAGATCCAGTGCAGTCACATTGGGACGGTCCCCCAGAGCAGGAAGCTGGAAACTGTCAAAATATTGGACCAGAACAACACAAGGTCAAACAATAACAGAACAGGGATAGCACTACATAATACATACAACTCACAGGTCCAGCAAGGGATCTGTGTGGTTCTGTCTTACCTGTTAAGGTCCTCAATCATGTTTTTGACGAGTTTGAGCCAAATCTCTGCCAGACGTGTCTCAGTCACCTTGGCTAAGATGGCTGTTTTTAAAGAAGTAAGGTGTGACTCCTAAGATGAATTACAAAGACAGATGAAATGAGATTAGTGGGTTCTGCAAAAACATGTGCAACCTTTAAGCATGCATTGTGCTGCATACTGTGACTTATTCTCACCAGCCTCTCGGCGATGCTGAGGAGAATGTTGACAGAGTCCAGACGGTAGCTGATGTCTTCCCAGTATGAGGTTAGAATAACTACAGGCTTTGTGTCAGCCCAGGGCAGGTAATAATAGTGATTGCCTGCAGGATACCAAATAAATATGACCCATCATTTTAAACACCAGTTGTGGAACTGACCGCATACTAATATTTGCTGTCCATGCGGTTGTCGAACAGAGTTTTAATAGTACATTTGACAGATTTTTATGTAAATACTTAGTTTAATTTGTTCCTTTAATCAAAATAGATTTAGGATAAACATTAATATAATCTTTATCATTTGCAATGAAAAATCTCAAAAGAGATTCATGGGCTAAACAAAATTTAGAAACCTTACCATCAAACACAGCAAAGCTGTACTGGGTGGTGGATGCCAGGGGCTTGCAGGTGGAGTCCAGCTTGTTACCATAGTTACCAATGCTGACCTCGAACTGGATTGGTTCGCCTGGCTCTTGGAGCATGCATGCACTGTGGAACACAGTGCAGAGAGAGTACTTCCTCCTCCGCTGGTATTTCTGCACTCAATTACAAAAGGATGCGTCAGTGTTAGAGGTTAAGGCAGCAATATTTTTCCTACACTTTTCCTTTCTCACTATCAGTTAGGCGTATCCCGCCTCCGTTCTTGACCAGCTCAGACCAGCTCTTCTGATAGAGACTGGGCTTCTGTACGAGGTAGAGGACAAACACTGTAATAACAGTGTCAAGGACAAGTTTAACTGAGCAATATGTCGACTTTCAGAATTCTACACCCTGTATAAAAAAAGAAATCAAAATAATGGGGAGTGCACTCTTTGGTGCAGTGTATACCTGTGCCACCAGGATGTCATCACTGGAGATGTCATCTACGTTCTTATCAACCTTCCCATCCAGCTGAGTGGACAGCTCAATAAGGACCCTCCCCCTGTAGGCGACCCCTTCACCCTGCAATGGATCAAAGTGCAACAATACCACGAATGATGATATGAACAATACAAATGTTAACATAGCAAGCCACAATTGCTGAACCCTCCGTATTGAGCTGATAGGTTACCTTCCCAAAGTTTAGTTCGTCATATGGGTCGGGGAGGCCAGTAAATTCTCTCGGGCTGCCATACAGGTTGACATAGCAAGGCCCAAAAGCTGGGAGAAAACCAACCTCAGACGCTGCACTGCTCACTGTAACACGAAAAATTAAAACTAAATAAATATAGTTTAAGGGCCCCACTGCCCTGAGATTGTCAATCTGAGAAGTCTTTCAGGTACAAAGCTAAGGTTATTTGTTTTTCATGTAAGCTGTGATTACATACATTCCTTACATACCTTCAGACAGCGTGTTGCCGTTTTCAGCCTGTGCGTCTGTTTCAATTGAAAAAACAACACATACGTATTTAATGTTATATTGTAACAACAAAATTAAAAACATTGCGTGACAACAATCAAAACATATTACATCATTACCTTCAATCTCTCCCCCAGAGGAAGACATTTTGCTCAGATCTAAAAACGTTGTCCCTATGGCGTCATCCTTGGTTAGACGATCCCTGCCAAGAGTGAACATGCATGTCAACTATTGGTTGCGATAATAGTGGCACTTGTGCAGCTGCGTTTGAATGAATTTTAGCTCTTACCAGTCATACATAGTCAACTTGATGCATTCACACATGGAAGGGAACTGCAGATGCAGAGGCACAGGCGTGAGTTAATTAGTGCTGCAGGTTAAAGTGTTTTTTGAAATTTAAATCAAGCCTATAAATTGGTACCTTGACTTGGAGATTGATGAGTTGATTCCACTCTGGATTTGCATTTTTCTCAATGAATTTGGTGCACAGCTAAAAGAAACAAACATAAAAGACTTTATATCAACAAGACTGTGAATATTCTCATTCATCCAGGTCATAGTTATCTCAAGGAAATTTAAATTTAATTTATATCAACAACAGAAATTCATTTCTGAAAATTAATCATGAAATACCTTTTTCCCAGCAAAGCTGACTTCCAAATATGGATCCACTAAATTTTTCCTATCTCCATCCCCTCCAAAGACTTGTTTTACTGTCTGGACAAAGGCATCGTCCACTGCAACATAAGGTACTTTCTATGTACAGGTTTCTCAGGGGGAGGCACTGCAAGCTTTACAGGAATGTATTATTATTATTATTTATTTATTAGTCACTTACTTTGTGGCATATCCTCAGCACGGTAGACTTTGAGGCTGAGTGTGGCCCATCGCATTGTAACACCGGCCGGCACCAAAAGATTACTCTCGATGTCGTCCTGCTCCTCACTTATCTCTCTCCTTTCATTCTGCACCCACAACAAGAGAGAGGAGAGGAGAGGAGAGGAGAGGAGAGGAGAGGAGAGGAGAGGAGAGGAGAGGAGAGGAGAGGAGAGGAGAGGAGAGGAGAGGAGAGGAGAGGAGAGGAGAGGAGAGGCGAGGAGAGGAGAGGAGAGGAGAGGAGAGGAGAGGAGAGGAGATCACACACTTATTCAGTACAGTATCAGGTTTGAGAATTGTAGGATTTTGACTGGAAGTGAAGGCACTCGCACCGGTGGGTCATCCCCAGTCACCACAACAATTACGCTGACTTTAAGGTAACCTCGGGCCCCTGAGCTGGAGTCATCAGGATCACTAAGGAGGAGCCACTTCCTCATTATGGCATGACCTAGACACAGTATAATATTTAACACCTTCAGACATCTACTAGATGTATATCCATATGTATTTTACATGCAAATACTGACCAGGTTCATCGTAGATGTAGCCAACATCCAACTGGGTATGCAAGGGAAAAATGTAAAGTTATAGCAACAAATCTGAAAATCTGTCAGCCGAAGGGTGATAAAATACCATTCTACAAAGGCCCTACGATTGAATATAACAATAATATAGCAGAGGTCAAAAACACTTGAATACTCTACCTTGAACTCTGACATTAGACTGTCAGCTCTGAGGGAGAAGGAGTCATAAACCTGTCGAGAAAAACAAAGCAGCTAAGCTTCAATAGATGAAGTAATTAAAAGTCCGTAATGATTAGTTATTTTGTTTTTGCAAAAAAAAAAAAAATTGCAGTAAAAGTATCTGTACACACCCGAAGACTAATGCTCTCATCAAACAGCTCTGAGGGGAGCATGTTAACGTTGTAGAAAAACATCTGTGGGACAGGAAAAAAGTCATAAAGGAGTATTTCTGTTGTCACTGTATGAACAAGATGCATTTTGTTATCAGTGATTGTGACAAACATTACAGGACTTACAATTTAAAGATTTGTACACTTTGGCAAAAAACGGAGACAAAGGAAAACGCATAAGAATTAGATATGAGAGAAAACTTAAGGTGCTGCTTTTAAATTCCGTGCTGTCATATCACCGCCGCGGATAAAGAGAGGAATTACCTCAGCAGGTTATCGAAGCTGGTGGGGATTAATGGCAAAGAAAGAAGAGAAGAGGATGTTAAAAAATACCCAGGCAAGATAGGAAGGAATGTCTTATAATATAGCTGGTATTTCTGTGCGGCGATTGACTCATTACCTCATCAAAGAACGGGTTATTTCCTCTTCTGATTCTAGTCCTGTGGGTCTGTCCACAAACATTCACCTTCACCACTGGTTTGATGTTGTTGCCAGGCAGTTGTCGACCCTCGATAACTCGAACGCGAATCTGGACAATGCAAGCAACAAGTGAGGCACCATCGATTAATTAAACAAGTTCCCAAAGAAATGTATTATGTGTGAAATTGTTTGCCCTGATGCAACACCAAAAGGATGTCCGCAATGATAAATGTTATAATTCTCTTCCTATTGGCTGGCCCAGGTGTCAATACATATTTACACAGTTGAAGCCTGTTGCAATTCATCTATCAATAAGAATTCACATTTGTGATTATTCAGGAATAGACTAAACAAAACTCAGACAATACCTGGAAGTCCTGGGGCTTACTGGCCAGCGCTTTATGCCTCTTGTGGCTGAGACGGATTGGCTTGTGGCTGGGTTTTCCAGGCTGGTTCGGTGAAGTGGTAACTCCTGGACTTCCACCCTGACCCCCTCCCTCCAGGTCTGCCTCCCCCACCTCCTCGTCCTCATTGCCTCCTGCCAAAACAATCTTTAAATCAATATTTCAAATACACTTACTTTGTTTTCCCATCATAAACAGACAGCAAACATCATAACAACATTACCGACATATATTGACTACTTACCAGCATCCACATGAGACATGTCTCCATCTGGTTGATTATTTAAGTTTGGAGTGCTGTGGGCAGGTGGCTCATAACCAATCAGCAAATTAATGGTTGCCTGAAAAAAAAGTATGTTTTCTCTATTAGCATTATCAAGCTCTAATGTATATTTTAAATACCAAATGTTATATGAATCAGCAAATTCAGCTATGTGTTGCCTTTACAGATCCCAGTGATTCAAAGTTGAAGCTAAGATTTAAAAACAACAGTGTAAAAAGTGTAAAGCGCAATGCAATCTGTCTAGAATCATGTTATTACTTTAAGGTATTCACCCCAATGCTTTGTTGTTTCTCATTAATCAAGGGCACATTCTTGGATGGAAAGGACCTCACGTTACCCCCAGCCAAGTCTCTCAGAGAGATTTTTGCCGAGCCTATGAACCTAAAATAGGAAGCATGAATGAATGAATAAACAAAACAACTTCTGTATAGGGAGAAAGAGTGTTTATGATTGTGTATGTTGTTAAGATTAGTTATCGTTTCCACTTCCCCATTTTCACTTCTTCATTTTGTCTACCAAACAGATATCATGTGGTAACAGTGATTAATAACGACCATGAAGCAACCATAGATTGCGCTACATGAGAAGTTTTCTGGATTCATTGATTACCGTAATTCTGATTACAGATGGATCCTGTAAACCAAATACTTTTTTATTGACCCCTGATAAACATTTACAGTCCAGACATATTCTTGCTCTCCCAGGCCTTCACTGCAGCCACCTTCTTCTTCAGCAAGTTGAACGCAGCTCAATCAGATTGACATTAAATGACCCTGAATTTGGCCGAATGTGAGCTCCTGTTTGTCTCTACATTCAGCCTGTTGCTAAATGCCAACGTGCCAGTTCCATTTGCAGCTATACTATATATGCCCAAGCCATAAGAGAAGCACCACTATGTTTAACATATGAGGTGCTATGCTTTGGTTATGAGCCATATGAGCTTTTTTTCTCCTCCGTCCATCATTTTGATAGACTAATTGTTGTTTCATCAGTCTATAGAACATTGTGAACTTACTGTTTCTGTGTCATGCGTTGAAAGCCATGATGTAAATGATTTTCCAGTCATACATAAGACTTGTGCTCCTCTAGTTTTTTTTTTTTTCTATAACGTACCCAGCTGCTGATTTTGGCAAACCAACTATAATTAGGTATCTGTTTTTGCTTTTTTTTTCAGCCCTATTATTATCTTCATCACTTTCATGGTCACTGCTTTACTCCTCAAGCGACTCCACCTAACCCTAACAACTCTGGGCCGCATGTGAGCTCCTTCATACAGAAACGTTGAAACAATACAAAAACTGCTCAAGAAAGATTTTGTTTAACTACTAAACTTTGGGCACTATGTGTTAAAAGAGCTGTATCTCATCCACACAGTTCTTTCGATATTTATGTAAACTTAACTAAAACCAATTAAACCTGAGACTTGGCACTATAATGTAGTAAATACTCACTGTCTGGACTGTATATCTAAACACATGTTCTCCCTGTGACAAACTTTCCCTGGCTAATTCTAGGAGTCATTTGGGAACTGCAGTAGTATCTTGGTGGTGCCAGTCTGCTCAGTGACAAGGACCAGCTGGTTTTATGCAGACAGGCCCATAAGATGATAGAAAGAACAACTAAAAAGATGGAAACAATTATCATGCACCACAGGCATGTGCTGGGCATGCTGTCACCAGTTTAAGGGTGGACAAATGTAGAGACAAGGAGGCGGGTGAAGTATTTAAGGCTTACTTAGTCTTAACTCTTAACTAAGCCTTGAGTCTTAAGAACAATCATATTCATTATTATGCTGCTCGGGCTCCTTTTCTTCTCCCTCGTTCTCTGCAGTTGTTTTATTTTTTATCATTACACCGAGCTTCAAAAACAGGGTCAGCAGTGAAGGATCAGACTGAGAGCAAATCTAGTACAGCAATCTAGTATGCAACTGCAGTGGTCACACGCAGTGATTGGTTTATATATACAACTCTCCTCCTACTACAAAACAACACTTTGAACCCTAGTTTCAAGTATTTGGAGCTGTGCCATTGAATATAAAGAAAAAGATATTTTAACCACAGCGGACGAGCCAGATGATGACTTTCATGCTCATTATGCATTTTCCCCATACTGTGTGTAAAGTACATTTTGCAAAGCAAAGGTGAGCGAGTCATCACAGATGTGCCGGTGACAAGACAGCACAAGCTCTCTTGCTCAGCCTCTTGTATGTGTGTGTGTCAGGCAGCGTTCATGGAAAAATATCTGAAGTTTATTCGTGGCTGATAGGAAGAACTGATATTCTTTCCTTTTAAGGAAATGTTCCCGGTAAGAGCTGGAGTGCTATTGTGACGGAGATAAAGCACTTTCTGTTACTGAAAATGAAAGTCTTAAGAACAGCTCAGGAAAGTTAGAATATAATACTCTGGGGGTGAGGTTTCCCTTTCAGTGCATTACATGAATTACCGAGTATAACATGGGTGTTTTTGTAGTTTTTGACGAGGGGGCTTTATGGTGACCACCAGTCATTGGAAGTGGTTTTCCTGTATTCATTCACTCCATAAATGCCTCGTGTTTCATTAAGTACAACACAGAATAACAACATGTTGAAAAGTTCACATACTTGTGTTTGCCGATTGTTTCATAGTCTTTCACCACCACATCAATGAATGAGGATGAATCCAAGGAAGAGCCTTTCAGATCAAATTCAAGCACCTAACATTACAAAGAAGAGGAACTATTACAAACCATTTTAATCCTGGTAACAGCAGCTCTCACATACAGTACTGTAAGTCTCACACGTTACAACCAATTTGCCACTTACTTCATTCCATACTGGATTCAATTCATTATCAATTGCTTTGGTTTTCTTCTTTTCACCTGCAAGCACAACACTACATTTCATGGGCAAAAAATTCATTCATGGTATTTTCTGATCTTATAAGGATATTATTTGCTCTCTTTGTGAATCACTGCCAAAATGTTCAAACTTAACTTAAGTAATAAATCCATAGGTGGAGGAAGGAAAACAGGAGATATTATACTTTTCTGAACAGCTTAATAAAAACTGTCGGTGCAGACTGCAAAAGTTAAAGTAATAATCAATGACTCACCTCTGAAGATAACAGTAGCTATTGGATCAGGGTTTCCAAGTTTCTTTTTAGGGATCCCACTAGCAGACTCGACAATGATCCGCAGCATCTTGATGTAATGTATTACCAGAAGTGCAGCATATTCAGTATAAAGAGAGAGACAGGCAGCACCCCGGCAGAGAGGGAACTGAAACGAGCAGATGTGAAGGAGACAGAGGAGGCAGTTTCATGAGTCAGAGACGTGAAACACAGCCAGGCAACCCGGGTCAGCTCCGTCATGAGCACACCGAGCTACCTGCAAGCTACAGGATAGCCTTCCTTTCTCATTACTTTTACTAATGCCCCATACTTTTAACTTACACTTATTTTCTCATCACTGTGCGATGAGCAAAGCGTCTCGTTTTCTCTTGTGCTGCAGCGCCCCCAAGTGGAGAGGTTTCGCATTGGCCCAAAACAATGCAACCCTTCGGTCATCTGTCCAACAGTTTTTGGAGATTTTTGTAAGTAATTTACGCCTAACAAGGAGAGCATTCATTTGTTTGTTTTTTCGTTTTACATTTTTACGCCAGAGTTGTCCGTGTTGTTATGTTGAAGCTAAGTATTTGATGCCACGCCGGCAGGTTTAATATAAAACATTTTGGGAGGAAGAGGAAGTTAATTTACGCGCCTGAAGTAACGTTAAATGTGGATTTTTTTATTTTTTTTTTACAAACAGATTAAGGTAACAACATTTTTAGCTAGTTGGGAGCTGCTGTTTCTAATTATATTACATTTTGACTACGTGAAAGTCCGTATTTCACCACAGGAGCAGCAACTATTTATCAACACTTTTTGCTAGCTAAGCTAACTTTAACAAGCTATCGCTATATGTTTTTTTTCTAGCTAACATGTCACGTGTTAGAAATTTAAAACGATTCATGTAACGTTACTGGTCGTATGAAAAGACAACGGTTGGTCTTTGCAGAAGAAATCCACCATCTAATATCCAGTTTGAACCACAATCCGATCTTTGATCATCTTACCGCTACATTAGCTAGCTATATTAGCCCGAGCTAACGTTAACGTAAGCTAGTCCACAGAAGACCTGTCAGATTCAGTTGTTTAAAAGATAAAAATACAGAACATTTAGTGTTGCTGAAACAATCACACTTTAGGTCGGTTAACTAGCTGGAGCATTCATTACTACATAATCCTCATTAGCAGATGTTCATTTAAAATTATAATATAGATAAAAATCTTAGAAATTGACTTGTTGTCCATGTTGACTAAAAGCTGCACTTTAATCATGGTGGTGTTGTATATGAGTTGTTTTTTACCTCCAGAAAATTACAACTTTTAACAAGAATAGCTATAATTTTCAATTAAACCCTCTCAGACGCATAACAGGAACTCAACATTATAAAGATGGTGTACCTGATAATCTGGTGAAACAGTAATAATTCATTGACTCAGTGAAAGCTTTGGTAATGTCTGTTTTTCCATGTTTCTTCATTAATAAATGTCAACAATTGAAATGAAATACACACTTAGACCCTGCAGAATGTTTATTTTTGAAGTTGTATATCCTGACATATGTCTAAGATGCATTTACTCGTGTCAGTTTCTGGAAGTATTCGTGAACAGGTGACAGAAATGGCATCCTCTAAATATAAGAGTCACCACAAGAAAAAGAAAACCCCAGAGTCTCGTATGAGTGTCGGCTATCTGAGGAAAGAAAATGCCAATCTGAAGAAGACCCTGCTTGAGTTGTCTCGTCAACATTCAGAACATAACAAGCTACTAGAGGTAAACGATCTGTGCTGTTACTGTGGTGTTTACCCAGCATGAATCACATAGTCAAGCAACTCGCACTGCACTGTAAACTCCACCTAATCATCATGGCAGAAAAGTGAAAAATGTTTGATTTATTCAGCATAGTGTTTATAACCAAACCAACTTTTCCCTCTGTGTGTTGGCAGAGATTCCTCTCTCTTGAAACCGTCAGGCTGGAGGGTTCTCAGCAGTCGACGGCTAAAGACGAGAAGATATCTTTGTCGTCAGAGCAGCTGAGTAAGCACGAAGGAAACCTGATGGATGTAGTGAGTACGAGGAGCAAGACAAGCAGTTACTCCAGAGAGATGGAAGAAATCAAGAACAAGCTTGTGAGCGTCTCGACTAGGTGTCAATATCTCGAGAACAAAGTTGCTGAGAAGAAGGTATATTATGTTATTTTAGGGCTGCAACTGAATGGTAGTTTTAACTATTTTTCTTTTTTAGTAGTTAAGGTGTAGTTTGGCTAGTTTTCATTGTGATTCATCATTTTGTAAGCTACAGTTTTAAAGTAGTTTCCCCAACACTGCTCATTGGCTTCATCCTCAAACAGTGGTTGTTGCTGCTTTGATTCTTACTGAGTTTGATGTACCAATTTTACACCACTAGATGGCAGCAGTTATATTTTAGTGACATCCATATGAACTGGAAGCCATTAAGAGGACGAATGAATGTTCTCATACAGTATCTGTGGCATTGTGCATATTTTACAGGTCATAACACATTTGTATTTTGACGCTCTGAATCTTATTGTTCTTGTGTTTTGGGCCTCGTTATGACATGCAAACCTGCAGGTAGTCGGGTAAAAACCGGCTGTTCATTCACGTTTGTGTAAAGCTGTGTTGTATTTTACTGTTATCTAATAGGACTCTGCTTCAGATGAGCAGCTCTCCAGCAGCGATGTAACAGAGATCCAAAATCACCTCAGAGATGTAAGTGCTGTGTTGTTGCCACACAGCTGGAAAAAATCTCCTCTGTTGGTGTTTGTCCATCATCAACTAATCCAGCTTCCAGTACTTTATTTTCAGTTTTACTTTCTACTTTGTCTTTGTGTGTACATGTACAGTATACTGTTGCTGGGCGTCTGTCTGTCTGTCTCTGTAATGTGCCTCTTGTTCTTTTATCTGATCCCTCGAGGCCTTGGAGAAGAACAAGCAGTGGCTGGAATATGACCAGCAGAGAGAGGCCTATGTGAAGGCAGTTCTGGGCAGAATGTTATGGCTGGAGAAGCAGCTGAACGACGCCAATCAGGCCCGTTCACAGCAGCACAATAAGGACCATTCAGATGGTGAGTCAGAGGAGCAGTGGGCACTCACCACTCGGGCAACAAGGGGCAACAGACTGTAACAACAAGGTTTTTAAGATTTCTAGATTTCTCCACAATAGGCTGTTATGAAAGTGTCTGCGCGCATCTGTCAAAAATGGTCAAAATCATGTGATTTATTTCTCTACAGTGTGTGTGTAAGGGTGTATGTAACATCTTTCATTGTGTATTAGGCAATCTTCTGCTTTTTTTCATTTTCATCCTCTTCTTTTCTCATTACAGAGAAGGATAAATTAAGCCAGATGCAGGAGCACTATGAAAGACTCTTACAAAAAGCCAAAGATCAGCGTGAGGTGCTCATTGAGCAGCTCGACATGACCCAACAGGACCTCATAAGAACCCAAAACTGGTATGTCTGCTGCTTACAAGTGATGTCGTCCTGTTTAAAGTGGGAGGATGTTAGGATGGTAGCCAGCTACATGACAGAAAACTTGATGTACAGGTGCAAGGAAAGGGAGAGGCAGGTGTATGAGCTCAAGCAGCAGCTACAGACTCATCATCATGGCACTGGGGATAAAGAGCAACAGCTGAGCGATGAGACGAAAGACTTTCTTAACAGACTGGATAAGGTGAGACACAGGTCTGCAGGTACATCTCCAAAAAAACTTTATTTAGTATTTAGTAGGTAAAGCTTAAAATCTTTAATCATTCTCAGGAAAGTCTCTTTTACGAGTTCATGGCAAATCGTTACCATGCAGACAAGAAGAAGATTGCAGACCTGGAGCGGCAGGTATGACAGGCACCTTTGTTCAGTATCAATCGTCCCAGTTTTGGTCCCTCGTCCTCTCTGAAAACATACTTCAATAAATCCTTAGTATTAACTAGAAATTTGCTAAAGATCCACCAGTCTTTGTGATTCCAAACCTGGTTCATTCAGACATGCCACATTTTTACCCCTTTACTTTCTAAATGAAAAATATCAGTCCTCACACGAGCAAAGGAATATAATTTTTTTTTTCTCAATTTGAAAGTTGTTATCACATCTATACTTTATTATATTCCTCACTATAATGTACATTTTCTTAATTTTAGATCAGGATTTCTACACAAGACCTTGAGGATGAGAGGCAGAATTGTTCGTATTTAAAGAAGCAGATGGTCAGAGTTCTGAAGTCACTGCAAAAATCTAAAGACCATGTGACAAAACAGTCAAAGGTTGGCATTAATAGAGAAAAGTACTGCATTAGTAATTGGTGTCTCCCAACCACATCAGAGATGAAACTTAAAGCTGCAATAATTAATTGTTTTGTGGTGGGGTTAGGGTTACTACCACTACTCCTTTTAATATCTAATATATTAATAATATACACTCGAGAGGAAAACCAAAACAATGATCCAAGATGGACTAAAAGGCTCCTCGGCGCATGTTAAGACTGAGAACAGCTGAGTGGTTCCATTAAAATAAATGACTAGGCTGCATTTGTATAAAACATATTGATTAGTGCAGCTTTACGTTTCGGTGCTTAAGAATGATAGAACTACTAAAATGTGACTTCATCACACAGAGCTTTTATAATGTAACTGATGGATGACGTGTTTTCTGTAGAAAGACCAGCAGGATCATGTGATTGAAGTGATTAACCCGCCACACCAGACATCCTCCCCTCACAGCAGCTTGCTGAACGACAGCTTCCTGGAGTGTCCCGGCTGCCGGGCCGAGTATCCGGCCAGTCACTACCGAGATCTGATGGAGCACCTAGAAATCTGCCTACATTGAGCCTCAAACCTCTTCAGTTCTGCCTCCTTTATAATATTGATTGTTACCAGAGGTACAAGTTATCTCAATAAACCTGTGTTGAGTTACTGGAGTTGTGACTCTTTAGTGTTGGAGCAACAAAACAGTTTGTTTTCTTGTGTTCTACATATTTTCATGCTTTATTATAATCAGATCATGCTGCTGCTATGGTCCTCGTCCCCTTCCATGTCTCACACTGATCAGATCAGACGAATAGCTCAAAACAGCTTGTGTACGTTAATCCCTGTCCTGTGCTATTTCAGGACATGGATTAGTATTGCTAGCCAACAATATGGGCAGTCAGAGGTCTGTACAGTGGCGGAGGGCTTTGAAAGAGAACGTGACACTAAGAACCCCAGGCTAACAGCTTTAAAAAAGAAAAAAGATGCTAATATGGTTTAGGCACCTTTTTACTTACTGTACTTTGAGGAACATTTCATACAGAAACATCTTCATAGAAAGTTAGAATATGAGTTTAGCCTGAGTTAGAGCCGAAAGGGTGTTTCTCTTGTGGCCTTTTTTAGATTATCCACGCCTGGACTTGACAAAAATACTTTAGAGAAAGCAGGATGTGTGTTAGGTCTTTGTTAAATTTAATTTCTTAAAACCTATCCCTGTCAGGTTTAAACAAAACAACAAAAAACAAGTTTAGGACAGCTACTGATCAATCATTGTATCACTACTCAAGAAGTAAACCTGATAATCTGATTCACAGTGTAAATAAAAGTGGTGTCTAACTAATGAGCTAACTTGCGATTTACACAGTGTTGCTGTTCAACAGCTGCACTGATTGAAGATTAGAACTTGGATTAACCTGCAGGGGAGTCGAGTCAATCGCAGTTAACAACAAACTAATGCTGTAATTAAATGGAGAGCCATCCCTAAAGAAAAGTCGATTTGTGTTTGATGTTGTGGGAAAAATGCAAAAAAAAAAATAGGCTTAAAATAAACAAAAAAAAGGTAAAGGAAATGTGACATGGTACAGAATTTAAAAGAATGAATCATGTATAACATCTTGTAATGTTTGTCTACCTCTCAGGAAGAGCAAACAGCATCAAAAAGACGAGTCACCACCCTCCATCCCTCCTCTTCCTCCTCCCCCTTCTCTTGTATCAGTTATTGCTTTATCAGCATCTTCTCCCCATTCACTTTTCTGGGAAAAATTAGTAAGCATCACTGATCTAAAAAACCTTTTTCATCCTAAATGGCTATCCACCCTTACACTGACTTTCTCCACTTGAGAAACGTCACATATTTTTCCTTCTTCACTGAGATGCACCGCTCAATAGCAAGCACTATTGTCGAGACCTTGGTTATCTCCGTTGTCTTTCTGCTGTCTGTGGCGGCGAATGCAGGAGCAGCAGCCCTGGTAACCTGGGAACGCAGACTACTGGCCAACAAGACCATCCTCACCCTCAACCTGTTTGTGGCCGACGTGCTGTTTGTCAGCATGATCCCACTGATTGTGGCGGTACGCTGGACCGTGTCCTGGACGCTGGGGTATGCAGCCTGTCACACTCTGCTCTATGTCATCTGTATGAGCGGCTGTGTCACTATCACTACTCTGGCCTCCATCAGTGTGGAGAGAGTCCAGGCTATCCTCCAGCTGCAGACTGTCCCCACGCTGAACCCCAGGATGGTGACGGCCACGCTCGCCTTCATCTGGGCCTTTTCAGCACTTACCTCCATTCCTCTCAGTCTGTTCTTCACTGTGATTGAAGTGGATTTCCCTGAGCAGGTAAGGATGGATTTCATTAATTAAAGGAAAGCTCTCTGCTCTTTAAAGTACTTATTTTGTATATATTTTGTACGTCTCTTAAGGAACATATACGCATCTGTACTCTCAAGTGGCCGGACACAACAGGAGAGATTGTGTGGAACGTAGCCTTTCCAGCTCTGTGCTTCCTTCTGCCAGGACTCATCATTGTAGTCAGTTACAGCAAAATATTACAGGTGGGTTTATTGTCTGTGATGGCTTTAACAAGGGATCACAACAAAAATTAAAGGAGAAGCAACATTTTTATGTCCATCATGCTTCATCAGTGGTTTTTTGTTCATTTAAATCAAGTATTTTCCATTGAATTTTAAGTTTGTGCAACAAATCCCATATCAATCACTCTTTTTAGCATTTCATGACAGGTCATACCCATTAATTTCTGGATTTGTTGACATTTCTCTTTGTGCCCTCTGGGAATATTAGTCAACTCTGTACAGAGATACGTATGCTCTATTAATTACTGAAGCTGGAAATGGTGCCTGTGTGGCCTCATGTATTTGCACTGTCAACATTACATTGTACAACCAGTGCTTCCAATGTGGACATTGAAGTGATGCAGACAATAGGAATGATTGTGAAAAGCCACAGATTGATTTTAGCTCTGGGGAGACTTTATGGATGTTGACATACCGGAGTCGCCAAACATTAAGGATCTCATGCTCCATATGTAAATCAATTTGGTTTCATCATATAATATCACAATCAACAGAGTGTCAGTATTATGAAATAGGATTGTATTTGCTCTATTATAACCATTAAATTAATGATTTATCCTCTTCTCCTGACACCTCCAGATTGCTAAAAGTTGTAGGCGAAGGCTCCAACCCAGAGACAGTCACTCCCCTGTTGGAGAGTCGCTCGAGTACCAAGTCTCCCGCCAGGATATTAAGCTCTTCCGCACTCTGCTAGTCCTTGTGCTCTCTTTCTTAATCATGTGGAGCCCTATTTTCATCATCACTTTCCTCCTCCTCGTGAGAAACTTCCTGGGCTACCCGTATATCTCCTCTACAATGTTCTTCTGGGTGGTAACGTTCACACTGACAAACTCAGCCCTCAATCCCATCCTCTACTCTGTCTGCCAGTTCAAGAACAGCTGGCGCAGACTCTGCTGCAGCTCGGTTGTGGCGCCACTGAGAAAATGACCTTGTGCCACAGCGGCTGGACACATCGAATAGGGAATTCAAACTCACGTAAAGAATACAGCACGTTGGCCACACTCCTGGTCGCATCATCTTTCAGCCACTGTTTACATCTTCCCCCCGAAATGACAAATAAATGTTGTTGTTTTTTTTGTAATATAGCATGTTAGTATTAGCTGAAATACTCAGCTGTGCACTATTTGTGCCATAAATATGTTCAATATTGAATTGACAAATATTAATTAAGTATTATTGTTTAGGTTTTTTTTTATATTATAAAAAAATCATCATATCAGACTTTGTTAGGGATTGAACAATAAAGTAATTTAAAGACATATTTCCCTCATTGTCCCTGATATTTTCACAGTCATTCCACTGTTGAATTGTCCCTGAAAGCACCAAATTGAAAGTCCTTTCTTTTGTTATGTCATTGCCTTGTTTTGCTTTCTGGCATAGGGGGGAACACATTTGTGTCATCATCATATCATACTAACGAATGGCTAGTTGTTTGTTTCCAAACAGGGGTAATTAAACTCCAAGCAGCAGTTAAAAAAAAAAAAAAACACTTAATCCTGTCAATGGTTACATGTAGCTGCTATCTCTCAGGAGTACACAGTGGCCCAGGAGAGCCAAGCTCATGAGAAAAACATTAATTTCTGTCTGCTGGAGTGCCTTTAGATAACATTAGACCACAGTCAGTGCTTATGGTGACATGTATTATTTCAGGTTGCCAGGTGCCACTATATTATTACTTTACCTCTGTGGCTGCGTTCCAGTTTTTTTGTTAATTTTTTTTATTGTTGTAGTATCGTGTAAAACAAACATAACTGATGTTAAACGTGTGTTTTTCAATCACACCGTAAGACACTTAAACACAGCTCTTTGTCTGCTATTGTTGTTATGGTGTTATCCTCCTAAAAATCATACAGCGGGTCTTTCCATCACCATGTTTGTCAGGGTTTTTTTTTTAAAATAAATTAACAGTGTTTTTAATGCTGCTAAAAGAGTATATACCTCAGATTTGCAGGAGAGAAGCATCAGTGATCTTAGTATGTTATCAGATGGATTCAGGAAACTCAACCAAACCAGGAAACCCTCTTCTGTAGTGCAGGTTATACCGTTGGTGCCATAACTCAGCTATCATTACCTGTGATGGGATTGCCCCTCACTAAAATGACAAGCGGCTGGATTTACAAGTTAAGAAAGCTCAGGGGCTTTATGACTCTTGCGTCAGTCATTAGAGCCCCCTGGGATCCCCTTACCCAGTAAGCTACTCACTACCTTCTGTTCCCGGTGGAGACGGTTGGAAATGCAGCTTTGGTCCTGTATGCACAGAGGAGTTTGCGAGATGCCTCAGTAGGAACTGCATCGTCTCATCTTCTGGAGGTCACCTTCACTGCTCTGCTTTTTCCTGTATCTAGCTCTACTCGTCGGAGAGGTGCATCTCTGCGCAGCTTCAGAAGGGAACATTCATCCAAACTTGGACAAAATGGCAGACAAAGACACTGTAGAGAAGTTCCTCGACAACAATCCACAGTTTGCGATGGAATACTACGGAAAGAAAGTCAAGGCAGATGTGATCACTGCTGCTTTCAACAACCAGGTCCAGGTCAAAGACCCGTCTTCTTACAAGGATGCCTCCACCATCCAGGAGGCTGAGTTCATGTTCGAGCTCATTAAGGAGATACAGGGCAGCAACCCGATGGAAAAAGGCCTGCATAAAATTCTCCAGAGGATTGCTCTGTTGATCCAGGCTGATCGCTGCAGCTACTTCTCTTACAGAGCTCGTAATGGAGTACCCGAGCTGTCCACCACGCTTTTTGATGTGACACACAATTCTCCATATGACAGAAATATAGTGAACCCCAACGTAGAGATTGTTTTTCCCACCGACATGGGAATCGTTGGGTGGACGGCACACTCCAAGAAGCCTCAGAACATTGCTGATGTGAAGAAGGTGAGCTATTGAAAAAAAGGTAACATGAACCATACATACAAACTGACTAAACCAGGCTGTAGTATTAATTAAACAGGAGAAAAACGATTGCCAGGCACCCATTAAACTGCAGTTTTATCTGGAGAACAAACATATTTAATTGTAATCTGCTTTAATTGTGATTTAATTGATAACCTTTAACCATTCTCCTGTGTTATTTATTTTTCAGGATTCTCATTTCAGTGACTTTGTGGACAAACAGACCAAATATACCACTAAATGCATGCTCACTGCTCCCATTATGAGTGAAAAGGAACCCATAGGTGTCATCATGGCACTCAACAAACAAGGCGCTGATCAATTCTCAAAGAGTGATCAGGAGGTGAGTGTACAAGGTGTTTTTTTTTTTTTTTTAATAACAGGCTATTATCTGCCAGAATGACTCAGATAAAACACAGGCTGAACTTGGCTTTGCTGAGAAGCTAAAAGTATGCTGCCAAGGCTGCAGGCTCTACCTGCATGTGTTGCCACTTGTAGTAGACAGACACAAATCCAGTATGAAGGTCACCTACTTATTTTGGTTTGCGAGGTAAAATAGTCAACTTTAGCCCAGCAACTTCCTGTCTCTGACCTGTATATTTAAAAGCTTGACTTGGTACGTTAGCTCACTGTTATGACAGCTCAACTTTATAATCCAGTTAGGGAAGCTCAGACATTTTTTTTTTTTTACAACCTCTTTGTGACACCTGAGGGCATTTAAGTGACTGTGAATATATGCCGGAGAAAGTGACTGTAATGTGCTGTCATCCTTCTTTGTCTTCTTTGTCATTGCAGCTCTTCAATAAATATGTGAACTTTGCTACTATGATCACTCTCCAAGCCCACACTGCTTACATGTGGGATGTAGAGTCCAGGAGAAGCCAGGTAAAAATAAACATATCATAATATCCACTTGTTCTTTCTGCTTTCTGACAATTTTTTATATATAGTATTTCTACTGCCAAATGAGAAATATTCATTTTTACAGCTGCACTTACGTAATAAATGGAACGAGTCATAAGCAGCTGTCCTTTTCCTCGCCATAGGTTTTGCTGTGGTCAGCCAGCAAAGTTTTTGAGGAGTTGACGGATATTGAAAGACAGTTTCACAAAGCCTTGTACACAGTGAGGACTTATATCAAGTGTGAGAGATACTCTGTGGGACTCCTGGACATGACCAAGGAAAAGGTGCGTTGAAGAAAATGCAACTTGATTCCTGACGGTGCTTTATATGAAAGGGTGTTGCAGCTGTGCATTTATATTCATGATATGATGCAACATGATTTGGGCCTTTTCTTCACCAGGAATTCTTCGATGAGTGGCCAATCAAACTAGGAGAACAGGAGCCATACAAGGGCCCAAAGACACCTGATGGCAGAGTAAGTCCAATGCTGGGTTTTGTTATTGTAATATTATTCTTATCCACTAAAAATATTGAATATTTTGACAATATCAAAAAAAAAAAACAACCTCTTTTTGTCTAAAACATTCAGGAAATCAACTTCTACAAGATTATTGACTACTTGCTGGAAGACAAAGAGGAGATTAAAGTTATCCCGTAAGTTTCCGGATGTACTGTAGCACTTGTATCTGGCCTTTATGCTGTTTTATTTGCATATTTTATCAGAGACCTGCAGTTACTCACTAGTCTCTGAACTCACAGCGGCCCTCCTGCAGACCACTGGGCTCTGGTCTCTGGACTCCCTTCATATGTGGCTGAGAATGGATTTGTAAGTTCCGCTTTTGTTCCTTTATTATTTTGTTAAAGGCTTCAGCTGAATAAGTAGCGTCATTGATCCGCTCCTCTACAAATACACTTCATGTCTCTTAGATCTGCAACATGATGAACGCTGCGGGCGATGACTACTTTGCATTTCAGGTGAGACACTCGGTGACATTCACTGACTGCTGACCAATGTTGAATTCAGTTAGATTAGACTTAAATAATTTAGATTTTTTTTTTTATAATTTGGTTTGTTTGACAGAAAGAAGCCGTGGATGAGAGTGGATGGAAGATTAAGAATGTCCTCTCCCTCCCAATCGTCAACAAAAAGGAAGAAATTGTTGGCGTTGCCACTTTCTACAACAGAAAAGATGGCAAACCATTCGACGAGAATGATGAACAAATCACAGAAGTACGGAAAACTGTCTCCATCAAGCTCTTATTTATCTTCATTTACTGTTTAAGACAGTTTTTGAATAGTGTATATACCCAAATTGCTTTAAAAAAAACTAGTACTAGTATTGTTTCTCATTTTATTTATTTAGTTTATTATTTATCTTTAGAATTTGATTTAAGTGATAGCTTGTGTGGAAGAATTTAGTAATGATTGTGTAATAATTTAAATTTTGTCAATTTGTCAATAGGCTCTAACTCAATTCCTCGGCTGGTCAACTCTGAATAGTGACACATACGACAAACTCAACAGGACAGAGTGGAGCAAAGACATTCACCAGGAAATGCTCATGTACCAGTCAAAGGCCTCACCGAATGATGTGCAGACCATTCTGGTGAGCTGGTATTATTTTAACTGAAAACAGATCAATAGATCAAGCACATTCTTAACTGTCATTTTCCCCCCAGAACACTCAAAGCAAATTTGGCTCTGCACCAGAGGACTGTGACCAGAAGGAGATGTACAAACTGTTGGTAAGCACTGTGATGTGTTTTTTAAAGACTACAGCGCTCCTCATAAACTTTGTGTGATGACATTATGATTGATTGTGTTTCCATAACATGCAGAGAGCCAGCATCCCTGAAGCCAAGAGTGTGGAGCTGCTTGAGTTCCGCTTCAGCGACTTCCCCTTGTCAGAGATTGACCTCATCAAGTGTGGTATCCGCTGCTTCTTTGAGCTGGGGGTAGTAGAGAAGTTCAAAGTCCCAGCTGAGGTACGGTATATAGTGTAGGAAACCTGCCTCTGAAACACACCTCTTAAGCTGCTGTTTTTGTTTGTAATTGTGTTGTAAGGTTGATCTCGAGGACCTATGTTTCTTTGGTCACTTTTGTCGCGTAGATCCTGACAAGATGGATGTACACCGTTCGCAGGGGATACCGTGACATCACCTACCACAACTGGAGGCACGGATTCAATGTTGGGCAAACCATGTTCAGTCTACTGCTAGTGAGTCAGTCTTCCGAATATTTCTGTTTTTCCTACTCCTCGTTTTTACCGTTTTTTTTTTATAACGGAGGGTCGTCTTCTCTGCTCCTCAACAGACAGGTAAACTGAAGAAGTATTACTCTGATCTTGAAGCGTTTGCCATGGTCGCTGCCGGATTCTGCCACGATATTGATCACAGAGGAACCAACAATCTCTACCAGACAAAGTAAGACTCTAGCGGGTCATTTTCATGTGACATCAATATCAAAGAAATACTAAGAAATACAAACTCTTGACTCTTGTATTGTAGGAGTGCATCACCGCTGGCAAAATTGCACAGTACCTCAGTTATGGAGCGACATCATCTTGAATACAGTAAGATACTGATGGAAGATGAGGTGGGTCCTTACAGTATCTAGTTAACGTTTTTTGTTGTGGTTTGAAATAGACAAACATTTCTTTGTGTCCAGTTGGATCTTTTTAGGAGGGGACACGGTTAAATCTGGTTTCTAACCTCACTCGTCCGCTGTCGTTCACAGAACCTGAATATCTTCCAAAACCTTCAGAAGCGTCAGTTTGAGACGGTGCAGCACCTGTTCGAAGTTTGCATAATCGCCACTGATCTCGCCCTCTATTTCAAGTAAGGAATATCAGAAATTTTGTTTCCGCTGAGAGTATGTTACATCCTTACAATCGACATCAGTAGTGTTTTAATGAGACCTTTTGGGAAGATACGATAGCTTTCTTGTCTTTTAGGAAGCGAACAATGTTCCAGAAAATTGTGGAATCTGTAGAGGTGATGCCAGAGGAGAAAGACAGAATCAGCTTTATCTCCAACAATGCAACCAGGAAGGAAATTATCATGTAAATACATAATTTATCATATCTGTCCATGTTCCGTGTCGATGCACTAGCTGGCATTGAAAAATGTTCTTCGATTGTTGTCCTATTTTCCGCAGGGCAATGATGATGACAGCTTGTGACCTGTCAGCCATTACAAAGCCATGGGAGGTTCAGAGCAAGGTGTGTTCATTTTTCTGGACTTTCTACACTGAAACATGATAACAAAGCAGCCACCCACCGAATCTCATTGCTCTACTACTGGTGCTCTTGGTCCTAGGTTGCTCTGATGGTGGCAGCAGAGTTTTGGGAGCAGGGAGACCTGGAAAGGACAGTTCTTGACCAGCAACCTATTGTAAGAACTTTGCCTGCCGTGTCTACTGTATGTAGTCATGACATCAAAATGATAATCATCTACTTCTTCTTCTTCTTCTTCTTTAGCCAATGATGGATAGAAATCATGCTGATGAACTGCCCAAGATGCAGTGCGGTTTCATTGATTTTGTGTGCTCCTTTGTGTACAAGGTACCTTCATATACAACTAAAACATTATTGAGTTTGTATAGATACAAACCTGTTCAATATATATGTTTGTTGTGGTTTATTTTTCTTTTGCAGGAGTTTAGTCGCTTCCACAGTGAGATCAGCCCGATGTTTGAGGGGCTGAATATCAACAGGGGAGAGTGGAAAGCTCTCGCAGATGTCCACGAAGCCAAGAAGAAGGCTATTGAAGATGAGAAGAAAAGACTGGAAGGCGGAGACCAACAAGGTGAGCGCTGAGGTCTGAAACCCGGCGTGTTGTCTCGCCTCTCCTGCTCATTCAACATTTACATCATCATCACCGCTCTCCAACTGTCATTTGTTCCCTTTATAGGTGGAGATGGTGGGAAGGCAAAGACGTGCGTTATCTGCTAGACCTCAAGGACAGCTGAAGTATTTATGAGTTGTTTGTCTGGATCTGTATTTGTACAGTGTGTGTGTGTATGTGTGTGTGTGTAAGTGCATGAGAGAAATGTTTTGCAGATGAGCGACTTCTAATGTGCAAAATCCCTAAATTATTATTTTTATATTTTAATTAGTGCCAGTCTTGAGTAAATACCGATTGCTTGTGTCTCATAGTATGAAAACTCTCATTTAATTGCTCAAACAATTGAGTTTTCAATGATTAAGAAACCATATCTGTATTTTATTATTATTATTATTATTATTGTTATTATTATTAAGTATTCATTCCAAATATTACATAAGGATATTTAATTTGTTTACTCTGGCTTTGGACAATGGAAATTAAATCAAAAATGTAAATAGAAATATTAGGCTGCATATACAGTATGATGCAGTTAAAACTGTGCTATATAAATATATGAATATTTTGGGTATGTAAAATACTACAATAAAATCCTTGTAAGCAAGTAGTGCTTTTAAAAGTTTAGGCATATGTTGCTGGGAAATGGGTGAGAGATGTAAGAAGATTTGACTGAATTGGATTTTGGTTATAAGCCAGCTGGCTTTCCTTTTTAAGTCCCCTGCTTACATAAAGTAAAAATACTGCTCATAAGTCAGCGTGTCCAGACCCCATGTGTCATTTACGGGACAGGAAGGTGTCATGTGGAAACACTATGCAGCACGTAGAGTCTAAAGACACATGATTTGATTAGTGTTAAAAAAACATTGAATGCAATTTGCTGAAATGTTAAGATTTATTTTTCCAAACCCTGTACGTAAAAAACAGAGACTTGGTGACATGGATAGAACATGTAGCAATGATATTGTCAGACTTGATTGTATTTTGGTTTCTGATGCAAGTGTTGCTTTCTAACATACAGTTGAAGTCCAATATCACAAATCACAACAACATCCTCTGTGCTGGTTTCTGTCATGATATTTACCCCAGAGGAACCAGCATAAGAACTTTGGAATATATATATTATATATAAACAATTTTATGTGCATCATGTATAAGACATCAGAAATGTAAATATAGTTTATTTTCAAATCATGCCTGTTTTGTTTAATATGAAGTGCTTTTTTTTTTTGCCAGACTGCTGATCAGAAAATTAGAACAAGGTCAGGCATGAAGTATGTAATATATTCAGGAGTTTGTGTTTACTGTCCTCTGCCATGAGTGATCATCCCTGTTAATATGATTGGCTCAGGCAGGTGACTTGACAGGTGGCGTGCAGACTTCATAGTTTCATACAAAAACAAGAGAGCCCGGCGGTCACGTCATAGGTGGTAAGCCAGCTTTGTAGACTGACTGACACCTTAAGACAGCATGTAGGTCCAGAGGTCAAACAGCAAAACAAGAGTGTTTGTTTTCACTGCTGGAAGGAGACTGATTGTAACGTGCATTATTTCATACCAAATAATTAAAGTTATTGTCATTAATGTAATGATGAAAACAATATAACATAATTTAGTAATAAGAAAAAGACTAGAACATAAAAATAGAAAGAAGAAAACAAAGACATAAGTTACCATAATAAGTAGTAAAGTTAATTTTTTAACAATTTTTCAGTTAAAGGGGAAGCAGAAGTACAACAAAGAGCCGAGTGCCAACAAATCTGTCGACCTCTGACCTCTGACTCTACACTTCCCTCTAGTGGGGGAGGTTAGCCTTGGCAATATTTACTTACTTTATCTACAATCTACCCAAAATGTAATGTTTGCAAAAAAAACAAACAAAACATTTGTTTTTAATGCAACACTTCTTTTAGTTTTAGATATAGATACATTTTAGTGATGCTCTTTTGTACATAGTTAGTAATTCCTGGTATCACTTATGAGTTACAGGAGGCAAATAACAAAGATCCTCAAAGTCCATTAAAGGTTAAACAGTTTCAATGGACATCACTGTGTTCAAATAGTTGCTGGACAGTGTGCGTTCTTTTCTGGTGATGAATGATGCCATTTATGAAGCACAGACAGTACTCATCATCTTGCAGCACAACAATAATATCCAGTGTACTCGGTTTAGTCCAATAACTGCTTGAGGGGGACAAAAAAGAGGAAGAAAAAAAAGTTTCTGTCCATATTGTATGTTTCCTCTCAGAAGTAGGCAGCCACCTTTAACAGTACGACAGCATAGCAAAACAACAACAACAACAAAACAGCATATGAGTATATGGCCTTGCTCCTCTGACTGCTCTGCTTATTTTACAGGCTAAATTGTATTATCTTTATAAACAGGCACTGGATATCAAAATGGTGTAATCACATCAGGGATAGAAAGACTGGAGGTCCAGAGCAGAGACATTTTCTTTAACCACCCACCCTACTCCTGCACATGCTTCTTCCCAGAACAGTGTGACGCACGCAGGCCAACTGACATATTAATCTTACAAATCAGGAAGAAATTAGATGGTGAAGAAGGCCATATAGGGCTCCAGCTGCATATAACCATGTGTGGCACAGCAAGACAACAGACCTGCAGTAAAAACAGTCAGGGCAATGTCTTATAGCAATAAAGCATCAGATAATGGCTTTTAAAAAAATGTGGCTTTGTGAAGTGAAATTAAAAAAATGATGTCATGCAGAAAAGCAGGATGGGAGCAACTCTTAACCTGTCCTTTTGTCTGTGAGGGGCTGTAGGGGGATGGGGGTTCATTTCACTGAGGCAGACCAGCTGTCTATATGACAGGAGGGCTTCCCCACACCCCTCCACCACAGGGCAAGACACACTTTGCATCAATCAGTCACCATAGTAACCAAGCACGAACCAGGAAATAAAGCCAAAATGTGCAAAGAAAAATCAAACAGAAAAAATGGTTGTTATGACATGAGCATGCAGGTTAGAAAAATGGTGATGTTAAATCATTTTCACCGGGTTTCCCTCCATCCTTCCCCGCATAGAAAGCCCTTGTGCGTCTGCGCCACCGGCACAGCAATCCGCTGGCTCATGTCAACGCTTCTTCTTCTTCTTCTTTTTTTTTTCCTCCAGCTGATTCACGAAAAATTACACAATTCCGTCGCTTATTGGCCAAAATCCTGCAGGAGTTTGACACGGACAGTGTGGCGTTTGCTGAAAATCATAGGCGTGGTTTTTGGATGGAGCTGCTCCGTCTGCTCCCGCTGGGATCCCCACCTGCCTTCACACCGAGCCTGTCACCGAGCCAGCTGGCATTTTTCTGCGCTTGAGCGACCACAGCGCCCGTTTGATTACATTTTACATTTTTGTCAGAGAGGATAGCCTGTAGATTTTCTTCTCGGGGGTGTACGCGTAAATTTGCAGCGCCGTGGACGTAGATTTCTCAGGTCTGTGCTCCGGAGCGGCGCGCAGGCACTTGGCGAAGGTAAACAAGAGCGGACGGCGCGTCTCTTGGCCTCCAAGGCAGCAGCAACAGAGCGAAAAGGAGCCCCAGCGGAGACCCTGGTTCATGTGTAGGGCTGGTCGACGCGCAGGTCGTGCCCGTGGCGGTTCGCGAGGATGGAAAATACACGCAGGATGCTTAAAAGATTGCCATTGCTCGGCTTTCTTGTGTTGGCGTCTGTTTTGCTCGTAGTGGACAGCAAGAGAGCCAGGCAGCCTCGCTGTCCATCATCATGTACATGTACCAAAGATAACGCGCTGTGCGAAAGCGCAGGACTGATCCCTCGCAGCTTTCCCTCCGATGTCATATCACTGTAAGTAGCATATTTATTATTGTTTCACGACAATAGAAATGTCATGCCAGTGTTTGCCAGGCTATATGCTATAGACTCGGGTATGTGAAACAGTCGTGTCGTGTTTTCCTTCCCTTCAGATCTTTCGTCAAGTCTGAATTCACTGAAATCCCGAAGGAGAGCTTCATCCACACTCCTGCCCTGCATCTCCTGTGAGAAATCTCCCTCTTGTTGTGTCTTTGTCACATGCTGTTAGACGCCCAGTGAGGTGATCAACGCCATGTTTAATGTTCACTGCATGCATCACGTAGATGTGTTTGATTGTGATGGGGGAGCTTAAGCAATGTCCATTTAGGAGAAAATGATTTCCCTATATGCCTTTTTCCTGTTATGTTGCTATTGAGCCAAGTGTTGCCTGGTAATGTATCTGTGTGTATTGTGAATCAGATCTGGTCTGGTATCAGACTGAGGTTTATTTACAGGGAATTCCTCCTTTTGAAGAGGGAATCCCCTTCACTCCTGTCTCATGGGGTGGAGTATTGACTTACAAACATGTAAGGCTGCAGGAATCCTAATGGAGCATTGATCCTTGCCTTTGATGTGTCCGGGTTACTGTTGAAGATGCTTATACATTGTTGTTATTATTATTGAATTTGTGACCCTGAACTGTAAAATATTAAGTCATGATCTGTCTGTGCAGCCTCTTCACAGCCAACAACCTGGACTCTATAAACGAGGATGCTTTCCTTGGTCTTCCTCATCTGGAGTATCTGTGAGTAGACAACATCAATTTGCTCTGGAATTTTTTTTTTTTTTTTTTTAAAAAGCCAACATTATCTCCTTGCTTGTGCACTTATTGGAAACCTTTTACAGATTCATCGAAAACAACCAGATAAAGTCGATATCGCCGCATGCTTTCCGTGGACTGAAAACATTAGTGCATCTGTGAGTATACAATTCTTCGGCAAACGACGCACCGTGCGAGTGATTAGGATTAAGTAATTCGGGTGGTGTTTTTGTAGGCGAGAAAATGTGTGAAAATTCTGTGTGGCTGATCAGTTGTGTGTGTGTGTGTGTGAGAGAGAACATGTACTGGCATTAGAAAACAAAAATAAAACAACCAAAAGTCCAAGTAAACCAGCTGAGCAGTCTTACCAACCCAGGTGTCAGTCATCAATCCCAACCTGCCAGATCTCAGCAACCAAACAGGAAATTAGTCCTGAGGCATCGAGCCATCACATGTGTTATTTGTATCAGTATGATTGTGTTGCAGTTGGTCTGCAGGTGCAGGGAAGCAATGTTACACAACACACATTGCCACATAGATGTTTTTTTCCCCAGAAACTGTGCAGCTGTTAATACAATTATAAAGTGAATGCTATCACATTCACTATCCAACATATTACAACTTTCGAAGCTAAAGATACATACACACAGACTATAATAAGTTGAGCGAGTCTCACTTGGTTGGCGAAGACGAAGATGTCAAACACAAGACGAAGAGTCATGAGATTGAATACAGCTCTGTGAAAGCTACCACCCCTCTTCTTTTTTCTTGCAGAGAAAGCCATGAAATGTTTGAGAAGGCAGCTCTAAAAATACCTTAATGTTTTCTCAAACTCACAATAAGCAAATGTTCCTGTCTTCAGTCTCCAGGGTGGCAATATGTGCCCAATATGTGCCCAAAATATCCATATATTCCACTACAAGGAACCACTGCATAACCACATCCACATTTAGGGTTTTGTGAAGCAGTATAAGACCCCCTCATGACCTCACACACACACGCGCACACACAGTAGAATATGTGTGTTGTTCACATTTAGTACGACGAACAGGGAAGGATAGGAGAGGTGAAACCAGTATATCTAAATCAATTGTCACAGTGCAGCTGCCATTGTCCCTCTTTTTCAGGAGTCTGGCTTACAATAATCTTGAGACTCTGCCCAAAGATTTGTTCAAGGGTCTTGAGGCCTTGACTAAAGTGTAAGTATGATTTTTACATAACGTTACATAACGTACAATACAGCTATTGTGAAAATATATATATATATAAAGATCACTGTATCATTATTCCACTTCAGCCGAGGCTTGAAAAGTGTGTGGGCAGCTGGCACATTTAACACCATTAAAATTACATGTGAGGAAGGCACTGAGGAAGAGAGATAGTTTGCTGTCTATTACCCACTGAAGATGTTCAGCTCCTCTTTATAGTTCCTCTTGATATGCAAATCCAGCAATCATGCTTCAGTGACTTCACATTTTAAAAATGAAAATGCATTTGGAAAGCTGAGAGCATTCCTGTCAGGCTTTTTGGAGGGTTTGGAGGTTACCTTGGTGATTTTTTTTTTCCTCCATTCAGGGACTTGAGAGGGAACCAGTTTACTTGTGACTGTAAACTGAAATGGCTGGTGGAGTGGATTTACAGCACCAACGCAACTGTGGACCAGATTTACTGTAAAGGCCCGGCCTCACAGGTGGACAAGAAAATCAACGATCTGGTGTCACAGTCCTTCGACTGCATCACCACGGGTGGCGTAAAGATACTCGACACCATACTCACAAATTTCTCACAATTTCCCTGACTTCTTAAAAGTTAATTAAAGGGTTGTTTTTGTTTCTCGCAGAGTTTGCTTCCTACCAGTCCCTGAAGTTTGAATCTATATCTGTGGAAGCATTTTCCTTTGGGAGTGACCAGTATGTGGTGTTTGCTCAGCCCTTCATTGGGAAATGTCGCTTTCTAGAGTGGGATCATGTGGAGATGGTCTTCAGGAACTTTGACGATATTAACAGTAAGTAGTATTTGTTATAAAAGTGTCGTTGTGAATGAGCTATACGAGTTTAAAACGAGCCACCAGATGGAGATATGTAAAGATCCTTTCTTTCTCTTCACCAGGCACGTCCACAGTGATCTGCAAACCTCTGGTGATTGACAACCAGCTCTTTATCATTGTGGCTCAGCTGTTTGGTGGCTCACACATCTATAAGCGCGACACATCTGCCAACAAATTCATTAAACTCCAAGGCATTGATATCCTCAAAATCCGCAAACCAAACGACGTTGAGACTTTCCGCATCGATGGGGAATCTTTCTTCGTGATTGCAGACAGCTCCAAGGCCGGATCCACCACCATCTACAAGTGGAACGGCAATGGCTTCTACTCTCACCAGTCACTACACCCGTGGTACAGGGACACCGACGTAGAGTACATGGAGATCTCCTCCAAACCTCACCTAATCCTGTCCAGCAGCTCCCAGAGGCCGGTCATCTACCAGTGGAACAAAAGCACCAAGCTGTTTGACCGACGCACCGACATCCCAGAGATGGAGGACGTCTACGCCGTGAAGCATTTCCAGGTCAAATCCGACCTCTTCATCTGTCTGACCCGCTTCATTGGCGACTCCAAAGTGATGCGCTGGGATGGGGCCCTCTTTCGAGAGATGCAAACAATGCCCTCTCGTGGCTCCATGGTGTTCCAGCCCTTCCCTGTGGGTAACTGGCAGTACGCTATTTTGGGCAGCGATTACTCTTTCACCCAGGTGTACCGCTGGGATGCCAAGAAGGGCGAGTTTGTTCACTTCCAGGAGCTGAACATCCAGGCGCCAAGGGCCTTCTCTCCAGTCTCCATAGACAACCGGCAGTTCCTGCTGGCCTCCAGTTTCAAAGGGAAAACTCAGATTTATGAGCACCTGGTTATTGATCTGAGCAACTGAGTGATTGTCTTGCCTGGATGTTGAGTTGAATGTCTTTTGTGTTTAAAGTTGGCTGTTGCAGCAAATTCATTGCTGAATAACAACTGAGAGGAATTATCAGTTGATCCTAACTTGAGAAAGGCAAGCATTGATTGATTGCTTATTTATTTTTTTTTAAATCTTACATTGAAATCGGTGCATGATAAACCTAAAAAGATAAAGGCTTTTATCTCAACTAAATACATTTGGCTGAGACACGTACACTGGGTTCAATGCATGCATCTCAAGTTAGGATTAGACCCAATATGTTGCCAAGACATTGATGCATGACCAGGGCCTCACGCAGCCCATCCCATCCTGATGAATGCAACATCCATGCTCATTAATCCATTGGCCCACAGATAGGGTTTTTTTTTTTTTTTTGTGTTCAGGCATTCCTGTGACTCAACAATCTTTATACATTTGTAATCCCATATATTTGTCTACAGAAAGTAATAACAAAATACTTTTTAACCTATTAACATGGTAAACTGAACAAATCTGCCAAAACGAAATGTTTACATTTTTCTGTCTTTCCACATGTACGTAAAAAATGATTTGTAAATGAAACTTTTGTAAGTTCAAGAGGAACCGTGCCAATTAAAGATACACATTTGTTGAGGAGATTAATATTGTTTTAAAAATGTTTATAATTTGGACAATTATCGCCAGACATATGTAAGAATCTACCTATATATCCTCACAACTTACATTTTTATCAATGTCAATGGTTTATATGATGTTTTAGGTATTGAAAATACAGTTTTTCGAATGTATGGAAAACATTTTTTGGGCACGCTTGGAACTATATTCACACACGTAAAAGGAGCTGAAATGAAAAACTGAGGATACTGTTCATGATGCTAAACATTTGACTAACATGTATGGAGAATACATCAGTAGTCTCATGATAGGATTAGGTTATTGACTAATATCATGCTATTTAGAGTCAATAAAAGTTTACATCATTAACTGTTCTCATCTGAGCTTCCTGCTGGCGCCGTGTAGCATGACATGGCTTCAGTGTGAAACGCCAACAACCTGGTCCTCATAGTAAAAATAACGCACTAACACATCTACGTCGTTGCTTGAAGTTAGTTGTGTAATTCTGGATTCAGCCATGAGAAATCAAATAAAATAAATACAAACAAATAAAATCCTTTTTATTTTTCTCCAACAAAGTGCACGCCTCAATTCTACAAAGCAGCACATTACAATGTAATGGAATAAATACAATAAAATTTTAATTAAAAAAAAAAAAATGAGGAAGAAGAAGAAGAAGAAGAAAAACACAAGCAAAGAGATACACAAGTACCTGCACAATCACACTGGCAGGACTAAATCCGGCTCTTTAGAAAGGCTCTGTGGGACTTCTTTCACGTTGATTGTTTGACTTTTCATGCATCTTCAGTCCTTTGAATAAAGACGTCCTGTCCTCTGCTTTCTAAAGGAAACCAATTTAAACCCTGCTCTTATGTAATTGAGGACTACCAAACTAACATGAAAGAAATACAGGTGCATACTCTCATGTTCATACACATCACCCTGGAAAACTTGTGCAATCGCAGCAGGATCTCCAAATCGCCTGCCTCCTGCTGAGAGAAAATAAAGTGAACACATTTTTCAGTTTTAACTGAACTTACTACTCAAGTCTATGTGGTGCAACTTAAGTGTTCTTTTTTTTTTCCGTAGGCAAATAAAATATAACATAAAAGGCAAGGGAGCACGTCCCTTAATATTCCACAAAATAATTTAGTGCTCTTTAAATAAAATTAAAAACACTATTTTCATATGGTGGCTCTTAAAAAAAGAAAAAAGAAAAAAAAAAGAATTAAAAAAAATAAATCACAGACCGAAAGGACAATCCTCTAAGAGACATCAATTATATTAGGAAAGAACTGAAATCCCATGAAAAAAGACAGTATTGACAATAAAATTCTGTACAGAACTCAAAATCAATATACAATACAGTACCTGCAGATGTTATGCATACAGTACAATTCTCTTTTTACATAGTTTTAGTATGGGCTCCAGCCTGATCTATATACTGACTTAACACAGGTGGAAAAGCGGCTATTTTAGCTTTCAATAATTTTAATGGTTATTCAGCAAGGAGAGTAGATCTTGTAGTAGGCGTTTACAAAAAGAGATTGAGAGAGATTGAGATTGAAAACATTATTGCAGGATGGTCATCTTCAGTTGCATACTGCATGTGTTACGTGAATGTGTCCTATGACGAGGAGCTGATGAGAGAGACAGAGGACCGGACGGAAGAAGAAGAAAAAAAAAAAGAAGAGGGGTTAGTTGTTTTTGCTATCTCTCCGTCACAGAGGTTAAACCTTGCGATATCTCTCTGATCCACTACCCTGTACAGTACATTCGTGGCCAGTATTGCACGTTACCAGCCGAGTCCACCCTGACTCTGCGGGGTGAGGACCTTCAGTGCTGAATTTTGTCCTATAAGTCAACACTAATCCAGTGATGAGATGAGACCGTAACCAGAGCTCACCAAAGACTGACTGGGACTCCATCTGCTGTCACAGTTTGAGCTCATTGGCAATTTTGCAGGCGATATTCTTAAAGGCAATGGACGTGCCCGATATCCTCTTGAAGCGCACGCCGTTGAGAGAAAGGCGGGGCAACTTGCACACCTCCATCTCCCACTGGACCAGGTTGTCCTGGCGAGCGTCGCCATGGACACAGAAGAGAAGGAAGCGTTCGCGCTGCTCGTAATCGCAGCTGTTGGCGTCCAGAACCTTTCGGATCTCCCTCATCATCTCGGCGGGCTCCATGGAGGAGGTGGTCTTCATGCTCCAGGTGAAACGCAGCGAGCGGGGTTTGGAGTCCCGGCCCATGTCCTCTTTAGTATCACCAGACGCACTCCTACAATAGAAGAAGAAGAAGACAGCAGAACAAGAGACGGAGCAAAAAAAAAAAGATACGTTAAAGGTGGCAGATGCTGGTTACAGACTCAATATGAAATCTACATCTCAATCATGTTCTCACCTCGGTGTTTCTGTTCTGGCACTGGCCTCTCCCTCACTAGGCACCCTGAAATAAAACCAGGAATACACTGTTACTCCTGTGAGCTGAACATAGGTTCACCCACCCACTACCAACAAAACCCCCATCATCACTGGACAGGGAGAAGGGATGTCAGGCATCATGCCAGGAAAGAATCCACACTCCTGGGTATCAGGGTTCAGCACACAATGAGGTGACTGTGACATTTTGAGACACATACTGTTCTAGCTCCTTCATAAATGCATCGTCCTGTAGTACGTTACCTCTCCTTAATCCCCACTGATCTGTAAGGAGTGGAAAAGTGCTAAATCTTTGGTGCGGCCTCCACAATTTGTCTGTTCTTTTTTTTTTTTTTGCCTTTAAGCTCAGCATGAAGACAGGGAGAGTAAGGAGAGGAAAGCCAGCAACTTGAGAAGCAGATATCAGATATGGCTTAGTACAGGAAAAGCCGATGAGCCGTGAGGTTTGTTCTCGAGGTAGTGGACACAAGGGGAGGAAGTACACGACATAACAAGGGTGTCAAGTCATTGGCAAGGATGTGGTGTAGTGAGCAAGTACGTAAAGGGTTAAGGAAACACGGGCCAATGTCATAGTGGGCACAGAGTTGTTTTTATTTTTTTTAATTAAACATGGGAAACGGGTGCAGCAAGCGTTGTATTCTCCTACCTCTGGTTCGACCTGAAAGACAGAGCTCTATGCGGGGGGAGAAAAGGAGAGAAAGCTGTGAGCCTCTGCCAGATGGGCCAGCGTGAAGGTGACACAAGGAGCTACTGTACGAAGGAGGAGGTTCTATCCCTTCTTGTTATATTGACAGCAAAGACTAACAGAGTGAATGTAGAATAAGCAGTAAGGTCTGGAAATCAGAGGTCAGAGAGCATCTGGTATAAAGAAGCAGACAGCATGTGTGTGATGCTGGCTTTGTTTTCACTGCTGAAAACGTTTACATGCAGTAAAGTAACATGAACATGTTTAGCACTAAGCACCCCTTCTGAGTTGAGTTTGTTTTTTAGTGAAATTTATTATTTTTTTAACTACCAGGAGACAGAAAAATCCACAGATCTGCCTTTAACTCTCTAACTGATGACCTCAGCGCACAGCTTAGCCCTGTTACTGTATATATACGACATCAACAGTTACTCCATCCCACTCAGAATGTAGTATTTACTTGCATTAACTGTTTTTATTTTCGGTTTGTTCAGTACTAAAAGATAAAGTAGATATGAAGTACGTTCTTTTTTTTAACAATACAATCAGATGAAAGACAGCAAAAATGTAAACTACAACACTTAGTTTGGTTGGACCAGTCATCTACTTTTGATCCAACTGACTTTCAGCACAATTAATGACTAAACAAAGATCTTTTACTATCTAACATTCAGACTTCATGCAGAAACATAAAAAGGAACCATTCCTTCCATCTCATAAGCACCGGTGCTTAAGTCACACAGGCAGTATAAAGTGGAAAACCGGCATTTTATTCCTGAGGTTTCTGAGGGTGTTATACTTATTTCATATCACCTGCCAAAGGGATTGCAAGTACCTTAAATGTGCAAAAAGTCTCATATGCACAACCATGTGTCGTCACTGACCTGCGGACAAACTTGGAGGTGATCTTGCTGATGATCCCGGTGGAGGTTCCCCTTCGTTGCTGAGCGAGAGCCCCTGTATCGTGGGACAGTGTGGGCGAGGCCGGGGGGCCGTTGTAGGTGGCACTGCGCCGGTCTCGGAGCTGAGCCCCGTGGAAGGTGCTGCGACTGGTGGTGCCACGAGGGAAACGGTTCTTCTCCGGGGTGCTAATACTGTGTGCAGATGGAGAGGTGGAGGGACCCCGCGGAGATGAGCTGCAACACAAACATTGTCGGAGAGATTACCACATGTGTGAAAAGATTCTGTGCATCAGCGTGCCCGTAAATTATATAGTCAGCATTGGTGATGACGGCAGGATCAGGCTCACCTGGCTTTAAGCTCTGTGTTGTCGTCGATGGGGGGCAGTGTGCTCTTCGACGGGTGCCCTGACGATGACATGGACTTGGTATGACGAGGCCGTGTAGAGCTTATTGCAGTCGACGGGGTGCTCCCTGACACCTCAGTTAAACTGTGACCCAAGGACAGAGAGTATTAGCACACACACAAGGGTATTTCACCAAACCTGTTCTGTATTCTGTATTACAAGAATTATATTGTGCACCTCACACAACACGTTAAGAGGAAATTACTTTGATCTCACAGATATTTAGTTGAGTGTAAATGTGACTGTATTTACCTGCTGTCTTTGCCATTGGGAATAGCTGAGTAGCGGTCAGTGGAGGTGCGTTCACACACATATGTGTTCCTGCGAGTCATTGATCCATTGGTCTGTTTGTGAAGAGAGACACAAAAAAATAAGATAAAAAGGATAATATAATGAGGCACAAAAATATAAAGTCGTTATCTCAAACAGCTTTTTGTCAATATTAATTTTTTCAATGTGGATCTGTTTACCCCTAATTGTTCATGTGTAGATGATGTATGTGAATGTGAATATGTCCTCTACTTTCTCACCCCCACAGCACTCGTAGTTTTCTTCCGCTCCTGCACTCCCAATGGTGATGCAGGAACAACGTCTCCTTTTGAAGTGCTGAGCTCCAGCCGGCGCGCTCCGTCCCACTCCTCTCTGTGGTCACTTTCCACACTTAAAGCCTGACCGCGCTTTGTATATGATACCGCCGGAGGCACAGACGGACCAACTAAGAGAGACAAACATAAGAGGACAGATTTACATATGTTCCATTTAAGATATCCTTATTTCTACAGCTCCAATATTACAAGGTTTTAAACAAAAAAACGAACAGACAAGGACAGTGTTGTTGTTTGTTACAACAGCATCAAGCAAAGCCACTCAAAGCCACAATTAACGTTTCATCCCATCTGTTAAATATGATACTGCGCAACAACACTTGTTCAATATGTCGGACAGATACAGAAGCCAAGGTGAGCAGGTACAAAGCAAAGCTGTTCACTCCTCATGCTTTGAGGTGCTGTTCCTGAGGAAGCTGCAGGACAGCAGCAAACCAGCAGATGGTGCCAAACACAATGGCCCCACATGACATAGAAGGAAGCTGCTATGCAACCAGCGCAGTGTTCAGGTTGAGTCACACATTTTTACACTTAAGCAGAAAATTTAACATTCGGCACAGAAACTAGTTAGTTCAGGTTTTGATGCATGCCACTTTTTTCAGTCAAATCTATAAGGAGGGAATAATGTGATACGATTATTGATTTATTAGTTTTATCCAGTAATATAAGACCATTAGTGAAGCTGGTAGTGCTCTAGCAGAGGCACATCAGCTGGGTGAATACTGGGATCTATTCATTGGACCAATCCCAAGTGACTGAGAGCAACTTCCCCCGACACAACACGCAGCCAGCAGCACTCTCAGAGCTGGGAAGGACGGGGTTACTTTACTTGGCTTCTCTACGACACCACCACCATCACCACCATCATCATCCCCACCATGATCACTGTAGCGGCGTTGCTTCTGATTGGCCGAGATGCTGCGTGTGACCTTGGGATGGGCGGGAGAAATGCTGGAGCTGTTGTTGATGTCGCTGGTCGGTCGCTGCCGTTGACCCAGGATGCTGTTAGTTAGGGGCTCGCTTCCCTCGAACTAAGACACAGGAGGAGGGATATGGTCACATGACATTACAACTTGTGATGATGTCGAGATGATGTAAGATAAAGAAACTGACCTCTGGAGCTTTTCTGCCCAACAGTAGATAGGTGGCCATGACATCATCGTACTTCTGGCTCTGTAGAGACTCTGTGATCTCATCTTTAGGGAAACCCATCGTCACCATGAGCTCTGTTGGCGGACGCAAGACAACATAAATCACAGTTAGTCCTGGATATGACATGCAGCATAACATCACACATCACACAACACACACACCTATTCTGGATGAGTCACTGAAGTCCGCCTCAGGCTCGATGTAAGGCTTCAGCTCCTCCTCGTCGTGACCCACATTCATCCAATGGTCTTTCATGATTTGCTAACAAAGAAACAAGACAATTAGAATTTGTGTGTGTGTGTGCGTGCTTGTGTGTGTCTAGTACAATTAGTTCAACTGTCATTAATCACCAATAATTAATATTTTAATTACAGATAATTAATCATGACGCACTTCTGTAATAATACAATATGACATGTAATTGCGCTTCAAATAATAACACAGAGAGATGAAAACCTGGCTGACTTCTTTATAAAAATCTTTCTGATCAGCAGTTCAGATGAGGCTGAACAATAATGGTAATCAATTGTTATTATTGGTGGAGAAATCTTTACTATTGAACTTCAGCCTGGTCCTGAGTGCAGGGGCGGTTATTAAAAAAAAAAAGAGTGTGAATTCAACTGACAACTACATGATGTTTGCAAAGGAGAAATAAGCCACAACTATTGCTGATACGGTGAAATATAATTCACACAGGATTTTGTAGATTTAATCCAGTTATACTCCTTAAAATGCTTTAACAATTTCCATCTGGCCTTATTATTTGTGTGTAGACCCCTCTTTGATTGCAGATGAATAATGCTACCAAATTCCCATCTGACAGACTGTAAAGTGAAGTGTGTTGGTTCATAATTAACAACAGCAGCAATTATGTACTTTCAGATGACGCACAACGATCGCGCTCTAAAATCATTTGAGCTGTCCGTCGACTGCAAAACATTTCTGTAAGAAAACATTTCTGAATGTGGAGTAAATAACAATGAAGATGTAACAATGGAGATGCTGCTCATACCTCCAGACTGCCTCGTTTGACAGGGTTGAGCACGAGTAATTTCTTCAGCAGGTTTTCACAGTCGGTGGACATGTAGAAAGGAATACGGTACTTCCCCCGCAGGACCCTCTCCCTCAGCTCCTACACGCCAAGCAACGTACAGGAAGTTAGCAGTGAAATATTCCTTAAATATTAACAAAGGGATGGTTGCCATCACTCTCATGGCAGCGTTGAACATTGTTGCACATATTGTTTAAATATTTATTCTTTTCTTGCATTAATTGCTGCTTCATGAAATATTTCATTATCAAATCTGGGTGGATAAACCTCTACCTCTACCATGTCTCATTCCAAATGACAGAAACAGGAAATTCCACTCTTAATTTGCAAATTAAAGCAATCAGGTTTCAAGATGATGCATGTAAACATCCTATCTCAGTTAGAAGAGTCAGTTTAGTTTCATCCTGCAGTTACAGTATTAAGATGCCATGCAGCATTTCCCTTTGTACTCTTCATTCACTTTGGCCTTAGCTGCCTATGTAAACACAAACAGTGTTATGAATATATTTTGATTAAAAACATCTGAGACACATTATAATGAGTTTTGCTATTAGTTTTAATATTGGGAGTATTTTAAAAAGTAATTCATTTTCCCTACCAGCAGAGACAGTTGCATCTTTTCATACTTTCACTGATTTGGGGGACAGATTAAAGGTCTCAGTACGCTTTAAACTAATTAGGTCATATGTATCATAATGATAAAAATCCCCTCCAGACATGTTTCAGAACATGTAAAGACCAACTGCTTAGAAATTTTAATTTTGTCTGCCATGTTTTTTTTTTTTTTTGACAAAAAGCTTTTAGTTAACTTGTTAAAAAATCTTTAAAATGTTCTAATTCTCCCTCATTTCATGTATTAAAACTGCTGAAAAGTCGATTCTGAGTGCAAGTGTAGGCTTCAAGTTTCCACGTCACACTGTGCAAGTTCTTTATTGGCCCGAGACTGACCCCAAACTAGTTGTGATATCACAAATCAAGCTCGTAGCTGCACGCCTTAAACTCAGGTTTTTGGTGCAGATAAATGTGAAATCAGCCTTCAGGTGACAAACTCTGCAAATAAATCATTATGAAGAGTGAAGCGCAAACATCCATCTGAAGGAACAAGAAGGGGAGGGGACTTTAACATCTAAAGACACAATAATCCACCTTTTTGTCTCGACTTGAAGGTGGTGCTTTTCTGAAAAACTTAAGTATCAAAGTAAAAATGCAAAAAAAAAATGTTTTTGTGGATGAAAAGTTTTTTTCACATTGCCAGTTACACGTTGAAAAAAACCACAACACCTGCGCACCTTTAGGTTCTGTCCGTCAAACGGCAGTGAGCCGCTGACCAGCGTGTAGAGGATGACCCCGAGGCTCCACACATCCACTTCTGGTCCATCATACTTTTTTCCCTGGAAGAGCTCAGGAGCAGCGTAGGGCGGAGAGCCGCAGAAAGTGTCCAGCTTACTGCCTACAGTGAACTCGTTGCTGAAGCCAAAGTCGGCTATCTTGATGTTCATATCTGCGTCTAACAACAGGTTCTCTGCCTGAGGTGCAGAGAGATGGGGGGGGGAAATCAGGGTGTGGTTTGACAGGTTATCAGGCACTGGCAGAACGTGATTGATTAGAGTGTATGTTTCTAAAGATAGACACTTGAGATATGGATACTACTCATAGGAGTTACAGTATTAGAAGGAGTAAAACCCTATTTGGACAGGCTTTATTCCTCTAGAGGAGGTGGCCAATACGACTAAAAAAAAAATAACACCATCACTAAAGCTAAAAAAACCCCATAAAGAATTATCAGATGAGCTGTTGTAACGTCATCTTCAGGGAGGTAATGGTATATGGTAGATTACTTTGATACTGAGGAAAACTTAAAAATGTGATGATTCTCAGGCAAGTTCTTAAGTGCATTTTTTTCTTCGAATTTATGGAGGTTTATTTGTCTGAATGGGGCTTTAGAGACAGAATTTAGTTCGTCACCTTTAGATCCCTGTGTACTATCCTCCTCTGGTGACAATACTGCACGGCAGACACAATCTGAAATACAAACAGAACACATGTCGTAAAACACTAAAACAGGTATGTTGGGTAAGATTATGGGCACTTTTCAAATGAGTAGCTACAAAGTGCATTACAGAGAGATAGAGAATAGAATAGACAGATGTAGAGTTGTATGAAAGCAGTATAACATGCAGGCATGTAATCTCTGCAGGGGACATCAAACGTCTCCCGTTTAATTATTTTCTCTGTATTTCAGCACAATTACAGAAGCAATTACAGAAAGCACAAACACCACACAATTTGCTCCACTTAGCAGAGGTGTGCATACATCATTCTGTCTGCTAATCAACTTTGGGCGTGACATCTTTGTCTTGTGAATGTCTGGGCTGTTACAATCTTTATTTGAGGTTTTTGAACTCCATGCCAGTGAATTTTTGCACTCTGTGTATCACACAGCGAGCTGTTGCTACAACATCAAATCAAACAGAAAACACCCGGTGATTTGACAGATATGCCACTCAGGCACGTGTATGCTTTAACACCTTTACCTTTCTGAGTGTGGAGCTGTGTACTGTGACACACACACAGACACCCACACTGTTTCACATACAGTTCATCGGAGTCGTCTAAGACCATCCCTGATGGATTTAAACATGAACTTTGTGGATGTGAAAGAACTGGATTATCATGATCTTGCTTTTGCTATATTGGATTATTAGTGGATTGAAGGGCAAATGAGGATTCTGCCCATTGTCAGAGTATAAGTGAGCATGAAAAGAGGTAAAAAATACGCCTTGCTGTTCTTGTGGCACCACTAGGTGTCAGAGCAGCATCTATAAGGAAGTTGTTCTTGACCCCCGTTCTTTTTCGACCAAGCTATCCGAGTTTCATCTTTCCTCTGCAGTCAGTGACGAAGCTTGATCTTGGTGCATGCAGTCCTCCCTCTGAAAACACTAATGGAATGACGACAGAGGTGTGAGCGCTGCGATACTGATGACTCACCTGTCTGAATTTGGCCCTGGCCTCCTTCTCCTTCATTCTTCCATGAGCCACCAAATAGTCAAATACCTCTCCTGGAGCAAACGGACAAAAAATACAATTTTTAATCAGGACATTGTCATCATGTGATCTTCTTTTTTTTGTACAACTAGGTCTGTAATCATGTATTTATTCATGTGGGCTGAGAGTTTGTATTATAAAAAGCATCCACCAGTATTTGGGCTTGAGTTACAGATTTGTTAAGATTGAATTTTACCTAAGAGGCAGCTTAAGCTTACACAACTTCATGTGCACTGTGTAATGTCAGTGGGTACATCAATGCTTTACTCACCACCACTGGCATACTCCATCACCAAATAAAGTGTCTTCTCCGTCTCAATCACTTCAAACAATTTCACTGCAGGAGAAATTGGAAAAAAAAGAGCAGAGGGAGGGAGAGAATAGAAAAAAATCACAATAAATTAGCTACTGTTCTACATTAGAGTCACTGGAGCTTACTGGTGTGGTAAGAGTCCCTTCATTGCATCTGAAAGAAGCCCGCAAAGTCAATATCTTCCATAAATATGAATTACAGTCACTTATAGATTTTAAGAAAGCATTTGTTCATAGTTAAGACTACTGTCGCTTTAGGTAGGCAATCACTTAGTTGTAGACCTTAAGTTTTGTGTAACTTAACTTATTTTGAGTACAGGAAATCAAATGAATCCATTCAAATAAAAATGTAATGATTTATGAATATATATATTGCTTTATAATAGTTTATTTAATACAAGGGAACAAATAACACACAGGATAACAGGATAATTCAGATTTAAGTGTGATATTTTTTTTTTTATTATACCGGTTTTGCTTGATACTGGGTGTTGCTTTAATACATAATACTAATCTGATGTAAACAATGAACAAGCTGTTGTGGATTGCTGTTTGAACTTACCTATATTTGGATGATTTAGTATCTTCATTATTCGAACTTCCCTGAAGAGCTGTTGAGACACAGAAGAGCTACTTACACTCCACAGAAACATGAGAGGACCTGAGGATCATGGGGTTACTGTACTACGTAAAGCAATATGACTGATGCAGTGACAACCCTGCACTAAACCCTGCCTACACAGATAAGGAGCAGAATTACAACTCTGCTGAGACGCTGCAGTCCAGTCGGCAGCATCACACACAGCCAGCCAGCCAGCGCAGGGCAGGGCAGGGCAGGGTAACAGCGCACAGGCATCTACAGCCTCGTATAATAATCTTAACTAAAAAACATAACCATAAACATCTAAACATCTAATGAGATTTCTTTTCGATACTGTCGAGGAGAAATGTTCCTATGTATTCTTAGGACAAACCCCTAAAAAAGGAAAATGTTCCAGTCTATGAGTGCAGAGACAGAAAGGAGAGCATTCAGAGTTATAATCATTTAAAACTGTGCCTTATCGGTATTGCCATGACAGTTTATGTAAGACGAGCTCCTCCAGCCACTTAGAGGTGCTGTTGAATCATTTACATTACTGTTGCCGATTCCCAGTCGTGCTGCGCAGAGGTTGTGTTGAGTATTAAATTTCAACACTCACTCAACACTGGGATTTAGCATCTACGGTACTGCTACCTGAGACAGAGCGCAGATTTTGCCATTTGCCGACCGCTTTGATTAAGCAAAGAGGTTCCTGATACTTTCATCTCCTGTCCATTTTAAAGTGACAGTTGCTCTATGTGTCATTATGTAACATGTCAAATCAAGAACGGGAATGGACAGCGGCGGTGTATATGCATGTTTGTGTATATATATATATATATATATATATATGCATGTATGTATGTGTGTATTGGTATATATGTGCAACGTTTCTAATGGCCTTTTAAGGTCTTATATAAGTGCTGGGATAGTCTATATTTCTAGGTCATCAAGCACAGCTATTATACCAGTGTGAGCAGGCCCGACTCTGCAGGACCTCTCAGCTACAGTTTGGTTCAACAACATGCAGGTACTCTCTCCTGTAATTCTTTCCTCTGTTCTCTGTCTCTACTTGCTCGCCTGTTTGTCTCTTTCTGACACCTCCCGCCTCATTAGTCCGAGCGTGCACACACGCGCACACACACACACACACACACACACACACACACACACAGAGCATACAGAGAGTTGCTATAAATGGCTAAAAAAATTATGTTGCTAACCCTGATATAGCTTATTCCTCTGAGCCACAAAAACACATCACTTATTGTTCCTTCATTTCAATGATTGTGGGCACTGGGTATAGGTTTTAGTTATTCATATCTTTATTACTTATGTCTTATCTGGCTTTGTGTTGTAATTCTTATGCTGCTATAACACTGCAAATCTTCTTTAGGAAATCCATAAAAGGGAATTCAGGAGGGAGTACTTAACAATGTACTCTGTGAAAAGCAATGACATGATAACTATGATAGCTATCCATCTCACTTTCTAAAATGAAACACTTGAATGTGCACTAAAACAGCTTTCACAGTTTGAATTTGTTTTAGGATCATTGTCTACAATTCCTGAGCTTCTCCTGTGTGGCAAACCCTGCTCCATATTCATCAGCTGCTACATCGGCCTGAGAGGTTCCCCCATGGTAACAAGTCAATTAGAGTGGAAACACACTGACACGATAACCAGAAGATGTCGTGCAGTATACGAGAATAAACGCATAGGTCACAGCCTCAGATATGCATCCATCTATGCACGTGCTTTAACATGTGACACATTCATCAGGGCAGAAATTCCTTTTTATTTTGAATGAGTGGTGGACTCGAGACTCGGTGTTTTATCTTGATCTCTATCTCTTTCACACTCTGTCTCTTTCCCTCTCGCTCTCTCTTGTTGGCGTCATTGCCCTGAAGCTCCTCACATGGGAACCACGCGTGCAGCCACTTGGAAACAAAAAATTAGAACAAATCTGAGAAGTGCTGTGGAAAATGACAACAAACATAGTGCTTGTCAATACAAGCTCAATAGGGATGTTGCCACCATTAAGGCTGACAGGAGACAATGAGTTTGGGATTTTTAATCCAGTCTGATATTAAAGCCAATAACATCTACAGACGTGAAGGGGAGTCACAAACAATCATAAAGCAGTTTTTCCGGTTGTTCTGGACAAGGTGAGCGAGTGCTGAATATTTGGGCCGAACTTCCTGTGAGGCTACATGACCTTCGTTCGAACTAAAACAATTAAAAACGCTTGATGTGGTTGATGAAATGAGACAGTAATTAAAACAAATGATTACAAGAAAAGCTGCAAAAACAAAATGTGTATCACACACACCGTTTCCAATGAGCCTGAATATCAGATCTTAGTAGTCTGTGCCAGTGACCTACTTTCAGCCACCCAGGGGCGCCCAGACTCCCAAACTAGCCTTAATTACAGCAGAGTCCCCATACAGAAGGAGCAGAACAGCCGATATCAGACTGGGACCACTTACAGGAACTGGCTGGACTATTTCAGTCACAGCAGCACAGCTGCTCATTCAACATGGAGATTATTGATAGGATGAGTAGCCTGGAAGCCCTCATCCCTCTAATGAGTGTGTGCGTGCAGGTTTTCATGTGCACAGATAGTACTTCAAAACCATACATCAGTAAGTAACCACTGCTCTGTTTGACATTCAGACAAACTCTCCTGTCCTGTCCTGTCCTGTCCTCGACTCCAGAGGTACTGAAAATAACCCCTAACAAGAGAAGACACATCTCTCTGTCCTTATCTCCCTCCGCTACTGCAAAGCTATGCCACTTCTTATTCATTAGGCAGCAATAGACTTGACTTTGACCAAATAGATCATTTAAACAATCAAAGCCATGACAGTAATGCAAATCCACGCATATGTTAGCAGCCTCGACGTTGGATTTGTTTTATGATTCATCTCGGACAACAGTGCCGTCTGTCCAATCACATTCCACTCATCTGAACAAGACCAAAGCTCTCTTCGCCCATGGGCTCCGCAGCATTTCATTGGCTAATGTTGAGTGGCAGGCGCAAGACAGACATTAACAACAGCTATTAAGAGAGCTTGACCCCATGGTGGGCGTTTTGCAACTGGGTGAGTATTTTGTTCTGACTGACTTAAATGTCAGAAAAAAATGAGATGAAAACTGAAGGTTACCACTGTTTTGTTTTGGGGTTTTTTTTGGGGGGGGGGGTGAGAAAGTTTGGAGACGTGCATAGTTTTTCTATTGCTTCATTCACTTTCTTCACTCTGCTTTGAGCCACACAAAGCAAGCAGCTTTTCTGAATGTGACTTGCATTTTAACATTTTTAAACAGCACAAGCTTTAATTGCGTGAAACAGCATGTCTGACTAGTCAATCACGTAACCCTTTTGTAGTTCATCGCTGTTATCACCCTCACTGTGTTGAAGTAATAAAAAGAAACAATTGTTATTTACAGATTAGAAAGGCACAGAGTGCGGTGGGATGGTGGGATGAGAGCAGTTTTTGCTTAGTGAAAGAGGGGATTAACGGCGAGGCCTATTTTAGGGCTAAAATGCCTAAAGACCATGACAACGTCAACATCCCTGCCCGCAGATGACATGTGATGCATTTCCTGTGGCAGATCTAAGGAGGTGCTTTGGAAGCTCAGCTGATCTCATTTCCTGTTAGGGTTAGAGTGAAACTGCCACAAAGTCACACCAGGCCAGAGAACGCCGGTGGGTCATAAAGTAACAGACCAGAGGTTCATTCTAACCTCATGACTCATTCTGGGCTTTACAAACCTCCTAAAATCAAATACATGCAGGGAAACACCAGACCTGACAACGATAAGCTCAACAGTCAGTGATTAAAAACTGATTTTTATCTGCGTCACGTGAACCTCAACTAAATCCTACTGAGACATAAGTGAGAAGACGTTTGCATATGTATGCGAGTGAAATCAGTATTTGTGTGCATGTGTCTGAAATGTTGCCAAAACTGTGACTGAAACACTGAAAAGAACTGAGGTTCTGCCAGCTAGAGCCTTCTGCATCGAGCGAAGAATGTCCTCCTGTGCATGTCTGTATGTGTCATGTAGGCTTGTGTGTGTGTGTGTGTGTGGTTGCCAGAACGCTGGCTGTGCCTATGGTGCCAGATGGTGTGTCCACAGCCTGGCTCCTCAGAAACCATAAAAAGAGAGATCAGTGGCATTTTGACGGGCTAACATGAAAGAGCCCTTAACAGTGTGGAGTGGAGCGGTGGTGCGGCCAGATCAGACCTCTCAAACCTCGCTCACCCACACTGACAAACAAACAAGACCTCAGACAAAAAAAAAAAAAAAAAAGAGTACTGTTATAGCAACAGTATTGTTTGTATGGTGCAATTTAATCTTAGTGCAAAATGTCTAATCAACTTTGAAGCAGAGCATCGTCAACTTAGACACCAGATTTCCTGAAGTACCAAACAATGCTTCACCCACTCTTCTTCATGCATGTAAAGATGCCTAAATGACTGAATCAATAATTACACCCGTCTGTTGTTCCTATCCACCTCAAGAAATATCCTGCTCAGCTATACAGAAGGCCATATTTAACCATGAAAATGTGGTATGATCAATGTATTGTCCAGTACAGAATGACTACAGTGTCATTAGTGTTAAAAGGGGAAAATCCGTTCTAAAACAGACTTTGTGTTTAGCTTCTTGAATTTAACATCCATTCATCATTGCATGTTCTTGCTGCTTTCCCATAGTCAGGGTCACGATGATGGGAACAAAGTAAGAACAGCCCGGACACCCTCTAGGAACATAGTAAGACTAGAGTTGTAGACACTGTACCCAGTGGGAATCTCCACTCATTGCAAGAGAAGATTTCATTTTTCATGATTTTAGATACTCTGCAATGAAGTTCATTGAAGGATAAAATTATAAAATGTTTATATAAGAGCGGTGTATAAGAGCAATGTTTGCCTTCTGGACCCTGTTGTTTTTTTTAATTCTAGCCAACTAGTCTGAAAATGATTTCAATTACCTTCAATTAACTGGCAGGTGGGACAGAAACCCAGCAGATCCCCACAAAAAAGGAATGAGAATCGCCGAATGACAATGCTGATGTTTTCATTTTTCACAGATATTACTTGACCAGTTCAATGTCCAGAGCAACCAATCGAAATCTGTCAGGTCAACAAATCTCATTTGCAAAGAGCCAAGCCACAAACTGAACTGATCCTACTTACTATCAGTCAAATATATCTTATTCCTTCCTGTGCCGTAGACGTCCATTGTTGTCTAAACATTAATGAAAAACGTGTCAGTGAGCTTCACTGGGGGACGTGTTCCTTCGACACAAAGATTACAATCACGTTAGTTTGTTTAGAAACAGACCCAATCCCATTTCTGGTCTCTGGTAAGTAGTTCTGTGCATGCCCCAGAGAGAGAGAGCTTCACTAGCGTACATAATTGTGTGGTCCAGATATTTCAACAACCAGGTTCAAAGTTCTTAATTTTCCAATCCTAACTTCATACACGTTGAAAAAACATGGAAAAATATCAATTCTAGACAATATGAACTATATTCCCTTGTATGCACAGAGAGCCTCTGCGTTCCACAGAACTACTCTCCAGAGACTCATAGGGTGATCACTGATCTAAGTCTTTGGAGATGTTTCTAAATAAACTATAGCACCCAAACTCTTTGTAATGAAGGATTATGTCACCCAGGCTCATTTACATGGACAACAATGGAGGCGTTCAGCACAGAAGAATAAGATTCATCAGAGTTTGGATACACTCACAATACTTTTTAAGTAGGATCAATTCATTGTTGCCCTTAAGATGGATGTGCCCTTTAATGCATCCATAGTAGAGCTTTTACACGGATGCATAGGACACCCTGAGTCAATGAGAGAATCGATTCAATCCAGGAGACAACTGCTGCATTATAAGAGAAGCTTCTGCATTGCAGATCGCACTTCTGTATACCATTACAGCAATCTATAGGGTTGAGCAGAAGACATTATAATGTACAGATACATTTAATCTACTATACAGGCACACATACAGATACACAAATACATTTAATATAGCAAATGAAAACACACACACACACACACACCAACACCAATGAGCATACATGTTTTTACCAGTAATAATCTCATCTCCCATAAAAACGCCATAAGGCTTCTATATATTGACCCTCTCGGATCTACTGCAGCAGATGTGTAAAAGGCCCACTGAATAATTAATCAGCGAGACCTGATTGGCCCACAGTTTCACATGATATGTCTGCCCTGCTACGTTCATCTCCAGGCAGCGGACAGAATGACCCATCAGGCACATGACCTAGACCCAAAATACTGAAGTCATTCAGTTTATATTCTAATCTAAACAGCACGCACACACACACACACACACACAGTCTTTAAAACGTTCATTACCCCACTGTGCGTAGATTATAAATCAGATAAAAGGCTGTTGAACAAAAGAGCTCACACAATGAAATGTATCCAAGTCAGTTTAGATGAGCGTGGATGTGAGATCTCGAAACTCTCGCAGCATCTTTTGCTGTAGAATTGCGGTCGGATCCCATTAAGATCCAAGTCCACTACAGATGTACATCGCTTGTGGAGAACAATGTAGTGAATCGTGCTAGAAATGCCCTAATAGGTTAAAAATTGTTCTTGTGCTACAGATCTGCAAGCAGGATTTCAGCCAAGAGACAAATTTGGTCTCATATTAGCCCAGTACAATTAATCAAACCCTGCTGATTAGTCTACACCAGTAAAACTCATTCAGACCAATGCGAGACAGATATTTTGGGAAGATAATTGTTGTTATTTCATTGGTCATTAAGAAGCCTTCAGCAGCAAATATTTCATAACTCCAGTGACTTAAAGCTAGATGGAGGCCAAGAGCTCCATCAAGACTTCAACTGCAGTTTATTTATGTGTGATGGTTATAATGGTCCATTATTATAACGAGTCACTGCGGCTTTGCTTAGCAATTTGCTCATCTTATGCACACTAAAATTAAAAGAGCAGTAATGCTACGACAGTCATGTTTGTGACAAGAATCAGTCAACTGCAATATTTTTAGATGTAAAACATAAAGTAGATGATGCTGGACTCTCACTGTAGCAGCAGCCGCTTTCCATCCACATGGTCTAATCAGCCATGAAGTTAGTATGTGTATGGACGTGTGTGTGTGTGTGTGTGTGTGTGTGTGTTCGTGTGTATGAGCTTAATCAGAAGAAAGAGTTGAATTTGTAATTGGTTATGACTGCTAGACAGGGGTAAGTGACAAACAGGCAGGCAGAGGTATTTTTAGCTGCTCCTAACCACAAACCAACAGAGTCAAGAGTGGGTGGAGGGGGGGGGAGCTGGAGATTAAACAAGCCTTGTGGTCTCTCCTGACTACATCTGATTACATTATGTAAAACAGAACAGCACACCCCGAGTTCAAAGAGTAAAGAAGCAGAGTGGCAAGAACTCAGGAATGTCTAATGAATGTCTAATGGAAAAACACTGCAACCGAGACCTTAATGTTACCATGTGGCCGTAAAACACACAGACACGACTTACCTTCTGTAGACTGGTGGGATTCAGCTGGGTTTTGTCTATAATCTTCACCGCCACCTAGAGAGACAAGACAGGGAGACAAAGACAAGAAAAGACACAGAGAGAGAGGAGAGAGAGATAAAAGACAACCAATGAGTCAATACGCATTTTCAGATTTTATTTTTGTTTTAGCTGTAAAATGAAAGCATGCGTTGAAATTGAACTCTCCTCGTTATTTCATCACTCTGCTGTGAGGCAGCTTTGTCAAAACATTTCACCGCTGAATCGAATTGTGTTCAGTCTAAACACACCTTAGAGCGTTTCTGCTCAGCCGTTTGTGAAGAGATGAAGCTTTGATTGGCAGAGATATGAATATTATTATATGACTATATAATATACTGTATGTAAAAGCCTCCACACACACACACATACAGCTTTGGGGCAGACAGACGGATAACAGCATAAGTAAGTAAACTGTTCCTGTGTGCTTGCCAGGATTGTGTTCATATATATGACTCTGCAGGTCGGTGATCTACTGTTGGCTTAGCAGATCTTGCTGGGCAGCAGTCTGATCCATCCATCTCAATAATCACCCCAAAGTGCACACTGAAACAGACCTGCCCGCCTTCACTTTCTGAGAGCTCAGCAGCTTTCACAAAACCACTAGAGCCTCACTGAGCCATAGTGCAAACTCACCATTAAACCCATTATGCAGTATGTGATTGACAGAGCAGTTTTACAATGTAATTACATTGAAAAGACATGCGCGTCCTCTTTGTCGTCACACAACATGCATGATTACACAGTTGTTGTTTTTTTTTTACTTTTATGAGGATAAATGTGAATGCAAAAAAAATGAATCACATAATCTTTTTCAGCCACACTATGGAGGGCGCAGGATGACACTGTTAATTGGTTGCTGGTTGGTTGGTTCTAAGCACTTTGGAGAGCGTGGCCTCTACGGGCCTCAAGGGGAGTTTAGACTCTTGTGTTTATTCTGTGTTGCAGTTTTGTAAATGTCAAGAACAAACAGGAAATAAACTCAGATCCAAACATTTTTCTAGCAAAGCGGTTTCATTAAAATGGTCTGCATGCTGGTTTTGAACTGTTTTAATGAGTAGAAGTGACCTGTGATCAAAAAAACACAAGAATATATATCAAGTTTCTTGATTTATGATATAATGGGACACAATTCATAACAGAAATGGAAAAACTAACCCCAGCTGAAAAAAACAAAAACAATTTCTTTCTTGTTTTCAAATTGCCCAAATATTCCACACAAATATAAGACATGATATACTAGGTATTTAATAAGTACAAATTACATTTTTTTATACTTGCAACACATCATATGACCTGGAACCCAGTGAGTCAAATCAATTTGGACGTGTGAATGGCTATTCAACATTTTGCAATAAAAAATGCAATGTTAATGTTATGTTTAATGTTAATCATTATAATCACAGGGGCCTAGTAGTCAAAGACACATTTATGATGTAAATGCAACACTGTAGGTGTTACTTTTAAAAATTACAAATATAAGCAAATTACACATTTAAGCATTTCCTCTATCTCAAACATGTGCTGCATTGTGGGACAACAATATCAATGGCACATTCAACAACTAAAGTAAATTAAGCTCTTGAGGGTTTGGGAATTCCCAAAATTAGATTCTGACACAGAGGTTGCATTTTCTCTCTATAGAAGGGAGGAGGGTGAACATTTTCCATTAGGAGATGAATGACACAATAAAAGCATTAATAGAAATTCATTAAAAAAATAAAAAAAAAAGAGCATTACTGTGACTCTGGCCTCACGAGAGCTTAATAGGCATGTTTCAGTGGATGCAGACTCTGACTGTAATCCTAAAAAAGCCATAAAAGGGAAAACCAGAAAGCAAATGCTGAGTCATGCTGAAGACAATGCAGGTTATTTAATCCCGCGCAGGGTTTCCCTAAAATCTACACATTGCGGGGGCCATTTGATTTAATCTGACCTAGAGTCCATGATGACACCGATGTCTGTCATGGACAAAACTCAGCAGCGAGAAACGAGAGCAGTGAAGCCTCGCTGTGTGTAGACACACGCAGTAAGCAGGTGGCATCTATTTGCAGCCTTCCTAAGGTGGGCAGGTGCACAGACAGACCTCGCTTCCCTCTTCTCCGCTTCCTCCTGTCATGGACAAAACTCAGGTGGAGGTGGATGTATGAGTGTGTATGTATATGCGAGAGTGTGTCACTCTGTTGTTCCAACAGAGTCAGAGAGATTCATTACATTTCCTACCAATATTTCCCTCATATCAAGAGATTTGATGAATGTGTACGTTTGTTCTCTTTCTAATGGATTTGAGGGTGAATAATTCAGTCCTCCAGTGACAGAAGGGCAACGTGCATCACCGTTAATTATTCAGCGCCTTTGTAACACACGGGCCATATGTCCTGCACCAGGTCTTTTGATTGTGTGTGCGTATAAAACACGTACGCGGACACAGAGTGGAAAACTTAGTCATAGCATCACTCATGTTGCTGAAGTGCTTTACATGTTCCTGCACTTTTATTTCTCTCTGAGCTCTTTTTTTCCCCCCACAACCACAGAGTCAATGAACTGTGCTTTAAAGGAAAGTGTAGTGGCTAAATGTCTCCGGTCATGATCTAAACACTTTCTTCTTAGAGTTATAAACAAATAACCACTCTTAGACGGAAAGAACGAGTCTACGCGTGTTAAAATTTAAACAACTATAACGACGGTAGAAAACAGTGTGTTCGCCCCGTCTTTATTGACGCATTCTCACATATAACAAACACACAACCTTTTACATTCAACAGATGCGCGAGCTCGATAACGTCATTGCTCAGCGTCAGTTCTTATTGGCTATTAATTCTGGACATTATAATCATTAAACTGAAACCAGGCAGATTATACTAAATACAAATTATAAATCTATTATCACAATTATTAATGTAATCTTACATATTTCTGTAATATGCAAATATTGAATATATCAAAACAATAATAACTATTAAATATGAACTTACACTACTAAATAGAAAATGGCACCAATATTTCCGGCCCCTAATTGTCCATCATGAGAATGACAATTACACTAACTTAAACAAACTTAAGAGTCATTTTCTACATTCAAGTGATACTTACGTCCTTGTACTGAGGTCTAAAGGAATATAAACAAACTTAGATCACTCTATTTAGAAATAATAAAATGTCCTTCATTGTCCATGAGATTCTTCCATCTCCAGTAAGAGACACAGCTTGTCAATGGGTCTCTCAAGGGTGTTGGTCTTCGTTTTGACAAGGACCCGACGAACAAACCCTTGGGCGTCGGGGATGGTCTTTTCCACTTTTCCCATTAACCAGGACCCTCTTGGAGCCCTTTCATCCACGATGAGTACGACGTCACCTTCTCTCACGTTCCTCTTCTTTTCCAGCCACTTTTGCCGTTCTTGTAGGAGTGGCAGGTATTCTCTAGACCAACGCTTCCAAAAGATGTCGGAGATATACTGCACCTGCCTCCACCTTCGCTTGCAGTACAGATCATCCTTCTGGAACATGCCCGGAGGGAGTACTGGCTTTCCCTTGAGCAGAAGAAGATGATTCGGCGTCAGTGGCTCAAGGTCGTCGACATCATCCGATAACCTGGTAAGTGGTCTGCTGTTGATGACTGCTTCCACTTCACACATCACAGTGTGCAGACATTCATCGTCGAGTGACTGGAGCTTCAGGACACTGGTAAGTACCTTGCGTACTGTTCTTATTTGGCGCTCCCAGATCCCGCCGTGGTGCGACCCAGCAGGCGGGTTGAAGATCCAGGTAACCCCCCTCTGCAGCAGAGCGTCAGAGATTTGGGACTGATTCCACTCCTTTATTGCCTTGCGTAGCTCGTGTTCTGCCGCTACAAGGTTTGTTCCGTTATCGGATCTCATAACTTCTACTTGTCCTCGTCTTGCGATGAAACGTCTGACTGCGTTTATACAGGAGTCAGTGTCCAGTGAGTGTGCGATTTCAATGTGGACAGCTCTAATTGTGAGGCAAGTAAACAAGACTCCGTAACGCTTGACTCGCGCTCGTCCGCGCTTGGCTTCGAAGGGGCCGAAGTAGTCTACTCCGACGTTGGTGAATGGTGGGTGGTCTGGCTGAAGACGGTCTGGTGGTAGATTCGCCATCTTCTGTTCACCAACAGCAGCTTGACTCTTTCGGCATTTCACACACTTTGAAAGCACACTTCTCACTGCTGCATTCCCTTTGCACACCCACACTCTTTGTCTCAGCCGAGCAAGGGTGTGGTTCCTCCCTCCATGTCCAGTCTCCTCGTGTGCATTCCTTATGATCAAAGTTGTGACATGATGGTTCTTGGATAGGATAGCCGGATGCCTTGTGTGTTCCGGCAAGGCTGCCTGGTGCAGTCTTCCACCAACACGAAGGACACCATCTTGGAGAAAAGGATCTAATTTCAAGATAGAACTGCTTCTCCTTAGCTTATCTCCTTTCTGCAGCGCACAAAGCTCCTCATGGAAGGTTTGACTTTGGCTGAACTGGATGATAGCAGTTTCTGCTCTCCTGATGTCCTTGACAGTTAGAGGGGTTCCTGTTAGGCTAGATTTCCACTTTTGCATGTTGTCTTCAATTGCCTTGGGTTTCCCATTTTGACTGTCTAGGGACTGTGTTTGGGACTCAAAGATCTTCCTTCTTTCACACAGGTTTCTAAGTAGCTCTTTCAGCCTCAACATCCAGACGATGGCCTTCCTCAGACTATGCCAGTTGGAATAATGATGAATCAGCTTGAAAAGAGGATCTGTGCTTGAGTTGATGGCGTTGATGATGTTCACTGTGATTTTGCGCTTCAACTCGGCATCATTGTCACTTATGTCTCTAGAGAACTCTGTAAGGATTGGCCAGTGAGACTCATCCTTGCCAAGGAAGTCAGGGCCTTCAATCCAACTTTGACACTTCATGAAGTGCTCTGCCTTCATTCCTCGCGATGCGTGGTCAGCTGGGTTAGAAGATGTGCTGACATATCTCCACTGAGCTGGCCTTGTGTTCTCTCTGATTGTCGACACTCTATTCGCTACAAAGGTTTTAAAGCGAGCGCTGTCATTGTCAATGTATCGAAGGACAGTGGTGCTATCTGTCCATAGCACAGACTCTTTGAGGTCCATCCGAAGCTCTTTTCTCATGAGCTTGTCCATTTTCACTGCAATGGTAGCCGCTGTCAGCTCGAGGCGCGGCACAGTGACTGGCTTGAGCGGTGTCAATCGTGATTTGCCCAACAGAAACGAGCAATGAGCTTGACCGTGACTGTTCTCGATGCGGATGTAGCTGACGACCCCATAGCCCTTCTCGCTAGCGTCAGAGAAATGATGCAGCTGTGCTGACACTACTGGACCAAATCCCTCAGGTTTGATGCACCGTTTGACAGAGAAGTTGGCGAACTGGCTAAGGTCGGACAGCCAGGCAAACCATCTGGTTGCTATGTCTTCAGGAATCTCATCATCCCAGGTAAGTTTCTTTCGACAGAGATTCTGCACAATGGTCTTGGCCAGAAGAATGAACGGCGACAAGAAACCAAGGGGATCGTAAACTGAGCTAACGACTGAGAGGATACCCCTTCTGGTGACAGGCTTGTTCTTTACAAGGATGCGGAACTTGAAGGAATCTGATTCGATGCACCAGTCCACTCCAAGTGCCCTCTCCATGGGTAGCTCATCCCTGTCCAGATTTAGACTCTTGATCTCATTCGCACGCTCATGTTCAGGAAGCGATGACAACACTTCACGGCTGTTGCTAGACCATTTAGCCAAATGGAATCCTCCACTCGCACAGAGTGCAATGAGGTCTTTGGTCAAGGATGTAGCCTTCTTCTCATCAGACGTCGAGACAAGACAGTCGTCTACATAGAAATGCTCAAGAACTGTAGTTACTGCCTCGGGTGATGACGTTTCTTTTCCATCTTCTGCAGTCCGCCGCAAAGCGTAGTTGGCACAGCTTGGGCTGGACTTCGCGCCGAACAAGTGGACAACCATCTTGTACTCACGCAGAGGCTGGTTCAGGTCACCCTCTGGCCACCAGAGGAATCGTAAAAGATCAGAATCTTCGTCAGGAACTAGTACCTGATGATACATTGCCTCAATGTCTGAGATGAGTGCAACGTGGTCGTGGCGAAACCTCGTCAGGACTCCAACCAGACTATTCGTGAGGTCCGGCCCCTGTAACAACTCCTCGTTCAGTGACTTCCCTTGGAACGAAGAGGCGCAATCAAAAACAACCCGCAACTTCCTTTTCTGCGGATGAATCACGCCATGATGGGGAATATACCATACTCGGCCATCGTTGCGGTTGCGCTCGTTATCAGCGACTTCTACTGCATAGCCTTTGTTCAGCAGGTCTGACATGAAGGCTGTGTAGTCGTCATGGAAGCTGGAGTTCTTACTGAGCTTCCTTTTCAAGCTTGATGCTCGTTGCTCTGCAACACATTTGTTGTTCGGCATCACAGCGTCTTTGTGTCTGAGGGGAATACTAATGCAGTAGTGTCCATCAATTTTCTTAGTTGTTTCATTCACATACTGCATGAATTGGATGTCTTCTCGTGACATTTCTGACTTCTCTTCGCAAGCTTGCTCTGGAAAGTCGTGACTGTACTGCTGCAATAGCATCTTGTCAACACTGCTGACTGACACTCTGTTGACCAAAGCAACTTGGCTGTAGAGCTTTGACTTGTAATCATTGCCTTTCTTCAAAGGGCCATTTATCACCCAGCCAAGGATTGTCTTTATGGCATAAGGCCCATCGTCTTGACTGTGGATTATTCTCCACGGTTCCATAGCAGAGTGAGTGTTCATTCCAATGAGCATCTCCACATCTGCGTCAATCTGTGGTAGCCGCACCTCTTTCTGCAGATACGGCCATCGCTCCAGGTCTTTCTCTACAGGAACATTCTCCTTTGTTACTGGTATGTCAGTGTGAGTGTAGACGTCTGGCAGGCTGATGTACTTGTTCTCTGTCAGACCGCACACTTCTAGATCTGAGAGTACAAAGCAGGACACAGGCTTCTCCTGGCCCATAGTACGGAGCAGCACTTGAGTCTTCTTACCGTTGACACCAAGGCGCCTCATCAATCTTTCAGAGCAAAACGTTGCTGTACTTCCAGAGTCCATGAACGCATACGTTTCGATGGTGTTGTTGCTCCTCTTAGATTTGATTCGGACTGGCACAATGGAAAGAACACAGTCGCTGCCTCCGGCCCCGGTAACTGCAGAGAGTTCACTATTAGATGACACTTGTTCTTGTGAACTTGAGTGTTTATTGGTGGAGCCTTCACTTGATCTCTCAGGCTTGGCAATGGCTTGATTGCCATCTTCCTCTCTTTTCGTGTGAAGCAAGCTTGGGTGTTTTTTGTTGCATATTTCACATGTGGCTTTCTTTTTACAATCTTTTGCCATGTGCCCTTGAGTCAGACATCCGAAACAAAGACCTTTTCCTTTAAGGAACTCGACTCTGTCTTTATTCTGCAGACCTCTGATTTTGTTGCATGCACTCAGAGTGTGTCCTTTGTTGCAGTAAAGACATGGCTCTTGAAATGCGTTGCAAGTCTGCTTGGTCTTTCTTGATTCTGAAGAATCATCAGCTGGTGTTACACTTGTAGCTAAGCCAGTGGTTCTTTTCCATCGACCCGTAGCAGGTTTAACACTGGATTTGCTCTTTTCTTTCATATCAGAAGGGTCTTTGACATCACCGAACAGCGGGTCAGAAGCTATCTTAGCCTGTCGGTTGATGTACTCAACAAGATCAGCAAAATTTGCTCTTCTTTCTTTTTTCTCTTGGATGTCGAAAGCTGCGACTCTCCATCTTTCGCGAAGTCTAAAGGGCAACTTGTGTACGACTGTACGGAGGTTGCTTGGGCTGTTCATTTCCTCTAGGTACGCTAAGTCCTTTATGACATTGCTGCACCCAGTGAGAAAGATAGAGAAGCTGTGAAGCGACTTAGCATCTTCTGCTTTGATTTGAGGCCATTTAACTGCCTTGTCAATGTAGGCGGCAGCTATTCTCTGCTCGTTGCCATAGTGATAGGTCAAGAGCTTTCTTGCCTCCTCGTAGCCTTGCTGTGCGTTCATGTGTTGGCAACTTCTTACCAATTCTCTTGGTTCACCTGAGGTGAATTGTTCTAGATAATACAGACGATCTGCGTCGTTGTCTGTTCGACTGTGAATGATGTGCTCGAACGCCCTCAGGAACGGCAGGAACTCAAGAGGATTGCCACTGAATTCAGGAACTTTTCGTTGAGGTAAGTTTGCTAGTCTTTGTTGTGTGACTAACATCTCAGTGATATCCTTTTGTTTCAAGATCACCTCACCGAGCTCTGTTTGCTTTGCACTGGGACTTGTGCCTGTAGCATCATCATTTTCTGTCTTAACTTGCACATTAGGCATGTGCCTAGCTGGATCATAAGACGCACTGTTCTGTAAAACAGCTGTAGGATGGCTTATCTCGATAGCAGGACAGCTAGTCGATTTTGGTTTGACATCTGGACCATGACGTGGGACCATTTCAGCTGCATGCATGTTCTTGTTAAGATATGAATCCATCCCATCTTCCATGTTCTCATATTTTTCAAAAACGTGTAGCTTAGCTGTGGATTCTGCCAGAGCAGTCTCATAGTCTAGCTTCTCCATTTGAGTCTTCATCTGAATTTTCTGAAACATCAGCTGTGCCTCCATTTGGGCCTCTTGCAACTTCAGCTGTGCTTCTTGCAACTGCAGTGCTTCTTTCTTCTCAAGTATGCCTGCACGTGCCAGTAAAGCTGCTCGATGAGCTTCTTCTCTTCTACGCACTGATGATGCATGAGACAACAAGCTGGATGCCCTAGAACGTCTACTGCATACACTTCGTGCTGGGGCTAAAAGTTGCTTATGCTGCACCATGGATGCACTGTCTTGTGGATGCACCTCGTCGGCAGCAAGCTCCTCCATAGCAGGCTCCTCAGCAGTAGTCTCATGTTCAGTCACAGCCTCTTCATGAGCTGCTTTACCTTGCCTTTTTACTTCTATTATCCACTGCTCCAGAGTGGTCAGAAAGTTTTCATACTTATTTAGATTAGGCTCACTCCAATACTGATGGTCAGCTTTCCTTTCCTCTTCTGACAACAGTTCACTTACTGCATTATTCACTTCAATAAACTCATTCAGTAATTTTGAGTATTCACGAAGATGATCCTTTTCCACTACAAGTGCACTGGCATCACTGCTGATTAGATTTTCAATTTCTTCTGCTTTGGAGACAAGGCGTGCTAAAACACATTTTCTTAGTTTCATTAGCTTATCAAGCTTCTCTTCTAAAGCCTTTGGCGTCAACTTGATCTTTCTTTTAGAGTCTAGCTCCACATTGCTTTCCATCATGTTTCCAGCATCAGACATTTTCAATAGCTATTTATGTTATTCAAGTCTCAGCAAACTCTTAGCAACTTCTGAAATCCAAATGAGCTATCCTTTAATCTTAAAACATGTAGTTTTCTTAAGCAAGATTCAAGGCTTTATTTCCAGATGCAAACTTGAGCTTCTTCTAAGCTGATATGACTTGATAACAGTAGCACGTTTCTCTGGTTGTCTGGTCTGGCCTCTTAACTATCAGCATAGCACTCTTTAAACTTTAAGCAGGACGACTCGGCCACGTTAATTGGCGTCGGCAATTAGCTTAACAATCGTCCATTTCATATTTCATATCTTAAGCATTGTTCGTTTGTTTATTGAAATGGGACATTTTTGTACTCATCCAACATCATTACAGTCTCTGAAACTCCGATGGTATGCTCCGCCCTCAGTTCTCCACAAGCCGGCAGGCTTCCTTCATCAATCCGTGATCAGCGCGTGCGGCACTTCCTTCGGCTTTTCTCTCGCCCTCAGCGACTGTTTTCTACTTAATGTAGTGGCTAAATGTCTCCGGTCATGATCTAAACACTTTCTTCTTAGAGTTATAAACAAATAACCACTCTTAGACGTAAAGAACGAGTCTACGCGTGTTAAAATTTAAACAACTATAACGACGGTAGAAAACAGTGTGTTCGCCCCGTCTTTATTGACGCATTCTCACATATAACAAACACACAACCTTTTACATTCAACAGATGCGCGAGCTCGATAACGTCATTGCTCAGCGTCAGTTCTTATTGGCTATTAATTCTGGACATTATAATCATTAAACTGAAACCAGGCAGATTATACTAAATACAAATTATAAATCTATTATCACAATTATTAATGTAATCTTACATATTTCTGTAATATGCAAATATTGAATATATCAAAACAATAATAACTATTAAATATGAACTTACACTACTAAATAGAAAATGGCACCAATAGAAAGTATTATAGCAAAGTATAAGATCATATGTAAACGAAGACAAACATTGCTGTATAGCACAGTTCATATACATAACCTTACCGTAACAATCTTTGATACATACTGTAATTTCACTATTGCTACTCCTGTCTACTCTGCATGTGACATCTACTGCTGTCTGTCTGTCCTGGAAGAAGGGAGGGTTTCTCTGTACTTTTATCATTAAAGGATTATTCTGTGGAGTTTTTTGTTTTTTTATCATAATCAAGGATCTAAGGAATAAGGGTATAAATTATGAAGTAAATCTATGCTGTATAAATAAAATCGATTTAATTAGACTTGACTTTTATCCATATATCAATTATCATAGCTGCTACCTAATTGCTGTATTTTTTTTGTTTTGTTTTTCTTTGTGAAGCTGTATGTCTATATTTGGTTCTTCAGTTTCTTTGTGAAGCTGTAGCGTGTGTCAGTATATTGAGATCTACTGAAAGCTGGGGTTAAAGTTAAATTCCTTTTATGTGTCGACATACTTGGCTAACAAAGTATGTCAGTTATATATATATATATATATATATATATATATATTCCTTGTACTTGTCAATGCAATGAACTCTGTTTCACTGTTATGCAGCACATAAAACTCGTCATTGCTTGTTTGTTGCTATAATTCCTTTATCCTTTTTTAAATATTTATGTAGATAATTTATTTATAATAATTTATTAAGATATGTATTTACATTTCACAGAAATTTGACAAATCAAATTAATACATTAATTGAGGATAATATTGTAACACTGCCCCTCCCTAGTGGATAGAAGATATGGGCATATGGCAGAGTTTGCATCAGTGGAGCTGAGAGTGTGTGTGTGTGTGTGTGTGTGTGTGTCTGTGTGTGTGTGTGTGACGTGTTCTCACCCTCTTCAGCAGATAGAGGACACTACAGTATGTCACGTAGAAACAACTGCTGCTCTGCTGTTTTTTAATGTTTTGATGTTCAGCGTTTTTATTTTTTTAATATTAGCTGTGAGCAGGATCTGGTAAATATGGAGATTCGTTGAACTCACGTTAAGATAGCTTCGGTTTTAGTGCGGTCGTGTTTTTCTCCACATGTTCTCTCTCTCTCTCTCTCTCTCTCTCTCTCCAACTCTGATCCATGTCTTTGCATTCTGATGAGCCAGCAAAGGCACTCGGGCACACACAGCAGCGTCTGACCTTCCCTGCTAACAGTGGGCAGCATAAACAGTAAGCCTGTTAAACATTAGCAGTAAAGGATGCTGAATGGCTCAAACTCTTAGTGCTTTCAACCGGGAGAATATTTATGCCTTCTAAGCTCAGTTATGACCAAATATTCACTGAAACTCAGTATTAGAGGATGTGAGTGGCTAAGAAAAAAAACACGAGAGGATGTTTGAGGTCCGTTAGAGCTGTCAGTGAATGCTGCGGGTCCTGCTGAGTGAAAGACAGTGAACAGATCACAGGTCATTGTTTTCTCCTTAGGGAAACAGGAGCTTTAATTACAGACACACCAAAGCAAAGCGTCTATCACTTTGACAGGTCAGCAGTGTATGAGTGTGCGTTTGTGAGTGTGTAAGTGTGTGTGTGTGTAAGAGAGACAGAAAGAGAAAGTTTGACCTGAACAAACCGGGATGACTAACATGGTCAAGTACGAGATGACGGAAGATCCAACAGGCCAAAAAAAAAATGGGTTCAACTTGGAGAAAATCAAGCTCTCATATATATATTATACCTGTTCAAGTATCATCTTTTAGTAAAAAAAAAAAATATGGTCCATTTGTTAGAGTCTTGTTGCTCTGTTGAATGCATACAATTGTATTTCCATGGATAAGCTTAGGAAGCAGATTAAGTCTTTAAAGGCTGAGACTGACATAGCAGGTTTTCAGATAAAGAAAACATCATATATGTACAAAAGAGAAATACCTAAATAACTAATAAATAGAAAAACAAACTTCTCTTACCTCTCGTCCGGTCAGGACATGTCGTGCCAGCTTGACCTTGGCGAAATTCCCCTTCCCAATGGTCTTCAGGAGGCGGTAATTGCCAATGTGGGGATGCTCCTCCGTGGAGGTGAAAGAATTGCGACATCGCGGCAGGCTGTGGCGACTTGCAGATTTTGTCGGGGGAACCGGGGGTTCGACAAAGCCATCCACTGATGAGTGCTGCAGAAAAGCCACATGAGTGGAAGTCAGCAACATCCTCATTCCCAGCCTAGAACAGTGATTTATATAGACACCAGAACTACAAGTCCCTGAAAATCTCTCGCTTTTTTTTGTCTCTCTCCAAAAGGACCCTTACTCTTGCTACATTGGCTGCTGCACACATAGATGATGCAGCAGAGTGCTGCAGTGGTGGTTTGTGTCTGCCAAAGCTGGGATATTCCCTCTGCAATCACCGATGAACCCATTAACTGAGTTTCAGGTCCAAGAAGGGGATCTAATGTTCTATGTCTGCATGTATATACATGTATCTGAAGAGATAGATGTATGTATGTATGTATGTATGTATGTATGTATGTATGTATATATATATATATACATACACACACACACCCTGAATCCAAGCCCAATGAGGAAGTATCTGTAAGAGAATCAGGTTCCCTCATCTTCCTCTGTGACACCTTAACCTCATAACCTAAAGACCTTGTCAGCCATAAGACAGGATTCAATAGCAAAAGAAAACCAACTCCTTTAACTCTGTGCCTTTTAGATTATCTACAAATTGTCCAGAGTCAAGAGTTATAACAATGTTAGTGGCTCCACAGCCAAAACAGATAACAACAAGCGTCCCTGTGATGTGGCATGTGAAGGTGAATTAGGAACAGCTTGTTGTAAGTACAGCGCTGGCACAGGCTACGCGTCTTCTCTGCTGGTCTGTTCTTTCTCCTCTACAACAGCTGCTGATGTCAGTCCAGGTCAGAGATCCCATGATCCTCTGCTCCTGAGCACCACACCCAGGCAGAGAATAAAGCCTTGGTCTGGTTACCCATGGTCTCCTGCTCCCGTTTCACTAGGGAAACGCTACACCCTGCAGGGTGCGCATCACCTCAGCTAGCCTACATCCTGACAGAGGGAGAGTTACACTGCAGGATTCAAACACTCCCCAGGGTCACGGTGTGTGTGCATGACAGAGAAGGTGAGCAAGGAGAAATTTTGACTAAATGCCAGTCAAAGTCAGCATCCTTGTTTCTAATGCACCAAAACACTCTCTTAGAGCTCCATGACCAAGCAATCTGTGTAGCTTGCCTCCTGTAAACATGCAGCTGGTCCACACTTAAGGGACGTTACCTCTTTACATCAACTAGATCTGATCTATATGGCACATGTGCATAATTGGAAAAATAAACGTACATTTAGCCTGGCTCCAAATGGTCTAAATGAACTGAAGAGCATCAGGACAGGCAGGTGATTTGAAGCAGTAGTAGCTTGATTAATACACAAAGTTTGTTCGACTCGTCCATCCATTAACTCTCAACAACATACAAGATGCAAACAGACACTGATATTATGTCCTCAGGGAGGTCAGACATTAAAAAACATGCACAGATAAACATACACACATAAAACTAAGAAAGCCAGGGGAGAGTTTCTTCTATAGCCACTCGTCTCTCTGACTAATAAGCTGTTATGCAATGCAGTTCAGCTGCTAGTGGGCCCTGGAGCTGCATGCTGGAGTCCAGCAGTGGCAGGCTAGGCTGGCTGGCTGCTGCCAGTGCTGCTGAGGCAGTGCTTTAATAGCCGCCTAGCAGTCTACATCTATGTCTGTCAGACCTACAGCCACATTAGACTGTTAGACAGTTACAGTAACACTCCCCTAAGCACAGTGCATTACTGAACACTGGCAGAGAACAATGAGATAGCTGGTAGATGGTCATGTAAAGCCAACATTAGGGTTTGTTAAGTTTGAATTGTATTGCAATCTGAAATAGGTATTCCAGATATATGTTTTCTAACCTTTAAAAAATACAGCTTGCAGCTGTTTCCACTGCTCCTGCTTGTAACACAATATAACACAAGGAGGCTTCAGTCTGTGCCTCGTCTTGTTTCCAGGAAAAAAAAAAAAAAAATCAGGCACTACTAGATATGTCAGAGCCTGTCAGCAGACAGCAGACCTCATTTAGACTGATCTCAGTAAAAAGGTATTTTCATTATTATGCTATGCTGTGGGGTGTGTGTGTGTGTGTGTGTGTGTGTAGGGGGGGTCCATACACATTCCTTCACAGTGTAAATGAGGATTCTTCAGTTGTTTTAAGCCCTATTAATAAATAATAAATAAACATGTCTGTCTATGCTGCTTCAGCTCATCAGTGTCGTGGCAGCGGAATGGTGAATAAAAACACCCTCCTCTTCTTCTTCCTCCTCCTCCTCTTCACCACTGAGTGCAATTATAACAGGGCCCAATAGGTGATGGATGTCACATTGCGATGCTACCAAGCGTTGCCATTGAAAAGTAGGGCAACATCCTCCCCCACCCTCCCTAAATATTAACATTGTGGACCAGAAACCCCCCCCAGTTGCACTAGTGGAGCAACACCATTTTCTCACAGGCAACATAAAGGCCACCGATGAAGTCTCAACGTTAACATTCAAGCTTCGCATGTACCATTAAAGCCTGCATACTGACGCAGTGCGTTGTTCAGGCTAACCCTTATTGTGTTCAGAAACTGGGACACACAGAACCAGGCTGCACCTTTATTCTAGGTTATTCTAGGCTCCAAGAAGAAGAAGAAGAAGAAGAAGAAGAAGAAAAAAAAACCGGTGTGCTCATTGGTCGAGTCGCTCTGCAACACTTTAGCTCCAAACACAGCTGCCATAAACCTGCACAGAGCAGTGCGCAAAATATAAGCTCCCCGGATCATTATTGTTCCACTCCCACGACCGGCACCGGCACCGGCACCACGCCGGTGTCTATGAATAACAGCACTTACATTCTCGGTGTCCCGCTCGTTCACCGTAGGCAATGGCGTTCTGGTCGACATCTTGTGTGCTTCACAGGCCGCTCAGCGATGCAGCGGGCTGGGCAGAGCAGAGCAGACACGGCGCGGTCCGTCGGGGAGAGCGGTGCCTCTGTCCCCTCTCTACATCCCCTGTAAACACCACGAACAAGCGGCCTTTTACCGCAGCATAGCGCGCACAGGGCCCAGCAGACACGCCAGATTTTCTTATTGGCTTTGTGCACTTCCTTTCAGGTATGCTAGTGGCAGACAGAAAAGGAGGAAAGAGAGACTGAGAGAGAGGAAGAGAGACAGAGAGAGAGAGGGAGGGGAGGGGATGAGAGGGGAGGGGGGAGTCAGGCCAGGAAGATGCGTCGGTAGCGGCGGACGGGTCTGCGCAGCGCATCTCAAACCTCCCACCAGAAAGGATGGAGGGATCTCTCTCTCATACACATACGCTCCCTTTGTCTCCTCTTTATAGCTCATTATTCAAGTCACCAGAAAACACTTAAGCACACAGTTGGAACCTTGTAGATCAGATTTAAACCAGATCCAACATAGGAAGTTCACTGCCTGCCAGACTGGTCCATAATTCAACCTGGAGACAATGGTACAGCACTGTTTCATCATGCAAACAATATGCATGGGGTTATGCAGCATAACTGAATAAAAATGGTCAATTAAGGCTGGAAAAAAAGACCCCATTTATTTGGTTTATGATTTGCATTATGCTGTTATTGTCTGATCATATGGGTGATATATGGTCTAATAGCTCAGTGATTTTGATTTACTTCATGTGTTGTTTAAGTCAATGTGGTAATCAGTCCAGAGAGAGAGGCCTAGTTCCAGGGTAAGGCCTGTGTGTCACAGTAAACTGGACAGACTTTGCCATCTGTTGGACCATGACAGCATTACACCCCTTTGTTGTTCCTCCAGTTATGGATGACAATATTGTAACAAGTGTAATTTTCCTGAATGAGGTGAAAACAAAAGCACTGGCCACAAATAGGAGACAGATTTTTCTATTTCTCATCCATGAATCATTACCTAGGGTTTTTCTGGGTGTGGTGATAATATATGCTTGGAGGTGTGTGTGTGTGTGTGTGTGTGTGTGTGTGTGTGTGTGTATACACTTTGTCCACTAGGTGTCATGCTGCACCCATAATATGCTGCACATTTGTGGTGACATGTGAGGCCTGAACGAATAAGGCCATTGCTCATCTTATTCCTTGAATTACGTTCAGCTCGTCTCTTCCGTCTCATAAATCTTTAAATGCACTGACGTGTGCAACAGGAGTTAATGTCCATTACTGAAACCTCTTGTCTGAGATGTCACATCTTCTTTGTCTCTGCAGTGTTATTGTGGGCCCAGGCAGACAGACAGCGCACCTTCCTTGAGTGTTACATGACTGATGGTCCGTCTCACACAGCAGAGAGGCCCCAACCATAACAATGGACACAGCATGACATAATGTATCACAATAACTGATGGATATAGGACCTGAAAGCCACTGAGGACATTAGGTCTGTTTTTATGGTTTTGAGGAATCTGTGGTTTATTTTTTTTTTTCACCCACTACAAACTTGGTCCCATAACACCAAAATCAGAAAGACCTTTCCCATCTGCAGGGTCAGAGAGGTCAAATAAATTTTCATTGAGAAATGTTTTGTCTTCATAATGTTCTTGTGTTAAAGATACCAGAACAATATGCAAAGAGATAAGATAGTTCAACAAAACAAAATGGGTCCAACACTAAATCTTGGCATGTAGAAGGGCATTTTTGAAATTCTGCATCTGATCCCAGGATGGACTGGATCCCAACATAGCAGATCTTATCCTCTCTGAGCCCTAACAACTGGGACCAGCTAAATTATTCCAGCAATACACATCCTTTTAATAGTGAGATATTTGGCTGTGTTTTGCTTGTATCTATTTTAGATTTGACATTTCCCTTGTTGCATATGTGCATGTGTGGGTTTATACGTCCACACGATGAAATAAAATGAATCGTATTTTGTGTCTGTGTTTATCAGAATGACTGACTTGTGTACTTGGTAAGGTAAACATCTCTCGTGGTCTTCTTCTTCTGAGCTGAAGCTTTCGGGATTCTTGTCGGAAGCGTTGTTCACGCCTGCGATTTGCATTCTGTACCTGAGTTGCACTGCCGTGGAATGTAATGGGCACTGACACTGGTTTAATGAGTGCATGTACACCCAGGGCCAAATGCAATTACATGCTCACACAGGCAACCATCAAAAAAGAGGCAGCTGTTAACAGCCAGTCATCACGGATGGTCATGCAGTTAACTGTATTTGTAGGACAGGGGGGTGAGAGGAAAGAGTAGAAAGACAGAGAGAGAGAGAAAGAGAGAGGTGGAAGGGGGGTGGGGAGGCTAAATTCATTATGGGATAGCGGAGTAGCATCTGTCAGCACTGGCACTTTACCACAGCTCTTTCTGCCTGACTCAGTTTCACCAGTGAAAATCAAGCCACGCTTTCCAGTCAGTAAAATGTTTGCACACATCCTGCAGAAGTGTGGGAAATACTGTGAGCACATAGGCCATTTAGGAAGGAAAGATGTTTTGTCTTTTTTTTTTTTTTTTTGCATGTTCACACTAGACTTATTCACACATTCATTCGGGCTATAATTTGAATGAATCCAGTCCCAACTGTCCCAGCACATGTTGCAGTTCTGAACACCAATCATCAATTTTAGATAAAACACTAAAAAATATGATACAAATAAAAGAAGTCATCAGCAGACATTCCTGCTTCGGAAACCTGTTCACTGCACACCTTACAAGGCAGAGCTTGCACTCCGCTGTCTGCTCTGACAAGTCAATAAAACCCACTGGTATGCTGAACATTTTTGGTAGGCAAGATAGTTATGAGGCTACAGTGGAATTTGATCAGGCAGCGAGCCAGCCTTCTGTTCATTACAGAGCTTTCCAGCAGTAACACACCCTCCCAGGGAGCACACCTCAACCTGAGGAAAAGTATTACTGACTGGCACATCAAGAGCCTTCATCCACCCTTCACCTGCCTGTCTTCATCGCTGTCACACATGCATGTGCTCACGCCCCCCACACACACAGTACAGTACATACAGTGCGCGCACACATGCACTCGCTCTCTCTCTCGGTTTCTTCCCATGTTGCATTGGAAGGAATGGCAGGAAAGTGGAAAATATGAAAAGGCTTGAAACTCCAGGGCAGATGTGAGCTGACAGGGAGGGAGAGATGGAAGTGCAAAACGGTTGCTTTCCAGCATGTTTTCTTTTATTGATTTATTTTGGACCACTGCGATCTCAGGCTTCAGGACAAAATGACTTAGTCTCTAGGATGATCTCCCTTGAACTACTACTTACATATGATTTATACATCAATACCAAACCATTAATCTGGAGATCGCCAGTTTAAGAAGAATCCATTTAGCCTTTTGCCCACTTACCTTCTGGAGAAGAGCTGCAGACCAACCGAACCAAAACCTGCAAACTTCTTACTTGGTCTTAAGTAAGACAGTCCTTGACTTCTTGGATGTAAATACCTAAAAAGTTTAAAATAAAGCCGTCTTTCTCCCCCAAGCAAGCCACAATATCTATTTCAGAGATGCAACAGTTGAAACATGTTTGTTTTTGTTGTTAAATCGGAGCTTAGCACAGAATAAACGGCCAATATCCCTCAGCACATGATGGTACAATGCTCTCGTTTATCTTGGAAGGTCTAACTTGATGGTAGATAATGAGATGCTTCATCAATATTATCATTTGCACCTGTGCCTTTCATACTGTGCCATGCTTCGAAATGTCTTCTGAGAAAAAGGCTTATTTTAAAGGCAACACACACACCCACACAGGTATTTTCATTTATCTTGGTTGATTACACCTCTGCTCAGGTTGAAGTTACTGTGTGCTGGATTTGTGTAAGTTATTAATTATCACTGTGCAAAGAGAGATAAAAGTGTTCATCCCAACAAGAGGTGTCTATCCACCCCAGTCTGTGATCAATCAAGATGACTAATCAGGAAAATGAGTGAACAAACCTGTGAGGTTGAACCACTGGAACCTTAAAGAACTCAAATTGAGTTTTTTTCCTTTTTATTTCCACAATGTTTCTTATACAATTATCTAAAGGTAGAACTTTTGACTTGTTTTCAGCAACTTAGTGTGTGTGCATACTAGGCACTATAGCATCAGATCAAGCCTTTTCTCATTAAACACATTTTCATAGAACGAGCTATACGTGATGCACTCCAGGTCCAACATATTTTTGCCTCTGATCCAGCAGCTAATGATAAACGCGACACTGTCGAGCAAACTTTTTCCCTGATCTGAACTTGTATCATAAAAGGATATGCCATTTACTGTTACTGTACTTGGGGATAATCATCATCCTTGTATACGTTTTTTTTTCCCCCCTTGTAATTATGTCATAATTCAAAGGCTTCTCTGGCGAGCTAAAAACGGTCAGGTATGTCATCATATAACAAACTCTTCTCTGAGGAACGGGCCTATTAATTGTCAGGATATAATTACATTCACAACACCCTAAGGGACTGTCTCGTTTAGTCATCTCAGAGTTACTGCTCCAAACTATAATTAGAGAATGTAATCACACAGGTATGGACCTCCAGGATTTATTTTTCAGCCTTACTGAAGGCTGATTGAAACGACATCTGTGGTTGGGCAGCAGGCAGGAAATGTTTATGACCTGGCACATGTTCAACAGCCTGATGCAGTGGCACCTAGGCAGCATACCACACCAGCAGAGTTCACCGTTTACATACACAAACATGCAGACATGGAAGAGTGGTTCTGCTAATTTGTCTGACGTGTGTATATTACTGTTACCTCAGGAGTGATTTCTTGAGTGGCATGCACGTATATGTGTGTGTGTGTCTGTGTGTGTGTGCGTCTCCCTGTGAATGGCCTTGTGTGGTTATGCCACCCTTGTGTGGCACTTTTTGCCAGTGTTAACAAGTGACCTCATCCCATTATGTCTTTCCGATCTCAAATGCCATCCAGTAAACTACTCATTTCTCACCTCTTCATGCACTCTCTCTCATGCCATTAAAACACCTCTTACCTCTCTCACTGACACCCACTCAGAGAGAGCTCAAGACAGGCCGGGGAGAACATAAAGTGCCTGCACACTATAAAGTGATTGTGAGAGATTTCCCGGTGAGAAGTGATTAATCGCTTGAGTTTCAACAACATTTTGTGACGTTAGACATTAGATTGAAACTTGGACAACTTTGAAAGGAGTGAATTTTTATATTAATGTTGTTCTGCTGCACAGGAAACCGTTTCTTCATTCCATTAGTGGGTTTCTTATATTTTCATCTTTAGGATGTGTTTTTACCTCTTTGGTGAAGAGGGGGGAAAGAAGCCAAAATGTGATCTTTTTGGTTTCACATATGTAATCAAGGCTTGATTAAAAACCAAGCACAACAAGCAACTGTCCAGGAGCCCCAAACCCTCAGTGGACGCAAAGACTCCAAGTTCAGGCTATTTTATTGCCTAATCATGAGGCCTTGAGTTGAAAGGATGGAGTTAAAATGTACGTAGTTGTAAGGATTTTACAATATATAGGGGAAAATGTTGATGATGGTATCAAGTTTATATTGAATCAGTCAAATATTTGACATAAAACTCTCTACTTGCATGGGATTAATATTATCTATTACCAGGGAACCTCTGGTAGTTTCTAATAATTGCAGAGGTCGTCTGTGATTTTAAATGTGAATCTGAATCTGTCATGTACATAATTTGTAAAGTAAAAATTCCACTGCAAATTACCTACCATATTACACCACCCACAGAGGTGATAATATTAGTCCCGTGAAAATTGGCATCTCAGTGATTTGGGACTTGTATTTTATGCAGAATTGGATAATGTCAATAAATGCAAGTAAAATGCAGACTTTACTTATCCCATGACCAACTACCCACTTACATGAGTGGGAGGTTAATTTTTAAATCACAAGAGATTCCCAGGCAATAATAATGCTGTGCGAATAGTTAAATAGTTAAAAATGAATAGTTGATCATTAACTCAGAGAACTACACAGAGAGTAGGAGAAACTGAGGGGCCACTAGGGGCCCAAAGCTCTTTTTTTGCTCCCTACTGGATTAATCTGTCCCTGTTTTGGTGTTCTGTAATGTATTTTTTATTTTTATTGCAACGAAGAACCTGATCTCTCATCTTTGCTGATGTGACAATACATTTCTCGATACTTAGATATATATTTTCCTTTTGGCAGATTTAACAGTGTAAATTTGAATATATGACTCTCATACGTCTGATCTGAAACAAGTTCAAGAGGACAAAAAGTAGTGAGAAAAAGTTGTTGCATCACTGACGGATGACAAAAGCTAACAAACATTCAGCTCACCAAACTTTTCTGTGGTGTTTGGCCAGTGACTTGGGCTTTGATCTATTTAATAAATCTAATGGTGATTAATGAAATGTCTAGCTATATGCTGAGAGATTAAGTTAATTATCTTTGCCTTTACACTGAGTGGAATATTAATCAAAAACCTGAAAATGTTCCTCTTCTTAACAAGTTCAGTGCGTGATTGCGTCATAGAAAAAGTGGGTGAGCAATGTTTTGTCCTGGGAGTTGAATCATGCATGGACAGCAAAAACAGAGAGTTCCTATGAGTGTTGAACTGAAGATGGGGTTAGGAGAACAATGACACATCATGTATCATCTTACAAGTCCCAACGCTGCTCTGACTTAAGCTCTAGAGCAGGATGATTGAGTAACAACTTACCATAAAACCACTCCCAACCAATTTCAAATTCTAAATATGTTGTGTGTGTGTGTGTGTGTACAGGCTTCAAATTTGTCCCTCAGCACACATTGACTCAACATACTATATAACTATATCCCCCTGGTTCTATTTAAATAAGATAGATACGATGGCTGGGGCATCATGTTCACTGCATTTATCATTGTTATATTCACATGAAATCATCCTCACGTCTTCCCAAAAAGCATGGGAAGAGCAGTGGAGCATTTCTCACAACCGCTGCGCTTTCCATAGAAATGCTGCCGAGCTGCATTTCTTATGATGCACATTTTAAAAACTGATTCTCTGCTTTTTTTTTTTTTTTGAAAATGTTAGATATAAAAAAAGAAACAGCAGGACCTGATCCCATTTATCCATCATCTTTTATTCAACAATATAACTTTTGCTCTTCAGAGTACAATCAATATAAGATACATATGAAAAAATATATTTTAAATAGAAGAGGGGAAAAAAAAACATTAAGGCATTTCATTGAGTCTTGACAGCATTAATGATTAGATAAGTGTTATATATATATATATTTTTTTTTTATCTAAGGCACTATGGCTGAAACCACTTGAAAGATGGATAACTTTCTACACTTTTCTGCACGAGGAGTGGTAACAAGTCCAACAACATACTGTTCTGTTTAATGTGGTTTTTAGTGCTACACAGCGTCCACAGCAATAAGCCAGAACAGACACATGGAGTCACGAAAAGCAAAGCAGGTAGTTAAAGATTTCTGCCAAAAGTGTGGTGACATTGTATTAACACTTTTTATAATCCCCTGTGTCGCACATGAACCAGCTACAGGGCAAAGCGTTGTAATTATCTCTATCACGCAAGCCAGCCTGGTGCCAGTGTGACTTTTTGCCTGGGACCGACATCAGAAAGCCCAGCTGTTCCTCTGGAGAATCGCCGTGGCACCAGTGAGCGGTCAGTCGGCGTAAAGCAAGCACAGAAGTACATCATGCCAAGGTGTGTTATGAAAGCCGACATTTCCTGTGCGTGTTCTTGAGTTCGAGGCTCCCTGTTATTGACTGCATCACAGAAATGCATGAACAGCTCAACCGCATCCACAGAAACTGAGGCCAGTGAACAAGCTCTTTATCCCTCTTTCTCTCTTTCTCCCTCTGTGTTTCACTCTTACACTTGCTTGCATGCATATAAAGGCAGTCACACACTCACACACACACACATTCACACATGCGTGCACAAACAGATTTGTTACCTAGTTATGTACATAACTTAACTAATGTGGGTAAAGTCTTCGTGCTTTAAGCCAGTTTAGTACTCCCTTAACTCCCTCCTGTTACACGTCTAAATTGTTCTGGACTGGAAATTTTTACTCATGAGTAAAACTATACAGAAACTTGAATGAATAGCATTGCGCAGCAGCACTAACCCCTACAACATTTTTTTAACAGAAGCTGTGAAGGTCTGTAAATGATTTTTTCCTTCAAAAGCTGCTCATACTGCATAGTTTTTTTATAGAAAATATGATTGTCCTCTCTTTCTTACAACGTCATTGATGTACACACAGGTTTACTGTAAGCAGTTGTGATCTGAATGTATAATAAATGTAGGTACAACTGCATCATAAAAAATAAAATAAAAAATCATCACAGTTAGGATGTGTGTCCACTAGGCCTCTTTTTCTGAGTGCCACTGCTCTGTTCTCTGTTAAGTGCTTCATCACAATGCTTATCTGCACGTTGATAGAAAAAGATGCCCAGTGGTCACATTACAGCATCAGCTGGACTGTTGAGCAAGCCTATTGTAACTGCTGTGCCTCTGACCTCTTGTTATATGTTGTATGCATGTATGAAAATGTACAGTATGTTATGATGATACAGGCATCGGCTGTGTTACACTGTTATGTTATTGCTGAACCGGACTTATTGTTAGGCTGCTGGGAGCTGCGCAGCTCAGAAAGCATAGGGCCCGACAATGATGGTGAGCCGCAGCAGTGAGTTGGAGTGGTAGTTCATGGTCAGATGGTGAGTGATCATCTCCAAGTCCACGATGTACTCCCTTGGGCCTGACAGAGACTTGGTTAACACCAGCATGGCACTCACGTTGCTGGTGCGCTGTAAAAAAAAATATGATCAGTCTTTTTTGGTACAATTTAACGTTAGTAGGATGTAATGTATTGGCCATAGCCATGCTAGCACGGTCCCCAGATGATGAATCCTAATGACTGGTGATCCTGTGACTTCCTCTGATGCCACTGCGAGGTTGACATTTGAGCATTTGAGTAAAAGAAAAAATCTCTACCACCACTGGATGGCTTGCCTAAGCACAGCTGCAAGCTTGGCTGAGAATGGTAAATAATATATTGGATATTGGGGAACACAGCACAACTGTAACTACTGTGTCAAAGGTGTCGCATGTTGACAAAACATCAGGTTGGGTGATAGTACGAGGAAGCATCAGCATGATGCCTTTCATGCAGTGCAATAAATAAATAAATAAATAAATTAAATAAATAAATTAAATTCCCATCAACTTACCCGAAGGAAAAATTCCCCACCCTCATTCCCAGCTTTGATCCTAAAGGTGTTGTGTGTGTTGGCGAAGATGTTGGTGGCTTGGATCTGGAAGACGTCCGCCGGCACAGTCCGATCGGCCTGGATGCTCATGTACTTGTAGACAATTGACGGAGTGAGACCCTGGCATTCAGTCTGAGACCGACAGACACAGCGACTGCAAACACACAACAATTACGACAATCTCTGGCAGCACTGATAATAGTGAAACAAAATAAGCGGATGATGTTTACTGACTTTTCAGAGGTTTTGACGTAAGGCGGCTCACAGGGGTCTTTGGGATAGCAGCGGTAGCCTCCGTAATAGTTCCAGCACATGTCTCCATCTTGGCACTGATAGGTCCTAGTCTCACACTCGTTTATGTCTGGTGATTGGCAGAGCAACAGAAAAAGAAAAGAAAAAAGTATTGAATAGTCGAAAATAGCTGAATGACAATGCTAATATCCCCCACTTACAAAAACTCTACATGCTTAATGAAACAGAGCTGTGAAAACACAAGTTCAGCACAATTTTGGAAACAGTGTTTTATGGTTGTTGTGGCATTTCCAGCAGCTGTGAAGACACAATGAAAGACAAGAGGGAAGCCTGCAGGGTTGTAGTCAAGGGAAGCCCCAATGTAAAATCATACAGGCATAACAGCTCTTTCCCTGCAGCACCACGAAGATAGCCCCATCAAAAGTGCCCCAAACCACAGGGCTATTTCTGGCACAGCAACCTGGATTCATCACCAAAAAGGTTCCCTTGACACAACAACCCAGATTCATGGCTCCCCATATAAAATCTGCACCTGACCGAGGGGGGAGAGGAAAAAATAACAGCTCACTCTTTGAGAGCGCGCCGGAGCTTCAAATAAATCCACTTCAAGAAACATCATGCATATAAATTCACAGAGGTGGCGTAGCAGGGCAACACAACGTTGCTGTGTTTGCCTAACCTCTGCATTCTTTCCATGACAGTGCTGGTTGAGAGCGGCTTTCATTCCCACATGAGAGGTAGAATAGTGGATGATAGCAGGAACGTTCCTCTCAACGGTTATCTTCAAAGAGTTCAGGAAGAGGAGGAAGGGAGGGAGAGAAGAGGAAGAGAAGAGGACTCTCTCTCGGGAACTTTGTTGTGTGTGAAAACAGAAAGGAGGGTAAAATAGATAAATAAACTAAGAAGAGATTAAGAAAAACAGTTGATGGAGGGAAGAGGAAGGAGGCGGAGGAGTGCAGTACCTTGACACAACCTGTTCCCCTGGAGCTGATATCCTTCTGGACACTCACAGGAGTAACTGCCTGGGTTGTTAACACACTGGTACTGACACATGTAGCTGGAGAAGCTGCATTCATCAATGTCTGTCCAGGAAATATGCACACGCACACGCACACACACACACACACACACACACACACACACACAGATAATGAAAAGAAAACGTGTTGGATATGTTTGTATGACGGTGCGCACAAACACATGTGTATCTACTATGTGTATCTATGTCTGTATATAGTATGTACAGTATGTGTGTATATGTATGTATGTGTGTGTGTGTGTATATGTTCACCTTGGCATGAGACCATGTCTTGTGCCAGCTGATAGCCCTGTTCACACTGACAGAGGAAGGAGCCAATCAGGTTGTAGCAGTGGTGCTGACAGGGATTCTGCACTTCGCATTCATTCACGTCTGGAACAAACGCAGTTGTTTAACAGATATGTTTAAAGGGTAATTTTGGATTATTGCAACATTTCTATTGATAATACTCTTGACATTCATACAGGTTTTGAGTTAGCAGTCTCAACTGTCATCTCCAAACAGCCATCACAGTTTACAAACCAACCCCCTGGTTCAAGTTTGACCTTCCATACTTGCCATAGTGGTGCATTGAGAGATTAATACCAACAGTTTATTTGTTTGTTTTTATCGCCACACAAATTGGTTTACTTTTATCATGTTTTATCATGTATACCTTTACTCTTTTGCTCTGGTGTGTGGTTCTACTTCATTTCCCTTTCTGTAAACTTTGTAGACACCATTTAAGTGTTATATGGACAAAGGTAATTATGATGATTATTATTATTATAAAAACTTGTCCTTTGCTTTCAGCATGCAAAGGACAACAGGTGCACAATTATATTAATGTTTAGAGCGGCAACACTTTAAACACTTTGAAAATGTTAAATGAAAAAGTTGTCTGACTTTTAAATTACAAAGTATCAAAAAAAGAAAAAAACCTTCATAATTTAATGTTGTATACACAAACACACACTCACACACTCACACAGGTGAAGATGACTTACCAACGCAGCTGTGGTTGTTGCTGGCCAACTTGTAACCTGTGTTGCACTCACAGTAGTACGAGCCCTGGGTGTTCACACATTTGTGCATGCAGTAGTGTGTCAGGGCACACTCATCTCTATCTGCAGGGAAACACAAACACACACGATGGTGAACGCAGACACACACACACACATTGGTCGCATGATCTTAATAGGATACAGGTTTGACAGAAAGATACGATGCTCATTCTTAAAATCCACAGAAAATGAAATCCGTTTCAGATACAGGAACAGCACAGCAGTTTTCGGTCATAGATGCGATAGATGAGAGGACACGGTGTGTGTTGTGTGTCTGTGCTTGACAAAGACCTCACCTACGCAGTGGTCTCCGCTCCTCTGGTAGCCTGGATGACACTGGCAGGTGTAGGAGCCTCTGGTGTTGTAGCAAGTCTGTTCAGGGCCACAAGCGTGTCTGTTCGTCGCACATTCGTCTATGTCTGCAATGACACACACAAACACACTGAGTAGAAGCTACACATCAGTTAATACCTGCTGTATTGTATGTAGAAACATATGGTAGACAAAGCACGGCAACATGTCTGGACTGTGTGCACCCTGAGGTCTGTGATGTATGAACTGTTTTACACGTACATTATAATCTGTGATCACTGACACCATCACATCACACAGAGGGCAGGCCATTTAAATAAAGAGGGCTTTTACTCAGCAGCTCAGGATGAAGGGGAAGATACAGATCATATCTTCTACTAACAGGACAGCTTTTTGATAGGGGGGAGTGTGTGTGTGTGTGTGTGTGTGTGAGAAGAAGAGTCAGCTGAAGCTCTACTGATAAGCCGTGCTTTCTACCGTAACGTCTCGCTCTCACCAGACATCCATCAGCCCAAAAGCAAACAGATCCAAACACACTCGCCTTCTCTATCTCGCACTCCATCATTAATAAGTTGTAACATGATAAGTAGTGTTCTTATGCAAGTATAAAGAAGCTTAGCAACACAAAGCTGCTGTGAAAATGATCCACTCTCACTGTTTTACCCCAATGCAAAATACTTCATATACTTCAGTTCGATTCGTTTATATGACAAATATGAATAACTGTAAACACACACACGCAATCAGCAGTGTAAGTGTTGACCAGGTTAAACCACCAAAAAGTACCAACGTTGTTTTGATTGAAGCCATATTACAGAATATTAAGAGTGGAAAAACTATTTTCTTTGGCTAAAATAAATGACTCAGCGGGGGAGAGAATCTCCTTTTTTGTTGATCTTAAAAACAGATTTTCAAGTTTGGTTTCTTTGAAGCCAGAGCCTCTTAAAAGGGTTTTCTCACAGTACGACATGATGCAACACCCTCATCCCCTTTTTCTGAACTTTCTGTCTTTCTCAATCTCTCTCACACAAACACACACACTACAAATACGCCCATATACTCTCATCCCTACAGGCCCACCAGCATTCCTCTTGGGTGGTCTGACATATGCAGACAGCCAGTGGGCATCAGTTTAACAGTATGTCAGAGAGTTATCCTCAATACCACACGCATGCATAGGAAAGGGGGGAGGGGGGTATTATTACTGTGTTGTGATTTGACACATGTCTAAGCTAATAATAGTCAAAAGAAAAGAAGAGGCATCTGAATGTGCTGCTTCGACCGATATGATGATATTATAGTTACAGATTTAAGCTGCAAAACTGACTTATATGTGCAGAAAAGCCCAACTTGCTGCAGCATAGATATCTTGAACTGATATTCATCATGTGATGTGATCTCAGCTGGAAAAGATCATGGCCTTTGAGTGGCCTCAGATGCCAGTCCCACAGCCTCCGCTTTCCAGTGGGACTGGTGCTGGTGAGAAACGGGCTCGACTTGCTGCAGAAGAGCCCGTCAAACAAAAAAAGGTAGACAGAAGGTAAATTGTCTTCACTCCTTAAAAAGAAGGAACAGGAAGAGAGCTAAAATGTGCTCAGCTCCATGGGGGCGTGGTGATAAGATGAATGTCAGTATGTGAGGGACAAAAGCATGGCTTATCTAGAGGTGCACCTGAGAGACATCAGGTGCAAACTGCATACAAAAGGAGGGAGAGGGGGCTGCACAGACGAGGCTTGTTGAACTGCTTAGAAAAGGACAAAGATAAAAGCAGTGTTGTTCTGGAAGATCTATGCTCTGATGTGGCTTGAGAGGTATTCAGGACAGTGCAACCAGCACCACAAGGGGGATACCGACACACTAGAAGAAGCCCAAAACCTCTGACAAGAAGCCCTCGTGCATCGAGGTTTGCAACGTTCAGATTCAGCCTCTAAGGTCAAAAGGGTCTACCTACTCACAACTGTTTGTCTTTGCATTGTTTATAAAGATTTACGTGGTTTTGTTGGGGTTATTGGGTTGCACATGTCCTGGTCAGGTCACAACGCCAATACAGCCTTACTGACATTCATTATAAACATATGGTTTACTTATCTATGCTGTATTTTGAACATGCCGAGGACAACTATACAACTGCCACAGTATTAGTTAACCATGACAGGTAGTTACGCTGGAAATGCAGTCCTACGGCAGCAACAAAATATTTGAATGGATGTCACCAAATAGTTTAACAGGACACGGCAACAAGTCGGAAGCTGAGCTCGAGTCGAATGTGAATCACAACCACACCTACTTACTGGAGGTATTTAGTGATTTATTGAGACTGGAAATGCCCTGCCTTCTGGCAGTAGATTCAGACAACACAAGTCTGAGACGCCTGATTACTGATAAAACGTTCGCTGTTGATGTTGTCACAGAGCCAAGATGCAACAAAAGTGTGAAATGTTACGCTTTCAGTGACAGAAACTTCACTTTGTCGGTTCGCCAGTTCATCCGACACGTCACTAACTGATAAATTAACAAATAGACGTTAGAGCCTCTGGGAGGCTATACCTTTATCTGAGTGCTGACGTCATAATGCTAACATGTCAATTCTCACATCTGAAAAGCAAAAAACCATCAAACATTTGCCATTTTTTCTTACTAATTACTAAAACAAGATAATGGATTAGATTAAATAGCTGACGATTAATTCTAAAACACTTTGTGGTGGTTCCACGAGACAAGTTGGGATGCTGCGATTGGTTTCAGCATTGTGATAAGCAGTTATGTTGTTGTCATCTCAGGTAGGCTGCAGAGTTTGGTCGATTGTTGTCGACTGTATTCAGAGCGAATTCAGGACAAAATCTGAGCCAGAACTCATCCACATGTGGCTTCAAGACTGGAGCCATGAATCAGCTACTGAAATATAGCTGCATGGACCATTGTTGCCAAACAGAATTACATCAGATGCACTTGGGATAATTGAGTATCATTCAGTCAGAAAACAATGCACGCTACATTTATGCCACTGTTGGGCAGAGCGCTTTTGACTACATGAATCAATAATACAAGATGTCGCCATGCATGGACACACATCTGCACGAGCGGATTATTTTGCAACACTCTCCAACGTGAGGTGTAGAAAACCTTGAACTGTTGCAATGGGAACGTGCTGCACAAAGCTGACTGTAAATTTATTAAATGTGAACAGATTCAGTGATGCTTCTTAGGAAGTTCTATGTACGGAAAAGTCTGAGTCATCCTCGTTCCCTTTAAGAAAGCTTAGAGAGCTCTAAATAAAAGCATATGTGGTGAAAGCAATCCAAAGGTTCATTCACAGGAATATCTTGTATTACTGTAACTGCTACTTTGTCACTAAACCTTTAAGGAGCTGCCAGTACAAAGATCCACAGAGGTTTGTGTTTGTGTGTGTAAGTGTGTGTGTGTGTGAGGTCGGAGGGCATCCCACACTGGCTGGCTCTTCAGTCCCATAAAGCCTCTACATCTTACCACATCCAGTACAGTCCATACAGTTTACACAGAAAAAAAAAAAAATTTTTTACTGCAACAAGCCATCGAATGTGATGATGTGTTGCGTGTGGGGAGAAGTGACTCTATTCTCTCAGGTCAAATTTTTTTTAATCAACAATTATTTAACACAGCCTTTTTGTTAGTTTCTAAGATAAGGCTGTCCAGAAGATGAGTGGAAGATGTGGAAGGAAAGAATGAGGAGAAAGGGTGGAGGCCTTTTTTTTTTTAAATAAAAAAAAAAAAGATTTGAAGTTAGATTTATGGCCCAGTGTGCATATGTGATGTCAGAGTTAAAAACTCCTTGCTTTTGAGGGAGATTAATTCTAAATGCCTTGTGGGAGTTGGGGGAGTAACGGGAATGGCGGCAGCTCAAAGAATGTCAGTGTGTGTGGACAAGAGGGTGGGTGTGTATCTGAGGTCCTGTATGAGGTGTATTAAATGGCTTTTTTTCCCCCCTAGATTTACAGGGATACACTGTCAAGAGGTGCTTCCTTGCTGCATGTGCACGTGTGTGTGTGTTAACTGCGTGCATATATGTGCAAAAAAAAATAAAATAATTTTTGTGTCCAAAACGGGGACTGAAAATTGTTTGGACAGAATTCAGAACAATGTGTTATTTTCTCCAGATTTATTCTGACATGATAGGGCTTGTTGTAATTATCACTTGAGCATTTAGTCTTGTTTTCATTGAACCACTGCAGTGGAAACCCGGACTTGTTCCAAAGAACAGTTGGAGCCATCCTGCTGTTGGACAGCATCTCTGTTTCCCTCTGATTATTGGATAATTCAATCTTTGGGAAAGCAGGGGGCAAGATGTGCGATGTTTATAGCCCATAAAATTTCACAATGTCAAATTTATCAGCATGTTATACACCAGCCCTTGAGCGTTGGTCAAACTCAGACACCTTCAATATCAAATGCTGCACATTGTTTCGTTTTGTGTGTAATTCTTTCTGCATTGCGGTGTGAAATGCAGCTTTCACTGTCTTGTACACGACCTCAGGACAAATGGGAGTGGTAGTGTTTCTCTTTCAAAGCAAGCCCAAACACAAAGTTGATAAGGAATCAAAGAATTCAAGACACTCAAGACTTAGGTTCAGTGTATTTCCATCTGTATTAGGGCATGAAATATTTCCATGCTCTGGCTATTCGTACCCCTCCCAAGATTCCCCTCTCATCGCTCTCATTGTTTCGGAGAAACAGCAGTTTCAGTCATGCTGACACTTACTAACTGATTTGTGAGTTTGTTCTGCACTCTTCTAAAAGGTCGGGCAAAGTCTTGACGTTCTTGAAAATCCGTCCAGTGTGCCAGCTACATTCCCATTTTGCTCCGACTGATAATAACCTTTCCTGTTACTCTGAAAATGCTCTGCAACTCATCTGCTATTCAACACAAAAATCAATCACTTTACCTGTCTGACTGCAGCCATTTATGGCCTTTAAAAGCAAATTCGTGGCATGGAAGGAATGAAACCTGTAAATGTCGATGTTGAAAATGTGGTTAAAATATCACAGGGATAACAAGAATCAAGAAGAGGAGAAACTCTGTGATCGCATGAGATCGTCACAGTGATTTATAGCAGCCCTGTGTCCCTTTCCATCATGAGGTAAACGGAAAGATCAACACATGTAAGCACATCAGAGGAGGAAGCAGCTGGCTGTTGAACAGGCACCGACCTCAGGGAGAATAATAACAACAACATGAACGCCGAGGAGGCACAGCAAAGCTGCTTCCCCCCTTTGCTCCTCTCTGCCATCGTTGATGTGATGGCAGGGAGGAGTCTGCAGCAAAGCACACGCAAAAACTGTACGGAAACACTGCGCAGGCCAAAAGAGCGGCTGCCTGCAGGATGGCTGGATTATATTCATGGAGACTGAGAGGTACTCTGGCAGTCATAAGAAGCTGATGAAATACTGGCACAGTGGTATGTGTCCACTGGAAATTATTCCCTGCAATGACATTTATTTGAAGATCGTGTAATGTGTTGATTTTGTTTTTTGGATGTTATTGCTATGGTTGTTTCAGTAAGTTGTTGAAGTTCTTTCAATTCTTTCAGATGTTTTTTAAGATCGAGAGGTTAAAGGAATATTCCCATAGAAACATTAGCCATGTCAAAAACACATCTGTCAATTAAAGGAGCATTAAATAGCTCTTAAAGATCTTTTATCAGCATCTGAGGAGTTGCAACATCAAACGGTTTCTGGCACGGTTTACACATGGAAAGTGAGTTTTGGAAGCCAAACATCTCCGTAATGTGCTTCACTGGTAGCCTGCTAACTTTAGAGTCGGACCAATAGTGGATATTTGAAGATGCTACCGATGTCCAAGAGTTAAAACGACACTTTTAAAGAGAGGCTGCAGCCATGTTAGCGTTTCTGTGAGGTCGTACTTAGACACAGCGGCGTTTTGTGCTAAGTGCAAAAGTCAGCATGCACTATGAAACCAAATCCTGAAATGTACCCATTATTAATGATAGAATTAAGGTACCCATTATTGTTTTTAAGGGGATAATTAATGGATTGAAACAAATAAAAGTTTTGTATACCTTAAAAGCCACTTAAAATGGACCAAAAACCATTACAAAAACACCTATTAATTTACTCCTTAATTTATAAACGTATTGTCATCAGTGTTGCAGGTATTTGGTGATAAAACAAAGAATCCATCCAGAGGAAACTTGAATGTCTGTACTACATTTCATGGCATTTAACCCCGTAGTTGTTGAGATATTTCAGTCTCAACCTACCGACAGGCCGACGCTGCTATAGGGCCACGCTGCTGACACGCTGGCTAAAAAGCATCTACAATTAAAATGCTCAAAGACACTGAAAGCCGTTCAACAAAAGCTGAAGCTGCGGAGTAGCAGGTGCACCGAGCCGGACAGTAAAATCATAGGGCACTGGGACAATCACATAGTACAGGCTCACTGATGCAGAAAAGTGCAAATCATACATCTAAACACAGGTGGAAGACATGAGCTTAGCTGGTAATAGGTGGGTTCAGCAGGCACAAAAGGTGTGCCTCAGGTGTAGAGTGGGTCAGTTTTCATCGAGCAAAAAGCTTTGTGTGTTTGATCCCGCTTCCTCCTGTCGAGCAACAATAGTGTTGCAGAATGTTTTAATTTAACATCCTGTGTATCCTGTATTGTATTCAACTCAGTGTGTTCCCTCTCAGTGCAACATTTTCCATATCTGTGCTGCTTTCCCTTATCTTTGATGGATGTTTAGGAGAAACAAACAGTAACAGGATAACATCTGAAGGAATTTCCTGAAAAAACTAACAGCTCTCTGTGTATCTTTTTTTTTTTTTTTACATTTTTAGTGGATTGGTGAAGACCCATGGCTAGGGCTTCTTTCTTCAGAAGCAAATGACACTAGGAGACAACAAGTATAAACTCTAAAAGGTAAAATCATGAAGACCCTGGCAGCGTCTTGTGCTTTGCAACCTCTGTGGTCTCTGTGCTTGTTCTGTTCTCTGCATTCCTGCATCTCGCAGATCGATCCGATGCTTATCTGTCAAGGTGGTGAGTAATTCCTACCATCACAAAAGATGGGAGGAAACGGAAAAAACAACCACCACTGACATTCCAGAGATATTCCTCCCAAGTGTATTGCATGTTCGGGGAAAAATGTTATTGCATGCGCTCGGCCTTGTTCGGAAAAGTACACACATTCTCTGTCACAAAGGGCTTGAGGTGTCTTAATAGAACATATTTAGGAAAGATTTCCAACCAGTGCAGGTGAAGAAGCATCCAGACGTAGCTGAAATTAGTCAGGCATGTAGGTGGTAATGTGGCCTACCTGACCTCAGGAAACCAGACAGGTAAACAGGAGTGGCATGTCGTTTCATGTCCCATACTGCAAGCGCATGAGTATCTAATTTAAAGATGAAAAATAAAAAAACGGCGGCAGCGAAAGTATGTTAACTTAAAACTAACTGAACCCACATGGTGTTAAACAAGATATTATGTAGCTTTGATCAACATTAAGATGAATGTAAAGTAACATGGTGGTGTACTCGCAAAAAAAAAAAAAATAAATAAATAAATAAAAAATCATATATATATCTGCTTGTTCACAACTGATTTGACTACTTATGATGGACGACCTTCGTTTCTTAGAGGATGTGATCTCACCTCTGCTGAAAATATGCATACACAAGACTACAACAAGCTACTTGTCGGCATCTCACGGTGGCAAACAGTAAGGATGTGTGTGTATGTTTGGTGGGTGGAGGGAGGTCATGGAAATGAGAGGCATCATTAAGTTGTCACACATACAGTAAAAGTTCATAGTTTCTCTGTGTGCTGAAGTACGGCGCCAACCCCCCTCCGATGTGTCATTACAACAACACACACTTAATCTCAGGTTCATACTGAGGGCCAAAGGGCTTTTTCTGCCCATATGCAATTAGCTGACCACATAGAAATGAATATTAAAAGCTACATTTAATAGAAAAAATATAGGTAAAGTGTATTATATCATTTGTGGTTTGTTTCGCTTTTTAATCAGCATAAAGAAAAGTATATTTCATATTAGCCTTTTTCCTTTTTTTTTTTAAAAAAAATAAAAAAACATTTTTGGTTGTGTTTTGGAAAATTGGCTCCATTTTGTGCAAAGGAAGTAGCTGAACTCGCCACACGCTGCAATAAGTCACCAAAACAACTCATGCCATGACGTTGTTACAACCTGGCTTGGTTAGTGCTCCGGCACTTCTGTGGTTATTTAGTCAGTGTCAGCCTTTCATCCTTCCCTTTGCCCTACCTGACTCGGCACTCTGGGTTTCCTCTACAGAGTGGTGAATTAGCAGGGAAGGAGCCTGCTGTAAGCGCTATTTGATACATTGAGCACCCCCCCCACTCACTCACTCTCTCTCTCTCAACCCCACCATTGGAAATTAATGGGAATTCCTTCGCTAGCAAAATACGTAGCTGTGCAAAACAGCCACTGTGGAACAAAAAAAAAAAAAGAAGAAGAGACAATTCTGTGTCCAAGAACAATTGGCTCATTGTAGCAAGTTAAAGGTAATGACAGAGAAACTGGAGACTGATGTAAACAAAGATTATAACACTATACAGCAGGAAAAAAAAAAAAAAAAACAGCACGAGACGCCTTCCAGTTAACACTCCAGTCATTTCAAAGCAATAACACTGACAGCAACAGCCTATCTTTGTTTAGCCCATGCACTGAAACGACAAGCCAGAGAATGAATAAGTGCTATGCCTATGCCAACTCGCTTATGTGGTTGCTTTAGCTGATATGCTGCCATGTTTTACACTCTAATAAAACCTAATTGGGTTCCAATTCAGAGAAACACATAAAGCATCTCACACATATCTTTGCCCCAGGTGTAAAATACAAGTTTGTTACTTTCACTGCAGCTATGTGACCGCAGGCCTCGCCACACTGCCATTCACCACACACACCTTTGGCTTTTTGGCAAGAAGAGTTCCTAACCACTGAACACATGTACGGTAATGCACTTTGTCTAACACCTTACATTTATAGACACCCCACCCCACCCCCCCTCCCAACCACTCACATTTAAAACAAGACAGATGACAAACTAAAAGGCTGTAAGAAGTTACGAGTGAGATATCAGAGATTCTTTCTAAAGGTTCAGGTGCGAACATCTGGCACAAAGCAACAGCGAATGGCACCACTTGTGCATATGTGTGTGTGTGAATCTTTAAACCACTCCTCATTTTAGAGGATCAAAGAGTCTTGCTCAAACACACCCACACAGTCTTGTGTAGCTACCAAAAAAAATCAAATGCAAGTTAAGGCCCAGGGAATATCCACTTACAGTTTTAGGTGTCAAAAGGATTTGACACAAATTTGATAAATCCTCGTCGATTTGCCCCCGAAGCAGATGACCTCAACACCCCAAAAACAAGAACGAATTTTAGCTTTTTTTTTTTTTTTTTTTTTTTTTAGGAATAAGCCAAAACCATCAACAGTTTAGACAACATGACATCAGAGTGAACATAAAACAAAAAAAACCTTCCAACACATCTGGCTGCTACGCATGGTTTAACTATTGATGACTGTCAAGACAAAGACAGATGGATGAACGGTTCACCTTTACTGTTCTGCTTTTTCGAGACTCTGAAGTCATTAGCGAGTAATTATCAGATTCCTGCGGCAACACTGCATCTGGCCAAGTGCAACAAAAACATGCTGTTGATATTCAGGCGATAATAAACCCCTTAAGGCTAAATACTTTTCAATATCAAGATTGAATTCCGCTTGTATGCTACAGTATACAGCAGTCAATGCAGTGGGATCCCAATCTGCAACTACATTTTATAATCTGTCTCATGAAGGCCTCCTCTGATATTTTTTTTTGAATATTCTGGTAGATTAAAGAAGAAAAAAAATCCATTGAGCGAGCATGGCAGAACATATTTTGTGGTTATACCTCTGCTCCTGCTGACAGAATCCGATTTCTCTCCTGAGAAGCTTGTCAACACCACTTGCTGTGATAAGAAGAACAGTTTCCATGTGTTGGTGTAAAGTAAATGAAAGGCTAGTTACTTCGGATCATATTTAAAGCTGTAAATAGAGCATGAGGAGTGCTTTTTTTTTTTGTGCTTTTAAACCCACCCTATAGGCAGCTGATCTTACCTCTGCAGAGGTTCTGGTCATCTGCAGTGAATCCGGGGGCACAGCGAATGGTTCTGCTAGACTGAGAGACCCTCTGGCTGGTTCCATGTGGGACCTGAGGTTGGTTCGGTGGGTTTGGTGGGATTAGAGGGATGGGAGGGACAGGATCCGGCAGCGGCACCTGCTCGCCATCCTTACTGATATAGATGACGGCGCTCTTAGGGAGGCAGAGGTACCCTCCGAAGTGGTTAATACACTGCATTCCTCCTTTGCAGGCATCATCCAACAAGGTACACTCATCAATGTCTGACAACAGTGACAGAAAGACAGAAACAAAGACATTAAATATGTATATTATTTTAACTGAGATGAATTTTTTTTTTTTTTTTCAGTTTTGGCATTTCTCACCTCTGCACTGTTCCCTCACAGGGTCATACTCATACCCTTCTGTACACTGTGAAGAACAGATAAGATGTTTCATATGTAAATAAAAAAAACACGAATCCTGCGTTTTCTATCAGCAAATGCATGTAGATTAAATCAAACAGACCAGCTTATGTTAAACCTGCACTGATATTAAACACACACACACACACAGAAACCCAAAGACTTCCACTTACTGTGTAGGAGATGGGCTCCTCAGCCTCCTGGGAGAGGACGTGTGTGAAGAGCGCACAAAGAAACACGCAGATCCCCAGCATGTCGACTAAACGTCGGAGCGGTACTGTAACTAGACGCAGAGAAACAAAGTGAATACGACATGCAAGATCTCTTTTTTTTTTTTTTTTTGCTTGACAAGCCTACAAGTTTTAATACCAGTTATTACATCATTGATGGCATTGCTTAACGAGTCCCAACATCTCCTGCTGCTGGCGTGATGTTTATGTTGGCGTCGCTCCAGCTAAATCTGCGACTTCGACTGAGTGAAGTGTTTTTCTGCTGTTTTTCTCCAAAAGGATTAGTGCGTAATACGCGTAAAAGATCGTGCGTAAACATGCCCTTGTGTCAGTCAGTCAGTCAGTGTCAGGAAAATGAACGCGTTACTCAGCCACGCAGAGCTCAAGTTGGTTAAATTTCTACCTTTGTACTAATTAATTTACTAATTAGTTCCAGCCGTGTCTCAGTCAGGATACTGACACTTGTTAGTGTGGAAAAATCTTAGTAAGTAAATCAGAAACAAGTGTCACTGTAGATGTTGTCACTCGTTGAGATGAGCAGCTCTTTAGTGTCATTTAAGCTGTATGCGGTAGCTTTGTCATCCCGTGGCGCCTTGGAGACGTACCTGGAATTACCTGCGGATCTCTCCCGGTGTGCTGAAGGAAAACGTCTCCTGGTTTATGTTTTGATTTGCTGGGAATCCGGGATACGCGCGAAGCCCTTTTTTTATCCCGCAAACTGTGCAGTGGCTGTTAGATGGTTTGTCGGAGTGCAAGCAGCACTTGTGATGAACATGCGGTTCGTACAGTATGACATGCTGGGGGCGGTGTACCGGGCAGGTTGAGCTCAGGGTTTTTCTCTCACCGGGGTGCAGTAAACGATCAGCAGGCTGCAGTGGCTCCCTCTATAGACTGACGACTAGTGACAAAAAATAATCATAAAAAAATCTCATATTCTGTTTATTATCAGACAGTTATCTATAATATTAACTGATTCTACTTCTACATATGTTTATTGTTGAAAAAAATACTGCATTTTTACTCTGAGCACACATGCAGTAAAGCCTGAATTTATTGCTCAATAACTCATTATAGATTATTCAGTTAAAAACAGTACATCCTTGCTTTATATTTAATTCAATGACCTTATGTTGCACTTTTTCTTTTAACACTCCTTTAGGGAGTTTAGTTGCATTGCCCTTGTGTTTCTGTATTATTTTAAGAATATGCCTCCATAAGGTTGAGGATTGTGACTCAAAGACCTCATCATGTTGTGAGGGACCTCAATGCCTGTGTATGTATAGTATGTATATATATATATGTGTGCAGCAGGTGGTAAAATCACATCATGCGTTGAAGACCTCTGTCAGCAACCACTACATTAGCCTCTAATATATTTCATGGTGTTTACAAGATGCCTGCGCTTCAGGAACATCTGCTGGAACTGGCATGGTTTCCTGGATTTCCCATGGGCAAAGAGACAACAAGTGATTGTACATATGTGTGTGTGTGTGTGTGTGTGTGTGTATGTGTGTTTGTGCCAACAGTTTGCTGATATGAGAGGATAGAGGAGGCACTTGGCACCAGCTTCTTTAATGCTGACCTCTCCTCACAGGGTGTGGATGACAAGAGGATTGCAGATACATTCTGCATGGAGCCATATCCTGTAGGTGCTAAGTCAAACTCAAAGGTTTTTTTAGCCAAAACCAGATGCTTCTCTTTCAAGATACAAATCCATTGTTAACGAGTTTACCAGGTTAAACACATTTGGTCCTGCATTGTATTAATACTCATGTCTGCTCACATGATGACCGAATAAATCAAATAATAGCATGGCATTGTAAAAACCTATGAGATGCAAGTACAAACAAAAAAAAAGCAAAAACTGCAAAAAGCTTCAGCTCTTCACTAAAAGTTTATTTTACTTGGCACGCTTTTCAACAGATGCACAAAAAAAGGCAGAGACATTAAGATAAAGCCCTTAAGTAATCAAAGCCGTTGAAACAGTTTATAGAGATTAATGGAAGATTTAATCCAAGACTGATGAAAGAGAGGATGAGAGAACATTCCCCTTGGTGCTATTCCTCACTGGAACCAAATGAGACAGTCATGCTAGCAAATCACAGAGGTGAGGCCGAGGCGGGTGGGTTCCCTCCCCCCGGGTGCATCTCTAGGTGTGAGAAACTCTCGACAGAAATATGACTGGAGTCAAAGCAGATGATCCCTCCCACACTGACATTACAAACCCACAGGTCAAACAGACACGCGTGTATTAAAAACTGTATTGGTGCAGAAAAGTTAACCTGTGAGAAAAACATGCTAATAAGGCCTCAAATGACCCAGGTGTTTGGACTTTAGTGTTCAAGAAGGGAACATAATACACCACATAGCATGAACATACATTTAAATGTCAGAGTGATAGATTGGACCTTAGCTAAACATAAGTACAGCTTTAAGTTTCACAACATCTCTGTGATCATTATTACCTAATCCCCAGCCCACAACGATGACTAACATACATTCTGGGGTAACCACATGGAAAGTGTGTAAAGTATATTGCCGAGAATCTGTTTATTATCACTGTTGAACAGTTCTAGGGGTAGAAATACAACATTTAAAAACTCATACTAACAACTAACTAATATCAAGTGAGTACATGCATTAAGACATAAAAGCACTTTGTGACGTTTCTTTCGATGCTGAAGGCAATGCATCAGGTACTGTTGGCTATTGAGCATCAGCCAATCAGTTCCTGATGCAGTATCATCCACATCAGAAAGCTCTTCTTTCACCCCAACATCAGTGCAGGGGAAAGAAATGCTGAATAGTCTACAACACATTTTGTTCCTGTAATATCTCCCAACGGTGAGAGAAGTAGTACAAAAACTCATAAAAAAAAACAAGTCATTGTTATTCTTTTCATCCTGTTCTAATACAATAGCCAATACTGTACAGTACACATCATTGTAAGTCAAGATGGCAGCAGAAGCATCTGGATGTGAATTCATGCAAATTCAAAATGGGCATGCATTATGAAGGAGCTGCAAGAGATGAGGCAGCACTTCAAAAGACTGTCGAAAAGAAATTTTTGAAAAGTGGGGAAGGGGGATGTGAGAGGAGGAAGAGCAGACAGAGAGGGGTGTCTGTGAAACGCGCTTGTGTAATTGCAGTGACATCTTCATTGAGAGCCCTCCATCTCTTTCCTGTGTGCTCCAAAGGGCGTCGCTGATGCCGGTCGATGTGGAAAGTAGCCGAGGCGCTGTGTTTAGCATAATCCCAGAGGCTATTGTGAGAGGAGCTAGTGAACGACTCACAGTTGCCAGCTGAGATTTCACCAAAACACAGCAGAACACAAGAAGAAGGGGATGAGACAGGAAAATCTGAGGTGGAGGAGGGGTAAGAGTGTGGAAAGGACTCTGAGGCAGGAGGATTGGTTGTAATAATAATAATAATAATAATAATGATAAAGAGAACAAAATGCATCTCTGCTAAATATCACATTACAAAGAATCTGAAGAAAGTAATATTTTGTATGTGTGTGTATTTTGCTGAGTCGTGGGGGGTGGCAGGATCTGTCTGTCAGTGGTGAGTGTGCAGCTTGTGCAGCATGAGTACATCAAAGAGACTACAAAATGTGAACTGGCTTCTTCCAGGTGTACTGCACCTGTTGGCCCCTCATTCAGGACTGTAATTCAATAATCTGCCCTATTTTCTTCTTTTAAAACAATCTAACTGTTTTGACTTGTAACAGTCAAGCATAAAGAGATTAAGCGAAACTGTCACATTGCAACATTTCTTCTATTGTGCAAAGATCATCATCTTAAGCTTCAGTGTGAAATCCTCTTTGATCACCGTTTCAGGTAAACAGAGGGTTTTTTTAGCCAATCTTTGGTAAACACACTGATCTCTTCCAAACATTCTGCAGAAAATATTCAGATAAAAAGGAAGAAATATGTTGCTCGGAGTCAGATTATATTCTTAATAGTTTATGTTATATTAGACAAACTGCAGAATCTCTCCAGGTGATTGTGAGATTATAAAGCACATTCACAGTTGCCTGCAGAGATTACCCAGTCAGCCCTAAGATTTGTCAGTCATGTGCCATGTTTCTTATGTGTGTGTACACACACACACACACACACACACACACGCACGCACGCACACGCGCACAGGTCAGTAGTAGGTATGTGTTATATATATATATATATAAAAGAGTCAATTGGCAGCAGATGGTTAACACTGATCAGGATAAAGACTGAGGTTTGCCCCTACCCCCCCACCCCCCCCACACACACCGTTCCAAGAGGTCCTCTGTTACCATGGTGATAAGGCCAAGGCACGTGCCTCCCATTGTTGAGTTGTATCCTCCAGGGTCAGCCGTACAACCAGTTAGAGGTCAGATGTCACCCCGGCCTCTCGCTCAGGTCACGACTCACCAGCCTTCAGCCTTTGACCCCAACAAACACTGAAGCAAATTGAGAGATGGGGGAGAAGAAAAAAATGAGACGGCAAAACTGAACATTTTTACTCAACAATTCTGAACAGGAGATTCTGACAAACTGGAGTGAACTGCTCTGCTTCAGGTGATGCGAGTGCAAATAAGCAATGTAACCCTGTTGAGAGCAATGTACAGTATGGTTGAGTTTCACTCTGCATGTTACAGTATGTCTCCCTCTTGTGGTGAAGTATGATGCTTTTAATCATTTTATGTGGACTTGGTTCAAAGAGTGGCACAAAATACTGAATAAGGAGCATCCCGGTGGCCTAGAGGTTAAGCTTGATACCATAAAAGCTCAAAGACCCCTCACCATGACAAATTCTGGATGAGGACCTTTCCGTGTCATGGCTCCCTGTTTCTTGTCTGCTACATAACACAGTTTTACATGCAATACATCCACATATTCATCATGGTCATGCATAGTTCATGCTGAAAAAGCCTCTTGACCCAACCATATTATTTGTAATTAACAAAAACTATCAGCTATTGCAGTTCAACTGACCAAATCAGACATATGTCCACACATTTTGGAAAGTCTTTTGCCAGAGGTGCCATCTTTTCCATTGAGCTTTAGTGTATGTTGGGATATTCAGGTCATCGAGTTGCAAAGTGTTGCTCAGGCGTTGACAAAAGAAAAATCTTAAGTTTATTAAACGGAACAGGCTGACAGTCCACACTTTGTTAGGCAGTGAATGAACAGAGTGGTTTTGACAGGCCTAACCTCTTAAGCTTCGGGTCCCACTGAGCTCGGCACAGCTAGAGCTAAATGCCATCTGTCCCAACATCATGAGCCCCCACCCCCCCACCCCCAACCTGTCCCCCAACAGTTTAGCATAAAAATCATGCAACACTGCTATTAAAAAAGATAAGTCTACTCATCTTATATATATATACACACATTTTAAACATCTCATTTCAGTAAAGACTTTAAACTTGTTCAGGTTAAAAAGCCATACAAGGTTTTAAATAGGAACATGTGCTCTTATCAAGTAAAACAGCTTTCATGTTTTTTTTTCCTTTTGTAAATTAAATTATGGTATGTTTCGTCTACATCTGTGGCACGGGTCTTCGGCAACCATGAGCGCTGCTTTATGGTTAAACTTAAAAATAAAAAAGAACAGCCAGAACAAACTCTGACTAACATCATTGCTTCGCTATGACTTAAAATCCATAAGGTTACATGTTGCAAACAACCTGACGTTAAACCTCATATTTTGACCATTTAAGGGTTTGGATTTGGGCGGGTAAAGAGATAGTAGGGGCTCTGAACCGTTAGCTGGGAAGGTCCAGTTCCTGCTGCACATTACCGGCCTGACATGGACAATCTATTCACACCACACATCATTGTTTTGTTCAGTTAGTCTCTCACTGTGACTGTGGGTTTTTCAAATTCAGTCTTGAACAAGTTCATTTTACGCTTTACTGACCTCCGCATACAGCACTGAACAATAAAATAATGATATCACCGTATGAACTTTAGTCTCCATCCTTTCACAGTGTTGTCTGCTCCGTTAGCTGTCATCTAACGTTAAGAGCAAAAAATGACCTTTGTGCCCTGTAGCCAATGTGTGTGCTTTAGCACTTCATTAAGGCCCTGGACCTCCACTGTATAAGCAATTGTCTTCCTCTAACAAAAAGACTGACGCATTGTATCAGTTGGAGGTAAATTTATCAAAGGAGGCCGATACAATAGACAGAACAGCCCAAATTACGAAACAGGTCTGTAAGGGGCCTCCTGGTGAGCCATATTGTACTGTTTGTTGATGGTCCAGTTTGGACTGAATGATGTGGGCTGAGACTCAGATGGAGATAACAGTGCAGTGTGAGAGAGTGTATGCAGAAAAAATGCATGTACACATCACATACTATATATGAGTCTGTAAAACATGAATGGATGTGTAGCACAGTGTGCAATCATTGTGAAAATGGTGCAGGGTTGTGTTTATGAGGCCGTGCTGAGGAGCCCATAGACCTCTCAGAGGTGCACGCAGGCTAAAAACAATTGGGATCTGCATGAACTGATGTGACGTGTATTTGTTCCAGCTTTTCCGTTAGGAGTCCCACTGCAGAGGTGAAAGACAAGAAAATGAATAAAGAAGGGAGGGAGAGAGGGGGGGGGGGGGGGTAAAAGGCATCAGACTGTAACGGTATCAAAGTACCAAGCTGCACAACAGAATCTAAGGATGGCTTCATCAAGAACATAGTCATGTATACGCCATGTCATATTCAGTGTATTATATGAAAGTGAAGGGAACACTGAGTTCCTGACTCAGAGTCCTAGTATAAATTGTCATCAGTGGTGATTTTATAATTTTTTAAGCAAAACACTGAACATTCTCCAGTTCCAGCTCCTCTAAAGTAAAAAAATTACTACTAATCTCACCTATACCAAAAATAATCTGCTTGCAGGTGAACACTCTTCAGAAGAGACTGTTAATTTAATATAAAATACTTCTCTATCGTGCTGAGGGGACCAGTTTTTAATTTACAAGTCGCTCGGTGTGGGACCTGCTGATATTTAGCCCTGCACTGCGGTCTCAGATGAAATGGGCCGATGGCACATCACACCGACTGTCCTCACCATATTTATATCCCATCTCAGTTATTGGACGCATAATTCCTCCACACATCTCTTCAATCTTATATCACCCTCACAAACACACACACACACACACACACACGGCTGACTACAATTATAATTTCATATGCCCCAGTGTATCAGCCATCCAAGCAATTTTCTGCCATTTAAATGTGAATTTATGTCTCATTTAAATGAGCGGGGAGTCAATTTAGGCCCATTGGACGGCTGGCCTTTTCACAGGGAGCATTCTATTATAGGTCTCTGGTCATTTCAAGGTCCCCGTTCATCACCTTGAGTTAACAAATAGTGTCAAAACTGGATGAGGCCTCGCCATCTTATCAACTTCTCCCCTTAGCCGAAACAGCATATTCTGAATACGTTATCATCCAATCTTACATAAAGTCATTTCTATAAAGCCTCAAAGCATCTACCCCCAAAAAAAATATCGCCCCTCTTTTCATAAACATTCAAGGCTTCATTTATAGAAATGTATATTACTTTTGACTCGTAAAATACAGAACAAAAACCTTGTGACGCAATTTAAAATTTCAGCTCTCTTTTATATGCTAAACTGGAACAATTTCAGATTTTCCTGTACAGTATAAAATATATAGCCTTTTAAAATGTTTAGTCGTGATTAAGAATGGGCCACAAAAAAAAAGCAATTTACCCCCCCCGTGCTCCTCTCTATGCTGAAGGAGGTGATAGTGTGCTAACCTGTGGGTTACCATATGCTGTACATCATTAAACTTGTTCACAGTGTGTGTACATGGCTCACCTCGGGCTACAGGGATGTATACTTTCAAACCTGCCGCACCCCAACATGCGCAACACGCGCACAAGGAAGTTCATTTATATCAAATCTTTGGTTTTAGGAATGATAATTTCCCTTATAAAGTCTGTTTTTTCATAACTACTCAATAATTGGTTCCTGGTTAAATCATTAATTAAGATGAAATCTGATCGTAAAACAACTTTATGAATGTAACGGAAAACAAGTGTTTAATTTTACAATGATGACTTCGTAGCTCCTTAAATTACATATCTTCAATCCTGATGACAAAACCTTGGACAAAATCTAATTAGTGCATGTTTCACAGGGTCAGTTATTGGCTGTTTTATTGGCCACATCACAACATTGCGAGCAGTAATGTGTGACCTTTACAAAGAGCATTTCTTGACAACCCTGCACACATCACTTCAGCATGCTCTATCAGAGGGCAGGTTTCATTCTACAAAATGTTGAACCTTTATTTTTTTATTTTTTTTATTCTATACATGTCAGGAGGCCAAAATAGCGATAAAGAAAGAGGTTTTAGCAAAGTGGGGGAGTTAATAACGTAAATAGTTCTGTATAGTGCGGTTTTTTTGGCACTTTGTTTTATGTTAGCCGCTGTAGTTCAGGAGATAAATGTGAAGTGAACCTCTCAGCTGATCAAACTATGTTTGAAAGACAAGACCTTGACCACATGATCGATCACCTGCTCTTATCACAACAATAACTGGTCCACCTGCTGCTTATCACACGCGCTGTTCAAAACCGCTGCCAGTATTGCAAAATGCAAAGAGCAATCAGCCAACTCCTCTACCTTGTCTCTTATCCAAGGTCTTTACACTTGTCTATCAAATGCAGCTGGCTTTTACCCATACCATAGATCTACAGTTCATTTGATGGCATTCTTGCTTAGTGTAATGAAATATGTTGTTAAATTTTACCTTTATAAAATAATTCAGAATAGCAAATAGGGGAATTTTTAACAAGATCAAAAACCAGAGTTTAATGGCAAAACACAAAGATAAGAGAAATGTGCTGATTGATGCTGAGAAATGTGAGGACAAAAGAAACATGTAGTTGTAGATGGAAGTGAGGCACATGTAGAGCTCTTTAGAAAATGACCCCAGGTACATGTGTGAAAAAGGCTGACGTTTCAATGCAACCGCAAGAAGTGGCCCATCCCTCTGCCTTCTATTTAGTATATTTCTCTTATTTTAGAATAGACATCATTACAGACATCATCATGTGCAGATAATACTGCGACTTAAAGATCAAAGTCTGATACAAACAGGGGAAATTAAACTGTATTTGATGAAGAAGCTGATTTATAAGTTACGTCATATAATTTGTCCATAAATAGACATGGCACCGCGCAAATATGTTGTGCGAGTTACGCTGCAGGGTTGAGACGGAGTCCAGAAAAATGCAGGGTTGCAGGTAAAGTGCTGTGTAATTCCAGCCCCGAGAAAGGACTTGAGGCACCAGCAAAAGAGCAATGCAGCTCACCGTGCTTTTGTGATTGATGGTCTCTGTCTGTGCAATAGCTGACTGAGCAACATGTACATCTCTCTTATTCACACACTTAATGGCATGCACACGTCCTGTAATGTGCTCAGTCTAACATATATACAACACAAGCCATCTATGTAATGTGTATGTGGAGTCTCTTAGGGTAATACACATCAGGCCCCTCATGGTGGCTCATTTGGTGAAGGAACATACCATGAACAGAAACCACGACATCCGGGTTTGGAGACCGACCTGGGATCTTTGTCGCATGTCGTCCCCTGCTCCCTCCCGTTTTTTCTTTTCTCTCATCACGGTACACTGTTGAATCAAGAAGAAAAGCCAGGGAAAAAAAAGACTTTAATCTTTAAAATCCTTAAGAACTGTGCATATTATGAACATCGTTATACTTTGTTGATAATATATATCAACAATACTGCATCACTGTACGAGCATATTTCTCCCCCAATCCATGATCCTGTCACGTCTCTGTTGTCGGGTGCCAAGACATGTCTGGTTTGGCTTTTGGCCAGGCTGGGCCGGTCGCCACCACCACTCCAGCAGCCTAACTGGCAGGCCTAGCTTAATGCTGACACATCGCTAACATCAGCCAGGGAGAGGAGACCTCTGGGAGATGCTGAAACATCAGCACAGCACCATTTCACAATTATAAGGAGGAATACACTTGCTCATCTGCGGCAGAATTTAAGAAAATATCACATTAACATTGTAAACATAATTTTAATCAAAGGGTGAATGTGTATTTTGCATTTTGAATGTATATTTTAAGATACCTGTGACCCGGCGATGATGTATATTGGCAGAATATTGTGGAAGTGCACTAAAAAGAGCTCATCCCAACAAATAAATTCATCATCATTCACATAAAGCTGTTAAAGTGTTACTTCTCCCCCGAAAGGACCAACACAGACCACCATATTGATATAGGTCTTGTTTTCAGCGGCTCCCATTCAGTGCACCATGGTATTAAAAGGTGTGGCATGCTAGAGCTACAAACACATATAAGCTACGTATTAAATAAATTGGTACACCTGTGATTTAAATGAGTTTGTTAGCATTCAAACAAGTCAGGTATGAAAAGATATCCAAACACACGATGCGTGGGAATAGAATATATTTTCTTCTTTACAGGTTTTTTTTTTTTTGAGGAAATCGACTGAGCACCATAACCATTAATGAAGATGTGTGGTTTTTACAAACATTAGGATCTAATTTAAACATCAGCAGAATTAATCGGGTTACATTTTCAGAAAGATGTTAAAACGTTATTATATAAGCCAGAACAATACTTAAAACTGCCTCTTCATTCACGTTTATATGATTATAATGGCTGCCCTTTGTGCTTAGCAAGCCATGCAAATGAGATTGGCACAAACGAGCATGTGTCATCAATACGCACAGATATAACTACGAGTGCCACTGATTGATGATGCAAACCTTCTCCCTATAGCCTTGTTTGTGACCTCTGACTTCTCACCCCTCGAGGGGTTAAACTTATTACCCTTTGACTCGTGTGACCTCTGATGTGAAAGGAGCTAGATTGAAGGATGACCGCAAGCTTAGGTCTTATTGGCCACTCTCTGACCAAATGGTGGCCAGAGGGCTGACCATCCAAACCCTAGAGGGATGTGTCCCTGGCCCTGCCACACGCTCTGTGGATAATACTATTAACAGGTCAATACAAGCCTTAAAAAAAAAGAGGGGGTGTCGAACGCTGTGAACACTGCTTTAACCTAAATGATGAGCAGAAGAAAGGGATGAGGGGGAGATATCGTTGAAGAAACAGATTTGCAGGATGGATTTTGGGGTTGTTCGTCAGGTCTGTTTGAATAAACGGTACCAATTTGATTTTCAATGACCTGGACAAATTAGTGTGGCAATCAGAGTAGAGCTGTCCCACAAACTTCAACATAAAAAACAGTCATTTAAAGAATGTGCAATCATTATTGTGTCCTGAACAAAAACTACAAAAGTAAGCCAAATATGTCTTATTCATTTAAGAAAATTCTCAAACAATTCATATAGACAAAAACATTCTAGCTTAGTCATCCCATGTGGAAGCTCAATATTTCAAATGAAAATAAAAAAAATATATGCTAAATGAAGAGTTAAAATAAATACAGAACTTAAGTTTCTGTTCAACAAAGAAATAAAATGTCTACAGTAAATATTTGTATTAGTATATTAGAGGAGCGTTCTTACATTGTAGCTCAATCTCCAGTCTGAGCAGAAAAGGGTGTATTGGGTGTTCGCCAATACAGCACGTTACATGCAAGACATGTGCTCTCGCCCTCCCTCTCACACACACGCGCACACACACTACACCACCACCCCACACCACATTATATGCTTACTAGCCATTTTTGTTGCCATCTTTGACTTATTTCTTTCTAATAAAGCATGTTATCAGGTTCAGCATTTCACTAATTAAGTATTACATGATACAATTCTTTTTTTTTTTTTTTTTTTTTTTTTTAAACAGCCTGACCACTCTGATCTCCAACTCTTTCACATTCACCATCATCAATATCACACCCGAGCAACCACAATACTGATGTTACCGCAAAGATCTTACCATGTATTTTTCAAGAACTGATTTGACTGAAAGCCTCTAACCAAAAACCACAAACAGGTATATTAAGGGTGTACACAAGGCATACATAATGTGCTTTGTCTGCTTCCACCTTTAAGAGTTGAGCGCCAATAAAAATAATAAAATGCAAGACTAAATAATGCAACAAGCAGCCAAAGCCTTGACCCTCATAAAACTAGTTTGGAAAAGGCATTACATATAAATTGTATGTAATAAAATCGAGCTGAAACACATCTAGCTAATAGAAATCACTCTGCTAAAGTTGTCAGACCTGCGGCTACACTAGAGCTTGTAAACAACCACATAAACATGCGTTTAGTCTCACACAAACAAACATGCAATCGCAAACACATGCACATTAGCAGCAGATGCTCACAGATTACTCTAACACATGAGGAGAGGAAGCTAAGCGAGGGAGGGAAGAGCAAACCAAAGAAACAGAAAACATTAGGAGAAATGGAAGAAAGGAGAAAGAAAGAAATTGTAGTAGTACCTTTTTAAAGCATCCATGTGAGGAGAGAAGGGTGGGACACACCTGCAGAACCTTGCATGGTCTATCCAGAGCTCTTCAGCGACTGCTCCCTCACGGAGCAGAGTGTGTGTATGAGCCAGAAAGAGAGTATGTATGTGTGTCGGTAGCTGAGGGAGGGGATCCTACCCCTCCTCCTTAGGACTGTGCCTCCTCAACAGGATGGAGGGGTAGGTGGGGCCACTGCAATAAAGCAAACACACACACACACACACATTTTTCTACGGTTGTTATGTCCTCGCTTCTCTCGCTCTTTCCCGCCTCCACACTTCCATCTTTCTGCCTCTTTCCAAGACTTGCTCTCTTTCCTCTTGCCTCGTGCTTCCCTCTGAATCTCAGTCTGCAAGGCTCTTACACTCTCCCTCCACCTTTCATCTCCCACCCCTCCCTAGCCCTTGCCCCTATCCCCTCCTCTCTGACTGTATGGTAATATTAACATGCTCTCATTAATCTGGAGAGGAGAGGGACATATGCTGTTTCTGGCTGGTGGTCCACAACCTGCTAAACTCCTGGTGTGTGTGTGTGTGTTGACTGTGCGTCCTGTCGGTCTTTCTTTAGTCTCATAATACTAGAGCGCTAAGATTAAGCGGGACAGTCAGAGAGCACGGTGTGTCTGAGAGATGAAAAGAGAGGAGAGGGACAGCAGGAAGAGGATCTTGGTGCTATGATCAACAGCAGCGAAGCACACTTTTTCTTTTTCCTTTACCTTTTATAGTTCTTGCTTTGGGTCACTGTGCCACCGTCCCCTCCTCCCCTCCACTCATCCAGCCACCAAACACAAATCCCATCTGATTCGGGGGGTAGCCATCCCTACATAAATCATTCCCTTATTCCACTGCCCACACGTTACATTGAAAGTATTGATTACCCCCCCACCTCTCCTGCTGCAGCACTGATTGCAAGTAAACCCTTCACAACGGTCACAAACAGGAAGTGGAAAAACAAACCACGGGTGTGTTTCGATTGACCACAATGGCGGAAACGGAAAGCTTTGGTCACAACACTGAAAAAAGGTGCATCTATGCTCCACACAGCCTCAAGATAGCATCAAAAATACAACAGCAGCATGTAAAATATAAGACAACTAATTCGTAAAATGTAAAAAGCCCATAAAAACAATACAACAGCGTAAATTTTCATTCACATTATCTTCAAAATAAAAAACAACTCAGGAAGAATCAGTACGTCTGTCTGCATTTTCAGTATTACCACATCTGATATTAGTCCACAAAGATGATTTGTTTTAAGTTTAAGCTGGAGCTACATAAAAAGACAAACTGTGATCTTCAAATAAACCACTGTCCTTAAATTAAAACTGACCATGAGAAGAGCAAACGCTGCCGTTTCCATGACAGCACAGCTGAGGATACTTTGAACTCTGACCTTATACTCCTGCCTGTGCTCTCAAGCAGTGACCAAACCCAGGGTCAATCAAAAAGAAGGTCAGCAGGTGTCAAATGGTAATGACCCCTCTCTGGTTACGCAACCACATCGTATCAACCTCGTCCAAGAATCATCTAAGCATCGTTCATCCTAATCAGAGTGGTTCACCTTCCAGAAGTACGGGGTGATGCTGACTCTCTAATGAGGTAAAGGGGACAATTTATGTGATGATGCTTAAAAGGCCGAGAGCAAAATATGAAAACTGATATAAGATATGTAAGAGATGTACGATTATTTTTTTTTTAGAGTAAACTGACTACTATTTTCTATCGATGAGATGTCATAAGATGGTGAAAAATGTCAGTCACTGTTTCCCAAAGACCAAGATGCAACCCAAAATGTCTTATTCTGTCCCGACCAGCAGTCCACAACATAAAGCTATTCAGTTTACCATTATAAAAAATATTCCCAATATTAAGAAACTGCAAAAAGTATTTTGGCTTTTTTTTAAAAACTCAAAACGACTAATTGTTGCAGCTCTATACAGATGAAACATTAAAATTATGATTTCAATTTATTTAACTGGTGGAAATTCTGTGGTAGCTAATCCCCTCAAGTATTCAATTAGAAGCTACAGAATAATTAGCGTATATTATTAAGTTACAATTTGGGATTGACAGAAATGGCTGTGAACTCTTGATGGTGTTTTTAAGATGAATCTATTAGAAGTTAAACTAGAAGTAAAACTTATAAAACACATAGTATGGCCTGAAGCGCTGTCTACAATAGGTAAGACTGAAGCTGCAGAAAACTCAAAGAATAGTGTAATATTCAGTAACAATATTTTTCCTCTAAGCTGCGTTTGCAGGTACACTGGATGCCTGTGATGAGTCAGCACAAAATCAAGAAGAGTAATAACTCATCAGGGCCATAAAATAGTAAGATCCATCAACAGTGATGTAGAACATCTGTCAAAACTACTGGATTTGTCTAATGAGAGGCCATGACAAACAAGAAACAGTCGAAACACATCCGCAGAGGTAGAGAGGATGATCTTTAAGAAAGGATGACACTGTCTTGTTGTAGAGAAACTGGGTTGGAAAAGCAGGGGAAAAGACAGATGAAGGGGTGGAGGGACCGATCAGAGGGGTGCCAGACACAAAGAGGCCAGGCCATGGCCGGTGGCACGCGATGGGCAGATTAACCAGCGTTTCCTCCCCTAACTGAAGCATTAGGACACCTGACTGAGTCCCGCCAATGGCAGCCAGCCAAGGATTTGTGGGTGGTGGTGTTGGGGGGGGCAAGCTGGGGCTCGCCTTTCAACACTCGGGCTCTTCAACAACACAAAGAGGGGTGGGGTGGTGTTCATGGGGGGGGTTGATGGGCTGGTGGCTTGGAGTAAGGGAGGTGGTGTAGGGGGGTACAAGCCTTACCCCTCACCATCTGCTGCCCAGGCTAAGTGAGGACAAGGGTAGGGCCAGAGTGCGGGGTGGGGTATGTGAGCGCGTGCACAGAAAGCACACGTGTATCTGCGTGCACACAACTGTTAGTGTGTCAGTGGGTGGGTGGGTGAGTGGAATGGCAGATGGACAGGGCATACTCCTGGCACCGGAGCTTCGATGTTAAGTCATCCCACATTAAGGAGTATCCCCCTTCCCCCACATTCCTAACCCCTGCTACCTAATCCACAGTGCCAGCCAATTCTTTATGTTTTGCTCAGTTTGATTAAGACATCCATGATTAGAGACATTATGGGCAGGGCGAGAGGGTGTGTGTGAACCGCTTATCCATACGGCTGTTTACTGTAATCAACGCCCAACAGACGTAGGCCCTTTTGCCCCCACGCCAGTTAACAAGCAGTAGCGCTTATTTTTACATCTCAGTCACTAATCAGAGCTTTATTTCAATTGCTTAAGAGTTAAAATGTGGTTGGAAAAAAAAACAATAGTTTGAAAATCTATATCCACCTCTGCTGCCCCACACCCTCACATATTATTCAACATAATTCTGTGTGTGTTTATTTACACATTTTCACCGAGCTGTCCATTTCCCTGTTGGGAAAAAAGGGGGTCAGAGCAGCAGACAGTTCAGTCTTGCTGAGCAGTAATCTGAAAATGCCTGTAATCCTCCATCCAGGGCCCTTCTGGAGGCCGAGGTAGTAAGTGTGGAAGAGGTGCAGCCTCGTCACTGTTTAGCAGCCATGTGTCTGACCAAGCTTGACACGCAAACAGAGCCTTACAGCTGCCAGGAGACACACACACGGCACAGTAAAGCTGTCACCAGTCACTCACTGGAATAATTATGCCATTTTTCGTCCTATACAATGCAGAGTGAGTGCAGGTCACTGAACTTATTCAACTCAGTATTAGAACAAGTGGCATCAATGGGAGCCAGTGAAATCACATGTTTGGGTGTGTGCACACTGTTAATAAGCACTACTTCATTGGCTTTCTTGATGGGGAGACGAAACCACACACACAAAAATAGAAGAAAATAACAATTGAGTGATAATTGTTTACTAGGTAACAGGCTTTTGTGGGTGACACTTCTTTTGAGTAAGTACACGTGAATCTTCCCAGGGGATTTCTGTAACGATGAAGTGGCACTGAAGCTCCTGTAATAAATTGCATTAAAAAACAACAAACAAACAAACAAAACAGGCTACACACAGACACAAGTGGTATAGAAAAATACACAGTTGACTTTGCAGCATCTAAAAATCATGAACTTGCCTTGCGTTCAAGGTGGTAAACACATGGTGGTTCACCGTCAGTCGCGTCGCTTTTCTTGCACATTGTACGTCTCAGCTGCACATCCACGATGTAGTTTATTCCCGCGACAATCTAACGTTACAGAAAACAACAGGACTGGCGTATTACAGCCGTCAGCATACATAATAACTTCATTACAACGTGGACATAAGAATTGAGTTTTACCTGAATTTTGGCCGATTTTATGTTGACAATTTTGTAGGCAAACTGGTCTTCAGTGTTGGCTCTGTTGAATTCACACACAGCAAACCGTGCTGCCCTCAAAACTTTGGTGTCGTTAGTTGGGACTCGGTGAGGATGACCGACCATCGCTCCTCCAGCGGTTACAAACCGACCGGCCGAAGCACAGACAACGATACAAAACCACACGAACATCCTCAACCCAGAAAGTTGCTTCAAAGTCATGAACAGGTGAATCCCGGTTAACAATTGTATCTCTGTTCGTATTCAAAACCCGGGTAAAATAATGCAGGAACCGCACACCTGTTTGCTATCCGTTAATTAAAATATAAACCCAACTGAAAACCACTACTCCGACCTGCGTTGCGCAGCAACCGCGTTGCTAAGCTGCCGTGAAGGTGGTGCCGCTGGTGGAAAATAGGCTATTACGTGTTACAATTGACAGACAAATAAAATCTATAAAATTTCAAATGTACGGGAAAAACCCGTTACATTTTATTTATTAAGAGAAATACAGAAAAGCCTCCAGAGACCTTTCTCGGGCTATATAAAGATAAAACATGTCAAGATCCCAATTTAATCATTAGGTGAAACTGCAGCACATTCAACCTTCCTGTCTTGTTTTTTCCATGTAAGGCCTAAATTACATGACAATTAAAATCTGTCTTCCCAGCAAATGATTTAAAATTTGAAGACAGAAAGAAAAATATTTACAACACTGAATCTCTATGTAATTTTTTTCCCCACAAAGATCAACAGAATAAATATTAACAGAACAAAAATGAAAACAAACGTTTCATATATTTATCTACAGTAAATAAATTGAACAACAGCTCACACCCCATAAACCTTTAGCTGTCATATAATTAGCTGAATGGAGGTCACCTGTGTGTAATTAAAGTGTGACAGATTTACTTTAAATACTGCACAACAGTATGTGGAAGATCCAACTGCTGGTTAGTAAGTTTTCTGGCAAAAATTATATTTTGAGTCAAATAAATGGAGCAAAAACACACAATGACTCCAAACATAAAGCAGCAGCAACATGGTCCAAATGTTGTCAATCTATGTGGAAATGTGTCGACTTTAAATGTCTGTTGACTCACTGTCTTCATGCAACTTGGAGGGGACACACTCAACCTGTAACTGCTAAATGGAACTTAACTGTTGTTAATTTTTATTAATTAAACCTGTGCTTTTGTTATTGTGACATGTGTAAAATGTCTTCTATTACATACAAAGATAGGTTATTGTATGTATAAACAAGAAAAGGGGTCTGTTTTTTTTTCTTTGTAAGTCTTTCATCTCATCAAACTGTATGTGTGTGTTTGTTGCAGATCATGAGCTCATATTTGCAGATTCGAAGCATGAGAGGATCTTGAAACCAGGGAGCCGGGATGGGAAAAGCAGGAGGATTGCTGATGGGCCCTGGAAGATATTAGGGCGGGGGATTGGGATTAGTCGAAAGGAAGCAATAATAAACTCTGTAATTTAGATTTAAATTTGGAGAAGCCCTCATAGCATCACATCCCTAAAAGACATCACAAATATTCCTTTAAGGCACTTGACAGCATTTCTAATCCAGAAGCCTGAGACACTGTAGTGTGGGTGGGAGACAGCATAATGAAGGTGGGAGCAGCTTTTTATTACATTTTTGCACACTATAAGGGATCATTTCATAAGACAGGAGGACTGATTACAATGGCTAGTAACTCTTTCGGTGTAAATATGAGTATTGTATTATGATAGAATTAATTTAATAAACCCATCCTTTAATAAACCTCTTCTATCCTGTTGGAACAATCAGCCATGATGTGTTTAAGCTTTTAAAAGGCAAACATGAACTGATGCACAATATAGTCTGATTTACAATCTCCAGTTGATGCAATGGTCAAACCATTAGAAAAATATTCTGAGCTTTACTGATTTACTACCCATGATTCATCTTAATCACAGGAACAAAGAGACCCAGAACACAAACATGTGATATTTGTGGATAAATGCTTTAAAGCCAACAGAAATTTAAGGACAATGTAAAGACTGTTAACAGTAAATAGCAGTGTGAGTAAATTACACGAGCAGGGGTAGAAGAAATATATTTAACAATATTAAAAAGTCAAAATCTTAACAATAAAAGGTACTTAAGTATTACCAAAATGTAAAAAGTACTTTGTTAAACTGAATGGGCCATATCAGTGTTACATTACAATATTGGACCATGTATACAGTGCATTAATGCTGTAGCAGGTTAATAGCAGCATTAATATTTTAATATGCGTTATATTTCACTAACTGGTCATAGGTTTTGTGTACAAACTCTTAATTTGATAAGTAACTAATTTACTGAAACCTGAGGGAATATATGTTTCAGATAAGGAGACGTGTGGGGATTATGCGTGTATATGTAGGGCAATAAATAAGAGTAACAGTATAAAGCAGCATAACATGGAAATACTAAGTACAAGTAATTTACCTGCAAATTTAAAAAAAAAAAAAAGCTACAGTGCTAAAGTGTTTGTTATTGTGTCTGTAACAACGACTGCTTACTGACCACTGAGCCTACATGGATTTATTCATTAAGTCCCCAAATACTTTATAACAAAGTCAATAACATACCATCTGCTGACTGTACGCATCATCCATGAGTCCAACATTTCTTCTTCCCCCTCAGTCACGTTGCCCGGCTGGCAGACAGCAAACAGCGCGTCACCGCCCCCATCTGGCCGGAGGGTGAACTGAACCCTGCTGCTTCTTTTGCAAAACTGTCTTAACGAATTTGCGTCCAAATCGCCCCCTCCTCTTACACTAATATTGCTGCATAACACAGAATCACTCAAGTGATTCAAACAAAAAAAAAAAACAACAAAAAGACACTTTATAAATTATACATTTTCAACTCTGCTGATAATCTTTTGATTAAATAAGAATAAATTTGATCCAGAAACAAAAAGAAAAATCTTGTGCCCTTGGTCCATAGTTAAAACAATGGAATTGATAATTTGTTTAATACGATTTTTAAGATATCTTGGCTGCTAACTAATATCAAACATGCAAATGGGACAAAATACATAATATCTTTGGCAAAAACCTCTTTTGACAAAAACAAACATTGATGTTAAAAGATAAGTCTGCAAATTATTTACCACCATGCTGTTAAATGTTGAATGCACATGAAACGAAAAAAAATTACAGTATACAGTAGTCAACTTTACATCTGCATTCTTAGGATCATTCTGCAATTGTTCAGAATGTGCATATGCAAAATAATTAAAGACCTAAATGTGAGCAATTAACAAATTAGTTTTAACTAAACTAGCTTTTTACTGATTGAAAACATTTAAAACAAATTAAAATGAAGATTTCTTTTTATTTAAAAACAACAAAGTATAAACCACACAACACTTTTTTTCTCCTTTGTACATAACATTTTAGTGTTGAACAAGCTTTTTTGTTTTTAAATGGCCACATGTGAACAATCACCACAAATACAGTGAGGTCAATTCATTTGAAAACGTCATGACCATGTTGTAATCCTGGGAGTCCCGAGTGTGATGTGAACTTGTTTTCAGTACAACATCTGATATGTAGATTCGTCCATACGCATGGAGAGAAGTGAAGGGCCTCACTCTGAGTCAAAATATGGTAAATAACTCCCATTTATTTTAGGCAGAATCCACGCAAGACAAGGTTTAAAAAGAAAGTCACTCTCTACCATTATGGCTCCATAAGAGCAAAATACATCAAACAAATATCCCTAAAAACAATCCTTTGGAAAAACGAAGGAATGTAGTGCTGGTTCGTCTTTTTTTGTCATAGTTGGCAAAACCAGTACGAACACAAATAAACAAACAGAAAAACCAAAATTCATCACTAACTGAACAGCTCAAATACAACAGAATGACTTGGTTTAAGTTATACACCGTTTGAGTCCACCCTTAAATAATCTTTGTTTTTCTCCTCGGACCTGTTAGGTCACGTTTGTCCAACAGCTATGTTTGAGTGGTTTGGCACAAAATGTGTTGGGGTGATTTGTAGTATATGTGCTCTGCCTCAAATAAGCAATTCAAAACAGTACTTGGGCCGTGTGACTTGTGCCGATATGAAGAATTGTTAAAATGCAAACAATCATTGCCATAACCGACTGATGTATATTATCTATAAAATAAAATACTGTCACTCATTTAAATCTGCTCTTTTTCTTAAGTTATTTCCATAAAGTATTTTCACCCCATCATAGGGAACGTCGCAACCTGAGGTACCATTAGCACATGATCCTCCAGAATCAGAAACTGCATTCAAGCTCATCCAGTAAAAAGGAAATTCAAATAGAGATGTGTAGAGTTTTCTTTTTCCTGTCTCTTTTTTTTTTTTTTAAACCAAGGACATCAGAGCCGTAGTGTGGTAGCAGCGGCCGAATAACGTGTCACACTAACCTAAAAAATTTTTTAAGAAGCACAATGGGTCTCCACCTCTCCAAGCCTCTCGCGACACACACACACACACACACACACACACACACACGCACTCCGCTTTCTTTCAAAGCAAGCCAACAGGCTACTAGTGCAGCCAGTGGCTGTACGGGCTTCGTTTGTCTGGATATCATTAAATGCCCATTTCTATGTTGAATATCTTTTAGACCACAGCTGGACTATTAGTTTGTTTCCCTTGTCACTTATATGACCTGCTTAGTGTGCATGATGGGCAATGGGTAAATATTGCCCCATGAAAAAGAAAAAGGCCTACAGTGAAATGACAGAATTGTCCTATTTAGGAAAAGTAGCCATTTTAAAATGGTCTCTTAACGCAATCTGACGGAAACAAATTGAATCTGAAAATGACCCTACATCACATGCTTCATTGGTATCTGCTGTGTGATACTTGCCGGCACAAATGACTAGTTCAAAAATATTACTGTGTGAGTGGTGCTGAGTAATACAGCAAATTAGCAGCAGTAATGTATTTTATGGCAGAATGATGAGGGATGAAATAAACTGAAAAACAGCAGTTTTGCCAGATATGTTGGTAGTGCACACAGTCCTGACTGTTGAGGGAAATCCTGGTGTGTACGCAGAACTCTTTCTTTAGTCAGTATTAAAGTCCATTAGAACCACTGTGCGTTCCTACAGGGTATTATTCTCTGGGGAGAAGAGAGCTGCCAGGCCCAGTGCTTCACTGTTCTGCACATCCTTGTCGGACTTCGGCTTTTTAAAGAGCGATGGAAGATTCCGGATATGAACCTCTTTCCTGAACTGTTGGCACAGAGCTTTCTGTTGGCAGGGGACAGAGAGCGCAGAGGTTAAACAGAGCTATCTGAGATCTACCAGAAAGAATTTCATTAAATTGTACAACCCCGTTGAGCTGCCGCACATTTTCTGCAGCCTAGCACAGAAAGATTTACAACATAGCTGAAATCACACTGCTGAGTAATGACTTGCACTATTAACAGCGTCTCTGGTCACGTCTGATGAGCGGCCTGTAATGAGATATACTAGGGAGGCGCTGCTCTCTAGTGGCTAAATGTGGCATTACCCCAACAGTTCCTGCAATGAGCTTCTTGAACTGGTCTTTCCTCTTCTTGTCTCCGACCTTCTGGGCATTGGGGTCCATCAGCCTGTGGTCATACTGGTCCAGAGCGTCCACATTTATGTTTGGGATCTGGGTCATCACTGCTCTCAGCTCAATGTAACGAGGCCGCTAAGATAGATGGCCAGACATATGTACGCACAAGCAATGAGATTAAAAAGAGAAGCATTCTCTGAAATTAACCTGAAAGTCTGAAAATATATTTTAGCCCTAAAAACTAAAAATCAGGAACCAGAAATAAAAATGCCAATATGCCAGAGATGGTTGACATTAGTATTACCAGGTTTTCATAGATGAGCATGGCCAGCTGAGAGAGGGTAGAGTTGCAGACTTCGTGCTGCCCATGAATTTGAAGGCCCCTGAGAACACTGGTATAGAACCATGTGACTGCCTCGGGAAGAAGATTTCCCCCTACGACCTGGAGCGAGTGGATGTGAGAGGACAATAACAAAAATATAGAATATCACCAGCCTTATCCTTTAAAAAGAAAAAAATCGCGACATGAAAAGATCCTTCTAATAAACATTTGTTGCATTGAGTGCGCTACCTGCCGCAGAAGGGTCCAGCACACCATGGAAGCAGTGCGGTGACAGTTAGTGGTGTCCTTCCATGACAGTGAGGCGAAGGAAAGGGTCAGTAAATTCATGTAGATGGTCTGGACAATGAAAAAGAGAAACCTTGGGTTCATATACAGCCTGTAATGAATGAGAATGCAGTCCTCTGTCAATGTTACGCGATGTGTTGGAGGCTGACCTCGTGTTTCATCAGGCATTTTCCCAGCTCAGTCAGCTCCTCTGTGGGCTGTGCAGAAGATGCTGTCTGCACTGAATCCATCATCATGTCTTCCTCTACGAGTACACATTACATGAAAAACTATGAGACACTCCAAAAAAAAAAAAAAAAACAACACTGAATTAAAATCAACTTCTTGGATTCAAATATACGACTCTTACCATCTATTTCCTCTTTATTCGCTGCTGGTTCAGGCACTTTTCTTGAAATACAGCTCACAGCTAAAAAGGAAGAAGAGGAAATATTATGACCACCCAATAACTCAACTCTCCAAATTCACCCCACCAGTCATAAGATTAAAAGCTGAACAGGCAGTTCGGGCACAATATCCTTCAAATTCTCATATTTTCAGTATCCTCTCAATATAGCAATGTCACAAAAATCACCCTCACAGCTTAGTGTCTTGGCTATTTTAGTCTGGGAATGCACAGTAAATTATTTTACACTTGAGGGACAGCAAAGATCCTTTAAATGTACACCAAGACGAACATGAAAGCAACAATGAAATTGAATGTAATGCAGACAGTGCTGACAGAGCAGGACTGATTTCAGTGAAATCTGAGCAGTGAAATCGAATCCAATTAATGGTACTTAATAAAAACATTTTTTAACAATCAATGAATTATTGATTTTGACAAAGATAATTGTTTTCAGTACTCCTCAGGTAAGAGGTTGTCTGTCACCCTAGACAAAGTTTCCTTTGTGTTTTGGAAAAACTACAAGAAACATCTACCCCCATATGATTTTTTTCACATTCCCAATGTCTTCTCAAACAGATCTTAGCTTGTGTAGCTGGCACAAACACAACTTTACCAGAATACTAAAGTGCATTAGCTGCTATTAGGTAATAAGATGTAAAGGTTCAGTTCATACTTGACAATTAATTTAGACAGGTACAGTATATTACTATCATAAAATGACTAACATCACTGTAATAAAAAAATTTAAAAAAAACTCACGTGCAATAAATATTTTATTTTTAATCAATGCAAGAAATTCAAAGTAGCTGGCACATGGTACTCGATACAAGGCAAACACAGAACTCATCTTATTTCAAAATAAAGTGTTTGGAGCGTCACACGGATGATCATTTTCAGGTAATAAAATATGTAAAGATACTGAAACTCACTGAGAAGATCCAGCACCTCCCTGGTGAGCAGGCGTACCAGCTGCTCCTCCAACATCTCCTGCGTCACCTGACTGTCTTGGCACACCACTTCCTCCTCATCGTCACCACTAAAAACAGAGAAACAATCGACATGTTAAGAAATATGCAACTAAACATAACTGTAGCCGCAATATGAGTTGTAGTTTGTATTCTGAGCATTCATGTTAAACATATGTGGTCTACACAACTACAACCGTTCCAGACTGGGTTATACAAGCACTGATCCAATGTTAATCACACACAAAAAAAACAACAACAACTGATCCAGCCTTCAACCTACTTGACAGAAGTCCTTTGGTTGATGACCTGCCACTTGATGTTGAGACACTGTCGTATTAAATAGAAAAACGAGAATGAGATTAGGCAACTACAACAACCACTTCATTACTGAGTGACTAAAAGCTTTCTAATGCTGAGATGAATGATAATTGCTACAGAATAAGGAGTGCGGGGATCCTGACCTGCAGCATGTAGGCGAACAGAGGGCTCAGCAGGGGGCAGAGGAGAACATCGTAGTACTCCTGAGGACATGATAGCACCAGCTGCCTCAGAAACACACGTACAGCCGTTAAGGAAACATGATGTTCACGTAATGCAATAGCTCAAGTTGTATCATCTCAATAGCTCATAACTAACTAAATCAAGGTAATGGCAAAGCCTGGCAGTGGAGCAAATAAGGATATGAATCATAGGGCGAAGTCTGTGGTCCGGCACATGGTCAAGGGAGAGGAAAGCAGAGGCAGATATTTCTTCAGCCAACCTCTCAATGGTGTAAAATTCTTGCTGCAGGGACAGACCTGCATTTCCCAGGACATGGAAGCTGCAGAGGTAGAGAGAGCAGAAGAAGAATGTGTCAACAATATGAACAAATAAAAAAAAGGTTTAGGGGAAATAACTGCAACTGTTACAATACAATTCTCACCAGTTGTCATTCAACGTGGTGAAAAATCCCTGCATGCGCTCCAGGTTGGTTCTATAGACAGGACTGTCATAAATATCCACGAGAGGCTGAGAGAGACCTGCAGACAGCACAGCATTGAGAAGGTTTTAACATAACCTTTTCAGGCGGAGTCTCACTATGAGCAAAAGAAAGCATGTGCAGAAAGCTCCCCTCACCAAGAACAACATTTTTCTCTGCATCCATCACCTCGTGGGCCCTGGAGAAGGTCTCACTCAGACGTGCCCTGTTCTCTGGCATGAACAGCCTGTTGTGAGTCCTGCAGCGAGGAGGAAGTAAAAGACTAAATGTAATAAGGCACACTCATACCCCTTTAAAACACCAATGTCTCAGGAAAACAGTGGTCGAGTACAAGTTTTTTGGTATAAAGCAGAAGGCAGTAAAGCAGGATCGACCCACAAGCGTACCTGATTAGAGCCAGCAGGTTGGGCAGCAAGAGCAGAAATTGGGCGGTGCAGGGGTTTCTGTAGATAGGAGCTCCGGCTAATGTGTAGCCCACCACAAAGCCCCCAGCCTTGGCCTCCTCCAGGTCTGCAGGCCAACGTGCCCGTTTCACTACGCCCAACATGGCATACAAACAGAAACTCAGCTAGAAGAAGATAAAAAATAAATAAATAAATAAATAGGACATAACAGATTGGTGTTTTTTTTTCAGCAAAATCTACATTGATGTAAAATAGTCTACAACCTCTCAGTGATAAAAAAAATTCAGTCATGCATACAAAACCCTCACAACCTACACACACACTAATTTTATTCACACCCACACACTTACCCGTGCTCTATTAAGGCCCGCTGCGTCTGCATCTTTACTTTGCTCAGTGACCACCTGATCAGCTCCAACAAAGGACAGGAATGCGACAGGGTCCCACAGCACACTGGCAGACAAAGAATAATAATAATAATAATAATAATAATAATAATATTAATGGTGCATTATCTCTTCTGACATTGAAATACACTGTGCACAATGTTGAGAAAAATAGGAGTTCAGACGTACTGCTTCATCTCCTGTGAGGTCCATTCTGCAACCACAGAGGCCAGCAGTTCGTCTAGAAAAGCCTTCTGCTTGGCAAAGTCTTTGAACTGATTACTGATGAGCACCAGAGCTTCCATCAGTGAACATTTCTCCATGTGATTCAGCATGGCGTCGCTCGAGAACAGTTTCTTCACGTGACTGTAAAACATGTCAAAACAAGGCTGCAAAAGAATAAGACATAAATATTTATTTATGCCGGTTAAATACTGTGTGCCAGTTTTGTGCATAAAATACATCCTCTAAAAGCAGGTATGATGTTGCGATTGTGATATTAAGATATTTACCAAAATGAACTGTGGGTAATCCCGGCAAATCTTGATGATGGAAGAACAGGCGTGCCTCCTCACATTCTTTACAGCCCGGCTCCGAGGAGCCTGAAGACGGCAGTTGGAGAATACATTTTTTGGTTTTGGATGTGATGGATCAGAAAAAAAAAACTGATAGATTTAATTATGTGAAGAAAACTCACCTTATTTTCTTGAACGACCTCGAACGTGATGGCTTTAAACAACTGCAGGGCCAAAAGAATTTGAGATGGTCAGTGTCTTGCAAAATTAGATAAATAGACAATAGTTTTTAAAATGAGTTCCAAAGTTTATGTTGTTGCTTTAATTATTTCAAATGACAAAGGGAACATTTTGAAAAATGTTGAAAAAGACGTTTTGCAAAACACAGAAATACAAAGTATTGTATTCTCTGACCTTGTAGAGGACCTGTGGCAGAAAGTGCTGTCTGTGTGTGACAAACGGGAACAGAGCTGAGATGTTGGTGAGCACGCAGGACAAGATAAGCGGGTCTTTGGTGTCATAGTTCAGCAGAGCCTGCAGCAGCCCCATGCTCTGCTCTATGGGCAACTTCTACACGGTAAGAAGCAGACAGAGGGGGCAATCTTTCACATCATTGCAATCAACGTTTGTTCTTTTGCAGCTTGAAATCGTTGTTGTTACCTCCTCCCCGAGGCTTCTTAAGATCTGTGCGACCATGCACTCCATGAAGATAGTCATTGCGTCCCACTGGACCACTGACGGAGACAGGAGGGAGCACAGGCCCTCAGCAGTCTTAGCTAGTGTGGTGTAAAGAAAGAGAAAAAGAAATGATGCAAAATCCAAAATACAGTTATCAGTCCTGTTTGCTGATGTTAAAGGTGTCAAGAGCCAGGACAAATACATACATGTTGTATCCCCGGTGTCAATAGGGCTGGCGATCTGATACTGCAACCATTCTGCTGCTATCTGAAAAGCCTCCAGAGGAACAATGCGACATGCGCTCCTCACCACCTCTCCCTGCTGCGCTCGAAAAGCTGTTGAGAATGAAAACGCATAAACAACAAGGGGATACGACAAAGAACGCTGATCTTCAGTCAAGTAAAGCTGAATCTATAATACTTACAATTAAAGAATGAGTAGAAGTCCTCGTCACTGTCAAAGTCCACCCTGGAGTACTCACAACTTGGGTTATCATTTCTAGATGGAAACCCAGTCTGGAGAGAAAGACAAAAGCTGAATTAACATCATGTTTGGCGTCCATGTATGCTGGGAATAATAATGCTGACATCACTGTCTCACCTTGACTAAGTTGATCATGGATGCTCTGAGGAATTTGACGGCCATCTGAACAACAACCGCTTCTTTTGACAGAGTCTCATGTTTGAACAAAGCTCCCCATGTCGCCAGAGTGCATGACTTCAAAAACTGTAGAAGACAAGGTTTAAAAAAAAAAAAAAAAGAAAAGCACAAGAGAAGAGATTAAACACAGATGAATGATTCATATTTCTATTAAGTTAAAGTTAGAGGCGTAAACTTGGGATTATTTTCATCTCACCTGACTGGAATGTGTAGTGAAGGCTAAAAAGGCTTCCAAGTACTTGCTGAGATTCGTGGGTACCTCAACCTCCACATCTGAACCCTGTGGAGACAACATCATATTTATATTATTTAAAACGCTGGATCAAACCAAACACAGACACAAGACCATGTGAACACAGGAATTAATGTGTGACCAGATTATTACAAACTCACCACTAATGAAAAAAGCTGGCTTCCCAGCGCTCGGAGGACCTGACACAGCCTCTTCAGGAAGCTGTAACGCCGCTCCATCACCTCCACTGCTCTACAGTATTAAAAAAAAGAAAAGGAAATAAAAAGTCTATGAGCCAGATGTACTGAATGCTTTTCTGACTATCCGACATCTGTCTTTGTGCCACAGGTGTATCATATTACTTACTGTGCATCGGAGGATCTCTTGCATATTGCTAGTCCATCTGCTGACCTGTAATCAGACATGTGGCAGTCAGTAACAGTGACAATGACATGTTGCAGCCTGTAACGAGGGATGATGCAGAGAATCAGTTGTACTCACTGGGCTGCAGAAAGGATGTAGTGGATGGCCACATCATCAAACAGCAGCATGAATGGCTTCCTGTCCTCCAGCTTGCCCTGCAGCAGAATGACACATCTGGTTATAAGAAGCTTGATCTTGGTCTTATTCATATATTCAATGCATCAACTTTGGTGAAGAGGATGAAATTTTGTAGGAGTGGTAACAAGTAATTTGCAAAAAGATTTTGAGTGGCGGAAAATTTATACGAGTCTGTCTGGCTCTAAATGTCTAATAATATAATCCAAAACAAAGTGCTATAAATGTCCACATGGTAGCGCCATTTCTCTGGCTCTTCATCAAAATCTATTCACTTCTTCTTTGGCCTAGCTTTCCACCAACTTCCATTAAAATCCATTAGATTTTTTTTGTTTTTGATATGTCATAACAACTATGTGACAAACAGAAACTAATAAATCAGACTGAAACCTCCTAACTGGAGGTTAAAAAAAAATGACATCACACAGTCATCAAGTTTGCATTAACGCTCAACCCTGGCCTCTGTAAAAGCCATGAGACTCACCTTCCTGCTGATGGCGATGAGCAGACACTCCGCTGCCTCCAGCTGTAGCTCTGGCTCGCTCAGCAGCAGACACAGCATCTCCAGCAGATGACAGTTTCCAGAAGTTATGTGCACCAGAGACACCCAGTCTATGTACCCTGCGAGTGTGTTCAGTGTACTCACAGCGACTCGACAGTGAGCTCTGGTCTGTGTGTGTGTGGAAGGACAGGAGTAACGCATATAGAGCCTGCTCACATCAGTAGTAATCAGTTTAATCAAAACAAATTCATTTTACAGCAGAGATGCACTCATGTTGTCTTACCTGCAGTTCATGGCCTGGTGACCCTTTCTGGATTAAAAAAAAACAAACAAAACAAATCAAACTTGGTTTATCAATGATTCTATGCCAGACAACAATAACAAAAGTGTGAAATATTACATTAATCCTAATACACTCAAATTTAACCAGCTGTGCAGGTGGTAGACCGTACTGACCATCTTACGGTAGTCTTCAACATTGAGCTGCAGAATGGCCATCATGAAGCTGAAGATGTTGTCCATGTTTTGGGTGAGCGTCTGCTGGATGTCTCTGCGGCGCTGTGTGGGCAACGTCTGGAAGGTGATCACGTCCTCCGCCAGCCTCAACAGGATCAGCATCACCAGCTCCGTCTGTGCCTCCTATAAAAAGCAGATGTGAATTTTAGGTCACATTAAAAAGGTCTTTAACAATGGGATTAAATGATAGGTTCACAATATTTCAAGTCTGTCTTAAAACAACAGTCAGGTGGCCATATGAACACTGAAAGAGGTTTTCCTTGCTGTAATCATTCCTATAAAAAGATCCTCTTCAAAGCAAAACCTATTGGGCACCTGACTAATGTTGAAAAAATGTGAACCTGTCCTTTAATTATTGAACCCTACAGACCCCCTTTAAACAAGACTGTTTAAGCCACAAAACACATTTCAAATACAAAAGATCCCAGTGTTTCCACTCATCCAAAAACACAAGTGACATGTGTACAAGATGAATAATGAGAGAAAAATTGTGAACCTGCATCTGCATTTTTGAAAATCAAGAGTCTGATTTTGCACAGTTAAAATAAACATGTGACAACAATGCTATCTATTCAATGAAAGATGGCGTGTCTATCACATATCTATACATAAACCCACTCAAATTGCATTAGAGGTGCCAAAAACAATGACATACACGCTGTAACAGTCAGTGGCCACTTTATAACAGTCACTCACCCCTTGGCTTGTGAGAGCCTCCATCTCTTTCAGCATATCTGGCCAATTTTGAGGCCATTCTCTCTTTATCATTTCCACTGTGATTCTTGAAAGGACATCTTTAATGTGGCTCTCCTCCTCCAGGATAGAATGAGTACCCTGATAAGAGTCAAAGCAGGTATCAGATAAGTGTCTCCTACTGACAATGAGACATCAAATGACAGATGGTTATTCATGTTGTTATCAAGTCTATTATTAAAATTACACTCACCTTTGATAACAGCTGCATGGCACAGTCCTTTAACTGGACTTTTTCTTGCTGTTGCATATTGTTCCATCGGAACCTGCAAGGAAAACCACTCTGACAGTTTTAATCATGTCGTTATTAGTTACACTTGATTTATGATACTTATATTTACACTCACTTGATGACGTGCTCCAGGATTTGTAAACCAAAGTGTCTCACTATAGCTGGATGGGATTTGTCGGCTAATTGCAAGCCACATGGGACACAGAAGGTGCTTGTCTCTTTAAACTCCTCACAAAACTGTTTGTAAAATAATAAGAAATGTTATACTTCAGTTCAGGAATATAGCCTCACCAAAAAAAAAAATACAAACACCTAAACAGCATCCAGCTAACGTCAACTGCCAACTAGCCATTAAACCAAGGCCAGCGTTGCCATTAGTAACACAGTTGACATCGTTAAACAGAGATTTCTCTTTGATAAGCCTCTGCTGGACTATCTGTACTACAGCAGATGTTACCGTTTTTATGAATGAATGAACGAGAATGTGGTGATAATCATGGCATACCGGCTAGTTCACAAAGCATCTGGCCATCATCACTGCAATTTTAGCTAACTAACGTAAATTAACTGTATGAGAGATGCTTGTCACTACTAACCAAAATCATATAAACGGACTTTTTAATGTCATCTATGCACTTAATTGTACTTTCACAACAACTGTAATAACGTAAAATGCCAAGTTCAGCTATCTAGCAGTTAGCTAGCAACCTATAACGATGCTACCTTGAGGGCCTCCAGTCGGTACATTTGGCTTGTTTCTGCATCCATCATCACATTCACGGCTTTGATGAGCTGATCACACACGGCAGCCACCTGGTCAGCCATGATTTCAGGTAGCGTTTGGCACAATATTAAGACGAAAGCGAGGAGCTCCCTTATGCAAAACACCTGCACAAGAGTCGGCTACGTACGAGGCTCCAACGTGCACGAAACGTGCTATGTGGTTTGAACCTTTCAGCTCGCCGTTGAAGGGGAGTTCTGGGAGTTGAAGTACAAGCGACAGTTCTGTTTATAGATCGTCTATATAGAGAAGATAAATCACTTCTTAGTTGAAAATGTGTCTGACTGTTATATGGGAACTGCGGAGCCTTAAAGTGTTCGATATTATGAAATAAATTACCATATGAATAAAGACATAATTTAATCAATAAAGTGTGAAATAATCTAATAAATCATTAAAACTCAACTCATTGCCATTAAATGTTATGTATAATTTGTTTTCAAAATAAAGGTTTAGGGTTAGGGTAATAGAGTTCATATTAAATATAAATATATTTCAAATGTCTGGCTTGGTCTAATAATGGTATTTCACCCAATCACACTTTTCAGACAATTATTAGTTTCATCTTAACAACAACAACAACAACAACTGATTCCAGCTTCTCAAATATGAATATTTTCTGGTTTCTCTAGTCTTCCATTATTGGGACCAAATAACACATGAGGACGTAGCATAAACTTTGGATTTGGGGAAACATTTTTCACACATTTATAGACCAAACAACTTATTGATTAATATAGATATTATCGTCAGATTAATTGTTAATGAAAATGATTAGTTGCAGCCTTACTAAAAAATAAAACTCCTTGCCGTCCTCATCCACTCCAACTTTAGTAGTCTAGTGCCAAATACGAGCAGAGTGAGAACTCTTACTTTTCCCTAATTCTACACAGGTTGATACCTTTAATGCACGTTTACTTTGTAGCTGAAGAGCTTGTCGACCAACTGGTGTCAAGACAGATTAAAGCAGTTTTTATTTGTTGAATGTGGGTTAAAACGGAACAATTCCATAATAACGCTGCGTAGGTTTGTTCGATGTTTTTTTTCCGCTCCACAGCGGGGCGGAGCTTAAATTCCAAAGTGGAGTGAGTTTCCTCCGGCTACGTCACTCTGGGATCGGCTGCGAGCTACGGAGCAACACTGTCAGTCAACGGGGTTTCAGGCTGATTACCTACGCGTCCTTTGGTAAGTAAAACATGGAAAACATCGAATAATTCCCGCATACATTTATAAATTATTTCATATCTAGCTTTCTCGTAAACCGTGAAGTGTCTTTTTAGCCGTTCCTCGCCTTCGCAACGAGCCGTTACAAAGTTGTAAGCGATGCTCTCACAACTACAACGGAAACTTTTGTCGTGAAGGCCTCGTTATTTGTTGCAACAGGTCCCATATATGGGATTACAACAATTGCGTATTTTATTTTTATCTTATTAAATGTTGGTTGAATTCATGAAACAACGATGTGCTGTGTTTTTTTTAATGCAGGACGGGACCAACGAGAAGGAGAAAGTCGCCTTGCCCATTGCGGGTTTAGGATCTGGGATTAAAGTGCTCTCCAGTCCGACCGCTTTCGTCGAAACTGCCAGCGGAGATTCATGCTGTGTTGGTTAGCTAAATGCGGTACGAAGCTAAAATGATGCCGGTGAGTTTATGTTTTATTCACTTGACTACAAGTTTCAACCTTGTCTCGTAGCTAAATGGTAATATTTCGAAATGTGTGTATTACAGACCCTGCAATGCCACCACCGTGTTTACATGAACATTTAAATTGACGTGGCAGGTTAAAGCGGTTCCTACCCTGTGCCATTACATTTATAGTTGCCATGGCTTTTGTTGTCAAGTTTATTTGCTGTGACAGCTGTGTCTCGTCTCTACATGTGGTTACAAGTCACGTCATTTATTTACTTTTTGGGATATACTTGGCAAACACGGCTATCTTGCTTGCAAGCTAGTAAAAAATGTGCATCATCTGTCTGTTCCCTGCTGGGCAAATATTCACCTGTCAATGTTGTCAATAACTGTATATGAATCAGAGCTGCAACGATTAATCAGTTAGTTGCCAATTATTAAAGAATACTTCAACTAATTTGATAATTGATTAATTGTCTGGAGGCCTTTTTTTTAAGAAAATAAACAACTCCAAATTATCTGACTCTAGCTGCTCAAGTGTGAATATTTTCTGGTTTCTTTAGTTTTCTATGACCGTAAACTAAATATCTTTTTGGGTCGTGGACAAAACATCTGAGAATGTCATCCTGGGCTCTGGGAGACAGTGATAGACCCTTTTCACTATTTTCTGACATTTTATCAACCATATAAGTAATCGATTCCTCATGAAAATAATTGACAGATTAATCGGTGATGGAAATAATTGTTAGTTGGAGCCTTAATATGAATTCACAATATCAGTTCACTCTTACTACATAAAAGGCTTTGTTAGTATTTACACATAATATCCTCATACACAATAAACAGACGGTACCTGCCAAGTCTGGCTGGCACTATGCTATCCACATCTCTGGACCCTTGCCATGTCATCATCATCTTCATCATAATCATCATCATCATCATCATCAGAGGTTTACTGCTTTGGCTGCAAGACTCGATCTCCCAGCGCTTATTTGAAATGTGTAGAGAACACAGTGGTAGAAAAATAAGATTAGGGTTTCAACTAATATTTAGTTTGTTTTTATATATGTTTAAATATTATTTAAATAATTCTTGAATTACCCTTCAAAATTTCTCAGAGCCCTGGGGCTCAAGTCTTCATATTGCCTGTTTTGTTGACCCAACAGCCTTTAAAGGATATGTTTACAATTTTTAAGTCTGTCTTAAAACAACAGTCAGTTGGCAATATGAACGCTGAAGGAGTTTTCCTTTCTGTAATCATTCCTATTAAAAGATCCTCTTTAAATGTGCTTTCAATGTAAGTGATGGGGGCCAAAATCCACAGTGTGTCCACACAGTCATTTTGCGTAAAAGTGAATTTAAAGGTTTATCTGAGGCTTTAATGAGGCTTTAGTTAGTCATATCAAGTGGGTATCTAATGTAAATGTATGTGGAAGTGCACTTGTAATGTTAAGCTTCTCAGCTCAGACCTGTGTTTCCAGTAAAACAGCTTGATCACAGAATTAATCATCTTGGCCGTGGAGATAGGCTTGTGTTTGGATGACTCCCGTCTGGTACATGACCTCGGTCTGTTACTCACACAGTCATTTGTTATCATCAAGCCTGGCTCTGGGAGACACCAATATTATTGGCATGGCATCCTTGCATGTTTTCATACAACACCTATTACTTTATAGCCCTTGTTAGACCTTGGTAATTGCCACCTTTACCCCAGTTCTGTCACTCGAGAATATATATCTTTGTGTGTGTGTTATGGTTTTAAATGAGACAGAGCTTCTGGTGTTCACCTGATAAACACAAAATGGCCTTTATATAGCCATGTCTGATGTGAGGTATTGTCTTAGAAATTACACCCACAGTCCATGACCCTGCTTGTACAGGCCAGGGGCTCGGGGGTAGTGAGAATGGTGTCGTAATTGCTGGCTGGGATGGTAAATAGGGGGTCACTGTTTTCTGAACACAATGAGCTGCAGGGACTCTTTAGCAGCATGTTGTAGAGAACACATTGTTTGTGTGCCTGTGCTGTGGCTGCACCCTGATAAGGGATGCACACCTTTTACTGCACAATAGCACAGTATATCTCATATACCTCTGATTTACTGTCACTTCATGTTTATTTAAACCAGCCTTTGTTCTGCAGATTCTTATTGATGCCACATATTGGCTCAAATTCTTTGCTGGTTTATTAGCGCATATTTCAGTTTGAGTACTTTTAAAATTGTATACAATGAACTATTTTAGTAACATTTTTGTGTTTTTAATAAACATCATTTAGGGAATAGTTTCTGCATGATTTTGAATTTCTTGTGTCTCAGGCACAAAACCTATATCACTTCCTCATTCCTCTCCCAGGACAAGAGTTACTTGCTGTGCAGATTTTCAAGTAGATAAACCTTTGTGTGCCTGGCCTACATGATTTAGGTTTTGCATTCTTTGACCACATATAAACCTATTTATGTTTTTAAGTTACACCACAACAAATCTCACTGTTGCTAAACTTTGTGATGGTATTAAGATGGTGTGAAAATTACATGATGCTCTGGGAATCTTGATTTTGCTGTGTGTGTCAACAGAAACCTGAGTATGCTTTCTCTCCAGCCAACACAGGCTTTGTGTTTACTCTGTGAGAGTATGTGGTGGTTACATAAGCACGCTGTCACATCAGTGATAGCCAGGGACATTCAAGGGTAATGTTTTGACTTTTATCTGAAGAAGAGTTGTCAGGATGATTGTATTGGCTGAAAAGAATGGTGTAAATACAGTAGTGCCAACTCAGGAGACTGTGTCTATGCAATGTTCTCATGGCACTAAGTACTGTAACATTTTGTATACATGGCTGATCCAAACGCAGAGCAGGAAATATTTCATGAGGTAACAAGGAAGAGCTCATGAATGATTGAAAGTTTACCCAAGCTTGTGATGATCTTTTTAAGGAAGCCAAATAATTTTCTTGACCGTATACTTTCAGACTGTGTAGCTCACTAATGCCACAGTATAGCATTACATTATCCTGGTTTGAGAGGAAGCACGCCAGAGTCACCTGAACAGGTATCGGATTACCCACCTTACTGAGTGACTTGCGTTACTCAGTATTGAATCTGTGACATGAAAAGCTGAATTGCACATTTAGGTGGTACAATTCCTGAAAGGCCCCTATTCAAACAGTAAGCACATTGTGACAGCATTGTCTAAGGAAATACTAGTCTAGCCATGGGGAACAGAGAGGACATGGTTCAGAAGTATACCCGGGGTGGTCTGGGAATCGGCTTTCTAGGGAAGTTGTGGGCCTGTTTTGCCTAAATCGTTTCAGGAAATAAGTCAGCAATTAACAGTCCCTGTTGCACTACATCTGAGGGGCCACACAGATAAAGTAAATCAATAAACAGATAACTGTCAATTTTTAGACTAAACATTTTGAATGTGACAAGATAACGTTCAAATTATTTGAATGTTAAATAGCTCTTTATAATTCTTCTGCTGCATGACTGTTATGTTTCTGCTATATAACGTTGTTTAAATTTTGACATTTAATTTTCAACAATTCTGATATTGTCAACCAATGCTTGCTGCTGTGTGAGATAAATCCTCTCCACTCAGCTTAATTTTGACTTCCACTTCCCTTATCTCCCTCATAAGCACAAAGCAGGAGCTGTCTCACCACGTAGACCAGGAATGGCAGAGTATTGCAAGAACTCAGACTATGAAGTGATAGGCTGAGTACTGCAGTGCAGACAGAGAGAGGAGCGTGTCCTGATCGAAGAGTCACAACTCACTGCAGCATCAGTGTGTTGTAAAAGCTGCATGTTTGTTTTTTTTCTAAATGTTGCAGCTGAATGATTCTTCTGTGTATTCAGACTGATTCCCTCTGCGTTCTGCTGTTTGTTACCTACTGACCTTTTCTCCCCTGCACCTCTCATCCCCCTAATGCAGTAGAGAGAGAGAGAGAGTGTGTGTGAGTGAAAGATGAAGAGGAATAATGCATAAAGCCATTACAGAGTATTTCTGCTGCCTTGCCTTTTTGAAGGACTGCTATGTTGGAACTGTGTCAACTCCTGAAGCTGTGGCAGAGAGAAGTGTGATGCACCCAGAGGAAGATGCTGCTGCAGTGTCTTACAAACTTGCCGTAATCAGATTCAAAGGTGACTCCCTCGAAAAAAAGACCTAGTTGACTTGTATGCTTACCTCAGCAATATCTGTAATGGAAAGTATGTGTGGACAGAAGGCCCATCAGCCCTAAGGTGAGACCCCTCAGACATGGGCAAGGATATAGCTCCTATTATCTTCTGCTGCTCTCACACTGTCCACTTTCCCAGTTGTCTTTCGTTTGCTAGTTATCCTGTGATGTTGTGGAGTAATTCCTTTGCAGTACAATCCCTTGTGATCTGTCTATTCCTGGAAACAGGAAACTGCAGTGGCAGACAGTTTTGATTACTCTTAACTCAATATGTAACCCAATTGCATTTGGACAATGATCTTGAGAGGCTCAAGAGGCTGTGGAATTGACCCTGAAAAGGAGAGAGTGAGGTTTCAAGGAGGTACACATGGATTGAAATGCTATTAGACTTGACTTCAACATACGAGCACACTTCCTACTTGGTTTTAATTTTCCTTTGCATTGAGATAAAAATGATCTACCGACTGCTCTGTTTATGTGCACCACTCTTTTCGAGCACATGTACATTATCTGAACGATCAGTGTGAGTGCTGCACACACACCAACACAGCATTTCTTCCTGTAATTGGTAGCAGCTTTCACTTTTGATTTTTTTTTTTTTTTTTTTAAAAGACCATTTCGAAGTCTTATGTCTAAACAACTGGAGAGGCTTGAAAAGCCTGCTCCCTTAGGCCTTCAATCAATGGCATCTGCTTCAGGGTCTTTAGGCTTTAATCGAAGAATGGAACCAAATTACACAGAAAAGAGCCAAATCAACATTTCATGTAGAGCTGTAGGGTTTATAGCTGGTGTCTTTAAGTATATTTTTCCCAGAACAGCCCACACCTTCCTACAGGCACTGCATCTTACCAAACTTTATACAGAACCAAATCATAGACAAAAAAGCCTTTTCCCTACAATAACCCAGAACACACTCTTCTTTTTATGTCTTCTTATTAAAGTGTCTTTTGTCTGACGGTTTGATGTTTCAGCCTTTTATCTCTGAAAGACACACACTCCTATCTGTTATTACCTGTAACAGAGAGTCTACTGACCCTCTGAATGTAGGTTTTTTTGTTCTACCCAAGTCACTACGGTTCCTAATTTTATTAGTTTAAACACCTTAAACCAGGCACTGAACAACTGAACAGTGAAGTATATTAATGAGAATGAAAACCTGCGTAGTTGGGCTTTGATTCTCTTCAACTGTAGTCGTAGTGCATGTAGCCTCTCGCTTCAGGCTATTGGATTTATGATTACTATTGTGACAATGTGCCAGTATTCTTGTGAAAGGCTATATATTTATATAGCGGATTAACTTAATCTCTGAGATATAGCCCCAATGACCTAGCCTTATAGCTGCTCTGCTTTGAGAAGCTCTACAGTGCAGGCTGTAAACTGCCACATTTCTCTACACTGGCTATAATTGTCAGTTTGCAATTTTCAGCTGTCACATCAGTCCTGAACCCTGAGAGACAGCTCCGCACCAGCTTTGACTTAGTTGATGCTGTGATGCATTTTGAAATCTATCTACTATAACTATATACTGGTGAACCACCAGCGTCTCTTTGCGCTATCTCATGTAGGACGGAAGCGCAATTCAGCAGTTGTTTCTGTCACCTACTCTGATGGACATAAGACAAGTGTTACACACTTTTGCTGGGCAGTATGGAGCAAATTAAAATGTTATAATAACTAAAAGACTCATTCTGAAATTGGTGTATTATACTTATAATACTGGTGATTCAAACTGGACCCAAGTGTGTAAGAAGTGTGTTTTAGAAAGGTTGGACTCATAATTATTTAATTCAGACAATTATACACAATATAGTTTATCATGATAGAGGGTGTTCTGCAATATGAGTACACTGATAGTTGGTAAGTAATATTAATAATAATAATGTCTAACTCTATTTATCATATTGTTTCCTTATTTGATAATGTATAACGCACGTATGTGCAATATTGTAACACATAAGCAGTGGCCGCACACATGAGGTGGTTGAAGGTCAGCAGCAAATGTTAACTCATCTAGTTGGACGCTTGCTAGCTGTGGCCCTGCATCATTAACTTTAGTGCTGAGAAGTGAATTGGCTTTCAGTGTAGGCATAGCCACCCCCGTCAGTGTTTCTGTCTCCTCACTCTTTTCACTCCCACTCTCTGCTACCCTCAACCCCCCCACTCTGTTGTCTCTCTTTCACTCTCCAAATATTAACAGGGTCATTTGAATGTCCTACATTGCTGGGAAGTAGTGATGATGTCAGCTGCTCTGCGTTGATCTCTGACTGGCTGTTTAGGAATCCTTTGCCAAATGCAGATGCATTAAATTGACCAGATTAGGGTTTCTTTTAGTTACTGGCTCTGTCAGTGTTGTTCATTACAGTTACTGACTTCAGTTGAGTCCTCAACTAAGTACGACAAGCACTAAAACTATTCTGATTAGCTGATAGGAGTATCAGTCTTGTTTTTGACTTGGTTCTTGTGGGTGGTCTTCCATGGGCAGTAATGAACACGGGGGCAATGTCTGTTTACAGCTTCCTGTACTGTAGATTACTGACAAGCATGACTCACTGCTGCTGATTCGCTCTATTGATGGGGATCTTTAATTTACATCCCTGTGGAACAAACCAGTTGAGTCAGGCCCACCCAATCACACCATCACCTTATTTCCACCATCGCCTCATCACTGTGGAAAACAAACCATGTCTGGTTGTGAAGGAGATTTTCAGAGGAAACATGTCAACTGCCCACTCCGTAAGCTTCATTTAAAAAGAAAAGGGAGATAAAGCCACTTGTCTTCAGGCTGTTGAATATTTGCTCAAGTCACCTCACAATTCAAAAGCAACCCAAATACTTTTGTTTCTGCAGCTGCTCTGCATGTTCTCGCCCCCTTCCCAAGCCCTTTGTGTCTCTGACCCCGCTGACCTGCTGTTCCCACTATGGCTCCTGTAGGCATGACTGTTCATAGCAGCATACTGAGAATAGAAAAGTCTGACAGTCTAACCTGGGGTGACACTGAGAGAGAAAAAAACAATACTTTACTAACAGTTATACACTTTCCAGGTTATTCTAGTTCTTTAGCTACTGCTGATGTATCTATTACGACACCACTGCACTCACTCTGAACATTGTGCCAAAACCCGGATATGAAACAAAAGGTTCGATAAGTTATATCATTGGTTTTATTACGGCCTTATCAAAGCTCTCACTCCTAACGTGTCAGGAGATTACAGCAGTGAGAATAGTACAGCACAACCCTAAAAGCCTCTTAAGCATACATCTGTTTATGACTACAGACGGACAACATTTTTCACTTTCATTCCTACTGTCAGTGTTTTGTATAGGTTTTAAAGCATCACCCAGGCAGAAGATGACATTAAACTCTCAGATGTGTATTTTTAAATTGACTGTCACAGCTGCAGTGTGACATTATTTTATTGGACTGGACTCTTGCCTGTTAAGCTATAAAAAATAAATAATATCCTATATATGTATTGATTTGACACTTCCTTTTTAAATGTTCAGTTCATAGTTTCAGTTTTGAAGAGGTGGAAAGCCAACATTAAAGATGCTTGTTGCTCAATTTATTTTTTCCTGCAGCAACTGAAGACTTTTATCAGTGACTGCTTCATTGAGAGAGTCCATTTCTTTTTAGAAAGTCATAAACCAGGCTCAAGCATCTGTCAGTCACACATTGACATACAAATTCAGCCTCTCCAGAGTGTGTGTGTGTGTGTGTGTGTGTGTGTTGGGACAGAGGGATCTCTCACAGTGGTGACAGCACTAGTTGGTGAAATGGGCCACAGAGGAATGAGGGCTGGGACACTGATACTGCAATCAGCGATGCACACATATCTCACACAATTACAGAGAATTACGGTGTTGACTCTGCTTCCACCAGGATCTTCCATCTTGTGTTGTTGTTTAACTTCTCTGTCTAATCCACTCTGCCGTCCACCTTTTTCTCTCCCCAGATGTTCCTGACAGTATACCTCAGTAACAATGACCAGCATTTTACTGAGGTTCCCGTTACCCCGGAGACGCTGTGCCGTGATGTGGTGGAGTTGTGCAAGGAGCCCGGGGAGATGGACTGCCACCTGTCTGAGATGTGGCGCGGATCTGGTGAGCGACTGTACCAGTTTATCCTACATTATCTTCACCCATCTACTCAGCATTGTAAACAACAAGATATTTCCATCACATGCTGTTTTGTTTGTGAAAAATGTCTGTATCCCAAGAGACAGGAGAACACTTGTTTGTCTTCTTCCTTTAATTAGAGGGAAATAGCTTGTCTGAAGTAGACCATATATGGAGATTAGCTGTGTGGTAATTTGCTTAGTATAATGCTTGGTAATTTCTTTTTGAAGGGTTTACCTCTTTTGGGTCTGAAATGCAAATGAAGTAGAGCCCATAATCCCTGTAACAAACACAAGCACCCACCCAGACATCTCCCACATCTTTCAGGTGGGAGGAGGGTTTGAGATTTCATGCCTTCCCCATTTTCCCCCATCTCTCAGAGTCAGGAAGTATTTATAATCAGAACTCAAGGAGCCTGGTGCATAGCCGTTTCCATGGTGATGCTGCTGTAAGAATGAAGAAAGTGCCAATTATTGCGTTTGAGTACTTCAACAAGTAGCCTGAAAAGAGACTAATGCTGCAGCCATATCTAACTGCAGGCTACTGCTGACTCTCCTTGAAAATACATCAGTGACACTGTGCATCGATTCAAGCTAATTATCTATATATTCCAGTACCTAATGATTTGTTTTGTAGTCCTGCCATTATAAAAGATTAGCTTAATTGACCTCGGCTTGAGTGTAATGTGTCAGTCCATTTTATATAATGAAATGGTCTTAAGAAGGTTGGAGGAAATGTATCTGGAATGGATGATGAGCTTTTTGGCTCAGTACCGGCTAAAATAATTGTCAACACATCAGTTTTTTTTTTTCCTCTGAGGTCATTGCTTAAAAAGATCCATCTGCAAATAATGCTAAGGGATGAACTTCCTTTCAATGTAGGTCAGCAGTGTCAGGCTAGCTGCATTTGGACAGGATTCATAAAGTAAACACCATATGCAAACTTGACCTACATTGGTATTGTCACATGTTTTAATCTCGTCACTTCAATATAATAAAAATTGTTAAATATTAATTTTAAGGGTGTGTTTTTTACCTCAGCCCTAAGCCTAAGTGTTATTATGTATTCCATCTGCAGAGCGGGCCGTAGGCGAGGGGGAGAGGATGCTGGATGTGCTCCAACGATGGGGACAACACAGGGCTGAGGTGCGCTTCTTTCTGCGTCACAACCGAGCCCCCAGCAGGGAGTCGGGTAAGTTTCCATCTCCATGCACCCAAACACACCCAACCGCACTTAAAACGGAATGGAAGGATTACCTCTCTCGCATAAGACTTATGGTTTAAACAAGAGCCGTCCTCAGAGAAGAAGACATTTGACACCGACTTAGTAAACTCCTATGATGCTTGCCGCCTCTAAACATACACACAAACTCTCTAGAGGTTATTCACGAATGGAAATTTTCATTATCATTTTTATTTTTTAACTGAGAATGAACCAGACTACGTCTCCTCTCTGCACTACAGAGGTTTAGAATTATTCTCTGAAGCTGCCTTTATCCAGGAAAGGGTTTTATATTAGCATCCTTCAAATCCCCGAACAAGCCTTATTTAGCCGTACTGTTAGAGGCCAGGCTGAATACAGGGTGTCCCAGTGACAACGTCATAAGCCTGTTACTTTTCAGTTTTTTCTTAGGAACACAGAAAACCCTAGTATTTTGGTCGTATGCTATCCTCTCAGCCCCCAGTTGCGTAACTAAGCCTTTTTACCGCCTGAGTCTGGCCCAGGGATTAGATGGCCGTTTTCTCTTCCTGTTATCTTAGCCTACTCTTGTTTTCCTACATCGTAAGATCAGCCCTGCTCAGTCTCTGTAACACAGTTCTGTAGTGTAGTACCTTTTCATTTATGTAAACTACAAGTATGTAAAAGACTAAAAATTTGCACTTCCCTGATGCTGCTGGTTTCCAGCTCAGAACAAAATTTATTAGTTGGATGAGTGATTTCATACTGTATGTCTCTTATTTAGCCATAGCATGGTCTTATGTTAAATTAACACTTAAACAGTCCATGTATTTTAACATGCATACTATATGTCAAGGGTCCTCTAAAACCATTATGCAAGCTAAAGGGCTTTGGTCATGGGCCACGGCTTTAAAGATGGGATCTGGATTGTCAGATTTCCCTAGCAGTCAAATGCCAGTAACATGTTGGACATAAGTGCATCCATAAGCACATACACGCTACATAGCTACAGTAGTGGGGCCCACCCATGGGCGGTTATGTATTAGGTTAAATCCTGAGATTATTGCAAGTCACAAAGAGCACTGATCCCTGTTGTTTCCCAGAGGAGCTAAGACCTTTCAACACTAGCCAGTGTCAGACTAGCTTTCTACTGATCTACACCCTCGTCTGCAGCACGTCCACAGAAGGACATACACCTAAGTCTATATGCTTGTTTGTCAGAGACGGTTACAGACAAAAGAAGGCGAGAGGAAGTTCCGATCATTTTTCACAACTGTCTGTAAAGGCGAAACGTTTACTCAGTTTGCTGTTTCTTGGTTTGGACTAAACTGAGGCAGTGGCCTTTGATGCAGCTCTGTAGGAGATTGTGATGTCTGATGAGGTTTTCTATCATGTTGTTTACTCAGGAGGGTCAAGAGGCTCAGAGCTGAAGAGAAATGGAGTGAAGGGTCCCCCAGACAGAAGGATGGAGAACGGGGTGAGTTACTGTCCAGTAGGACATATGTTTTAAAGACAAACTGTTGCTTAATAGCTGTTAGAGGAAAGAGATGACGCTAATGTTATCCATAGCTTTGCACACTTGTTTTTTCAACCTTGAACTGTTGTTTTTACTGCACCTCATTAGAATACATAGATAGCTTCCATTACTCATGGCAAGTAAAGGATATTTTGATGAATTGTCACAAAGACATTTCCATTTGTACTGTTTGTTTGTGTCATATACTTTAGTATTACCATAAATTTGTTGATCCAGTATGTTGTTTCTTTATACTATACCAACAAGCCAATTGGATGATTAGCTAAGGGATGACAATTAATTGAATTCAAAAACATTGCCGTGTATAAATTAGGCATTATTCAAGGCATCATGACATGAATGTTGAGATAATTATAAAGTTGAAAATGTCACCTTCAGGAAAACAAAATGTATTTATTTTCTTTTGTACTACAACTATTGAAATCACAAAAAACAATCACACCAGTTTGGTTTATTTTGATGCTCTGATCATCTCCCCACATGTGTTTGCTTGTCACCTTTTCTGACTTGGAGGCCGCACTTGTAGTCTTGTAGTAGACCTTGAATCAATGTAGATGGGTAGGGAATGGACAAGGGTTAGTTACATAATACATATTCCAAGCTGTTGATGTACTGCTAAAAACAAAAGAATACAGGGGATAAATGTACATTCTTGTTCATATGTACTGACTCCTTTTGTCCATTTATTTATCCGTACCCAGGTGGTGACACCCAGGATGGACATGACGTTGGCCGAGCTACAAGAGATGGCTGCCAGACAGCAGCAGCAGATAGACACTCAACAACAACTCCTCGCTTCCAAGGTGCAGAGACACGGTGCAAGATGAAAGGGGAGACAGCTGGTAGAAAGATGGGTGGATACAAGAGATGAAGAGTTTAAGTGGTGGAGATGAAAGTAAAAGCCAGAGGTGGAGAGACAAAATAACAGAAAGAGATTAAAGAGTGGGTTACTTTGAGAAAGTGGGGAGATGGTACACAGAACAAATGTACTCAAACAAGTCTCGTACACTTTTAGGAATGACGATACTAAAATAAGGCGCTTTTGATAGACAGGTGAGATGAACTGCGGAAGGGTGCAGAGGAAGTGTTTATAATTTGAGAAGCCTGAGACAGCTGCATGTTTTAGGCTCTCACTGCAGAGGAATCATCTGGTTTTTAAAGATCTCTTTTGCTTAGGGCGCGTTTCTCACGTTACTCAAGATTTATTGATGACAGGAGAAGGATATCTGACAGAAAACAGATGCGTCTGCTGATCCAGACATGTATACTGATTAAAGAAGAACTTAATCAGAAAACACAATTTTATTGAGTCATCCTTTTCTCTTTTCCTTCATAATATCCCTGAAGGCTTTAACCTATAACCTGTCTTTGAGCTACTTTTAGCTTTCCAGTCTGAACACTGCGTGCATGCCTAAAGATACTATAGAAAACCAAGGAATGTAACTTCAAGTAAAGTAAACAAGCAGGCATTACCATCAGCACACATCACCTAGAACAGTGTTGCGTTCATCTCAGAACCTGTTTGAGGGAGCTCTGACAGGTTTATGGCACTTATTTCAAGACTGATGATTGCTTTTGACAGTTTCAGTACTGTTGAGTTTCACAGACTATTCTCTTAACTAGCCTCTTTATAGGAACAGCCTGCAGGAGTGTTACATGTTTTTTTTTCTTATAACAGCCTTTTTATTGAAATCCCCTTAAGATCTTACCACAGTGTATAGTTTGAGGCCTTGACGACACTCAGACATTAAAGATTAAAGATTTGTTTGTTTATTTTAATGACCTTTGCTTGTTGCCCTGGCTCCTCCCTTTTGTCTCCTCAGGAGCAGCGGCTACGCTACCTGAAGCAGCAGGAGCAACGTCAGCAGCAGCAAGCCTCTGAGCAGGAGAAGCTACAACGACTCCGGGAAAACATCGAGAACCAAGAAAGTCGTCTCAAGAAGGTCCGGGCCCTCAAGGGCCAAGTGGAGCAGAAACGCCTCAGCAATGGAAAACTGGGTAAGCTCATGGATTCATGAATTCCTAATTGGATGCCTGGAATATTGTATAACTGGAAGCATGGAACTTGTGCCAAGTCAGATGTATTGTATTAATTAAATGTATGATTTTCAAAGATTACGGCTATTGTGGAGAATACACAGTCTTTCCTCATTGTATTCTGTCCCTCTCCTCTACAGTTGAGGAAATTGAGCAGATGAACAACCTGTTCCAGCAGAAGCAGAGAGAATTGGTGATGGCTGCATCCAAGGTGGAGGAGCTCAGCCTACAGCTGGAGTTGCTCAAAAATGGCAAGATGGACAATTTCCATGACAACCAGAGCTCTGTGGCTGAACTAGACCGCCTCTACAAGGAGTTGCAGGTGTGTTCATGCACATCAGATAAACAAGTATAAGGACCACAAACAATCCCAGTAATATTAACTACAGCACCAAATCAAAAAATAGCTCTGTTAATATTTGAGTACAAATGTTGAACTCTTCTTTGTCCTTATGTCTTGTCCTTCTTGGTGGTCAGCTGAGGAACAAGCTCAACCAGGATCAAAACTCTAAATTGCAGCAGCAGAGAGAGAGCCTGAACAAGCGCAACCTGGAGGTGGCTGCCATGGACAAACGGATCAATGAGCTCCGAGATCGGTTGTGGAAGAAGAAGGCAGCACTGCAGCAGAAAGAGAACTTGCCTGTAAGTATTATCACACACAGACACAACACAACAACATGAAAGCATGCACACAACAGGATATGGAGCAGTCTCACGTATCATCTTGACCTTTTATTGTTAATGTAACTCTCACGATTTGTCAAGACACTAATATTCATATCATGTAACAACTGATAAAAGTGACAACTGATATTTTTGATCAGAGCTCCCCCCAGTGGCCTCATAATAAAGGCTGTTTTTATCTCTGTCTACCTCCGGTAGCCTCAGATGCCCTGGCATTCAGAGCTCACCCATGCCAACGTAAGGCTTTTAAAACTTGCTATCCTCTGTGTGGGGAAAACCCTGTGACTTCCTCAGTCTTCTTTCATTACTTTGATCTCTAAATGTCTTAAAATGATGGTGGGGATTGATCATTGTTTTGTCAAAGAGTTGCATCTCACTTCAGTCAGCTCAGTTTTCAGTCCTATTTGGCAGAAACAACTCTTGAAGATGAGCAGGGTGACACTGACAGACAGGAATGTCAACAGAGATGCTGTCTTTTTGTCTTTTTTTTTTTTTTTTTTTTTTTTTGGCTGCACTCTTGACAGAAACGGGAAGAAGCAAATAACAATCACTTTTCTTAAAGGCAATCAATCATCATTTGTTTAAAAAAAAACTTGGCTTTTTAAAGCACAATTCAGAATTAATTACATGACAGGATTTAACATATACTGGAAAACAGTAAGCTGAATAATCAGGTGATTGTAGTCTCCGTAATGGATGCTTTGGCTATGAGCTGGCTGCCTGATGTCACACTGCTCCTCTGCTCCTCTCTGCCCTTTCCACAAGTTGTTTTGAACACAGGTTGCCATGGGACTGTAAATAAGAATCAACAAACCTGTCTATGAAATAGACTGTGGAAGAGAAATTTAAATGTTCAGTGCTTGAGTTTGAATGCAGATTTAACTCATACTCGTGTAGAGAGAGCAGGCATGCGCTGTAAGGAAACATGATCATTCCAAGAGGATGATGGATGATTTTATGTTTTCACCTTCTCAAATAACACAAGTAATTTTACTGTCCTCCATGCAGTAATTTCTTTTAATTGTTTTCTAAATCAAGTTGACTTTCTCTCAGACATAATTAGGGTGTTTCGTTGGCCTTTAACATTAACTTTCTTTCTTCCAACCAAATTAACATGCAACCAATTAACCACAAAGATTGTTTTTCTTTATTTAATGCTCATTCATAACTTTATAAATGTGTTTTTTTTCTCTGCTGTAGATACAAAATTCAAATACAATCCTTTAGTATGCAGCATATGATGTTGTACTTAGCAAATGCATTGTACAAGATCTAAAATGGCCTGTAACTTGGAACATAATTAATACATGTTATAATGGGGATTTAACGTATCCTTCTCTGTTAGAAGCCTTTTAGATAGATAGATGGATAGAAATAATGAACTTGCATGTTAATCCAACTTTTAAAAAAAGCCACATTCTTCTTTTGACATAGTAAAGTTGACATATAGTAAAGTTGAAACGGGCAAAGGTGTGTGTGCACATGTGAGTGTGTGTTTTTAGAGATGACGGCCTGAATAGGCCCTAGTGAGGAGGTGATTTACCCACAGCCTGCCTGGAATCATAATGAGAAGGACTTTTTTACAGCAGCACAAAGACACACTCCATCCAAGCTGCTCTCTCCTTCAACCAAACAGCAAGCGTCTGTCTGACATCAGCCAACAAGCACGTATAACCATACTGGCTGAAGAGAAGTAGTCAGAGAGCTGCATCAAGTCAGCTTGCAGTGTCCAAGTTACATAGTTCAGACAAAATTAAGAAAGGGATTATATTAAATTGGGGGGAAAGATTATTTGGTATTTTGAACTGCTGTTGCATGTTTGTGCTTTTGTTTTCTCAAGAATGGCTATCCTGTTAAAGAGAGGGCTTCAAAAGACACTCATCCTCAGGTAATTCAACTAGTATTGGAGCTGAAAATCTGTCTATTTTCTCTCTGATCTAATCTTCAGTATAACTTGGCACATCAGGTTTCATTAGTTCTTCAGAGCCTTGACAGGCATAGCCATGTTCATCTTGTTTTAAAGGAACATAATGTGTTGTCATCCATCTGATGTGTTTTATCTGAGGGTTGAGCTATACTTTGAGTAATGGTTTAGGAGTACCTCACCAAAATCTGAAGGGTAAATTAGGCTGTTGGGATTTAAGAATATACAGGCATTTAATTTCTTATGCAAGATGTATGACAAAGTTTCTGTCTTCTAACTCATACGATCTCCTGTTCAAGACGGAGAGCCCACCACAATCTTATTTTAAGGTCCTTGTAAAGCATGGTGCTGCATTGCATGTGCCTATAAAAAGCACCATGGTACTGGCATTAGAGCATTTTAATGTTTGATAAATATTTTATCAGTAACTGTAATCCTGAAGCAATATATCATTGTAATTGCTTACAAACCTAAAGTGAGTGGTTCAAGGCAGGGCTCATGGGATCCAACATTTTGGTCCAGAGTAAAACATCTGTCTCTGAAACACATCTCTGTCAGCATCTGTTGAGTGGACCAGTAAACATTTAAGTACTTCTATATACATCCAAGGTTCCTCAAAAGATACATTCTAGTTACTATAATAATTTAACCTTACATTAAGCTCCACTGGCAGGTCTAAAATTCCTTTTTATTGTAATGACCATTCAGCGAACATCACACACAGGCTAGAAAAAAAATTACAAACTGCCTTTGAACACTTCATGCACACAAATATCACTCATTTTTACTGCAGTAACAACACTGCACACTCTAGTGACCCCCTCAGACCAAACTTTACATTTTTGTGTGGTGGTAAGGATCTAATAGTTGTCTGTCCATTTTTCATTCATCACACATTTTCTTTCTGGGATGTAATAAGTATTACAGCCTTACAACTGCTCTACATTTTTAGTGTTGTTAGTGCATCCCATAAGAACAGAAATGTCAGCATGTTTTCTTTGATCATTGGATACTGGTTTTGACAGAGTATCACCTTTTTGTGCCATTAGCAAAACAGTTATATAAAATGTTTATCATTCTGTTATCTGAATAGTGTATTTCATATCTGCTTTCTACTGTTCTTCATCTTATTCTCACTCTTCTTGTGTGTTTTGTCTTTTTCTCTTCAATCCTTTCATTGCCAGCTGCCCACTGATGGCCAAGCCGGACAGCAGTCAGGTCCGTCTCGTGTGGCAGCGGTCGGCCCATACATCCAGTCGTCCACTATGCCCCGGGGCCCAGTGAGACACGACCTGCTCGTAAAACCAACCTATCCAGACGGCACTGCCACCCTACCAGCACACGACCCGCAGAACAAGGCCAGCACAGGTGAGCAACCACAGATGACGCATCTCTTAACTCAAGCCTTTTTGACCGTGACTCAAGTCTCTGCTAGGGTCTACTTGACAACAGGATTCTGCTTGTCTCTTTGTGTCATTTTATATATGATGTAATCAGCCAAAGCTGAGTTGATAAGTTACAAAATTAAGTTTACATTTCCAGATCTCATAGTTAAGGAAACCAGTAGTGAGGAATTTAAGTCGATACAGATTTTTTTCTTATGTAGTATACCCTTTATTGCTATTTGTCAGGGTATTATTATTTTTTTTTATAATTAAAAGACTCTCCTGGTTCCAGCAGGAGCAGAGGATTCTGGGACAGCTGCTGATGTCACTCTGAGCTCAGAAGGTAGCTAGTTATCTCCTGGATGTGTCGTGATCTAGTGTTGCTGAGCCTGAACATCACAATCTTTAGTCAGCTTTTCTGAATTTTTCTGAAGGACTTTGATATGTTTTGCAGTGAGTGAAAGACTTTTTGAGTCAGTATTTGTTTTTTTCCCTGATTTGTGTCTCTGCCTTTCTTTGTACCAGCTCACATTACACTAGTTATTTATACACAGGCAAGTTGGTAAATGTTTTATATTAACTTTAATTAGGTTCCTAATACTCTGCATCAAGATCAGTCCATGAAATCTAGATTTTAAACCTGAGGTGACACACACACAGCCCAACTAGAAGTTAGCTTTACATATAACAATAACTTTTTTGCACTACACAATAAAGATTAAATAAAGTAAGGTATTTTATTGTCATTTTTTTATTATTGAGTTGAGAGATTGTCTAGAGTAAGCTGTTGTTGCAGCAGCATCTCCTACCCATGGACTGTAGTAGCATGTGTGCTGTGTAATGGAGGGGAAAGATGTCTGGGTAAATGGATGACAGACCTGAGCAACATATCCCATTTAAAGATGCTCTTTGTGCCATCCTCTGAGTAATTCTTTCTCCTGCGCTCCATCTCTGACTCTCTTCATGTTATTAAAAATGAATGATCGAACATCAAAATCAGTCATTATAAAACAGCAGCAGAAGGGACACCCCCCGCCCCATCATTCTATCCTAATCAGCTCATATATTCCTGTTAAAACAACAACATGCATACAGAAAGTAAAAGTGACAGGTTTTTCCCAAGCTCTCAAGATGTTGCATGCAATCATTTCTGCATGCTGAGTTGATTTGCAATATGGAAAAAAGAGAAATGGGAATGGGTGGGGAGGCAGAGCAGTTTGCTCTAGTGTAGACCCATTCCCACTTTCTCTCTGACCGGGACACTGTGCAGAGGATCAGGCAGGCTCCTGGAGGTTGTGCTGCTCTCTGTGTGGCCCCTCAGGGGGGCCCCTGCCTGAGCCCAGCCAACAGCATGTCTAGAGCAAAGGGAGATCTGGAGCTCTAAGGCTACTTTGTTTTTCTTGTCCTCTGAATGCATCTTCCTCAGAAGCCATGTTCTTGCTTAAGCCTCTGAAAGAGCTGCGGGCTAAGAGAAAAGGTACACACTTGTGTTTGTGTGTGTCGGTGCGTGTGCTCTTCAATAGCTTTGTTTCAATGTGTTTATTTTTCACGAGTGACACTCAGAAACGATGAAAAGATTACATATTTTCATCATTTCCTAGCTACAATTTCGGTCCTGTTTGTTTGTTTGTTTGTTTGTTTTGCTGCTGTTTGTTGAGCTTTCTCCTCAGTTCTTTTTTTCTGCTGCTTTAAATGGGTCAGTTGGAACAAACGCATAACCTTCAGTTGAACTGACATTCTGTGTGGATTCTGACCAACCCAATCAGGTCTCGTACGCAAAATGTGTGTTTTTGTTGGAATATTTTCACAACACCTCCCAAGACGCTGCATTTAACTACAATCTGCAGGCAATGCGCAGTGCAATGGAAATCATGTTTCACATCTTTGATGTGATGCTAATCTTACTAGTTGTAAAGAGCCCTGTGCTTTTATGGCTCATCTTACTGTGGACGTCTGCAGACATGCATGGCCACTGGCTGGGTCTTAGTCAGTCAACTAAAAAACAAATGATAAGTAAAGACGGAGGCGAAACGCTACAAAAAAAATGGATGCTCTGTTCTTCTTTGCAACTTTATGTTTATCTTTCTCCTCTCCTGTGTGTCCCCCAGGCCTTCAGTCAGCCAAGCTGGCAGACTGGAGCTCTGCAGGTCAAGAGTCCAACACCAACGGTCATGGTCCAGCTTCAACACTGCCACGAATGACCTCTCACTCCAACTCTCACACAGAACAAGGTAAGGAACATGCGCAGATGTAATCACCAGCAGTCACACACACTTAATGTACACGAATACACACAGACACAGTATTTCCACAGAAACTGCCCTGGAACACCTTCCTGTAACTGTGGCTGAAATCGTAACTGTTGATAAGGCAGAACAAAAGGTTCCAAAGGGGCCTTTTCGCTGTCTTTTTTTATCGAATGATGCTACGTCTGAACATATGAGCCAAAACTGATTGCTGCATCTACATGTGGTCTGTGGTTAGATGAAACAGAACTAAAGAGGGACAAGAAGGTACGGCCATTTTCCATGTTTGAGCCAACAGAGATTCCCACCACCTCCCTCCGCAAAAACCAGAGCAGTGATGACTTGGTCAGGGATGCTCAGGTGAGAATGAATGGAAAACACACTACTTAGATTTTCACAGGAATCCATAATTGGTAAGACTTGTTTATTACCAGCAATGATACACTCTAGCATCTAATTTTCTATCTCTCTCTTTTCATCTTTCAGTCTGCTCACAAGGCCCCAGTCAAGGTGCCGCCACCTGTCCCCACCAAACCAAAAGGCCCAGGTGTTATGCCCTATGGCAAACCAGGTTTCAACACGGGCACCTTTCCTAAAGCTAAGCCCCACAGCCAGCAGCCCCAGTCTGCACAGGGCCGTGGCCCTCTCCCTCCATCACAAAGCCAGACACTCCCCCTACCCCCCAAGCAAGACACTCCACCTGCCGCCACGGTACGGCCCTTCACCCCAGAGCTGCCCTCCTCCAAAGACGCCAACCTCAGCAAGCCACAAACCTTAGCGGCCAGCTCCATTTACTCAATGTACACGCAGCAGCCTGGCTCAGGGAAGCCGTTCCAGCCTGGTGTGCAGGGGGCTCTCAACAGGTCCCACACTCGAACCAATGGTTTTGTCAGTGGTAAGAACTTTTTTGTTGTGTTCGGTTTCTTCTGTTTTCTGACTTGACTCAATTCTAGTGGCCCGTCCAGTCATACCAACATCAACGTCTTTATTATGATTTTTTTCTCTAAGCTTCTATCAAAATGTTACTTTAGTGTTGGAACAAGTTAGTCAGTGCATTTAAATAGATTACATGTAGAAATAGAAGAACACACTGTGAAAGTCGTATCTAAAGATAAGAGATGTAAACAACATGTATTCACTGTAGGGTGAATCTGCCCTGCTTGTTCTGTATAATCAACAAGGAAATATTCACACATCACTGACCAGAGGATCAGCTAGAGAGCCATCTGTTACATCTTCCCTTTTGAATCTCGATCACAGGCAACCATACCTGCTGCTTTCTGACTGGAATTATGGATATTAAATAGTAGAAATTTTCTCCAAACAATGCACATTAGCTCTGTAAGATGAATATTATTTTATTTTGTATTTATTCTTAAGGAAAATGGTAAGACATGGGTAATTCAACAAAAGAATTGGAACAAGCAGGTTTCTTTACAACCATCAAATAACATAAGCAGTGTCTCGGTGGAGAGAATATCTTACTTTTTTATCTGTTTTTGCTTGGAGTGTAAAGTTCTCTTACTGTGGGCACTATTCTTCTTTTCTGTCACAGGGATTAAATACAGTATCACTTAATTAATATTTCATTGTTATTAATTGTTCAAAGCAGCGGTAACGTGGCTTCATCTTGTATACATCACACTATAATGCTTTGCTTTGTGTTTTTTAGTCATATTTGGTTGTGAAAGTTTTATAAATCCACTTCACTTCACTGAGAAGGTACAAATCAAAGGCAGCATGGAGAGGAAATGCCGCAATAGGACTAAGAAAGTAGTTCCTACTGTGTGATAGAGAATGGAGGGCTGTTCAGGTTGTTAATTTGGTAGTGATAACTTCAGTGACTTACCCTTCACATGTTACATCTAATAAGTAACACAAGATAGCATCTGCATACTTTGCACTCTTAACATTTGTTTTCTATGTTTGTGTTTTGTAGTGTACGGTAAACCAGTGATCCCCAGCGGAGCCTCTCAATACCCAGAGAACCCTTATCTGGACCGCCGCTCCCCGGCCCTAGAATCTGAGGTGGACCACAATGGAGCCCCCCACATGGGTCCCAGCCCACCTGAGGGCTCTCAGCCAGAGACTGAGCGCATCCCCCGGCCCCTCAGCCCCACCAAGCTTCTTCCCTTCATTTCCAACCCTTACCGGCATCAGAGTGACGGGGATCTGGAAGCCCTAAGAAAGAAACTCTATAATGCTCCCAGGCCCCTGAAGAAACGCAGCTCCATCACTGAACCAGAGGGCCCTGCAGGCCCCAACATTCAGAAGCTCCTCTATCAGAAGACCACACTTGCCGCTATGGAAACCACTGTGGCCGCACCAACCACTCCAACCTATGCCGGTGAAGCAGAGAAGGTAGCGGAGGAATCTGCGGGGTCGCATGTTCCAAGCCCTCCGAGTGGTACGGAGAACCAGCCATCAGAGGTGGGACAGTCTCTGGAGGGAGGACAACCTCAGATCCCGACTCAGATCCTTCCAGCCCCTGTCGAACAGACCAAACCACCTTCAGCGATCCCAGAGTGCGAAGACATCATTCCCCCTCCTCCTCCATCCCACCCAGCCCCCAGGCCAGATGATGCCATTTTCCCACCACCACCACCACCCTCTGCTGGCTTGGAGGACACAATGCCCAACCTGCCTCCTCCGCCTCTAGAAGGCTTCCTGGAAGAGTTCCCCCCCTACCCACCACCCCCATACCCCAGCGGAGCAGAGCAGGACAGTTTGGGAGAGGACACCTTTAGCATGAAAGCCCCAGAGGTCACTGGCCAGGTCACTCTGCCACCGGTACAAATCATTATTATGTGACTTTCATTTGTATAGTTTGTGTTTGACGGCTGTATTGATCAGTTATGGTATCAAGGGTCATGGTCACCACAGTATAGATAATCCTTGTTTGCTGTTGTGCTACGTGCATTTTTAAATCCCCTCACATGTTTGTTAGTTAGTTCCACAGGGGCAGGTCATGAGTTACAGTTAAGGCTCTAAATGTCACATTATTTTTTAATAGCCCTCCGTTCAACAGCAGTGACCTGGTGCGTGTGTTATATAATTAAATAATCCCTATCAAGCACTGCTATTGTTTCTGGAGAAAATGGGCTTTATTCTACTTACACCCCAGAGTTCTGCTAAGTCCCACCTCCTTCTCATTTACTTAAATGTTTTCTATTGAAAATAAACACCAGTTTAAATTTTCTTACAGTTAAGCTTCCTCTAAGCAGGTTTTATTGTAAGGTGGCAGGTTTTACCCAGAAGGGCAAACCAATGAGAAATCAGTGTTTATGACCCAATTCCCCCCCTTCCTCGTCCCCACCTTATGTCACCTTCTTTTAAGAACTGTTAAGAAACTAAATATTTTTTTAACTTCACACAAGGAGAAATACTTGTAATCACGTTGCATAATCGCCTCTTTAGAGAAATGGATTTGTTTCTTACAGCTTGTGCTAATACTCAGCCCTGAAAAAACAAGTCCTCCCTCTTCTCTCAGTCCAGATTGAACACAACACAGAGCGGACACTTCTACCTCTCATGTTTTTAGATTTATATATATTTTCTCTGTATTTCTCATGGCTATGTTAGTGTAATTATGTACATAATTATTGTGTCTTTAGGGGAAGAGGACAAACTTGCGCAAGTCTGGCTCTGAACGCATTGATCACAACATGAGAGTGAAATTCAACCCACTGGCTCTTCTGCTGGACTCCTCTCTGGAAGGAGAGTTTGACCTTGTCCAGAGAATCATCTATGAAGTAAGACTTTCTCTCCACAACATATTATTAATTATATAAACCTAACTGTATGTTTCTCAATATTTGCTACTGTATGTAACATGCTAATTTCTTAAACACATTTCCTGCTGCGTTTGTAGGCCGCAACGGTACTATAAATGCTTAGATTAAAAAATACAATAATTTCACATTTATTCTGAGGATTAAATTAAACTTAGACTAAGTCTGTCTACCTTCACCCCTCCATAACTTCTCAAACTCAGGTGGAAGATCCCAGTCAGCCCAACGATGAAGGCATCACTGCTCTGCACAATGCTGTCTGTGCTGGACATACAGAGATTGTCAAGTTTCTGGTTCAGTTTGGTGTCAACGTTAATGCTGCAGACAGCGACGGCTGGTGAGTTTACTGCTGACGTGGTTGATGTTGGATTCTTGGATCTGTACTGAGCCACAGACAGGTCAGAACTGTCTACAGCGTATCGTATATAATCACCAAGTCCAGTCATTACATTTAGCATTTTTAAAGTCTTAAAGGTGTTTCTGGGTTAACTCGGCATTACTCTACAGCTGCAGTGGTTGCTATTCGTCTTCATACTTTTTATCTGTCTCCCAATCCTTCTGTTCTTTCCTCCGACATAGGACGCCTCTTCACTGTGCTGCATCCTGCAACAATGTGCAAGTGTGTAAGTTCTTGGTGGAGTCTGGCGCAGCAGTCTTCGCTATGACTTACAGTGACATGCAGACGGCAGCTGACAAATGTGAAGAGATGGAGGAGGGCTATACCCAATGCTCTCAGTTCCTCTACGGTCAGTGACTTGTTTTATGTTATGTATGTTTATATACCTTTCTTATTTTCCGTATTATCATGTCCTGTGTCAGACAAAAACTCTGAACACTGTTTATTTATTTTATTTTATTTTTTACATCCCTCAGGTGTGCAAGAGAAGATGGGCATCATGAACAGGGGCGTTGTCTACGGCCTGTGGGACTACGCAGGTGAAAACCCTGATGAACTGTTGTTCCGCGAAGGTGACTGCATGACCATCGTCCGCAGAGAAGATGAGGACGAGATCGAATGGTGGTGGGCGCGGATGGGCGACACTGAGGGTTACATCCCCCGCAACCTCCTGGGGGTGAGTCATAAGTCAATGAAACTGTAATTATGATAAACGGCGCAAGCGTTAATGTTGACGTTTTAACTTTTGCACTTGTCAACATGTATTTCATACACTTTATATCCTATTAACTATTATCATATCTATATAAATTTTATTTATATATATATTTAACTTTAGTACTACTTTGTTTATTTATAAATAGTTATCCATAGTTATCATTACCTTATTTTACTTTTATTTTTTTTATTCTTAAGTGTCATGTTTCTTGGGAGCAAACAGTCAAGACATTATTTCTTTATATGTTTACATACAAACAGATTGTGATTGTACAAATATACAGTTGACATGTCTCGTTGTCTCCAACAGCTCTACCCGAGAATAAAGCCAAGACAGAGAACACTGGCTTAAAACACAAATATCCCTGCACATTTCAGTCTACCACAACACTCCAAAATGCACACACACACACACACACACACACACACACACACACACACACAGGCTTTAACAGACCAAGGAAGAGAAGGACACAGCTGAAATGAAGAGACAAGGACAGACCAAACAAATATGAAGGATCAGCTATGAACTGTTTCTGGCCCAACTGGCACTTTTCTGTATCTACAGCAGAGGGTCTCCCTCATTTATTTTTCCACACCACATTGTGTACTGTGTACCTAAGACACTAATGGCATTGTTTTGTCTTCATTCCACAGTTTTTGTTGTTTGTTTGTTTGTTTGTTTGTTTGTTTGTTTGTTTTTCTAACCAGATATAAGCATCTGAAACAATTTCCTAAAATGACAGAAACTCAAATGTCGGGATGTAAATGGAACAAATAGCATTTTTATTGCTAGAAAATTATTTTTGACACCTTTTCGAATAGTCTTTTAAAACTTGCTCTCTGGTTATTTTCTAACACACTTTATGGAGCTCAAGTTGCATGAATTGAATGAGTGGGTGATGACGATGATGATGCTTTTGAAATGCTCTGTTACCATGACAATCTTTGGGAGCTTGTTTCTCGTCATCTGTGCTGAGTGACCGTGTTTCTGTATATCTGCACTGGAGGTGTAAAGTTTCCGCTGTGAGTAATAAACAAACAGATTATGAAATGATTGGTGGAGAAACGACGATGGAGCTTTCAATTGATCTATTGCTGTTCACTCTGTGGTCTGAGAGCCAGTCTGCTTTCCTGTATTGGCACATGGTTGAGATGCCATAGATGCTGTGTATACATGTCACAAAAACTAGTGAAATGTTACTGTAGGAATTATTGTTATAAAAATGAAACTCTTAAGAGGCCCTTTAGCCAAGAAGAAGTCATGCAGTATGAATTTTAATGTTTTATTACAGTCATTCCATGACAATACAGTGATGTACAGAAACCATTTACCTTTTCTAGTAATCAGTGAGAAATGACACTACATTCTAAAATCGGAGATGATTTTTAAATGAAATAATTTCTTGAAAGCAAAAATAAAAAAACGTGTACATTACGAGTGCCCAAAACTCACCTCATCACATCTCTGTCACTGCAGATGTATTTATTTTTGTTACATTTTTTTTTTCTTTAGCTGTTTTGTCAGAATTATAACCACAAATGTACTGTAGTATTTCAGACATTTATAATAAAATACTTTGTACTAAGTTTATATAGTCTTCCTTTCATTGATCACAATTTCCTGACTTTTTATCCAGTTTTCTCATTATTGTAATGTTTATGTTAATGTTCAGAAAAAGCTTTGTCTACATTCATACATCAGTGAATAATGTTGGATGACATTTTCTGCTTTCTGTTGCACAGAAACAGAAAAATAACAGGCTGAAAAGAAGCATGTGTGTATTATGTGTCATCACTTGATATCAGTAATATGCAAGTGTGTACATCCTGAGACTGTTTTGTTTTTACTGTGGACTCATCACGACATCACTATAAGCCAAAAACACTAATCCACTGATTTATTTTCTCTGTATTTTTGGATACTAGTGGGCCCATGTGCGTCATTTACCTCATTCAGTATTGGAACAAACAGGAGACAAGTGTTTTTAATAACACAGGTGTTCCACATTGAATTAATTATGCTTCTGTCAAAACCAGCATAAACCAACATTAATAACACTAGTTTCTGTCCTCGGGCGAGACATTAAAAAAAATGTTTCGATGTCCTAATGCTGCAGTTGTTGTTTTTTTTTGTATTGCTAAATAATTCTAGATTATTACCAGCATAGTCGCAACAAAATCAGTATGACTTAGGTGTGAAAGACGAGATGGAAATGGTTTTGTAATTGGTCTAATGCCTGATGATAATTTTAGGTGCTCTGTGCATCTGTCACACCAGAGAATCCTTACAGGTTAAGTGTAGAGCTCGTCTTAGTGTTCATATGAGATGAAATAATGGTATTCATGAGGTATTCTTTCACACGTAAGCCTATAGAGCAGTAATACAAGCAAAGGCCACACAAAGCGAATAACACAGCCTGTGTTTGTGGCTGGACGCTGTGCTGTGTGTCTCTATCTACAATCTACAAACTTGGAGTAAAACAGGAACACTGCTCAATGATGCAATATTTCCACACGACACGTCTACGCGGATGAGACTCCACCCCTCCTCCAGGTACCACTGTTGCTATAGTAACATGTGACGCACCTGTCCGTATAGGCTCCATTGAAGTTCTTTTGTTGTGAGTTTAACAGGGTTTAATACAGTTGACTGTTTAAGACACAAACCACAAATCCCTGCTGCTGAGTTACAGTATGAGGAGTTAAAAGAGATAAAAGGCTGAATTCAACATCAACGCTGCCTATTGAACATGACTGACTGACATCCATAATTGATATGCATTCATAATGGATTAAAAGTTCTGTATAAATGAGGGAGGCAGCTGCTGTTGTTGTTTTGCTTCATAATCAGAGCTCTTGTTGATCTCTAGAATAAACCCAGTTGTGTTTTCATGAGCAACTTGAACCTGCAGGGTGTATGTACATAGATAAACGTCTGATTTATGTTGCTACTGTTATATAATGACTCGAATCCTATTCATATCCTCTCTGGGCATGTTATTTCATTGGGTTTGTGTATCGCTGGAGAGTGATATTTTCCTCACAGGCACTTTCATTAAGTGTTCAACATAACATCGTACAGATCTGCCTCGCTATGAATCTCACCCAATCTATAAATGCAAAACTTAATATTTGGACCTGAGGGTGTGGAGGGGAGGAAGAGGGAGGCGGAGAAACAGAAGAGGAGCCACAGGTGGAATTGTGTCTGCATGCCTGAATGTGAGTAATGTCAGTCAGACATTTTACATGCTTCTGCATAAAATGTTATGGACCTTTAAACCTATTTTCTCAATCCCGAACTAACAAAGTTTTGTTTACAGTTTATTGTTTCTGGTACCCCTTTTTTTTTCAGGGACTTTGAAGCTATTGATTGAAATTTACATGTTTACTTGATTTGATCATTTTCTGTCAGGACAGATCAAAGCAACACAGATCAATAGGAAAGGAGGAGTGTTTAATTCAAAACCAATCAATCAATCAATAGTCTAAAGTTCTTAACTGTATTTTAATGTGTGTGTGTGTGTGTGTGTGTGTGTGTGTGTGTGTGTGTGTGTGTGTAATTCCCTCTGTGGTCACCAGATGTCAGTGTGTCGCCAGCCTGCAGCTTGAAATGAGACAGGATCACATTCATGCAGCTTTTTCTCCTCATATCTGTAACAGTCTTTCCTTAAGACTAAATATCATAATTCAACTCTAGAAAAATTGGCTCAATGAACCCGGAAGCAGGTGAGACGCTGGATTAAAACCGGACTACCTGCTTGATTCAATGTTTCCAGGCTGCTGTTGAGAAGAGGGCGGGACACACCTGTGACGGCAAATGAGTGTGCGTGTGTGCGTGCGGTTAAAGTCCACTTGGATTATCTTGAGCTCGCGGAAACGCACATTTAAATGAGTCAGGTAAAAAACAACCCACAGTTTTAACTCTACATATTATTTATGACATAGTTTATCTGTAGATTTATGGTCTTCTGTGTTATCTTTATAGTATGTATACAGTGATGGTAAATGTAGTGTTGTTCTGTATCGACAGTCTGCTTTTTAAATATCTCGATAACAACATTTAATGGTCTTATGAGTGACTTTTAGTTTGATATTTGTACAATATCGCTTAAAATATAGTAATGATATATTTGTCTTTACCTGCTTCTCAACCTGGAAGCCAAATATACCTGCTGACATCATAAAATTGGATTTTCTGCCTATTCTTCATTTTACTGCATTACTACTTATAATATATATATATATATATATATATATATATATAATCTGCATCGGTAACGTGATTCCAATCAGATAACATGCAAAGTCTAACTGCAGCCTGTGTTTCATGTGACCACATGCTGGCCACCGATTAGATCAGATCAGCTGTCGATGATGTGTGATTGATACGTGATCTAATCATTATCTGCGTGGAGAAACACAGTGAAGCCACTTATCTGTTTAAAAAAATAAAAAAATAAAAAGTCATCATTTTAATAGTAGATGTTAAGTGGGAGGAAATGCAAGTAAGATAATGCAAGGATGTGCTCATTTAACATGAAGTGTGTGTTATTGTTATATAGATGATGTTCTCTTCCTGTTTGGCTTCTGCATCACATCCATTCTAAGTTAACTGGATTTTGCCTCATTTAAATGTTGCTTTTGGTCATCAATATAATATACTGTTGCTTCTATTATGACTTGAAGGATGGTTTTAGTTCCAGGGACCAAATGTTCTGCTGCAGCCTCTCATTTGCCTTCAGCTCAGTTCAGGTGTTTGTGAAAACAGAATACAGTCGACATGTTATATCAACGTTAAAAACACAAATCAAGTATGAAAAGTTGAAGAGAGGGAAGCCGGACTTGTGGACAGTTGCTCAACGTCTTTCTGGATCCATATTCTCTCCAATGTTTGCGCTTTATTCACTTATCATTCAGTGTCGTGTTGCTGTTATTATGTTATTTCTGCCTGCTCTGTACATACTGTACTACATCTATTGGATGGCTTTTGTTGCTGTTCTCGAGGTTTCTTATTGTTTCTGCAATGTTATCCAAACAGATGGTGTTGTGTGCTGTAAAGGCAAATTTAGGATTTTGGAAAATATAAATAGAACTGATGAGTTTTATATATATATATATATATATATATATATATATATATACATAAAGCAGAAAAGACTTCACTGACATCATCCTGTGTTCATATATAAGATTCATTATGATTTTGAGAAGTTTTAAGGATTTGCCACAGAGATTGAATCCTGAGAGAAGCTCAGAGAAGAGTAGAAAGATCCTCAGAAACTCTGTTTTTAATGATTGTTAGCAACATTTCAACAAGGTCTCGATTGAAAACACTTACCGCACACAAGGGCCCCAGTGTTACATTCAAGTGACTGTACAACGTCTGCAGCGACAGAAGACTTAATGGGAACAAAAATACAGTTCAGTTACGTTGAAGCGCTCATTAAAAGCGGTCTGTATCTCATTTTGAGCTGAGCTCAATGGCTTCGACTGTAGTCTTTTCTACCATTTGTTACACACACACACAAAAAAATATACTGTATCCAAAGTCAAAAATATTTAATAGTATTGAGTCCTTTGGGACAAGCGCTGCCTGTTGATGGAGCTGTCACTGCAGCGCTCCAATCTATTCTATTCTAGGTTTGTAGACGCTTTATAATTGTTTGATAAAAATCCATCTCTGTGAATGAATGTCATGGGACGGAGAGCTGGCGGTGAGATCAGGGGGAAGACAGATTAGAAAGCTTTGGTTGTGAGTAGTGAGTCACTGGCATGTCCTCTAGGCTTGATTTATTTTCAACATCTCTCTCTCTCTTTCTACTTTTTCTTAAAAGTTTTGACTCAGTAGCCAATTAGCAATTTAAAGCCTCTGCATTTTGGGTGGGATCCAGGGTCCATTAGAGCAAGGAAGAAGTAATGGATTTTAGATGATAGAGAGATCAGGAATGTCACAAATACTGCAGGACTTTCAGTTTCATTTCCATCTGAATAGATTCCTCTTCCTCTCAGGATTATAAAACCATGTCGGACAGACAGACTGACTGGAAGTATTGAGACCCCTGACAGCCCATTTCAGTGACTTTTTATGTGCAAGAGTCAGATAAACGACTTACACAGAGCTCCTTAGTGCACCTCATCCGCCACCTTTTAAGAGAAGCTTAGACGAGGCTGGGAGGCCTCGAGAGAGTCAGCACATCTGACGACTGAAATAATCAGTCGATAAAATACCAATAAAAAGTAGTAATTTCCTAAATGGCTATTTTAAAAAACACACAGTGGTTTTGAGCTGCTTAAAAGGTATTTTAATGCAAGACACTAACATATTTTATTTTGATATGATATAGATTATGTGTTCATGCTCGGATCTATATAATTCCTGATGACAGTAGGTGGTACAATAGGTTAAACTATCCCAGTATGTACAGTGCTTACAGTACAACATGAGCCTGTTTCGCTGTTCACTACCATCACTGTACATAGAGTACCTTGTTTCGACACATAATGCACCGCTGAAGCCAGCCGTTGTCATGGCGTCAGCCCTGAGGGACTGCTGGGACTTTCTGTTAGAGTCACAATCACTTGTGTTAATGGCTTCACTTCTTGCGCGTGTGTGTGTGTGTGTGTGTGTGTATATATAAACTTGTGTGAGTTTAATTACCCGAAGAGCTGGACGTTCAGCTCTTTGAGGTGCACGATGCAAGCTTTGTTTAACGGAGAGAGTGTGACGGTTTACATTTGGAACGAGAGAAGCAGAGGTGGAGAATTTAGACAAGCAGGAAGAGTGTGTGTGTGTGTGTGTGTGTGCGTGTGTCTGTGTGTGTGTGTGCGTGAGTGTGTGTGAGGGAGAGAGAGAGTCAGAGAAAAAGCCATGTCACTATTCCTCCAAAATAAAAAAGGATAAGGTTGGGGATGCTCCACAGAGTGTATCTGTCAGTGTATTCTCTGTGCTGGTGTGTGTGCACTGGTGCATAATGTGATGGTGAAACACACACACACACACACACCATCTCCTCTCTCCCCTCCTCTCACCATCTCTCCTTTCTCTCCTCCTAAAGAGGGTCTTGTTCTGCTGGAACAACATTGGCATTCACATCACAACTCACACATCTTAGAGATGATCATATTTCTCAATCTTCCCTCCCTCGTGGATTTGGCTCCTCTCGGGTGCGTCAGCTGTTTGAACTGGTTTCACACACCTTATCGATCTGGATTGCTCCACGTCGCTGTTTAATCCTCAAGTGTTTGCTCGTGATATCGGCACATTGCTCTGTTTGACAGGGTTAATGATATTTTCGGTCGTGTTTGGACTAGCTAGGCAGCTGCTGATTGCGAGACGCTGTTACTTTGCAACATTCAGAGCTGCAAAATCCCCCAATATTTTTACTGAGGGAGCTCACTTTGTGTGTCTTTCATATCTCTGTCGTCATTCTTCGTGAAATCCTTCAGCTTATTTCTTTGTGTTTGAACTCAACTTCACCAGTTTGCAACTTCTATGACTTTTTAAAGTGCTTTTTCTTTTTTTGTTTTAGGTTTCTTCAGTCCTACGGCACAGTGGAAGAAGCTGCCTGCTTGCTTGCTGGTGTTTGTCAGAGTACGTGGGCGCGTTTGTGTGTGTGTATGCGGGGGTTTATGCAAGTCTTTGGGTGAATATGTTTGTGTGAACACTATTGCATGTGTATACACTCCGGTTGGAGAGTGTGTCCCATGAGACGTTCGATGGGGATGCGGGGAGCTCGATGCTCTGAGCCTCTGCTGCGGGTCCTGCTGCGGGTCCTGCTGCTCAGCTGCTGCGTGTGTGCGGCTGCCGGCTACCCGTTCAGAACACCACTGGACATGGATGCGACTCCACGTGTCACCGTGTTGAACAGCGGTAAGCACAAACACAGACACACAAAGACACAAAGGTGTTTTGTTCTAAAATCAGCAGGTTTTTGAAACATTTTGTGGGGCAAACTGTCAAATGGTCAAAATTAAAAGAAAACATTCATGATTGTGTCCTAAAATATATTTTAGATATTTCAGGATGTCTCACCAAGAATTATTTTGTTACAGAAGCTGTCGGTTTTTCTATAAATTGCAAAGATCTGCATTTAGAAAGAAACTCTTCATATGCTCTGTGCTGGTCTGTAGTATTGCAGGTGCAGCCTTCTTTCTCTTGGCAGCTTTCTTTATTTCCTTCTCATCTCTCACATTCTTACTTTCTCCTCCATACAGAGCTCTTTTTATCTTTTTCCTCACTCTCTTTTCACTCTTCTGAATATCATTGTGTGCACATTGACACACACACACACACACACACACACACACACACAGGTAACTCTTATACATGCTCCTTCTTTTAACCATGATTTTTTTATTATTATTCATCTACCTTGAGTAAATGAAGGCGTGTGGCCTGAGGAGACAACAGATCAGGGAGCCAGATGTGAAGTACTTATACTGGGATCCCTGCAGAGCATCCAGGGAGACTGACACCACTGTAGGTAGTAGAGAGAGAGAGAGAAGCACCGTAACCATGACAACTGTTGTAATATGGCGCAAGACAATCGTATACAGTCTTTTTTTTTAATGGACCTGCATGTGTGGGCGCTGTTATCAGATCCTGGACTTTATTTGTTAGTACACAGACGTGTGTATGTATGTATGTATGTATATATATATATAAACTCTCTTTTCTTCTCCTCTCTCTCTATCCATCTTCTCTCCTGTTCTTGCTTTGAACCTCTCTCCGTATCTCAGTTTCTGTAAATCATCGGTTAGTGTTCAAGCCTCCTCACAGGTCCTCCTACGCGACTCATCTCTTCCTCTGCCATCTATCCATCCATCTTTCTACCTTTGCACTTTGGCTCTGCCTCTTTTTCCCTCCGACTTTTTTTTCATCAGTTTGTACTTTTCTCATGCTCCTTGCCTTTACCTTTCATCCTTGTTTCTTTTGCTCCTGATGAGAAGACTTTGATATGCAAACTTACCACTAATCTCTTTAATCTGTGTGTTTCTTAGCAGCCTAAATGCAAAAAAACCCCCAAAACCTTGTGCCTGGTGGTTAAATCACACATGTATGAATACACAGTGAAACACACTCACACACACACACAGCTGTGTGCAAAGTCCCTTTCTTTCCTATAAACAAGGTGAAAAACCTTAAGAGAGTGAGGTCGTTAGGGGTTATTAATTTGACGGATTTCAGTGCACAGTTTTGAGGAGCTGAAGAATTTAAAAGCAGAGAGCAGGTAGGTTGTTAAAAAGACTGAAAACCGGTGTTACATCAAAATACTGTTCAAACTGTCAAGTATTTTGAGAATTTACCACATTTTGACACCAATTAAAGTAGGTGGATGTAACGTCCACAGGTTGTTTTATTTAGTCCCTCCTGCACATCAGAACCATAAACAGGCCTGATGTGTGTGTGTGTGTGTATCTGTATGAAAGGCTGTTGCAGCACAGTTCAAAACCTTGAGGTTAAGCGTGTGTGTGTGCATACGTGCATGTGTCCCTGAACGCTGTGTACTGTGCTGATCAGCTGAGGTCCATCCAAGTGTTTGCTTAGTAAATAATATCGTATGTGCTTCTCTCGCTCTTTTTCTTTCCCTATAGTTAATCAAATCCTGACTTTTTTTTCCTCCCGTGATCGTATAAGATGAGGCTAAAAATGTGCTTTTTTTTAGTCGTCATATAAGCCTGATAAATCTGCGTCACACTCAAAGCGAGATTGTTTTCAGTTATCTGGCTCCAACCGTCACACAGAAGGCATTGTGTGTCCTTATACTCCGATTACACAGAGGAAACTTAGGCATTGTCTCTGCTTCTATGTCTTGTCTTCACCCACAATGAGGACGTGATATTGTGTGCACTCATGTAGGAAATATTATTGTTCTGAAAATCCTGCACAGTGTTCAGGTAAAACTTTTCTTCCTCCCACTGAGAATGAGGGAGGTAAAGTAGACACCTGATCACCCAGGAGCAGTCTGGGATAAGAGCTGTCTGCTGCTGGTGAAGTGAGCGGAAAGGATTTTGTTGAATCTTAACAACAGTTTATTTAATAACCATATAGTCTACGGGGGAAGTGGACACTTCTGTTTTGATGATTGTGATCTATTCCTTAATTGCTATACAATTTGATAGTAAAACCTGCCCTGCATTAGTCAGAGATTTTCACTTTTCACTAGACAATAAATGGCAACAAGGTTGTAGGTGTGTTCGATGTGCGTGCGTGTTAATGGCGGTGTCATGTTTACCCAGTAGATCATACGTTTTGGAGCTTACGTAACCCTCAGGCATCCCGTGACTGAGGCGAGCAACTTGTCATGAAAACAGTGTGTGCTGCACAATGTGTCTTTTTGCTGCGTGTTTGTGTTTGAGTGAACCTCATTAGTATCTTGTCCTGTCAAACAGATCCATCCCAATATAGCCTGGAAAACTGGACGAGGGGACATATTCACATAGCAAAGAAACAGCCTCCAGTCACAGAAATCCACATGAACAAGAAGTGGACCTCTTTTCATTATCTCTTCTGTCCCCTACACAGCTGTGTAGGGGTTTTATTGTCAACAGTGGAGTCGTACTTTCATTTTTGGTCAGTGCTACAGTAAATTTAACTCTATATATTACAGAGGAAAGCAGAAAACTTCTTACATTTTTAATGCTGCTGAAACCACATAATTTGTGGGCATTTTCAGACCCAGTATTGTCGGCCGGTCGGTCGCCTACTTTGGTCTACACTGAAATATATCAACACATTTTGAATGGATTGCCGTGCAATTTTGTGCAGACATTCATGGCTCCCAGAGGATGAGTCCTACTGACTCTGGTGACTTTTCTTATTGTGCCTATTGGACAGATTGATGTGAAATGTGCTTCACATTACACATTATTAAATGTAAAAAACTCAAAACTAAGATGGCAACAGTGATAAAAGCGTACATTAAATTGCTGGTGATTAATTTTCTGGTCATGAATGAATTGATAACTGACTAATGAGCAAGAGAAAGTCAGCAGATAAATAGTCTTAAAGGAAATCTATGTCCTGCGGTCAAAGAGCAGCTGTTCAATATGTTTTGCATTTGCCATTTTGTTGGTTGATGGTATATTTTTCTTGCTACCGTCCGAACACAAAGGCGATGTGAAGGTTCTCAGTGCAGCTACAGTACAGTCACGTTGTCTTTGGCCGTCTATAAAAAGAATCTGAAAGCGAGTGTTTCTCACCACTCCGCACAGACGCTCAACAATCATTCAGAAAGAAATCCATCACAGAAGATGAATACATCCCCATCGCTCCTTTTGCTCTTCCCTCTGGTTTTACTGAAATAGCTCTTCACTCTTCTGCTTTTCATGTGCCACACCCCGATAGCAATAACTCTACACACATTTGGGTCTATTAAAAGGTACAGAAGGAGCTGCGTCAATGTTATTTTTTATTTGTTTTCTTGTTCAAACGATCAGATAAAGATCCACCTGGAAGAGGATCTGTGTGTGTATACGGCTCCAGTAGTACTGCAGAGGATAAATAAATCAATGCCCAATGTTTTTGAGATAATCCCTCTCTCCTAAAACATCTTTTATTAATAAGTTATTTGTTATCCCTGAGTTGATCCCATAGAGATGCACTGAAATCAATAACAGAAGGGGACTGTGTGCCAGAGTAATGTATGTAACCATACGAGTGAGTAGGATGCTCCATTCACTTACATTGTTCAGTAATCATGCAGTGGACACGCCAGCACTACAATTTCATGTCATACTGATGATACTGATGTATTTTTGAAGGACATTATGATCTGTTTCTGCATAAATAGATGTAGCAGCAGCAGTTGTATCAGGGGTTAGAAAAGGTCACCTTCATTAACGACTCCTTCTCTTCTCTGGTCTTCTAGGTCTCCAGGGCTGCAGGCGTTTCCAGTCCTCTGCAGTCAACTACAGCACCATGTTGCTGGAGGCTGACAGTGAGCGTCTGTACATCGGGGCCCGGGGGGCTGTATTCGCTCTCAGTGCCTCTGACATCTCAGCCGGCTCTGCTCTCACTGTGAGTTTGTGTGTTTTTTTGTTTCGGTGTCACAACTGCCACGTCTGTAAGTCAGCCACAGTTTCATTTGCATAACACAACGGAGGATCTTTTTGAGGCAACAGGATATCTCTTCCCCTCTGACATCCATTGTGTGTATTTGCATGTGTGTGTGCAGTCACATTATTTTTAAACACAATAACTCACAGGAGCATTTTGCTGCATAAACTTACATAATAATGAGGGGGGAAAAAATGAAAAACTGACTACTGTACTCCTTTTACTATAACTTCTAAACAGAAGCAGGATTCACATTAACATCACATCAAGTATTGAAAGCATGTCGACAAAGAAACTGTTTCTAATTAATGTGGTAATTAGCATAGTATCTACTTCAACCCAGCTGCCAGTATTTACACTACTTTGTAAGTTAAATAAAACTACATCTGCATGTTCCCACAGTTTAAGAGCTCATCTGTCATTTTGTACTCATAACACTGGTTTCTTTTAGAAACACTGGGATCTTTTGTATATGAAAAGAGTTTTGTGGGTTGAACTGTCTTGTAATAAATCCACCTGTTCATACTGATTCTGGCCCCCCATCACTTACACTGAAAGCACATTTGAAGAGGATCTTTTAATAGCCAGCATGAACTTGACTGATTACAGCGAGGGTAAAAGTCTAATTACAGCAATATCAATATTATGATTGATGATTATAATGGCACATTTGGTCTTTGCCTTTTTAATATAAACGTTGATTATGTTCTCAGTTGTTGGCAACGTTGTCCATATCTACTTCTTTAAAGCCCCTCAAAACAAGTTTTTAAATCCTAAAAATTTCCAAATTAGATAAACAACAGTCAAACTTGAAGTTCGGTGAAAAAAAAACCCATCATGGCAACATCAGCAAATAAACTTCATTTGAAATGTTGCTTAATCCTGATTGGTGCACGGAAATAACGTGAGATTTTTCCAACTGAACGCACTTCACACGATGAGAGGAACAACCAGCAAAATAGAAACTGAGAAACTGAGACCTGATCGTTCATAGTAAGAAACTAATTGTGAAAGAAATGTTTTTAGGGCCTTTAAAGTGTGTCGTTAGCAGTGAATCCTCAAAATACTGCAGTGTTGTGTCTGTAGTATGTAGACACAAACAATCAAGGTATTAAAGTTGACCGCCTGCTTAAGTGCCCGTAGAAGCTGACGAGCTGCTGTGTTTGTTACCTGGTGACAACCTGACATTAAGCTGTTGTGCTAATAATTGCACCGTCTGTCGTAAGGTATGATTGCTGGTGTGTGTGTACGTAACAGTCCTTCGCAACAACTCGTCCGTCTCCTGCTGTAAATACAAATGTGTTATGTCAACTTTCTGTGTTACATAAAAGGTTGTTTTTTTTTAAAACGTTGTTCAACCGCACAGAACATTCAGGTGCCAAATTATAAGGTTTTATTATTATTAACATCAAGCTGGAACTTGTTCTCCGATTATTTGCAAAAAACTGTGTATGTCAGTCAGTGATATGAAACCACCAACTCTGAACTCTTATGTGTTGTCTACCAGATTGAGTGGGAGGCCTCCCCCGAGCAAAAACATCAGTGTCTTCTCAAGGGAAAAGACAATAAGGTAAGAATTTAGTTTTTCTACACTTTCCATATTTTTGTGTTTCTTTCCCTCCTATGTATTGATATTATCGATCATAATCTTTCTTCTCCTCTTCCAGACGGAGTGTTTTAATCACATCCGCTTCCTCCAGAGGTTCAACTCCACACATCTCTACATGTGTGGGACTCATGCATTCAGACCTCTGTGTGCATACATAGTAAGGACTGCAACACACTGTCCTGTTAAACAGATCTCATATTTCTCCTCAGTGCAGGTGCATCTGCATAAATACATTTCCTAATCTGTAGATCTCAGCATAGCTGTGGAAAAGTGCTTGATCTGCTATTCTTTCACATGAATCTCTTTCTTCTGCCTCTGGGATTTTTTTTTGCGAGTCCTTGTGTTGGTTCAAAGATGAAACTAAATGTCTTGCTCTTCATTCATTTTGTGTAGGATGAGGGGAGGTTTGTGATGTCATCTCAGCCTGAAGAGGGCAAAGACAAATGTCCTTATGGCCCAACGACGGGCTACACTGGCCTTATTATAGGTAAGGCCCTTCAGCAGTTAGCAATCACTTCCAGAGTGACACAGAACAACTGAATGACCCCATAAATTGGTTTCCCTGCAGATCAGCAGGTGTATACAGCTTCCCAGTATGAGTTCAGGAGCTTCCCAGACATCCGGTGCAACTCTCCGTCTCCCATGCTGAAGACAGAAGATGCTCCAACGCGCTGGCTGAACGGTGAGTTCATCTACTGGAATGAAAAAAGCCTTCTAACATGTTAAGTCAGAGCTTTTGTTCATCGACTAGTTGACAGTTTTAAGCTTTCTATATCAGCATGCATCTCTGCTGAGGTAGCCTTAACAGCATGGACACCGTTTCACCCTCAGTGGATCAATAATGCATTATTTTACTTTCTTTAAATCAGCTACTGATTGCTTCACTAACTCGTAAAACATTGCAACTTAATTTACATGCACAGGCGGAGTGTTTTTAATAGATTACCCCAGAAGCCTGGTTCTGGGTTGAAATGACTGAAAACCTTGGCTCAGGCTGATGTTTTGCAGATAACTGAGGCATATAAACATATTCTCCTTATACTTTTTAACTTTCACCATCTGTGCAGACTGTCAGTTGTAGTTTGGGGATTGTCATGTCTTTCCATTCGTTACATGTAGCCAACTGCTCAGTGAAAGCTGGCATCGTTTTTCTCACCTTTCAAAAAAATTTTGTGTCTTGGCGAGAAGCCACAAGTAGAATTTTCTTCTGTTTTGTTCTCGGCGAGGGTTTCAGCAGCGTACCCAAATAAGACTTGCATGCAAACGATGTCAGTGTCTAATTTAGACAACTGTTGATTCATCCGAGAAAAAGTATGAGTCAGTGCATCTCTTTCTCCCCCACACAGAGGCAGATTTTGTGGGCTCGGCGCTGGTGCAGGAGAGTTTGGGCAGCAGCACAGGCGACGATGATAAGATCTACTTCTTCTTCACTGAGAGGAGCCAGGAGCAGACAACGACCTACAGCCACAGCAGGGTGGCACGAGTGGCTCGGATTTGCAAGGTGGGAATAGATGTTCGCAACTGGGAAGCCTCGCATCAGGCTAGCACGAGTGAAGCCTTGGTTGATGATAACTGAAGATAACATAAAAGATCAGATAAAGGAGCAGACTGTGTAGCTGGTGAATGGCTTGGCTCGGACTGAGAGGGACGGATGACTGCAGGGCAGAGACAGACTGCTTAGCATCCACTGCTGCCTTAAACCTGAATTATTTACATTTCTTTCTGCCTGGGAAGGAGTTAACCGTTGCATTAGCCATTTGAATGTGTGTGGAAGGTTTAATAACCTTGTTGTCCTCTCCTGTGGCACCTTAAAATGAAGTCAGCTCACAAGTTTCCTCATTAATAGCTTGATTTTTTTTCATCTTAATAGAAATGCCTTGTGGCAGTATGTGTGACATTTGCAAGATACATTTAAAAGTTAAAATCAAAGGGCAAGATGATTTCCCAAAAAAAAAGTGGAATCAAGCTTTTCTATGTTGAACCGTCAGAAATGTTTTGGTTTTTTTTCCACATTTAGTTAGAAATTCACTCCTCGGTGGGTGTTTTCAACCTTTAGATGTGGTGAAGCCTGCTGAGGACAAACACTCATACAGAAAAATGTAGATTACAGTGAGGGAGTGTTTCCTATTGGAAGCTGTAACCTTTTTGAACGTATCGTTATTGCTTTCCTCTGCCATCTGTTGCGCTCTTTAGGTGGTTCACTTCCCCTCGTGTACCACTTTGTGCCAAGAGTTCTGTTTTTCATTTATTAAAAGGTCCTTACCTCGTCTGACCCTCTGTTTCTCCTTTCTCCTCCACCTCTCATCCCTCAGGGTGACAGGGGAGGTCGTTTAACTCTCCAGAAGCGCTGGACATCCTTCCTCAAGGCCAGGCTGATGTGTTCTCTGCCCGACTACGATTTCCACTTCAACATGCTGCGCAGCGTGTTTGTCATGCCTGGCCACACGCCACAGGACACACTCTTCTATGGCATCTTCGGCCTGGAGTGGTGAGTAGGGAGAGCGTGTGTGTTGTCGGGATCTGCGGCTGAAGGGGCTTTGAGGATGCAAATGTAAAAGAGTGAGACAAAGATGAAAGGTGGCACATTGAGACAGTCGAAGAAGGGAAAGAGAAAGAGAAGGCTTGGACAAAGGGAGGATGACTTAAACAAAAACACAATAGGGTGGTGGTAGCAGTTTGGGGGAGAATATTAATTAAAAATGCAGATTTTTAATATGATTCAAAGAAGTTAAAGGCCTGTTGCTTTTCAATATGTTTCATTCACTTTAAGGATGTACAGTATAGACTGAAAACAAACTCACATGTTGCACAGTGAGGAACGGAGAAACAAATAGTGATAATTCTCAACATTTTTCCTCTCATGGGATGCTTTTCCACCGCTCCTGCCTCTGACTGCAACTCCTATAACACACCTCTGATTCCATCTCGTCTTTCTCTCCTCCTCCCCTCCCACTCTTCAGAGACATATGGCTTCTAATCAGCTTCTTACCATCTCATCCACTCCCTTCTCCCTTGTGCTTTCTTGCCATTTCTCTCTTTCCATCTTTTCAACTAAGTGAACCACGTATCTACTGTATTTCAACTGCTGTCACCATAGCAACACTGGGTTTACTGCTGTTATTGTTCGCGGCCTGTGCTCTGGTCTTTCTCACTCTATGTGTGTGCGCGTGTTGCTGTCTTTAGGAGGAACGTTAAGGCGTCTGCGGTGTGTCGGTTCTCCCTGTCTGAAGTCCAAGATGCCTTCCGAGGACCCTACATGGAGAACCAGGACTCTGACTCTAAGTGGAAGGAATACACTGGAAAGGTTCCTGACCCACGACCTGGAACGGTAAACACACACACACAAACGAATCTCTAATTCACAAGATGAAGCTTCTCTTCAGACTTCAAGGATTCTCCAACACAGAGCAGAAGAAAATGATCCAAAGTGGAGTCGCATAAAGGAAGGGAGGAAGAAGAAAAGATGGAGGGCAACTGATAAAGAAGATGAGTGGCAGCCTCAAGGATGAGGCTCAAAACACCACCAGCTTATGTCACTGAAACCCATTTCCATGGCGATTAACTCTAGCCCATAGATTTGGCGACAATGGCTTAGTGTGGAAGCCAGGGCTGTGGTATCGTTAGCAAGAGCAGACATCATCCACTATAGTGTCACTTCGGCACTTTGTAGGACTTAATTTCAAGTTTGCTATTAAACAGAAAGGAGAAAACGGTCATGGGTTTTAACTTGGGAGCGTGAAAGCCTCTTAGAGCAGTCGGTTGAAGTCATTTGAAAAGGACAAAGAGAGACGGGAAGTTGTTGCTGTAGTCAGGTGCAGAGAGAGCTGGGTTGACCCACATGTCGGCACAAGCTGTTCTGCTGTTCTCAACGTTCTCGAACCCACAGCGCGCCTTATTCCACCTTCATTACTGCTCTGCTCATCCCTGCTTTTGCCCTCTATTCCTACAGTGTATAACCAACTCTCTGAGGGCCAGAGGCATAAACGTGTCCACCTCCCTGCCGGATGATGTGCTGGACTTTGTCAGAAGACATCCTCTAATGTCCCAGCAGGTTCAGCCATCAGACAGACGCCCCCTATTGTTCAGGAGGACCACTGACTACACGCACATGGCTGTACACATGGTCCAAGGATTAGATGGACAAACATACCATGTATTACACATGGGAACCGGTGTGTATGAATTTATATATATTATATGTAGTAATTGTGCAATACTCCTACCAGAGGCGAAACAACAGCTTAATTTTAATGAGCCTTTAATGACTTTCCAAACTGCTCCGAGTGCTTTGCTTTGTAATTTCTTGTATTACAAAGCTGTTTAGCGGCCAACTCCACATGTTGGATGTCTCCTAAATACACCAACTGCAAAAAAAGAAAAGGACAAACTGAAATAATTGGCTTTTGGCAAATGGGTGTTAAAATGTGACCGAATATAAAGAAATACTAACAGTCTAAAACATGATGTGTTTTTGAGGCTGGTGAGCAGAAATGCTTAGTATATTTAGTTTCTAGTGAACAGGCTACACCGTGTTGTGAAAATCTATAATGTGGGTGGTAAAATGTCTAATGTTCACTCTTGCTGTCTGTGTCACTCAGATGAAGGCTGGTTACATAAGGCTGTAGAAGTCGACGGTCAGCTGCACATTATTGAGGAGCTTCAATTGTTTGAAGAACCACAGCCTGTTAACAATCTGCTGATCTCTGTCAAACAGGTAGCGTATCTGACCATCACACACACACACACGAAAGGAGTAATTTCCTTACCATTATTTATTTAAATGTGCTCCCTTCCCCTCCAGATGAGCGTGTACGTCAGCTCTCCATCAGGCGTGGTGCAGCTGCCCCTCTCAAACTGCCGCAGGTACTCTTCCTGCTATGACTGCATCTTTTCCAGGGACCCTCACTGCGCCTGGAGCGGAGCCCAGTGTGTGGACATAATGGCACATGAAAACAGGTGTGTGTCAATGTCTGTGTGTGTGTGTGTGTGTGTGATTTGACTTATCACTGTGCCCTGTCAAAATGTCAGTTCTCAGAACTGTGGTGTAATCACGATGCTGGCAGAAACCTGATGTTGGCAGTGATGGTAAACATGCAGCTGTGTACTTGAAGTGTACTGATTAATCCGACCAACACAGTTACTCGGTAGGAAGTTGTTAGACAATAACTGATACCAGAGATATGATTGGAATACAGAAGGCAATAGATGGAAATAGAAATCTCACCAACAATAGTGGATATGTTTTATGTTAAGTCACTAGAAAAAAAAACATGTTTATGCTCTGCCCTAATATGCTTAGTTTTATATTTTCTCTCTCTCCACAGATCCACTTTAATCCAGGACATCCAGCGTGGCAGCAGAGGATGTGAGAACACACAAGATGGTACGCAGAAATATCATCGACTGCTTGGTGCTAATGCTTAAAAAAAAAATAGTTTAAAGCAATGAATGATGAAAAGAAGATTGAAAATAGAGAATGTTCAGAAGGACTAGAAAGATGCATTGTTGTCATTAGATGGCATGAAGGCCTCTTTGAAAGTTGATTATGCACTGTGTTGGCAAAACCCTCTCCTCCCTTCTTTAATCACATTTTTGCCATCTCTAGAGAGAAATCTGTTTGATATTCAAGGCAGGCAAACGCCTTCCCTCACTTCACAATTTTAGTCTGATAAAGTCTAGCATCTTCTGCCCCACATTGTTCTCTCTGTACAAGGAAATAAGAATTAAATAAAAGAGTTGTAATATGCCTCTGTAACTGGACAGCACTTGATAAGTGTAGTAAGCAATTAGCATATAAAATGAGTCATAGGTGACGTTGTGAGTGTTCTTGTGAAACTTGACCTGTAGACTCACTGTGTTAATGTGTGTGTTTCAGACGTTGTCCTGCGGAGCCGCTCTGTGCGGGTGGGCGATGACGTGCTGCTGCAGTGTGAGCTCAGCTCTAACCTGGCGGCGTCGCTCTGGACTCTGGACGGCAGCGAGCTGCAGGGATACGGCCTCAACTCGGGCTTCAGAACCGGCACGGACGGCTTGCTGATCATCGAGGCTCGACAGGACCAGAGTGGGCAGTACACCTGCTACGCTGTTGAGAACAAAATCAAGGTCGCTATAGTTATCTACAATGTCACCATCCGCCTAGACCTGCCTCCTCCCCCACCCGTTGATGCAACTGAAGACCCTTATGGTCCCTTCGCCACCCTGCCAGCGCCCACTAACCCTCCCTCCTCCGAGAGGCCCCTGCCTCCTCCCCTAGCCCCTCTGCTCCCCCACTTAGAGCTGCTGTCCCCCAGAAACATGGAGGCGATGTACCTGTCCCTCATCACCATCCTCGGAGGCCTGTGTGTGGTCCTCACTGTGGTCCTCGTCTACGTAGGTTTCTGCCTGCGCGTGGGCGACAGAGGGAAGTACTCGTTACGTGCAGCTGCTGCCGCCTACCCGTACAGTAAAAAGCACAACAGAAACAGAAAACAGCATCGAAACTCCTCTCACATGGAGCTGAAGACTATTTCAACTCACTGTAATGGCAACGGCATTTGTAATGGAGTTTCAAAGCAACATAACGGCAATGTCCAGGAGGGAGGCTTCCTTCAAATCGTCCCTGGTGGGGCTCACCCATCACCCAGTAAAGAACTCCCTCCCCCAGCCCCTCCTCTCCCTCCTACTCCACAACTTCCCTCCCCGGAGTGCGACTTCCCCAGCGGGCTGTCGGCCACGCTGCCCAGCGTCCTGAGGAGGATGAACGGCAACAGTTATGTGCTGCTGAGACAGAGCGACTCTGAGAACATGTCTCCGCTCGGCCACTCATTCGCTGACGAGCTCAACAAGATCTTAGAGAAGAGGAAACACACTCAGCTGCTGCCCAGGCCGGACGAGAGCTCTGTGTAGAGAGGCGTAGCTCCCCCTGTGGTGGGAGGACTGCTGTGTTGTTGATGCAGAAGTGCCTGTCTCATTGTTAAGGACTAAAGCAATGAGCTTTATCTACATTATTTCTTCACATTGAGACATTCCTTCTTTTTGAACTGTTGAGCTTTTTGTCAACCTCAATTCCTAAAATTCCCAACATATAGTAGGTGAGGCATCACAGTAAAGGTTAAGCATGAAATGAAAATCTACCTCACCACAGTATTGCCCAGGAGGTCATGTGCAGTCAGTCTGTTGTCTGATCTGCATATCAGGGCTGAGACCAGAGAGATCTTTGATCCACAAAAGCACAAAACGGGAAACACAGACTCCACCGAGGAGAGGGAATATAAACATAAACATATGAAGACTTCTGCTGTGTGGCGGCCATATTTGGCTCGATTCTAACTGGAGGGCAGCTAGCCAAAGTTTGTTTGGACTGACAAGTGTACAGATGGCCTATGCATTTTTAAAACGTGTCATTCACAATTTATAAATATTGAAGGCAATGGATGTGATGAAGGAGGGAATTTGGTTTGCAGTTTTTTTTCACTTTTGACATTGACTTTATAACTGCAATAACCAACATCATACACAATAACAACACATAACACTTTACACCAGCTCTCACTAAGAAATGGTGAATTAATCACTATTGAATATTACTAATAACTCTAACTTGAAGTTTAGTTAATGAACCAAATTTCTGATGTTGCTTGATAACAAAAATCACATAACAATTAATGACAATATTAATAATTAGCATAATTATTGATATGTTTTATTAAATTGGTAAAGAATTGCAGTCTGAGCTGAGGCTACAAATCTAAGAGAAATAGTTTGAATTTGCTCTGTCAAAATAATGAAGATTTATGGTTCATAAATCTTCATTATTTTGACCCTTAATTTTTACTTTTCAACTGATGACTGCAATTCCTTCAGATGGATAAGAAGTTACAATATTCAAACATTTAAAACTACATTTGAGGGTTTAAAAATGTTTTTATTTAATGTTTACATAATTACAGATATATTAAATTGTGATTACTCGACCAATTTTTAAAAATGTTTTAATAGTGTTAATAGACAACCTGAAGGAAATATGACAGTATTACTGATTTATATATAACGCACATTAAATACTAGTTATAAAGCACTTTGGGAAAGAGACAAGTTATTGGACTCTATTATGAGTTTGACACTGCCGCCTGTCAACAAGCAGCAGGCCAGAGGAACTTTTTGATTGGCCGTTACTCAGTATGAAGAGCTGCAGCAGTGAAGGACACAGGTGTGTCTGCTGGATTTTGTTTGACACAAGTGGATTAGAAGAAAAAAAAACACTGACAGTGTCTCAGCTGAGCCTGACTCCACTGCTGAGTGACACCCACCATGAGGCCATAGCAGAGAATGACTAGACTGTGGGGCACAGCGTTACACAAGAGCATCCAAGGTAAATAGTTTTCATATCTTACCAACACTTCTCCCACACGGGCACTTTGCCAAACAAGCACTTAAAGGAATAAATCATGAAGTTAGTGATTTAATGTCTGGAAACATACAGAACACATAAGGTAACATGTATGCTAACAGCTTGCTGATCTGACGGCTGGGTTGTCTATAATTTGTGGGTTATGGTTAAGGTACAAAGATGCTCCTAAAGTCAAACTGTATCACCTCAGACATATATCAACAGCACAGATCATATATTAGAGGAAATAAATCAGTGGAAGAAAACTACATAAGACATAAGAGCTTTATCTTTATTTTGCATAAAATGGCTAAGAAGATAATTTATGTTTTTTTTTATCTACATCACAACTTTATCTTTACACTACTTCCATCATCATCTCATTCAATCTCAGCTGTTTACTTCTTTATCAACATGCCCTTGCTGCATCTCACTGCTCTTCTGTCAGAGGGCAGCATTAATTAAACCTGTGCTTTATGACAAGTCTGACCTTATTGTCCACTGCAGAGAAAGAGGGAGAAAGAGACAGAGCGAGTTAGAAATCCCCCCAGAGATTTACCATAACACTCTCAAGCTCCCAATTATTTTCTTATATCCCAGGACTCGCTCGGGGTTTTGTATTTTATTACTCGTCGAAATGGAAAGGCAGAAACAACGCGTGTATACACCATATGCTTATATACATATATATACATACACCACCGTAGGCGCACAAGTGTAATCACACATTTGATTGAATCTAAAAAGCCTGTGATGTCTGGGTGAGCGATACGTGCCGCTGTGGTGCGCAAAGCGAGAAGCTTCAAGAGCAAAGCTTTGGAGTCAGGGGTACTGATCAAAGACATGAAAGGAGGAAGGCGTAGCTGCGCAATTCACACATTAAAAAGATTTCATTAAAGCCCTTTGACCTCATTTCAAAGCAGAAGACAAGGTGCGCACGATAGGGGTTTCATTTGTCGAGTTTTGCACTCCATATTCCTGCAAAGACATTTAAAGTCATTGTTCCTGATATGTAAATTACTTTTAGCTGTGTGAAAAAAGCCACATATAGTATAGAAACAAAGCTACATACTACTGACACTCATAACTGGATGTTTACCCCCCCCCCCCCTCCTCTCTTCTCGTTTGCAGGTCCGATGAGCACCGGTCAGTTTAAATCTCTTTTAATTTCACTCCCTGGGCTACCATGTCCCAACCAGCGTCACGTGGCAGGACTGGCTGCAAAGATGTTCTTTTAATGAGCAGTGAAATTAAATTCTGCACTGTTAGTGGACAGTGGAGCCGGGAGACAGGCTGGAGAAGAGCTAGAGCACGAATCTCTGCAGTACCTAGAGTACAGCTCTGCCTCCCCACAACTGGAATGAAAATTGCTGGCTGCAGTGTCTTATTGAGCAACACGTGTTCTTCAGACAGGCTCTTTGTGTGCACAGAACGTCGTTGCCTCTGTCTGGTGCAAACTTGTTAGACCAAACTCGACATATAATGACCTTTTTTCCTTACACTTGCTGCATGAATTGTGTTTCATTTTACACTTCAAGGAAAACGACGAAGATAATTCATCTTAATATTAATGAAAAGTGCCAAGGTTGATGTTTAAAAAAAAAAAAGTGTAAACCTGTTTTATCGCAAAACCATAAGTAAAAAAAGTAAAAAAAAAAAAAAAAAAAAAAAAGAGACTTATTTATTTTGTAATTTTGTACATTTATTGAAGTTATTGTCAATGTTGCTGTTTTAATGCCACTTGTAAGACACCATCCTGATGAACAGGAGCGTCACAATTTGTCTGTGTTGCACAAAATGTGATAAATAGAAGCATGGCGGCCAAAAGCATGCAGAGGCTGTACCAGCACCACAGATGTTAATATTTATAACCTACTAATGGGAGGAAAAATACAACAATTTATGTATTCACTGTAACCTATTAATTAAGGATTATTTAGCTCTTTTGTCACTGCAATGTCCACATTTTTTTAATCTCTGTTTGCATGTTAAACCATGCTTGTGCACACAGCGAATCAAATTATTTTACTAAACTAACAAGAAATAACAGAGCTTTGGGTTCCTTCACATTTCAGCCATAATAAGTTCAAATAAAACTTTGTACTTCAACCTCTTCCTCTCCTCATCTTTGCTTGTGTATATTTACAGTTTGCCTCTCGCATTTCACAAAAAGGTAGGACGATGAATCTTACTTGTGTAAGAGAGCTGTGTCAGCCGGTAAATATTATCAGACCCTCAGGAAAAGGAGGCGTCTGCACTGTTGCTGGAAGGAGGCCCAAGTTCCTGCAGCACAGCCTGGCGCTGTAAAACAGCATGGCACAGAGTGGTACGGAAAATGTTCCTGGGAGGTTGATGGCACCAGAACTGGTTCAGATCCAAACAGAGTGTCTCAGGGCGATGAAACCCAATCATACAGGACACTTCCTGTGTCCTCAGAAAACATTGAACAAGAGGAAATGTCACCTCAGTCGATATTGCTTTTTATTTTTATTTTAATCTTAATCTGAGCCTTTTCAACTGATCTGTCAGAAATGCCACAGTCAAAATAACACCCACAGAGCTTTCCATCAATCACATGACCTTTTCTTCTTTTCCTGGGTGAGAAGACAGATCATGCCTTTCAAACAATAACTCAACTGTTATAATATTTCCGGCTGAATGACAAAACACACAGACGGGCGCAGGTCTGTCAAAAAGGAAGTCTGTAAACGTGCCAGATACCTGCGGCGCTTAACATGTAATTTACAAACTGTCATGGTTGGTATGTTACTCACACAATGGTGCTTTATTATGATCAGCAGCGTCACCAGGAAGAGCTTGTTGTGCCTCTGTAGTAGCAGAAATATTTAACTCACTTAAATGTGTAAATTAAAAAAAAATGTTTTGGAAATGTCTAAATTTGAGGAATCTGCTCCTAACAACCTTTACCAGTCTGCAGCCAGATCGCTGAGCTTATTTGTTGTCTTTTATTAAGACTTATATCTGACTCGTATTGGGTAGAGTTGAGTTGTTGTTTTTCAGACACACTGACTGTATTTTATCTGCCTTCTCTCAGAAATAACCTGTAACATCTGTTCTATTCCTGGACTAGATTTACATCTCAGAGAAAATAATATTTCAACAGATCTTTTTGTGTGTGTGTGTGTGTGTGTGTGTGTGTGTGTGTGTGAATCAGAGCTGTAGATATTTGATGAATATCATCCCAGGAGAAACAAATGAAAGTGCTCTCAGTGACAGGTGAGGATTAAAAAAAACAAACAAAAAAAAAGATCTTGCAAACATCAATCATATATCAAGATAACCTTCAGTGAGACAGATTACAAAGTGTAGAGGAGGTGTAGAAATGATATTCATATAATCACATCTTTTTGACTGTCATCGATGCTCTTCTTTGTCTTGGGTTTGGGTTTGATATACGACAATAACGCACAGACACAACCCAAAAAAGCAATTTGTACTCCTTCATATTAATGTACAGCCATACACAGACAACAGATTTCAGTCAGAAGTCACTGTGACTCTTTGTAATGAGGATACAATAGAAAAAGGAAATATGAAATATTAAGCTTGCCCCTGGTTTGACAGCTGATTTTTTACACCTAAAATATTCCTTTTTAACTTTTTCTCATCACATTTCTACTCCCGGCAGTCTGAATCTTTTCCTGCCAATGTTGGAAATGTCACTCAGACAGAGATGTGGTTTTAAGACAGTCAAGATGTACTATGAAGGGATCTGGAGCTGCAGTTGAAGTACAGCACAGTTAAAACTGCTGGGACAAACGTGATGATGGGGGTCTCATTTTTAATGAATAGACCATCCGTCTTCAGAGTTCACTGTTATTTCTGTGTGCAGTCATTGTACAGGCACAATAATCCCCATAAATAGGTTCCTAATAGTTGCTGTCTAGTTTCCACTCAGAGACGTTTTTGTAGATCTCACTATTATAGAAAGTCTGTCTGCTGAACTGACAAAGGGAAATGTGTCACATTGCACTTTTCTTCCCCAAAACAAACAGATACTGTTACTGCTGGTTCACGCAAACAAGCAGCTCTTCTGCCTCCACCCGGACCGGTTTTGACGCCAGAAAAGCCACGCGTACTCTGCTGTCACACACACGCCATCCATATCAATCAGCTCTTTATCTGTTTCCTCCACACTTGCCCGGTTTACTCACTGTCTGTCACTGTTTCTTTACACAAGACACATGCCTGTCAAAGGCAGACAGGCTGACATTTTCAGATAAACCGGATAAACCTGGAGAGAACTTCAAGTTTTGTTCTGGACAAATGGGGTTAACAGGAGATTAAAAATGACTCCTGACTTTACTCCTAAATACAGAGTAAAGCTTCAGGTTAGATTATAACGCAAGCTGTGCTGACACAAACACTCAATGCCTTTTGTTGACTCCTAAACAAAACAATTTTTTCCTGACGTCAGCCAACAAAATCAATACAAAGGCAGCTTTTTCCAAAACAACTCATTAAAAGATGGCCTGTGGTTATCTGTTTACGCAGCAGGAGTGGAGGACATAATAGGAGAAGGAAATTAGAGTTGTTGCCACCACCAACAGACACACCCAGGTGACGATCAGCTTGACAATCACAGCGACATCTCATTCTCAGCCATGCATGCACATGCACACACACACACACACACACACACACACACACACACACACACACACACACACACACACAAAGTTTTCTGAAGTTACACTTTCACTTCAGATAGATGTTTTGATAGCAGCTCACTTCAGTTTCACCTGAAACCTTGTGACTAATCACGCTGAAACTGGCTCCTATATGTAATACTGTTGCTCGCCTTTTCCTTATGTAACGTATCAACAGATTTATACAAACACAGACTGCAGCTCAGGTGTTGTGTACCTACAGTATGTAAATGTAAAAGAAGCACCACACAGACCAGCTGCTATTGAGACAAATATTCCTGGAAGCAGACACAAAACGTCTGATCTTTGACCTTTAGGCTTAATATATTGACAGCGTGTAAACATCCTCCAGCCCACACGTCACATTTCCCTTTGAAGTATGAAACTGGACTGACAGAGAGAGTCAATTGAAACCGGAATATGTGATATAATGTGTTTATCATGTTATTTGTGTGTGTGTGTATGTTTAGGTATGCGAGTATATTGCTCTGTGTTAAAAAACTAGTTTAACCTATTGGACTATGAGCTCACACCCTGACACGTCCTCACATCTCTGGCGCCATCTGGTGATTCTCTATTTTCAATAATATCAAATGTACTTCTGCTATTTACCACTGGAGGTCACAGTCTCCTTATAGGAAATCCTCACAAGTATGTTATCTCAAATTACCAGCAAATATACTGATATATATATAGATATATACATACTGAAAGTTAAGCACATCCTGTGTTTATACATTTAATCTTATTTTCCCAGAACATACACACAACAGTCTGAACTCAAACAGCTGGGAAAATAATCTGAAATAGACTAAACAATCTGAGATGCAATTTATCCAACTGTGTTATATATATTAATAGTGCATTTTTCATTCTTTCTGAGTCTCAGAGGACCGTAAGGCTTTCACTGCCTGCCTGGTTGGACGACATCTGAGTTACAGCAGCAGGATTACGGTACCTCGCTCTTTATTTTACGCAGGGTTGATTGTAGCGCAGACTGTGGTGAGAGTATTTGTTTTACCATAAATGTGGAGCTAAGGGTTTGTTTTTCTTGCCCATGAGGACAATTCAGAGTGTGAGTTGATTTCTTTCTCATGTGGCAAACAGCACCACCCATCTGGAAGAGTAAAAATGAGCCTGCAGGCCGACATGGTAAGTAGCAAACTGACCTTGACACAGAAAACCTGGCGTCAATCCTTCATGTCAGCAACAGCGAGCATCCAACCTGATGAATATCTCACAGAAAAACAGTGAGGCTCGACTCCTGCCAGCTCCAGAGGCACTGCTCCATAGCCGACTGTGACCTCTGACCTTCCTGTGCGAAAAGAAAATTCCCCTCAGGGAATGTGGGAAAATTAAACCTTAGACCAACATAAAACACATCACTGTCAATGGACGGATAACTTGCATCTTCAAAACATCCTATTCCTGTTCAGCGTTTTTTTTTCTTCTTAAATCTGGGCTTTAATAACATTTCATTCACACACTAATCATAGACTTCCTTCAATGTGTGAAGCTAATATGTAATCCAGCATCTCGTGTTAAAACAAAGTCATGAAAGTACAGCCACTATGTGCTGATTTTACTAAACAGCAGCCACTGTGGCCACAACAATTACAAATTATAATGTAAAATACTAAATGACAGTACGTAGAGACATTAAAGGATAGGTTCACAATTTTTCAATTTTGTAGTCAAGTCATCTTCTGATCATACTGACATTATAAAATCCCTTCATAATGCACTTTCAGTGTAAGTGATGGGGGCCAAAATCCACTGTTCACCTGTCCAAAACTTTCTTAAAATGTTTATTTGAAGCTAATACGAAGCTTCAATATTTTTCAGTGAAATGTTTTTGTTACCGTCCTTCCACTGTAGCTGAACAGGAAAAGCACTAAAGCGGTGTTTTAAAGAGTGTCTCTTTGATGGCAAGCTTTCAGACAGCTACAAACTGACTCATTAATGTCACTTGCTCAGCAGCGATATCTATTTTAAATCTGGTAGCATTAGTCACCAGACGCTCCTGGTCTTACCAGACTAAGTAAGAGCCTCACTTTGATCTGAGCAAGAGTGAGTTTTATTGCTTAGAAATTCAACTGTTCACATATAATAGGAAGACTATGTTATCCTGTTTTTCCAAGTAGTCTTGCTCTAACCATGTGTGGTGTCTACAAAGGCCCAGTGAGTAGAAAAGAAAGAACAGAAACAGGAACGTCTGTTAGGAAGAAAATACTGTGGCCGAGAAATTAATTTGCTATAAAGTGTAATGTTTTACACATAAAAGATTCAGTTAAATCCCTCCTTGTTAACAGGAAGAGAAGTTTGATTGGTGGCTGGTTAACTGACCAGAAAGCTCTCTTGTTGAACGGTGCGTCCCCTCCCTGCATAAATTTAATCTTGCAAGCAGAGTATCAAATCTCTTTCAAATTGCTATGAGCGTAGCACAAATGAGACTAGATACACACACACACACACACACACACACACGTTGAATCTGTCTTAGCTCGCGTTTCACTGAGTGTGAAACACAATCAACAGCAGGAAGGAAAGGCAATTTCAGGCTTCACCGACAAGAACACTTGTCTGTATTTCAGTGTCATTCTTGTTTAGGGTGGATGGAGAAGTCAGACATTGAGTGTGTGTGTGTGTGTGTGTGTGTGCGCTCGTGCATGTGTGTATGAAAGCTTGCGTGTCTCATTTCTGCTGACTTACACCATTTCCTACCTTTTTTTTTATTGGAAGCACATGTTGCCAGTCAGTGCTGTCTATGCGTCAATACACTGTCAAATTATTTCACTGGAATAATCTTTCCTTTTGACACTTATTGCATCTTTTGCATAATACAGATGGTGGGTGGAGGGCGGTCTGGGTTCAGTCGACGGTGTTAGCATGCATCCGCCCAGCTATAAACTTAATTACCATTCTCAAAGTGAATGTACTTCATTTATGGCGTATTCCTCAGAATCACCTGTGTGAGACAGACCATTTATCTTCATCATACATCTGACGAGCTTCAGCCTGTACTCATTTTGACACAGCAATCAGGTTCAGCTAAAACTAATCAGATGATGAGTGACGGGAGGCTCTAGTCATTCTGGGTCACCGACGGCTTCACAGCTTTGATAAAAAAAGGCCCTGAGACACACAGCTAGTATGTCTGTTCACTGTATGCGTTATGTTGCTCTGAAGTACCTGTTGTTTCACCATTTCTACTTGCATCTCAACAATATTTACCAATAATCTGCATACTTTTGTTCTTCAGTTGTCACCTTCAGTTTCTATTTTTATCACCTTAAATAAATTTAACTTCATTTTCCTAAGTGTGAATGAGTCTAAATAACGTGTCTACTTGATCACTTTTATTTTTATTTATTATTTTATTCAACCTGCAATAATTTTGTTGCTCCAACCAGGGTCACGATAACCAAACTATGGGGAACCCTTTGACAAAAATGAGCTGTTAACATGATTGAGCACAAATGTAGTAAATTAGTAAAATGTACCGTACAACCACAATGCCACAAAACATATGGAAATAATAAAGGCCTTAAAAAATACACAGCTCCCCTACAGGATGGGGCCTCACGATCAGGAAATGCTGGTTTGTCCTTATAAGGCCTCTGTCATCTATGTTTATAATATGCACTCCAGTAATACATTTTTTTCAATTAACTAAAGTTCCACAACAACATTAAAAGACAATTTGAAAACAATAAACTATTGTTAATTAACACAGAACCAGACACTGAATATAATTTAACTCAAAAACCAATTCAAATCCACAGGTTATGTAGATTTTCATCTGACCTCCACCTTCTCACACCTTATATATTATACTGTATATTATATCTATATTATGTCACCGTTTAGGAGACTTTTAGACAGCAGAACCTGTTGTTCCTCTAGCTTTGCATGAACATGAACTCACCACAGTGTTTGCTCCTAGTGAAAACTAGGCTCTAGTGCCTGCTCATATCAAGGCAATTCACTTCCTGCTCTTGTTTGTAAGAGCCGTGACAGGTTTGGATAGAGACCCATCAGAGAGCTCAGCAGCCAGTAACTGGACAAATATGAAAGCCAGTAAAAGAGCAACCATGACTGGTGAGTAACCCAGGGCCTCTTTACTACTATCATAATAGCAACAGCTGCTTTGGTCACAGAAGCAGCCACAGCAATGTCTGCAAACATCAGTGTGTAAACTGTGTACTCTGCTGGTTGACAAACGTCCACATCAACAGCAGCAGTTTTGGACTAGTTTATACAGGCAATGCGGACACACTGGAGACATCTGTTTCTTGTCTAGCCGTTGACCTCTTGTTTGTCAGGTTGCTCCACAGCAGACAACCGTTAACTCTTCAAAACGTGCCAGCAATGAATCTGAAGACTAGCTAATGTTTACTTTAGGAGACATTATAGTCCTACTGGGAAGTAATGGAGAAGACTGTGTATAAACTATGGTTTTAACCAGTTTAGTTTGGAGCCAGAACTGGCCACATTTGGACGAGAGGCTGGAGCTAACTAACACTAGCGCTAGCAAGTGTGATAATGCTAATGCTAATGTTGGCTAACAAAATAGGAAATGTACTTACCGGAAAAACTGAAGAGCCGACTCCTTACAGGGTCTTTTAGTACAACGCTAAACGTTACAATTAACTTTCATGGCCTGAAAACACAGTAAAATGACACAGCTACGTCTATATTATTATAGTCTGGGGTTACGTAATGTACGTACGTAACCAGCGTTGTCGCCGAGGTAGTGACTTGTCAATCACGTCTATTTTCCTCTAAATGGGACCATAATATACGGAATAAACATCGCGCTATATTAAGACTTGAAACTAGCGATTGAGACCATAAACATAATAGAAAAGTGTTTAGTGATGTAATAAATCAAGTCTCATAGACTTCTATACAATTGGACGTAGTCAGTGGAGCCGACCCCTGCCATTATAAATAAATGCAGGTTATATATAAACACATACATAGTACTGGCATTAAATGATGTGCACACAAAGGTACATAAAACTGTGACATAACATAATGACCTGCTTTAGTGATTGATTAATAGAAACGACAGCAGTAGGTGTCCAGTCAGCAGGGAGCAATTAACAACTTTGTGTGTGTGTGTGAGAGACAGAGAGAGAGAGAGAGAGAGATTGTGAATCCACTTGTTACCTTCAGTCCAGGCTCAGTGATGCATGTTGCTGTGAGATCTGCATTGCAGCAGTTGCGTCCGTCTCTCTCCTTTCCCCTCTGTCATCAATACCTGGTTGAATAGCCGATGATGCAGTTAGTGAACTAATGGGAACAAGCTTCATACTTTGCTGGAGATCCATCTGTTTTTATGAGGAAGCACAAAGCTATCAAGGATCTATAGGGAAAGTCTAACATTAGTACTGCTTGTATAAAGCATTAACAGAGTGGCGTGATGAAATATGCAAACAATCAGAGAACCTGTAAAAATGTAATGATATTACAACAGGAGCCACATACAGTATTTAACAGTGTTATCACTGGTTGTGCTTTGTTGTGTTTTTCTTCTGAATGTGAAGGTCAAACAGTCTCTGAGGTTGATATTAGTGCAGCTCTGGACTTTTCTTCTCTTTCCTTCCTGCGTTCTTCCCTCTCCTTCCTTCCTGATCATGGCTGATGTAAGTTTTATTGGTGTTTGCAGTTTGGTGTTTTGTTATGAGCTCAGGGTCGACCCGAGGGCCTCTGGAACCACATGAGTATGTTCTTTTTATGCACCCGGTCACTCTGTCTCTTTGTGTGAAATATGAAGTATCATGAAAATGAAATGATGTAGTCGTCCATAGAGGCCACTTGGAGTCTTCAAGTCCTGTGGAAATAATAAAAAAAAAAATGTTGCAGGGTTCAGTGGAGGACATGGGAGGAGCATGACAAGCATGTTTCCAGCAAATACATTGGAGAAATTAAAGGAAATATGCTTATAAAATATGCTTATTTTTTCAATTCAAGTGGTCGCCCACTAGCCATAAACGCATAAATTAAAGCAATCTGAAAAAATCCCCATACTATTGAAAGACCGAGGTTGACTGACCTCAAATCATCTCCAGATTTCCTTCCTTTTGAATGGCAGCAAGGAATAAACAAGGACAGAGAGCTTTAGTCACAAAACCCCTCATTCCTTTCCAGTCCTTGTTTCTGCAACCAGACCTGCCCCTCTTCTTCCTTCGCAAATACTAATCTCTTATGTAATAATGGTCCACACACACACTCACACACACACATGCTCTGAATTATTTCTCACCCCCCCCCCCCCCTCCACTGTAATAACACTTCAATATTTTTATAGCCTTCTAGTATTGAATAGAGCAGCCCTGGCCGACCCTGGGCTGCCTCGCTGTCTCCGCTCACCATTATCCAGTCCCTCTGGGAGAAGCTGCTGGCCTTTGCTTTTTGATGGTAAAACACGGGCTGTTTAGAGCACACTGTGGACACTAAATGAGAGAGAGACAGAGTGCAGTGGTTAAAAAAAGGAGAGGGGGTCAGGACGAAGAAGCTGACGAGTTCAGAGACTCTGAAAACAGATGCTCCCTAGACTGAACCTGTCTCCACACATTAGTGCAGTGAACCCTCACTTTCCTCTCCTCCTCTGTACCTCAGTACCTCCAGATGTAAAATGTATCTCTCCTGGTCTCTCCGATGCTCCGTTTTTGGGCTCAAAATCATCTAAAAAAAAACTCTTCCTGTTTTGTAACTAGATGATGATCTAATAAGGATGTCATCAATCATCTTTTAAACTGCATGACAAAATGATCTAACATCAAATGTGCTGTTTTTAGGCTTTTTTTTGGGGGGGGGGTTTTCAACTGCATCTCAGTGTTAAATGATAGGTTCACATTTTTTCAAGTTTGTCAAAACAATAGTCGGATGCCCATATGAACATTGACACATGTTTTACTTGCTGTAATCATTCCTCCTGTTCATACTGGTCTTTAGAAGATCCATTCATAATGCACTTTCAGTGTAATTGATGGGGGGCAAAATCCACAAGCCCAAATTAGTCGAATCAAGCAGATGTCTTTCAACGAGCCTGTCCTCCCAGAAAAAAACCAACACTATAAGTCATAATGTCAGTCGGCCAAAAATGACCTACATTTGAGTGACAGATGACATCTACTTGTTGCTTTAGTCAAAACAAGAATATATTTTTATTAATCCTTCTCCTTTAGTTATAACTGCCTGAAACTAACTTTTTTTTTGTATATGTATGAAGATTGTAACTTGTTTCTTGAGTGCAAGCAAAAACTCACAGTAGAAGACAATAGAAGGAGCATTTTTGAGCACTTTATTGATCCCGGTAGTCAAATAATGTTTTGTTTTAATGGAGGTCAAAGGTCAGGGTCAGCTACAGAAGACAGATTTGATTTCTCACTCAGTAGAGGAGCTTGAGTCTGAGTTCTCATTACAAAAACCGTCTTCATCCCTCCGTATACGTACACATGAACACGCTCTGCACATCCTTTTACTGGGACAAACAAAGGAGCCATGCATGACTCACACTGTGTTACCCGGAGTTCAAGGACCGTGCGGCGACAACATTTATGACTCCAGTTCAGATAAATAGTAGCATTAGCTGGGCGGACACTATAGATGAACGTCTCTGTGTGTTTTCATGCACATCTGCTGAGTGTCTGGAGACACAGTGTTTGCATCACCTCAGCCAACCCAAACATTTCCACAGCTGCTGTTTTAAACTAAGACCCCTCGTTCTGTTTTCCACACGGCCGGGCGCCTGTTGGCATGTGCGCTTGACTTGAGAAAATATTTGCAAGACATGTCATTGAAGATATTTTTATTTATTTTATTTTGTCATTTGAATGAGACTGGAGAAACACTAAACACAAACACAGGTATGTTTGAGTCTTGATCATCAGGTGTGTGAAAAGAGATTATTTAGAAGTTGTGCTGTCCTGCTGACATGTTCTTGACATGTTTTGATATTAGAAACATGTTGGTAGATTGATCTCGATATCGTGGCAGAAAGCAATAATTCAACCACTGTCACTGTCCAACGTTTAACATATCCAATATCATGGACTTACATCGGCAGACATACTGTAACTACATTTAGAAGATCCACAGAACAAACCATATGGATTTGTAATTCATGTGAAAAGAAAAAGGAGTTAAAGGTCTGAAGACAAACACATTTGGTCCTGATTCAGATATTTTAAAGGTCAGTAAACTTTAAATCCGCCAAGGTCACTGAGGCACAAATTGTTATTTTTCAGGCAGCGCTGACGGCTATGAGTAGGAAGTTATTACAGAGTTTGCAAAATGTAAAACAACCGCTTGACTGAATGTTACATCTTTTTTTTTTCCTCCAGTGCACTCATTCATCATTTCTCGATCGTGTAGTAGTCTCATCATTAACCTGCAGGGATGAACCCTTTCTCACAGCCAGATTTACACCACATGACGGCACGCTGCCCGTAGCCTTTGCTTGACTAAAATAACCATCTGGGTTCTCAGGGTCACATGCATAATAAGTCACTGCCACTTACTACAAGCACAGAAACGCATACATACACACAAATTCAAGTCAATACAGGAGTGTACAAAATAGTTTAGTGCTACACAGTATAAACCAGTATAAACCAAACCACAGCTACAGTATTGCCTGAACAAGAATGAGCCGGTTTCATCAGTTAAAAAGTGTGTGTGTGTGTGTGTGTGTGTGTGTGTGTGTGTGTGTGTTTGCACTTGTATGTGAGTAATTGTGACACCAGTGACATTTACAAGCACTCCATAGGGAAAGGTCAAGCCATTTATTTTCTTTTATTTGCCTTCCATGTATGCGATCTGTGAAGAAACACTACCAGAACGATGCAGCTTCCTCGACAGCACATAATACGACGCTGTATACTGTATGCAGTAGTGTACTGTATATGCATGAGGACATAATGTATGCTAAAATGTGGGAGGAGAATAAATCTTACGTAAGTGTTTGAGATTAGGATGCTGTTGTGTGAATCACTGCAGCAGCCTTGTGCCTACACACACACACACAACAAAAAGTTATTTAATGTAAAATACTTTTTTTTTGTTATTGGCATTTTGCAAGTTGCTGCAACATTCAATGAAAGTAAAATACAAAAAAACGACAAGGAATACATAAGCTGCATAAATAAACCCTAAAATCTTCTCCTATGTATCCCTACATATACTGTAGAACCATTTGAGTTGTGTGCAAGATTATGTACCTTCTTATGTCACTTAAAGAAATTAAACATTAAACCCAGAAGCTCACATTCTGCATGTCCAGATATGTCTGTGGAAATTTCTTTCTAGTCACGATGACATTTACTCGCTGTTTTTTTCTTTTTCTTTCCCATATCAATATTGTAGGATTATAATTGCTCTTTCTTTTGAAGTGGCTGTTTAAATAATCCAGGGAGGATTGCTTTTGACATCCCATTTTTGGCTCAGTGAAATCCTGAATCCAGAAGTTGAGTCTGAGATGTTTGCTACTGGAGGTAGCCTCAAATCTGGCAACCCTGGAAATCTGCTCAGCTGTGATTAGTGCCTACAATGTGCTTACATCAGAAAGAGGTGATGAGGTTGTAGTTGATTGATCTGTGATGTGTCAACATTAGTCATTTGCCCGAATTTCCTCATGTCATGTCTATAGATGGGTCTGACCTTGTGACATTCATCTGTCCAGCAGGGGGGTATAATAATAATAGTAATAATAATAATAATAATAATGATGATATGTGAGAAAACGACAAAATCAATGAGGTGGACAGAAAGTCAGATTCTCATGTACAATTTAATGAGTTCACATTGCCTCTCCTTAAGCTTATCTTGTTTGCATTATTATATATTATGTGTATTAAAGACATCTTTTCCTGTATCTGGAGGTTTGGTTGTGGTCAGAGTTCAGCTACAGTGCCAGTGTAGCAGCGGATGGGTGAACATATGGTACTGTAATTAAAATAGATGAAAGTGCACCAGGATGTTGAATAAAAGGACGATCAAAGTGGTGGCTAGCGCCTGAATAAATTATCTACAGTATGCGGTTACTTTTGTTGCATACGGATGCTCCTAATGAGCACGTGTAGAATGGTGGCATTAAATAATCATCCTGGCTGCGTGGTTTGAGTGAGTTTGGGCTGCCGCAACCTTGACTGCAGCAGCAAAGAATTTCACCAAATTAGACAGAAAGTGAGCTGTCATATTGGCTCACAAAGACCAACCTTGACAGCGCAGAGATGAGAGGCTCAGATCAGACAGCAGTATCAAAACAGAGATGAAGCTGTTTTCTGCCCCAGTTCTCTGCTTCCCAGCCAAACCGATTCTGCTTGTAGACAAAGAATTCAATGTTGGATGAGCTCACGGCCTCAGACCAGAGTTGGAATCCGAGGGAATAAAGTGTTTCATGCTACGCTGCACTTTCCTGATTCGACCATTATGGGGAGAAAAAAAAACAATGCTTGCTATGTAGGATTGTGATGTGGGATTAGAGAGCTCTAATTGGGAGCATGACAAAGTGCCTGATGAGTTTTTAAAGGTCCAAAATAAGGATAATAGCATTCTTCAAAATCCCACATTGTTGTTTTGTTTGCCAGATTCGTCCTGGATGCACTTCACTTCAATGAAGCTTCATTGTATTGAACAGCTAACATTCATCCACTTGTTAAATGAGGCACAAACAAATTTATGAGTCATTAAACACAAAGGTTAGAAACGTAAGACTGCTTTGAAAGATTTTTGAAATAAAAAGAAGACAATGCACTGGAGGAATGTTCTGTCAGGTGAATAATTGCAGTAGGTGCTCTTTGATATTAATGAATCATGTTGAGGCTGAGAGTCAGGTTTTGGTCAGGTGTCTGGCAGTGGATGAAGACCCTGAGGGGACAGAGCATGTGAGAGTCATATGATCCAGGCTTTGGACCTTCACAGACATCCACAGACAGACCAAAGCTGACTGGAAACAAAGGCTTGCAGTGTATTCCTGCCGAGGCATGAGTGTGAGGAATTCTCTGTTTAATCTGTTTCATCTTGTTTTACGAAGCTGTTACATCTAACAATGTGTGAGATGTGTCAGCTCGGTTGTTTGTCAGAGTCCCCCCTGTGGGAGCCCCGTGCCCGTTCTCAGGGTATCAGAACTGCTGGAGGCATATGTGTACTTGACTAACACAGCATGCATGTGTACTGTAATACACATTAACTATACTATAGCAGCTGAGCAAGGAGGAGGAAACACAGTTGAAGTATACAGACTTAATGTTTGACTCCACCACGTTATAACACTGTAGATGTATGATGTTGGTACAAAAATACAATCTTATTAGTAGTATTAGCATCTTTGCATGTTAACATATGCTACTTAGCACAAAACATAAAGTTCATCTGTGGCTGGTGGAAATGTCATTAGTTTTGTATAAATTCTTCCTGTGGTTAACATGATATGTTTGTATTAAATGTCAATGCAATCCATCCATTGTCAAGACATTTAATTTAAATCCACACACGTCAACCTCATGGTGGCTAGAGGAAAAGTGGGGAGTCATTAGGATTCTTCCTCAGGGGACCATGAATGTCTGTTCAAAGTTTAATGGCAATCTATCCGATAGTTGTTGAGATAGATTCAGTCGGGAGTGGACCGATTCATGCTGCTGACGATGCTGAAAACACGTAATTCCAGCAAAAATTTAGGAAAAATGGGATAAGCAGGAATTTTCTTCACTTTGCATAAGCAGCATCCTCCTCTCAGTGATTATGAAATACAAGTTGTGCACAAATCCCACAGGCCGCCATCGGCAAGGATTTTTTTTTTTTAGAACACACACTCGAGCGCACAGAGATCTACACAGCTGCAACTGCACACACATGCATACTTTGTGGAAGAAGACCATAAACTAACAGAGCTTCTGAGATTCCACAAACCTGGCGCCTAGAAAATATTCAACTTTAATCTTCTGCAGTTCAGGAAGAAAAAAAAAATCTCCACCCACCCCGGACTAATGAAGTAGACTCCAATAGGAACCCACTGGGGAAAAGGACAGACTTCAGCACATTTGCACGTTTCATTTAAACTGGAAATCATATTAGTGTTGCAGGCTGCCGAAGCCTGAAGTTGAAATGAACCATGGAGACGATTAAAAAGGAGAAAGGTTTGAGGAAAGGAGAGCTGGTGGATGGTGAATGGAGGGGTGGAGGTGGAATATGGCAGAGAGGAAAACGATGGCGCTTATGTGGATGAAATAACATGAGATGAAGGAGGGAATGGGAAAAAGGACCAGAGGTGGTTGACAATCTGAGGGGAGAGATGAGCAGGAGGGCAGAGGAAGAGGTTACATACTTGGCATTGGTGCAGGAAATTAAATTGCTATGTTGTACGCAGAGGAGGAGAGGTCAGTTAGAGTTCAGCAGTGACAGAGCTCCTGAATATCTTTCTACTGAGGCCGAACATCAAAGACACAACAAGGTGACGCTGTGGAGGCTGCGGGCTAATCGAATAGTGTGAAGCCACTCTTTGAACGAGAATTACAATTAAATAAATGTCCTGTGCACCTGTTGTCCATTTTTAGTTTATTTTAATTATAATAGTGTTGATAACTGATCCAGCCGTATATAAATGTTTGTATCCATGACACACCTGCGTTATATTACGCTGTTCTACTGGCAGACAACTCTTTTTGACTGGCAGGGATTTTTTTCACCTTTAGACCTTGTGGAAATCAATACATACATACCTCTAACAAATTACTTCATTCAGTCATTCACGCAGCTCCTCTTTCATGGATAAATCTGACAGGTGGCGGTCTATTGTGGTGAGAAGAGAAGACCCCGTATTGTGTTTCCTGGGTGTGTGAGCGAACAGAAGGCGGTGGGCGGGAACCTCCCCACATGAAAGTTCAAAGAACCCACCTGTAAGCAGCTGGCTCACCTGCTTTAACTGTGATGCAACATTTGCTTCTTTTTTTTTTTTTTTTTCAATTAATCCGTTATTGTAATACTAATTTGCATGTATTGTAACTGTACATTATCACATACTGACTCTCCATGTGCTACATAAGCGTATAGCAGCACCTGCACAGGCCAGTGATTTGATCCCAGTATTGGACCTCTGCAGTCCCTCATTTCCACCACATACTGTATGTGCAATAGTTACAATGAGGAAATGTCAGTTTAATGATTATAATGATGTATTTGAACTTCTTTTGGTGAAAAAAACTTAGACACAAACCTAAACAGAGTATTTTTAATATTTTCAAATATGTCTATAATTCACGGTGAAAACCATCTCTGTATGCAACCTGTTCTTTTATGCATCTTGTATTCTCTTGTTGAAAGCTGCAATTTCAATTAGGTACCCTTTTAAAACAGACTGGTTTAACTTAAATGCACCTCTGTTGAATATTTAATAAGCAGTCTATCTAATGGTACAGCTGCCGCTGATTTACAACCAGAAATATTGAGCTTACATGAAAAAAAAACATTTCAGAATAGACTGGCAAATGTGTGCATGTGAGTTTTAAAACAAATAAAGAATGAAGGAAATCTACATTTATTAATACAAAGAGTTGTTGCAGCTGGAGAAGTTGCTCGTCGCAGCCCCCTCTTGTGGAGCCCCTTCCCCCCTGTCCTAACCCTCGGTGTTGTGGATCAGCAGCAGTCAGTCGAGCCCCTGCTGGAGCAGAGAGTGTGAGCCCGCCCCCGCCGAGCAGCAGACCGGGCTCTGCCGGTGAGAGGACCGAACACGACTCAGAGTCAGAGCAGCAGCAGCAGCAGCAGCAGCGGATCCTCTACCGAGCTGCTCTGGATCCGGACGTGTTTAAGGAGAAAACATCGTAACTGCAGAAAGACAAGAAGAGTTATTGTTGTGTGCTCTTTTTTTTTGTTGTTGTTGTTATTATTACTATTATTAGAAAAGTTGAACTCTCACACAAACGGATACACGCAGAAAATCTTAATTGTTGGAAGTATTGCTGCAAACATCTTGTTTGAGGTGAGTGGACAAACGCGGCGTGCAACAGTGACTTGGTTGGATAGTTTGATGTTTTTCTGTTGTATTTTCCTTTAACAGGGGGTTAATTAAAGTTACTGACCCTGTTAGAAAGCTTTCTGTCACATTTATCATGCATTTGACAGTAACTTACTTCACCAAATTGAACTAAGACAAGCGTGGTTTATGGTCATTTACAGGATATTTTTGTCATAATGGAGGTTGTTTTAGTGTGTGCATGTGTGTGTGTGCATGTCTCAGTTTACATGATTAATTGGTTATTGATAGTTTGATTTATCTGAGTCATTTGCTCCAGTATAATCTGTGCTTGATCCAGTTGAATGCAGTGACTTTGAGTTTTTCCACCAGCTTCTTGCACTGAATTCATTTGTTTTGCACTGGTTCTCTCTCTTTCTGTGTGTGTGTGTGTGTGTATGTGTGAGAGAAGAAAAAAGAAGGTATGAGGGAGAGAAACTGGAGAATAAGCTTTGCTCTGTGTCTCCATCCAGCTGTTCCTGTGAAGGGGGTTTTGGCTCCCTCTTTGCAACTGTCTCTCACACACATGCATTCTTCTATTTCTTGTCATGTCATTTCTCTCTGACTCATGATATCTGCAGCTGGTTTGTTAAAAACAGAGAGGAGCGGAGAGCAGGAGAGCAAATTTCACAGCGAGTGAGAGAGAGAGAGACCTCAGCATCATTTGTTTTATGCTCTCAAGGCTTACTTTAATATATGGATTAGTTTTGAGTTGAAATGGAAACGCCCAAGGTCTGATTGGACCATAAATAATCCCCGCCGGAGCAGATATAAACGCTGAAGGAACAGCATGCCCGGGATCCTCTCCATCTCTTCCTCATCTGTGGTGAACACCCTCCCTGTAGTTGATTGATTGTTTGGACTTCATGTTTTTCACAGCTAGAATGCAAAGATGAAGACATGCATGTACGCTGAAAATGTGAATTCGTAAATGTCCTGCACCCACATGCTCCTTCCTCTACTGTACAGGCCAGCGGCATTATATCACCCCTCCATAGGGTAAACTTAGTGCTCAGACATCACGCCACCTCACTGGGAGACTCTATATCATCCTGCCCTGTCACCACAGCACAGCACAGGCAGGGGGTGGAGGAATGAGGAAGGTGGCAGGACACATACAGAGAGAGACAGAAGAGGGAAGAAGGGGATTTGGTGGTGGTGTTTTGGGGGGGGGGTGATAACCAAGCTGTCGGGCGCCCAGGATTGGAACAGCTAAAGAGGCGGAGAGCAGGGTGTGATGCTGAAGGATCATTTTATCACATGGCTCCTTCACAGGCGGGAGAAGGCCTGAAGGAGCGACATGTGAGGCAGCCGAGCGAGATTATTACTAAAGTCATGGTCAATGTGCTTTTGATAGCTTGTCACATTTTAGAGTCTTAAAACTGTTTTATTTATTTTTTCTCCATCGTTAAATTTCTTTTCAGCTTTGTGCGTCTACAGTCAAATAAACAAGTTAACAAATATGTGTGAGGCAAAACTAGAAGACAGCTATATGGAGGTCACATCTGTGCATTCAGGAGTACTCTTACTTAAGAAATGAAGGAAAATCCCACATTACGCATACAGTGTATCTCACGATAAACTGCTGGTCCACACCTGTGATGCTCAATTAGCAAAATGCCTCCACAGCCATCTGGTATTAAAAACGATGACGGACTGCCTTTTCATTTCGCTGCAGCAATGATGATGATGATGACATTGAGTGGTGGATGTGATTAACAGCAAGCAGCATGTTGGCATATTTAATTCATTGTCATCATCATGATGTAATATAGACCCTGAATGCCTTTGCACAACAGAAACGCCACCTCATACTGCTCTTATTAAACGCCACCTTTGGTACGTTTTGGTACAAACCAGGAAATCTCTTGTGCTTTCTAACCTAGTACTGAGCTTTCATGTGAAATGTCAGGTGTGTGTGTGTGTGTGTAAGTAAGTAAGTAAGTAATATAGGTCCCTTATTCCTTTTAGGGAACCATCCCCTCAAAGGAGCTCAACAGATATGTTTTCTTGGTTTCACGTCTAAAGTTTCACGTCAGATCTGTTTGATGTTATGCTGCAGTTCAGTGTCTCCTTGTGCACTTGTCTTCTTCATCTTTTTTTTTTTTTTTTTTTGTAGATACAGTTTGTGAGAGTAATGTTGGTTCTGACATCCAGTTTTCCCTCAGCTGTGATGTGTCTAACAGCGGGTGCGTCATTGAGATTTCCGTCAGAGTTTCTCGCTGTCAGCCCATTAAAACAGGACAAGAGCGAGAGCACAGCAGGGGAGAGACAAACTGTCAGTCAGACTCCACACACACACACAAAGACTACCCTGTATGTGAAACTGTAATTAGTAGCTGCCTGGGTTTGCAGTGACCTTTCTTTTCCTGCTTTTAAAGACTCATTCTGGATTGAAAGTTTTGCAACATCACTAATGGCTTTGCTTGTGTCATATAGTTTTTATTTTTCACAGTAACCAGGCAATAATTGGTATTTTTGCGTGAAATATGACTTAAACATTAAATTGATTAGCAAAATAGTTTTATAGAAATTATGCATTTTCATTGTTTCATTCATTGTTGCAGCTCTACAGTATATACAAGGTAGTAGATTATGTGCATCTGCTAAAGGCGAGCTTCAAATGTGCTGTGTTTTAAAAGCTGTAACTTGTCTGTTTATCAAAAGAAACATTTTGCACTAAAAACAGGAAATGGCAGATCAGTCATGCAGGTCGATGTGGGCGTGCAGTAGGCCACCTAACCTCATAAACTGGCAGCGAAATTAGTGCTCAAGTGTTAATTTAAATGAAGCGACGTGGTTCATTTGTAGATGCATTTTATCGACTTGCATTTGAAGGATTGGACTGAAAGCACTGAGTGGTTCTTTTAATCTCTAGTAGTGATTATTCCCAATTATATGTCATCTTTTCACATGTAGAAATTTTTCATTTTTCATTGCTCATGTGAAAACAATGTCCTCACTGTTGGAGGAAAGACAAACTGTCAGCCTCAGAAACAGAATTGACTCAGCGTTCATCCGATTATGTTGCATATCAACTGTTCTTCCAAAACAGATTTGCAGAACTTAAGCAGTATTAGTGTGTGTTTTGTGTTTTGTGCGAGCCTGATAGAGCAGGTTTCATGTTTACATCAGACTTTACTTTAAAACATCTTCCCATGGCGGCATGCAGGTATCTACATGCTCGCCTTGCTGCTTAGTTGTAGCTCAGTTGAACAATTGAACTTTTATAGGAACTTGATTATAGATGCTTAAAGATATTAAAAGTTCATGTTTCTTAAATAAATACTAAAGCCAGACACAGAAACCTTTAGCTCACTGATTTATTTCTTTACAAAACCAGATGAAATTAGTTTAGTTAATCCACATGATTTTAGATCTAATTTTCAACATTTAATGTGCAATTACACCCAGTTATAAAACAATATAAAATGTTCTTTTCACTGTAAAAAGTCTAATTTTGTATTAGTTCCAGTGTCTGACTTTCTTTGATAGTACTAAACACAGACTGCGTTTATTTTCTGTAACTGTCTATAAGTGCAGCCTTTCTGACCTTGTATGTCTGACATAAAGCCAGGTGAAGTATTTTGGGTTTGGGTTTATTAGGCTCAGACCCTAACATTGTGCAGACTGTTCAATTACTGATAGCAAAACATCTCATTAGGTGAGTGATTGAAGCAGAGACCTTCACTTGTGTACTGATGATAATTACCAGGTCTGTTCCGAGCAATCAGGTCTAAAAGAAAGACAGAAATGTGCCCTTTTTGTGAATTGAATGGGGTCAAAATTGTTTTTGATGATTGTGAAGCTTCCCTGAACTACAACACTTCAATTAACTGACATTTGTTAAGTCATGCATGTGTGTAGGTGGTTTTTCCATCAAGCTACAGGAAATCAAGTCTACTGGAGGAAAAGCGAGATACAGATCGTTTCTTTCTGCAATGATTTTAAAGGGCTGTGATTTATAATTACCCCTGTATAAAGTTGTGAGAGAGATTAAAAAAGCAGTGCCTGAAATAATCTGACATTTAGCATGGGTCCAATGCTAAGAAAGCGTTTAGAGCCACATAAGACATTATGCAACTGTTTTCTGACCTTTTAAATCACTGGATCAAGATTTGTCATGTTTTGCCTAACGAAGCAAGAGTAAAATGGAGCTGTAGGAGTTCACCAAGACATGTGTCGTGCCCATTCATCAGCCCTGAGCTGCTGTTGGCCTGTCATCGTCAAGCTGTCATCAGTCTCAGCCTTTCATTAGTCCCATTGACAGACTTAAAAACACCCAAAAAGCAGCCATAAAATGCTCCATGAACCTGCACGCTGCCTGTTTATTATCCTGCATGTACAGAACTCTCTTCAGCATACAAAGAGACTCAAAATGTGTTTGTTTTTATTTTTTTTGTTTTGCATACTTTAAGTGGATTGCAGGTCAATTAAATTGCTGTTGGAATTTGATAGGTGAGATGGCAGGGGGGAGATGGGCTCTGAAAGCCCTTAGAGTCTGTAAGAAGAAACAGGATCAATGCAGAGTGGAGTATCTCTGCGTATAATGGACATTAGTAGGCAGAGCTCTGGCACGGATCACGTTAGAACCAGGAGTGCTGAAGTCTGCCAGCTGCTCCAAACATCCATTAAGACACCAATCAAAGTGTGTTTGCTCAACACTCGTCTATTTGTTCACTGCGATACTTTACAGAAACTTCAGTTAATTGCTGAAATTGCAGGTTTAAATTCCTGTTTCTGTTTTGATGTGACACAAACCACGATTATTATGTAAAGGGATATCAACCTTGTGTGCACAAACGCAGCAGCTGTCCTGTGTGCAAAGAGCACCATCATCGCACATCAAACAGTGTTCATCTATCCGTCAACCCCGTCTGAGCACAGCACTGCCTTTCTATCCATTTCTCTCTTTGGCTCTGCGAGGAGAAGGTAAAGTGGCCTCATATGTCACAAAGCGTCACTTCATTGCTGTCAGGAGGTTGATGTATGAGGGCCAAAATAGGCAGTGCTGAAACAGCAGACCACACACACACGCACAAACACAAGATTGATGGATGACACAAGTGTTCGGTCCAGAATGGAGGCTGGTAGAAGATGGGACGGTTTGAGGAGGCCGGGAGTCGACCGGCTGGAGATGACCTGCAGCTGCAACTATTAGATGCTTTTATTGCTCTTGTAGAAAGTATTAGTAGCAATCTTACCTTAGAGAAAAACGAATTCTGTTCTCTCTTGATTTGTTCAGTCAAGAGACATTTTTTTTTCTTCTTCTTCCAGCTTGAAATCGGAGAAGAAATCTTTTTTGTCAGAGTGACTAATTACACCTGCTTCCTTACAAGTGTGAACGTCATTGATTAAGCCGTTTGTTGATTTCCCTGTATTGGAAGCCTAATTTGTGCCAGCAAGGGAAGCGAAACATGAATTATTGATTCGGGTATGAAAGCTCAATGGCTCCTACTGGTTCAGTTTAGCTGTGATTTCCTCAGGATTTTTAGAGGAGCCTATGAACACATATGATTTTTCGTCTTTGCAAAACACACAAAAGACAAAACCGTCTCCTTTACCGTTGTCTACTTCTCCCGCCTCAGCAGAATTAAATTTTCAGCAGGACACCTCTGAGCTAATAACATAAGCAAAGATCTGTTGACACCCAGTTGTTTGGGCATGTTTCTGATTTATAGATTAGATTTTCTCCACCCTCTTGGCCAGCTTGTACCCCTGTCTGCGTGTGTGTGTGTGTGTTTTGCTCAGCGGAGTGAAGCCAGCTTGGAGGATGCGTCTGCCAGATGACCCCTTGGCTGAATGCGTACCACACAATGCCCTCCCCCTTCCTGCATCAGCTGACTAGCTTGGGTCAACTGTGGTCTGCTTGTCTCGTGGAAGCAGAGTGTAGAGGAAGAAGAGGGGGGTGCTGGGAAGTTTTAACCATGAGAAATTGTTTACATCAGGGTCCCTGGATACTGTATCTCTCAATGGAGAAACTGTGGAATCCATCTGTGCTTTTTAATCGGTGGCAGATGCCTCAACCCCCTAAAAAGATCGCCCTTCCTTTTGTCTCTTTCAGTCTTTCGCACATATAAGGCCCCGATGTTCCCTGAATTTTTCCGGGAACCTCTGGGATGCCGTCCCAGCCGTGTAACATAACTCCCACCACCCTCTCGTTCCAAGTCAGCCTTCATCGCTCTGCGGTCCCCATCACATGTGGATTGCCAGGCCTCAGCTGGCCTGGACGCTGCTCTGGGCTTATGAAACATTTGGCAGATTTCAAACATAGCTGCGCTGTATGAAGTGATGCTGTCACTGTCAGAACTGAAAATTGGCTCAGACTGATGGTGCTGAATCATGGAGGTGTTGTCCGCCTTTGTGTCACGGTGTCTTAGTCTGCTGTGTGTTATCCTGCAGAGAATTGGTTATGGAGGATTGTGTCCATCTGCTGAGTGAGATTTCTTGGAAAGACGCACAGATAAAAGAAGGAGGACGGGGGTTTGTCTCATGGCTGAAAAGTGAAAACGAGTCCTTAGCATGAGATATACGGCGCATATGTGTGTGTTTCTCTGCATTTTTAATGAAAAACAATGAGTCCAGTGTGATTCTTTTACATGCATGCGTCCTCAATCCTCCCTCAGCTTCCCTTTGCGATTTGACATTCAAAAGATGCATTGTCCGAATAAGCCTTTGATATTCATATTATTAACAGGCAGGATCAGCATGAAGCTTGCTGTGTTTGGGGTCTTGGCGTTTTTTTATGCACCCCCCACCCCATCCTCACTCCAGACTGAGAGCAGACAAGAAGTAGGTCAAAGTTTAGCGGTGCGTCCTGTCTGAGCAGGAGGATTTGAGAGGTGGGCTAAAGGGCATCATTGGTACCAGGGACCTCCTTGTTATGACGGGACCAATGGGGGGGGGCTGTCCTGTTTTCTATCAAAACCCAGAGTATAGTATATATCATTTAAAACAGCATTTTACCATTTTACCAACTGTTTCAATACTTACAAATGTTTTTTTAAGTTGTTGGTAATCCTTTATTAATGTTAAACTGTGAGCGCACAAGTGAAGGATTCCTCTGCCTGTGTAACTTAACTCAGATAGGCGGTAAAAAGTCTTACAACCCAACTGATTCATCATTATGGCCTAATATTACTGGGTGATTTCTGTTTATCACCGCTATATTGTTATAAATATTTGGATAAGTAACAAGACATTGCAGTGCAGTAATTTAGAAAAAGTGTCTTCATAGTCTCGCTCAGTATATTTCTTATTAAGAGACTCTTTAAAAAAATGTATCCGGGTGTGTTAAAGGCAAAGTCTGCGTAAGTACTTATCCCCTGTGAGATGATTCAATCATTGTTTTTGAGCTGTAAGACTTGATAGTCTGCTAGTGCAATAAGCTCACTCTGCTGGCCCTGTTGACCCCGCGAAACATACCACTGCAGATTAGGGTGTTTGGGGCGAGAAGGCTGCGGTGAGGAAAGGTCAGACTGTCGGGTTAGAGTTAAGAAGAGAGCGGCTGGAGGGGTGAGGGTCATCAGGCCTATGCCATATTAAAGCGGATCAATATAATTAATTTGTTTTAAGTCATAATTTTTGAAGATGTGTTGTTAAGCACTGAGATTTTTAATTTTTATGCTCCACATTTAGAAAACGAGCGTCCTGAGGTGTGTATTTGAGAGGACCTGGAATGTTTATAGTCGTTGTCAGTGCAGTTTGTTGGATGGGAAAATACCTCGCTCCTTTTTCACTGGCCGGGCTGCTTCGTGTTACATAAGAAACATAAAACACCAAAAAAATCTGATGCTGTCGTTTATATGAGGGTAAAGTTAAGCGGGGAAGGAAAGGGAATGCATATTTTCTGAGGACATCTTCACAATGAAACCATAAATTATATAAAAGTTCTGTCTCAAACTCCTGTTCGTTGTCAGCAGCAGCAGCAGCAGAGATTTGTGTGTGTGTTGAGTTTAAAATGTAGCTGCTGTCGAAGATCAAACAGATAGATTAAGGTGGAGACAGAGCGGTTTTGGAGGGGCAGCAGCGGGGATGCAGAGACAAGCGGATAAAATGAGGCCAGTGTCATCCTGTCTCATTTACTATGCAGGGTTGGGAGGGGATTATCATCGCTTACATAACTCCATCTCCTCCATCTCCCCTTAACTAGCCCACCCCACCCCCCTTCCTCTTGTAAGATCACAAGATTGGTGTTGGCCTGTTTGTTATTCCAGTATTTATTTATTTTTTTGCTATCTTTTTTTCAGGACACAAACCTGGGAAATGGGAGACACAAGGAGACTGAAAATGGTGATGATTTAAGGAGAGGAGATGATAAGGGGACAGGTGTATGCGGGGAAGGGACATGGGAGTTGGCATAGGAAATAGAAAGAGAGCAAATGGTAATAAAACAGGTCTGCAGATAAAGCAAAAGGCGAAGAGGGAATGGGAGAATAAAAGGGGGATGGGGGGAGTGTTGGGGATGGATGAGATGGTCTATTTATAGTTTATCCCTGCTGTTGGGTTAGACCGCCTGGCCCAGCGCAGCACAGCACAGCTCAGCATCCATGTCAGTCCTTGTGTCAGTCTCCATTAGCTCTACACACACACGTATGTACCTCGTGGGGGGCATAAATACAGGCTGTCACACAAACGTGGGAACGCAGACCTTTGCCACTACAGTAAGAGTAAAAAGAAAATTACAGACTGACGGATCTGACTGTGGGCTTCCCTTCTGGCTGCCTTTGATGACATCGTTGCACTTGTTTATTGTGTGTGTGCTGCAGTCAAGTGTGCACACACGCAAGCACACATCTACACGATTTAACTGATTCTCCGGCAGCAGAAATAGCCCCAGAAACACTGAACACCTCCTCCTTTTGTTTAAAACCAACTGGAGGAGGTGTTCAGTGTTAATGCAGAAATAACTTTTTTTCTTTATTTTTCTGTCTCTGGTTCTTTACTGTAGGAGTGATGGCTCAGGGAAATTTTGGTTTCATCTCTCCACTCTTGTTTTGGTGCCAGAATTGGCTCTACAACACAAAAGCAGTGTTAATTCTCTTACGTTCTGCTGATTTATGTGTGTTTTCTGGAGAATACGGTTAAAACAGAATGGATTTTAATGTCTAAATCATCCCACTGTGGGAAACATTGCACAGGAAGTTATTAACTGCGAGCTGAAGGCTGCGAGGTACTGTATAAGTTCCTGGATGATTCATGGAACAGTCTCGAGGTTGCACAGGACCTCGTTTGTTTCTGCCGTTTCTGCTCCTGGCTCACCCTGCTCCAATAACACACTTACTGTGGTCGCCGCAGAGGACACACACATATACAGACACACATTCATGAGCATGCATAAATACGAGCATTCACAACATGCACATGTGCATGCGCGCAGGGAGTCGGACAATATATATTCAGTCTCACATTTTCATCCCCACTCACACCACGTAGCACATAGAGGAAGAACTTGGATGATCTTAATGCTTGAGACAAATTTTATCATTAGTTTTTCTTTGTTCTTCTGTCTCAAACTGTCTCTTGTGCTCCTTGTCTTCACTTTGTGGTTAGTAGTTGGTCATCAGTATATTCTCTACACACCTGCTGAGTGTTTTTGCAAAAACATGAGAGAATATCTTTCAGTTTTCTGCAGCCTGCGTGAAGCGTGACACCAGTGTATCCCACAGTTTGTCTAATTTCTCAACTCTTTCTATGTATAAGTTCAAAGCCGGATACTGACAGGTGCTTCAGTGCGTCACTGTAACTTCACCATGTACACTGTGTTCCTTTGAGCTTAGAGAGAGAGGGGAATCTGGGCATAGAAATGCATCTGAAATAATGGAAGGAAACCTAAAGACAAGCAGGCAGAGAATAATAAGAGAGGAGGCAAAGTGTGTGAATGAAAGGGGATGATTCACATCCTCCAGACAGACAAATGTTTATGACAACCTCAGCAGCCTGATGTAGTCTGAGACAAAAAACAAGACAAAGCTTTTGGCTCTGGCCGCCCGCACGTGTGCGTGCGTGCGTGTGTGTGTGTGTTGAAGTGCTGAAAACTTTTTCCTCCCCTCTTTATGTTTCCTCTGTGCAGGTACCTTTTGCTGTTTCCCCACAGAAGGCAGATCTCATTAGTCATCAGCTGTCTGTGAACATGCAAGATCATCTTTTTTTTTTTTTTTTTTTTTTTACTTGTGCGGCTGTGGCCAAGCATCAGCTGCTGCTCTTAAGATCAGTTACAGAGATAGACTTGACCTCTAGTGCTGCTGTTGCTGCTGCCTTCACCCCCTGATCTCATGTCATCTCATCTAATATGGCCACCGAGGGGGATAAATTAAGATCTAAAACCTTAGATAACGTGACGCAGAAAGGAGGGTTAGAAGAAGAGTGTATTGATTGAGCAGAGTGCCTTACATAATAAAGTCCTTCTCTTCTGGTCTCAGTTCACGCTAAATGCTTTTATTCAAGGTGTACATCGCTGGGTTATGGTTAAAAAGATGATTTAAGGGTAAAAATAATCATTACAACAAAACCCAGAGGGCCCAATTTAGACACTTTCTTACCCTCTATCATCATCTACCATCATCATTGTTGTGACAACAGTGTTTCCCTAAGGTCTGAATATGAGATCAGTTTTTATTTCGTTGTCAGAGTTAGACAGACTGCCCTCCAGTGTTCAGACGTGGAACCACAACAAGCCTGACCTTAGCTCCTTGATGAGAAGTGAGTTGCAAACTAACAGGAACGGAGTTTAATATATACAGCAGATAGATCTATCAGAGCAGCATGGGCAAACACAGTTCCTATTGTTCCTTTTTTTTCTTAACCTATAAGATAAATGGCCCACATTAATCATGGCCATTTGTCTTCAGTTGTAAATGTAGAGGTCGGTGATTAAACCTTGTTGTCTGTAACATCGCCAACTCAGACCTCTTTCTTTTTTTTCTTTCTTTCTCCCTCTCTCTCTCTTCAGAGGATCAGAGGGAGAGTTGCATTTCGCTGCTGCGCTGCTCTGCTTTTCATGGCTCTGATGTTGTCTGCCACCAAATCCCTACTGAATAAAAGTCAGAAATTGAAGCAGCAAATCATGTTTTATGTATGTACGCTTACACAATGAAAGCAGGCTGGAAAGTGGGCCAAGCATCACACAGGGCATATTATGGCAACAAAGCAGCTTTCTCTTTCTTGAAAAAAAAAAAAATGACAGCAGCAACCACCAAAGTGCCGGGCGCCGAATACAATATGGGTGTTTAGTTAATGACGGCGAAATATGAAAAGAGATGCATAGAAATTGCATTACCTGACTGCTCCTATCCGTGGGAAGTGTTTTTATTATTCCCATTGATACTGCTCTGATGTAGAAACTGTTTTGTTGACTTGTCGGCTGCATTATTTAACAGATATGTCTAGGAGTGGGCAATATGTCGGTATAAACTGTGACATGATGAAATTTGTCAGCCGTCACAGATTTTTCCTTGTGGGTTATACAAAGGTAGCTATAACTTTAACATCTGAAGCTCACTGAGCAGATTTATTTATACCAATACTGTTTTTGTTTTTTTTTACAGTACATTGATTTATCTGGTATTTTGACAATTATAAACATTCCTGTCTTAATTTTAGATCGTAAACAATTACTTGATTAATCAATCAGTTGGTCAACATCAAACATATTGGCAACTATTTTCATGAAACATATGACAAATATTGGCTTGTTCCAGAGTCTGAAATATGAAGATTCACAGCTTTTCTCTTTTCGGACTTTCGGTTTTGGATCATTGGTTGCACAAAACAAGACAAGAGAGCTGTAACGATTAATCGATTAATCAAATTTGAAAGGAAATTAATCGGCAACTATTTTGAAACTATTTTTGAATTTAAAAAAAGCCAAATAGTTTCTACGTCTTAAATGTGAATATTTCTGGGTTTGTTTTAGTCTTTTATGATAGTAATCTTTAGGTTGCATCTTGGGCTTTTTCCACTTTGTTCTTTCGTTTTGCACGCTTGAGTCACCTTGGCACAGATTTAGCCACGCCTTTTCTATGACGGCAGCTTCTTTCTCCTTCATCCTCCTTTATTTCCCCTCTCGTCAGTACAGTACGTCAGACAGCACAGCTCCCCAAATTGAAGAGACACAGTAGAGACCCGAAGTAACTGTGACGTCAGAAACACTGTGATTAACAAAGTGAAGCCGAAGCGAATGGGCTGCATAACCTTGATAGCAACCCTCCGCTGAAGTTAATGCTGCAGCGCCCAGTGGGAGTGCAACCCTGAATCATGGTGTCATTGTACTCACATTAAGTGTGGTCCCTGCCGTGAGGACATATGCTGCCGCCATGATGTAATCTATCTCTGTGATCTAAAGGATTAATAATCTCCATCTAATCTGCACCCTTGGGTTCATATCAGCCCATCATACAGGGTGAGATGTCATCTCCTGATTAGAGATAGTGAGTGAGAGGGAGGTTTCATGTGTGTGTGTGTGTGTGTGTGTGTGTGTGTGCGTGCATTAGCTCCAAGCCCTGCAGAGATCATTACAGCATCACAGGGCATCTTTTTGGCCTTGCAATGGGTTTTATGAAAATTAAAAAATGTAAAGCTGACAATAAGCAGATCTGGGTATTTATGTGTGCATACAGTGCACGTGGCCCTGCTTCTATGCAGTTGTCTCCTATATATACATATATGAGGATTATGCACGCATTACCAAGAAAAATAATCAGTTTTAAGGGGGTAGGACATGTGAATTAATTTAACCCAAAGCCTTCTAGCTTGCTAATTTTACTCCTAACTCGACCCCTGTGTCCCTCAGGGAAGACCCTGACCATCTGTCCTCCTGGGGACTCCTTGTTAGGACAGTGATGTGTACATGATCAGCTTCAGATGGGCCTGTTGACAGTGACAACTATAAGGCACGTGGAGGGTACAAACCTTCGTCATCCAATCAGCTCTAATCTAATGGCAGACATCCTAGATCCTGATTGCCACTTTAATCAGTCGTTCCTTGGCGTAAACCATAACTAGACTTCCAGATTTCATGGAAATCCCTTCATAGGTTTGTGAGATTTTCTATGGACAGACACAAACAACATATGCTTCCATTTCACGTTTGCAGTACACTAAACATCAGCTAGATAAAAGCAATAAGGAAACCTAAACGTTAATCAATAATTTAATTGTGCTCTACGTGGTCATTTGTCAAAACAAAATGGATTACACAACCTTTTAGACTGATTTAGTCTAAAAGGTTGTGCATTATGTACTGTTTTCTAAATAAAATTAGCATTTTTAAAGCATCACTTTACCCAATGTTGAGGTTGGTTTTGTCTGCTTTTGTCTGTGTCATGATGGGTGGAGGTACAATGCTCTCTGATGTTTCTCTAACTAAGGAATCTGGGGTAATGTCATTACAATTTAGACAGATATAGCCTCCCCAATGCAGATCATAGTTTGACCCAAATAGCCGACTAAAACATTAAACTCAGGCTTGACATGATTTTTCTCAACATCACTTTTTAAGAGGTGTGACTGTCTGTACTTCTACAGTCTGTCTGTCCATGACAATAGCTGTAAAAAGAGCGGAGTCAGCATCTGTTCCTGAAAGCAGCTCTGAGGCTGAGTCCAGCGAGCCTAACAGTCACAGGCAATGTAGCAGGAGTGACCCCTGCGCCGGGACGCAAGGGCCAAAATCAATAGTCACACGGTATCACTTATCAGACTGTAACAAGTCGACTCATTTCCTCATCGGCTGCTTGTGAAGAGAGTGGAGAGGTTGAGAGGAGTAAGCAAAGAGAAAGAAGGAATGAGATCAGAAGATTTAAAAAAAAAAAAAATGCATAAATTAGCATTTTGAGAAAAGATGATAAAACCTTCCAGTGTATGTAACAGATGAAAGGAGCTTATCATTTCTGATTTTTGACACCAGGGGGTGGCAATACAGACAGAATGAAGTATCACAAGGCTTTACTTTATTATTATTATTATTATTTTATTATTTACCAAATATTGTGGCACTACCGTAAGATTCACACAAGAATATTTTAAGAAAGAAAGATGACGAGCAAACAACTCTGAAGCAAGATAAGCTCTGAAATTTTGTTTTGAAGCTGAAGTTGTTGTTAACACCTTAAGTGGAAACGCATACAAACACACAATCTCACATGCATATGTTTACTATCTGAAATTAGAATTATAATTTTTTTTAAATGCATAGTTTATGTTGCTCCTGTGAGTGTGTGTTTGTTGTTTTAAGGTCTTTCATGTGGACTGTATGTGCCCAGGTGGGGGCAGTGTGGACCTCCAGAGGATCAAGCACCATCTGTCTGACTTTAAATGCTCCAACAAGAAGTGTAATTTTGACATTAACGTTAAAAATCTTTTTTTTTTTCCTCCAGGCCACAGGCAAGGAGGCACAGGAGAGGCCCAGGAGAGGAGCGAGGTCCTGGGATGATAGCTCTCTGTGATTCTCCTGCCTCTCCCAGACCTCCAGGAGGAGAAGGCTGGGCAACACTCTGAGGTAAAAAAAAAAACACACACACAAACAAAATAAATAAATAAAACACACTCTGCAGACAAAACCCTTCTCTGATGACGTTGACCTTCAATATTTGCTGACTCAAGCTTTCCCACCCACTGCTCTTCCCTTGCTTGTTCTTTCTGTCTTTTTCCTTCGCGCCCTCCCTTTTCAGTGTCCTTCTTTCTCTCTCTTGTCTTTCGGGGACATTGATCAATGGTCTGACTTGGTGTAGTCTCAGTTTAGAATGACGCGCTGTGGTCACTTTGTCCTCACAGACACACACATTTATGGAAATGGGGGTCTTGGCCTCCGTCTTTGAAGTGTCCGGTTAGGGATTGGGTTTGGAGATTGATGGCTGTTGGAGTGTGTGACACGGAGGAGGGGAGCAGAGGAGAAGATGATGGGTCAGGGGGTCGTTGTTCCATACGGCAGCCGGGTGACAGGAATACCTCAGAGAAGTCAGGGAAGGTGTTTACTTCTGCCACAAATGTCTCTCAGAGTAAAAATACTTTTCTCTACAGCAATGTTTTTTTTAACCATGAACAGTCCTACAACACTAAATCATGACAGATATGCGGGCTGATAATAATGTGTGGTCAACACGGCAGCAGCTGTCTTCCTCTGCTCTTTCTACCGTCTCCATAACAGAGCCGCTGTCTCCTCTGCTCTCCTTCTTTCCTCTAGTCCAGCTCGGCCTGTCCCAGCCCAGCTGTCCCCTTCCCTCAATAGCTGTCCCACAACGATACTCACTGCCTGCTTTATAAGGTCACTTTCACAATACAAAGGAACTCAGTATGCACACAACGTATTTCTGATTAATACCTTATTTTTGGTTGAATGTGACAGGTTTCTCTCGCTACCTAAAGCTGCACTAATCAAAAAATGTTATGTTTGCAATGTGTCCGATGACATAATGCGAAAAGGCATCACTCTTATGTGACAAACCCACTGAAAATGGTGACCAGACTCTGCAGTGATATGCAGGTTTAAATTAAAGATATTATTTATCTGAAACTCATCTAAAAACAGATTTGTTTTTGCTCGTCATTTAATACTCAGTTACCTGTTCTGGTTGTTTTGTACCTACCAGGTAGAGATACATGAATAACTGAGGGCAATGAGAAATTGGGAATGAAGTTACAGGAAGAAAGAAAAAAAAAAGTTTTGTTCATCACATCCAGCCTCCTGCTCTGTGACTCACATGAAGGTTTAACATGTCACACTGAATGGATGCACTCGGTTTGTGGATTATTACCTGTTTGGATGCTGAAACAGAAACTCCAACTGACTCACATACAGAAAAGACACACACTGTCACACACACACACACACACACACATAAAAGACTCAAAAGCTTTCTGGTGTTGTTTTCAGCATGGAGAGGTGGGCTGTGTTAATGGCAGTAAAGTGCCAGAGAACAGAAGGGAACTTTCTTCTCACTTGTTGAGCCACTCTGGGGCTCGGAGGGAGGTACAAGGAAGTTCCAGTAAAGACAGAAAGATCACACACACACACGCACGCACGCACGCACGCACGCACACACACACACACACACATATAATACACCCTCTTCTCCTCCAGCATTACTCAGTCCTCCTACTGGTTTTCCATGGCAGCACACAACAATAAGCACACAACAATAAAGTAAGTGAGATTAGTGTTGTTGTGTTGTGTGTGTGTGTGTGTGTGTGTGTGTAATTTGTAAATAGCTTAGTGTTTTTTTCACTTTTCATATTGACACTAGATTTTAACATCCAGGTAAAGATAAAGCTGAGGGTGTCACAAGACGATTACAAGGAGGTGATTGCTTTTTTTCTTCTGAAATATTGAACATTCTCACCTAATGATGTTAGTTTATGTTAAACGTGGTCATGTTACTTTAACTTATGTAAAATGCTGCCTTCAAGTCAAAAGCCAGGGCTTCGTCCTGCTCTGAACTCTACTTCCTCCTCGTGATAATGTCAGATTGTTCGTGCACGCTCCAAAACGTGGCCTGTTGTTGCTACGTAAAGTTGTTCCACTGGTTGTTGTTGTTCACTTGCATATTTCAGATAGGATTCATGCTCGAACATGTACGGATTTGAAAAGTTTATATTCTGAGTAAAGTACCGTATGTAAAAAAGAAGGGAAATCAGACTACTAGTGTTTACGTAGCCTCCAGAGCCGGGAACAGACCAATCAGAACAGAGTGGACTAAAAGAGACAGAAGCTAAAACGGCCTGTTTCAGACTGAGAGGCTGCATATAGGGCCAGTTCAAGATAAATAAAGACATTTTTGGAACTGTAAATCATGCAAAGAAATTCCAGTAGAACCCCAGAATGTGCATTAAAACGTCCTCTTTAAGTGAAAACAACTTGAGAAGTGTCGACGACTCCACACTGAGGTCATAACTCGTGATGAGAGCTAACAAGCAGACGTGGCTTTATTTTGAAAGGGTCACAAGCCCAAAACATTTAGAATCACTGTTGTGTGTGTATATAGAACAAAATGAACTGAATGAAGAAATACTAACAGATTAGTTACCACGCCTACCACACAGCAAACAATATCACCTTCTCAGCTTCAGCTCCAAACAAACGGCTTCAACGACAAGCAAAACCTTTTCATTTGACTCTCTACTTTCTGCTACCTGTCAGTAAATGCTCCTGCTCACCTTCATGTGCACAATAGAGCATGAGGAGTGTGCAAGTAGAAATATAAGCAGAACCGTGTTATATAATTTACCCCATTTCGGTTAATTGTCCCACCCTCACAAGATCCCTTTTTTTTTCACTCCCTCCCTCCTTCTGTAGCGGCTGCAGCTCTTGATGCAGCTAATCTTTGTTTGATAATTGCACAGTTGAGTGTTACTGCGCTGATATTTAACCACAGGACAGATGCTGATGGTTGGGGGAGGAGGGGGGGGGGTCTCTCACATCCACCAAACAGAAATAGGGGGAATAAAAAATGTTCAACCTGATGCAGGATTGTGTAGATGCGAGAGAAAATGTGTGAAAGAGAAGGCGATGGTTGGAGCTAAAAAGAGAAGGGGGAGGAGAGAGAGGCAGAGGAGAGCAGCGTGTGTGTGTGTGTGTGTTAAAAGAGGGAAACTAGAGGCAGGGGGGCTGGCAGACAAAAGTGAGGGAGGAGGGGGAGGCGGTGCTAAAGCAGACAGCAGGGAAGGAAAGCTGAGAAGAGGAACAGTGGAGTGAAGTGAGAAGAGAGAGAGGAGGACAGGACAGGACAGGAAAATAAGGGGGCTTCCATTTGAAAGTCCTCGTGTTGGGATATGAAGTCCTGGAGCGATGCAGAAGCAAAGAGTGTAGCAGAGGAGAGATAGACGACTGAAAAAAGAGGGAGAGAAGCCGACGGACTACTGTCAGAGACTGGAGGAAATCTTTTTTTTTTTGTTTTTTTTTTTCCAAGAGAGACGGAGACAAGTGGAGGCAGCGATGCAGGGCTCTCATTGGGGTGAGAAACAGAGTGTGTGCCTGAGTGTGTGTCTTATTCACCAAACTGAAGTCTCTCTTTGCTCCGATGTTTATTCCAGTTTGACCTTATTTGCATGAATACTTAAGGAAACTTTGTATTCACCTTGAGTCAGCACAAAGCCATTTAGAGGGTGTCAATTGCGGAAAAGTCATTAATGGAAGGTGTGTAACGGAAAGACTTTGAGACAAAAGTTGCTCGGCAGGCCCGTTCACACAGAAACACTTGATTTTAACAGGATTGTAAACGAGATTAGGAAAGTCAGTGAGGCCCAAGAAGTTGGTGATGACTTCTAAAATCCAGCTTTGTGGAGCTCTGATTAGTTAAATAATGATAGAAGAAGAATTCACGGAAAACTTCTGGCCATTTTGCCAACGTTTGAAGGCATCTGGATGATTCACAGTCAGCTGACTGGTGTTGTTGACGTTGGGGCATTGGCTTAAAAAGTTTCTGAAGTTGTTATAAATGTAGCTGCTCTAAATGACCCTGAAGGCTTTTGGCTTGCACAAACAGACCTGCTGGCTCTGGATTTATTGAGGTGGAATGATGAGTTTTTGATGATTAACTAACCCAGACCCGAGGTAATCTGCCCATTACAGACTGTTGAGGTATTGATTTGAAATTTCAGCCTTTTAGAAAAGCTGTTCCACCCTCTGGACAGTTGGCCTGGAGGAAGGAGGAGGAGGAGGAGGAGGGTGATATTCAATCTGTCTGCGCACACACACACACACACACACACATAATCACGGCGAAGATAAGAAAGCACATGAAGCAGCAGATATATATTTCTACCAGGGCAGACAATTAGGCTGCATCTCAGAAGTGTGACCCGTACAAAACAAGACTTAAAGGGAATCTTTGTGTTTCTTTTGATGACGAAGCACTCTGGGAGACACACAGTTCACTGTTTCTCTTCTATCTTCTCCTACGCGTCTAATTACAGGACTCCTGGTGCGCCCTGGGCCACATATTGTAGTTTCTCATCAAGTTTGTTATGGGCCCCGAAGTGATGTGTCAGCAGATATGTTTATAGTCAAGAACGGTTAGAGGCCGTCCATTCACTCAACTCTTTGTAGTAGCTGTCCGTTTGACCATGTCATGTTGAGGTTTCGTTTGAGAGCACCCCGAGAAGAGAAGACTGTAATTATCCAGACTGGATGTTGGAAGAGTAAGAGCGACTGACGTTTCGCTCCATAAACACAGTGGCCGTAAATGGGCAGGTGTGGAGACGCAAGCGGTGACGTAAAGTTGAACAAGGGGAGTGAAAGTGGGACAGAGATGGAGAATTGGAGGGTGAAGGAGTGAGATGGGTTACCTCATCCTCTCTGAACAAAACAAAATGAGGTAAACGTGTGTCACGTGTTTGCAGGTCACATACGTAACCCTTTCCAGTCGTGTTGACTCATGCTCCCTGTGTGTATACGGTGTGTAAATTAAACTTAAAGATTAGTAACAGAGGTTGCAGTCCTCCCAAATGAAAGATAGTAAGACTTTTATTTTTTTCTCCTTTGGTTTTGCCTCCTTTTCATCTTCCTCTTTATTATTTTCCCGTGATCCCGTAGAGCTAAATCTCATGCCAGGTATTTATGTAAAGCCTGTAGTTGAGAAGCATGGTGGAACACTGAAGGAGGGCGGCTGAGAGCGAGAGACAGAAACACAGGAAGACAGCCAGAGATTAGCTTGTTCACTTTGCTGAATGAGTGTTTTCCACCAGTCTTTCCTCTTGCAGGCGGCACAGGCAGAATATGTCAGAATACACACGTGTAAATGTGCTGCTGCGTCTTTGCCGTGTCAGATACTTTCTCAGATGAGTGGAAGTGAATTATACATCGAGGCTGGCACAGTAAAACTGAGGCGTTGCTGCTTATGTAATAGCTGCTGTGGAACTCATTTTCCTGCCTGCATTTAGTAGAGCTGTGTGTGTGTGTGTGTTATTGTGCCTTGCCTATGATCAGTAATCTCACTCTAAAGCTGTGATACCTTTGCTGAAATGTTTAAAAAAAAAAAAAACAACCCTGAGGTGGCCTACTTTTCCTCAGTGAAAGCTGCGTTTGATAGTAAGTAAACTGCTCGCCTCCGATCAAGAGTCCCGTCGCTCTCCCTCGCGTTATGAGTCACATTGTCAGTCGAAGTGTGTTGTTTTCAGTGTGAGATAACAGGCCCTTTCTCTCTGCTCTCTGCCCTCTGTTAAACTGAAACAATGGCCCTCCACTGTTCATACAAGTGAAGCAGCAGGGGGGGGAAAGGAAGAGAAGTTTAGGAGGGAAAACTTCACTCTTCTCTCCACATTTGGAACAATGAGAAGCCAGAACAGTCAGAGCACCTGGATTTTCCAAAATATACTCCAGCGAACACCATGTGAAAGATACGACGACCTGCTCGTGGACTAATAAACGAATCATGGCTGCCCGTCAATGATTGCATTAAAAGATAAACAGACAGAGAAAAGCAGTTTTATCAGAGGGGGTTTAGGCTGGACTGGTCATTGATTCTGACAAACAGTAGTCCGCTGGCCACACTAATCCCTGTGTCTCTAATGCTGGCATTCTCAGCATTTCCAGTGTCTGCCTGTCTGACCACTGACCGCCGCTGGATAACTGTCAGTGGCTGGAAAACCTCCTGGAAAATCCAACATTTGGAGCAGACCAGGAATGTCAGCCATCTTTCCCCTCTTTCACATAGTGTTACCTCAATTTCCTCCTGTGCCAGCTGACTGTAAACAGACCATCTCCAGCTCTGGCGCTGTTTCAGCTCAGTATTATTATTATTTTTTTCGTATTAACTGAAATGAAGCCATAGCAAGTACTGATACTGTCACTGAACATCTGGTCAGATTTGTAATGCTTTCTTTTCTTTTTTTTCTTTGATCAGACAGCTCTATCTATTTAATCAGACATGGTTCTTGTATTGCTGCTTCTGTTCAGACAACATTTAAAGGAATAGACATGAAATCATCCAACGCCTTTTGGTTTTTGTAGGTTTAAACAAATGATATAATGTTATTTTGAGTGGGCTTTGTAGGTGTTTGTAGATGGATTTTGTTACCTTTGGACAGACTTCCAGTCTTTATGCTAAACTAAACTAAGCTGTAGCTTCATATTTAGGCTCCACACATTTTTAAAGGAAATTTTGTAAAAAATAAAAAAATAAAAAAATAATGCATTTCACAAAGTTATTGTTTACAATAATTTAGTCCATGCAACATGGTGAAGCTGGATCTGTGTACGATTATATGTTTTGTCAGGTGTAAAGATTTTACTTTGCATGTAACCAGAGAAACTAATAGCACAACCCGTTTCAAGCTGAACCTATAAATAAGCATGTGATTGACAGTTTGTGTCCCCAAATGACCATAGTGTTTTAACAAGGCTATGTCGCTACTTTCATGTTATTGACGTCTACTGCATCCCATTTTCAATAGATTGCTTTCTGCTCTCTCTGTCAACCCCCACAGGGACTTTGTGAGTTTCTCTGCAGTTATATGTGTGTGTGTTAGAGAGTCTGGGCTTCGGTCACCCAACACTTGTGCAGGCTTTCACATCCGAATTGAGGCCAGATGCTTTGAGATGGTAAAGAGCCAACATGCCCGCTGTCAGACTATCACACACACACACACACATATCCACCTATTCACTTGCTCTTTCCTTCCTTTTCCCACTTTTCCCGTCTTTCTATGTCATTTCGCCCTGTGTATGAAAAATGTGGGCCTCTGCTGCCATGGTGACGCTCCCAAACAGAGGGAGAAGCAAAAGTCTGAAACAGCAACAAGTTGGTTGTAAAAGACGACAAAGAGGAAAAAAAAAACCTGGACTGTGAGAGGACCTGTTGCCAATTATTCCTGCACAGACTCACTGTAGAAAACGTATTTCTCTGTTTCATCACAGAAAAACCCGGTTTAATGAAGTCAGAGCCCTGCAGCAATCTAGACGCTCAAACTCACAACTTTTGTTCAAAGTTACAATGTCAAGCATGTTACTTTGCCAAACAGAACAATATCTCTGTGGTTTGAGAGAAAAGAGACTTGGCACTGAGGCGATGGGTTAATGAGGACTGAGTAGGTTTGCATGCATTCAGCAATCTCAAACACACAGACACACACACACACACACACACACACACTGCAAGTGCTTAAAGCCAAGCCATGTGGGGGTAGGTGACAGTGAGCAACCACTCAGACAGACAGTCATTGTGTTGGAATGGAGGCATAATATAACCTCAGGTCTTCTGGCAAAACATTAAAGACTTCTCTCATTTTACAGTGGAGTCGACTGACTTCATTACAATACCATTTTCTTGCCTGTTTGAAGTTTTATTGTGCCATTTCAGTGAGTAGATGCGTGACAAATGAATGGGAGAGTAGATTAGGTGTGGACTGATTGCCTTGCTGAGGTATTATGTATTTCAGTGTGTTTCTGCCTTGCCTGTACTTGTAGATTTTCTTTGTTAGCAGGCCCATCCAGGATTATCATGACTCACCTAGCCTGTTGGTTTTCTCTCTGCCTGTCTTTCTGTCTTTCGTTCTTTCTTTCTTTCTCACTCTTTCAATCCACCCTGGTCTCCAGATTATTCAAGGCCACCCAGGCTCTGTATACGAAAGTGAAATATTTCTGCTGGTCTGAACAAGCTCTCAACTTCACACCGTACTCTCTCAATATCCTGCTTTATTTTTGGTACCACTGACTACTGTTTTTGTGACCAATGACCACCCATCAAAAGAAGAAGAAACATTATACAAAGGCATTTATTATGATTGGTTCTTATTATTGCTCACATACTGGATACTTTTGCCCTCGTCCATACAGTGCCTGCTCTGATCTGACAATTTTATACTTTCCACCTGTCGCTCCTGTCTTCACACTGGCTTTGCCTTTAGTTAGTCACGCTGCGGTGTCGCTGCTAAAGAAAGGAGCATATGAAAATCTAGTTGCATAGACCAGTGAGCAGGGAGTTGTAGGAAAAGGGGGGGATGGAAAAGGAAAGAGTGACAAGAGAGCAGTGGAGCAATAATCCAGCACAATACGCAAGGAACCAAGGAAAGGGATATGGGTGAAAATAAGCAGGAACAGGAAAGAGGATATAAGTGAAGGAAGGAGGTGACAAACCCCCCCAAAATAGCAATTCATCATGTCACCTTTGCTATTGGTTGAAGCTGCTGTAATCAACGGGGGGTGATTATAGTTGATTATATAGTGGGTTGCTCATATTGATGAATCCACAGATCAGCTCTATGGAGCGCTTTAGCTTCTTTCAGCTTATTGTTTTGGTTTTATGCCCCACTGATCTTACAGGTCTGGATCAGTTTCATTAGCTCTCATCATCGTCGTTTCCTGCTGCAGCAGGCAGCAAATAGCTGACGAATATAGCGAGGCATTTGCTCAAGAGCCAGATATTTCCCTCAGGAGTTGGTGGAAACTAGAGATGTAGTCAACCAAATAAAACCTTGATCGACTGAAATCCTACTTACTCTTCAAACAATCAACAACAGTCGGTTGAATGGGGGGGAAGCTGTGTTCACATAATATAGTAAATAAGCTAGGTTAGCCCTCCAAGCTAATGCAACTTAACTAACTTAACTGTGCTACACTGTTAGCAGTTGATGTATAGTGATGGCAATATTTTTTTGCAAACACTGGAAGCTCTGCATTTCACATTATGTTTGTGTCTGTTTGCATTGAAGCCAAGCATTAGCATGGTAGCATCACACTTTGCTAACTTGTGCATTATTCAAGTTTAACATAATTATCCACAGCAGCTCTGCTTCATTTGCTATAAATATCTTTCGGCTGCAAAGGGAGTCAACATGCATATTTATATATATATATAACCTATTTGGTTTAACAGAACCGAAGATGCATCAGTCATTTATTTACAGTTTCTCCTTCTTTAGATTGCTTGGTTTGTTTTTTACAAGGATGGCTCACATCGACTGCAACTACTGCAGATGCAACCTAAGCCTTAACCTTTTCTGCTCTTTGTCTTGTATCACTACAATATCTAATAGAAGTAGACAAGTGGAGGAAAGATGAGAGAAGATAGAGAGGAAATCGCCTTCAAGCTGCAACATGGTGTTCCTTTGGATAGTTCCTTTGCATATGATTTTCCTGTTAGGATATGTTAAGGTGCTCAGACCCTGGTGTCTGTGTGCTCGCCAAAAAATAACCAAACAGGATTATAGAAGCTTGGTTTTCCCATAGACTCAGGCCTCTTTGGAGCCTCTCTTTAGACTACCTGGTATTGGAATTCCCCTAAACCCCTAACCGTCACCCCCACCCGGACGTCTTTGTCTCCTCACCCCTAAAGTCCCCTTCTTTTTCTTCTTTCTTCCTCTCACTTTTCTAACTCCGTTCCTGAGCCCAGCAGAGTCTCCGGAACAGCTCGGAGGTTGCGTGTGATTGCGAGGGGCGATCTGCTGCTGCAGAATAATGGGCTTCCTCTCCTGGGTAATGCCGGCTTTATTAACAGACTTATGATAACGGGATTATTTCCCCATCACAGACCCTACTTCTGGATCTTGTTAGGGAGCTACCTGGGAACCTCTTTCTTCTGTCAGTCCCGCTCTTACCACTGGTGTCATGCGGAGGGTAAACTCTTACAACCGCTAGATGTATTTCCAATCCCAGTGAGCCTGCATTTAAACCATTCAGCATCATTGATTAGTTTTAGTGTCAAGATGCCGTGTAAAGTGTCCCTGGGTTGACCCTGTAATCGCTGGCTGCAACACTATTGGAGTTTATTTTTGAACACTGAATCAAATGCCTTGCAGAAAGAAACGCCTCATGAAAGACTATCACAATGATTTCAGGCACTTGAGATGTTTTCTATTTTTAGGGATGATGACTGTTTTTTCTCTGCCTGTCTTGTGCTGCTGACAGCATAGGAGGATGCGGGTAATGAGGAAGGTGGAGGAAGGAGGCACGGGCGGATGAAGGGATGGTAAAAGTATTTTCACTTTTGTCAGAGAAATGAAGCCCAGAAGGGGAGGAGGACTTCAATAACTTTTAAGAAATAACCCTGGAGTAACATCAGAGGGGGAAATTAGCTTTTGGGATTTGTTGCCTGAGTAGCCAGAACAAAGCCAGATCCTTAGAGGTCACAGGGAGGTGGGAGGACAGAATCAGACCAGCTCCCATCCACTCATCAGCGGGTCAAAGGGTTAGGGCTTGGGGGGGGGTCACAGTTGACTGTCTCAGAGGGTTGTTAATTCTATTATCCCTGCCTGAGAGGTCCTTGTCAGGGCTGGTAGTGAAGAAGTGCGATGGCTGGATAAGAAGTGAAAAGAGGTTGTGAGGCGTGATTATTTTGGCATGCAAAGTGATCACATACCACACATATCTTTATCTCCTTGACTCATGTGTACTCATGAAGTCTGTCTTCTCTCTTTTACTCCCCCTCACTCACTTTGCAGATATGCTCACAGTTTAGTCAAACTGGAGTCAACTGGCAGGAACTGAACCACACGGATGACTGATGGTTTACAAATAATTACTCAACCCTTACGTTTTTTCTTCCATGTATGGCTCAATGATATGACTTCAACTCTGTATCACAATGAACTGCCCCAATTGTTTAAAGATAAATGTAACAATACCTTTAGTTTGTTGTAAATTAGTCCGTGTTATGGTTCACTTTTGATTAATTTGTCCTGATAAGTACAGTAAGACCTCTTGGTTCTGGTCTTCTGGGACTGTCTGTGGTCCGATTGATTAGTTATACTTTGTCTGATAATCTTTCCTTGCCGCACCTTTTCAGTTTCAGAACTGGTCGATACTGTAAATTATGAAGCCAACTGTGTTTTAAGCAGTGATTGGCCAGATGAAAACAGGTAACATTGTGCCACCCTTTCTTTAGCCATGCTAATCCTCCACTTTGGTCTGGACTGAAATATAAACTGTTAAATGGATTGTCACTAAAGTTTGTACATATAGTCATAATCCTCAGAGGATAAATGACTCTGATTTTTCCACTAGAGGCGCCGTGAGGTTAACCTTTGTAGTTTTGATTGAAATGTCTTAAAAAATGATTGTATGGATTGCGCTGAAGTTTTATACATACATTAGTCTCCCCTCAGGATGAAATGTAATCACATACAGATCATTTAACTTTTCATCCAGCAACATCTACTACTACTAATACTAATACTTGGGTTGACCATGTGAAAGCTTTTCACTTTCACATCAGCCTCAGCTGTACTTTGTGTTTGGTGCTAATTAAAAAATGCGCATTACGCAATACTCTTTTAGCAGCTAGCTTGGCTGCAGACTCTTGGTCTCTTTTTGCTTGTGAAACTGCAATGAAGGTGCAATAAAGTGCAATCTGATCTAACTGTTATAATTGTGCTTCAGTACACAAAACAAAAACGGCTCTTGTTCATCTGCATGTCTCTCTCTCTCTCTCTCTCTCTATCACCCCTGTATTTATTTCCAAAACTTTCTATCACCTGACTTAATTTTATACTCACACGAATGTTGCGCTCCGTGTTGCTGTGGATGAGTGCGTTTTAAGCGTGTCTGTGGATGTTCATGCACACACACACAACGCTGAGTGTCAGTCGGTATAATTGTGTTAGTCCTGGCAGACTGTGTGCAGTCATAGTTGGCGTGGATTATTCCACTTGGCCAGACGGATTTGGGCTTGGCACGACAGACTGAGGATATGTGTCCCCTCTCTGTTCTCCCGGGCAACTAACACTGATAATACTGTCTGCAAATGGAGGACTTAATCTGCTGTCACTTATTGTGTCGCTAATATGTATCTATATGTTTCACTCCCTAAAAATAGAGCAGGTCAGTGCAGTGCCAAGTGAGGCTGTCCTTCATGTCTTCAAAGTGTGTTTTAATTGGTGTATGAGCATAAAACAGTGAATGTTTCAAACCTCATACAAAACTAATAAACAGATGACAGCGCACCAGGTTCAGATGGAGACATTTTTTAGGAAAAAAAAAAAATCACAGAGCAGCTGCAGATGAAGATGAGCATGACCCATTCCCTCTCCCTCTGTCTTTGTCATCATTACCAGTCAATACTAAATCCATCCTCTTTTTTTTTTTTTTTTTTTGTTCTTTAATGACAATGGCAATTAGCAGCTGCATCACTAGGGATATAAAGTATATTTAATGGAGATGAATCTTAACAGACCTTAAATCAATAAATGGTTTGCCTTCTTTGTTGCTAGGAGAATTTAATTGTGATTAGTTTGAACGTGACATAATGATCACATTTTTAATATTTCAAACATTAAAACATCGTCAGAAACTATTTAAGAATAACAATTATAGATGATTAGGCCTATAATTCAAAGCTGACAGTCAAGCTATTCACATAATGAGTCTAATTCACACACGTTTTACACACCGATGAGACGCTAAGTGCGGATCACATTAGCAGCTGTCAGCATGGGTGAATTTATTGTATATACATCTTATACAACTGTAATGTAAATTCTTGAAAAAGGAGCACTAAGGGCTTATTTGAGGCATTTAAAGCCTGTATGGAGTAATGGGGCAACAACCCATTGTTTTCTGATGAACTTGCCATATGTCAAATTTGTGTGCATGATAATTATTTTAGGTTAAATTTCAGGAGGGCTAAAGGGCCATAAAATTGGTGGTGATGTCATTGGCAGTTAGAAGTTAAAAGTTAGCACCGTGTCTCATGAATGTTGAATTAAAAACCTTGCATGCATGGATACAACTCAACAGAGGATATGTAATAGTCGCATCTAGAGTATAAATTAACAATTTCATCCTTTCTTGTTCTCTCTCTCTCTCTTATACCAGGGTGTGTGGTGTGTCTGACACCGTCGGAGTGCCATGGCTCTGGTTCAGGCACTACCTGTAGCCGTGACTGACCACCCCAATCCAGGTGTTGACGTCCAGCAGTGCCGGCCACTTTCATCCCACTCTCCCTCAGGCCCCTGCTCTGGCCCCTGTGGGCCCTGTAGCTCCGGGACAGCCATGGGTTCTGTCAGCAGTCTCATATCAGGCCGGACGTACCAGGAGAGACACTGCCGGGCCGCCAGCGAATTCACTGCCAAGCCACGCCGCTCCACACCAGCTACGAGCTGCTTCCGGCTCCAGGATAATACCCTCCGCAGTGGAAGCTCCCTGGAGCATCTGCTGGTTATCAGCAACCAAACGCAGCCCCAGACCCAGATTCTACCTCCACCGCTACCCACCAAGAAGCAACCCCGGCCTGGTAACTCTAGTGGGTCAGGCGGAGGTGCAACAGTTGCTGGAGCTGCAGGCGGTGTACTTAATGGGAACTTTGGATATGTGAGCAATGAGGTGGTGGTTGGAGACTGGAATGACAACCTGGTACTGGCTGCTGCAAGCCCCTGCAGTGACTCAGAGGACCAAAGGGATAACAGGACCCTGAATGGCAACATTGGAGGGCCTCCACCCAAACTCATCCCAGTGTCCGGACAGTTAGAGAAGGCAAGTGGAGTAGATTGCACTATATCTATTAATGCTTTCTAGCTTTTTCCAGAGCTTTTAAAAAACCTAGTAAGTGTTGAAACTGAATCCATCAGATCTGTACTGTAGGTGCTGTTGTGTGTTGTTGACCATGACCTCTGATCTCCGTTTTAAGAAAATGTCTTTAAGCTTACACAAAGTCACATTGCATAGTGTGGTGAGGACTTTTTTATCCACTCTGCCTGTATAACATACCATACTCATGAAACACCTGCGGATGTGACCATTTGTGCATCATGTGCTGACATGTTTTATGGCAGATTTACCTCAGGTTGGCTGTTCTTTTCCATTGATCCAGCGGGAAGCTTAATCACTGGCCTGACAGTCTCGGGTGGATCATTTGACAGCTGCTCACCTTGCAGACACGTCATGATCAATGTCAGAGCTCACTCACATTCAGTGACTTATTTAGTGAGCCCTAAGGAAGATCGTTAGGAAAAATGCTTACAGAACATTGGGAGCTTTCGCCTGCTCTGTCTTTGTCTTGTCTCTTCCTCCTCCCTCCTCCCTGTTTCTGTGCCCTTTAATCAGATTTTCTTTGTGCTCTCTTTTTTCACTTTCTTCCTCTCTCTCTGCCCGTCTGTCTCTGTCTGTATCTCAGATGATAGGAAATTCATTAAGAAAATTGCTTAATGAAGCTATGAATATCAATTAAACCAAATGAAACTAATCTGAGCCTGGAGGGGTGACCTGCCAGTGCATCACTCACCCTTTTCTAATGAGTTTTATTCACCCGTTGCTAATTAGTGCGGCTTAGCTTTTATCAATCGTTAATGCAATTTTTTAAATAACTTTGTACTTTCAGAACATGGAGAAAGTATTGATCCGTCCTACAGCGTTCAAACCTGTTGTTCCCAAGAATCGTCACTCCGTGCATTACCTGTCTCCACGACCAGGAGGCAACAGTCTGTCAGAGAGCCAGGGCAGCCTCAACCTCCTGCTGCCCCTCGGAGGATCCAACAGCACCAACAGTGCACACAGCAACGGAGGGAACAGCAGCTCTGGTTCTGAAGGGAAGCGTAACTCCTACAGCGGGGGTCGCAACGCTAGGAGCAGCCAATCCTGCTCCATGTCAGATTCAGGGAGAAACTCCCTCTCCAGCCTCCCTACCCACAGCAGTACAGGCTACAGTTTGGCCCCCAGTGAGGGCTCCAGCTCCGGGTCTGGCTCCGGGGGCCAGTTGGAGCCTGTGTCAGGCCTGAGCCGAAACACTTCAGGTGGAACTGGGAGCCATGGACACTCAAACTCAGACAGTGGACGTTCCTCATCCAGTAAGAGCACAGGCTCAGGGTCGCTAAGTGGGCGCGGGCAGCCCCTGTCGGACAGCGGGTCCTGTGGTCACTCACCGCCACCCGTGGAGGGCTACGAGGCGGTGGTGAGAGAGCTGGAGGAGAAACTGAGGGAACGAGACCTGGAGCTTCAGCAGCTGCGGGAAAATCTGGATGAGAATGAAGCTGCCATCTGCCAGGTGAGACATGAAGAGACACCTCACGGCACTGACCGAAAGATCAAATAAATAGCTTGATAGATAGTACAGAAGAAGCACTCGTCTGTAACCTCTCACGCATCTTTTGCTCTGAAAGGTGTATGAGGAGAAGCAGCGTCGCTGTGAAAGGGAGATGGAGGAGCTGAGACAGAACTGTGCCGCGAAGATGAAGCAGACCTCTCAGAAGGCCCAGAGGGCACAGCAGGTGTTACAGCTACAGGTACGCAGAGCATTTCAAAACATTTCAAAACATTTACACAGACAGATTTATGTGGGGAAATTCAAATAAAATATTCAATTAAAGAGTACTGCTACAAAATGTAACTTATCTTTTTGGAAGAAAAACATTTCCTGAAGTGTTTTTTTTTTAAACTTTGTGCTATCAGTCATTTTTGTTGGAGTTGGTGTCCTGTTTATTTAAATGTATAATTTTTGAAATGAAACTCTTGCTTGCTTTTAAAGCTTTAATTATTACTAGTCTTATGCTTTTATGAGGAGTCTGGAGATTCTTTTCTTTGAAATATAAATCTCTGTGTCATCAGGTGTTTCAACTACAGCAAGAGAAAAAGAAGCTGCAGGAGGACTTCTCCTCTCTGCTGCAGGACAGGGAGACACTGGAGAGGAGGTGTGCCACCATCCAGAGGGAGCAGACCCAGCTGGGGCCACGGCTGGAAGAGACAAAGTGGGAGGTGGGTGAGAATCAGACGCTGTGAAGGTGATATGTCAGAGTTAAGGGTGTGGTAGGGGAGTTCTTATGTTTTTATTCTCCTCACTTCAGGTGTGTCAGAAGTCAGGAGAGATCTCGCTCCTGAAGCAGCAGCTGAAGGAGATCCAGTCAGAGCTCAGCCAGAAGGCTGGAGACATTGTGGTGCTGAAGGCCCAACTAAGAGAAGCCCGATCTGAACTGCAAGCCAGCCAGGCTCGATCCCAGGAGGCCCAGACGGCCCTGCGGACGCGATCTTTGGAGCTGGAGGTCTGTGAGAACGAACTCCAGAGGCGCAAGAGTGAAGCTGAGCTGCTCAGAGAGAAAGTCGGACGCTTGGAAGAGGAGTCAGCCCGCCTCCGGGAAACTCTGGCCAATCACAGCGGGCACTCTCTACCTGGAAATGCAACCATGAAGGGGCAGTGCATGAGCTTGTCCCTCCAACAGGGAAAAGGTGTGTCAGGGCGAGGCGGTCCCAGCCCCTCAGTGTACCGCGATGTAGAGGAGAGTCATCTAGTCTGGGGAGGAGAGAGCGATGAGGCCAAGGCACAGAGGCAGAATGCAGAGACAGTGTTGGGACTCAAACAGCAGGTACGCATTCATCAGCACCAGTTTCCAGGCATGAGTGATAAAAATAAAAACGGTGCAGTTTCTAACATTTCTTTTGTCCTCAGGTGGACAGGCTGAAAGCTGAGCTCATGTACGAGAGGAGGACAAGTGAGGAGCAACTGTCACGGTTTGAGGATGAGAGGAGGGTGTGGCAGGAGGAGAAGGAAAAGGTAAAAACTTAGAAAGGAGAAGGTTTTTAAGTCGCCAGCAGTGAATAAATAGTCCCTCTACCTATTTACTTACTTGCTGTATTTTTCCCAAACACAGGTAATCCGTTACCAGAAACAGCTGCAGCAGAACTACATCCAGATGTACCGTCGAAACCGGGACCTGGAGCGAGTAATGAGGGAGTTGAGTCTGGAGCTGGAGAACAGGGACATCGAAGACTACGAGGTCCACAGTGGCAGTAATGACATCCACTTTGAGGAAATCACTGCCACTGAAATCTAAAAGATAGAAACTTACAGAAATATGTGCACATATACACAGGAACACAACCGGCACTCACAAAAGATATAAACCAAACCTTGAACTCCAGGCCAAATACTGCACTATCTTCACCATGGCTTTACCTGGACCACTGAGCAAACACTCACCACGTGTCACTGTCAAATGGGAGATCTCCCAAAGGTGCATTCTTTCTGCTAACAGAGATGTACTCCAATAAATCCTCATAATGTGTCCCACCTGGCGCTTTTAATGGGTTTTACTCCACTACAAAGACAGCACAAAGACTTCTTTCCTTCTGCGGGAGCAAAAGCAGTGAAAAAAAAAAAAAGTTTCTTTCTCAGACCACGCTTAAATCAGGGTATTAAAAAAACGACGGGAACTACAAGCAAAAAAAAATGTTACTACATGCACAGTAAGCTGGACAAAGGCACCGTTCTAGGTAACACACAGGCCACCAACATGCATATAATAATCCATGACAGCAGAGCCGTCAACACCACCACGGCTGGCTATTAATGATGACCTCATCTTTATCCACGCTGGTCCTCCCACTGACTGCTAAAGGGAAAATAACACCAACATCTGTTGTTTCATGGTGTTCAGCAGATCAGCAGTTTGTGAGCAACAGTTTTGTTCTTGCGCTCATTTTCAGGAATGTATAGTGGCTTTTATCACTCCAGAGACATGCAGTATAAATGGTTAATCACCTGCATAGAAAGAATCTGCTCACCAAGGGAAACGTGTTGTTTTTTTTGCACAACTTTACCGCTCTTATGGGTTGTTTTGTTTTTTTTGTCTGGGATATGACTGTTTCGTTTCCCCTTGTGAAGCAAATCATCAACCTTAAAGAAACCAGTTTTGACATTTGGCTCTTGGTTTGCTTACATGTGGACATCCTATTCTGTCATTTCCCAAGCCGCACAGGCAGAGACAGAAACCAAACCATTCAAAGGAAATGCTTTATGTGACCGCTGCTCCACTTCTCTAGACCACCAACAGTCACGATGGATCAACGTGTCAACCCATTCAGACAATGCAGCAAGCTCCAAACATAAACATTTACATTTTACAATTATGTAGCACTCAGACGGCGTACCGTAGCATGGGAGATACCACCAGGATGCTGCTGATTCTCATCTTTCTCTGTCTTTGTCTGTTTTTTTTTCTTTCCATCTATATTTCTGCTTCTTACTAAACTCTGTTTTCATAGCAGCGAAAAGCACCTCAGCGGTCAGCATCAGGAAACGAAAAATGGAGCATATTTTTTCAGTTCGGTTGTGTCGTCACTGAGATTTAGGCTGGTGTTTGAACTGTAGGCATGCTTATTCAGAGTTTCCATTTGTTCCCCCCCCCCTTCCCATTAGTACTCTTTATTTAGCTTTTGGCAGCCCAAAGCCAAATAAACCTTTTAAAGTCTTCCTAGTCTTCCTTAGACTATAATAATCTTTACTGACTGCTATACAGGTAGTGAGACTGGCATGCATGCATGTCTTTGTTATTTCGGATTTCAGGGGAGGCTGAGTGAGATAGAGTAGAGATGAGAAATTGTTGATGCAGTAGCTCCGGTGCTGAATGTCCTCAAGGCAGGTCGGCTGTTAAAGCCCCAAATATAAACCAGTGAGGAGCATGTTAACATTTGAGTCTTTTTCTTGCAGTATGTGCAGGGCTGTGTATTACACTGAGCATGGCGGGTCTGTGAAAGAAAAAAAGAAGTGGGCTAAGAAAAACATTTATTTTACAAAGAGTCTATACCGAGGAATAATAGTTAAATGGAAATCTATATAACGGAGGAGATGTTGTATATTTTTTTATATATAGCACCTGAAGATATTTTGTTGTAGTACCGGTATCAGTGTGGGTTTAATATACAAAGTATAAATACTATACACCAATATTTCAAATGATGGATCAATTATGAATGGAGACAGCAGCACAGATAGAGGGCACTTAATACTGTAATGCATGTAAATCTGTTTACATTATATAATCCGTGTAACACAAATGTACACTCCCTGATGACCAAACTTTGCAGCCAATAAACAGTTGGGAGCTTTTACTTCAGGCTCAGTTTTGACCTGCTGTCTCTCCATTTTGATTGATCGTTCATCTGATCGTCAGTATCATCACATCGCACCAGTCCATGTCTTCATCGCTGGGTTTTGTGCACGTCATTAGTTTTATAAGTGCATGAGACAGGTCACTTTTAAATGTGTCTTCTTTATTAAGTTGAGGTCGGAGCTGAGGCAAAACTAGAAAGTGTTTTGTTTCCTATGCTTTGAAATTCAACCGAACCCCTCTCGGAAATTGATTCGATTTGATCGGTCTGTATTTTGCATGACATTGCAACATTCACTGTGGTTTCGAGAGATGTTGCAGAGTATTAAAAGTCTGTGCATAAATGGAAAGTGACTCTAAATGAAACGAGTTGGGTTCGTCCAACCATAATCACTTTTATAAACCAGACCTAGACTGTTACTTACACATCACAGATGCAGCACAGGTACAAAAAACAAGCACAGGTGTTGCAAACCAAAACTAACTCCCTCACTGAAAAGTATTGCGTGCATCCTGGACTTCCTTTTTTTTTTTCTCTCCATATCACATTTCTCATCATTGTTGCATAACCGTTTTCTGTGTAAATATGTAAAACACTAAATAGTATAACAGAGTGACATTGTCTTTTATTTAGACAAAATATCTATTTCAAATGTAGCCACTGTGACTAGACCAAAGCAACGTAACATTTCTTTTTTTGTGGCATTTTTCTCATCTTTTTAGTGTGCTTTTTTTTTTTAACATTGTCTTCATTCATTCATAAAGTGTGTAGTTGTTTATGTATATTTTTATGTGTACATTTATTGTACAAATGACTGTGTTTTTAATTAAAGAACAAGTTGTCACATCTTAAAGGGACTGTTGATTTAATTGCTTTTTTTTTTACTTGAAACACATCAAAGGTGAGCCGAGTATACTGAATGAACATTTATTTCCATTAAATCAAACATCTGAAGTGTTCTGTAATAACTCAAAGGCATAGACACACTTGGTTTCCTCTTTACATTTAATTGCATGTCAACATTTCACCTTCAGCTTTTCAAGCACTTTATTAAAACCAAGTTTGTGTAACATTTTATCAATGTTTTGCCCATCGGCCGTCTGCTGAAGTCAGGCACTATGCACGCTATATTCCGGTTACAGTACCTCGCTGCTCGTATCTCCACTACCCTACTAGATTTAAACTATGTCACTTGCCTCCATGTCCCGCATTTCTCATTGACATGTTTTTCCAACCCTTCCACATGTCTGCATAAACTCAGTCCACAGCGTGGTGTAATTAAGTCTCTAAAGTGGCGGATTGCTGCAGAGCACAAGCACTTCTGCCAGAAAAATACAGCACAAAAATACTGAGCAGCAATTTGTAATAATCTCCCCAGACATCCACTAAACCCAAACTATCGGTTTTGACATAATACAGGGTTTTAATCTGGGTATAAATCTATAAATCTCATAACTCAGGCTGGGTTAATCTCCCTCTGGCAGGCCTGCAGGGTTGGTGGACTGAGATGCTCCAACTGAAAAGTGCAGCCCACTGGCTCCACAATCAGACAGTGTTCAGAGGTCATGGCAAGGTTGCCACGTGTTAAACAGTGGCACAATTTCAACCAAAGAGGAGGTCATGAACCACACGATCATATCATATAAGCCATACAATATTGCTTACTTTTTGTCTGGTTAATTTGCCATGAATGCATTTAATAAAATGTTTTACTAAAAATGTTATAAAAGTTACACATATTCAACATTTATACTTCAGTATAGTATCTTATATTTTATCGTAGCAAAAGTGATTTATAACAATCTTCATTCGGCTGAGAGTCAACGTAAGTCTTAAAAACCTGCTTCGTCTTGTTCACCTTTCTCTCTGACATATTTCCTGGTACTTCTCGTCACAACCTCTGCCTTTCGTTCAGGATTAATGCTATTGTGCATCCATTCCTCTTCACTATGACCGCAGCTCTACCTGTTCCATATTTCCTTTTTTTTGGAGTGAATCCTGTGGTTAATTCACTCCCGCAGGAATTGCAGGTTTTGGTGTCCTTCACACCTGAGCGGCAGTCTCACTGTGAGGCGCACAGAGGTTAGTCAGCAGGTCTCCTGGGGCTAGTAGGGGTGGTTGGGACTTTAGGGACCTTGACCACAAAAACCATTGGGTCCCTGGCTTTGTTGCTGAATGTACGGCGAATTACATCCACAGCGTGCTGATGAGTCACTCCCTGCAGACTCTCGCCGTCCACAGACAGCAGCTCGTAGCCTGCCTGTAAATGCAAACACAGGTAAAAGGGTAAATTCAATATAGAAAACACATAACTGTCAGTTTTCCTCCCACTCTGTATCTATTTTTCTGTTAGAGCAACATCATAGACAGTTTCCATAAATCTGCAGTGATTGTGTCCCATAGAGGGAACCTGATTTATGCCAGAGAGAATTGGGGCTCTCACCCATTACTTTAATATATTCACACTGAAGGCTGTCATTAGTGCACAGAGCTTCTCCTTCAGCACAAGGTTGTTGAAGAAATAATATACACTGAGACACACACACACACACACACACACACACACACACACAGTTGGGATCATTTGCTTTCTGTTTCCTGCAGGATGCGAGCAGAGTGTGGTACATCTTTGGAGCCCTGAGGAGAGGAACTTCCCCTGATGTCATGAGCGTTTGCCGAGGATGCACCTGCCTGATGTGCGCAACCTCAGTGAAGGTTAGAAACACATAACACACACGCACACACAAGGACGATGGCCATTGTTGTGCCTCCACCAATCATGTCTTTTTCCCTTTCCCTTTTCCTCTTAAGTCATTAGTCACAAATAGACTGATTTTCCCTTCTTTTTATACCAGCCAATTCTATCTATCCCGTCGAAGAAGGGAAAAAACATATTCAAGAGTTTTGTCCTGACAGCGTCTGTTGCAGCTCATCAGACCAGTGTGGTGTTCACCAATATAGTCTTTTGTGCTTTTTCATTTTTTCAAATAAAGTAATTTATTTGAATTAAATACATCACAACCTAAGCTGCCCCCATCTTCTTTATGGCCATTTATGGAGCACATTTATGAGGTTTCCTCTCCTTTTTAGCCAATGGACATCATGATCCAAAAATAACATGGCCTGTAAAATGACTACAGCCTGCATGAAAGGATGACTGAATCTTTCATAATCTTTATCGGCCCATTACAAATAAATTCAACTAGATTTTTTTTAGTTAAGGAGACACATATCATCATACACAAGATAGATAGATAGATAGTAGATATGCCCATGCACACAAACAGTGGTGCTTCTCATTTTGCCAAATGCCAGATGCCAAACTGATAGCTTTGTTTTAATTTGCTCAGGTTTGTACATTGGAGGTGAATGAAATACTTCAGAGAATAGAAAATGTACATTTAGACAAATCGCAGACTGCAGCCACGCTAGCAATCTCATGATGGCTTTAAGTCAGATGATCACCAAAATCAGTAAGCTTTATCCTCTGGGGATCACAAATGTCAAAAAGTTGAACAAAGTTTCCTGGCAACACATCAAGTAGTTGTTGAGACATTTCCGTCTGGACACAGAGCGAGCTGTGGACGGACCGACCAACACACACATCCATGAAGCCACTCTGCTATCGTGGCTAAAACTTCAAGAGTAAAATGTCTTTTCAGGGTCAGGCGCAAGACACATGTCTCTTGTCCAGGTTTCCGCTGATAAAATCAGGTGGCAGGAAAGTGTGAGTTCACAAGCCTGCACCTTTACACGCACAAAACAACATTCTTCACTGATTGTCTGTTATCATGTGAGTCTAAGGAGACAGGATGCATGTTAACACTGAGCTGCTCTGGCCTCACTTCCGTCTGCAGAGAGAGGGGAGAGGAGATAGCACCGAGCCAGAGAGCTGATAGTCACAAGCTGTGATGGCGTGTTTGTAAGGTGTGGGACAGAGACAACAGATAGCAGCGCGGTGCTACCGAGTAGCCACATGTCTGTGTCTGAGGCTAACAAGCAACTTCTCTGTCTTTATGGCCTAAATCTGTTTTTCCAGTCTGTCTCTCTCTTTTCCAGTTTCTGGTTTTTACACACCCAATATCCTGCTTTATTTTCCATCTTTCCATCATTCCCCTGACGCTTCTGTTGCTCTCATATTGCCTGTAAATGTTGTGCCGTCTCCCATTTATCTTCTCCTTCATTCGAGGTTGGGTGGAGTGTATGACAAGTCAGGCTACTGTGTGTGTGTGTGTGTGTGGGGAGCTATAAGAGGGAAGTTCGTTGTCAGTTTATACCAACTTTTTATTTATTTATTATTCTTATTACTCTCACTGTATGATCTGTTACAACTTTCTTTACACACGCACTGCTTTTCAAGCATCTTAATCCGAGTGTTGAGTGTTTGAATGCTGTACCTGTGACTATAGGAGCTTAAAGAGTTAACCTGTGGTCAACTGTAGTGAATGAGAGTGTGTATCATGTGTGTTTAAGTGAGCTAGGCCAAGACCATGGATGACTGTTAAGTTACTGTGCAGGCAATATATTACCAATACATTAGTAGACCAGCGCCCATGTACCTCATCAATAATGAAGGATATGTGCTACTTGAGATGGATCCCCACTCATCTCCTCTCCACTCCTCATTGCTCACCTTTACCCTCTCCTCCATAAACACTCTACTTATGACAAACAACTCATGACCACAGCACAGAGGTCTGACACTCGACACACTAAACCGGGATGGATGCCTTAATGTGCTCTCATCAGGGTGTTATTTCTGGTAAATTAAAGTTAAACATGTTTATCCCTTTAGCCATGTATTCTCCCTGTTTCTGTTTTGCTCACCTTCAGAGCCTCATTTGTTGACGCAGCTCCTCCAGGGAAGATCTTCTCAATCTTTATCATGGGCTGGACTCGAGACTCCATACCTCCAGAGATACTAATACCTGGAAACACACAAGGAAATCTTATAAAATGAGGGATTTAGTAAGAGCAGTAGATTCCTGTATTCTAACTAGTTTTAAACTATAGTGTATATATTTTAGCTATCTTTAAAGCATTTAACTCCTCCAGAGCCTTTCAGTGTAGTAGTAAGTAATGCCCTGACCTCTACTGGTGATATAATGAATATATGAGGCTGGAAATTAATTTTAATAATTAATTTTGTTATAGTTGTATCAACATACAACGTATGCATACAGTTTCTATATTGTACTCACCCAGTGACTGCTTGGCTTTAGAGATGGTCAAAGTGATGATTTCACACTCCTCTGGTGGCAGAGTCGCTCTTCGTTTCACACTGTGACCATTTTGTGAATGTCCATTTACTGGATGACTGTTCTCTCTACTCGTGCAGGGACTCTTCTCTCTCGAGGGCTCAAATACATCAACCAGAGGGTTTCTCGCTCGCCGCTGTGAAGGAACTCGTACGCTGACCTCTGTGTAGCCCTCTTGTCTGCTCCGTCTGCCATTGATGCTCTCAGGACTCACCTCCCTCATGGGTCTCCCACATCCGTTCCTCACAGGTGACCGCCCTCGTTCAGGAGCCACATCCCCTCGGTCAGACGCAGACAGCAAGGAGATCTCGTCGTACCCTGTCGTCCCCCCGTTCCCCTTGCTGTTCAAGAAGCGATTGGGTTGACGCCCACGTTGGGTGCTCTGTGGGGAATCTGCGAGGAGGAAGCTGTGGGTCGGTGAGGGGCTCAAGGAGCGGGAGCGCACAGTGGAGGAGGCGTAGCTGTCTACAGGTATATCCAGCAGGGGGGTGAAGGCACGGGATGGAGGCAGATGGCCTGACTGTTGGCCGGACAAACGCAGCCTCTCCAAATCCTCAATCAACTGACGCTCCCTCACTGTGTCCTGGACCGGCTGGAGGAGGAATCCACCCCTGTAGTCTGGAAACACACAAAAACATGTCAGCTTCAACCTCGCAGGTTATAGACTGCAACTGTTTAAATGTTTCTTCAAGTGGAACATTTGTAGAACGGCTGTTATATAAACAAAGTTATGAGAAGATCATCACAGCTGGTCAGTGTGAGCGAAGATACTGTGAATCAAACAAGCTCAATTTGGACAATTTGAGTGAGTTACCTTCTAGCATTGTCATCAAAGTTGCAATTTTCTGCATATATGTGTATACAGCACAATGAGTTTTACTTTCTAAACTAGGTCTAAAATGGTAGCCAACACAGACCCTATACATGGGACATAAATGCTTCCCATTTACAACTTACATCTCTTGAAATGTAAGGTCATCCACATCCCGGTGATGTGTTATCAGCTTTTTACTGTGACCTCAGAAAGTGAGAAGGTTGTAGTCAATCTAAAGTGAAGATGTATTGTCTCAATGGCTCTTCAATGTGGAAAAGAGCAGCTCTGTAATACTGAAGTATCACCCTGGCCAACAAGGCATGTCTCAGTCCTTTCTGGAGGCCACAGAGATGTAATACAACCCTAATGTTCAGCACAGGCACAGGAAACCTGAGATATCTTGTACTTGTGATGCATGTGTGTGTGTAAGTGTGTGTGTAAATGTGTTCTTATGAGGGTTGGAGGTGGATGTATGTGTATGTATAAGGAAAAGTAAGAGAGGGGTTATGGAGGAGACAAAAAGCTCCTTTTTATCTGATATTCCTCTGGGATGAGAGAGAGTCCATCAGCCAGACAGACAGAGAGAGAGAGAGAGAGAGAGTAGGTAAGAGGTAAGGGTACCTGGGATTGGAGTTATGAGGTGGCGTCGGGGGGTTCCACTACGTGGGGATCGCAGAGCTGGAGAACGCACTAAAAAGAAATCAATACACATAACGATAGAAGAAGATACATCTCTAACCTGTAATTGTAACTGTAATGTTAAACTATATTTCTCTTCTCACCTGAGCGACTTTTGAGAATATCGTACGCCTCCAGCTCAAAGGGCATGACCATGCTGTCAAAACGACCCAACTCCGTCGTTGGTATCAGCATTCTGCAGCACATATGATCAGTCAGAATTACTTACATACACATGAACATCAACATATACGCATACTTTTACATATATATATCTCACCTTATTTCTCTGAGAAGTAGCAGCTTTTCTGGCCGGTCCAAGATTGCCAAAAGGGGGCGCACTAAATCCTCAATCACATTGTTGGACAAAAACTGAGGGACAGATTAGGTGGGTAAAAAAATTAGAGAAGAAGAATATGTTCGTTATCTGATTGTTTTCAGGTCATTAATATTGGATTAGTTACACCTTTAAGAGTTGCATATATGTACATAACACATTTGCTTTTTCCAAGAACACTACAATCCACCTCAGTTTTCAGTCTTTGGTGTTTAATTACTGTATTAACAGGAAAGTCACACTGCGCTCTTAGTAAGCTCGATATCTTAAGCAGCGGTGGCAACGAGCCGACTGAGGAGCTGATCCCCTGAAACTGTCTGACGACTGTGAGAGGGGCCGAAAGAGACAATGGGATCAGGTGGTGGCTGATATTTGATCCTAATCATAAACGACAGGCCAAATCTGTCTATTGTCACAGCCGCTGCCAGACACATTTATCACTCAAGGACACTCAGTAACTCAGGGAACAATACTGCACACTTAAGCCTTCAAGTAGCTGACTTTCATTCACTGGGTGGAAAAAAAAAACAACACACACACACACAGTCGAACACCAATGAGGTGTCGGTGATGGTAATTTCAGATCAAGAACTCACCCGCCGACAGTGTCTCATCACAGCAGTCACCTCATCCTGGCTGAGCAGCTTCTTTGCCATGTCCTCCACGTGCTGCAGGGTCTCGGGTTGGTGCTGCGGGCTGCTGTCTTTAACTCCTGCACGGGATTCTCTGGGGGAGGTCAAGAGCTGGAAGGGACGACCCCTCTCTTTATCTGAAGAAATAAAAGTGAAAACCGCAATAAACAAGACATAAACAAGAAAATCTACAGATAGCAAGAGATACTCATTTTCTTGAATTCATTGTCATTACATATTTCTGACCACTTTATCTGAAATTTAAGTACCGAGAAAGAAAAAAAATGGCCTCACCTCTGTCGGCATGGTGGGACGGTGACTTGGAGCGGCTCTTCTCTTTACGGTCTTTCTTAAACAGCAGGTTAACAAAGGTTTTGGAGCGCTGCAGACCTGTTTTACCCTCTTTTGTGCTCTTCTCCTTATGTTGTCTCTTCTTCTGCCTGTCCTCTAAAAGAAGACACAGAGAAACAGTATGCAAAGCTCAGCATCTCTAAATTAACAGATATTGTCAGTAAAGTAAACAAATACAGCCATGTAATTCAACTAACTTAATATATGCATATATATATACATCGTTGCTGCAGGTATAGTTTGTTGTGTTATAGCAAGAATGGGACATTGTTCATATTTGTGTACGGTGTTGAATTCATTAGGCTTTATACTGCTCTTTGCTGAACTGTTAGCCAATGACACCAGGTGATACACACTCTCTGCTATGAGCACAGACTGTTCATTTCTCTTCCAGTCAGCTTCTCTGTTCACTGCAGTAAATCTGCCACTGCGGAAAGTAACACGGTAATACTGATGAATTGCAGCTACACCAACCTGATCACACCCCCCCCCATCTATTGAGAGCACTACAGCGAAGTGTTCCAGCTTACGTAACAAATGTCCGGTCAGCCCTGGGCCTTGCCCCAAGCCCCTGCAAGTTCCTGGAGGTATGAATGAGTTGGATAAATTGAAAAGGAAAGGCTAATAACTCAACCCGGCCAAGGTTTAGATGGATATTACTCCATATGCTTCTTCTTATTCATTTCTCACAGAGGTAGGGCAAAGGACAGTGATTAATCATGAGTCTGTGTTAACTTTGTGTTCTTGGATAAAAATCTGTCTGGAGGTTAAGTCAGCTGTGTAGAGTCTGGATGTTCTTGTTTACTTCCTGGAGTGACAGGAAAAATGAGGTGTCATTAAACTGACTGATGCCCTGTGGAAAGCCGCGGAAAGACGTGTGGATGGTCTGAGCGGATTTCATTTCGACTTAGTGAACGCAGATACTGTCAAAAACAACTAAATAGCTGGACCTGATTGTGCTTCATTGTGGCCACAGTTGTCAGTGTGCCATGACGTGTGCTATCATTTGATTTCTCAAATGAGATGGATGATACTGCCAAAACAAGCAAAAACAACAATACTGAGTATAACCAACCAATGGAGAATTTTTGAGGCCGATATATGAGAGGACAAAAAAATCTGACAATGATATACTGGCCGATCATCATTTTTATGGAACATCTCAACAACTATTGGAATGATTCATGGTCCCGGAGGATAAACTGTAATGACTTTGGTGATTATCTCACTTCATCTAACATACCTTGGCATTTCTTTAATGAAATTTACTGTAATTTATCGGCCGATATATACAATGGTACTGATATATATGCAATAGGCTCGTATCAGCCCTGCCAATTTATCGGTGTACCTCTCATACAGAGAACTTTTTCACTCTGCCTACAATCCCAGTGAGCCTGGGTCTCACCTGACACAGTGATGTGGCTCTGGGAACGCCTGATTGGCTTCCGTGGTTTGCTAAGGGCCATCAGCGCCTCCGTCTTAGGTGAGTGTTTTGCTACTTCTTGGTCCCCTGGTGACAGCGCCCTCGTCCGTCCCCACCCACCGTCCCCAGCTCCATTCATGTCCCTCGGCCCCTCCCCTTTCCCACGTATGAGTGTATCCTTAAGCAACACCGTGGCACCAACAGTCCGTCTGGTTTCTGAGGTGACCAGCCTGTCAGGGTATGAGATATTAGGTGACGGGTGTTCCAGGTAGTTTGGAGGGTGGGGATCAGTCTGCATGGCAGTGTCAGCAGTTCTCTCTGCGCTGTTTGGACGTCGGAAACGGTCCTCTGTGGAGATGGCAACGTCTACCATCTCGGAGCCAAAGATAGGAGGGAAAAGGACCTGGGAGAGACCACTGAGGGAGCTCAGAGGGGTGCCGGAGGACAACGAGGAGGCAGAGGAGTTAGAGTCTGAACCCTGGGAGGATGGTGCAGGGCCCCCATTGGCCACTGTTGAAAAAAATCCATAATTACAATGAAGGAAGCTTAGAGGGTGTTCAGAATATTATTGTTTTCATCTTAAGGCACCAAATGTAATACCTTATGAAACTGTCTAGTTTCATTTAAGTACACACATACACACACACGGAAAAGATGCATAGTTATTTTGCACAGGACATTTAATGTCCTTACGTCACACCGTCTGGTTTGTTTGGGTCAAAACCTGTCTGATCTCATGTCCTGTTAATCCTCTAAGATTTTGGGAGACAGACGATGAACCAGGAGTTCTCTTTTTCTTTTTTTTCCAATTTGACTCCAAAATGACTCCTTGTACCGTAAAAAAAATAAACACCCAGAGACCCAGATGTCAGGTCGTGTTGTGTTCCAGACGACTGAGCTGCCTTTGAGTACACTGAATTAATCCCTGGATTTTATCAGAGTTACTCATAGCAAACTGAAAAACAGGGAATTTGTGAAGAAAATGAATGACAGGGTTTTAGTATAAGCAGGCTTCCTGTAGCCAATATGCTACTTTGTTTGGTAAGATCTCCAAGTAGAATCTAACATGGTGCTTTTGCAACCGAAAATGAGAATTTTTAACTCTTAAAATCTCTATCTTATATTAAATAATATTTTGTGAAACAGTCTTTTGGGATAGTTAACGTACATTTGTCGAGCCAGCCATATTCTGCCACCATCTCCTTGTATGCAGGGTATCTTCCAGCTTCCTATTGAAGGGCAAAAAAAAAAAAAAAAATTTAGCAAGAACATGAAACAGTCAACATAATCATACTGGAAAATTACACACTACATGTGTGTCTGGCACTTATGAAGTAGACAAGCTTTGCCTATTTACTTTTTGCAAATTCTTCTCCTAAAATAGGTGCTACTGAGTTGCATTGAGGACGGATGATTTGCTTATTTCCTTTTTTTCTCACTGTTAATTTTCTCTTCATGGGTTATTTTCTCAGACAGCTTTACTCTCTTTAATCTGGCCTTTACGTGTAACAAAAAGATGTTATTTCATATATGTTACAATATTATTTGTTTTATTAGTGGACATGATATACATCACTGAGAGGAGGTGCTGTGGTGTAAAAGAGTTTGGGAAACGCTGCTTCTGCCACTGTTTCTTATAAGGAACGAGTCATTTGTGTCAAGAATTAGTGTCCGGTATCCTCTTCCAGTCTATTTTAAGGGATTGCCTCATCGCTACACTGTTTAACTTCAAAGAAAAGACACTTAAGGATAAGATTTTCCACAAAAACCTTAGATGCCCAAGTGTGAGAGAGTTTAGTAACTAAACCCTGTTTCCATGATGTGTGATTTTGATCTATACATGGCCATAATACAGGAGAGAAAGAACACATAAAATTAGGCTTTCTGTTGATTATAACCTGATCCCTGACTGCCTTTGAATAATGAACGTCGTCCCTGGCTGTTTTTCACACGTGGAACCTGAGATCAGAGGAGTAAAATGAGCACACAGTAATGTTAGCGAGGTAAGAGAGCACACATACACACACACTCAAACACTGTGCAACACACACATGCTCATTCATACACACAAACATACGCACAATTCCTTTATCTAAAAATGGCAGCGCGGCCTTGCACACACGGACACACATAAGGAATTCAAGGGCTGTAAGCCAGCTGTGCAGGCTCATGCTGTCCCCGTCTGAGAAGAGCTGGTGTTGTTTAACACGCTGTAACATTTATTATTGTGTCACAGCACTTACAGCACCCAATCAATTGTTACGTTTAAAGCAGAGCAAACGATTAGCACGATTAGTCATATAACACTGATCTTCACATTACTGAAGTCAGACTTAAACCTGCAGTAACTGATTTTTTTTTTTGGTCCAACGAGCTGTAAACAGCTGTGGCTAATGATCGAATGTTAATTAAAAAAAAATTATATGAATTGTAACTTTAGGTGTCTCACCCTTATGGTCAACATGACATGGGTGTGACTCTTCAGGACCTCAACTGCATTGCTGTGCGTGATGTCTTCAAAGCTGACCCCATTGGCTGCAAGAATCTGATCACCCATTTTGATACCGTGCTGCTCTGCAAGCCCACCTGGGTCCAATCTGACGAGAGAAAATGTATAAAGACACACACACACAGAAGAGAAATAAAGACATGTATACAATCTGAGTACTTTTCCTCAAGATATTTGACTCTTGAAAGATAAACTGCAGGCCTTTACAATATAAGGATATATCTTAAATGTTGTTCTGTTTGTCTAGTTCAGACTACAAGCTCACCAAAGCATTTTGGACTTCTGTTGTATAGCAATGAAGTCAAAACACACACACACACACACACACACACACACACACACAAACCCTTCGGGTGGAGACTGGTGGCTTTGAACTAAGGCAAAAAACAGATGAAAGAAACTACAAATAGTTTGTGATTTAATATCTAGTTCCTCTGGGAAAACTTATTCTTCCTCTCTTCCTCTTGCTCACCATGAACCACCTGGCTGAATTTATAAGAAACTGAATTTGGATGTTGATGGTCTGGTGTAAAAAAAAAACCCCAAACAAAATGAATGTGTTTTGAACTAGATATGTTCGTACTTGGAGACATAAATTCCTAGTCCAAACTCTTTGCCTCCTCTGATGTTGAAGCCCAGACAGTAATCATCCGATGTGGTGAAGAGATGTACGATCCTGCGGAGAGCGCTGTCTGAACTGGTCTCTGATGGCGTGCGACCGCTTTCCTCCACCACCATCCGCCGGTGAATCAGATCCACCCTACACACACACACACACACACACACGCACACATATGCAAAAGAGGACATACTCACACGCATGAAAACATTCAAATACACTGCTTTGCCTTTCTCTGCTGACTGTATCAGTTGATCAAATAGCAATAAAGGTCACAGCAGTAATCCATCCACTGCTGCTACATGAAACCAAGATACAGTATATCCTAAAAGAAAGATAGCCTGTATGAGATACAAGACTACACAAAACAAGAGCCATGCAAAGGTCAGCACTGGTTGTAGTCTTTAAATAATAATAATATATCTAGCAAAATATAACAGTCACAATAAACTGTTACTGTTTGTCAGTCTTATTCACATTGACACCGCCTGCATTATGCAGCTATTTGGCCTCACCATGTGGTCTTCTCCTTGGAGAAGCGGATCCCGGGGATTTTGCCCACACGTCTCACCACCATTCTCAGCCTGTTGTTGCCTGTCAGGACCTTCACAGCGCTGCTCATGGTGATGCTCTCCAGGCTGACCCCGTTCACCTCCACCAGCTTATCGCCCACAGTCAGGCCAGCCTGCGCTGCAGACACAGGTGGGACTCAGCATGGTGCAACAGAGTCAATGTCACGCAGAAACATAAGACCACATGGCCACATTTAAGCACGCTGAAAATAAAAAGTTTGTCATCACTGTGAGAAAGAAACTTACACACACACACACACACATACTTCCTCCTAACCTGCAGAGCTGTCATCCTCCACCTTGCTGACGAATACACCGAGTCCATGTTCAGAGCCCCCGCGGACACTGAAGCCCAGACGCCCATCTGGACTCTTATCTACTGTCACTGTGTGAATGTCTTCACAGTCATCCCCACCTGTAACCACACAAAACCAGGAATCACACTGACATGTACCAGCCATAAACATCTATATAGCCTCATAGCCAACTAATGACAATCTGGGTCCAGTTGTGAAAAACGTGGATACGAAGATAATAAATATAAAGATTATTATTATTATTAGCCTTAGTAATTTATTTCACAACTACTTTTAATCTAGGAATTTATGAGCTGTATGATGTGTATTACTGTTTTATTATTTGGTAATGTACAGTAGCAGTATTGTGTATCCAAGGCAAATTTCCCTCTGTGTTATTCTAACCACAGAAATTAAAACATCAGTATTTACTACTATTATTATTTACATATTAACCAAACATAATTTGCTGATATTTAATACATTTGTGCATCTTTATGGCCAGAAAAAAAAAACCTCAAACTTAGATGTATAACATGTACTGTTGAAGGTTTGTGAGGTATCTTCAGTATATTGGAGGATTGATTTGATAACCAATGAAATGACAAAATATTACTAAATTTGGACTAATGATTGATGATGTGTCTGTGAGACTGTAAAGGTATCACCCTGGTAACAGAGGATGGTTAACATGTGCACAACTCACCATCAACAGGTGAGTTGATGAGAATCACCCGGCCCATCGGTGAGGACGACCTGCGTTTGTGGCGGTGCTGCTTCTTCAGCATGTAGCGTGTGGTGCTGTGGGACCCCCCTGTCTGGCCTCCATTGTTGAGGTGAGGGTGCCCCCCTCCATTTGTCATCTCCCTCCAGCCAGGGGAGTGAGAGGAGCGAGCCATGCTACGTGTCTGGCAACTCTTCCCTTAGTCATCCAGGCAGGATGAGCTCTGTGGTCTGCTGTGAGGATGAAAGAGGTGCAGCCTGGGAGTCGAGGAACAACTGTGGTGGGTAACTGGACTTTTTAGCACCTGCTGGCGAGAGTATGATCCCCACTGGAGCTGGCATCTCACAAAGCCGTATGTAACATCCCTTAAATTGAAATCCAAGATCCACAGGAGCAAATGAGTCATTGAAAAACTAATTTAAGCTGAATCCACACAGCTGAATGAATATAATATGTAATTCTTTAAAAGGGAAGGCAAAAAGTAGTGCTCCATGATGTAAGCTTCCTTGTATGTTAAAAAAGTTGGTGTAATCCTTGAGTGTCCTGAACTGTTGCTCCTGAACGCATCTCCACAGCCATGGTGCTTGTTTCCACCTGCTTCAGATAAGTGGCTGCGGAGCAGTCAGCGATGCACGGTGATTCCCCTTGGGTCATGTTTAATTAAACGGATATCTGTTGTGAGGATGATATGCTGTGATGAGTAATGTGGTCTGAGAAACTCCGGCTTGTATAATAAAACTCGTCATTTTTGACACAGTTATGATGCTACAACCTAAAGAATAGAATAAAATAGAAAATATGACGTTGCTCATTTGAACTTTATGCGTTTTTCTATCAGTCATCACCACGGATGATACAACATGCATAATAATCACATGTACATTCACATTGATAAACTATTTAAACGTAAAACTACTTGTTGACAGTTGATGTCAACGAACCGTCTCGGTAAACCTTAAAAAAACTGCTTAGAAATGACTCCTGTTGATACCTTGAGACGCGTAAAAACAATGGTTATATTTTACCTTTGCGTTAAAAGTAAAGGAAACGGAGTGTGACAGCTTTACCTGGTGTGTCCATACTGACGGATGAACACAGAGACGCATTGGACACCTCCGGTGTATTAGTGCCAGTGTATTAGTGTCATTTGTTCTCGAGGTGACCATTATTGTCTTAAGAGGGGGGGTAAGCCTTTTACATAAGCCCCTACTGCAGCTGTGCAGCCATTAGCGTTGGACCAGTGATGATTAAGTACAATAATTGCTTTATAATTACAGTGACTAAGGTCTATTTCACCCTATCCTCAGGTACCCCGTGTTATTAATGTGTCCATTAGGTCCATATTTTTCAGTAAAAGTGCAGACAGGTGTAGGTCTGTCTGGAGAAACCTTCACCATGTCGGTGAGATGGTAAACAACCCCACCCGGTGGTCACCGGTGTCATATCCCCTCTGTGCAGATCTGACTTCATCTCTGGGGGTTGTATCATTCATATTAATTACAATCAATATACTGCAGCTTAACAGGAACAGGAAACTTTGACCTTCAACACGCAGCCTTTGCAGGAGCTTTGGTATATTTTCGCCCCATCTGTAGGTGTGGTTCATTGGTGTAGGCCTATATATTGTTGTTTTAAAAAAAAGACCTTATTATTCAAAAAAATATCAAGTTGACATTTATCTAATTTTGAAGTAAAATCACCCTCCAGGGATCATAAATGTTGTAGTTTTAAATCATTTTAGTAAACATAATTATGATCATTTTTGACATATTTATTTTCAAAATCAGTGCACAGCAAAAACAAACATGAGCTTGAATAAAAGGTAGATGAATTGCATATGAAGATATTATTCAAATTAGATACAACTATAATAGACAGCTAAACTGCACATGACATACACAATAATTAAAGACAAGACACTTTGGTATATATATATATATACTTTTTTTTTTTTTTTTTTTTACTATGCTTTAAAACAGGAAAAATGAAATGAAAAATGAAATTATTCCGGCTGACTACTGTTAGAAAACACACCTTGGGGCTATAGTCAGCTGTTTTTTAACCAATCACGTGTCGGCCGCAGCACTCCCACATACTCCCGTCCTCCCCAACAACCCTGCTGTTAACAGACCCCGCCCCCATCTGCTAGTGCTGCATTCAAAGGCTTCAAGGAACATCAGAGATCCGGTAACCAATTTATATGTGACAGATTTAACCGTGTTTGATCGATGTTAATAAGACATAATTATATTGTGACTTTGATAAGAACGTGGATCACTAATATCTATGTCTTAATTATACATAACACGACAGGGGAATACATTAAGCTGCAGCAGCGTCAAGCCTGAATGCAAATTATTTTTCAATCAAATCAAATCATTTGATTTGAAATTATTTTTGCAAATATCTAGTTATGCAGGCGTGTGAAAGCCATCACCTTCACAAACTTTTCATTGTTTTTTTTATTTTTATTTTTTATTATAAATGACAATGTCATCTCTTGTATACTTTTCCTGATTTAAAGTGTTTTGCCTTCCATATACATGAAGTTCTGTTTTCCGATGTTTCACAGAGTACCCAGAAGGCAGCAACAGTTCACCTGGCAGTGCTGTGTTATTGAGAGGTCATACATTTTCAAAGAAACAAAGAAATACAACCAGGTACGTTTCAATGATGACTGGAGTCACTGTCTTAAATGCGTTAAATCACAATCCGAGTTGAGTTAATGTTTACTCCATCATGATTTGTGCCCTTGTGACGCTAACTGAATAGCTGGCATATGTGTTAGCTTGAACTACCCGGCTAGCTAACTGGTTGACTTTTGTTTACTAAGACAGCAGTGAACATGTTTGTTTTGATGGAGAAGGACAAGTTGTTTATTGTCCTGGCTAGCTTAGCCTTTGATTGTGTGGATATTTTGGTGTTGTAAATGTCCTATTGGTGTATTACCGTGGGAGTTTAAGTTGTCGTTAGCCGGCGGCTGTTTGCTGACAGGAGGCGTTCAGGAGCGTGTCGTGACTTCCCCCCAATCCCATCTGTCACCGTGTCACGCTGTTTCTTTGATCAGCCACTTACAATGTGACACACTGAATCCATGTAGCTGTCTTACTAGTTAGTCAGCTTCTCACATACGTTTAGGTGTATATGTGAGGAAGATAAAAAAAAAAAAAAAGTTTTTTGTGTGTTGAGCAAACTGTGTTTATGTCCTTGAATCTATCACCCCAGTTGTTATCTCGCCCTTGTGAGATATTTTCTTTATCTGAAGCCTACAGATGTTACAAGATCCGAGGTCATGGCTTTACAAATAGACTGTTTTATTACACTCTGTATGAATGCTGCATAAAAACATACTATATATACATTATTGTAATGGTTTAGTGTCGTTTAATGACCCACAGAAGTGGCTCAAATGAATCACAGAGTATCTTGATCATAGATACACCACACTATAAGCATGCCACATTTTCTCTTGTTTCAGCTTCTCACATCTGAGGATTTGAAGCTGAATATGGCTGCAACCAAAGATTATTTTAATTATCAATTAATCTGTTGATTATTTTCTCGATTTAATCAAGTAGTCATTTGGGCTATAAAATGCCTCAAAATGTTGAAGAATATCAATCGCACTTTGGATATTTTTAGTTTAATAAAATTACTCAAAACGATAAAATGATTATCAAAATAAGTGACAATTGATTTTCTATTGACTAATCATTGCAGGCCTGACAAAACAAGCATTGTTAAGATCTCACAGTTGGATTCAGTAAATTGTACATATTTCTGCCATTTTATAGACCAAAGGATTCATCATTCAGTCAGAAAATAATCTGCAGATTAATCCATAATGGAAATAATTGTGAGCTTTCCTACCACATGCACTGGCTGACCTACATTTTGTTGAAGCTGTTTTTCAGTATAGTTTTGCTTTATCTTGTACTCGCAGCCACAGCTGATAACAGTTTGGGATCAGCGTCGACCTGGTACATGCTTCCACAATAGCTCGCTATCTGACAAGATGACGATATGACGCTTGTTGAATATGTCACAGCAATCTTTAACTATGTTATTGTTTCCAAAAGACGAGGCAGAGTATATCGGTGTAGTAAACCTGGTCAACAAGTCTGGAGGTGGTTTGCTCAAAGATGACTGTACAGTATGTGTTTGTGTTCGTATATATCCTGTAGTGATGGAGCGGAGGGGCTTAACTTTGGAGCCAAGGATTTATAATAATACTACCTTCACCTGTGGGGCTGCGTATCAGTCTGCAAAACCTTGTTGGTATTGACCTAAATGTGTCCTTAGCAACTGCCTGACAGTTGCAGATTTATCGTTGTGTTTACTTACTCTTTGATATTCTTTAAGGTATTCTTTGTTTTGGTGTCAAACTCAAGTATTATGTTGGCACTAGTATTGAATATTTTCCAACATTTTTCAGTTTGGATGTGCATGTTGATTAATCCATGTGATAAAATGTTTCGCAGTGTCAAATTGATTGTTTCACTAAAATACTCCCAAAATGATGCATTCAGACCCAGTCTAGATTTGTTAAATATAGTGTGAATACTAATTAAAGTTTCTTCTAATGAAAGAAAGCCAGGATGTCTGGAGAGTTGTCCCTCAATATAGACATCAAAGAGCCACGATGGGACCAAGGCACATTCATGGGGCGTGCCAAGCACTTCTTCATGGTCACGGATCCCAGGAACGTCCTGCTGTCCTCAGAAACTCTGGATGAAGCCAGAGTGATCGTGGAGGACTACAGGTACTACAGATGGAGGAGGGATTAGTATAGTATAAAGCAGAGGTCCCCAAACTTTTTCATGTGGGGGCCTTTTCCTGACGAGGGGGGGCGGGGTCAGTTTATATATATATATATATATATATGCACGTACAAGTCTCGATCACGTGGCCAGATTGTAAATAATCATAATGCATCTCTGGTATTGTTCAGGGGGCCGGGCAAAATGTGGAGGCGGGCCGTAGTTTGGGGACCACTGGTATAGAGTATAAATGATAATGTGAGGGAGGGAGGGATGGTAGAAATGAGCATTGACGTGACACTTTGTAATAGTGATGGCTGTTAATGCCAGAAGGAGGAATGTACTGACAGAGAAGCCTCCACCTGAAAATCAGTTTTAATGATTTTTGTGTAGATTTCGTGGTTTCACACATGAGTACATTACATTTTGTTAAGCTGAATCTGAAACTGAGAATTATTCAACATTTGTCATGTTTATTCTACCTCAATAATATAATCAGTGGGGATTTTAACAGGTAGCGTAATTAATACGGACTGTGGATAAATAATTTATGTCATATCTGTGTTCAAATACATACAAAATGTTTCAGTATGTGTGATTATTGTAAATTATATCATCCTCTTTTTTCAGAGCCGGTAACGTGAAACCTGGCCTGACGGAGGATGAGCTCTGGAGAGCCAAGTACATCTACGACTCCGCCTTCCACCCCGACACGGGGGAGAAGATGTTTGTGATTGGTCGGATGTCTGCTCAGGTGCCAATGAACATGTCCATCACAGGCTGCATGCTCACCTTCTACAGGTACAGCAGAAGTTTAGCACATATTTCAAAGTGTAATAAAAACACATAACTAAAAAAAATAGTGAAATTGAAATGTGTACTCTTCCAGTATGCTGAATAAATATGATACAGTTGTGTGTGACTGTATCATGTGACTGTGAATTTAACCTTAATACAGCTCTAAATAGACAATAAATCCCTGCACAGAGTGAAAATCCTCTTAAAGAATAAATAATATCACTCACTACTGAATGGACATAACTAGTTGCTCTCAACAAGTTAATTCTAATTTTGGTAGCTTGCTTCTTTGTTGTACATCACTAGATTTTATTTTCATGGGATTTTTGGCTGCTGATCAGACTTGTGATCAATTTTCAAAGAACATTCTGGTAACTTGTGATGACCATTTATTATTATAGTTGAACATTTACAAACTAAATGACTGACTAATGCTAAAATCTGTAACACTGGGTGCACTGCTGGCTACAATGTTATTTATATACTATTTTATACTACCACTAGGATGTGCCAAATACTGGCTTTAAATTAAAGTGACAATTAAAATCACAAAAAGTATGCCGTCTTCGAAACAATCATACAACAATGATTTATGTTTTAGTGTGTTGCAGTAGATCTTACAATTTGCATTGTAGTAGCATTTAGGCCATAAGGGACACAAATTATTAGATTATTTTCTGAGAAACCTACTAAAAAAAACAACCATGCTGTATTTAGTGTGAACCCCCTGAAAAAAAAAGTGTGATTTCCTAGTAGCAGAGAATGAACTCGAAACCACAAATGTTTCTGTGGTTTTTATAATGTTCCAACATGCAAATGTGTAACTGAAAAAAAAACCTGAACTGCTTGTTTCACTGATACGTTGAGTGACTATTAGTTGGGACTCAGTATACATGCACTGTGCCAGATATAAATGTCTAACGCTCCTGCTACTTTAATGACGGTTATTATTACTTGCGTCTGTTTGCTCTACTATCACAGTGTTGTTGTTTTTTTTCATTGTCATCAAACTCTTGTGCAGCAGTATAAATGCTAAAAGTGTGGTTTAAACTGTACACTGTGTGAAATCTCTGTGTTCCCTCATGTTTGCAGGACTACTCCTGCAGTGGTGTTCTGGCAGTGGGTTAACCAGTCCTTCAACGCTGTTGTCAACTACACCAACCGCAGCGGAGATGCCCCCATGACCGTGAAGTAGGGAGGACTTCTCACTCCACTTCCACTCTAGATCATTCCTGTCCTCCCTCTAAACTAGTGTGTATAAGGAGGCGGTGGGAGCTGCTGTCCTCTCCCCTTCCTTCACAGCGGTATTACGTTCCACTGTTAAGCATGTTCAGCACCATGTGTCACCATGCGCTCATGCTGACGTAGGTTCAATGCTCCTGGTTGATATCAGGTCAACATTTTCATTGAGCCACAAAATGCATCCTTTCGATGCTGCAGAAATGCATCAAATGCATGTATTCACAAAGAATGAGAGGGTTGCCTTCATACACATGCTTATAAAATCATCATGAATTCAGCATGTTATTGAAGGAAAATGTTACTATTTGTAGTGTTGTGCATAGAATGAATTTGCACTCTTACTGTGACAGCTCAAAAATTCTCAGAATTGATACTAGTTATTGTTATTTAAAATGTTGAAAGAGGATGTGGGCGAGTGATGTGTGACATGTCTAATGCATCTGTCTCCTCACAGTCAACTTGGTGCCGCCTACGTTAGTGCTACTACTGGAGCTGTAGTCACTGCCCTGGGACTCAAATCTCTAGCTACGGTAATGCCTGACTCATATACAGACACACCGATCAGCATTTGTATATTTTTAGATTTGATGGTAATTGTCTGAATGTGTCTCTGATTCTGCCTCATCTCTCCAGCGTCTTCCACCAATCGTGAGCCGGTTTGTCCCCTTTGCTGCTGTTGCTGCTGCTAACTGTATAAACATCCCCTTCATGAGACAGAGGTGAAGTCTTTAAAATAATGATCAGTGACCTCTGATTTAATGAGGAGTTTTTTCAGATTTGTGACGGCTGTTGTTTTTTGTTTTTGTTTTTTGCCTTCCAGGGAGCTGAAGTATGGTATCCCTGTGTTAGATGAGAATGGAAACAGGTTAGGAGAGTCTGCCAATGCAGCCAAGCAGGCCATTGTGCAGGTGGTGGTGTCCAGAATTGGCATGGCAGTGCCAGCTATGGGTAATGTCAACATTATATCTGCTGGTTTGCTAATTTTTTTTTTTTTTTTTGCTTGATCTAAAATAACAAAAATAAAACAAAAATGAACTCAGTATTTTTTTTTTAAGTCAATTTCAACTTTATTTTCCCAAAGAGAAAAACGGAACAAAGACCTGAACATAAAACATGATAAATACGCGAAACATTTTACACAATATGTTGAGACAAATGCTAAAACCTACACCTACACGTGAACTCCTGCTAATCCTGAATATTTAACTGTTAATGGCTTTTTCTGTCCTGTTTTCTTTTTCTGTTACAGCTATTCCTCCTGTTATAATGAATGCTCTGGAAAAGAAAGCTTTCATGAAGGTAAGGAGACTACAGACTGGATTTACTGAGGTCTGCTGGTGTTTCTGTGAGAGTAACACCACATTCCACGTGTTACTTATACATTGCATGCTATCAGCGGCCGGTCTGTGTAGTCAAAGTATTCATTATTTTCACTTTGAAGCACATGTCCGTTCTGCCTTTTTTGTCTCCCTGTAGCGGTTCCCCATTTTAAATGCTCCAGTCCAGGTTGGGCTTGTCGGTCTGTGGTAAGTAAATTACACCAGTAGCAGCATCTCATGCGGTATGGAATTATAATTACCAGTGACGCCATCTAAAACATCCCTCTTTTTTCTTGTCTTCAGTCTGGTGTTTGCAACCCCTCTGTGCTGCGCCCTGTTCCCACAGAAGAGGTAACGCACAGCTACGTCACTCTCCTTGGAGGGGTGGGGTCAAGTTTTTCCGTAGCAGCATTTAAATTATGTTCATGCGTCTCTTTGTAGCTCCATGAGTGTGAGCGGGCTGGAAGCAGATCTGCAGGAGAGGATACGACAGACCAGTCCCAACACTACTACTGTCTACTTCAACAAGGGCCTGTAGGACCAGCCAGCACATCCACACGCACATGCAACAGACATGTAGACACTCACACATATATACACATGTCTGTAGGGCACAAGTGGGAGTGCAAAACATTTATTTATGCATTTTTTCGTTGTGTGTGTTGCATTTGTTTTTTGTTTTTTTGAAAGTGGAGGATGCTGATGATGAGGATGGAAAACAAAACACTGAGAAAAAGGGTAATTGACAGTTATTTCTGTACATACATACATTGATACATGACGAAACACTGAGTGATGGCTGATTTTTCTTGGAACTTCATATTAGGTGACAGTTCATGAAGTTACTGGTAAACATTTCTCTTGCTCATGTTATGTGTTGCATTCAGGTTCATGTAAGTTTTCTTTCCTCTGATAAATTATCCAGTATAAAACGAAGGCTTATACTCCTCGTATGTCGTTTCTTCTGAATGTAACGTTATCTTTTGCCTTGTGTCCAGTCGTGTCCAGTCTCACTTTTGTCAGAATTATTTCTGTCCAATTCTTGCCTAGTGATCATTGCTTTAGTCTGTCTTGTAAAACTAGTATTTTAAGTCATTACATGGCGAGTATAGTCTGCAAACTATCTTGCCTCCAGTTAAATTCAATGTTGTAGTTCTACCATGTCGTTACACTGGAAAAACCAGTGTTATAATTAGCTAAAGTATTCAACGCTTAATTAACAAGCTCCCCTTTTATGTACTCTGCCTCATCGTTAATGGTGCAGCTTCTTACTCTCTTTAGCTCTCCTTTAAGTGTACTTAAGCCCCTTCATATTATTTGATCACATATTGAGGTGCTAGGTAGATATATCTAGATAGATCACAAAGCACAGATATATAGTATGCTAAGCAACACCAGTAAGCATGATTTTAATCATTAATATTAACTGTTGGTTGCCTCAAGGCCTTTTATCAGGTCACTTTATGAAGTAGTTGCTTTTTTTTAGTAGCATATTAATTATTCTCTGCATCTTTGTGTTTGTGTCCAGTGGACTAGAATATACCCTGTTATCATGTGAACAGTTTGTAAGTTACATTTTATTGATTTTAATGTCCACACTTGAAGAATTGTTTGAGTAGGTTGGAAAAAAGGAGATACATTTGTATTTTAACAGCTATCTAGCCATCTGGAAAATGTCTTTTACACTGTTATCACATTGTACTAAATGAAATTAGTTGTGTGACAAAGTCAAAACACTGAATACTTATTTCCGGGTGACTGCAGCAGGTATTTGTGTGCTCAGTGTTTGCTGTTGCTTTGTTAAAATGGATCAAGTCCAAACATAGTGATGATGAGGAAGTATCAGCTAAATATATCCCAATGTCTGGATTATGTGAAAATAAGTATATTTTTTTCTTGGATATATATATATATATATATAAATATATATGGAGCACATATGCATGAGGGCTTTTAGAGATTCAAACTTTAAGGTGTGTGTCTGTTAGTGAATCCATAAGATGACAATGTTGTTGTTGATGTTACAGGGGTGTGTCAGTTATTGCCGGGCCTCGTTTCGCTTTAGGGCTAACGAGTCATCAGAGTAGAGAAGTCCTAATCAGATAAAACTTGATATAGTAAACACAGTCACAGAATATCAACTATGACTCGATGTGCATGTGAAGTGTTTTATTGGTTGAAGGGGAAAAAAATGATTTATATGCAACAGTGAGATTATACAGGCCATGTTTTTACTTTCACTTCATCTCCTTTAAGCATCCGTAGCATCAGTTGAGGTCCATATTTCAGAAAGTTAATTTGAAGTGAATTGATTGTTAAGGGACTGTAGCAACTGCTTCTCAGTCAGCTCCTCTACAGACAGGAAATACACATTGACCTGGTTTATATGTGATCCTAAAATAAAAAAGGGTTTAATTCCAAAGTGCAGATTCATGTTGAATATTCCACATTTTAAAATCATAACTTTCTATCTTTAAAGGTTTTTGAGATAGCTTCAACCCTACAGACATGCCGGCAGTCTGCATGTGAGTGTGGATGTCCACGTATTGTTTTTTTATATGATAGATATCTCATTTTGGAATGAAACTCTTCATTGACTCCATTGTCTTTCATAATTTCATATATATATATATATATATATATATATATATATGGCTACATCAATCAAACAAATCAAAGAATTTGTCATCAGCGATGATTGTAATTATTAATTTGTGCTGTGTGGTTTTATTTTTGCTGAGGGTGAAACTATAACCTTTACCGTGCTGCTCCAATTTTCCAGTTTTTGGGATTAATAAAGTATCTATCTATCTATCTATCTAGGAGCTGCTAGGATTTGTGTTGCTATTTAAAAACAGATATATTAACAGTGTATCTTTGAAAATTGTATTTGTTTATTGTGCTAAATAATGAACTATGGTCATGTTACTGCTAATTCTATGTCTGGTTAGCTTTAAGTTCTCACAACCAAGTAGTTTCTTTTTCGTTTTCTCCTTTCTGTGTTTCCTTTTTGTGCTTTTGCTTGGAATTACGGCGCAGAAGTGTCAAGAACAAAAGTGGAAGGTTTTACTCTGCATTTAAACGTAGTTGTAAACATTGATGACAGCTGTCTGTACTGTACCACTGTAACACCCATAGATCTAACCAAAGATGAGACAGGTATGAATTGTACAGGACTGAGGGGGAAAAGTGTGCAGCTTTTAAACTTTTTTTTTTTTTTTTTTGAACCAGCTTTATTTTATGGACCTTTTTTTTTTTGCTTTTCTCATGCAAAAAATGTGTTTTCACAGAAGTCGTCACCTGCTAGTTAATAGTTAGTTAATCAACAGCGCACCAAATGTCACAAAACAATGATAACATTACATTAAGTCCCATAACATATACAGTAGGGTCCAAAAGCAACACTACTGTCTTTTTGTTTTGTTAAAGTTAATATTTATTTCCGTAAAACCTTGACTCTACTCCACATATTACCAGTGAATTTTGACACACTGGTTAAAAACTCAGATTTATACTTTTTTTTCATCATAAAAAGTCACATCTTTGCATACTGAAGGCACAAATGTAAAGACAATCTGTGTAATTGTTACACTCCGTTTCATTTGCATACGACCTAAATACATGTAGTTCTGTCAGTATTGGTGCACAATGTTCTCTCCTTTTATTTTGTATCGTGTTAAAATATATTTCTTTGATGTGAAATGTATTTTACTCAGAGCAATAGAATAAAAATCTAACATGAATGTCCAAACCTGTCGCCTCCACTTGATATTATGTAACACATATTGTTAGTATGATGATTTTAAAATGTTTTTAAGCAGAACAATCTTAGCTCTGTACTAGAGTAGTGAAAACTGTTTCTACTGTCTGCATAAGCATGACATACATATAGAGTAAGGTTGGCTGGTATCAATGGATCAATGTACTGGTCAATCACAATTGATTATTCTTGGTTTTATTGGATATTTATTCATATGATGTTGCTAAGAATTTATAACCAACACATTTGTAAAGTGTGTGAAAATACGAAAAAACGACACACACACACACACACACACACAGGACAACGTGAACATGTGGTGATGAATTCTTCTTTATTTAAGTGTTTCTATTTACTGTGGCTGCTATTCACATGTGCAGTTTCTATTTCTCTCTCTCACACACACACACACACACGCAACACCTACTTCAGACACCACAAACATTCCTCAACATGGCGACAGTAGCTGAACCTGTGTGTGTTGTAAGCATCAAACCTGCTCCTCTCAGTGTTGAGTTTAGAGCCAAGTTGTCATTGTCACACACACAGACCACACACACACTCGTCTGCCATGTTGGAGGCAAGCTCAGGTCCCCAGGTGTTAATACAACTAAACATAAATCAAATGCCTTTAAATTGCATTATGTAGTAGAAGTGATTGTAAATGTAATAATTTATTGATGTACCTGAATGAAAACTCTCTAGCTTTCGGTTTTCTGCAGAGGTAAAGAAGACTAATCAGTGACTCTGTCCTGCATTTCACACTTAAATTTCTTTATAAACAGTTCACGTGCAAAAGACAGATGTACTGTGATCATGCAAACACGCTTTTCACACACACACACACTTGTCATTATAATATAAGTAGTACAGTGATGGACGGCAACTCAACCTGTCAAGTTATGAATGGTAATTATTACTTAATTCTGGCTTTGATCTAAATCAGCCGTAACTGCTCTTTGTCTTAAATTCGGCACCAAATACAGCTTATTTCAGTGGTACAATTTTCTTGACGGCCTCTAAAACATCTGCAGTCTCCACTTTATCGCCAAACTCCTTCTCACGGTGCTCCAGGAGAATCCCCTGCAAACAACAACATGTGGTTAAACTTTTTTTTATATGAAGCCATACTGAGTCGAATCTCAGTGTGGCATGAGTGTAGTGCTACCTGGTCTCCTGGGCCGATGACAAACACGCCTCCCAGGATGAAGCCCTCGCCGTTCATGTTGCCCTGGTAACCAGACCTCCAGGCCCGCATGAAGTTATGCCACACACCGAGGCGAATGAAGCCCAGACCTCCCATCTTCCTCTGCAGTGGGCCGTAGAAGCGTCTCTGCAATCACACAGTTAGGTTTTAGACAGCCTGACTGAGACACATGCAGAAAAACTTCTGCTAAATGTTCTTTTTGCTTTCTCAAATTATATCTTTTTTGCCATCTGTCTGCAATGTTGTTGTGAGAAGATCTTTCAAATTTGCATCTGTATTATTTTGCCTCAGTAAGTTTATAAAGTAACGCAGAATAATCATTTACAATCTAGTTTTTAAATTAAGATTACAGTATTAAAATGTGAGTATTAAAATGATATCTGACGCTCTCTACTGCTGCTAACCTCCTCATCTACGTAAATGTCCCCAGCGAAGTGCGGTCTGAAGTCCCTGATCTCTGTGCCGACGTTCTCTTTCACCACAGCGACCAGAGGGACCCCGAGCTCTTCCAGCTGGGGCTTCAGAGAGGACAGCTCAGAGGCCTCCTGGAAAGACAGAGAGAGAGAGATTACACCATCAGGGAAAATGTAACTCACACACACAGTTTTAATTTCAACTCAACAAGGGGTTATAAGGAAACATTTGCATTTCACCTCTCTGCACAAAAATCATCCAGGTCGCCGCACAGCCATGACCACGGCCCCATTCCTCTCCCACAGACTCTTTGCTTTGATGACCTTATCATCTGCAGACAGAACAAGATACAAGAAGTTTTTAGTCTCCGACCTGACATGTTCCTAATAAAGGTTGGTCACAAGGTTTTTTATGAGTTTAAACTGATAGTGCGAGTGCAGTAGTGTATGAAGATAAATGACGCGGCCTTCAAATGGAGAAAAAAAACTAAATGTTCACGGTCACATGGAACATCCACATCCTGGATATGCTTATTACACATAACAAACTCCAATTTAAAGTTCAGGCAAATACCTTTACAGTGATATAATCTATAATACCAGCAGATTTTAAAAAGCAGCTTTGCCTTAAATACTACACAAGACCTGATTCACACGCAACTGTGAAGATAACAGCAAAGGGCAGATTCTTGGTGATGTTAATTCACCTCCTTATGGGATTACTGTGACACGACACAAGAGCCGGCGTTAAGACAAACAGGCTACATCATATCAGAACGTCTTGACAGATTTATGTACCATCTAAGGTGGAGCGAAGGTCAGTATTTTCAAGATGTTCCAGCGATGCATTGGCAGCTTTCGTGAGACACAGATCAGTGTTGGCAAGGAAAATCCCAGCCAGGGCAGCTCCGACAGCGCCCAGACCCAGCGACCACATCCCCATCCCAAAGAGCTCCCCGTCCAGCCCGGATATGGAAGACAGCACTGCAGCACAAAAAAAGGGGAACACATGATCACAGGTCCAAAATTAATCAAAATTATCACTCAAAAGATTGATTCTTTTGATGATATTGTCTTTGTACTTTGCTTAGTTTTTGGTGCAGACTATGTCAGTGTTTGCACATTTCAGAGCAAAGCACTCTTTTTCACGCTAACCTCACATAGACGATTCAAATCTCCTCAAGGCAGGGAGACAAACAAGACCCAGCTCGTCCATTTGTCAGTCTGTGTGTGTTTTAGCCCAATGGGCTCTTCACACATCATTCTAATCTAAATCCCTTTCATAAGATTAAATAGTTTGCAAGCTTGCTGAGGTGACAGCACGCTTCTCAACATGACAGGATAACTATAGCTTCATTTTGACTGCGGCTGGCTTGTTTTTTGATGAGTCAACTCTGAGAAAGTGAACCGCTGTTTGTGCAGTTTATTGTACTTGTCATTTGAGTTTAATTTTTTTTCCTTTTTTTTTTTTTATTAAGAAAACTTGCAACTATTATATTTGTTATCAATTGAATCTGCCAATTATTTTAATGTAATTATTAAGTGTTTGGTCTGTAAATATCTATATAATTTCACAGGGCCTAAAGTGATGGGATAAAATGTCATTAATGTCACAGCCTTCACTCCGAAATCCAAAGATATTCAGTTTCTTATCAAAGTCGAAAGAAGAAGAAAACCAAAACAGAGAGTAAGAGGCTGAAAGAAGAGCATTTTCGACATTTTTACTAAAAAAAAAAAAAAGATAATTATATAGGTGCCAATTTGCTATCTGTCAATCGATTTATCAATTATCTTTTCAGGTCTAATGTAATGTACTGTTTGTTAAATTTGTAAAACAATCTGGTGAATTGAGAGTAAGAATTAAAAATTATATTCATAACTCTCATCAAAAATGTTTGCTATGCCTGAAAGATAAATTCATTATTATTAGAAGACTGTCAATGTCATGAAGACATACGGTCATTCCAGGACAATGTGGATGGAAAGTAGTGACACAGGCACCGAGTACAGCACTGAATCTATAACAAGTTTGAAGTTTGGGTAATGACAAAGAACAGCTAACTCTGTCAGCAATCAAATATGTCCTTGCCTGAAGTGGACTTGTTTGGGTCGGGACTGGCTTTGGCTTTACTTTGGTGAAATTGAGCAGCCTGGGCTCTTAGAAACTGAGGGCCGGCTACAGTGGAGGGCTTGCTGCTCATGGTAGAACTCCCCAGAGACAGTCTCCACCTCAAAGCCGCTGCCGCTGTCGAACACCTGGACAGAGCCAGCATCGCAGCGGTGGAAAAAGTCTCACCCTCTCACTACACACAAGATTTCACTAGAAGAAAGAAAGAAATGAATTTTCTGCGACAGTTAAACCACCTGCAAAGATAATACAAACCACCTCTAATACAGAGCTTTAAAGGGAAAAAACTATGGCATTGTACTTTATTTGAATTGAGTACATTGCTATGCAGTAATAAAATAGGCACCACAAAAGCATGATGTAGAGGTCTTGTTCTTCATTTTGCAAATAAACTTCCTATTCTCCCACCTGCACATCTCACTGCACATAAACTGCTGTAAGTCATAGGCTGCACAGTAGCATTGTCAATTGAAAACAACCAACACTACTGACATTAAACAGACATTTAACTGACTTTAAATATAAGGATAAAATATAGTTAATCTTATACAAACAACTAAAAAAGTAAAAATATCAAATACTAACTTGTCTCCATTTCCAAAAAAAGCGAGGAAGTACTTTCTCTCCTGCGTTTTAGCTCCTCGTTCAGTGTCAAAAGAGTAAATCACTAAACGCTTGTGAGTTCTGAGACTTTGTGAGAGCGATGATGAGGGGCAAAAAAAAATTATCACAGCAGCAGCCAATAAGAGACACGCAAACACGTCTGCAACACAAGGAAGTTTAGATTCCTTGAATGCATCTGCAGTGAAAACACCTGATAAGACAAACATGTTGTAAAGTTACTTTGTAAACTATGAACTCAATAAATACAGCAAAGGTTTAATTAGATTAATTACATGCCGGCACCATGCTGGTGATAAGAAGTAACAAAGTATGTTCACATACAAGTTTTGAAGTACTTCTTTCTCATATGATCAGCTTTTGAAATATGATGCATTAAACTTAATACGCAGCAGTATATCTGAGCAGTAGTTAATGTAACGTAATATAAATAAGGCCTTACCTTGAATAAATACTCTGGTAAGTAAAACTGGGGTGTTTTATATCATGGTAATGGTAGTTTTATTTAAATTTAGCATCTTATAACGTGTTCCACTGCTGTTAAGTCTATTTTTAGGGCTCTCTACTTGTACAAAACGACATTTTGATAATAATAAAAATTTTTATCTCCACCCTTATTTTGTAATAAACATCTTGAAGGCTCAGTTCTTATTCATAAATACAATTAAAAATTAAAAATTAAAAATAATTCAATGCAAAATTTTTACTTGTATTGAATATTTTTACATTAAGCTACTTAAATAAATATTTGAACATCTATTCAAATACAGCTTGCTAGACTTCAGCCTGCAGGTCACGAAATAATGCTGACGATGACCTTGATATTATCGATTAAAGGTTAATCGATTACATGACTCTGGTACCTCTAAATTTACGGTCTACAATTATTTATTATTTATTTTACTAAACAGGACTATGTTATTTAGGTAATGACGATTACTTAACAAATATATACTTTCAATGTCCTAGAAAGTTATTTCGGCTAGTTGGCATGGAGACAGTGACGATAGTGTCGTAGCAAACGTTCGACATATTAGCAGTTAGCTCGGCTAACACTTACGTTACTTACGACTTTTGTTTGCTCAGCAGGTCCACCTATATATAATGTATAAACTTAAAAGCTTAAATAGTTGTGGTATTTTGCTAATTGCACACTCACCTGTTAACGAAGGGACAAGCCGAGACTCCGCTCAGACGTCTGTAAACAGTATAAAGCGCAGGCGTACCTCAGTGCATCAATGGCAGGTGTACTAACCGACCCGGAGAACAGGGAAACTAATCGAGTAAGATGGCTGACTAAGTCGATCTGAACTTTGACAAGAAAAAAAAAAACACGTGTATTTAAGGGGCAAGAAAAGATACAACAACACATATAGACAGGTAAATATGCAGTTAATATTTGAGTGAGCATTGCTGGTTTATTGTGACGTTTACAGTTTTGGCAAACACAAACAACTTAAACGGTTTATTCTCGCTCATGTTTGGCCAACATACACGTCTTGTTAAAAAAGCGTTGGATTTGTGTGCAAGCATCAGAGCTGCTCTCTCAGCAGAGTTTAGAAACAGATCTTCATTAAAACACACAAGAGGCCATTACACCACTTAATCAAGACTTGATATGTAGACACACTGAGACAATAAACAGTTAAAGTGTCACATTTTAGCCCCACATGGGTTAAGGCAGTGTGTAACAAAAGGTGAATGCAGCCAGAAAGACAAATAGGAAAAGCATCCAATGTGAGAATATGCAGATTACGACACATTACAGGCTATGTAGAGGTGTAGAAAAAACACTGGCTAGACTTAAATACAGACATGCATATGGAAACATGCTGCAACCTTTATTACATAATACCACACACTAACAAGCACTCCATTCATTCACCTTTTAAGGTTTATTTTGTCATGTCTTCTCGCATTTTGCGGGCTGTTCTGAGCACTGCCAGCATATTCACTTTATCCCCAAACTCCTTCTCACGGTGCTCCAGTAGAATACCCTGAAATATTTAATAATGACATGTCAATGCCACATGAAAATACACTTGTAAGAAAATGATCTTATCCTCTAAGTTGCAGCCTACCTGATCTCCAGGCCCAATGACAAAAACTCCACCCAGGACAAGGCCTTCACCTGTTAGGTTTCCTCTGAAGCCCCTCCGGTTTGCCCGCCAGATGTTTTTCCACACTCCAACACGCACAAACATAGAGAGACACATCCGCCGCTGTTGAGGGCCGTAGAAATTTCTCTATAAGGAAAACATAAAGCTTATTGGCTTTAATTATGTAACCCCACTTGATTCGATGTATGTCAATAAAACCATGTGTAGGGGTTTTTCACAAATGGTGACCTGCTGATCCACGTAGACCCTCCCAGCAAAGTATTTCTTGAAAAAGTCCAGCTCCTTGCCGATGTTTTGTTTAACCACGGCAAAGAGAGGGACCTCGAGGTCCAGCAGCTGGGACTTTAGAGAGGACAGCTCAGCAGCCTCCTAATGAGATACAGACAGAGAGACTCCAACAGCATGAATGAAAGCTAGATGACTGTACCAATAAACACACATGCAGGCATGTAGTCATTAATACATACCTCTCTGCACAAAAATCATCCAGGTCGGCGTACAACCATGACCACAGCTCCGGTCTTCTCCCACAGAGTTTTGGCCTTGTGTCGCTCGTGGACTAAAAGAGACAGAAGATCATTAATAAATCTCATCTGAATGTTGCTGAAGTCAGTTACATCAGTTGTTCAGATTAATCTAAAGCATTATTGCTATTTTTGTAAAGACAGCTGGTGTTTGTGTTAATCAGTTTTAGAGAAGTGTGTTCAGAGGTATTATTATTATTATTATTAACCTTGTTAAAGGTGTTCCAGCAATTTCGTTTTGTGCTTCCATGAAGCTGACTTGCAAAAGACAGATTTTTTTTTTTTTTTTTTTTTTAAATTGATGCAGTAGAGGCTGAGATATACTGACTCTCAATCCCAAAATTAACTGATCCTATAATTCCCATAATGCAAATCAATATGTTTTCACAGGATGAGTAGTACTTCTTCTGCTACTTTTTATGGAAAAAAATAACAGAGTGGGAAAGTATTTTTAATAAAAAGCAATCAGTAGAGTTATTTTAAATTCAGATCTTGAGATAATGTTTTTTGCACGATTCTGTGTGTTTCTGTTTTCTGACTCACTGCCTCCGGTGCTCTTCAGCTCTGTGTCCTCCAGCACCTCTAGGTCGGCCCATGCTGGTTTGGTCTGGAACCAGTCTGTGAAGGAGCTGATGAGCTCTGCAACAAACAGGCTCACCGCCTTCAGGATTTCGGTCACAGTCACCATGGCCCTAAGCTCACACCACAGGCCACCTATGCAGAGAACAGCAAAAGGTTAACTTTTACATATGTTCCTGCCTCAAGGACATTTAACAAGATTACGACGTTTGTTTGTTTTTTTCATATCAGTCATCTAGCTTTATCATGGCTGTTTAGAAACAGGTATCATTGTGAATACATTATTATTTTCTCCATTTTATTGCTGTGCTAGATGATCTACATATTTGTCTTTTATTTCTTAAGTAGAACCCCAAACACAAGGGTTTTACAGAAATGTCATGTTATTGCTCTGAAAGCAGGAAAACACTATTTCCCTCGATCGCTTGACATGGGCACAAGAAATACCAAAAAGTTGATACAGTAAACATTTGAACAACTTAACATTCAACATAGCAGTTGAATACAAAATGCCACACAATAACAAGTGTTATGTAAAGAAGTTGTACTCACCAGTCTGTGATTGCTGCTAATGTGGAGGAATCTGTTTTCAACCAGACCCTTAAGCCCCTCTAAACTCAGATCAGTCCAATCACTGTGAAAGCCTTGCTTATGTGGACGTAACATGATAGGAATTCCTCAAAGAAGGCTGTGAAACAAGGCTCACATTAAGCTGAATCCTCCGTACCAGGTTCAGCGTGGTGCAGAGTGGAGCACTCATCAAAGCCTTATAGTATATTTATTTATTTTTAGTTATGTTTCTTTGATTACGTACAGATATCTATAAATATAATAAATAGCAACTGCAATTCAGTATTTAAAAGTGATACCAATACACAGAAACACACACACACAGGGGAATAAACACTATCTGAATTTCTAATTATAACTGTTTGGTTTTTTCATTGTTTTCCAGCTGGACAATCCTAAACGATGCCCTGATATCACAGAGCAAGACTGATCCCTGCAGGAGGTGCGTGATACTGCAACCAAATAGTGGGAGACTTCAGGGCTGCAAATTATAATGATTTTTTTTATTGGTAATTAATCTGCTGAATATTTGCTTGATTCATTTATTTGTTTTGTCTATGAGATGCTGGAAAAATTAAACAATGCTTGTAAATTTCCCAGAGACAGAGGTGAGGTTTTTAAATTTAGCCAGTCCAAACCCCCCAAATATTAAGTTTACTAACATACATTGCAAAGATCTGCATCAAATCCTCACATTTGAGAGTCTGGGACACCCCACTCGCATGAAAGGGGAAAGAAACTTCTGTATATTAGTCTTTCTAAAAGCAACTATCATCAGAGAAAATGTATATTGTCACAGTATTCAGGGTTACAGTGTCTATATATATACTTTACATCCATCTTCAAAAACATCCTGTTTCTATTTTATGACCCATTTTACGACCATCAGCAGTGGAGATAGCAGCTTCATTAAAGGAACCACAGATAAAAAACAAACAATGCAAGTAGTAAAAGGGAGATTCAAGGTGTGTGGTGCGACTCTTTGTTGTTGTTGTTGCTTTTCTAATTACACCTTTCTACAAGGTGTCATTGACAGACAAAAGAAGTTAGCGGCCACATTGTCTTGCCCCTGCACGACGTGTGCAGTGAAAGTGCATTGCTACTATGGTATTGTGGTAATATTTCACTCATTGGTGGCAGCTTCACAGAGGAATGTGCTGAGGGTCCAAAATGGAATAGAGATGAGATAGGATGACTTTCCACGAGCCCAGCTGCTGCATTCCCTCTGGCTGTTCTGCTCGGCCATATGCTGCACTGTGTGTGCGATAAAGAGTCCGTCTGGATGCGCGTTTTTTGCAGTTGTTTGAATGTCATATAATCAGCCGTTTGTGAAAAAGAAATATACTAAGACGAGTCAAATTTTAACACATCACATCACACAATACGGATTTACTCTCAACTGTGAGGTTCAAGTGAGGTCATGGGTTGGTCAGCCGCTAGTATTCTCATCACACACACAGATAAACACACACACACACACAAGTGCAGAAAAGCCTCACCTTGGACCTGTGACTCTCTGATGGGGAGTGTGTGGGACCAGTAGCCAATTACAGCAGGAGATTTGCACCCCACCTCCTGTGTGGTATTGTCGCTCACAGGGATTGGTCAACATGACAAATTGTCATTGTGCGAGTGAGGCCAATCAGAGCAAAGTGGGTAGTAGTAAAAGGAAGGCAGGGGGCCAATACTAATTACTGTCTGAGTTCATTTTGAGAAGCGATGTCAGCTGTTGGATCCGTTTCAATGCATACAAGTCTGTTTGATAGGAGAGATACTATAGCCTTTGCTTTGTTTTGAGTAAACTTAAAAACTGTTCTGCGGAGAAAATTAGTTTTATTTTAATATTTCTATAATGCCAAAATCCCACCTGATAATACTGTGAACAGACACTCAAGAAAAAAAAGAAATCAATAAACACTAACAAAAGGCCAAATAATGAACCAGATAAAGTTGTTGAAGTCTGTAAAAACACAAACAAGAACCCTAATCAAGAAATATTCATAGACATACAGGGAAACTCATTGATGTGTTATTTCTTATATAACACAGTTGTGTCACTCCACAATCTCGCCGCCGGGCAGTAAAAATGTCCAACTCATTCTGACTTCCCATCCAGATGAAACTGGTTGGCAACCAGATGAGCTCAGAGCGCGCTGAGAGACGAGCGGCGGAGGTAAACTGTGTGTCCTTGAACCTGGGGAAAGACAAACAGGTGTTAAGGGCCCCTGAGGCTGCAAAGGTTCATTTATCTCATCCTGTTCTTTCAAGTTTTAGTCTGACCTGACTTTTCAAACCCACCTCATAAAGTGACCCCAAAAACCCTGACCTCTGCTTCTGAATGGAAACTCAGTGGGGTCAATATGATTACATTAAATGTTACATACACTGTACATCATTACCTCATTAATTAGCAGAGATGACGAGAAGGGGACTTTCGTGCCCTCTGCCCTCGCTGGATTGGCACTGATTGAGCTCAATCTAGATTAAGGATTTGAAACAAAGTAGAAATCCCCTTCCAGCAACACAAAGGTCATCAGGACTTTATCATTTCACTCTTCATCGTCTGAGGGGCCCAGCGGAGGATTTGAACTTTCAACTTTATCGCGTGCGTGTGTCATGAACTCACCTCCTCATGCTGACCTATTTAAACTCATAGTGAGGAGGGTCATTCACCTCTTTCCCACAAGATCGTATCAGCATCTTCACTGAACGATGTGTCGATTACACACCACTCTGCGTTGAGTTTCAACCTTAAACCTTGTAATTATGGATCCAAATCTGAGTGTAGATCCCAGCTGGAGTTTCATATTTGTTTTCATATTTGTAACCTGATTTTTTTTTTCCTAGAAAAAATAGTCCTTTCATTAAGGGAATTATAATAAAACAAAAACGTGTTCAGGTCCTTTTTGGGGTGAACTGTCCAAACATATTTGTCTCTGTAAACATAATTTATGCAGAATCTTAAAAGAAAAGTTGCTGACAGAAAAAGGCAAACATTATTGACTTTAAATTCATTTAAAGATTTTGGTCCAGCTCCTCTATTATTAGACCACTAATTTGGTAAAACTGACTAAATATAGATATAAACATATAACATACCAAACTAAACTCAGAATGAGGCTAGAGAGATATAGTCAAATACAGGACAAAAGTAAGTTAAATACATTAATGCTGGACTGTTCATAATAGTTATTGGAAATATGTCTTGAGCATGTGATTCATGATTGTGACGTTTTCTGAACACAAGTGTGCTCAAGTTATCATAAATCTCAGTAGACTATAATCTTTCATTCAAGCCTGTGGTAATCCCTCACGTAGAATTCGATTCAATTTAATAAATAATAATAATAATAAATTATTATGTGTATAAAATTAATAGTTCTTTTTTTTTCTCTTTTCATTACATTTTTATCCCGAGCGGATATTTACCTTTTTTTATGCTTCATACTGACACGTTGTCAAAACTCTGATAGCGGTTATCTTTCAACATAACCAGAATGATCTTGTTAGTGTTGAAAAAAAAAAAAAAATCCCTTTTCCTGGTCAGTCATTAACAAATGTTTTGAGGCACACATACTCAGAAACAACGTTCTCGCTCTTTCAGATAGCGTTCACGTGTGCACACGTAACACGTCTGGATTCTTGAGTCTTACTAGAAATCTACTATAACAGTCAGGCCAAAACAAACAGAGATGTTTTCATCCAGCAGCCACTCACTGTGCCAACAGACTGGCTCTCTGCTCTCTTTTGGCATCAGCCAGGATATTCATGTCTTCTCTGGTTTAATCTAGACCATGTTTGTTACGTTTAACTGACTGACCCCCTGACCTCTGACCTCTCTACCCCTGTAGCTGTGTGACGAAATAAAGTCAACTCAAAAAACGTCACTGTGTTATAGTGAGGACAGAAAAACATTTAAATGTCTATTTGGAGATTTAATTTAAAGCGATATTCTAAAGTCGCTGTTTGATTGATGGTCATTGGCGTAAATATCGTATCATTTCCTGTTAGTGTAAAATGATTTTGTTTTGGTTTTTGGTATGGTGAAAGAATAGTGCGCGCTTGTTTTGTAGGCCTGCAATAGCTTTTTATATTAGTATCACTCTTAGCATGCAGCTCCTGCCTCTCCAGGTTTGATGTGACTCTTTTGGCCTGAGGTAAGATTAGGTCAGCTAGCTGCTTACTTAAGTTTTTATTTTTATGTTAGCAGCTGTTTCTGATTTTCATCCGCTCCTCTAAGTTTTTGAAACAACACAAACTGACATTGACATTTTTTAGATACAAAACAGATAAAAAAATTGGAAAGAAAAAAGGTCACTGCTTACATCGGCTTTATTGTTGTTTTTTTTGTCTTTTTTTTTAAACTAATCTAGATTGTGTGTTTTGTGTTTCTGGTCAAATCTACTTGAAATGAGGCTTAAAGCAGTCAGGAAGAGTGGTATTTTATTCACTACGGAGAACTAGTTAAAATTCTCCTCTCATTTCATGAGGCCAAGTCAACACCAACTGAAATTAGAGCCAGATGAGCGAGAGAGAGAGAGAGAGAGAGAGAGAGAGAGAGAGAAAGGGTTTGTCCCTCTCTACTCTTCATGCTACAATAAAGAGAGATTTGTTTACCTCTCACTGTCTGCACAGCTTGTATACCACATGAAAAGGTATAGTGTCCCTGTCTGTGTGTGGGTGACATGCCCATTGTTTCTCCAGGTGTATGTTTGTGCATGCACATACTGTAGGTCTGTGTGTGTGTGTGTCCGCTTGTGTGCATCGCTTACACAAACACACATATCGTCCCTGGTTTTCTACAAGAACACAGGCACAGTGAGTCAACTGAAAGGCCATGGGATATCTGAGAGACACATCTTCTTTATTTGATCTGCTCTGAGGAAATGACTCAGTATTTTATGCAGTTGTGTGCAGAGATAGGAGCCTCAGGGTTGGGACTTGGATGGAAAGAAGCATTTAGACAAACAGGTGACTGTCTGCTCTAAATGTGATTATCGTCAGTGGTGGAAAGTAACTAATTACATAGTACAGTACTGAAGCACACATATAAAATGCTTTTTTTTATGCTGCTCCAGTATATTTCAGAGGGAAATATTGTACTTTTGTATTGTATTTTACCAAGTATTACTTAACTGGTAATACATGCACATACAAAATCAGTTTATATTTAAAAATCCCTTCCAGACATGTTATAGGACATAAAAATCCTTGAAATATTAAATATGTTTTTCCATAAAACAAATCTTCAGAAAAGTCCTTTCTCATTGTGCACTGGAAGCTTCAAGTTTCCACATCACACTTGTATAAATTGTATACTGGTTCTCAATTGGCTCCAAACTAGTTGGTATGCCCCTTAAACTCGGATATAAGGTGGGCACAGAGAAACCTTTCTTCTTCAGCAGATGTATGTGATGATGATAGTTTAAAACTCTACACATACGTCATTCTGCACAGTAAAGCTCAAACATCCAACTCAAGGAACAAAAATTTTAATTGGCTATAAGATGCAAATTATCTTTTAATAAGCGTACAGTATAACCAGACACCTGTTTGTTACAATTATGGAATCTGGGGGAGCATTATCCCTTCTATAGTTTTGTTTTGGTTCCTTTATAATCACTTCCCAGTGTACCTTTTACCACAATTGAACAATTTGAATATTTCTCAGGACGTGATGTAAACAACATAATTTTGGACAACAACTGTCTCTGCCTCCCTCCCATCCATAGGTTGCCCCAACTTGGCTGAGTCTCCTCAGATTGATCTGTTTTACCAGTGTGACGGGGGGGAGCGGGACCTCCCGTTTAAGATGTTCCTTCTCCGACCCAAGAGGCATCACACCCTGAACGAGATCTGTCGAAGCAGAGGTGATAACTATAAAAAACGCACCCAAGCATCATACTGTACATAAAGAGTTAACGTGCAGTTGCCACAAGCTGAAATGCCCTCCCATCATCCACTCCCCCCTAGAATGGACTGTCCCATGGATTCACATGACGTGTGTGTGTGTGTGTGTGCGTGTGTGTGTGTGCATGCATGTGTGCTTGCGCGTGTGTGCTCTCTTAGCCATATATATAGGGCCACCATGTGGACACAGACGTGAAGTTTAGTAGCATAGACTTTGCATTGGCTGCAGGGCAGTTCGGCTCCCGTTCTCTATTTTTCTCTAACCAGCAGGAGAACCAGCAGGAATATAAAGCAGCCTTCAGATCTCTCTCTGGACTGCTTGTTGGTGGGAACTGAGGAACCTTTTCTCCCTGAGAGTCTCGTTGAGTACCTGGCCCTTTAGAAAAATGTCTGACCAGCTGGATGACGGCTCTTTCATGTTCACGTCGGAGTCCGTAGGAGAAGGACATCCAGGTGAGCTTTGGCATCAACTTAAGGTACCTGTGTGCAAAACTGAATATGCATATGATAAGTATGATGAAGTGTTGCCTACATGACATTTCACAACTTATCAAATCTCTTTTGCATTTGTGTCTAAAAGCCTCCAAAACACACAATTTCATAAACGCATTCATACCTTTTTATATAATCTATATACAGAGGAATACATTTATCTACTAAATCTACATTGTTATTTTTGCAGTAATGTTATTTTGTGATGTAAGTTGGCCTATATGTCCAAAATAACTCCACAGTGCTGTGTATTTACTCTCCAAGCATGGCTGGTATTCCATTCACAGTAACATGTGTTTACTGCCCCTCACTCTCACTTGTCGGGCAGCAGGGGGTGAACATGTGTGTGACAGGCTGGTGTAAGGTTACATGTTTAAAGGAAAGTGACCAACAACAGAGGCAGCGGACTGTCATGTGGACTCCATGACACAAGTTGCATGTTGACATCAGTGAACTCCGATATCCAGGGTGCAAAACAGGGCTAATCCAAAACAAAAATGCATGCAGCAGAGTGCTGGTACTGAGCAACCTTCACAAAAGGACATTTTAAAATGATATTTTATATGATATAGATTTGGGGGTTTTTTTTAGTGTTTGATTCAGATGTCTTCAAGCCCAAAACAGTTTTGCACACATAAGAAAGCTCAGTTCACATAACTTAATCATTGCATTTGAAATGTAATCTACCCCCTGCACAGCTGCCTCAGATCCACTCCCCACCTCCCTTCTCCTTTTCTATGTGTTGTAATCCTTTCACAAATATGCAACCTTTGTCCTCTGTGCTAAATCGATAAGCAGTAAACACAGCAGAGCGAACGAGTCATGCAGCTTCACAGAAAAGTGATGATTTTTGAGCACTGATATTATGTAAGAGCGTTAGAAAATTATTTACACAGATTTAAATCGATGAAATTAGAAATTTAGCTCAGTTGTGTCACTTTTTTTTTTTGATCTTCTGATCTTTACATCTCTTTAAGATACATGAAGGTGTCACTTATAAAATAAGAAATTGTGTACATCATCAAAACAGCATTTTTGTGCATTTCTGTTAAGTCCACGTGTGATTTCTTACAATTTCAGAGGGCAACACCAACCAGAGAACATGTGCCCAACTTTCCGTACGTTGTTTGTGCATACACAGGTCTGTGTGGCCTTAGTGGCGGTGCACCTTTTGATTTGATAACACACCGCGAGGTCTGGGCTGTTCCCACAGATATTGACCATTTTTTGGCATCAGATATGCAGTCCTACACCTGCAGGCTGCATAGTCAATTCGTGAAAAAAACATGTAATATTTGTTTTGTTGAGAAATGTTAGGTTCTTAGTGTTCTGCTGAGCAAATGCAACCAGGTGATGATGTTGTTTCTGATGTAACCCTTGTATCGCATTGCTTCAGCAGGATGGCACAGAGAGAGAGAGATGAATGGAGTGGTTAGTGAGGCATTGTCATGCTCCCATACAGAAATCCAGCAGTCTTCCTGGTTTATAAAAAACGAGCATGCCCCCTTTCAGGGAAAATGAATAAACCTGGTCTCCAATGCCAAACATCTTCTGTTGTTATGTGCAAAAACTACAGTGATAATTCAACAGGATTTTCCATCATTCATTCACTTATTGCTGCATCAAAGGAGAGCAGCTCAAAGATCTCAAACACGCTTAAAACTCAAGTTAAATGTTAAACTCACACAATCTCTCTGTTCTGAAAATTAAACGGCTTAAACGACCGACTCCGTTCTTGTTGTTTTCTCTGCAGACAAAATTTGTGACCAGATCAGTGATGCTGTCCTGGATGCTCACCTGAGCCAAGACCCAAACGCCAAAGTCGCCTGTGGTGAGTAAACTAGAGTTCGGATCCAGTTAAGATGCAGTGAAACATGGAGAAACGGAGAGAAATCACATCATCTTAACTTATTTTGCTATGATCTTCTAAGTAAGACAAAGGGCAACAAACTGACCCACTTAAATCATCTGCAACGCTGAGATTATTATTATTATTAATATCATATTGATTTGATTGACAGAGACGGTGTGTAAGACCGGCATGGTGTTGATCTGTGGTGAGATCACTTCTCGGGCTAACGTGGATTACCAGAAGGTAGTCAGGGCTGCCATCAAACACATCGGCTACGACAACTCTGACAAAGGTAAGAAAGAAAGAAAGTAAGTATACATATATATATATATATATATATACGGGAAATATTATCATCATTTCTCCCTCATGAATGTCATCTGCTGTCCACCTTTTGTAGGGTTCGATTATAAGACGTGTAACGTGCTGGTGGCTCTGGAGCAGCAGAGTCCGGACATTGCTCAGGGGGTCCACATTGACAGACAGGAGGAGGACATTGGAGCGGGAGACCAGGTAGGGACTGTTGCAACAGGACAACGTGTCCTTTGTCCTCGTTTTGCGATAGTGACAGTAGTGAGATAAAATGTTGGGTAAGTAATTTTGGTGTTTTTGTAGTTTTTATCTACAAAACCATGAGACATAATCATTATTAATGTAGCAGCTAGAGTCATTAAGTCATTAATTAAGTTAAAATCAAACTTTGAGGAAAATGAATATCCATAATATCATGTATATCTTAAATCTCAACTGATCATACCTCATATGACGCAGAGTACACTGTATATTTAATGCGTGTACGTTTTTTGCTCACCTGTAGAGGCGACGTCTCGATTGACTACATGCGTGTGAATTCATGTGTGGCTGTGAGCAGTCGACAAAATAAACTTGAACTTGAACTTGATGGGAAAACATACCTTGATTTATCTGTTTATTTTATTCTACGGGTCCATTTTATCTTTTTATTTGTAGTTTATGTTTTGTCATTTTGCTTTTTAATGATTTTTATTGACTCTCTCTCTCTCTCTCTCTCTCTCTCTCTCTCTATCTCTCCATCCTCTCTCCATCTCTCTCTCTCTCTCTCTCTCTCTCTCTCTCTCTCTCTCTCTCTCCCTCTCCCTCTCTCTCTCATCTGCAGGGTCTGATGTTCGGCTACGCCACAGACGAGACCGAGGAGTGTATGCCTCTCACCATCGTCTTAGCCCACAAACTCAACTCAAAGATGGCTGAGCTCAGGCGCAGCGGCATCATCCCCTGGCTGCGTCCTGACTCTAAAACACAGGTGAGACCGTGTGTTACAATACATGCAAGTTTCTTTCTTTTCTCCCCCCAGAACAGCCTTTCTGTGAATTAGTCTTTTGTTTCTACTCTGGATGTCTTCCAAGAGATTTATGTTTGGTGCCAGCAGACAAATTCGGATCAACGGCGGCTACTGCAACTATTTAAGAAGATAAAGATAAATCTCTTTTGTGTAGAAAGAATGGACTTTTGACTGATTTAGCTGTTGACTGCAATTCTGTGACACAAGGTGTAAGAGAGAGTGGGTCCGATTGAACACAGAGCTTTAGATTTATCCCAAGACTTTACTGCGCACACGTTTCTATTATGCTCGAGAATTGTTAATGAATTAACAAAGCAATGGTTGACTAATGAGTAGCATTCACCTTCCTGAGTGAAGAGATACAATAATGGCTCAGTGAGAAGATGACAGCTGGTGAGGTGAACTTGCCGTTGAATATGCTGACTCAACTGACCTTCGCCATGTGATTATCTGGTTTCAACACCACGAAAGGAGGAAGAAGAGGAGGAAGAGGAGAAGGAGGGCAGCTGCGGCTTCATAAATCACAGGCCATTACAGATCAGATATAGCCACTTTTCTTCTAGGATGAAAACAGGAACAGAACATGTATGATTTAATTCCTGGAAAGGAAATACGAGCAAGAAACTTGAATCATGATGTGGGGACGTTTGTGTCAATGGAGCAAGTCAGTGATACAGAATGCAATACCAACGTTGACCTATTGTTCTTCCATTAGGTGACCGTACATTATGATCAGAAAGACGGAGCTGTGATCCCCAAGAGAGTTCACACCATCGTGATCTCCGTCCAGCATGACGACTACATCTCTCTGGAAGAACAGAAGAAGGTCCTGAAAGAGAAGGTAAAGCCTCGTCATGAACCGTCCTGAGCTCCGACTTAATATTAGAGTCGTATATATTTGATTTGTTTTAATTTGTTACATTGATATCATCAGGTGATCGACGCAGTGGTTCCTGCTAAGTATTTGGATGACAAGACCATATACCACTTGCAACCTAGTGGTCGCTTCGTCATTGGAGGACCCCAGGTGACCCCACAGACTTTTGCAATTTTTCTTTTTTAAATAAACTACTCCATCAACAACTTTTTTCACATATTTCCTTTTTTTTTACCCAACAGGGTGATGCTGGTGTTACAGGCAGGAAGATCATTGTCGACACATATGGAGGCTGGGGTGCTCACGGAGGTGGCGCTTTCTCCGGTAAAGACTTCTCAAAGGTCGACCGCTCCGCTGCCTACGCTGCCCGCTGGGTGGCGAAGTCTTTGGTCAAAGCAAAGCTGTGCAGGAGAGTTCTGGTTCAGGTAAAAATCCATGTGTGGAAAAGACTCTGAGGCGATGACCAGTAGGTTTGCAGCATCATCATGTGCTGATAAAAATTTGTCTTTCTACCATTGCGTATGTTACAGGTGTCTTATGCCATTGGAGTAGCCCACCCTCTGTCCATCTCTTTGTTTACCTACGGTTCCTCCCAGAAAACAGAGTCAGAGCTGCTCCAGATTGTCAACAAGAACTTTGATCTGCGGCCAGGAGTCATTGTCAGGTAAACTCATGATGTTTGACATTTGATCATATCATTTAAAAAAACAAAGTGATTTATATTATCTGTAAAAAAAACTATTCTGATGGTGAGGAAAAAATAAAATCCCAGTGGAAGCAGTTTATATGAGACGACCACCAGGGGGCGATACAGTTGAACATTTTCAACAGTTTTACATGTTAGATTAAAATAGTTACATACTTACTTTACGGTTTTTGTGTGATTACACTTATTCAAATAAAAATAAAACTGTCAGTTGGCAAAACTTTTGGATAAAAAAAGAAAATCCCCTAAATAAGAAGTAATGCGTGTATTAAATAATAACAATAAAACATACATTTTGCATATGTATTTTCAGTTTTTAAGTCTGTGGGAATATTTCCTCACATTCTCTAAGAATGAATGTCAGAAAATGTTTTTTTTCTACAGGTGTGAAGCAAACCAGGAATAATCTTGGAAATTATTATTAAATTACAAACCGTATATTTATTTTTATTTTTTTACTTCTAACATGCATTTCTTCTGCAGGGAACTGAATCTGAAGAGGCCCATCTATCAGCAGACAGCCTCTTACGGCCACTTCGGCCGGCCAGAGTTTACTTGGGAGATTCCCAAAAAGCTTGTCATCTAAATACCTGCCTGTCCTGATCGGATCGACCCACCTGGAGGAGGTTGAACACAAAGCCTCTGTTTGAGCTACAAGCTCCAATCAACTGATCGGACATTGTTTTTTTTTTTTATTGGAAGAAATAAAGCCAAAGTTATAGGGATGAGTCAGCTTTAAAGGAGATGAGAAGATTCGTAGAGTGATCGTAACTGCCGGACATATGATGGGACATTATCCTAACGAGAAGAGAAACATTGCAGATGACATCTCAGTAACCAAACCGTGTCCTTTTATAGACCACATAACATCCAAATATTGGTGCTTTATTAATATACGTACAGTCGCTAGTGAGAGACCTTCCTCGGTAACATAAAAAAGGAACGCCACAGCAAATAAAAATACTCTGAAAATGAAACTTCCAACACCACAGGAAGAGGGTTTTTATCTCAAAGCTGTGCAGCAACAACCTCTGAGCTTTATTTTCAAACGGTGCAGATATTTTCATCATATGAATGTCAATTATCGCTCAACCAAACACTTGGCTGTAGAATTTAATCTTTGTGTCATGACTGTGAAATGTCTTTTCTAAATCTCATTATGTAATGTGTGCTGCAGGAAGCTGTTTGCACGGTTACAATCACCACCGAACAAGAAGACAGGTCATTAAAAAAAAAAAAAAAAAGTAGAGAGAGGTCTTATCTTCTATGAGTAGCATGTTACAAACAATCAAATGTAAAATAGCCATGCAGTCTTATGTCTCAGTCCTGCTTTGTTTTAGTTTCAAGCTGCCTTTTTTTTTTGCCACATAGTTCAAACCTGGTGGCAGATTTTTATCTTTGTCTTATCTATGTCTTACATTTGCTGCATTATTACAATGTTTTATGCTTGTGCCGATCTGAGAGAAAGTTGGCCAAAAGTTCATATTTAACAGAAGATTTCCTCTCATTTTAATTTTTATATTATTGACATATTTTGCTAATTTCTTACTCAGTGCAGTGTTAAAATTACTCCAAAAAACATCTTTTACTGTCTAGTCACACTGAAGAGCTATATCCTAGACAGAGATTAAAAAAGGGAGTGTTTCTAAAAAAATCTATTTTACAGACAATTTGGAACAATTAATTTTTGCCATTTCTTAATTATATAGAAAGTATTTAATTCTTCACTTCTGATGGGCTTGAGGAAGTGTTAACACCTTAAAACTTGCTGTGCTTTCATCCACAGCCAACAGTGTTTTGTTTTTTGTTTTTTTCAGAAGAGATATTCCTCTTTTACATGTGCTGATTTGTGTCCTCTGTTGTCAACGTTTGTTGGCAGAGAAACTGGACAATGTAAATAATTGGACAAATAAAGAAAATTAAAAAATAATAAATTGTTGTCTTTTCACAGCAAGTTCAATTTGAACACATTTGCTTTTTTCTCAAAATGTTTATTTGTTGAACATGAAGGCATATATATACATATACAATCATATGACTTTTCATCAAAATAGAATTTAGAACCGAAACCTCTTTGGTTTTTTTTTCATTATCAAAATAATACGTAAGGCACATAGGGAGCATTTCAACTTTGAGTACACGCAGCAGATTTTTGTGAGGTTTACAGGCGCTAGTTAGTTTGTCAGAATGCTCACCAATGATATACAGACTGATCGAGTAAGCTTGTTTTACTCTGCAGATATTTAACCACGTTTGCGTGAGCAGCATAAGCATTCTCACAAGCTAACTGTACAGGAATGTTTATGTTTAAGAGTCTTGATTAACAAAAGTAATCTATTATAACATGGCTAACCATCAATACACCCTACACAGTGAAAAAGCAGAGGCATCTACACTACACAAAACAAATATTACATGACATACATGATGAATCCTTGACATGAAACCAATTCCACTCAAACAAATACAACGGAGGGCAGAAGCAAACAAGTTCATTCTGCTTTGAATCAAACAATGCAGCTGGTGTTGTAACATTTTCCTGAGTGCAAAGATCACAGACAGATCAGTAAACCAAAAAAAAAAACGGGACAGAAAGTAGAGACGTATATAAAGGAGGCTAGGCAGGCGGGTTTGAAGGCAAGTTTCTCAAAAGAAACGAATATTTAAAATAGTTTTTGTAGTGTTCTGATGGCACGACAGGAAATGTGGTTGTTATGCATAGATTTATAACCAAAAATGTATAAACCAAACTGAACACTTATTAAATGTGTAATGACAAAAATGTGTGTCTCACCAGAACAACATGAGCAGCACCAAAATTTGGCTTAACATTAATTATCTGAGATCCAGATACGTTCTGCGTCTCAGAACTTTGATTTGTTAGAACAGTGAATACTGTAAAAAATAATGTACAGTCCAAGGGCCCAAGTTTAACATCAAGCAAAGGCTGGAGTTGAAGTGATCCTTATTACTGGTTACTACAGTAGCTCCGCCTTCTTAGTAAAGGGCATCCATCTAAATTTGAAAATAAAACAAGAACAAATTCAGCATAAAACCTGTAGCTGACTAATTGGCTACAGATCCAACATTTTTCAATTGGAGAACAAGAGCTGAATTACTATACTGATCAGTAACCATTAGATTCCAGCAACAAATTCATATGTAATAAGCAGTTTGACCAGCAGAGAGAAGTAAGCGATCAGTGGTGTGGCTGGTTCAACCCTCCAGCTCATTCCACAGAGCAGCATACACACGGTTTTCCAGTTTAAACATGTTGAGTGAAAAACTTCGTTCCAGTCCTTCTGCAGCAGACTGTACAAACTGTGTTTAAAAAATGCCCTCTAAGCATCTAAACCACTTGCATCCAAAATACTGGCACTTAAAAAAGCCTCCGGCTGTGGTTTGAGCGAGTGATATTTTCTGTTGTAAAACCTCTGTTTGCTCTGGTTTTTTAGACCAAAGCGTGTGTTAATATTAAACTGAGAGGTTACAAATTATACTAAAACTATATACAGTAATTTTGACACAAACTCTGTATTACAACACAGCGCAGAACGTCAGAGAAAGTAAATGAATACAATCAACATTTGAGTATTTGCACAGAGGTGACGGGAAAGAGAGAAAAAGATACCCAACCATGAGGCTGAAATGGCACGATCAGTTCTCAAATATCAAAATATCAATCAGTGCACACTACTGGTCAAAAGTTTTAGAGCATCTTCACCCCCTAACTTTTTACATTGTAGAATGAATTGTTCGGCTGTTATATCTGCTACAGGTGGCGACTTTATTGAGTTTAAAAACTTGATTATTTATTCGATGAAACACTGAAACATGTAAATTGTAATATGAACTGGAAAAAAGGACGTTCTAAAACTTTTGATCATCAGTGTCAGAGCATATTTTTAATTTTGAATATACATGTAAATATTCTCTGGTATTCTTTGCACTCACAGGCGTTCATGCTCCTCAACTATCAGCAGCTATTGATGCTGAGATTAACCCTACGTCTCCTCCACATTGCTTATATTTATCCTAATCATAGCTACACTCAAAGAAAAGCGGGACATGATAAGGCCTTTTCTGTTCTAGCACCAATGCCACAGGCAAACTGATATTTGGCAAATACTTTACAGTAACATGGAGGCAGGACAGTGCAGCTCAGTTATTGCTTGCGTTACTCATGCTTCCCTTTTCCCTTTGTCCTGCTATGGAAATTTTCAGAGAAAAAGATGGTAGGTGAAGCAGTAAGAGACTCCTTGTTGGGGTATAATGAGATGCAGGGCTCCCTTCCATAGGACCTGAAAACACATGTGATGCCTTGTCACTAAACTCAATAAGCCCAGTGCTCTGGCTTGAATTAGCTGGTACGTATTTGGCCTCTGGACACTGTGTCATCTCTCTTTCATATTCTTTGGCAGAGGAAGTTGAATAAAAAAAAAAAGATTTAATATTGAAAGTCAATATAGTATAGTCTATTGAGGGGATAGTATTAGCATACGGTTTTGAATTCATGATGCACTGCGTCTACTTTACATTTAATAATGATATGGCACAATAACTCTCTGTCTGTGTGGGTCCTCATAGGTTTCTTGCATATGTGGTGGAAAATAAGAATAGTTCAAACATAAAGTTACTGATGGTGCATATTTTAAATCTGCATTAAGAGATTTTTGACCACAAAACATAGTGAGGGAAAACACAAGTTGTTACAACTGTGCTTTCTTAAACATCATAATCCCAATATTCACTTTCTATTTAGCCACCAACTCCCGAGAAAAATATTTGGGTCTTCAGCTGGATAGATGGTCGACTTTCTCTACCGTCTACTGTTACTTTGGCTGGAAGGTAAGTATACAGTCAGCTTGTCAGAATGAGCTTGATAGAAACTATTTGCAAATTAAATGACTAAACCAATCAGATTATAGCTCTGAAAAATCAGAGAGCAGACTTGTTTGGCACTTTGAGCAACACCTTATTTGCCTTATTAATATCAAAAATATTGCTTAATGCAGGTTTAAATCATTGTATCTCCAGGATCGTCTGACACATTTGTATACTCTCCAACATTCATCCATTGTGGGTTAACAAGCCTCAGGTCTGATCTCTCTCTCTGCTTTTCTTGTCTTTGTCTCTGATACTGTCAGCTTGGCCGTCCAGCAGCCTTCACTCCTTTACCTCAAGCTCACTGATACAATGAAAGCATCACCTGAGGAAGAAATGATCCAAGGCCACTTACTGACACAGGTTACATGATCTCAGCCGATAAGGGGATCGGTACACTTTCCTGATCTGATTGACAAATTACTCTTCAGCTAGTCACCGAAGGCATGACTAATTTGCTAGAAAATTTAGTTTCACACGTGTGCAATGTGCAAATGACGCAAAGCTTTGCCGTAAGTACAATACAAGCTGAGCAGCGGATCTACACCCACATGAGTTGAAACAGTAGCATCCACTCTGCCTTGAACCACTGCTACACTGGCCTGGTTCATTTCAAAGCTTCAGACGAGTGTGGCTGAAAATGAATAATTAAACTCATTCAACAACCAGAGTTTGAGGGGATTATACAAGCCAACTGTGTAGCCTGTAGATGTGCCAGCAGGCTACAGTATGGACATGCTTTCAGGTTGGTGTAGATGTGCCTGTGAGTGTGGACTGGGACCTCCCAGTGCGTCCACCTTGTGTTCTCTCCCAGCAGGTCCCAGGGATCCTCCTCTGGCTAGCACCACCATGGTGGCTCCTGACATGCCGGCAAACTCAAAGGCAAATGTCCCGTAGAACAGCATGATGATGACGCAGAACACCCATTCAAAGATGGCTGACGCATGTTGCAGGACAAAGCTCTCCTGGCAGAAAAACACACCGCCTGCAAACGAGGTTAAGGACGACAACAACAACATTGTGTGGAGATTCACATTAAATCATGCCTATTTCCAGATCTATGTTTATATTCTAGGGCTGGATTATTTTATCTCCATAATTTACAGTTGAAGAAACTGAAATAAAGCATAAAGCATAAATAAAGCATCAGAGCAGACTGAAGCTGGATTTTGACTTTCACAGAACATTTTACATATGTCTCAAGCTTTTGAACTTCGACTGTGTTTAGCATATACAACTGACATAACAGTATAAAAATAACAGAAAATCACACAAAAAGCATATGTCCCTTTTAAATTCATAGTGAAGCACCGTACAGCACCACGGTGTTGGATCCCTCGTGTATCCAAAACTCTATCTTTCATACTGCTGACCCTTCTTATGGCTTCACATGAGAAAAGATATGATAAAATGTCTTAAAACAAGTCATTTTAGACACATATACACTACGAGGGAAACAGTTGCTATGATAATCAGGCTTGCAGTAGTGCACACTCTACTTGACAGGAGGCTGCCATCTGTTAGTGGCTGGAGAGGATACTGAGCACCAACGCTATGAAGGCCAGCAGGGTCATGCAGAGCCGGAGGTGGGCCACGTTGTACTCCCCCTGGGTCTTGGCCAACCGGTAAGTCAGCGCCGACTGCAGGCACACAAACAACATACTGGTGGGGAAGGCGATGCCTGCTCCGACATAGTGGAGAATTTTGGCATTATCCACCTGTCATGTAAAGAAAGGAGACGGGAGGAGAGGGTGAGAGAGAAAGAGAGGTTATATTTAAAGTGTTTGACAAAGATAAAACACAAAAGTGTGCAGTTTGACAGCTGACAAACACGGCTGCATCATTAGACAGCTTCTGCATCATGTGCTGGGTCAGATTATTCATTGTTCTGTAATATTTTTTAGTAAATAGCCAGAGAGGAATCAGTGAAAAACGAGAGGGTGACATGTAGGAAATTGCAGAGCAGCAACACAACAGAGCGCCTCCTTTTCCCTGCTGGTCACAAGCACAATAAGAAACAATACACAAAAGAGCTGCTAAGAGCATGTGACTATAGCTCCCACTGCAGGATCCACACACACACATACACACACATTCAGATGTACTGATCATAACAGATAAGAGATTTAATAGCACATTAACCAAAGCTAGGAACATATCTCCAAGGATTACACTCATTTAGACAGAAAATAAGTGATTTTCTTGGCTGATGTTAAATGGTTAAAGCCTTGTGTTTGGGATAATAATGTCCCTCTGCTCTGCATAATTCTGCAAGATCATTAGAGCAACAGCCTACAAGTTATTTAGTTTTGGCTTCTAAGCCATTTGTTCATTGACCCAACTAGAACATACTGAACATTCTTTTGCAGTAGGCTAATCCTTGAAGTAAGATTTACACACATTTCAATATGAAAGCGCACACAGTAATAGGAGGGTTTTTTTTTTTATATCACCCTGTGACATCTCCGGAGTTGGAGCTGAAGATGAAAGAGAAATCACAGACAAGCCTTACACATTTTCTTTTGTTCAAAAAGCAGTGTTTTGTTCTTTGCTTTGTACTTCCATAGTAAAGTGGCCATTATGAAATCCTGTTTTTTTCTCTACTGCATCATCTCTCCATCTACTGTAACTCTGGCACTGTGGGGGACTGAGTGCTGTACTACTGCCAATCTGTTACTCACTACCCTAAGTAATGGAAAAACACACATACACACAAACAACAACCATATGGTCCGCTCCCCTCACACTTTCTTCAGTTAACCGATGTTGTATCTACTACAGCTGGAACGATTAGTTGATTAAACGACCAAGTCAATCCACTAATAAATCAAATGAAATAAATAAATCAGCAGCTATTTTGATAATCAATTAATCGTTTAAAGCCCCCTCCACTCAGAGATGTGTTTTGTTTACTGTGAGGCTACTTCAGTTGGATGTTTGAGGTACACTATGCAGAGTGATGCACGAGCAGAATTCAACACTAAAATGTACATTTATGTGTATAAGGAGGAACGTTTATTTACCTTAAATCTGAGTGTCCCTACAGTAACCACATTATTTACCAATATTGTACAGACCAAACAATGAGTTAGTTAACAGTAGAATGGACATAAAGCATTAATCAATAAAGAATAAAATTGTTAGTTGCGGTCTTTAATCCATTGACTCCACAATTATCTGTGCTGCTTGTGTGTTTCTATAGGCTACATGTATATATGTGAGTGTTTACTGCCTGGTGTGCCAGATTTCATCGCTAATTGCAGTCATTACTTGATGGCTTAATGACGCATTAAGCCATCAAGCTGTTCCACTTAATGTACAGTGTGTTTACACTTTATAAAAAAATACCATCTCTGTCACAAGACGGTTAGTTAGACAGAAGCGTAAACGGAGGAGGATGAAAAAGTGATAGATGGTGAGAGTGGTAAAGTGGGCTGAAATGTGGCAGCAGAAGCAACTTTGAAGCAACAGGGAGACATCAGGGGGAAATGAAGACTGGACAGGAAAGGTGTCAGTATTTGTGCTTACGTAGGTTTAGCCTTGATGACTAAGCAAGATTGGCCTGATAAATAAGTTTCACAAGGCTGACAGTTAGGAGCAGTTCCCCTGCATAAATGAATAGTAATGGTGATCACACAGAATGTTAAAATCAGCAGAGCTCACACTCCCTAGAGAGAGATACTAAGTTAAACAGCAAAGAGCATGCAGCGAGAGGATATGAAAAGTAGTACAGCTGAAAATACATAATGTTACTGTGCTGCACTGAAAACAGTGAAATGTTTTTGAATGATTGTGTTTGCAGGGATACAGAACATGACAAGTGTGCACGGTGATAACGTGAGGATTTAGGAACTAGCTGACTTCCAGCTTTCTGGCCGGTTTAGGTTCAAACTTCTAGGAAACAGAAACAAAGAAACTGAAATGAAACCTACGAACGTTTAAACCACATCGGGTGCACCAAACAACTGTCACAGTCTTAAACAACAAGTGTCCCTACAGCCACTGAATGCAAAAGCACACAACAGATCTTTAGCTTGGCAAAATGGGATCCTGCATATAAAGCTTTTAATACATTTATTTACCTGTTTGCAAAGATTAAAAACATGTCAAAATATACACTAACAACTATTTTTTTGGGCCCAGCTAACAATAATATAAATTTAATCATTTAATCATTTAAATTTAATAATACTAATTTACAGATCCATCATGCACATGTTAAACATTTACACACAACTAATTAAAAGCTTTAAAATGCAACTCACATTTTTCTGAATATTTTGTTCTACAGTTTTCAATGTTTGGCAAGAAATGGGAAGCATTTCTAAAATAATATCATAGCTTTTCGTTTAATCATCCTAATCTGAATAATACATCTATTTCATATTTTCTTACTTTCATCTCTTCTATTCTAAATGCCAGTTTTAAGATATTTCATCTGTACTCATGATGCATATGATGATCATAATTTACACCATGATACCAGAACAGTTCGCAGACTACAAATAAACACTATCTAGTAAATATGAGCTAGAAAAAGAAATAGACATATATAAGTGTTAATTTACTTGAGTAAATTAACACTTATATATGAATTATATATAAAATATCAATGACCAGAGTGACAGTGCAGAGTGTTTTAATAATTGCTCTGGATGCAGTTTTGGAAACTTTGCAGCAGCACTGACAGCCGGACTGCAACAAGCACCTGCTGAAGGTATACTAGTTCTCTCCTCTAACTGAAGGCAGCTTTCAACCACACTATGCTCACACTCATGGACCTCTGTGGGGCACTGATGTTCTTCTCCATCATCTATTTATGTGCTTCTCTGCCCAAATCATCAGACCGCCTGACAGGAAAGGCCCCAGTGGCTACACCACAGCTGTGCTGCCAAAGCCTTATGTAACACACAGCTACAAACTGAAGCAGTTGGCACACCAGAGGGTGTTACCATGTGTTGTGTTTTTGTTGCTTTCACTCTTTGATCTATCTGGTTTTTCAGATTTTGGCAGGCCCAGTACTCGCTGTTTTCTCCTCTAATCCCAATTTGCATGTGGTGTTTGTCTGTGGATGTGTCCATATCTTCTGAGCTCATTAATTTGGATCGGTGCTTCATTTTGCAGAAGAATTTCTATTCTGTCATGTGGTTTTCAGTTTATTCACTATTTTTATTCTAGTGGGATGTCCCCAACTGTAAGAGGTGGGAGTCTGTGAGCCAGTGGCTAGGATGAGGCTTGTGATTGGTTATAGATGGGGCCTCTGCTTCACACGCCCCAGCTTCCCAGCTCCTATCCAGGCATGGCACGACTTGATGACTTACTTACTCACTTCCTGGCTCTACAGAGCTGAGGCCCCAGAGTAGAGGTGGGAAGAAGGTATTCATTCTCCTCAAAATTACCACTGACCATCCGTTCAACACACGATTCTTCTTAGGAAAATTTTTACCATCATTTTTACTGATTTAATGACCAAAACGGTTAGATTCCTACATGAATGTGACAAACTGTAGACAACTTTTATAATGAAAACATTCTGAGGATGATAAATAATTTTAATACATAATGAAACATGATTTAAGGAAACTTTAGCCTTAAGCATTTGGCTCACGTACCTGGAAGTTTCCCACCATGATGAGTCCAGCAGCACAGATCCAGCCTGTGGAGAGACTCGCAGTGTTGAGAACACAGTTCTGGTGTTTCTCAATGACGTGGGCATAGCGGAGCAGCACGATCACCATAACTGTGGAAAAAGTGAGACATAAACACAGAGACATAGTAGTTATTTGCGGTTCTGATATGTTTTGCAGATATACAGCAAATTAGAGTGCCTGGCTTCAATTTAATGTAAGCACTTACACACCTCATTAAGCCAAGAAACACAAGAATTCCTTGGAAGTTGACTGAGAAGTACAGGAAGTTGATTTTCTCTGCCTTACTAGCGGGAATATGAGAACCAGGAAATGGCGGGAAAGTTGGAACAATACATAAATGGGGGGTTGGTCTCAGTTTTGCATGAGATTAAAAGCTGAGGGGAGACGGAGTACAGTATATGGGACAGATGACTGCTAATGGGCTAATGAGCTGTGACTGAGGGTATTGTTGGTACACTGAGGATTTGACCCTGGCTTGGTTTTTCTTTGTTAGCTCCTCACAGCTGGCGCCTGACAAAGGTTGACTATGCTTGGTAAAAGTGGGGCAGAGAGGGGGAATAAGAGGGGAAGGAGCCCCTCTTGTCTTGACCTGAAGTGTATTTATCGTCTCAGAGACTAAACTGTTAACTCAGTCACCATCTCTCTGTCATAGACGCACTTTAAGATGTTATATCCTGCCAAAAGATATAAAGATGGATATGTTGTGGCTTTTCCATTTTTTCCTTTTTTCCATTACCAGACACAATTCATATTCAACCATCAATGATTGTTTATTCTAGGACTGTTATTGAATTCATAACAACATTTTGTTCAGACATTATTGTTACATACATTACATTACATAATTTGGACAATAACAACATAGTTGTCTGATGAACTAGCGTCATCAATTATGTTGCTGGGTGATTTTGCCAAGATGAGGATAAATTATAGTCATAAATATAATTTCATTTATTTGTGTTGTAGAGCCTATTTCAAAAAGAAAAGGGTGTGGTTATGCTGGAAAAGAACTAGAACTGAGATTTTCTCAAGCTGTTTGACGATCCAACAACCAGTTCTGACAGAGTTTACTTGCACCTTTAGTCAATAGAGTCTGCACCACATGCACTGATACTGTAAGAAGTTAATAAGTAGAAAGTTATTTGTTTTTCGGTTATTTTGGTATGTATAAGAGTACATTATTGTTTTAAGTATATATTCAATAATGCTATATGCCAGCATATGTACCGAGTTGATTTGAATTGTGTGGTAGACACACTTGTCACATAGTAGTTACATATGAAATATAAAATATGATAGGCATTTCAGTCTACTATGATCATTTGACCTGCAGTAATATTATATAGATAAACATAATTATATAATAGGTATCATTACGTAATGATATAAAAATGTTTTTTTCAGTATTTCAGTTATTGTTTTTGTCCATATTGTGTGCGTGTATGTGCTCATTTGTGTAACATCTTTGTTTGTGCAATGTCTCCAGGCTCGGAAACAGTCTTTGATTCTTTCCTCCTCCTTTCTAAAATGGAGAACACATGGTATTGCATTAGATTATGACATCTCGTTCCTTCAGCTACAGACTGGCTGTCTGTGGATCTTCCCCATTTCAATAAAATGAGCTTTTCATCATTATAGACGAGCATGTTTGAACTTGTTTGAATAGCATTGAGCAATTACACTGAAGGTTAAAGACGAGGAACATTTTCCTCATTACTCTCCATATACATGTTCTGTTCCACATTTAGCTCTGTGCACTCTAAAAGACACATTTGTGTGGGCTGTTTTCTGGAGTATTTCTTTGAGGATACATGCCATTGCTGAGAGGTTACAGATTCCTACAACATTATATTTATGTGTCTGATGAAAAGGCTGCATAACGGATCTCCACTCAGCCTCAGAAGGTCAGGACAAGCTGTTGTCTGACAGCTCAACAATGGGAATAAGTTTACATAAACACACCATGCCAGTGTCCCCAACTGTCTCCGTTTCCACACGCAGCTGCCCTCTCCAGATTTTACTCATTCTCTCTGAACTCAGGAAGCACAGTCCTGGCTCAGACTCACACGTTCTGCGTACATACTAATTTACTCTCCCACGGACATACTATGAACTAACAAGGGAAAGAAACCGCTCCCTAACATATTAAAACCCTGCTGCCACATGCCTTTATGATCACACATAGATATGGATGAGCACTAACACTAGCACATATACGCAAACCAGTTTTCCCGCAAAAGTCACATCAGCCACACCACACCTTGCACTTAAATAAACCCTGCTGTTCCCACAAGGGAACACGTTTCTACCCAAACACCCGGCTGCATTCTCTCCCACAGGAGGTATGCAGTGAAAGAATACATGCATTGTCTTTGAAAGTTTGTGTGTGTACACTGCCAAAAGGTGGGAACTACTGGGATGAAAAAAAACAAGAAGAATATTATGAAGCAATCAGTTCATCGAGTCCATGTTATCCCAGACAGGAGTAAAGCCCTGAGCCAACTGTAGCAGGCACAATCTACAAAGTAAGACATAAATCAATGGGCTAAGAAGATAAGCACAGATTATTTACAATAGTCTGTTGTACAGCTACATGCCCCATCAACTTAACCTAATTTTGTGGAGCCATAATAACTTGCTTTACAACAGGTATTAACATAATAGTATGTTCTGGCTAATAGGATATGACTGACCTAAAGATTGAACCACATACATGCAACTTCAAATCTAAATATACTGTAGTCATTCATTCTCTTGCTGCCACTAAAATTACAACCACTATTTATGTAATAACATACTGCGCGGGTAGATTAAGGGAAAAAAAATGCATTTCAAAAAGGTGGCAGGCAACTGTGATAGTAACATGGCTGTCAGAAATGAACTGCCATTAACTGTTATGAATGGACAAGAAGTTTACAGGATAACAACGGTTTTACAGGATATGTTGCAATCTTAATGTTTCACAAGTGAAGAAGAGATCTCATTTCTTTCTCTAAACAACAGATGTAGTTTTCCTGTTATCCAAAGTTATATAATATATATTCTAGTTGCACCATGTGGACAGAAGATGCTCTATGAATCTACAGTTGAATCACTGCACCCCAAAAACAACCTGAACATTTTAGGAGCTGCGTAGGGAACAGAAACTGCTTATTGACTTTGGATTTTTCAAACTATACAACACAGCTTTCATGGTCTTTCTGTTCAGAGTAAGATGTTCAAAAGTATTTAATGCAAACTATAAGTCAGACGAGTGGAGTCAACTGTTACATTTCAGACACACTGCATGAGAAGTAATGGGATGGCTCTGTAGGTAAACATGATTTACTGGAAACTCAAAATACAGTTGAATAGAAAGATCACCTCGGGTGAGTCAGACATTAACTGTCATCATGGTTGAGCAATAAGGTCAACACTGGAAACAGGAAATCTGCAATAGTGTGTTGTTTTTGTTCAGTATGAACCCTGAGATGCCACATTGTTTGGGTACTACAATGTCTAGTTGAAACATAAATTGATATTTCTGTATATTTGTCTGGTTAAAAGCACAATCAATACTCAGTTCTTCACCCACATCTCTCCTTCTCTGACACCCATACGTATATGTACACAAGGTCAACAGACTGACTACTGAAGTTCAGGGGTCATAGTTGGCCAACAGTGCTGGTCAAACACGCTGGACTTTCACTGCTTCCCAAGCAGACTTTCACACTGAACTGCAACAGTCTGGTCCCTGCAAAACCTTCTCATACACGTCATGCCCATAGTCTCTCCAAACAAACACAAACACACTCATACATATACAGAAAGGCTCTCCCATTCACGTCACAAAGACTAGAGTTGTTATTTGGATCGCAAAAACACACAGCATGCATCTTCCAAAGTTGTTTTTGAATCTACAAGGATCAATGACTACATTTACAGGCACCAAATATTTCAGGGTTTATTCCAAAAAGAAAAAAAAAGACAATATTCCTACTAAGCTGTTTACATGGCCAATAAAACAGTATTCCACTAATATTCCCATCTACATACTAGGGAAGAATATGATTAATGGTGTCAAATGTACCTAATATTTTTTGGATAATGTTTATGATTGTTAATGTTTTTCTTACTTATATATTAGTCTAAAAATACATTTCTGGTTAATGAGCAGGGAAACTGGTGGTTAAGAACATCCCTAGTGCATACTATTTTTTTCCCATCTCCATCTCCACCCGAGCCTTGCAAACTGTTGGTTAGTTGGTTTGTTTAAAACACACAGAGCCGACTATAAACAGGAAAGAGGCCGTGTGTTGCAAACTGCGGTAAAAAACCTCAGTTGACACACATATTCCAAATGTGCTGTATACGTGTCCAAAAAAATGTTCCTAAAACCTGAATAATATCAACATATCCACGTCTTAATTAGAAAATGCTTCATTCAGAATAAGGTCTAATTTGGAATAACCAAACAAATATACTGTTTATATGACCTGTACCAAATATGGAATAATGGAATATTACTGTGCAAGTAAATGTAGTCATTGTCTTATCACGGATTTGTCTCTACCTTCGTCTCAGATGCATCAAGCAAAGGTCCAGAGTCAGAAAATCAAACAGACAGGCAGACTTTAAATAGCTGTTAAAGCTTTGGAGACTCCTTATGAACAACAAGGCAAACCTCTCCCCTGCTTTATATACAATATGTCCACACACACACACACACACACACACACACACACACACACACACACACACACACACCATGTATAGGCACAGCTGGGAAACATTAACTAGATCAGGGTAGTCAGAGCCACCAGTTAGAGGAGGGAACAGCACGTGTAGACGCACAAGAAAACAATCGGACCAGTACATGTGAATCATTCCTTTTTTCTGATATCATGCATGTTTTCCTTGTTCTTATTAAACTACACACTCACTGTGTATGTGTGTTGGTGTGGTTACAATTTTGTGAATCATTCTGTACAAAACCATTCAGTTGCAAAACTTGTTATTATTTCTAGCCCATTTCATTTGAATGCAGGGTTTTTCTCCTTTTTGGTCAATGTGGTTGCAGGTTTTGCACAGGACCTTTTTCTGTGGGCAACAAAATGAATGAATACTAACTTATAAGTTAAATAGATTTAAAATGCCTTTTGGTACCTGCTACAAAGGAAGCTCATCTGCTGATGTAGTTTGAGAAGTACATTTTTACATTATAATTAATTTCTTAAGGAGGAAATTAAAAGTGATACATTTATCAATCCTATGTTTATATATTCATCTGATGTATTCAGTTCCTAAAAAGTATTTTGTACATTGTGTTGAACTGACACTATTAGTTGATCAATCTACAATTATTCTACAACTATTTTGGTAATCATCATGTTTGGGTACTGGACTGTTTGTCTGACAAAACAATAATTTTGAAGACTTCATCTTGGCCTCTGGGAAATTGTGAAGGGCAATATCCAATATACAGTATATCTGACATTTTATAGACAAAACAATCAATTGTGGAAACAAAATCGGCAGATTAATCAATAATGTGAAATTAACTTAGAGAAAAAAAATTAGTGATAGGGTGACACTGTAGAAATTGGAGCTGATATCAAGTGATTATGACATTGTGTGTGTACAGACGATATCTTACCCATGAATGAGCCTGTGCTGCAGATAAGGCTGAAAAAGCAGCTCTCAGGGGGAAGAGTCCCACATTTACTGCAAGACAGAGTACAAAACAATAAATCAGAAGAGCCATCAAATGACCTCCACACACTACAGTATGGCTGATTCCCTTTCTACTCTGTGTGCACACAAATACTACATGTTGATAGAAATGCATTTCTGCTCATGCAATAAGGAAGTAGGGAGTAGAACTTCCTCTCATCCTGTCATTAAGTCTTTGACTTTTCACCTACTGCCTCTCTTCTAGGAATGGGACGTGTTTATAGGAGAGGAAGGCAGGAGACAGTGAGCCAACACAGGCTGTCTGTGCCAGAGCTCCTGCTGCCTACAAAGTCAAAGCTTTCTCAGCTGACTGGAGTCACACTTTTAGTAGTATATTAGTTGCTAATATTTTGATAAATGGTGATGTACAACTACAGATTTTAGCCATCTAACATTTGATTTTAATAAATTACCTACTTCATCTACTTGCTTCCTAATAATCTAACACATTCTTAAATTTCTTTGAATAGTTGTTTTTTGTCTCTTAATGTCTTACATCTGTCTTTTTATGAGGTTTTTTTCATGTTTTGTGAAGCACATTGTATTGCATTGCTTTTATTTAATAAATCTTCCAGTAGGATAACTAACATCTAACACGTCCATTGTAATTTGGCAACACCAGCAGCACTGTGTTAGTAAAGAACTAATTTACAACATTTAGATATTTCCCAATTTCTCCGCAGATCTGAAAAAAATTTGCAAAATGATGAGAGCTAATTAATATGTAATCTGTCTTAAGATAAAAACATAAACAGTGATTTATTCAACATGTTTTATATAACCCACAGAACTATTTATACTCTCTAACTGGCCTTTGATGTTTAAAACTCAATGGTCCAAAAAGCTAAACAAAACAGCAGGAGTGTCTTGATTTCTTCCCAAATGTAAACTGACTCCTCTGTCTGTGTGTTTACATGGTTTTGTGCAGACGCACGCTCTGCCTCTGAGCTGCCACGGTGGCAGGCAGGATATTTCAGCCCCAAGTTATTTTCAGAAAGACCGCACACACGCACACACACTCACTCTCAGGAGAACTGTCTCCTTCAAGCTCTTTTGCTTTTTATCAACAATGCGTCGACAGGGGTCATATAAAACAATGGCACAGTATTCCTGTTTTTAACTAGAAACAAAGCAACAGAAAACAGACATGAAGAGGCAAGGTTGGGTTCAGGGTGGGCGTCTCACAGACCTGATGAGAGGTACATTGTCTAGTGTGCAGCACAATGTTGGACCACTTTGCAAAAACAGCTCCTCTTCACATGACTGGTTGTACAACCTGGAACACAAAACATGCACCAAACACACACAAACATAAATCCAATTAACATCATGATTTCTAACACTTTGGGAAAATCACCAGTTGCCAGAATCAGGTTTAAGACCAAAAACAACATAGACATACATCTGATATATTACCTTATAATGTCTGGAATAAATATTTAATTCATGAAATAATTAATATTTTCAGTCTTTGCATCACAGTACAGTATTTTTTTTTTGTTCCAGTGCCATTTGTGCGGTCACAACCAGGCTTTCTTTTGTTTTTATGATTAGTGAGCAAAAGTGTGTGTCATCAAATAGCATCTCTGCTTGTTTATGTGAGCAGATTGAAGAACTTTCGTGACATGACTGAGAAAGAAATGATCTCATTACTGAATGTACCAACCAACACAGCTAATTGCATATGCAAAAATAGGGTAGGTAGATTGAGCAACATACCAGTTATCCACAGGACAGACATGCTGGTTGTACAGGGCCATGGCGTACCTATAAGAAAGAGAGCAAGTGCGATTAGATAAAAGAAATTGCAACTATTTTGCTATAGTAGTTAATATTTTATGACTTGTCAAACTGTTACGCTTTAGATATTTGGCTAACACTGTCAGCCAAAGTGACCCATTCACTAAACTCACAAGCCATGAGCAGTGGAGAGTGTAATGTAATATCCCACTATTACTATGACCCCAGAGTTATCACATACTATAAAACAGCGATACACTATTAGAGCTAAGTATATTTCCTCAGGGGATATGCATTCAATTACATTATTTCATGTTTGTAGTGCAGTTAAATATATAGTATATGTACAGTGTTTTAAATTTTACAACCAAAAATGTCATGTTCAGCTGCTTCAAATCGTCTACATGACAACCACAACACTAAAATCCAGCCAATCTGACCTGCTACTGAGCTGCACCTGTTTATTCAACCTTTAAGACCAGGTGACCTGACATTTGACTGTCTCCTATCACAAAGAGGATTGAGTTTCTACTTTGTGTCAGTCAAACTGGCATTGCTTTTGTTGATGTGTTTTGCAGCATTTTTGCCTTCATTCCACAGTTAAGGGTTGAGAGGGGCATCACCATGCAGATTTAAACCAGGGACATTGTAGTTATTTGTTATGCATGTGTTTCATTTGTGTTTAATGTCCACATTTGCATTACATTAATTATTGTATTATGTCTGATGTTGTGGCCATAATTATTAATTGATACAACTGTGGTATACAAATCTATCTCAGTTTTTATAACCAAACATCTTTCAACTAATGGACAATTTACAGAACTAAATGATCATGAAGTTGTACCGAGAGGGACAATTTTTATTCTTTTCTGAGAGATGTTGAAATACTAAGATATTCATCTCTTGGGGCTGCAGAGTGAAGCCCTTTACCACTTCCTGGCCACCATCACGTACAGCTCAACTGTCAAAAGGTTTGTGGAGCAGCAGAGAATGAAATCACTCCATGTGAAGGGCATAGGAAAAAAATCATCAGTATTTTAAATGTGGAAACTAAAATCTAGATATGTTTATAGATGATCCTTTTTAGCCATGTTTCCTGATGGACATGACAGAAGGGAAAAAAGATGTACAGGAAAGAAAGACAACTGTCACATTATCCTTTCGTTATTTACACACGCATTCAGCCCAGATACTGTTTCAAAATACTGTTTCCAACTCAAGGAAAAAAATTGTAAAGACAGAGAGAGTCAGAGAGTCAGACAGAGACTATTTGTCCTGATTTGTGAAAACAGTGATAGTTCAGTAAGAGGTTAAGCACCAATTAAGAATGTTTCCAGGGCCGATAGTATCCTAATTACAAACAGTCTTTGACACACTTACTGCCCAGAAGACACTACAAGGCACACACATGTGAACACACTTATACACACTTCTTGGAAATATTACTACAACATCTTATCTCTCCAAGTAATTGTGATAGATTTAAGACAATCCAAGAGCACTAATTGCCGTTCGAAAAATAAACATCATGGACTATCTATTTATGGCTTCACAAAACTCAAATGAGAGCAAACAGAAGCCACAATTAAATTACAGTCTCATTATTTTTACAAGTTGTGTTTACCATTTTTAGCACTATATGTTATTAGTATTGGTATTGACTGGCTGCTGTGGAGGGTGGAACCATTTGGGTGGGGTCCCATTAGTCAGATGGCAGACATATTGTTCGTAAAGAGCACTGGTCTTGCATAACGCAGTGAGGAAACTCACTGGTGTGGGTGAAATATGGCCGTCAGCTAGAAGGCTGCCAGAGCTCCAGCTTCTAGGCCTTTAACCACTGCCTGTACAATGACACCATCATGACAGAAAAGGAGGCTATTAACAAAAGTTGAGTATTACCAACAGATTGGTTTGGGGAAAAAAGATATAATAGCCAGCTAAAATTGTCAGCTCCTGAAGCTAAAATAGCAGCAGTGCAGCTCTGGGACATTTTTAAATAAAGTGTATGTGGAACTATACCAGAGGCAGAGTAATAATGGGTTTGTTTACATAATTAGGCCTCTATCACAGCTCAGTCGTGGTTGTAAACTATAATTGCATGTCTGGGAGCAACATATAGGTAGAACAGAACATGTTTTTTTATTTAGGTTTGAACAAGGAACATTTAGGAAGGACTTTCATGGGAAACTCTGGTATGTACAATGAACGTTTCAAAAGCTGTGTAAAAATAACATATGAGAAACCACAGGAAAGGGTGTGATGCATAAGCTATGAATGAATTTTGGCAGTATGGGCTAGACGCCAGTCAGCTGCTTCTCTGATGTACCCCCTAAAAACTCAAACGCAAAACAAAAATGCAAAATATGTGCTTAAAAACATTCTTAAAGCTTAAAAGGCTATTTACAGGTGCAATTGAGTGAAATTATACTTTCAATCATAGTGCTGTCATAAAAGGTCAACAGAAGGATCTAAACCACCCCTTGTGTCGGCACAGCAGCCTTCTTCTGGCTTCACATAGACCTTTCATACTCCGGGTAGGGCCACCAAATGCTGTGTGAAGGTTCTGCTCACACTCTCCACTACCCCTCCAGTATTTACCTTACTCCCACTAAGTCACCCACAGTGAAAGAGGGAGTTACGCAACATGGCACATCCTTTGACATTCCACTAGTCTAGAAAAAGACCCTTGACTGCTCTTAGAAACAAAGCGCCCTTGTCAAGGTAATGGGAAGGAAATGGGTTTAAAGGGACTAACAGCAGCATTTGGTATCTCAACTCAGATCAGCTTTCTACTTCAGAAGCACATGCCAAAGCAAGAGAGAAATGTGCAACGCTGGCGCTAATTTTCATCTGCATCTCCTTCAACTCTGTTTAGATCTGTAGCAACATTACCTGCTCAGTCCCTTCTCTCCTGCACAGCCTTGTACACCCAAATATGCACTAATGGAAGGACTGTAAAACAGTCAGTTTCACAAATATTTACTGGTGTACAAGGTTTCAGTTTTGGCATCTAAATAGGCTGCTTTCTTCCAACATAACTCAACATAAATGTAGCACATAGTCTAGATAAAAAAATTGGAATTGGGCCACCTGCCTCTGTCTCTCCTTGGGATTTGCATTCCTCCTCCAAGGGTAATAACAGAGCAGACAGGAGAGTTGTCAGCCCAAACATGACCAGAAGATACTTACTACCTTCTCTCCGGTACATCTGCTCAGATACTGTGCTGCAGATAATTAAGATATACTGCACACCTGCGCGTCTCACTTTTAAGAGAGGGGTGATAATCCCAGATCCTTCCTGGAGAGCGCTAATCCACATACAATTGCCATGGCTCCCAGGAATTCAGGGTAAACATGCAGCATTGCTCTCCTGGAGACAGGAGAGGCTGAATATAAAAAAGGTTCAATATAAACAACAGATTTAGATTTTCTTGGTGTATGGCATGGGTGTAACTTCATCTATTCCAGGTGAAATGTATTAATAGATGTTTGTCATGCACAGGCCTGCATATCTGTGGTAGTTTGGGGATGAATGACATTAGGGAAATATACTATTGCAATATTTATGTACACTGCAATATTTAATAAGAAAGAATAATAGTAGAAAGTAGATTCAAAGAGGATATAAATGCAATATGAGACTCTGAGCGATTGGTCACCATGCAGGCAGGTCATATATGTAAAAAACCAACAGTGAATGTTTTACCAAAGCAGCAAAAATGTTTATACAGTGTGCCGTATTTGGCCCAGTTAGTTTTATTACATTGCATGTGATAAAAAATATTTTATATATTGTTATCTTGATGCAGAGATCAGATATTGTTCAGCCCCAGTTAGCATTTATTGTATTTGAAATAAATTTTATTCGAGCCTGGTATATGTGAATAACAGAGTCAGTGTCACACTAAATCCTGTGGTTAACAAAGAGGAAATTACAGTTTCTATGGAGGTGAATGTGTTGTTTTTGTATCAACATCTTATTTCATTGACAGGAATGTATTCACTTCTACATCACAAAATCTTAGCATGCTCTTATATCATAAACTATGTATCGTCCTTGACATAAAATAAAACTCAAATAAAAGTTTGAGTTATGTATATTAATTATGTGGATTTTATTTGTTTACTGTTAAAGAGAGATAAAAGTAACACTTACACAACCCATATCCCAGTGATGGTCAGAGCTGGGAGGCTAACAGGCAGGATCATCCAGATAGACATCTTCTGGCACCTTGAACACCACCTTTCTTCTTTTTCCTCTTCGGCCAGCCGAGCAATATCTGCTCAAGTAGTACTAACATTTAACTGAGTGTGACTGACATCTGCATTGGCACCAAGTGATTCATTTTCATTGAAGACGAGGAATGGTCGAAGGGACACTGGCAGGACAGATGTGTCCTTTAAGCTGGTGAACAGAAGGAGAGGGGAGGTGAGTTAGGCCAGGATGCATTTATTCATTATAATAGTCTTTATTGAGCCTTGTCAGTTTGAGTTATCTATGTAAGGCTCTGTGTCAGGTGATGCTCATAGACATTTTATATACAACATACATACACATATCCCCTGACGAACTTCTCATATTCCTAAATTGGCATATCTGGCAGTTAATTTTATGTTAACTAAGCTGTTTGGGTAACCATACCTTACTAGTTTCACCAGCTGATGTAATAAGACTGATTTGCCTTGATAATCTTTTTTTTATATCACAGGTAGAATAGGTTTACATATATGTCCATGTAAAACTAAATGTAACGTTACATGTCTTCTCATGGCACATAGTAACTGCTGCTCACCTTCACGTTTCTAGCTAGCAGCAACGTCTACCATCAAAGAAATCTCTAACTGTTAGTACTCACCATCAGTTTTTTGCGGGGTTTTTTTTGGTAACTTTGTGTCCTCCACACCTTTTGTGTCCCAAAAACTCTTCCACACAGGACACGGAGGACAAGGCGTAGTCTTTATTTCTAAATTAATTCGTATTTCTTTTCTTTCCCGGTCACGTAAAATCCCGTTAGCCGTTTCTCCTGGACTAAGAGTGGGGGAGTCTCGCTCTCTCTCTCGTGCAGTCGGTCTCCTAGCATCGCCGCCGCCACGAGACACTCCACTGTATCCAGCTGTTTGACTCCGCCCCCCTCCCCCTCCAAAAAAACTGTAACGCCAGTGTATGTTGCATTTTGTTTTAGTTCCGCCCCGAGTGGGCGGGTTCGGCGGTATCAACAGGAAAACAAAGTCACTACAAGGAGTTTTATTATATTGTATGTCGTGAGGTATAAGAAAAACGTAATGAACACAACGTTTACGGTTTCAAACATAAATATTTTAATCAGGTTTGTTAATGTGAGACACTAACACAAAGTAAACCCACATCCTTGATGTTTTCTAGCAATACAACTCAACTTAAATGTTAAATTGATATAACTTCACGATATATATACTGTTTAATATATATCATATATATACATCATAAGGTGAGATGCATATACAAATGTCTTCTTTTTTCTGAAAATACTTGCGGTGTGCTTCATACAAACAACCAAGCGCTTCTATCTTTTGGTGGCCTTCTTCTCCCAGTGGATCATGACGGATCTCTTCTCTCACGCTAAAGTCAGACGACACAGCCAGTAAACAAGTACAGATGTAGTGAATATTGAAACCACGTCTGTACAAACCGGAGAAATTAATGTGTGATTTCTCCATGTTTTAATGTTGAGAAAAAAGTCAGTACGTGTTTCTGTTGCCCCCTGGAGGTGTAACCTGTTAATGTCTGTCTATACCAGTATCTCTAATGTCTCTTATTAAGTTATTTTACTGTAACTTAAATGCATTCATAAACAATAACACCCGATTTTCATGACAGAGAAAAGAGACATCAACATAATAATCAATTATTGCATATTTCCCCTACTTTACATAATTTTTCTTCATCATCTTCAGACGATATTGCCCTAAATCAACAGTCAACAAAGAACAAATGAATAGGTTTTCTAAAATCATTCATATAATAGTTATATATATATGGAGGAAAAAAACATTTTAGCAAAAACTAAGCCAACAGGAAATAATCAAATTCTACAGAATATTGGTTAAATGAGATCCTATTTACTAGGCCTATGGCAACTCTCCTACAGTCTTATACTAGTACCAAATCCCCACACACTAAATGCAGGGTAGACAGGCTCTGTAAATGTAGTCTGGACTCTGTGCAGAAGCTGCATGCTATCAGACACGCTGTAAAATGCAAGTGTGCCTGCTGCATGATCCAGGTAGACACCAATGCGAGATGACCTCGGAGCTGGTATGTCTTTGCTCTTGTTATTGTGCACAAAAGAAAATTTGGACTCAGAGCAGTAGAGGCTCCAGGACTTGTCGTTCCAGCCCAGGCTGCAATCGTTGCTGTTTCCTTTACGGCGGATGCCCCTGTAGGTAACAGCCACATCTGTCTCTGTTCCCCTCCAGTCCACCTCCCAGTAACAACGTGTCCCAGTCACGCTATCCCTGCATAACACCTGGAACCGAATGGATGGAATGAGATCATAAGATCCAGTGTTGATTTATACATGGTTAATAACAGCTGAGAGTCATACATACAATTATGTATACATATATCATGAGGACAACCTCAAAAAAATAAGTTTTTGATAACTCACAGAAGGGAGATTTAACAGTAACTCTGACAGACAAATGCCCTCTTCTTAACTTGATCATCCTGGCTTTCAGCAATAGCACTAGATCAATTTGCCTTCTATCTCTTTTCAGACAAACTAAGATGTTGACAGCCAGTAGTTAAGCGTTCACCTGCTGCCAGTGGTCGAATCTGTCTGGGTGTTCAGGGTAATTCTTAGGCTCGTTCTTCATCGTAGCTGTTCGATTACCCTCGGAAAGGTGGAGGCTGGGGTGGACACTGTTGACATCCAGGATCAACTGGGCAGAGTCTAAACAATACAGAACAATATAATTATTAATCCTCTTTGTGTTGTTATTTAAAGTCAGCCCAAATGTGTGTCACAGTTTTAACATCTTTTGCTGAATTGTGTTGCACATAATGTTTAGAAAGACAAAAATATCCCACTAAAACCTTTGGTTTGTAACTGTCATGCAGCACCTTAATGAAAACTTTCCATGGGCTGGAGGAAAAGAAGGAACACCTGTGTTTGTTTAATGATGCTGTGGGACTGTAAGTTTGCTTTTCTTACTTTTCACCAAACCTGTTCTGCAGGCAGCAGAAGTGTTACTACCGTAGTTATGTAACACTAGTTTCAGTCGTTTCATCACAAGGTGTAATCGTCCCATTTTAGGGATGGAGATCTTCCTATATGAGACCATGACTACCACTTTTTCAAATCTGGAGAATATAAAATACACTTGACTAACTGGAATATAAGTTAGATTTGAGTTAGCTGAGAAGTAGCCCTGCCAGGTTGTTGCTATAAGGTTTTTACAATCTGTTCAAGGCAGGTTTCTGCTCTGTAAAGTGTAAGCTGATAACTCACATTTCATGAAGTCTTCCCTTGTTTTTGGCTCTTCTATTGTCCGTGGCTCTTCTTTCAAACTTGACTCTCTCCTTGTCTTTGTCTTTGTTTCGTTCTCCTGAGTGATGTAGACTTCCTTCACTATGAAGAGACAGACAAAAAAAAACAACACACACAGCAGAGAAAGATTTATATAACCACTAAACACACAAGCGCTCTAGAAAGGAAGCCCCTCTGCAGAGAGAAATCACATGCTACTTAAGATGAAGAGAAAATTTATCAACCTGCTGCTACGATTTTGCTGGTTTCTGTCTTGTTGACTTCCTCCACTTGTAATTTCAACGCAGCAATGGCTCTCTTGGTAGCATCAAAGGAATAATTAGGAGCGACACTGACGTTGTTGAGGTCTTCATATCCTGAGGGCCCTGACAGAGACTGCCAGCTCTGGAATATAAGAACGGGAAAGACAGTGATTAAAGGAGACACGTCTGTGGAATAGACTAACCATGGGAATATTGTCTCAGAAATTGGTTTTGAGTCATGGTAATTGTCAGGCTCACTTGGAGAAAGTGTATGTGATCATCAGTGTGTGAGAGCTTCTCCAGGTCACTGTGTCTCTTCCTCAGCAGAGTGATCTCCTCCTCCAAACGGTCCAGCAGTAGCTCGCCCTGTGTCACTGTGGTCTTCTCGTGTGAGCGTATCATTTCCTTGATTTCATTGTATTTCCTCTCTATGGAAAGCAGAAGCTCGGTGAAGATCCGCTCATTCTCCTCTAGGACCGATTGGGCTGAGTGCTGATGAGATACATAAGATAGAGAAGGGAGAAGATTTGTTAAATATGAATGACAAGTTCACTTGTCAATATAATAATGTAACAACATTATACCCACTTTAACTGATTCCACAGCTTGTCGGAGATCCTGCCACTTTTTAACCCTCTGGTCAATCCTCTGCTGAGATTTGTGCAGTGTGGTGCCGAGCTGTTTCTGTAGAGTGACATTAAAGTAACCATCATTATTGGATCATCCCTGTACAATAAATAACCTTTCATATCACCCATTTGAGTATCTGTTGTATTTAATAGGTCTTCCTTTCACCAAAATAAACAGATTGTTTTCACCACTCACTTGTTTCTCGGTCCTCTCTGTCCCAGCTGGGACAATGTCGTGGTGTTTGTGTTCGTCCATCATGCACAGAACACACACTGATGTCTGATCAGTGCGACAATAAGCCTCCAGCAGCTTGTCATGCTGTGCACAGATCTTTTCTCTCATCTGACCAGTGGCTTTGACCAGTTTGTGCTTCATCAACGCTGGGTATTCATAGTGAGACTGGAGGTGAGTCTCACAGTAAGAAGCCAGGCAAACATAACAAGACTTCTCAGCCTTCTGCTTCCTTGTTGTGCAGAAGTCACACAGGACATCTCCGTTCTTGGTCTGGTTTCTGGACTGGCTGCGACTGGTGGAGCGACGAGGTTTCTCCAAGTTGTTGTATCTGTCTAAATCCAGAGTGCTGGGGTGGGACATGTTTACTTAGATATAAAGTAGATAGATAGATCCAACAGGTCTAAGAACAAAATTCAAATCCAAAGTTGATTGAGCTCAGCAGCAAAAAAAGTTTCTTCTAAATATAATGTGGTGAAATACAAAGCTTAGCTAAAGTGAGAAGGATGAAGTATACGCGGAGAAAGTGAGCTCCTGATGGCAACAGCTTCAGTGAAACTGTGTGACTGACACAGCGTGTGACAGAATGTCAGCTATGTGGTGTACTCTCACGGTAAAACCTGTATTCCTGGTTGGGTGTTTAATGGTTAAGGAACAGGTGGCTCTACAAATACTGAATGGGTGGATCTACAAATGCTGTATGCTGCCTGAAACTAAGAGAATTAAAACAAAGGAGACAAAAAACAAACAAACTTGAAATAGATAACTTCACTTACTAATTTATGTACTATGTATTTTATGTATATTTACTCAGGCTCTAACTTAACTGCTGTAACATTTGAATTTTCCTTATGGGGATCAATAAAGTGTTATCTTATCTCATTAGATAGATGGATGGGCCTGTGAAGATCAACACATTGTGCCATCATACATCAGTGGAGACATATACACATGTTCTAGGACAGTGGTTATCTAAAGTTTTCACGTCAAGGATCTGGAAAAACTGAAAAAAGACGTTTTATTACAATGTATGAAACCTATGACCAAAACAGACAGATATTCTGTCATTGTGTTATTTATGGATGGAATATAGTGAAAATAAATGATGGACCCCCTTCAAGGACCCCTGGGGGTACCCAGACCCCACTTTGAGAACCACTGTTGAAGGAATAACAAAAGTGACCAAGATTATCAAGACTGTTACCTTAAAAAAATATTAACTTGGTTATTTAAGTATTTGATTGTATCTACAGTGTAAAGCAATTATCCCCCATATTTTGTTAGTCTCAGTATAACATTTGTGTTATTTCTACCTTTAGATTTTTGCTTTTGATATTCAAGATATGTGTTGCCAACATTAACAGGACATTCACCCACAATGGCAATGCGAGAACAGCATCATCTTGTGGGACTGATACATTACTACATTGAATATACTATACAGTATATCCCTCTAATATATACTAAAACACTGTATATAAAATAACTGTGTAATCCTCATCCAATCTGACTACTTTCAAACTTTCATAACAATAACAATTTCATACATGGCACTGTTTGATAATTCTCCTCAAACCTAGCATTGTATTGCCATTATATAAATATATCCATATTCAGAAACTTTGACAATTATTTCCACTACTGGTAATGGGTTGAGCTAATACTAAATGCTGTATGTTAAAGACCTGTATCCTCCTCTTCCCTCATTAAAAATCCCAGATAGTATGAATATGGAACATATTTCCTTTCATTAGTTTAACTGCTGGACACAATATGTCTCCTGTATCATTGCAATGATTAACTTAAATTGCAGCGATGACTCAGGCATGCATTCAGGTGGCAGTCAATCAAGTACAGTATTTTCTTTTTCAGAACTGTGAGCCCTCAGAAAATAAATCAATAAATATAGATGCTTTTACTCAAACATATTGCAATTTTTTTCTTAATTCTCACATCCAAAATCATTCCAACATTACAAATTGTTTTGCTTTTTTTGAAAAAAAAAAAAAAAAAAAAAAAAAAAGCTTCTGCAAAATCAAAGTTTTGTCTGCAATAATCTGAAGGGACTAACTGGAGGCTTCAATTTTCACACCTGTGTTTCATATTGGACCATAATTGGCTTCCAAACTAGTTGTTATGTCAGAAATCATGCTCCCACCCTTCAAAATAAGAGTTTCAATGAGCAGGAGAAACTTTCCACTTTCAGCAGCACAGTGAAGCTCAAACATCCATCTGTAGGAACAAATAAAAAAAATGAGTGGAGTGGGACTTTAATGACCAATGTCCAAATGTGTATGTTTCTGATCTTCTGTTTCTGTGTTGTGTAAATGACTCCACAACTATAGGGGGTGGTAGTGGTTTCCTTGCTCTATTGAAATGACAACGATTGCTTTCGCTAAAGTGCGTCGGTGGGCCAACGTTGGCGCCAGATGAGCTGTGGCGCCAGCTACACACACAGAGGCAGAGAGAGAGGAAGACACACAGCAGTTTGACGAGGCTCACAACAGCTTGCAAAGCCTTTCTCAACCCGGACTTAGAAGCATATAAACGATTCCCTTTTTTCTTCTTCTTACTTAAGAAACCAAAAAGTAAAAGAACATAAAGGTGGGTGTTGTGGATTTGCAAGAATTTATACATTTACAACCGGCATTATTGTTACTACTGGTGGGTTTTTTTTCATCGTTTATATTCAACTTACTCCAATGTGAATAGTAGCAGTGTTGAGGCGGAGAAACATCGCTTTTAAACCGGATATATTCTTAGTAGTTATATGTAATGATAGGTCCAGCAATAGGTTGTCTGTTTGGCGTCTCTAGTTGTGATAGTACCTGAACTTAGTAATGGAAAAATACAGGCCTGGGCTCGTCCTGGTGGTAACGTTATGTTCAAGCACGGCAACACATTATTATGATAAACTGTTTCAGCTTTTATTCGCATCCATGTTATAGTTTTGAGATATAATATGTGCAGAATCGACTCGTGCAGTTATTAGTTCAGTAACGTTGGTAATGTATCTCTGCATGTGGCTTAACATGGTCGGATGGGCGGCAGAGCAAAGCTTCCGCTTCAGTGTTATGTTTTTACGATCTGTAGGCTCATCATGAACTGGAGACAGATGCAGAGAGAGCAGGCTGTAGCCGTGTTAGCAGACTGGATTAGCTGGCTTGTTAGCTTGGCATCATGGCTATGTAGCCAGCACGCTAATACAGTCTCTGCTGGGTAGCTGCTAACATCAGCAAGGCCGCCATCGGAGATTCGTGTATGTGTGTGTGTGCGCGGTTTGCTGGGGGCAGCCGCAGCGAAGACTGCTTCATGTTGGGTTATTCTAGCTATCAACAGCATACATTTAATAACTTCACTGACAGTTTTATGTCTGGTTAATGTGATCCAAACAGCATTTGCTTAAAGGATTCGAGTCTTACATGGATTCTTGTGCCGGTAAAAGGTACTCTTTCCCGGGCTTTTCGCCCAGCATTCTTCGCCCTTACGGTTAGCCATCTTTGTTTCAGCTAGCCAACTCCCGACGACGCTGTGCTAACATACATTGGCTTATGACATTGTCCCCACTGATGACTATGGTTATACACCGTCTTTATGTTGCCATACTCACATTTGGCAACGAGTTGAATGTTTTTTTTTCTTATTCCGAGATGGGATCTTAATTGAACGTGGTTTTGTTGAAGGGCGGAAGCTAACGTTGCTAATGTTAGCTCGCGGCAGCCATCTTAGGCGAGCATGTAATCTTGGCTAGCTGGAAGTGCTGGTGTGGCACAACAAGATGGCCTGTTAATACTCGCACAAGGAGTTTCCGCGTCGGTAGTTTTGTCATAAATCGTACCAAATTACTTGACTCCGTTCGTTTTAATGTAAGTATTTTCGATTTTTTTGCCTTGACTCCAACTACTCATGTATTGTTTTTTGCTATGAAGCTAGTTAGCTCGCTAAATGTTGAACACATTAGCAGCTAACACAATGCTGTAGTGTCGTTAACCAGTCCCCCCCTCGACCATAGCCAGCTAACTAGCGGCTATGAAGGCTATTTGTAGCTGTTATGGACGGCTAGCAACCAAACAGTACAGTGTTTGATAACAAAACATTGCAGTTTTCAATGTATTTACACCCTTCAAAAGCTGCACTTTAAATACCAAGCAACGTGCTGCGCAGATGAGCGCACTTTGCAGCCCAGTCTTTGTCTTGAGGATTAATTTAAGAGTTGTGTGCTTGATCGTGATGTGGTCCACTTTGATTTTATCAATTGTGTTGGCTAATGTACTGTAGCGTCGTCTTGAGCGCTAACTTAGCTAGCAAATTGATTACTTAGCTTGATGTGTGGTTTTGCAAATCTGTTGCTATGGGGGTTGTAACTATGGACAATATATTGTCTTAATTCAGCTCTTAACCCATATACACATCTTAAGCATTACAATTTCTAAGCATTATGCAGCAGATACCTGGTCAGGTTAAATGAGTGTAGGTTATTGGCCACAGTAGTGCTGAGTACATGATCTCTTGTAATTAAAAGATGACTTTTTGTGTTAACAAACCCTTGCGACCTCTTGTTGACCAAGGGTTTAGTTGTCTTTCTAAGGGGAGGATTGAGTAGCAAACTTGAGGATTTATCGGATTTCTTTATGAAAGTCACCAGTAATAATCTTATAATAAGATATATTTAGATTATATACACGTTTTTTAATTAGTTGAACCCATCTTAACACAGGCGTTGAGGGGATACTTTATTTGGTTTTGACTTAAATCATATTACTGATACATTCGTGTTATAAGTGATCATTTTGGTTAATAATTGGTATATTACCCACCAATTTTGTAGATACAATATTATTTGCCCATGTATGAGCATGTACACAACTACTGAATCAAATCCGAAATTTAATATATAATTTAAAGATGGGAGATATGGACAAAATATCCCATTATTTTTTAATATGTACTGATATTGTAATATAATACATGTATTTATATTATTGACATAAACAATCATCAATAATGTGGATATAATGATTAAGTAAGTTCACAATCTTCCGATATCCAAAATCTAAGATATCTAGTGTCATCACTATATTGATATATTGCCCAACCAAACCACTTAAAATATTGTATTAATTATTTCTCATTTTCTTTTTTACAGGTCTGCTTACTGACGAGACCACCAGTGCTGCGCTAAACCAAACTGAGCTCTTTATACCCGATTCTCCTTTAAGTCACCGCCCGGCAGGAAAACGGAGGCCGTGGGGCTGGAGTGTGTTCTCATGGCCGAGTCAGAGACTGAATGTGACACGCCCGGCCTTGACACACTTGGGTCGGAGTGTGTCATAGCCCACAGCCATGTCGACCTTCACTATGGAGCAGAAACTGAGATCATGACAGAAGAAAAACGTGGATTAGAGCTCGAGATCCATGGCTCAGACTTAAAGATTCAGGGACTGGGGACAGAGCTCGGGGCTGTAGCCTGTGTGGATGCAATTGTGGCTGAAACAGACCATGATTACATTAAAGTGGAACATGGTGAGATGCACTGTTTCACAGGAGCAGAGATCAAGACGTCGGGAAATGAAGCTCTGCTGGGAGAGGTGCTGCTTAAGGCTGAAAGTGAACATGTGGTAAAAGTGGAGTCTGACCATGGTGGGGAGTTGACAGTGGAGTCTGAGAATGGTGTCATCATACATGAAGCCCATGGCCTGCAGTGCAACGAGTGTGGAGAGATTTTTGGCAGCATAGCTGATCTTCACCAACACTTTGAGATCCATAAGGACCTCAACCCTTACATCTGTGTCCACTGTGGTGAGAGCTTTGCAGTGGAGGCAAGCCTCAAACAGCATATGAAGATTCACATGAAAGAAAAGCCCTATGTTTCCCAAGGAGTTGAGATAATGGGCAAAGATGTTATCGATGCCTTCAGCCTCAAGTCTCACCAGATGATCCATTTGCCAGACAAACCCCACCGATGCTCGGAGTGTGGTAAGAGCTTCGCAGCTGCAATCACCCTCCGAGAACACATGAAGATGCATTCAGAGGACAAGCCCTATAAGTGCACTCAGTGTAGGAAGAGCTTTGTCCGCAGAAGGCATCTGAAAAAGCACCAGGAGGTCCATGCACGTGAGAAGCCATATACCTGCGGCCAGTGTGGCAAAGGCTTTGCTACAACCTCCAACCTGAAGCAGCACCAGAAGACCCACGCTGCAGTTGTGCTTGGAGAAAAACCCCACCGGTGCGCACAGTGTGGAAAGTGTTTTGCAGCTGCAGCCACTCTGAGGGAGCACCAGAGGATCCACTCCGGCGAGAAGCCGTACAAATGCAACATGTGCAGGAAGAGCTTTGTCCGCAAACGCCATCTGAAGAAGCACCAGCAAGTCCATGCTGGAGGAAAGCCCTACACCTGCAGACATTGCAACAAGGGCTTTAATCACTCCTCTTCTCTCTCTCGCCACCACAAGACCCACCTGCAGAACCCAGTGTTTTCTCCTCCTCAGCCTGGGAAAACTTTGTCGTACGGCACTCCACCGAAGCAGAGGGTACACCAGCAGGGAGACAAGCCCTACATGTGTCACCACTGTGATAAAGGCTTCAATCATTCCTCTTCCCTGTCCCGGCACCAAAGAGTCCACTCGGAGGGAAAGAGTTACACCTGCGCCCACTGTGGTAAAAGATTCAATCACTCCTCGTCCCTTGCAAGGCATCAGAGAGTTCACTTGGAGAATAAACAGCAGCAGCAACAACAGCAGCAGCCGCAACCACCACAGCCACAACCACAGCAGTACAGCCCCATCCCATCGGGGAAGGGATTCCCCAACAACGCCTTCCCAAAACAGCGCATCCTGTCTGTTGAAAAACCATACAGGTGCACCCAGTGTGGAAAAGGCTTTAACCATTCATCTTCCCTCTCTAGACATCACAGGATCCACGTAGATCAGTGAGCTCCCTCTTCCACCCACACATGCTGTCCCATGCAAACGCACACATCCCTGTTCCCCCTCTTTCTGTTTATAACAATGGTCACCATCATTGACACCACCACACCACAAGAAACATCAGGCCGACGTCTAAAGACAAAAGTGGTCAGGTCAGCACATTGCTATGAAGAAGTGGAGTAGTTGAAAATAAATGGACAGTAACAAGTCTGCAAGGAAAAGGCTTGGCCTGAAGGACTGAGTAAACTAAAATTCAGAGCTTGAACCCGGGACTTATTCTCGGTTTGAAGAGGGTATAATACCAGATTCTGAAGGAATTCTTGTTTGATTGTGCTTCACTTGCTCCAGGACCTCTTTTGAACACTTTTAAAAGGAAAAAAAAAAATGTGATTTAAAGATCTACATGATAAAATTCTTACCTGGGGAAAATATGCTTCACCTTCTGGTTAGTCTTTTTGATACAAGAATTCAGTTATTGTACCTTCAGGTGGGCACATGCGCTTTTCAGCTGCAACTTTATTCAAGACTACCAACACAATTGGTGAACAAGAACTGTTGTCTCGATTTCATTATCTTTTCACCCACATAATCCATGTGAAGCAAATGATGAAAATCCAATGTAAATACTTATTGATTTCTTTTATATATATATGTATAGGTGATTAGTGTGCTGTTCTGAAAGATTACTTTTTTGATAGTAAGATCCACTTTGTCTCCGCCTTTTTTGTTTTTTTTTCCTTTATGACTTTAATTTGTTTTACGTGTTGGAGATAAACATGTTGCAGATGTTCTCATGCAGATTGTTCTTGAATTTGGGCTCCATCAGACATGAGCCATCTTGTATATTTATGAGGTTGTTTTCTTGTATGTCTACAATGGGTTAGCACTGCTGCATAGACTGTACAGGGAGCAATACTGGCTGAAACCCTGATTCTATTATGACATGCAATTTAGCCATAAGAAAATGCATAATAGAAAATAAAAACCAACTGGGTAGCATATTACAACATGACCCGTGTCCTAATTATTTACTGTGCGGTTTCCTCTGTGCTCCAGCACCAAATGTACATGAGAAGCAACATCACACTTTTGTTTATTGCTTTGGAGACTAATTCAATTACCTGTGTATAGAATATAGGTAACTTGTTTTATGTTGATCTACAAACTATCATCATTTGAACTCAAAGGATGTGTATACTAAAAAAAAACAAAGATACTACAAAATCTCACTTTTACAGGACTTCAAGATTTTTTTCCTAAATTCCAACGGATTGCGCTCTATTTACTGTTATGTGTAAGATATCTTTTACAAACTGATGTATTTTTTTAGATATGGCTTGGGTTATATGAAAGGGAACGAGAGATATACAGTTTTTATGGGAGTGAACATTATGGTGAGCAATATTTTTCTTTTCCTTTTTATTTGGATAACAATTGTGCTTCAATCTGTAGCATAGGTTTCTTCCTTGTGTTAGATAGGTGCCTTATTGCATGCTATGTAGAAATGTATGCTGAGCTGTTAATTGAGAAAAAAGTTAGGGTTTTCAGGAGTCTTTTGTTGTTCTTCATACTAACTTACCCTACATTTTAATTTGATGTCACTGATACCTATTGCTTTTTTTTTTTGCTTTCATGTATATTACCATGTGTTTACACTGTTACAACCGTATTGTCTTTATTTTCCCCCCTTCATTTTTGTCAATGGCCTCATTGTAGAGAGAAAAATTGTAAATGATCCAATATATAGGCTTCTCTTAAGGGCAAATCCTGTAACACCTCTTCCCAATTTCTGAGTGGCACATATATGGATAAATAAAGGTTGTTGACTCTCTTGTGGTGTTCAGTCAATGGAGCATTGATATGACTCTGGAGAAAGTCTGTTATCAGTCATTCTTTACTGATTAAACTACCCATAAATAAGTGTGAACACAAGGCTGTTGGCACTCTGGTTCTTGCACTTTTCAAAAATATCCACACGGTGTCGCTCTTTACCAAGTCTTGAAAACCAAAAAAGTAGTTGCGATCAACTCAGTGAGGTGATTACAGATGTGGGGAAGGTATTGATGCTACAGAGTGTTTTATATGTTGTTTTTTTTTCTATAGGAGACTGATCATTTCTACTGCTGGAACATTTGAGTCTGAAACTTGGATCTCACCAACACTGAAAGTCTTCTGAAATCTATACAGGGATAAATAAACTCTGGGGAATAAACTGAGGACTGTCAGGAGACTTACACACCTTCCCACACTACACTGGTTTACATTCCTTCACAGTTGGAGGTCAGATTTCAGTAGCCTGTCGAGGTAGACTCTCAAGGTTGGGATCTACCTTTACTGCAACCTTCAGATGTAATCAGGGCTTATCGGTCCCTGGGGTGCCAAGCGATGTCTGGTTTACATCACTGATATTTACATTAAGGACGACATTGAAACATGTTTTAAACTGATACAAGTGTCCTGCGTTCACACACCCACAGATAAATCAAGCTGATATAAACACGCACTCATCTACTAAAACTAATTAAGATTTAAAGACATTTAATTTGAGATTCAAGTATTGGCTTAATTGCTGATATTTAAGGAAAGGCACACTCGCAAGTACTCACCTCGAGCAGGAACAATCTTAAATTCTTTCTTAGAAAATTAACTCTTGACGGGAAATACACTTGTTGACATTTGTAATTTTATTTGTAGTAAATCGCTGCTACAAGAAAAGAAATAAAAAGGAATGCTAGGATACGTGTTATTATTGCTATTATGGACTATGAACCAATGAGGCATGTAGAGATGAAAAACTGTACATTTATAATCACAGAAAAATTGCTGTTGATACACCACATGCAATTAACAGCAAATACACATGGTAGTCCATGAGTGGATAAATCTTTATCCAGCATATTTAAAAAGTATTTACAAGAAAGAAACAAATATATATACTGTACATCTGTACACAGATTGCTGTTGTATCATGTGTCAAGAGCTGGAGGTAAGCAACCCTCCTTATTGGATGTGTTTCTGACAACAGTTGCATAGCAATGGATATACAAGCTCGTTGTTTTTGGCCTTTTTTTTATTTTTATTTTTTTACACAGCTGCATGAAGAGATCTATCAACTCCAACATGAAGCTTCAGCTCAGGTCTGCTATACGTTCATGACAGGAGTAAGCTGCAGCAGTGAGCTCTGTGGTTGAATGGCGCTGCTCTTTGAATGCAGTTTCTCCAAGTTTTGTAAAAACCCTCTTCTCTTGAGACCCTCCAGGATGACAGTGTTACTGGAAGCCAGACTGACACGGGTCCTGCGGGGGAAACAGAGAGGCATGAGGTTGATATCTTCTATAAATATACAATTAAAAAAAAACAAGGTGACATGTTCATGCACTCCATCAGTCCGCCTACATACTGGGGGTCCAAAGCGAGTTTAATGTCAGAAAAGAAGTCTTTTTTTTTCTTCCTCTTTGACTATAACATGAGAATTTAAATGCTGCACAGCAATTACACCTAATTTTCAAAATGACTCCCATCTGTCCAAATACTGGATGCTATAATTAGTCACAAGGTGTTTGTTCAGCTTTATTGCAATTTACTTTAAAAGGAAAAAACACAAATTGGAGTATGGCCAACCACAGACAAGTAACCCAGAGGTTAACTAACCTCAGTACAGTGTTTATTTTTCTTGTTTAAAGCTCCTCCAGAATGTAGTAGGATCGATTCTGGTGTGGGTTCACAGCAGGAGAGATAAGACATGAGCCTGATGTGTGAAAACTAGAAAAACACTGGCCTGAATGGATGTGGATGTGCAGCTGGGCTAAGGGACTAACATCATTTCTTTATTGGCTGTGGACCTTTCTTTTTCTCTTCATAAAACTGTTGCATCAGTCTCAGAACTTTCAGTAAGTTTAATGGATTTGACAAGAAACTCAAAGTCTATAATAAGGAAACTCACCGTGGAGAATCTATGCCACTGTCTCCTGTGATGCTCTGGTTCTCGCCCTGTTCCACTGTTTCACCAGTCTCTGGCCCTCTGGCTCCACTGGGCATATTCAGACCAGCTCCTTGGGTCAGAAGAGCTCCCCTCTCAACAAAATGATCCTCCTGCACTTCCTCCACCTCGGCCACCCAGTGAGCAGATTCACCGTCGCCCTCGTCAGCTGACTTACGGATGGTCTCAGTGTCTGATTCTATCTCACTTGTCTGGCAATAGTCAAATATGCTGCCATCTGCAACCTCAGAGGGTTCGGGACAGTCCAAATCAAGGTTGACCTTGTGTTGTTTTTCCCCTTGGATCAATACTCCTTGCCTGGGGCTGGGTTCACTTGGGCCTCCTGGTGATCTAGTCCTTTGATGGTGATGGGGGAGTCTCCAGCTGGTCTCCCCAGGTCTGCTCGGGCTGAGGGAAACTTCCCTCTGAGTGGCTGAAGGAATTGAATCTTGCTGGTGAAAGTTGGAATTGTAATAGTGACTGTTGGGTCGCTGATACTGCACGTCAGGTTCATAGTTATGGTAAACCAACTGGGGGTGATGGTAGTCTGCTACATCTGTTCGGTACACCTTTGTAGCATCAACAATCTCCTCCTCATTCAAACACAGGGAGCTGCAGGCATCTTCATCCTCCTGCTCATCTGTTCTCTGATAGAGCCTGTAATCATCCTCTATGAAGCCATCAGTGTCTGATATTGAGGGAGCGTCGTCTATAATTGGTCCTCCCTGACCCATGGTCCTTTGCTCTCTATTATTGACAGTGATTATCTCCTTCTGTCCTTGGGTGGCTGTGGTTTCACGGGTCTGATGGTGTGAAGAGCGCTCATCAGCCCTCTCGATGTCGTCTCTCTGTGGGTTGGAGAGTCTGAGGGAGTGCCTCCGCTGTAAAGAGGGCTGGGACCAGGGCAGAGATAGTTCATATGAGCGGTTTATGACAGGCTCATAGGGATGAGTAGGTAGAATGGCATCAGTATTTGTGTACTGTTCGGTGTTAGAGAGGCCATCACCTATAGTTTGGCTGTGGTCTGGTACATTTTTGATTTCCGCCTCTTTAAATGGCCCATTTTTGCCTTCTCTCTCCTTGCCCTCCCTCTGATGTCGAACCTTGTCGTCTATCCGTAGCGTACTGCTCTGTGGATATGCTGCGCTGTAGTCCAGTGGCAGCTCTCTATTGAGCTTTATGTCTGATTGGAGCAGATAATCAGCAGTAAAACCCCTCTCCTGGACACAGTCGTACCTGTCCTCCGATGTAGGGGATTTTCCTGTATGCTCTGCGTCTGCTACGATCACTTTGGCCCGATGTGGGTCCCATGATTTGGAGCGGTGACTTGCTCGTTCCTTTCTCCCTGACCCTGAAGCCTTGCCCTCCTTCACCTCTCGCCTTCGATGCTCTCTGTTGATTGCGGGAGGAATTACAGTTTCAGCTGGGTCTTTATTTGGATAAGTCTGGAAAGGGTTTTCAATGCGTTTCTTATAAAGAGATTTTGCCTCCACAGCTCCACCATCTTCCACTTGATCTGGTTCATCAACAGGGATTTCCACTCTGAGCCTAGTAGGGATCAAATCCTCCCCCTCTGGGTAGTTGTCTGCACATATGGGAGCTTTAGCTTTAACCCTTTCCTTCTCCCTTTGCTTCTCTCTAGAGGAGTGGGCTCTCCTTTTGCTGCGAGATGCTTTCAGAGCAGATCTTTTCCCTGCCCCTGCTTTGGAGGAGTGATGATGCCTTGCTTTGGAGAATGTTAGGATCTCAGTAGACATCCCCTTGTCTACTGCCTTATCATCTTTCTCCAAAGCCCTGTCCACTACTCTGTCTATCCCTCTGTCCCTTCTCTCTTCCAGTTTCTTCATTAAGACTGTGTGGCGTGTCAAATTGTCCACAGTCAGTTCAGGGTTTATACGTTTGATGATGGCATGCTCCAGGTCACGGGGTAAGTTGTTCAGGTCGTCCTCGTCTCTTACGGGCCACTCCTCCGGAGGGAACTGACCTGAGAATGACGCATACTCCTTTTTCGGCTTCTCTTTTTTACCTCCATTCCTCCGGAACAAACTGAGACCGAACTTCCTCCCTGGTTTGTTGTCTTTTTCTTTACGGCTAGTGGCGTTCGTAGTGGCTGTAGTTTTGCTAATCTCACTCGCCTGACAATCTGCTGCCGTGGAGGTGGACTGATGCTGCACTGTGGGCTTGTGATCTAGCGGTCGAGGCCACTTTAAGCTCTTGCCTGTGCATTCACTTATGGACACAGAGACAGAATGCTGGTCTGGGACAGTGGATGAAGGGACGGTAGCTGTTACGGTAGTGGAGGTGATATTCATGGATGTTTGTAGAGGGCTGAAGCAGCTGCAAGACTTGCAGTGCGCCACAGGGGGCGTTTGAGTGCTCTCAACACAGGCATCGTTGCTCAATAGGTAAGTGATGGGAGGCGGCGATGGAGGGTCATCTGCTGAACCAGAAGTCCACCAGTTCTTCTCTCGAACTATGTTGTTGGTGATGAAATAGGTCTGAGGTGTGACGATGAAGTAGCCCTCGCCTGTATGGTAAATTTTGCGCTCCTTGATGAGAGTGCCCAGAGCATTGTAGAGGATGTCCTGAGTGGGGATGGTTATCCCTGAGATACGGAAAGAAAAACAGATGTAGAACAAAAGACAAGCAAGAGGATAAATAGTGTCTGGTTTAAGAGTGTAAATATAATTATATGAATTCCTTAACAAGCCAGGAAAAGCTCTTTTTTTCTAAATTACCTGGATGTGCTTTGCTCATGTAATTGATAAGTGCTTCCTGGTTGACAATGATTTGGGAAGAATTCATATCTGAGATGACTGAGCACAACACCTCTGCCAAGGGAATGAACTGAGACTGGGGGACAGGGGACATCTGCACCGGGGACAGGTCACCTGAAACACACAGACACCCACACACACAGTGGATTATAGAGCGAAACAGGTGAGCCTACTGCAGTACACACAAACACACCTGGGCTAGAAAAGTCTCTCTCTGACTTGTCCTGCCAGTGAAAACAACTTCAAGTACTGAAGTTGACATTCCTCCTCTAACCACCTTCTAAATCTTGACCAAGTTGGTCTATTTATGTGACTTATATGAACCATGCTTGACTGCTTTTGAAATTCCATCAGTGCTGGGACAGACCGCAGAATTCCATTATTCCCACAGAAATGACCACAGGTCTGCCTGCTGGGCAGATCAGATATCCTGCCCCTATATCATAAGGCCTGACATGTCTAGGAGGTGCCCTTGGACAAACATGTTAACGAAAGTGAGAGAGAGAGTTAGAAAAAAAATGCAGAGACAGTCTTGGACACATTTTGTCTTGGTAAAAATAGTATGAAATTTGTTCCATACACTGTACTCTACATCAAAATCCCACCACGCCGCTGGACTCTGAGGGCAGACAGCATTCTTCTGACATACAAACAAATTGTGGGAGCCTGTTTGATAAAAACCACAAAGCTTTCAAATCATAAAATACTTTTTTTTTAAATGCACACCAGACCATTTTTAGAAACATTGAATTTCAATGTCAAAGATGATCAACAGAGTTTTACACATAGAGAAACGTAATTGAAGCAACATGCTGTGTCTAATTCCCTTAGCCAAATAGGGTTTGGTTTTGCGAGCTTCACGTGCAAGCCTACAATGAAGAGAGCGGGATGGGATATTGATAGTAGTGCCATAAAAAAACCCATCCAAACCCCATTAATTGGATAGAACATCAAAACTCAATGTGGACTTTGACACTGTTGTATCTCAATAAATGGTTACCATACTGGGTAACATCAAAGTCTCTAATTTGGTCAATGTGTTAACTTGTTCAGAGACAAGAGCCAACAGAAAATACCTGTCTGTGTAGGGACATGTAGACACGTCTTTTTAATTCAACACATCTTTTTCCCACAAGGTGAGGCAACCACAAAGCAATGACTGGCTTCCTCAGTTCAACATTTCCAATCAAGACATCAAGAAAAAGCAAAAAAAAGCACCATTCTCAGTTGCATCCATTACATATGCAACATTTTCGATCCTACAAGGATTATAGGAAGAAGTGCTGTTACTGGCAAGTCAAACCAGAAGGTTGGATTTAGACATAATATCAGTATGTTTATCTTCAAATGTGAGCCTTTAAGTGGTTTGGTTTAGGCATACATAGCAATGGTTATGTTTATGTTAAGATAAGACACGGTTGGGCTTGGACCAAACTTTGATGTAGATAAGGTTAAGACAAGAATGTAGATGGGATTTTTGTTGTGCATAACTGCTGTGGGATCTATAAGAATGCATTATGCAGTCCTGGACAATAATATAAAAAGGGAGCCTTTATTTAAAAGTTAATTATTTTTTTTACAAAGTTCATCACTAAGGTCTGCATCAGAGATGAATTCTCCACAAAAAAAATTAAAAATTAAAAATGCGAACATAAAAAGCACAAAGATGATGTTTACTGATGAGGAGTAAAACAAACCAGAATGATTAGGACTGTTGCTGGGTTGAGACAAACTCCCTTCAGATGAAAAGCAGACACAAGGGCACAAACTTAACCTTACCCACAGGACTGGAAAATTGGTTTTTAGTTAATCAGCTACCCCTCATTAATGGGTGGAAGAACGGATAAACGGTACAATGGTGATAAACAAAAAAGTTGTTACTAGTCTCTATTGGCTGTATTTAGTTTAATAATAGCCAGCTGACAGTTGTTGAGGGACAGTAAGTAATACTAGTGATAAAAAAAACTGGAGTGCAGTCTATAAAAATGCCACACAATTTAGCAAAATAGCCAGAAAAATGTCCAACTTTTTTTTTTTTTTTCTTTTTGGTAATTTGCAGACACATTTTCCCCCAAATGAACTCAAGTTTCCAGTTATCTTGACAACAACTCTGCGTGTATGTGTAAATTCTTACGTCCAGCTTCAACATGTGGCGTGTGTGACTGTGAGTGATTCTCCCATCAACCCAAAGGCATTCAGTGAAAACACTGCCAAGCTCACTTTTGATGTAAACTAAACATTTACAACCCTCACACTTGAACCACTTATGTTCAAGGCAGGGAAAATAAACAACTAATCAAATATCTGCCATGGAAGCACATAACAGCACGCACACACATACACACACACACATACACACACACACACACACACACACACACACACACACAGATAGCCTATTAATAACTGTTGTTTGACAAGAAATGTGTTATCAGTCAAAACCACATAGATACTAACACCAAATTGCAGCTTCTTCCTCCTCACTGTAATGTATTAATCATACAAACCTCCCATTCTGTGCTTTTTTGTTTAATTTAAAATGCTTTATCACCAGTAAGGAACATGTCAATCAAACTAAGTCAAAAAAAAACAATTACCAGCTCACCATGCTCACTTAAGGCTCACAGACAGGGGTCTTTGTTTGTTAAATTGATCCTATGATACACAGAGGGATTGTAAAAAAAAAAAAAAAAAAAAAAAGATCTGCCTCCTCCCGGCTCCGACAGAAGATGTTAATCTGACTTAACCTCAGAGCAGATATCTTAAAAGCAGTCTCCCTGGCCAGTGAATTAGTGCTGCTGACTTGGCTTTTCATTGTTGTGAACTTCCTATAGGAATGTCTGGCAGGCTGTCCACATAACATAACTCACACCACCACAAAAGAGGGGGAAAGGTCAGCAAGGATATGGTAGGGTCAGAGGAGGGGAAGGCAAATAATTAATATCTCCACCTTAAACATCACCGCCTTAAAAAACAAGGATATGTTTGCAAAGAGGTAGTTTTGGCAGATCCCTCTCTGACCATGTCCTGGTTCAAAGCAGGATATCCTTGACGGACACCGGCTGACATGATGTGTACTCCTCTGGGAGTTAAACCCAGAAATAGCTTCATACAATAGTTTGTTTTCCACATACCATTTCATTAACACTGGTCTAACAGAAGTACTGTAGGACTGGCAATGTAGGTGTTAGAAGACCAAAATCCACCTTTATAGCTGTTTATTTGTGACTGAACCCAGGTGGGACAATGTTAGTGGGATAGAGGGATGGGCCTGGCAGAGGATCAGTGTTTATTGAGTCTAACATTAGCAGGCGTGACGGTCGGGGAGGTTTACTCTTGTTAACCGTCTTCTCTCCAGGGGGAACGGACCTCTGTGTTCCTGTAATTGAGACCGGGCCACCAACATTACACTCTTTGTCATACACAGCATGAATACCCCGCTGGGTGCCATGGCAACAAAACCCTGTGCCACAAGAAAGAGGGAGGGAAACAGCCGCTAGAGAGTCAAACAGGAGACAAGGCTTAATGGGGCATTCCAACAACTTTACATGTCAAAGTCAGTTCACTCGTATTAGTCCTACTCCAGCCTGTGGATGCAGTTGTTTAATGTCTTCTGTAACTCTGGAGGAGGTTTAAATGATCATGATGATAGGACAGTGGTGTCATAAGGGTTATCTGTGCTTGTGTTTGGTGACTAGTAATTTATTAGGAAAAACTGGGGGTTTAATGTTTGAAAGATGTAGGTGTTTACCAGGCAGCGAGACACCATCAAGTTGCATTATGGGAAGTGTAGGATTCGGTATTTTTGAAGCTGGAACAGATCGTTTCTCACATGTTTCTAGATTTTATGGAAGTACAACACTAAATTGCTGCACTGCCCCTTTAAAGTAAAGCAACGTCTACTACTATATAGGCAATACTTCAGGTAAAAACTTTTTCCAGGGTATTTCATTTGATTTAGTATAGCAGGAGTAGGAACATATATATTTTTTCTACATTTGTCATATTATGACCCACAAAATTGTATCATGAGTATCGCTGTTAGAACTACTGCACACTTTATATGCCAATTTAGGTCATTGCAACTTCACATAACAAGTCTGAAATCTTACTTTATTGGTATTCACCAGAACATTAAAATCAAGTGACACAGCTTGCACAATTTTTCTGCTCCACACAGAGCTAAAAATGTATATTTCTTGCCATGTCATAAACTTTCCATGTGAAAATAAACTGCAGCTAGGGGGATTAAAATTTAAAAAATGCCTGACGTTGACTGCTCAGATTGTGGAGATGATTGACAGAGACCTTGTATCCTCTATCCCCACTGAGCTCGTTTTGGCTGCTGATACTGATCAATGCCACATGTATTCACATGGCTGTGTTGTTAACTGGCCTCAGAGCCGCATGAGTCCTATTTCATACGTGATTGCATTACTTACCTCCAGTCTCTTGGAAGAAAACACAGTACTTGCTGTAGACATGTCAATAGCTTCGGTGCAGGATATTTCTGTGTGAAAGTCATGATATCTCTAACTTATATTTACTGAGAGAAAGGAAAACTAATTCTTCTGATTATGAATGCTGTAATGTGACGATCAAAATGACACAAACTATAGGACATTTCAAGTGGTGCAGCAATCCAAAGCCAAAACATTTGGCATTTAAACCCCAGAAGTACTGGTTAATCTTTAAAACTCACCTTGGTGAGTACAACACTCACACCTGCCAAAACCAACCAGACATATGAGGCGAGGCGAGGCTTTGATCACACACATGAAATCAGACAAGCAAGCACACACAGATACAGACAGAAGTGCACAATAAAGTCTTCATGCTTGTTTATGACTACACATTTCAACTATTTAGCTGACATCTCTAATATTTCACTTGACATTTGCTAATGAGTGCAGCAGCTTCTGCTCCGTGATCATTACCAGCCCTTGATAACAGGAAACATGTGAACTAAAGTATTATATCGTGCAAAGTGAAAAGTGTTTTTAATTTACATTCCAGTAAAGTTCGTATGCGCTCCAGACTGAACAAACCAACCATCACAAGACTCAAATAGGAAGATCTCTCTATAACATTAGACAGGATATAAACTATGCTTAAACTGTGATGGGGGACCAGAACCAAAGTAATAAAGAGGGTTGAACACCTTGCACCTGAATACTTGCCTTGACCTTTCACCTTCACACTATCACAGATAAAAATCTAACTGAAACATCAGGCTTGTTGCCCTATTCTCTCACACACTGAAAACACACACTCACAAACACACACCGCCTTATCCCATCCTGCTATCGTCTAATCTTTTAGGCTCCAGTAAGCAAACAGGCTAATCTTCTCTTTCCCTCATTAAGGACACACTGTGTGGCATTCAACATGAACTTGAGGCCCAAAATGCAAAAAAAAAAAACCCTCCATCTCCCATCGATGGTGATCACGTCACGCTCCCATGAATCTGCAGTCTGTCCATGAACGAGCTCTGGCGAGACAATGTCAAACATTCATACAGTCAGATTCAGCGTAATGGGAGGAGATGTCAGCTATATGTTGTGACTCCCTCCCAGTCCCACGACCACCTATCTTTGTTTTGCATTTTTTTGGACTAGCAGGCCTCTGTGACTCTACCCTCCCCTTCTTCTTTTCTGTGTGTGTGTGTGTGTGTGTGCGCGCATCATGCTTATAAAAGAGCTTTTACGAGTTTGTGTCTTTGACTTCCACACAACACACAGATGTGGGCGTTCCAGTTAAATGACCCAATAAACTGAATGAAAAGATCCCTTCAGAAAGCAATCACAGGCCCAAATGTCCCCAACAACCAAACCTCACCCAGTCTAACAACACTGCCCTTTCCTGTCATTTCACTCTCTAAACTGTATGGCCACCACCAAGTAAATATAGGTTGTTGAATATACTGTATTATTAACATTAATGTCACTTGGCTTTTGTACATGACGAACCTGATTACTGCCACCGTCTCACTTCAAAACACGTCAATAAGCAATAAAAACAGACAGACTGAGCTGCTGGTCGTTTTACAACTTTATTGATTGATTCATAACAATACAGTCAGCATTTCTACCCAAACTTAAAGGCATAAGATAAATATTTAATCCTGACCCATCGAGGCTTTACTATCCTGACCTGGTGGCTTGTGTTTAAATATTAAGTGAAGTGAATTGGGAGGCAAAGAGAGAAATTTGGACTGTGTCCTCTTGTAATCAGTGTTTGAGAAAATGTGTTTGTTGGCAGGTTAGTGTGGCAATGAAAACTGGCTAGAAGGCCACATCTAAAAGTAAAGAGTATTCATAGATAGTGCTAATAACATTTTTGTACAGTAACCGCTGTAACGCCATGACTGAAAACGATTCATGAGCTAAAACTTTGAGCTATGTACAGGAACACAGGCAGGCTTTGTGTTGACTCACGTCACCATAGAAACCTTTACTGTGGCAGCAACCTGCCACATGCAATACAAAGCCAAAGAAAAAGAAGAAACAGCAGCAAAAAGTGTAGCATGGGTACCGCTAATCCAACTATAGCCTTGGGAATCACTTTGCCAAACCCAATCCTTTGACATTTAATGTATGCTGGCAAGAAAGCACTAATAGGCCATGACTAAGCTTCTCAAACTGACATTCGCAGAAAACTAAAACATCTATAGTCACATAGTTGTTCGCCACAGAGCTTGGCTGCAAGTCCCCGTAGCTGTAATAAGCACTAAATTATTTTACCATCTGATTCACAATAAGAACTATATGAAGTGCAGGCCATAACAATTAAATGCACCACACTAGTGCACAGACACCCTGTTATCATGTTCTTGTGAAACAGCAAACACACCTGACCAGGTGTTTTAACACGAGACCTGTACAGTGTGAAGAAAGACAGACGATTGTTTTAAAGTGCTTTGTGTAATATGATACCAATACACGGTGGTGTCAGGAGACACGATTTGACTTCACCTACACTTTATTTTCCCATCAGTTTTCTCTCATACGTCATACCTCTTCAGACTTGATGAGTTACACCCCAAAATATCTGGCTCTCATCATGAAAATGAATGAATGAAATGATTACCCCACAGTGCCGTCTCTGCCAGACGTCTCCTAGCGACCACAGTACCTTTCCTTTGTTCATTAGCAGCCATATGCATGTTTTTAACATTTCTGTTGGAATTATGGCAGCCTCGTCCTATGCCAATTTCGTCACAGTCTCCATCTTGATTCCATCCAAAGTCCGATGTTTTCAAGATGTTTTATGGAAGTGAGAGGATTGAAGGAGGAGGTGGGTATTTAAGCAACGTCCCATTTCTCTGTAGCTTTTTTTTTTTTTTTTAAATCAAAATCTGGACTCAGAGCTCCATATTTCTTTTAGTAGAGATTTATTAGCCCTCTGAGGTGTTTTGCTGCTTCTGACTGAATTCATTTATTTATCACTGCCATGACAAAGTAAGTCCAATCTTAATTTAACACAGTTGATAATGCAGCCAAGCGCATCAAAATTTTACAATCCTAAAATACCACTTGGACAGACTAAACCAGAAAAATAGTACCATTGATAAAAAAACAACAACTTTAAATGCTGTACAGATGCGGATCTGTTTAGCATTTAAAGTTAATATTTTTTATATCAACATCAAAGAGCATTGAAGGCTGTTTATCGTCTCTCACTCGCATAAAGAGGGGAATATTAGTTACATCAATAACTATCAGGTCATCTCCAAAATATCTTGTCAGGTCAAAATCCTACAATCACAGGTAAAAAGCCATCTCAAGATGTTTATTTCCAGGTATTCTCAGTTTTTTTTTCAGTCTGGCTTCCTGTCTGAACATGATAACATCTCAGACACGATCTTACTGTTAGATGATGCTTGTTTGCGCAGGACAAAAGACAACATTGTGCTGCTCTATTTGATACTTTATTAGCATTTGATACAGTCAATGATTCCCTACTGCTCTCTCTCTCTCTGAAGCTTATTTCACAACTTGTTGACTGATATCAGTGTGAAAACGTGTCTTGTATTCAATCCCAGAGGTTCACCACTTGATCATAATTTAGACTGTTAGTGTGTAAACTTTAAACACCTGTACAGTACATTGGTTTTCTTTTTTGTGCTGTATACACAACCTACGAGGGTGTGCAAGCTTTCCAGCAGATCCACACCCCTTAATCAAGAGTGATGGCAGCCAAAGCTGCAGACGAAACCCATTTCCTCCTGTTTAACTCAGCTCGAGCTGCAGTAGATTGCTGTTTGTTATCCCTGAATTTAAAGCAGAGCTCCCAGTCAGTGTCTGCCATATGATCTTCTCCTCTCTAATGCTCTACAGCTGATCAGCACACAGCTCTGGGTCCGTGAAAGTATCTTTCACTCTTCAAATACATTAATACAAGACTTTGCTATAACAGAGTGGATGTTTTTCACACCAGCCCATTTATCAATGCTACTGTAAATGAAAGAAAACACACTGAAGTGTAATACTAATAGCAAATTTAATGCAATATAGCCTCACTCCTGTGCTGACCTATTTGTCTGACCTGGAGAGCGAATGAAGATAAATCCCATGAGGGAAAGCCAAGTGGATGTTGATAGGGTGTCTAAGCTGAGGGATACAGAGGAAACTCCTCAGTTGTTATCGTTGGCAGTGCTCCACTTCACCGCTACGGGTGAGCCCAAAATTTGGGTTGATAAAGAGGCCGACATGCCTGATTCGCACCAGGGGTGAGCTTCCTGCTCAATGGGAAAGGATGTGGCTAACAAATGATGTGCTGAGAGCCGTGCACGCACACATGTACAGTCTCTAACACATATGTATGCGACGTGAAGGGTCACGCCTGAGAATGGAGGTCGAGGTTTTCCTCATATCAAACTGGTATAATAAACCTTTTCACAAGTGCAGGTAGAGTAGAAAGCAAGGCATACAGTGCACACGTGCAGACATATGCTCGGCCCATAAAACGAAAATAAGAGTGATGCTTGTAACCTAATAAACTTATACCAGCAATGCAATTTAAAAAGCAATTTTGTGAAACTCAACAAAGCTGCACATAAATCACACGAGGCTGATTTGTGATCCACCACATTAAGTCAAAACCTTTCATGTTGCAATTCCATAAATCTCCAGTCAACTGTTTATTTAGGATAGATTAAATTAGGGGTCCTTTGATCTTGAAAATCTGCGCTGAAGTCAGACATAGGAACCTCCACACTGCTGGGTGCCAGCAAATTTGGTATATGGTTACCATCAAAAACATTCCAGCTGTGTTTTTGCGAGGAGAACAAGACTGAACCTTCAGTTTAAAAAAAAAACAAAAAAAAACAGCAGCATATATTTTGTGTAACAGCCTAATGTCATACTATTGGTTTCAAGGGAGCTGTAGAGGGAAATCCTTAACCAATATTTGAGAACAGCTCATATTGTAGCTGTAATTGAGCAGAGTGGGACAGATCTCACACAAATATGCTTCTGTGAGTGTTTCTCCTCATCAATCTATTTGTAACCAGAAATAAAATACGTACAAATACGTTTAAACATTTACGAGGGCTCTTTAACAAACACACATTATGTAAACCACCAGCAGGAGCTGAACTGGCTGGTGGGTGAAGAACACCTGGATACTGTATTGATGTATGTTGCTCTGTTTGCTTCCTAAAAAAAACCCTCTGAAGCTAACTGACCTCAGGGTGGCTTGTGAGCAGGAAGGTTGTAACCTTTGACCTGTGCTGCTTAGATAGGACAGGGTGGGCCATTTAAACCTGGCGAGGCCCGGCGAGGGGGTGTCATGGTTAATAAGCTAACATCTGGAAGAGTTATGACCATTAGTGGAGCGCTTTGAGACTTTGACAAAATACCCTCATGAAAGGAGACACCCCTTGTGTGAAAACACAACACTTTCAAGTGAAAAGGAGCGGGCAGAAACGAGGCTCTGAGCAGGCAAGCTCAGGAAATGATCTCAAGAGTAAATGAAGCATTTCAGGAATGCTTCACCACCTCATGGTATGGCGAGTTAAATGAAACATACCATTTAAAACGGAAAACTTGGCTTAAAAAAAAGGTGCAGTGAAGCCGTGCCCCTGGTTCTCCGCAAATATGAACCTACAGTAATGTCCTGCTATCGCCAAACAAAGTGCTTTCCACGGCGAAAGTGAGGACTCAGTCACGTCCACGTTCAAAGTGGACGAGGGCAGTTTACAGAGGTTGGTTGTAGGGAGGACACAGGACACCTCATTACACCGCTCGCTGACTACGTATAAATGTTTCATCCAGTGGATCCATGCTCATCCTGCTGCAGAAACAATAGTTTGACTCTAAATAATACAGAGGCAGCTAACAGTCATTACGAAGCCTCTGGTTTCAACAGGAGAGCCTGGGCGCTTCTCCAGTGAGGATTTTTGTCTTTTTTTACGGCTGCTGATAAGACAATCGGTGCATAAATTAAATAAATATGGTTCAACATTTTAAGAAACACACTTGCCAGGAGTTCGATGAGAAGACTAATGCCACTCGCATGTTTTTCCATCACATATGGGGGACTTGTCTGGCTCCCATCAAAGTTGAAAATATTTCCACCAGTATTTCTTCGGTCTAACTTATCGACATGGTGAATATCATGTGGTTAATCTTAACAGAACCAGGCTAGCTGTTGCCTCCAGTGTTTCTACTAAATTTTCACATGATGTTCAACTATTTCTTTGAGGCTATACAATGAGCAATAAAAAAATATTATGACATGTAAAGATGACTCAGTTAATATTAATACAACTGGAAGAGTGATCATTTAAATGGATGCGTTACAGACATTTCCGTTTTCATCATGTACGAGCGACGTATATAATGTACGAGGGAACAGCAGCAGCATGTCTAACAGCAGGACAGAATTAAAACTTTTGTGCATTTTTTCAAAGTCAAAAAGAATAAACACCAGCAAATTGCTCACATTTTCCTCTTCATATTTCCTGCTGGATAACACATCCCATTTATGAAAAAAAAAAAAATGTAAACCCAAGATGGCGAAGAAAAAAGGGCTCACCGCAAACAATATGAACACTTTCATCTTAATCTTATTATTCACAGTATTCAGGTTACAGTGTCAACAGTCTGAAGAATGTTGACTTCTGACTCCAATCATTAATGAAATGAGTCTGCAGTGAAACTCTTGCTATTATTCGGTAAACAGCTGCTGAAACAAGAAAAGGGAAGGAGATGATATCAGAGGACAAGAGGATTGATGAGAAACACCCCGCAGACATTCGTGAGTTGAAGTGAAGAGGTCAACCTCAGCACCACTGGGGCCCATTCCCACTAGGATAACAACAAAACTTGTTCATACTAACTCCTCATCCTGTCTGTTTACATCGGGCTAACCTCACTACAATTCCCTGTTTCCATCAACCTCCCTCCCTCCTCCTCCCTCCTCCTCCTCATCTCCTGCTCTCCTCCCTCTCTGCATACCCCCCTCCCCTCAGAGGTGTTTGATAGGCCCACAGAACAAATTGTCTCCACTGAGGCCATTAGCACTGATAACCCGACAGGACAAATGAGAAATTACCATAATAAATCAAAGTGTTCGTGTCTGTTTGTCATTTTACAATCGACACGTCTCCCCATATATCAAATACTGTTACCTGACTTACAGCACACATGGTTTTAGCCAAACAGCTCCTAAATAAGCCCCTTAACTTTGCTTTAAAAAGTCACGTCTCAACCTTGCTCTGACCTGAGGAAGGAAATGGGGCTGTTTGAAATTCACTGTAGCCCATAACTCATAACATTTGGGGTTTCTAGCTGACATATTTATATCGGGACAATGTCAAGGCCTTTAAGTCCATGCCTGATATCAATCTCGTAGTCTGACTTACACAGTCCCTCACTGGCCATGAAATGGAGGGACATTAATCCTGGGTAACAGAAAAGCGGCTGTGTTCGGCAGCCAGTCACAGAATGATTCACCGCTGACCAATTCTCAGTGAGGAGGCGGTAAAGCAGCCAACCAGCCAACCTGCCAACACGGATTTCCATACAAATTGCTGTGGTGTGAGGTGGAGGATATGTTAAGGAGGAGAAGGAGGTGACATGTCCACACACAGACGTGTTTGCTTACAAGTTTCTGATGTGAAGCTCAAACAGATCGATGCTTCACATCTGACTGAGAGCTCACACATGTCTGTGTATGTGCTGACACCGTGCGTACTACTAAGCCCAGCATCATCTTTGGCCCATATGGTGTCTGTTTGTGTGCCGAGTTGAAGCTTAGGGCCAGAAACTGTCTCACAGCAGGATGACATGTCAGCCTCCACCTCCCCCTCTCCTCCGTCACTGCACGCCCTCCCGGGTCTCCCCCTGTGTGGTCTCTTCCTCCCCTTCACATTCCTCCCTTTACTTGTCTGTGCATTGCTCAATCCGGCAGAGCAGGTAGACAGCATCCAGGCAAAGTAACACTCGAACAGAAATGGACACATTATTTGAAAAGACACCGTGAAAAAGAGGCGAGGCAGCTGCACCAAATGGCAACGCAGAGACAATGTGTGTGTTGCAGGGGTCACTGTTTCAATAACAGCCAAACATTTGGAAAACTTACCTCTGACTCTAGCATCCTGCTTTTTATTTTTTGTTTTTTTTTAATTTGACAGGACAATTGTGTATTTTTTGAGTGGAAGTTGTTGATTTGTGGCAGAAACATAAAAACAATTTAACAAATCCCACATTTGCTATAACCTACAGTTTGGTATATTTCTTCTAAAGTAAGAAAAAACATGTGAATAACCTGGTGTTTCTTCAGAATACAGTTATTAGGCTGCATGGAGGTTGTTTTTTTTTTTTTTCATTTATTGTGTCTGTGCAGCTATATGCAGCTTTAAAACGCATCTGAGATTAAGAACAAGAGACAGGATAGTTAGGGGTAATTACAAGGTAAACAGAGCTTTTTTAACGAGCCTTGGTAAACATAACACTGTGTTGACAACAAAGGAGGCTGATTGGTAAAACTATCCTCCGAATCTCAATATTTGAGGGAACAAAATATCATCTTTTGAGCCTTGTGGGAAGATGACATTGACAGTGATTTAAAAAATTATGCTGTGACTAGTTTCCCAGTTTCATTCTTCTACATTTTGCCACATTCAAGAAATTAGAAACTCATCATTTTTTATGGACAAATTAATTGCTGCTTTTTGGGTTAGAAGAAACACTGAAATGAACTGAATTATCTTTCTTTGAATAAAGAGAAAACGACTTGTGACATGAAATGTAACTTAATTTGGTCAGTCCTGATGAAAGATCAGAGGAGGAGAAGCAGGAGGGATGTGTCACCCTGTCAGCTCCATGTTTATGGCTTTCACACACTTCTCTCAAAGTGGTAAACAAATGTTGTTGGTTGTGTGACTCTACAGTGTCCCCATAAACACACTATGCTCTGATGACTGTAGTAGCTCGTCACTGTAATGTTTTTATGTCCTGCCATCAACAATAATATTCATTTATTTTCATATATTTGCATTGCAGTCTTCTACATGGGGTAAAAGATTGTTTCTGGTAACTTTCTGTACTTCTTATTGATATTGCAAATTTAAACTTATATTGACATGAATACTGCTTCATATAAATGTCTCATAACATCAGAAAGGACAGTTCATTGACTGGACTGAGGTTACATACCGACAGCTTTAATGATAAATCCCTTTGGGGATCTCAGAGCTCTGCGCATCCACGCTTCTCTCAGCACCTCCAGGTTGTTTGCGTTCCCTTGAATGAAAAGCACAAAATTGTCCATCCATCCCTGAAAGTACACTTCAGCTATGGCCTTAACGAGTCTCTTATTCCAAAAACTGCGCGAATTTTGCGCCTTGAAGTCCGCAAATATCTCTTGACCGCTCGTAGTGTTGGCGTTGCTGAGCTTCCCTCCGCCGGCGCGCAAACTCTCCTCGTCCGGCCCGAAGACCACGGCGAGCGAAGCGGCGGAGAGTTGGACAACCCGCTGCTGGTGAGACATTTCATACGCCTTTTATCGGCTCCAGAAGGGAGCTATCATGCCAGAAAACGAAAATGCACTCGTTATAAGGCAGGTTTCCCCTTTAAATATCCAGGTAAACGCCGGGATTTGCCACGCATTCCTCCAGTGAGCGTCTGAATCCTGCAGCGACTGAAGCGGAGGCGCCGACTGGTTTCTCTCGGCTTCCAGGGAAACCAGTGACGGTGGCACAGAGGAGGAGGGCTCACCAGCCTGCTGCTGCTGCTGCTGCTGCTGCTGCTGCTGGGACACACAGGTAGACCTCCCACTGACTGATCACAGGTGTGTGTGTGTGTGTGTGTGTCTGCCTTACAGGTGCTGTTTCATTTCACCCCTTAAAAAGAAATCACAATAATATGACAGCTTGCTTTTTAAAGTTCAGAGAAGACATGTTCTCCTTTCTTTGCCCTCCTGCAAAGAGATCAAAGCTCAGGGTCTGTTACTGAACAGGATACCTGTAGAAATACCAGATAGATCTGCTCAGTAGGCCTTTCTTTATTACTTGATTTGTTTTAGCTATTTGGATCATGAAAAAAAAAATCTGAGAATCTAAAAGTTATTGGTCTAATCAACCAGCAAGGTAGCACACACAAACAACGCTTTGACACAAGCACAAATATTCCCCATAAGTATAAAGAAAAGGTCTAAATTAGGTCAGAGAGCGGTTGACGGCACCATTAAAGCTTGAAAGCAGCTCTTGATGTGGGATTTAGCATTGATTCCTATTAAAACAATGTGTTTGTGTCTCATCATTTCAGCCACAGATTAATCTTTTATTACGGAGCCAAATGGTTTGTGTGGCAAACAGTCTGTAGTATCATATTTACACATAAGAGAAACTTGAAATGTCGATTTAACAAGAGAAAAAATGAGTGTTCAATAAAAAGTGAGTGAGCCTCTGCTACAAGGAACATATTGCCACTAAAATGAGAAACATATCCCCCTGAGGTCTCAAAAGGACGACCCCATTAGGTCCTGCTTTTACTGACGCTGTAACAGGCAGACTCTGAAGCACGGACAGACAGACACCTCATATATCACGGCCTCAGAAAGCCTGTGGCTTTAGTTTCACGAGCACTCGGGCCCCCGAGAGGCCGGGGGCCAGTCTGTGCCTCAGTGTGGTATTAGAGCCCGTGCAGGAACAGGATATTGCGCTTCCTCTGTACATGAAAAGAATACATCACCTCGGCCTACACAGGGTGAGTTATGTGTAGTCTGTCCCGGGGAAGGAGAGCTGAGTCGAGTGGAGTTTGAAGGAAAAAAAAGCAAGATTTTTCGATCAAGATTTAGTTCCTTTAATAAAACAAATGATTTGCAGAGATTCTGTGTGTGGTTTATGATTGTTAAAGCTTTTTGAAAAAACAATTTTGCCAGTTCAGACCAATCTTTACTTGTGGTAAAACTCATAACTTCCTTCACCTCACTAGTCACAAGCCAGTATAAACTCTTACTGAGCAGTCAAACCCACACTACTTCATTTAAATTCCAATCAATATCCCAAAGTTTCCTAAAATACCAAATCTGTCAGGCTGAATTTGGATTAAATATGTGTAAACTGATGCACGATACGTCCAGAATATTTCCATTTGGTGAAACAGTGCAGGAATAAAAATCAGTGTGGAATAACATGATTTGTTTTAAACCTTAAAGCTGATAAAACTACTGAAAACGTATTATTTGAGTGGTAAACTTCTGTTTATTACTCTACACACATAAAATAAAACAAAACTAGTCATTTTTTCAGCACTTGGGGCACCTTTTCCCAAACTCTTAAACTCTAGGCCTAAAGAACTGAAGAGATATAAGACATTCAGTTTTTTTTTACTTGTTTTAACTCTATTTACAATACGACTACTCCCACAGGATAATGCATGTATGGTATTATATACTTACATACACAAACATATTAAAAAAAACCCACTTTCTGCACTATTTGCATTACATGGAAGTTTGCAGAAATGCTCCCATTGTTTGATACTGTTAACTTCCTCTAGATAAAAATATTGGCAACACGCTTTGTTTTATTTGAGCATGGACAATGAGACTTGACCCGCCAGCCAGACCTGCATTCAAAGTCTGAGGGGCTCTTTCTTCCAAATGTTTAGTCTGCTGGTGGGACTGATTATCAAGAAGCAAAGTTCACCAAGTTACCATAATTACATGAAATCCTGCACTCCAGCTCTTGATTTTCAATTAGCATACATATCTCTTCCTCTCTGTGTGTGCATTGAAGCAATTTTCAGACAAATATCAGGTGTCTCTGAAGGGCGGACGGCCTTGACGTGATCACAATGTATATTTTAAATATGATAATTTTCAATGAACCATGATCCTGAACCTAAAGTTTGACTCAAAACTGAAACATCTGTTCCTGCTATAAGTTCTTGGCTCTCGGGACATTTTCTGACTCAAACACCCCCAGAAGGCTTCCCCTTCACCTCCGTGCCAAGAATAAATATGACCCAAATCATCCCGAAACCTCAGCAGATTCCTGCACACGAGCAGTATATTACTTCAGCATCGATAAAACACTTTTATAATCCTTACATATGTCTCAGGGAGTGTATCACCTCTTTGTTAGTTTAGGATGGCACTGAGGAATTTAAATGTGAGTTGTCACAGAAGGGAAACAGAAAGGGTCAGCGCACCACCTCATGTGGTGGAGGTCAGAGGTCATTCGAGGGCCGCTTAATCAATGACCTGTCAATATGGTATTAAAGAAAAGACATGAGGCTGCAGAGCTGTGGTTGATTGATATCGTGTATTGATTTGGAAGTGGTCATTTGCTTGCTCACCGTGAATCTCTCCATCGGGAGTTTTTAAGGAATAGTTCAACATTAAATCATCAGTTCTCAACCAAGTCAGGTTGAAAACGCTCAAACATAATACATCTTGTTTGTTTAATCAATACAACAACAATTTGCCTTTTTTATGGAGAGTTTTCTGCAAGGCTATCCCTTCGTTTTCAGTCCTTATGCTAAGCTAAGCTAACATGTAGCTGGCTGTAGTGTAGCGGTAAGACGTGAGGTGATTTACTCCAGTTAAGATAAATGTGAGTTGCAATAATCAGACTATGGGCTTAAAGGAATAGTTTGAGCATTTTTGAAAAAAAAACCCAAAACAACCAATATATAGTACATATAGTATATAGACACATCACCTAGAGCTGGGGGACGATTATCTTAGCTTAGCTTAGCTTAGCTTATCTTATTTTAGCTTAGCTTATCTTATCTTAGTTTAGCTTATTTTAGCTTAGCTTAGCTTATTTTAGGGCTAGCTAAACTTACTCTGTCTAGATTGAACAAATACGACACAAAGTATGAATTAGATTTTGATATTTTATAAACTTTGGATTAAGTCTTTATGCTAAACTAGGCTAAACACTTGTTGTTTCCCCAAGATGTCAAACTATTGTTAGAACAAGATGAACTCATCCAAAAACAATAGTGAAACTCAGCCAAGGGGGGTTAAAGTTGTAAATTTAATATGACGGCAAAGACTTTTCTTCTCGGATAAAAAAAGCCAAATCCTTCATCAACCCTGTTCGTCTTTTTTTCATCCATGTCAGTGTTCTTAATCTTTATGCCAGAGTGAACATGTCCCAGCATCAGCCCTGGTACTCTGTTATTACAATTTCATTATATCAGCACGCTGCCATCTCAGCTGAGATCAAAGACGCAGCGAGCTGGTTTGCATTCAGTCTCTGCAGCATGTATTGACATTTAAGACAGTAACGTATGCACGCTTGAGTGCTTCAGAGCACAAATCAATGCATATCTTAAGTGAAACCTTCAGGGAAAAAAAAAAAGCTCACTTCAGAGTCAGTAGGCAGCCAGACAGACGTAATGATAGTGTTTTTTGCCATAAAACATGATTACTTAAGTCGGCACTATAATTGGGTCATGTTGTTTTAATAAGTGTAGGACAGAGAGGCCATCCAGCAAAGCACTTAGTCTACAGAGGAGGAGGAAAGCTTTTACCCTCTGAGCTTCTTAAATGACATTTTAACAAAGAGAAAAAGAGAAAAGACAGAGTTACTTTTAGCACTTTGTAGTATGTTAGACGGTGGTGAGTGATGGTTTACACCCATATCTTTATATGCCACACACACACACACACACACAAGTCAAAAGACCCTGTGGACATGCTGAAGATCACAGCCATGTGAGAGATGCCTATAGCTGCACTTTGAGGTTGTGTGAGAGCACGGGAGGGTCGCTCGGTTTGGTCTCGTCTTTCTTCTACACTTTGTGCCGTGTTTGTGTACTGAGGCAGTAGCGTCCGTGTACACACTGAGTTCACAGATGCAACCCACTCTCATCAAACACTGACCTCTGTAAAACCATAACAGCGTCCCTTTTTTTTTTTACTACCAAGTAGCTTCTCAGTGTTCCCGAGTGATGGATTTCTCACGGTGGCTTTAAGTGGAGGAACAGACAAAATATTACAGAAATAAAAGGCTGGTTTAGACTTCTGGATGAATAATAATGTTATAATAATAATAATAAATTAAGTTGTTTAGTTTGTTGATATAACAACAAATTATTTTTTGGGTAAGAATTACATTATCAGTAGAATAAACATTCAAACTTCATTGAGTTGAAGATGATTGAGAGCTTGTGGTAAAATTCTGTCAACTACTTTTTCCAAGATCAAGTATTATTACCTCAGCTTTTGATCTCAGTACATGCAGTGGTTTTAAAAAATGTTGCTTCTATTCATTTGAAATGTATCAGGACTATAATATAATAATATATATACACAATATAAGTGACAGCTTCTTGGCTTTCAACCTCTTTCCTTAAATGCGCCTTAAATCTAAATCAGTCGCCATCAACTGATTGGCAGACTTCACCAACATCAGGGTTTATTCCGGTCTGTGATGTGTCACCTGTCACCAAATTAACATCCAGCCAGCATCTAACTATATTAAACCAGGATCTCAATGGCCAGAGCTTTGAACTGAAGAAGCAGAGCATGAAAGCCTCTATGGTAATGTAACATCAAAGACGTGTGCAGCATATGAGCTTCATTAGTCGAGTGCACTGCCAGTAGAAGAAAAAAAGAAAAACTACTGTTACTGAGACATAGAGGGGTACATGAAGTAACACATGCCCTTGTTATAACACCCTTTTTTTTTTTTTTACATACATGTACAAAGACACAGAGAACACCGTTGTTAGGAAGCGTGTGCTTCCACTGTTGTCAGCGACCCGTTCAAGGTGATGTAAAGCATGCAGGAAATGCCTCATGGTGACTTCCTGGCCTGTTTTAAAGCTTTTGAGAAAGGAAGAAGTGCAGGAAGGAGAGCTGGAGGACACAGGAGGCAAAATTGGTTTGTCAAAGAAAAAAATGCTGGTTCTGTTTAATCTTTATTGCAGTGTATAACTTTGCCTGTTGGTCATTCACAAAAATCTTTTGTGTCCTTTCAAACTTGTCAGACTGACAAACATCAGAAAGACAGTTTAGTGCTTTGTTTTGGTTTTTAGTTTATAAATGGTTTCTGTGGCTGATAGAAAATGTCTTGTTTAATCATTGGTGTTGTGTGTATATGAATCAACTGTCATTAGCAGTCAGGCTTATATCACTGGATCTGTAAGTAAAACCAGAATCCTGCAGAGAGGGAATTGATTCATGTTCCACCGTAATATGATAAGGCTGGCATTATTTATCTTATTGTCAACAAATCTCATGACAAGACCAAAACCACCAATGTGTTTGTCCATCCCTCAGTACTTTCTTGCTTCCCTACACATGTTTTGAAAGGGAACTTGTGCAACAGCAGATCACTACCCTGTGTGTGGCACTCAGCTCCAAGCCCACTGAGGCCTGCTGAAGACACAAAGCGTGTCACTGAGTGCAACAGGGTGACTCACTGATGTGTTGTTAATAGTGTCTAAGAGAGGAAGAAGCTACATCAGGCTTTGGACACACAGTCAATACTGTATATATATGGGAGATCTAATGGAGCCATTGTAGGCTGCAGAGTAAAGTTAAACTCCATGAAGTCTTTAATCAGATAAGAAGACAGAAACTTATTGGAGCGCGTTGTCATGAATTTAACATTTATCTTCAGAGAGCGGAAGAAAAAATAGAAATACAAATCAAGTTTGGATTCAGATGTTCTGCATTTGTTACAGATATTTAAATTTGGTTTTGCCCTGCTGACCCTGCACACCTGCAGCTCTACGACTCACCGGTTGACTGCTAGTTATTGTACCAGCTGGCCTGAATGGAAATGTTTCCTGTGTTTACCACACACGCACGCACACACACCCAACACACACACACACACACACACACGCGGACATAGTTGCTCCATAGATGTTTTGACCCATGTTTGCATGCACTGTGTCAAAGCCAACTATACAATTTTACAATGGAAATGTTTGTTTTTTCCAAATTGCAAGCTGGTACTGGCAATCTTGGGTTTCCCACTGTATGATTATCTTATTGAATGACATACTTTCCTTCAGGGCAGCATGCAGTGGCAATTAGGGAATATCTGCTTTTCCCCCAAAGTGTAGATGCTAAGCCCAAATGAATACTGCGCTTTGTGTAACTATTGTTAACTATTGAAATGTGACACTTGCTTCAAATTGATGTGAAGAGGTGTACAGTTGCATTCAAGGGCCACCTGATTTTGCAAGCCCTAAAAAATTATCCAATCATTCATACACTGAACTTGGGGTGGATACTGTAGCAGCGGCTGAGAAGGTCGTCCACACGGCGTTCTTGAGTTCCCACTGGGAGACGCCCCAGAGACATGCTGTCAGAAACAACGGTGGAACTTTCTCACACTGTAACCCAGTATTCCCAGGGAAAGGCCTTTGAATGGGGGATCGTTTCCTCAACAACTACACCACTTTGCTGTGCCGCTCCTGAGGAAACAGGGTTCCTGCAGCGGGCTCCTCCTTCTGAACAGGGGCCCCTCTCTCTCTCTCCTCCAGCAGGGGCCCATGCAGGCTGCTGGGGAAATAAGCAGAGCGGCTCAATGGAGCCCCTCATGTATCAATTACCTGAAATATCAAACAGCACGTAAGAGGGTGGTTGACTTGTTTGTTTGACTTTGGTGGTCAGATGATTTCTGGTAAAACTCTGGAGTGAGAAAAAGCTTATTTACCCCAGAGGATGTGTGAGGGAAGCTGGGTCGTTTGTCATCTGAATCTCTAACTCATCTCTATCAGAATTCACCGCCCAGGAAATTCAATTCTGTGCTGCACAATACGGCCAGAAAATAACAAGCAGAGAATAAATCTCATACAGTTTTTTGAGGTGAAACAAAGTTCAGCAAAGACTGAGCCCTGGTGCTGCTGTGAAAACAACAAAGAACACAGTCAGAGTTCAGTTACTTTAGATTCAGTCAGATTCTGAAGTTAAAATTTGCCTTTTTTTAAAACATAGGTTCATTATGCATCAGTCAGACTGGCTACATTTGGACAGAGACGAGCATTTGTCTCTTATCAGGTCACAATCACAGGCAGGATGTCCAGAAACAAAGCAGAGAGCCAACAAACACTGACTCCTGACGGGTTTTGAAAAGCCAACCCACTGGGACTCGGAAGGCAGTGTGTGAGGCAAAGAGAGCAGCTTTTGTCATGATAACTACGACACTGAACTTTTGACATGCACATAGGATGGTGGGTGTTAATGGGAAAGGGTGCTTAGCGATGACGAGGGAGATGAGAAAAAACAAAACACCTCTGAACGGAAGCGTTTCGACACAAAAGTAAGAATTAGTTTAACTAACAGCGTGCAACGTCACATACTAGATCTGCACATTCTCCGTAACCGCACCCAGAGACTTCAGAGGACTCATTTACATGAAAAGCAGGATCAGTGGAAGGGGCGAAAATGGCAACATGATCAGTTAATGAACCAAACCCCCTTTTTACTAACCCTGTCTGCCCCCAAACCTGGAAACTGCGACCCTGCATTGAAACGGCCTGATTGTCAGCAGACCGGCCTGTGAGTGCAGCAGCTCTTTGATACCAGGAGGGGGGTTAAAGAGGAGGGGCGGGGAAGGGTTAGGGCCACAAAAGCCTTCTGTTGCAGCCTGGGAGTGGGGTTACCTGCCCTGCTCTCTGCGGTGGGGTCTAATTTCACACATGCGCATGCATACGCATAAGTATGCACGTCCAAATGCAAAACCTCACATACACACACACAAAGACATGTACCCAGCTGCTGCAGGAGAGTGCATGTGGTTCCTCGGGGGACAAATGAGTTTTGTTTGTCAAGCATTCAGAGCACGACACCAGGACAAAAGCAGTCACATAACCAAAGTACTGGGTGACAGATAGTCATTGTTCTCTAAGAAACGACAGACAAGTTGTTTGAAGCACACAGAGGTGTTTGCTGCTTGGTTAAGTTTTTTTTTTTAATGTGAACTAGGTCTCCTTCTTGGTGGGAACACATCTGCAACGACTCTCTGAAGCACTGTGGGAAACTTCAGATTCATATATGGAGAGTTAAAAATTGCAATTATAGTCTTAGAGACCACATTTATGTCTTCAACAAAACAGTCCAAAACCTTAAAGATCTCCTCCAAACACATATTAAGACACATAAAAATTCTCTGCTTGGAACAATAATGTGTTTTTCCATAAAAAAAGTGTAATTGCCAATCCTTTAAATGGCACCAACTCCTTCTCACTCAGTAAAAACTTTAGGATCTATGAATATTTTTCATTTCAGAAGTTTAACTGCTATACGCAACATGTCCAGCAAAATCATGCTCATAGTCGACCCATTAAAATCAGAAAAATCTGAATCTTTCCACTTCCAACAGGGGAATGTGAGCCTACATCATTCTGCACAGAGACATCGAGCATCCAACTATAGGAACAAGAAGAAAAAGATATTTTGAGCGGAGAGATATTTAATGTTCCCACGTCCCAGAAGACAGAAGCTGGAAGCAAAACATTTAGGGCATTTTTGCATGAAAAAATTACTATTCGATTATCAAGATAATTGCTGACTAATTTTACGTTGATCGACTAATCGATTATTTGCTGCAGCTCTAGATTAAATGAGGATGTGGGTTGTTTAATGGGTGGAGATCTGCATTGTTATGCTATGGTTGCTTATTTTTTTATATTTAAAAGAGACTAAATAAGTACTGAATGATTATTTACTGGTAATATTACATCCAGTTTAAACCTCTCATTTATATAACAGTGTAAAAGTCTGCTTGTGAAGAGAGCGGTGGGAGAGGAAACACACCCAGCATTACATCGACAGGAGGTAAGAAAAGTCCTGCGGCTCCAAGACATAAAAGTCCTCAAAAGATTCAAAGAGACAGAAAACAAAAGCTTCAAAGGTAAATGATCCACAAGAGGCTGAGAAGCAGGAGCCTCCCTGTTCCTCAGACAAACCCAGTGACAATATGCTACATAAGTAATGTTCCTCATGGTCACACCCGTAAATTTTCCTCCAAACACAGGGATACTATTCCTGATAAATGACGTGAAGAGAAGAGAGAAAATGTTGCTCTCACATCTTGGATGCATCAGGTTTAACTCCTTGTTGGTGCTTAGATGTGTCTTTTCTGTGCAGTATGTGATGGTTTAGTGCTCATCTAACCGCGCAGAGTCACGGCTGGGATGTAGCAAGACAGTTTATCATAATGATCTGAGGTCTTATGCTTTAAGCGGGTATTTCTTGCTTCTGTTGGGGGTCACGCTTGTGTCAGTAGATGTAGGATGTAGGAGGGTAAAAGTGGCTTCCTGTCAGATCAGTGCAAGTGTAATGATGTACGTACTTGATATTAAATCCATTGAGGTGATGAATAAAAGACCTGAAAACTAAAGGTTTCAGTTATAACACACTGCAATACAAAATATATAATAATGCTATAAAATCTGAAGAAATGATGAATCATTATATGTGTCAATAGTGGTCAAATATGTAATAACAAACAAGTATTATAAACATATATGAATATAAATATCAATACATCTTATATAGCAAGTTTCTAAATGTAGAGTTTAAGCTCTATTCAAGTTTGTAAACCCACAAAATTCACAGAATAAAATACAGATGACATGACCTCATTGGAGGATGCAGGCCTGTTAAATATAACAAACATGTTTCCAGTTAAATCTAAATAATTATGTAATTGAGGTTTTTCTTCTCAGACATTTTGCCTGCACAGGTGCAATCAATAACATTTATTATGACTATATTGAATTTATGGGTTAATAATAGTGGCTCATAGAGAACCAATGAAACAGAGCCAAAGTTAACGTTATTAGTTACACCTGTACTTTTCCTGTTTGCTGTCTTCCGTCATCCCTGCAAGAAAGAAGAAAACAGACACAAGTTTGTGAATCTATGAAAGATAACACTGAGAAAGGGTTAATAATAAAAAGGGTATATGCCTTTTATGTGCAATATCGTTAGACTATGCTGCCCCCTGCTGGTGAAAAGGCAGCATTAGAAATAGAAAATACAGTTGGATGGATTTTTAGTTTTTAACTACTAACAAAAAGCCTTTTTCACAGAAGACATTTTGACCTGCAGTTGTAAGAAAAGTTCAGGTGTAAATAATAAAATAAGTAATAACTAAATTTCATGTAGTCCTGGTGCATACAAGATTCATAAATGCTTTTCCTACTATGAGTTAAAACGTGCTGTTAAAAAATATTTTAGCAATCTGATTTATTTACACAAAGTCCAACAGGTGGAAAAATGCAGACACATTGTGGCGTTAAAATGAACCACTTTTACTCTTACAGCAAGACATTCAGAGTACATTTTATTTTCAATAGAAAAATAAAATTGCCACTGAGCACATTTTAATTTAGGGGCTCTTCTCTAGAACAACCTGAACCAACACACACAGTCCAGAGATGGATTTCAAAATGTCCATGTCTATGCAGCAGAGATTCCTTCAGCAGAACATCACATTCATTGAGCTTATGTTTTGGTTCATGTGTGGTTTCCTTTTTCAGATGGTTGTCACAGTAAAACATTAAACACTGTAACCAGCAGCGCAGCAGTTGGTAAATACAGCTAGGACGTGCTGACGACAAAAAGGTCTGAGAGACAAGAACCATGCATGTGGTGGAAAAAACAGTGGAAAACAGTTAAATCAGCCAAATGGAGGAACTACAAACTTGATGTGTTTATTTGGACACAGTTATGGTTTAACAGAGGACGATTAACAAAGAAATTCTGTCTGAACTGCATGGAGCCCCTTCTCACTCTTATTCATCCAAAATTAGTTTCTTTTAAATATAATTTTTTACGAATTCTCTCGCACATAAATAGCATCATTATTGCTCATTAGAAAAACAACAATCTCCAAAAGAAAAAGAAAAAAAATCTCACACGTACTGGCATTTCGATCTACAATATGGCAGAACAACGCTAAAGCAATAGCAGACAAATGTTAGCAACTCAATTGAAATGACTTAAAACTATGAAAATGAGCTCAAACTTTGTCAAAGTTGAAACTAGGTAAGAAAAGTAACTGTCTGTACACAGAAGCTGAAGTCAAATTAACTCGAGGGAACTAATCAATGAATACATTTATACATGTAATTGAGAAACAGTAGGTCCAAACAAGAGTCAAATTATGTTTGTTTAGTGAATATTTACACTTTTCTTTTCTTAAGAGATCTTCAGTGTTACAGATAAGCTTAGTTTATTTTAAAGGTGTCACTCATTCATCAGCACCGTTTGCTTGAGATATCTGAAGGCGGTCGCTTGTGGCTTCGTCACCAGACTCGTCATCTTGAGTCTAAGAAAGGGAGAAAAACAAGTCAAATTATTTCCTGCTTTAAGAAACCAATTAGATTGAATTAATTAAAAGCTATTATCATTTCTTCTTCTTCTATTTTTTTTAATGTTGCACCTTTTTCAGCACTGCCAGCAGCCCTTTGACAGAGTCCGTCAGCGTCTTGGACGTCTTGGACATCTGGTCGTGGTAGATCATCTTCTGCTCCTCCGTGGCCTTCAAAATCTTCTCAGTTTGGCTCAGATTGGTTTTCACCTCATCCAGCTCCTTGGACAAGGACTTGTTGGCTTGTTCCAACTGTGCTTTAACCTTTGCATCTTCATCTGGAATGAGACACAAACACAAAGTTAAGATGGTGTAACAGTGAAATAATGTAGTCCAGGTTTAAGATAGACGTACGTCAACATTGGTTTACAAAATTATCTGACTGACTTTAAGAGTCGTCTTGTTGAATTCAGAAAAAAATACTTCCACCTGTATAATACTAGAAACACTAATCTTACTAATGTTGTACTTTGTGGCAGTTAAGAGTGATGTTCCAGTCCACTTATTCACAGCCATCACAGATAAGAGACTGCAGAGTAAAGTGAGTCTGGACGTTTCTGTAGCAAAGCTCAAATTGAGCCAGATCATTGTCTTGATGGACTACTGACACAGAGTGTAGCTTGCAACTTTAAACTACATCCAGTCTAACGTCATTCAAAGTTCAAATCATACCCATTTTCGCATCCTGCACCATGAGCTTCTGTTCAATCTCCTCTCTTGCTTTCTCACTCTTCTCCAGTTTCTGCATCATGCTGCCGATGTCGACCATGGCTCCGTTATACACGATCAGATTACCGGACCCGCTGGCTTCTGCCTGAGCGCGAGTTTTTTGAGCAGGAAGTAGCCCTCGGTTACCTGAGAGGAAAGAATTTTTTTTATGAAAAGTTTGCTACGCCAGCCTTCGGTCATCATAGCTAAACATGTCAACTCACCTATGAGGTTTTCTATCTGCGATTCATTAAAGGAAGGAACAGGCTCGTCCTTTCCTCTGTCTGTCAGTTTCCGGTAGTAACAAGACTCTCTGACCACTGGCTTGTTCAGCAGCTTCTTTATCTGGAAACAGACCAAAAAAACATGATCGACAGGCTCAGAATTATTAGAGATGAACAGATTCAGAAACAGAGCATGAACATGATAAGGTCTAGGGGTGTGTGTGTGTGTGTGTGTTTTACCTGAGCGCGGGAAAGGTGAAGTCCCAGTGTGTACAAGATCTCTTCCAGGTCTCTCTCCAGCAAATAGCCACAGTGGCTCTGATCAAAGTAGACAAACGCCATCAGCAGCTCCTTGTTGTATGTGACCATCTGCTTCTTCTCCTGTTTATACCAACAACACTACGTCAATGTCTTTACACTACGTCAGCATCTTAACAGCCAGACAGTAACCACCACAGTAAACAACCGACCTTGTCTTTAGAGGACCTCTCTTTTGACGATTTGCGGTCATCCTTGCGATCTTTCCTGTCTCTGTCATTGGAATCGTCATCATCCTTGTCTAAGAAACAGCAATGACGAGTGCGATCGAATGGAGTTAAACTATGACACTATCACTGCAATTAAATAGTTGTTGACTCAGAACTAAACATGATGGCTGAAAACACATTTTAAATTTCATTATTATTGCTTGCAAACAAACAAACAAACAACAAAAACAAACAGTGTTTTCCCAACTTAAGGTCTCAGAAACTGTGGAAATGTTATCCATCACTAGTTCAGCGTGGTGCATGATTTCTCATCATTGACCAAATCGTACTGTGGGAAATTTAAAAATAACTGATTGAAATATTAAGTGAGAGTGTAGTACCATCGTCATCATCCTCCTCTGCATCTTCAGCCTCCATTGGGTCATATTCTTCCGCGTTAGCTGTACTGCCATCATCTTCGTTCTCCTCCTCATCACGAGACTCCTCCTTCTTTAGAACCTTGTCATCGTGCTGCTTAAAAACACAGATCATACAATCGTATGAAAACTCACATCGCTTGATGAGGAAATGACAGATTGAAAAGATCAGTTCGGTTTGACAGGCTGACCTTCCTCTTCTCCTCTTCGTCCTCTTTGGATTTCTTTACCGCTGGCTCTTCATTTTCCTCTTCTTTCTCCTTCTTTATTTCACGCTTATCTGTCTCCTTCTTTTCTGACTCTTTTTTGGCCTTCTTCTCCTTTTCCTTCTTTTCATCCTTGGCAGGAAGAGCAGCGAATGCTTTAAATATGCGATAGCCAAAATCTCTCTGTAGCATCTCGTTAAACAGCTCAGCAAACAGGGAAACCTGGACACAAACGGAGGACAGTGTATAATCAACCTGTATTGACATAAATGTCCCGTTTGTGACATTTGCAACTGATGCTGTTGGCGTCACACGAGCAGTCCTGTACAGTCCTGCATTTTTCTTATAAAGCAGCATAGAATAATTTCAAAATATCAGCAATTCTCACCTCAAAGGAGTGCTCTTTGTTGTCTTCCAGTCTGTAGTCCAGCAGCACACTCAGGGACATGACACTGCAGTCAAATTTGCCATTCTTGGCTGCCCAGTTGGGATGGACGATGATGGTGGGCTCATCAGGGAGGATGTAGCGCCTTTCTCTACGCTGGCGCTCGAGCTCCTCCTGCCTCTTTCTTTCCTCCTCCTAGCAGAGAAGAACTCTTGTCACAAAATGTATGCCAAACACTGACAAACTTACAATACAGTTCTTGACCAGATGCGCATGATAAATAAGGACATTCGCACTAATGTCACCACAATTACTAAATTCTTTGTAATAAATAAACGTATCCACTTGATAATTCTATAACAAATTCCTGTGTACCTCTCTGTCTTCCTCAATACGAGATGGCTCCTCTTCCTCCGGGGCTTTGCTCTCTGGCTTCTCAGGCTCTTTGGACTCCTCCACTTGCTCCTCGACCTTTAGCTGCTTGGTGAGGCGGGCGATCAGCTGTGACTTTAACCCCTTAGAGCTTAGAGATCGACAATCAAGCTCTTTGCGCAAGTCGTTTACCTACAAAAAAGGAAAATATAGGGACATATGGTGTCAACCTCAGGGAGAGAAGAGGAAATGTTATTGTTTATCATGACTAGATGATCTATAGCTGTTCTCACTAATCAGTCCAACACTTTCAACTGATCATTTCTTCACATAAAACATAAAATGACAGGTCTAAAAATAATCATGTTTTCATCCTCATCTGCTCTCCACACAGATCGTTAATCTGCACATGTAGCTCTGAGGGCTCCTTAAACTGTACCTTCATTGATTTCGGATCAAGTTTAGCCCAGTGAGTGGGAGTACTAACGTCCTTCAGTTCGTCACCATCCTTCTCCTCTTCCTCCTTGACAGGAAATCATTGAGATAGAGACAGGCAGAGAGAGAAAGAAAGAGGAAGGATAGCAAACAGTCAGTACACCACTTGTAGCCTAAGTGAGCTTCAAAGTTGTTCCGTGCAAGAAGCAAGGTCACATCTGTCTTTCATTGTTTCGTCCTAGTGAGCTCTCGACTGTGTTTAAGTCCACTGCTACTGAAGCGTACACAGGGAAGCTCTCTAGCTCTTATAAAAACCAACAGAAATGCCCCCCAGCTGCCAATCAATCAATCTGTGGAACACAAAAAAGGTAAAAATCAATGAGAGGTGTGTCCAAAAGGTGTGTAGGTACATCAGGTCAACTGAAGCTGGTCTCCAAACGGAGTGAGGATAGGGTGGCCCTACCATGGTCTATGACTGGGGTATTGGGTTTGCCATTTATGGGTTTTATACACCTACATCAGATAGGAGTCATCTGTCCTTCTGTCCAACCAACTGCCCTGGAAAAACCAAATTCTACATATACTCCAAATGAAAATGTAGAATCCAGCAACAAGAACAGACAAGAAACAGAACTTGGGGGAGGTTCTCTTTTCGAAGTCAGACAATATCAAATTATATGAAAAATCATATAAAAATACACATTTCTACAACAACATTTATACGCAACTGACTCCACAGATTCCAGCTTAATGAAAAATTAAACATACCAGTGTTAAAATAATCACCACTGGTTCAAATTGAAGATCACTGCTAATTCATTTTGCAAGCACCCAAAGCAGCTTAAGCAGCAAAATGCCAGGATTAACATAAATTAATTGAACACTGATTAGCACCAAATTATAAAGCACTGGAGGAGCTGAAAGCTGTTTTACCAGTTGCGATCGGGGCCTACATAACACAACCTAGTCTCACTGCTTCCACTGTATGTGTCTGCTGGATGTGAGGGAAGGTGAGGGTGCTGATGGAGGAATGGAGGAGTTGGAGCAAAGGAGAAGGGGGCAAGTGGAGGAATAAACAGAAGAAGCCTAGGTGAGGTTTGGTGGGACGATAATCTGCCTGTGTTCATGTCTGTGTGCGTGGATGGTGAGGTGCGCTTTGTGTATGTTTATCTGGGGTTTGTTTTTTTTGTAATTCCTGTGCCTTCCTGTGAGAAGCGGAAATGAGAAGAGAGGGATTAGCGGTTCAGTGCCTGTTCTCCATCCGCCTCCTTTCGCTCGGCCGACAGCTTCTCAGCCAGCTGCTCCCGGAGTCGCCGTGACAGCACCTCCCACTCTGAGCGGGTAGGAAGACAATGCCAAACATCCGGAAGAAACAAAACCACTGTCTCCACATGAGCAGGGACTGTCCGCCCCTTGTGTGTCTCCTCCGGCCGATGATAGCGAATCTCTGCAAAACGATACCTGTCGCAAAGGAAGAAGGTGCATTGGAAAGAAACATTCTGGTCAGGGCACAGTATAAAAAGCAAGCCTTGCTAGGGCGAGCCTTCTACAGCTACTCCCTCCCATGAGGTCCCTGAATGATCGTATCATTACAGTGACCCATCTCCCCCGCAACACACGGCATAGACAAATGGACCCAGTCTGCAGCTCTCCAACTGTTGGCACAGGTTACGGCAGCCATTTTGAGAAGATTGACAGACAATCACATAAAATAAATCACACCCCCCAAAATTCATTCCCGTTATAGCTTCGGCCAATTATAGATGAACGCTCTGCATTTAACCTAGGATACACTTAACGCACTACATCAGGGTTGTGCGAAGAGAGACAGATCAACAGGACAGTGAAAGCCAGTTAAATATGTAAGATATTTAACAGTGAGGATAGAAAAATTAAAAAACACAAAGTAATGGCAGTGTCTTCTGGTCCAGGCTACTGCTTCCAGCCACAGTCCGTGTTTGGTTTTTCATCACAATAAAATATACGTGTATATATATTTTATATAAATATAAATGTATAGAGAGTGTGACAGAAAGAGAGAGCCAAGACGACAACACACAAAAAACCAAAAGGAACGCTGCACGACACAATAAAATCACAGAAAATAATAAGTAGCAAATTAACAACACAATAACATTAATAGAAAACAAAAATATCCAGGGTGAGATTTAGTGTACAGACAGTAAAATGTTTTAATATATTTATATATGATGTTATTATACATACTGAATTTGAATTTTTAGTACCAGTAGAGTTAGCAGAAATACAATCAAAGAGAAAATTAAATATGGATGAGAGTAACAGCTCTTACCACTGAGTGCACAGACTAAGGTCTATGCCTGTGAGTGCCCTGCAACAGCGTATGGCTGTCTTTATAAGGACTGAGGGATCCTTCTCTGGGTCAGCTCCATCCAGAGAGGGAGACCAGTGGCCACCAATGGCCATGGCCTCATCTTTACCTCTCATTCCCACCAAAAACTGAAGGAGAAAGACAGACAGGTACAAAGGAGAGCCAGAGTATGTTAGATGAAAATGGGGGTGATTGGAAAGAACAAAAAAAGAGAGGAAAGACAGAAAAAAAAAAAGATCAGCAGCATATTCAAATAATCATACCTCTGTGGAGCCACAACAAAGAGCAAAAGAAACAGGGTGATTTAGAGGATTTAAACAAGGCCAACATTTAGGATTCTTGCACATTGTGAATACTCAGCAATGGAGTAGGACAATTAGAGTAAAGTCAGCTCATGTGCATGGAAAGTGTGTGATGTACCTTAATGAGTCTAGCAGGATGTTGGAAGGAGTCTCTGAGTTCTTGGGGGTCCTCTGCCAGAGCACATGACTTGTGATAAAGCTCCTCTATGCTGGGGTTAGCCAGCAGCATCACCTGAAAAATGCAGAAACCACAACTTCAAACTTTAACATTCATCTGGTAAGTGAAAGAACATGCAATGACTTATCTCCAAATCCACATTTTTTCCTGGTTGCTCTTTGCATCTTACAGACTTTGAAAGACATACTGGTGCAGCACTGTCAAACCTACCTTGGCGCTGTAGGTGTGGTTGGCATCAGGTGGGTCCAGGACAGCTGTGTTCTTGACTAGTGGATCCACCTCTTTGTGCAAGATGTGGAAGTTACATGCGTTACTAAGCAGGAAGGGTCGTGTCAGAGGGAAGGCCTCCACCCAGGTAAAGACAGCATCAAAGAAGTCACTTGGAATGTAGAGACTCTGATACCTCCTCCTCAGTTCCATCATGTCACAGCTTGAACTGGAGAAGACAGAGAGGACTGTAACTACCTCCACTACCTGTCTGACATATACCTCTATGATCTGTTTCACTGAGAACATCCTACTCACCCATCTAAACTGAACTTGGAAAACTGGACGGTATAGCGGGGAACCACCCTGCGAGGCCGTCGAGGTGAGCGGTCACGTCTTGGAGAGCGGTCTCTGGAACGTTTGCGTGTGGGTGAGCGTTCTCTCGACCGTCTGCGCTCACGGTCTCTGTCTCGGCTTAAGAATTGAATAAAAACAAATAGTAGTCATTCATGAGAAAGTGACACAAGCAGCCGCTACATGCCTATTTCAGTAACAACTAGTTAATTTCGAAATAAGTTTCAGATTATCTCAGGTGTCATCTACCACCATCAGACCTGCGCTCCTCTTTACTCCGTAGAATAAGCTCAGGGCCACGATCATTGCGACTGGGAAAACGAGGTGGTGGCTCGATTCGTCTGACAGGTTGTGGTTGTGGCATCATTCTCACTGGGGGCTGAAGCAGACCCCCAGGAAACACATCTACAGGCAGGAGACACCAATCCAAAATACATGCTTGTTTAGCTACTTGACATACTTCAGTTATAGCGAGGATTTTGGAACATGTGCTACAAAAACAAGCTGCTAGCTGTAACAATAGTAAGGAGGGCCAACACTCCCATTGAAAACTATTTTACCTTTGGGCGGAGGCTGTGGCAGCAGAGGCTGAGGAGGGTTTTGGAGGAGAGGGGCTAGAGAGGCAGCAGACAGCTGGGCCTGCAGTAAGGAAGGAGGGGGAGCCTGGGCCTGAACACTGAATGTTGTTGGGGGAGGTAGCGACTGGAGCATGGTGGGGCCTGCCTTCATCATGTTAGGAGGTGGAGGCTGGCTCTAGAGAAAAAAAAATTTGAGGTGATCATATGGTCAAAAGCAGACTTAAACTATCTTTAGTTAAAATGCCAATGACTGCACAACAATTAAGAAGATGAACTGTATTAAATCTCAGTCAGGGCTGCTGGGCAAAGACCCGAGAATCTGCTTGAATGAAAGAAATTTTATCAGGATGTGCTCAATATGATGTCCTAATCAGAGAATACCTGGCGCCAAACAAAAATATCAACCTAGAGGGCTGGGACCCTGGTTTTGACCTGTTCGAAGTAAACAAAAAAAAAAAAAAAAGGTTTAACATTTTGGGTGTATAAATAAGAGTAAAAAAGCATGGCCTGTTTTGCTTTACCAATTACAAACTAAATGTGACAACATTATTATTGAGCAGCATGACAGTATGATATTGGGGATATTTTAGATATTTAGTGGGCAGACAAGTTCAGCTTTTCACTCAACGTTTTCAAAGGGAAAAAAAGGTGCAGATCTGATGTCTGTCTCGCTAAAGTAGAGTCACTCAAACCAAAAGGACACATTCAGAAATATTAATACAACTATAAATGCCATTGTCAAAACTGCTTGTGTCACAATGCTTGGTAGGGCACCGATCCAATTGGGCAGGTACCTACTTGAGTGGTAATTCATACCAAATCTTTATAGCCAGGATTAGTGTAAAACACAAAATCTCTCAAAATGAATTTAGAATAGAGCTGCAGCTACAACATAGTGTCAAGCAATTCTACGTGGTTGGACAAATGCTTGTTTAACACTGCACAGTGTTCCTTGTCATTACTGAAAATATGCTGAAAAGGTATTATTTACAGCAGCTGTTTCTGAAGTCCCTGTTATCTGCAATGTCCCATGTAGAGAGATTTACTCTGAAACAAAAGTAATAGCTCAGGGTGTTTTCCAAATAAAAAAAAATATATAATCTGGGTTTAAAAAAAAAGGCTGCAATCCACTACAAAACACACCAATCAAACATGTGCAACATTTCTCTCTCTGTAAGACAAATTAATGTTCCTTAGAATAAAGAAATGTGTTGTTAAACCAATAATAATGTGGTACTACCCATTTCAAAAACAGTTAAACTATGAGACTATGATTATAGTTCACCATGGGTATAGTATGAAAGCTAGAAAACAAAGAGAAAACCACTTAAGAAAGAAAGGGATAAGGACAATATAAGGGAAAAAAGTGTGTGATTCAGGGCTAGGGGGTTACATTTTGTCTGTTGTCCGTGGAGTGCATGTCTGAGTAGCGCAGCTGCATCCCTGGTTCATTGTAAAGGCTGCCGAGCTGTGGGGAAGCTTGAGGTAAAGGCTGAGGCTGCTGCTGATGCTACAAGGGATTGAGAACACGACAATCAATAAAAAGACAAACATACAGGAACAAGATCATATCTGCAAAAACAAAACAAAATAAAACATGTTAGTAAATTGTAAACTGTCCAGGGTAAAATTAAACCTGTCTGAATATTAAAAAATCTGATATGCACAAGTCGGCATTTTTAAAATATTTAACTTCTGTCAGAGGAAAGTCAGCAAATGTTTCAATGTTTACACAGGTCAATGAGGCCAAAGGTTGAAATTAACTGAATCAAACAGACAAGGTGCAGAGTAACCAGACCGGAGCAGAGTTTCAAATGCTGTCTAATTTGTCAAGGACTACATTGACTACATTTATTTTGTAACCTTAGGTCACGGTTTGTGACAAAACTGCTTAGTAAGTAATTGAATTGAATCCTTTATAAGCAATAAAGTCAGACTAAGCATAGGATCAAAAATAATAATTAAAAACAGAAATTCCTCAAGTTTTATTAATGTGCTCCAAAAATGTTATCCTCGCTCCTGAATGACTTTATGCAACCTCTGGATGTTCTCACCGACTGGTTTGCTAGCTGAGGTAAGGTCTGGATGCGCTGGGCGTTCCACTTGAAGGGCATGTTCGGGTTGTACACAGCCTCTACTAGGACCCTGTCACCCACTTGAGGAGTCTTCCCCTTCACAGCACTAAAACAAAACAAAAAAAAACACACTCAGAAAAAAAAAACCTAATAATTCTCTGAACATCTCTGTATGTCAGATCATTTCAGGTTTAAACTAAAATTGGAATGTGTAGAACAATCTGTTGGTGTCAAATAATGGCCTGGAAAATGACCAACATGCTTCATTTGGACAAGAAACACAATCAGGGATTGTAATCCGTTTCACCTTAGCTGAAAGAAGACATCTTCATCTACAAAGCCAAATGTGTCATGTAGCTTGTTGACGACACCAGTGAAGACTCGCTGCTTCTGTGGCTGTGTCTGCTGTTGGTGGCTTGAACGTGGTGTTGGGTAGGACACTGTGATCTGGGCTGTCTGCTGGGGATTAGACAGGCCCAGGCTAGTGGGCAAAGCAACAGGGGGCTGGGAGAAAACAAACAAGGATCAAAAAACTGCTTGATGGCAGACCTATGCAATAATAATAAGCTCACCCCAATCATGATGCTCAATCTCAAGAGTGAGAAGAAATTTTATATATATATATATATATATATATATACATATATATATATACATATATATATATATATGTATATATACACACACACACATTATTTTTTTTTATTTTTTTGTACACTACCTGAGAAATGAGTGCCTGTTGAGGCTGTGGAAGCTGTGAAGAGAAGGAAAACAGAAAATACCAATAATTAACATTTTGTGGACTTGATACACTAGATTTACTATCATAGCAACACCTTTACAAATCATGGATGTGTGTTCACTAATGAATTCTGCTAGCAGAAACTGGATCTGTTTAGCGTCATGTCTAAACACACTGTTACTTGAGTAGTCATATCAAATTGTCCATACAGCACATTTACATGATTTCAAGAGAAAACTGCAAAGCTATTAAGAAATATGGAGCTAATAACACTAAACATGAGGAAAAATGGGCAAGAACTTAAACATATTAGCCACAGATAAATCAAAGCTTAGGACATTCAAAGCTGAGAGCTGTATGAACTGATGTGTGCTCATTTCACCAACACCACTCATCTATTTTGCTGACACATCTAACATAGTTTGAGGCCAAAATATAGTTAGTCTGATAATGATCTATCAGTAAAAAATATATCAGCATAGTCTTCTGTACAGCGTTATTGACCTCTTCTTTTTAATTACCTCTACCACTTCTTACAGCAATATGAACTGCAGCTCTCTTATGCAGATCACCCATGGTACTAAAAACAATATATCTGTAGTGATACATTTCTACTTCATAGTATGTTTATTATCACAAAGCAAAAGGGGCCTATGTTTTACCTGATGAGGTACATTGTACAATTGCTGTTGCGGGGGTTGCTGGGGTGGTTGCTGCTGTTGCTGTTGTTGCTGCTGTTGTTGTTGCTGTTGCTGCTGCTGATACTGCTGGAGGGCTGAATTGATCTGAGACTATAGACATTAAAAAGAAAATGAGAGAGATAGTAAATGATTAAACAGTGTTACGTGTGACCATAGCAAGATACACAGATTGTTGACAGTGCTTGGAACTGGCTCACTGTGACTGACCTGCTGTAGTGCTGCAGCGGCAGCTGCTGCTGCAGCCTGCTGCTGCAGGGCAGCAGTTTGCTGAGACAGCTGATAGTTTGCAGCAGACTGGTTGCTGAGAGAGGCTGCAGCCAAAGCTGACTGCTGGGAATAAACGGAGGGAGATGCTCCCAGGAGAGATGGCTGCTGAACACCGAGAGCTGCAAATAAAGAAAATAAGACACCAGATTCAGAAAAGTGCGGAAAAATAAAATGAAAAGGGAACATTAGTGGGGAAAGGATAGGGTAGTGATGGCAGGGGTAAGTGTGTGTGAGAGAAAAAAGACAGAAGTGCAATATTAAACAGTTTTATGAGTGTAATAAAGGGAAAATGAAGCAGATTGGACCCTCCGGTTTGCTTTACTCACAGTGCAGACTGTTGAGGTCAAGAGACTGTCCTGAGTGGCCCGGCTGAGACACCGCTGTAGCAGCAAACTGAGTCGCCCACGGCGGATTCTTCTGTCCCCCGAACTGGGCCATGACTCGCTCAGGTTAAGGGCCGTCTCTACTCACCAGACTGTTGGTTGTCACTAAGCAAACAACATAAAACGATGAATTACTTGGACCACCAGGAGCTACAGCAGGGGTAAACGACCATAGTTGCACAAAAGTACTTTATTTGGATTTTCCACTGCATCACTGTTTGCTTTGCAATGCAGTAAGTTACACAGAGAGGCGTGTGTACATTTCCAGTAAAATGGTTAGCATAAAATAAACAATGAGTGCCAAAACAACGTTCAGTGTAACTTAGCTTCTAAACTGTATGGGACGGGGACAATGGCACGAAGTCATGAATGCGTCATATATTGATTTTGAAAGAATACATTTAGTAATAACGGCAAAGCAAAACATAGCTAGCATGTTGTTACCACTTAAGTTAACAGATAAAACATAACCGCTTTTAATTTTAACTTCACGTAAGGTATTTAAAGGCACGGTTTATTCATTCGGGAGGACAAATTACATATTCGTACATTTTATCAGAACATTCAGAACACTTTATATCATAAACAGTGTGTCGTAGATTAACTAACTGCTGACACAGCAACCTCGACTGGCTCAACAGCAGTGCGACTAATGTTAGCCGCTTTAGCATTAGCTAACGGTTATTCTGTCTAGATAACGCTGTTATTGTGGCGGTTGACAGTAACCAACTAACGCTTTTTATGATAATTTTTATAATGTGGCTTCGTCAACAGTATGTAATGTGACATGTTTAATTATTACATGTAAAGTCAGTAAATTAGTTATTATCAAACAGCGTCTTTACATTGCTTTGTTGCCAGATTAGCCTCGTGCTTGGTTTGTTATCGAGAGCGAGGCCCAGGCTAACGTCAGTTAGCGCTGGCAGTTGGCTCTGAATATGTTGTTTTAAACGCCTAGAAACACATCCACTCATGAAAGTAACTCTCCTGCAAGTTGATGTCAATATTTCACATTTAATTCTCACAGGAAAAACTAATGCAGTTAAGTGTTTGATTAAAACAGTGTCATCATTGCTTACCGCTGTCCCTTGCACCGGCCGATGTGTAGACACGAGCTGCGCATGCGCGGTATTAACGTCCAGATTAAGGCTGAGAAGTGCTTCATGTTTTCACTCGTAATGTATCTGTGTGTTTAACGAGCATTAATAATAAACAATAATACAGGAAGGATTCCAATTATTATTTAAAGACTTAATATTACACAACTCACTATTCCTTTGCTTTCACTCTTGTGACAATCATAATCATAATCAGGAACAGGTTTATTGCCAAGTACGTTTGCACATACCGTATAAGGAATTTGTCTTTGAGTTGTGACACGTAACAGTAAAAACACAGAAAATTATGAAATCGTAATTATTTTTCAATTTACAATAAAATCTAAAATAGCTGTTTAGAGAATGAAATGAAATTTAATTTAATTTAAGTACGGTATTATTCCTTGTCCTTGTTCCTTGTTTTTTTCTCTATCCACACACAATGTCACAAAAGTTATAACTGGACGAAAATAAGAAAACTATTAATTCATAGTAAATAGTAATTCATTAAAAAAAAGGAGAATGAGCAACAACGATGTGTTTTCAAACTGAACTTTAATGTGACACTGTAAATGTGAAGAATGAAGAATATAGCACATACAGTATCACAGTAGATATAGCAAGCAGATCTTTTAGGATGTTTGAAGTATAAAGCTACTTCGACTCAATACACAGTAGTCATGTATAGATGATGCATTAACAAGCAGAAATTCTTCCGTTAAGTTTCATACAGTATATGGCAGCAATAACTAGAATACCAGATTTAAGTACTTTCATCTTCATTCTACATGACAGTAACTAGATGTCAAAACCATCACAATATCTCCAGCCTATTAAAATATTCTTTTGAAAATATACAATATTTATAAGAAATAAATACAACACCGTATTTACAGCCATCACAGCTGTCTGGTTGGTAAAATGACTTTTCTGTATACAGTATATATATCTGCTTGTTAACAGGAGACATACAGTGTGTTCATATGAACAGACTTTTTGACTTGTCATAGCAAGAGAAGCACAGGCGAAACTGATAGCATTAATAATGGCTCATTTCCATTCAAGTGTCCAAGGAAGCCATTTTCATTACCCATCAGGCACTATACAAAGGTCATGACTTTTATTTTGGAAAAACTAAACTGGATTCGGCCATCATTAATGTTATTACTTACACTTTTCCTAGATCGACATGTCAAAATGTCAGCTGTGAAAAATGTCTTATTACAGCTTGAACTCTTACAGTATGCACATATAATAGCAGAAATAACATGTCTTTGTTCTCTTCATTGTACACAGTGAAGTTTTCTTATAACATAATTGGTTGGTCAATTAAGTTTTTAGTCTTGTAATTTGCGTTCCAGCTCTGAGAAAACCTTTGCATTGATTTCATCCACTTCATCTTCCACCTGTGTGGGAAAAAAAAGACAATTATGACATATATGAAAATATGAGTTTTGGCTACCTTAAAAAAAAAAAAATCACAGTTTGGTTTGATTGCCTTAAAGGGGACATATCATGCAACCAACGTTGGCTAATATTATGTAGGAATGCTCCCTGTAAGTAAAAAGCTCAGGCTTCAGCCTGCTATGAACGGTTCGTTTGCAACGTTTTTTCCTACCTTGACGATGAGCTGACATCAGCTCATTCGTAGTGAAGCCCTTGTTGCTAAAGTTGTTGCTAAGACTTTTCCATGTGTTGTTTATGTTGTCTACTCTCATATTACGGACCATATTTAGCATGTACGGATGTATTTGATAAGTTAACATTTCAAGTAAAGAATGCAAAAAAAATATTGAAATCCTGCTTATATAGTTTGTTTCATGGTTTGTTGAAGTAGCATTTGCAGCCAGCAGATTTGTGCCTTTAAGAAACAGGAGCTAAAACAGCCTGTTTCACACAGAGGGTGAACTGAGGGGCTGAATAAAGGGGGCCAGTATGGGTTAAAATGAACTGTAAATCATGCATATATATACCAGTCATCCCAATTTGAAACCAATCCCAATATAAGACCAGAAATTAAGATAGGTGTCAAAACAACAACATGCATAAATCTCATCCACAAAAAAGAACAATTAGACAGAAGTGCAGTTCTTGATAATCACCTGTTCCACCGTGTCTACTTCTGGAATATAAAACTGCATCATGTTCTGGATGCCGTTCTTCAGGGTTACTGTAGAGCTAGGACACCCTGTGCAGGAACCCACCAGCTTCAGCTTGACTGTGCCATCCTCAAAACCCTTAAAGATAACATCACCTCCATCCTCCTGCACTGTAGGTCTTGTGAGTGAAAAAGACCATATCATGTTGAACAAAACAGCACAAATCTATCTGTACTTTGTTATATCAGTACAATGTGTTTTACCACGCTGTCAGCATTGTTTTATGAGTAAAAAAAATGTGATAAAGCAAACATTTGATCAAGAATGAATTCATAGTTAAAGCACAAACAGTGACCTATACAATTGCCATAACATATATTGCCAAATTTTGTACCTGATTCTGGTGTCAAGAAGCTCCTTTATCATTGACACAATATCATCATCATCTTCTTCAGATAAGCCTATGATGAAATAAATAGATAGTGTAAAGACATTTACACAACATATAGTACAGTCTGATGGCTGAGATGGACATGTTGCATACTCACTGCTTTCATGGTGTACTGCTCCTATTGTTATGGGGTCACCACTCTCAAAGAACTTGGCAATGGCATCCGAAGCATGACGCTTAATATCTGTCCATTCCACATCTTCATCTGTCTGACAGGGCAACAATGATCTTATGCGTTATCTCACCATAGAGGTTTCACAAGAATAGAGTCACAGAGACAAGCTGTACTGAGTACTTACTTTAGTGACTGTGATGAAGTCAGGACCAAAGAACACACTTTTTACACCCTCAATTTCGAACAGGTCCCTGAAGAAAACATGTTATGTTAAAAATTAAAAACATGCTAATGACAGCATGAAGTCTGCATTAATTTTAGTTCACTCAGAAATAACATCTACTTGTACTGGCTTTCATCAAGAATGTCAAGTATGATTACACTTCTTTTTAAAGATGGTTTTTTTTTTATCAAGACAAAATATATCAGTAAAAACAAAAACATCTTATCTACACAATGCATTTATGCAGTCAGTTGAAATACATGCTGGAGTATCGCAAAGTGTAATTTGTCACAGCTAATGTATGTACTTCTCAACCAATCACTGTCAAATCTGAAGACAATTGTGCATTCTTCAATGAAGATAATGTTCATTTTCAAAGCATTATTTCTAAACTTGATACACAACCTGGCTAACGATGAACATCCAGCTGAGGCCGGAGAGGGAAAGTCAAGCGTCCCGCTTCCCAGAACAGGTTTACCGGGGAGAAACTTCAAGCTTCTGGGGTTTGGAGTATCTTGAGTCTGGATGGCAAGGTGTCTAACTGGAAGATATTAAAATTAAAAACACGTCTTAGTAATGATTTCTGTGTTTGTCATTAATACATATTTTGGAGGTAGATAACTGTCCAAACTGTGGTTTCTCACTTGAGAAGTGTGTGGCTCCTGTGCCGGGCAGATGCTGAACTCTCCGGAAGCTCTGAGTCGAGCACTGAGTGTGGTATGAGCTCCTCGTCTTATTTGGAAACCTTACAACAAAAAAAGCGTCGTATTAGTATTATTATTATTATTATTATATCTGTCCGACAACACATGAATTCAACTCATTCATTCATTTACTGAGGCAGAATTAAATATGCGGGGGATTTGATGGGTGAAAGCAACGTCAGCAAATGTTTCACTTAGTTGTCAGATCAAAAATTTTGATGTAAAAGTCTACAAACTTTTAGCGGTTAAATAATATCATTTTTTCCAGTCTGAGCTATATAACATTAGCGGCCAAGTTAGCTGACAAAAATCCTTGTGATCAGAAAAAGCCGTAACATATGAAATTAAAGACGCCAAAAAGGGGTCGTATAATTAAACTAACTGCCAGATATTTCTAGTTATAAAGCAATAATGGGATTACTTTGTGTCGCAGTATGCTAGTTAGTTAGCTCCACGTATTATCTCAACGACACGTAAGATTGTCAGGTTTATGTTTTAACACAAACATTAAAACTCACCATATCGGCAACACAACGTGTATACAAAACGAAATGTTAGAGCAGTAAAAGGTCAAACCTAAAGTGAGCTGTATTTCTTGTCCGTAGCAGCCGCTGAAGCTGAAGACCCCATCTCACATGCGACGCCATTTTGTTTGTTTTGAAAATGAGGACCTCGGCTGGTGGGCAACGCGAAATCCTGATCAGAGGATCGATTACGTGTCCAATTCTCTTTAGTACGTGATGCTAATTCATCGGTAGAAAGAGACTAAAACAAACAAAAACAAAAAAAAGATACAGTAAAAATACTAATACATGGTTGTCATAAATGGACAATAAGCACAATATTGTGTTAAAATTTCAGTTAAAGTAATCAATTAAGTCCTATATGTATGAAAAAAAAATATTAGAGTAAGAGGCAGTAACTATACTCGAGACAGAATGAACTAGCTAGATTTATTGATTTATTTAAGTATTTATCTATAGCTGAAAAATGAATGTATTGTAGTAAAATGTATAATATTTACCTCTGAAATGTAGTGGTTTAAAATAGTATGTAAATGGTAATACTCAACAAGTACAAGTACTTAAGTTAAGTACAAGTACTTACTCAAGTTAGGTGCAAGTACTTAACTGTAGTAATGTGTCACTACAAGTATTCGAAGAATTTTTTTTAACATAATAATAATAATCCTTTTGTTTTAGTTCTCCAACCTGATATCTACCTATAATCTCAAAATCAGTGTCTGTGCACATATATATATATATATATATATATATATGGAGGTTTTCTGCTGGATGAGTCTATAATTCAAAGCCAAAGTCACTAGTAGTGGATAACTAGCTCCAGTAGGTTGTAGCAGTAACTGTCTTAAGACGAAGCATAAAGGCGACTCTGTTTTGAATAAAGCAAACAATGTGACAGCGTCAAGAAGGCCCACCCCATGTTTCCCAACATTAGTTCTTACAGGGCAAGGTGGTGCTCCAAAGGAGTGGCAGAGAAAGAAAGACGCTCCCATAAAAGCAATGCTGGTGAAAAACTAACTAACTACAACAGTGCAATATAGTTAGCTTGAAGAGCCTCAACTACAGTTATATTGTATATATGTATATATATATTTTTTTTTTTTTAAATCCAGAGATGTACTTATGATACTGACTCAATGAGGAATCTACAAACACCTGAAGAGGTCAAAACACCTGGACTTAAGGAATCCCTGTTTTAATTTTGCTGCTACTCTTGTTTCCCACTAAGACATGTACTGGACTATTTTCCCCATCTCCCTCTCCCTGGTGTCCTTCATCGGAACATGGAGCATGTAAGTTCACCACACGAAGTTCAACTTTTATTCTGCTTCTGGGCGCTTTCATTCAGACTTTCAGAATATTCGTCATACCTTCAAGCTTTTAGTTTAAATCTGCCCGTGATGATGTGACTCCAGGCAGGCAATAGTGAACTATTATTGTCAAGATATGTATCTGACACAGTTCATTCTGGCTAAGGGCATTAAGATCTCAGTAGAAATACTGATTACAACAAGGAAGTGATCACATCACATTGTTTTGGCAGATATGATAATATATCGTTTGTACAGTTTGACCATTTTGTAAAAAAAAGTGTACATAATAGTTTCAGTAATTTCAGTTGATCGTCATATCATTTGAATTCATAAAATAAACAGGAGAAAATGTAACTGATAAGCGATCAGAAAACTATCATGAAACCACAACCTTGAAATATGTGATCAGTCTAGTTTTTTGTTTTTTTTGGTGCGAGGTGTACAGACAGGACTGTCAAGATATGTCAGAAGAGCTCATCAAGGTGGCCCTTTACCTGAACCAAACATACCTGTAAATCAATGTGCACAGTTATTAAGTTTTAGTTAGTTATTAGTTGCCACCCACACAGGGATATATTTCCTCATTCTTCTTTGTATTCTTGCTTTGTCATCTAGTGTTTGACTGAATATCTTATTTATTCATGAATATTGGTTAATAAGTTCTCCAGAGTAAATATTTCTGTTATTACAGGCGTTTTCTTTTCACTCTTCAAAGTGTTTTAACAGAAATCCTCATAAAGTACACACAAAAAATATTTTGTCTTTCTCTAAAAAAAACCCACACAGCGTAACAATCATACAAAATGTATTAAAACGATTCTCTGAAATTTTCTGGCATTGTAGTTGTTTTTGTTTTTTTACGTTTACAGATATGGTCTGGCCGTCAACAACAATCATGTGTGTTCCCTCGGCGACTGGTGAGTCGAGTCTCGTTAGTGTAATCGTTATAAATCAGAACATCAGATGAACATTTTGAATGATGATCGATTCTCTGTAACGTAACGCTGATTTGTTTTCAGGAGTGGTAACAACTTCTGCCGCGGGAATCAGTCCACTGATTGTTGCTATGCTCCCACCATAAGGTATAATAAATACAGTTCACTTTATTTCACCTTCAACACATCCTTCCCACTGAGACATTCCCATATTTAACTGAACACATGTGTGATTCCAGCTCAAGTGGAGCCAAATTACCAGAAAATTCACTTTTTACAGCCACAATCAATGCTGGATCCTTTCTGTGTGAGTTTACCTGCTCGAGACACATTATATCATATATAATATATAATACAGGTGATACATATTCACCAACTGTGATCTCTTCTTCAGTTCTGCTGTTCTGCATTTTCAATCACGCTCACATCATTGAGAAACACGGATGCCATTCAATGCTGAGCAGGTTTGCGATGGTTTTCGGTGTGGTGGCCGCCATGGGGGCATTCATAGCTGGAAACTGCAATGTAAGTATGTTTTAAATTTGCAGAATTAAACAGCTGCATCATCATCATCATCATCATCATCATCCAGTATGAAAAATACATCCCACAAAACAGTAAAATCTGACAAAACATCAACATATGAAGTTAATATCGACATATGTAAAGTTGAACAGCTTGCACCTGTGCAGAAAGAGCAAACAAAGGTGGGGGACTGTGTGCTTTGTGTCATCTGGGATGATTTATTTAAAGCATACGCGAGGGCGCCAAAGCATTTGTTTAGTCTTATATAAAAATGTAGCGTATTTATCTGAGTAAGAAGAAATGATTGCATTAAGAACACAACATCCACAATGAGAGAACACAATATCACCAGTTAAACAGCTGTTATCTGTGTGATAAACCACATTAGAACATTATATTTCTAGGTAATGATATTAGTGGGCCGTAAAAACCAGATGAAGACGTCCTTTTCCGAGATTAACTGGAATGAAAGGGAGCCACTTGGAGATTTCCTGGAAAAATGACAATATTACAACAAATTTATTAGAATTTTAGATGACGTAACATTAAAACTCACTTTCACTATTTACCACACTGTAAATGCGAACATCCCGTGTCCAGGATATGTGAACATGTATTGACACACAACTAGCAATCTATATATCAGTATGTTCTGATTTTCCACTGCCTGTCCTCCACAGCCACGTGACCTGCCCCTGCTACACTACCTCGGGGCCGCCATCAGCTTCTTGTGTGTCTGCTTCTACACCGTCCTGCTCACTGCGCTGACCAGGAAGTGTGTGCTGACTGGATATGAGAAGATTCTTTACCCTTTACGCATCGTCTCCACTGTGGTGCAAGCCATTGTCACCATCTGTTGTATCTTTTTTTAATTAATCTGAATTAACTGTGTCATTTTGTGGTGGCAAAACACCCATAAATTATGATCACTGGCTTACAGTGAGTTGGGGTTGGTACAGAAAGCAATGCTATCGTAAACTATTGCTTCTTCAAGTCTGGCTTGTATCAGGATATTTCAGCAAATGACTTGGTGACACACACTTTCCAGCAGCTCTCTCTCTCTCTCTCTCTGTGCCATAATTGGATCCGGCCTGCTGGTCTGTTTACAAAGTGGGACTGGCCACAACAGTCTATGTGACGGAAGCAGATAGACTGTATTCATAATATTATTGTACTTATAAGACTCAGTGGCCGGTAACACCCAGCGTCAATTTTCATTTGCAATAATCTTCCGTCTAGAAGCTGCAGTCTGAAGCTGCCATAGTCTGTACTGAGTATATTATCCACATGTATACACACACACTAGCCTGCGTGTGCAAGAACACAAGGTCCTGTACTCCAGGATGATAAGAGTTGGATGTTCCTGTTGCACATGCTTCCTCGTAAGTATAGTAATAATAAATGCAAAAATCACTTTACACACATCACAAATATGCACCTGATATTGATGAAGATTATATATGTTGTTGAAGTTAACTAATAATTTTGAAGAAATAACTATATCTGAATAGAAATCTGTATGAAAAGTGGTTTTGCGGGATAAAGTGCAACATAAAACAAACATGAAATCACATTAGTAAGAGTAACACAGACCCAGCAGCACTGCATCTACGATATAGAGGGCTAAAGGCCTAAAGCAAGTCCAGTTGTCTTTGACTGTTTCATACATCCTTAACTCAAAACCTTTCAGATACTATTTTGTTTGCCCAGGACGAGTACTTCTATGTTCATTTGTCTGCTGTCTTCGAGTGGATGCTCAGTGTGAACCTGGAGCTGTTTGAGTTCACCTACGCCGTGGAGTACTGCTTCTTCTCGTCCTTCATGCTTTCAAATCTACTGAACAAACGAGAAGAAGAAAAGCCTCTGGTGATACAGATGTCCTGATATGAAGCTGCCACGGTCCAGCGGACGGACAGTGAGGAGGGACTGAGTGAGAAACCTGTAAGGACAGTGACTGGACCATGGCTTCAAGACCAATAGTTTATTTTTTCATCACTCTTCTGCTGGGATGGGCATTTCTGCTCTTTATAATAAAACGCTCCTTATTTATTGGAGAGAAAAAAAAAAAAACAGCAAATGAACAAAATGTGATGCTGCCAACAAAACCTGAGGTATCGTACGTTTCTCTTCATTTAATTTGATTTTTGTTAAATGACTTTTTTTTTTATAAGATGTTAGAATAATCAACAACTAAGAATGCCTTAAAGGACACTAATAAGGTCCAAAAAGTCATTAAAATCTCATCGATGTTAGCTTAATATTACGACTCTTCATTAGATCTAAGCATCACCCTGGCACTTTAATAAAATCATCGTTATACACGCTGAGAGGTCCTGTTATTTAGCTCCATCGGAAGGGTGGAGCATGTTGTATAGTTTAGTTTAAATCTCTGACATCACAAAATCCTGTTTGACTGGATGATTAACATGTGACATTTGTGGCAAAAAAAAACTTCCAACAGTTCGTTCAGAGGCACATACTGAAGGACGTCAAAGAGGCCAGATTACGTCACATGTAACGTTGGCAACACACGTCAGTGGGTGTTTGTATTCGTTTCCATTACTAAGTTTACAAAGTTAGGTGTGGTCAGTTTAATGTATTTCAATGGTCATGTTTGTAAAATCAAACTTGAATTATGATTACTTACGGTAATTAACATGTAAAGCAAACTTTAAGGATGGGTTCACAATTCAGATAGTCAAATGAATGTTGAAACAGGTTTTACTTGTCACCAATACTGTTCATACTGACATTTTTAAAAATACCCTCCAGATAAACTAGTGGTGAGGGGGTTATTTTTAGTAAAATTACCTTTTTTATACAGTGTTTCCCTGTTCAGCTGCAGTGAAAGCATCAAAACAAAAAGGGAGAATTTGCCACTAAAAAAAACAAAAAATTACTAATATGGAGGCTGAAGCTTTTTAAAAAAAAATACATTCTGCTACACCTTAGACACTGAAAGTATATTTTCCCACAAAACAAGACAGCATAGTTCTGGTTTTAATGCAAAGCACTTAACCTTTACTTGAAAGAAGGTAATATACATCCTTGAATAACAGATAATAAAGATACATTATGAGCAAAATCATTTCACAATGAATATCATCTTTCCTTCGCATCAACCCGAGAGGAGTGCGTCATTATCTACAGTTTTTTTTTTGTTAGGAAGAAAACAGTGAAAAGCACACCTAATTCTGTCAGCATTTTTACTGTATGGTACACTGTAAAAAATGTCATCTATATGCAGTAGTCCACATTATTAACCTTAATAACAAAAAAAAAATAAAGAAAAGAAAAACAATTTGAAAAAACACAAGTTTGTGGTTGCCTTTCAACTAAGTAGTTCAACTGCAATGCATACATTATAAATAAATGTAAGGGGAAGAAAGAAAAGTTCAAAAAGTACTACAAGCAATATTCCATAATTCCAGCATGGCTGAAACATTAAGTGGCCTTAAATCCAAATCATACATTTTGGAGTGTGACCACAGCTTTTACAAAACCTTTAAGATACTGTAGATTTTTTTTTAAGCTGGCGTGTCTGAAAGTTCAACTCATGCTTTAACACCTCTGGATAAATCAAGTTAAAATTGCCCTTAAAATTTGTTCTGTGAATTCTGTAAATTGCCTACCATCTTTTCCTGCGAGTTGAGAAACTCATGAGCATGTGAAAAAACAAAAGGCTGTATAGTTAAGAACGTTTTCCAACTCCAAGCCATTAATTACTGAAAAAAAAGCTTGTTCTCAGCTATGCTAGGGGAGGTCACTGGTATTAATCACAGAACTCTTCATCTCTAAAAAGGAAATTATTTGTGTTCTCTTGCTCATGTCTGACGTCAACCAAATGCTCTTTTCCTCTCAAACCTCCCCATATTTAGAACTAATCACTCCATTGATTTCATGTTGGGGGGGAAACTCCAACTTTACACACTATGAACAAGTCTCTTTTCAATAAAAAGGGAAGGACACTACAGTAGTTGACAACTCAAAAAATATTAATGTGATGATGCGGGTTTGTAATAATTGTTTAAATCTACAGCAAGTTGAAGTAAGGAGTTTTTCAAACGGAGTACATGTTCTTGGTGGTGGATCCGCTCTTGCTGGACGTGTCGTCATGTGACTGGTAGCCGATGATGGCTTTGATGGGGATGTTCAGACGCTCTTTATAAAGTTGCCTGTGGAAAGACGGGATGAAAGTTGAAGGCTGATGCTTAACCTTACATCACCATCTAGTGGTGAGCTGCTCTCCATCACTTATTTTACTGTTAACAAGGTGACTTTATAAACGTACCCTATCGTCATGATGGCGTCCCTGTTTTGGCAGTTGCTTGTCCAGATGGCTATTTTGTCGCCTTTAGGTCTGACGTTGACCACGGCGCCACACACATCTTCACTTGCCTCATCGAATGACTCACCGACTAAACACAACAGCTGCAAAATACACAAAATGTGACACAATCATGAATCGCAAACATCAGCAGTGGAATTAAATGAATATATAAGAGTTTCCCTTATAAGCTGCTCCATGAAAGCAGTCGCCTTACTGTCTCCATCCAGTAGCGGTCAAGGTCATTGTGTCTCTGTTGTTTGTTAAGGGTCATCAGCCATCGACCACCCAGTTTGTTCCTGTCATCTTCCCACATCGGCTTGATCCCATCCTGACACACAATATGGAACAATAATAATAAAAAAAACTCTATTAAAAGAGAAAAAATAAGTGATGTACTTTCTTGAAACTGCAGCAATACTACAGACGTGTAGTAAGATATTCAACTAGTTTTACGAGTTACGAATAGTTTTTTAAAAACTCTTTACCTTAAATAAGCAATAATCACAGCCGTAGCCAAGTTTGCTTGGTTGCTGTATGTGGTTGTATAATCTGTAAGAAACACAGAACAGTGGTGTCAGAATAACATTTTATTTCAGTGACAGTACGAGGTTCAGTCATTCACTGCAGCTACATTCATTCATTCATTTAACACTTCATGATTACATTAACAGTTACAGTAGCTCTAAAACTGTATATACCATTCAATATTTTAACAAACATATTGTGGTTTTAGTGTTTTCAGACAGAGTTAAAAGGCAACATAATTCTTTGTCATATCTAGTTGAGAATAATATAAAGCAGAAATACAACAAGTGAGGGACAGACAATGCTCATCTCAAAGCACTGTCTTCATCAATGTAATAAATAATTAAATGACAGGGTCATTTATCTAAATCTGTGTAATGGGGATGTGTCATCCTGCAGGAGATCCCTTACTACTACTCTCGCTACTTGTCTTCACATTAATGAATGAATGAGTGAAAGAAAAAAAATGCTTCATTTAAATATCAATATAGAACAATCATAAGTACGTTACTGGATAAGTAGAAAAAACTTACGCCCAAAAGTCTTCCACTGTGTCAAACTTGGAGATGAGACGCAGGTTCTCTGTCCAGCTTTTGCTCTTGTCATTTTTGAAATACCACAGGGCCCATCTGAGAGTGGAAAACACAAGAATCCATACATTCAGTATTTATAAAAACTTCAGTATTTCTTGACCAAAGTTGACGAAAAATTGTATCAATAGTGTTTTGATTTTTACAGAAATGAAGTGCTGTTTTATCTTGGACAGAAAAACTAAATCAGGAATATTTCTGATCAATCTAAAGTAGAATGAGCAAATATGCAACACAGGCATTTATTGAAACAGATGTACATCCCATTTCGCGACATGCATATCGATGCAAGAGAACAGAGAAAGCTGGCCATCAACAGCACTACAAATACAGCCTTTGTTTATGACGGGTGATGTTCTTTCATCTACAGAGAGCTGTGTGCAGCAGGCGAGAGATGAGGGCAATGAGAGGGCATCAGCTGAACCCTGTGCCCCCTGCCACTCCCTCCAACCACCACCACATCTGTAACCAACCACCAACCCCACTCATGCTGTGCCATAAACACTGATTTAAACAAAGAAGAGTCATGTACCGGTGTTGTGCAGCTACTCCACTGACACGCATCATTACAACGCAGGACGCACACAAACATTCGCAGACACACACCACACCGAGCATGTTGTTTGTTTACATGCCTTGTCACTACATGTAAATAAGCAGTATGTCAAGTCAGTGACGGGTTCATCAAGGCCGTGTTCCTCACATCAAGAACCTTGATATGACGCTGTCCAACTCAAATCACCCCCCAAATCTTAATCCAGGTAACACTATCATTTTAATTAATCCGACATTTCGCCCAAGATCTTTATGTCTTCTTTTGCTCCGACCAACAGTCGACAACCCCAAAATATTCAATTTACTATCAGAGAAGTTTAAAAACTTCATCAAATACATAAAATCTGCAAGTTATTTTCTCAATTAACTTTTAAAAATGTCAGAAAATAGAAAAAACGCTCAAAGGTTATGTCTTCAAGTGTCTTATTTTGTGTGAACAGTCCAAAAGTCCTTTGTATTCAGTATGTATGACAAAGAAAAGCATTTGAGAAGCAAAAGACGTGCTTTGCTTAAAAAATGACTAAAATGATTAATCGATTATGAAAATAGTTGACTTTTCTGACTCATCAGCTTATTACTATAAGAGGGACAATGTTAAGCTCTGAATGGTTATAGGTATTTGAGACTGGCTACAGTTGTAGGTTTGTCTTTTTAACATTGTCACATTTTAGCCCAATTACTATACTCATGTATATTTTACATTAATGTTGAAATTACAGAAATATTTTGCTCCAATCTTCCAGAAGCTGTTTTTTTTTTCAGTGCAAAATGAAAATCACGCAGCAAGACTTGAAACTTGCTTGAGAGTGCGATCATCTTGTCTACTTATGTTACTGTGAGGTAATAGATCTGAGCAGCCTGTTCAAATCCATCTGTGAATTCAATCATTCATTAAGAATCGGGCCTCTTAACTAGTGCACAGAGGGTTTGAGACGGTGACACAAGATATGTTATAACATACAGTTGTAAATATTTCTCCACATGGCAGTCTTGCAAAATTCAAATTATTTATCAAGCCAGGGCTTCCTCAGCGAGTTGGTGGAGTAAAACAGACAGCGGACGCGTCATAAAACTACCCGAATGCAGTATGCTCAAATCAAATCTGAGCACCTAAAACCAGTATCAGGATTACAGGGGCCGGCAGAGCAGCGGGCAGGGACAACCTTGACCCCCCGAGCCTGAGCTGAACAAGCAGAAAGGCCTAGAAGTGACTTACTAAGTGAACTATTCAGCATTTCCCAAACCGACTGTACAATGCTCCTGAATAGGTTGTCACCACCACAGAACTATGATAACATTTCTGAAAGGACAATACTGAACAACAATTGCAGCACTAACATGCACAGCAGGAGGCAGGACTCTTTATTCTGTGCTATAGATCAAAATCTAAAAGCTGACTTTTTAACTGTAAATTATTTATTCTTTTTTTTTCTCTCTCCCATGATTTAAAACAAATAACCATCACATGTCAAAGAGCTAATTCTTTGTGCTTTGAAGCTAAATATGGTATTTCAAATTATATTTATCAGGTAAAGTTTGGTCCACAGTTCCCTGAATTTGATTGAGTGGAAAATAAATTTTTAATCAGCTTTTTTGTTCAACTTTTGCATATAGATTTCTAAGATAATACATCCCTCAGAGAAGCAATTTGACTTATCTACTCAAAGCATCAAAACCAGCAGTATTCCCACCCAAATATGGTAAGGAGTAAATCCAAACAGCTAAGTTTAAATTCCATGACTTATCAGTAAATGACCTGTGCGCAAGGTCAAAGAGCAGGAGCCTAAACTGAAGACCTTCCCCCAAACTAGATGGACAAACATCAAGTAAATGTGTTAATGTGGACAATAATATTAACGATAATATAATAATTAATAATAACACTTTACACTTTGTACAAGTTTTTTTATAGAATAATTCAGTTCTCATGCAAACATATAGTAGTACAGTATGTTTTAATGACAAACTTCATGTTGTGTAACTGTTATGACTGATAAATTCATGTGTTCATCTTTGGGCAAATTTTGCCAAAAAAAGAAAAGAAAAAGTTTTTTAAACAGTAGTAGAGCATTTATATTTAAGGTGCTGCATTACAGTTTTGTTACAATCGCCACAAAATGATCTTCAATAATGTGAATTATTTCAGTATATTCCCTTTTTAAAATGAGAATACACCAACTATAACAATGTAGAGGTTTTTATCATCGGAAAACAATATTCCAACTGACTAATTTCCACTAATATCACAATACAGCAGTCACCGGCTGTGTCCAAAATCCATCCCTGCACCGTTTTTACCGCCGGCCATTTTAGGAGTGTATACATTAATAAGTTATAAACTGCCCTCGATAAGTCTACAATGGGACAGAAAACGTGCGCTCCAAATTTACAGCTGTCAGTGGTGACGCGTAATGATGAAGAGAATTAGTACGTGTCCAAATTCTCAAATTACTCCTCACTATTGAGTAAATTATTGAGTGTCTATTATAAAAGGGAGTGAAGGCGTGATTTCAGACACAGCCTATGTAGACACAATTACCTTTCAGTTGCAACATCCCGTCTAGCCCAGCAGCTGTCTTATTCTTACCTGTTTTGCAAGGGGTGTTTGATATACTGTTCAGGATTCGCAACAACTTGTGGGGCTTGTGGGTCAGTAGGTTGGTCTTCAGTTTCAGGTGCTTTCTGAAGGGAGAGACAGAAACACATCATATATAAGTACATTTACTTCATAGTTTTGAATTTAAAAAAAGGAAATTATTCATTCCTGTATGCCCACTGGCAGCTTTAGTAAAATAATACATGCTCTGTATTAAGGCTATTAATGATTAATCTGTCAATTGTTTTCTCAATTAACAGATTAGTTGTTTGGTCTATAAAATGTCAGAAAATGGTGAAAAAAGTTGATCAGAGCTGTGTTTCCCAGAGCCCATGATGAACCAACTGTCCACGACTCAAAGATATTCAGTTTACTTATTGACTTGAGAATTTGAGATGTGCTACCTTTTTTATATAGTTTGTAATATGCTCACTGGAGTTTGGGTTTAGCACCGAGAGTCCCACTGTTGAAGCACAACCTCCACCTCATATTGAGCTTACCGTCATAGAAACAAGAAAATATTTGCATTTGAAGAATTCAAAATTTTTCACTTAAGGACTCTAAGACTTTGTCTAATCAATTAATTATTGCAGCTCTTCCACCATTGGCTGGGAGATAAATGTCAATCCAAAGATGTGGTGGTAAGGTTACAGTCATATACTATTTTTCTTGTTGTTCCTACAGTCGAATATTAAGCTTCACTGTGCAGAATTTACAGTGAAGTAGGAAACATCTTTGAGTCCAGCCGATAAACTTCTGAAATTAAAAATATTTATATATATTCATAGAACCTGTAATCTTTAATGAGGAAAAAGGAGGTGATGCCATTTTAAGGATTTAAATATTTTCTTAATACATGCTTGTGTGTGTGGGGGGGGTCTTTATAATGTCATTTATTGCACATTTATGCACATCTACTTCTATTTTCTTTGTATTTATTTGTGCATCTCTTTGTTTATTGACAGTGTAGCCTTGCTGTTTTGAATCTGAATATATTTTTGTGTGGAATACATAATCAATATTCCTACAATAAATTGTACATATATTGTATTGATTTTTTTATTTTTTAGAAAAACAATAAAACAAAATGTTCTCTGGTTCTTCGTTACAGTAGAGCAACTTTATTAACCCTTAAATTACTGCTCCAGATTAATACAATAAGATATTAGCACATTACAGTTAAGATGACAAAGATCTCACATAATTAAATATGTATGAAAGAAACATTAATGTAGATAAACTGTCACATTATCGACATTATTCATTTTAAAGTGGGCTATTATATCTAATATTTGACAGCACTGTCTGGCTCTAGATTGGCACTATTTTAATCATTGGCTACAAGCAACAGCTCGCAAAAAACCGCGAGCTTTACGTCGGTAAAGATAAATAAACGTTGTCTAATTTAACGGTCGCCAGCCTTCGTTTTAGCTGACGTGTTAGCTTAGCTGCGAGCGACATACACACGTGTCCAGATTGTTACTAATTTAATCAATAATATCGTAGTGTGACCATTTTAAAAAATGTGCTAACGGTTGATGGAAAATAGCGTATGATATTGACTTTAACGTCGAGGTAGATTATAACAAAGAATTGATCAGAGTTTGAATGAACAGTCAGTCAGTCCCTCCCTGCCGACAAAGTCAGTCCATCACATTGCTACCGTGCATGCTAACGCTAACACGCTAACAAGCCGACACACAACGAGTCCCGGCAAAATAAATGACGTCGTTTCGATTAATTAATGTTATACAACACCGTCGCCAACTAAAGTGGAGACGTAGGTTATCTTTCCATGAGCTTTAATCGTTTTTTTTCCCAGCTATCTCTTGTCTCTCTTACCGGCTCCGATGTCGCCATCTTGACAGCAGAAGTGTTCTGCCCGTCCAGCGCTTCTGCGTCACACTGCAACCACTCACACACCTACGGAAGCCCACCAGGAACACTCAGAGGTAGGCGACAAAAAAAAAAGAAACCTGGGATGACACATTCAAGCGTAAAGGATAGGTTCAACATTTCTCAAGTCTGTCTTAAATGAACATTAAAACAGTTTTTTCTTGCCACAATTACTCCCCCTGTTCCATTCATGATGTACTGACAATGTAGGCTAAGTGATGCGGACATTATCCACAGGCCTCCTTCTGTGCAAAAATAAATAAAATAAAAATAAAATAAAGCTTTATCTGTACAAATTAGTCAAAACAAGAAGATATATTTCAGTGTGAGTCTTTTCTGTGTAAAAGTCTTTTTTTTTTTTGCTACTTCCACTTCCACATTGTCACAAGGAAACTTAAAGAGGGAAGTTGATGCTAAAAAGACTGTACATGGGGTAATCATCCACTTGATGTGACTAACAAGAATGAATACAGTGAGGAAAACCTATTTCAGAGGTTATAGGGCCACAGGACTGTTGTTTTAAGACTGACTTGAAAAATTGTGAACTTATCCTTTAATGCTTTGAATACAAAAGTGCTGGGCCCTTCCCTGGGAAGATTAAATCACGAGCACAAGAGGCAAGGTGCAAGCAGATACACTGTTTTTGCACGTACAACAAAAAATGATCAAAGGCCCACATACAAATTCACCATCTCTATCTCCTTTATAATAGTAATTATAATTGTAAGGTTTATTTGTGGAGCACTTTTAAAAATGTATCTAAAAAGTGTATAAAACATAAAAAACATTGTCTGAGCTTCTATCACCAAATCACTCTCCTATTACTGTCTGTGTATGAGCACACTAATATGTATAACTGTAGCTATTAATGCAAGTGATTCAGAATAATGGGTGATATGTTGAATTTTCTTAAAACTCTAAAAATAATCACATGTGGAGTTTTTTTTTTTGTTTTATTTTAATATTCACAAGCAAATCCATACATGTCTGCAGCTGCTGGGTAACAAAAAAGTGCACAAAAGGACAAATGACTACTTGAACACTGCTAAAAAGTTTTTAATCCCACATGAACATGACAATGTTTTGACCACTATGAGTCTTCTGCAGGTAAAGGTGAGGGTGTAAACGTGCTTGTATATATACAGTACCAGTCAAACGTTGAATGAGAAAGTGTGTCCAAACTTTTGACTGGTACTGTAAATATTAACAGCAAGTACTTAAAGTATTAAAGTAAAAGTAATTATTATATTTGACCCCATTAGATTGTTTGTAGATTGTGTAATCATTAGATCAGTGTTAGAGCAGCATGTTACTGTTGTAGCTGCTGCAGGTGGAGCTAGTTTAAACTACTTTATATACAGTTAGCTAGTTTAGTCTAGTGTATCCCAACCTAGGGGTTGGGCCCCTCCAAAGGGTCAATAGATAAATCTGAAGGGGTCGTGAGATGATTAATAAGAGAGGAAAGAAGAAAAAAAGTTCTGATAAGAAATCTGTTTCCAGTTTTGGACTTTATCTCGAATCTTTTATGATTTATTATGAAATATTGGATAGTTTTAACATTTGTTAAAATGAAACCATGTGAGAAGTTTACAGGGAAAACTGTTAACAACTTATATACATCTGAAACATGATGCCAGCCACACACTGATCATCCACATGAGCGTCACATCAACATCGCTAGTATAAATATACAGTACACACACACACAGACACACAAAAGACAATTATATATAAATATATGTATATAGAAACATCAACATCATCAAATCTAATCTGATGTCACATGTTCTCATGTTTCTCCTGCTTCACTTCTGTTGGCTGTTCCCACTAAATGGAGACAAGTCCATCTACTGATGCTGCCAGGTGCTCTTTTGACAGCTGTGCCCTCGGGATATTTGGCTCTGATGTTTCTACCGTACCAATGCTCACACACAGAGTCACACAGCGGCCTTATTTATTCTGATGATACAATTAAACTAATAGAGATATTAGCGTGAGATAAGGTATAATAAAATAAGTATCAGGCATTTGAGCATAACAAGTAATGTGTTGTGTGGATGGTTGTTCTGGAATATGTGGAGCTGATTGAGAGCTGTAAATTAACAATATCTTTTTATTATTAATTAGAGAGATTGATTACAGACGGCTTGTTAGACAGCACCCATGGAATGGTTCTAGTTATTTCCACATTCCCTTAATCTGATTTATAATCCCCAGATCAATACGTCAGTCCTTGGAAACAACACTGTATGATGCAGGATGAAAGCCTGATCTGTTGGTGGTCCATCCCAGTGTAACGCAAAAACAATGCTGCTTAATGATTAATAGTTCAGCTCTTTTGTATAATGGCCACAAGAGTACATCCTTGTACACGTCACCGTGCAGCTGGGTCACATGTGGTCTCCTGTGTAACCAAATTTGACACACGGATAAGTTTTAAAGAGGCTGGAAAGGTTGACGAAATCCGTGAGCACCTTTGACATCCTGAACTATATCATGTGAATATGACACATGACGTGTGATTCATAGTTTTTTTTAATCCTCTCTTTGATTTTTTTTGGTTTCTCTAATGTACATAGAGCATCAGCCTTTAAAGAACTATTCCGTGTAGAATAAGATTAGATATTCTTTATTCAGTTTCTTCACAGATTCTGTGTAATCACTTCAACGTCACTACTTCATTCTGTGAGACAGAATACAACCTTGTTCAATATTACATATTTGCCTTTTTAAACTGCTGTTTATTTAAAAATGTCAGACAATGCAGGACGAACGTCACTGCAAACCAATACAGGGATGATTGATTCTATATACCCTATCACGTTTTATGGATTTTATTCATACTTGACCAAACTCGAAAAGCAGTCCTAGTTCTTCAGTTTGTCATTTCACTGAGTCAGTTTGTTTTTCATTTGAGAAAAACAAATCAAATTATTAGCTCTGAAGACAAATTGTACCAAAACATGCAGTGAGTCATTCCCAAATGCTGCTAAAGTTACTAAAGTGAAATTCCACAGCAGTGAGTCAACCGCTAGTGTGGGAAATTCATAGAGCCGGGGGGTTATGAATAAAAATTAACCCATAAAATGTGTTTTGGCTGCTGTGGATGCTGTCATCATTTTTAAGTTGTACACACACACACACACACAAACAAAACAAAGCAGAAAATATCATAATCAGGTCCAAAATATAAATATGACTTTATTTCACAATCCCGAAAGAGATCAGCCATCCGTAAAAGGAATGCTAAATTTAGTCTCTTCTCAAGTCTAAACTGGATATACTTTCAGCAACGTACAGTAATTCAGTTTCAAAATAAGCAAGATCATCCATTGTCTAAACACCATTAACAGTACAGTAAAAACAATATGGTTCACGTACATATTTACACATTTTCTACTAATAAAAGTTTTTTTTTTTTTCAGATTTATGAATGCTGGTGCTAGTTGTTAGTTCCTTGTTGATAAAAAAAAAAAAGACTTTCAATGTACTTACGTAATGTGGACTGAGAATGTCCCCACAGTAAATCAAAAGACACATTTACAACTGTAACTTTTGTTTTGTGATGTTCAAAATGTTCTTTCTAAATCAACTGATTTACAACGGTTTACATTCATTTCATTTTGTGTGCATGTTGTGATTTTCCCAACTGACCATTTGAAAAGTGACGGCGAGTTTGGTTAATCTGTGGAAGACTTTTGAACTCTAAATGGACAATAATTTGCATTTTATCGGTACTTGAAAAAAACATCATGATCAAAGGTGAGATATCGCAGCATCCCAGTCCGTTGTCAGTCAGTAATCAATCCAAAGAAATCATAACTACCTTTTGTGTTGAAGTATATACAAAGATCAGTGTGCGCACCTTGTCATCACCGTTCAGTATAAAACCAAGTCAAGGTCACTGAATGGACCTTGACAGCTTGTCCTATTAGCACCAAAAGGAAAAGTGTAAAAATAACCAATATGTTTCTCAAAGAAAATGTAATGTCACCAGTGTTAGTGTGAATAATAGTGAAGAGTCTTTGTGTTGATATTTCACTGGTGAGCTCTTAAATTGAAGAGCTTCTCTTTCATGGGTAATAAAAAAAAAATAAAATCCTGATTCACCAGGAGTTGACAACAACCCCCCTTATTCAGACCCTGTAAGAAAAGCTGTAAACAAAGTCTTCACAGGGGTCGAGCACCCGAAATCGTCTTAGGCAAAAGTTTGAGTGGGATCCGATGATTGTTTATGAGTGGTTTTTCAACAGAAGCAGAGAGGAGGCAAGAAAAGAAACTGTTGGATGATTCAGCATCAATTAACACAGTTTTGTACTCAAGAGCATGGACATAAAAAAAACGGCAATATTCTGTTGACATATCTGACATGTTATTTCTGTAAAAAGAAACAAAAAAAAACCCCCAGAGGTCTCATTAGCACCGTTAAAATGTACAGTAAGTCAGAATTTTTGTATTCCTGTGATCACACTTGTGCCCTCTGAAACACTTTTAAATTCCTTTTTTCCAGAAAGTGAACATAATCCCAGCAATGATGAGCACTTTATAGTCATGATTCCTCATTATGCTTACGTTTTAAATAAGAGTGAATTTCCTTGGATATGTATGCCATTATTAACCAAATGAATACAGAAATACTGTAAAATAAAACAGGGTTCATGCTAATCTGTCATATATAATCTCTATCTGTACATACATATTTAGGCCTATGGATTGGGACCTTTTTCAAGTTAAGTTTAGAAAATAAAAAAAAAGTGCTTCTTAATATGCCATACATGATCTGTGAATAAAAGACAAACCATCGAGATGTGGAGAAAATAAACAAAACAACAAACCAAAGAAGTACGTTTCTTTCATCAACTGCCAGCAGAAGTCAGAGGCAGCAGAATGAAAAGCACCATGCTACATGTGACAATCCATAGTAAATATATGCAATGATATTAGTCTTATTTTCTACATTATGTAATGTATACGGTTGCTTAACAAAAGGTTACAGTGAGAATGGCACCAATGTAAAAGCCAATACGATTCATCTCATGAAACGAGAACTACTGGCTGAAATAAAGAGCATTGTCCTACTGTACAACATAAATTCTGAGCATCAACACATAATGCAGGTTATCATAGAAATCTTGCAGTAAACAGGCTTACACCAGGAATTAAATAGAAATCGTTATGATCAGAATAAATAATCACATCTTTTTTTGTTCTTAATCATGTATATAAAACCAGTTTAAAAACATCTTTAAAATGCTTCAAAGCACCATCTCTTTACAATAAAAACCAACACCGAAAACTCACAGTTAAAAAGCCAACAAACTTTGCTCTTCCTCATCACTTCGAAGGCAGAGACGAAGGAGGACAAAGTGAACAAACAGATATTAGAAAAGCACAATGAAAACGACGTAAAAATGAGAGTAGCAGTTTGAAGTTGACTGAGGTAAGGCAGAAGCACAGGGTGTAGGAGTTTTCTGTGTGTGTGTGTGTGTGTGTGTGTGTGTGTGTGTGTGTAAATCATGTTGACTAAGTCCAGCGATTGTAGGGACCCGTCACTTGGGTAAGAGCGTAAGGAGACACGGTGATGACGCCATCCCTCGGAAGAGTCCATGTTTGACGTGTGGGAACATTCATCCTCCTCTTCTCCTCTGCCTCCTCCTCTGTTTCCTCTAGATCCACACCTCCTGCTCCGTTCTCTTTCTTCCCCACCCCTTGGCTCAGGCTGCCCTCCATCCTTAATCTCTCCGCCTCCTCCTCCCTGTCCCGTTCCCGCTTGGCCATTTTAGCATCCCACATAGCCATCCCGTGGCCTGGCTCATTCAGGGACTTGTGCTGGTAGAAGACGAGGGAGATGCGCGTGGGGTGGCTACGATTTGGCCTGAGGATAGGGGTGGTGGCGTGCAGCTCACGCCGTGCACACTCTATCAGGATAGAGCCGTGTGACGGAGCAACAGCTACTCCACCTATATTGTGGTCCAGGAAGTTGTGCTCACTGTCTGACCACACTTCTTCCTGCTTAACTTCCTCTGGTTCAAGGGGGGTCGTTTGTGGGGGAAAGGGGAGAGATGAGAGCGGAGCAAGGCCTTGGCCCCTGACCTCTGCGCTGACATCTCCTGCAGCCCTGTGGAGTCCATTGAGCCTGCTGAAGAGGCCCTCAGAGGTAGGTCTGGGGGAGAAGGAGGAGGGAGGAGGAGCACTCCCACTGGGGGAGGGTCTCCGCAGAGGAGAGCAGTGCACCTCGTTGGGCTCAGTTTTCAAAAGATGGGGGTAGTCGCTAAGGACATTATGCGGAGGTATACGTTCTGACGGGTGCCCAAACTGGTTTTTGGGAACACTCTGATCACCAGATGCTGGAGAATAACCATTCATGGCGTCACTCATTGTCTGATAAGCGAGAGCTGAACTGTTTTGTCCAAACTGGAGGCCAGGCAGGCTGTGAAGGTTGGGAGAGATGACCTCCCTCTGCGGGGTGACCCCTGCGCCCGGAGTGGGATAGCTGCTGGTGCTCTGGCTGTAAGTGCTGGGTTGGTACCTTCCAATGCTGGCAGGTCTGGGTGACAGTTTGTAAGAGCTGTAATAGGCCTGTGGCTCTGTTTCGAATATAGAAAATACATGTATATGATAAGCAAAAAAATATATGCTTTTCAACATCAATGAATTACTTATTAAAACAGATAAACATGACCAGAAACTTGTATCTTGCACCTTTGTTGGGGGTTTCACTTTTCACTTTCGCAGGAGTGTGAGGGGTCAGCCCGAGCTTCTTCTCCAGCCGCTCTGCCTGAGCTTTCAGACGAGCTTCTTGCCTTATCTTACGGGCTGATTTCACTGGCTCAGCCAGTAGACGCACCTAATAAATACAAAAAATCAAATGATTTAAAGACATATATATATATATAGCACATAATTTTTTTGCACTGACATTTGAATTAGAAAGAGAAAAATGACATCATAAAAAATAGCAAAAGTTGTCTTTCTCTTCACTCACCTCTCGGGGAAAGGAAGATAGAACTTGTAGAGCACCACTTTGCATCTTGGCCCACTGTCCTTCAACCTGACCAAACTCATCCCTGTCAGAGATTTTGTATAGCGGAAGAACATGGAGCTGCTCATCTTCTGGTATGTTACGGACAGCACGGTTATCTTCCTTGGTTAAAGTGCAAACCTGAAAAAGGACAAAAGGCAAATTGTTTAACCAAACAAAATCTCAAGAGACTAAACCAAAAATAGAACTGATCTGAAAGATGTCATGGTTGAGGGAAGCGTTTAGTCACATGATATAGGAGTAGATAGCATAGTGTCACACTCATAGCTTGCTTACTACAGTGCTGCCATTATTCATGTTTTGAGTGTCCTTGTGAGCGTGAGCACAGAAATCCACGCAGGCTGTGACTCCTGAAAAAGGACGTCCCTCCCTCTGGCCCAGCCGGCAGTCTCCCCCGGCCTCCTCATTTTCCACCTAGCAGAAGTGGAAAAGCATGAGAAGAGTTTGGTTTATGATGGTGACTAATAATAGATTCAGCAATGAACAGAAGGATAAAGCACTGGACAGAGAGGAACGGGCAACAAAAACAAAACAATTCTCATGATAAACGATTTATATATATGTTATTTATGTATATAACACAAACATGCAAACTGATGCAATATACTGTGTTTCACAAAAGATAAAAATGAGGGCAGAAAAGGAAAAAAACAAACAACATATACAAATAAAGACAAAATCGATTTAAAAATCAAACTAAAACAGTAAAAAAGAGTGAAAAGAGTGAAATGTACGGATCATAAACTGTGAGGAAGTCATGATGTAATCTGAAGTGAGGATGTGCAGTAAATTAGAGACTAAGAGAAGTATTTCTAAATAAATACTAGCCTCTAGAAACTATAAGCAGTAATTATAGCAGCTGTTTAATTTCTCCTACCTGGTTTTGGAAGGCTTCAGGAGCCAGTTTCTTGTAGAGTGGTGCGAGGTCAGTGGCAAGACCCTGAAGGTTGTTCTCTATCTTCTCCTCCTAAAAATGAGAAAGAGAAGATTATGGTTGAATTACAGCTGATTTACAAAAGATTGTCCCTTTTTATAGGTCTGCCAATAGATGTGATTGTTGTCTGCAACATCTGCCAGAATCTAGCACTCTGATTATTCACCAAATATCCTCTCGCATCTCTAAAACAGCAGGAAATGTAAACAAACAGGATGAATTAAAAATCGATGGTTTCCACTAGGATTTCTGGCAGTCGACCACGCCCTCACCTCCTCCCGGTAGTCTCCAAGCAGGCGGAACTTGCGGGGCACTTTGCTGCGGGCAAACTTACAGCCATTGAAGTACATACTCCAGGAGCATCCAAAGGAAAATGAAGCTCCGCAGGTGTCTGGATCCAAACCCTGGCATGCGCATGTACGACTGTAGAGACGGAGTGGAGGAAGGAAGATAAAGAAATGGATAAAGGTGGGATGAAGTAGCATAATTGCAAGGCAAAGGAAGAAGCACTCACTCTTCATTGAGGGCACAGCGGCGGCTGGTGGGGGAGCCGTATTTAAAGAGGGTATCTGTGAGCTCCCGGTAGAGATGGTCCGCCACCGGCCGGTGGATTCCCTCCCACGCAAGGATGAGGATGACCAAAACGGCAGAGTCACAGTGGTGCCCTGGCCTCTGGCGGACCAGACACAGTAGCTTCTCCTCTTCGCTGCCACGCCGGATCACCTGTCACATGATTGTACACACACACACATCAATATCACAACATTATGGGGTAACACATTGGGGTTATGATTACGGTAAAGCGCTGTGCTAGACTGACCAATGTTGGATGAAGGGCAAATGTTTAAAAATGGTTATGTTAAGGTGTCTAAGTCTAATGTCTAAGTTATGTTTATCTTGCAGTTCGTGACGACTGGGGTTAGGTAAGGGAGAGAGTTCAATCATGTTCATTCTCTGGCCCTAAATACACTATGGTGGAATCCACAGGAATGTTTTAATTTAATATAATATATTAAATTAGGATACTAGGGATACTAACATAGACACAAACACCGGCCACATACCCATTTAGCTATCGGACACCCCTGGGAGCTCCTTCCTTCCTTCCCAGTGTAAGCAACAACTTCCAACCTTACTGCATTTCCTTTGGCACCATACCTGTGACACACAAGGACACGCCTTTTATCAGAAATGGTTACTATACACCATAGCACACACATCACTGACAATACATCCTGCTCACACCTGCAACCAATAAAACTGTAGTAATCAGTTCAGCACCAGAGCACAGCAACAAGTACAGATACAGTCAGCAATGACATGTGGAGTATGTTCCCTGTAATTACAACAAATACTGAATTCCTTAGATTTAAAGATTCATTTGTTATTGAAAAACTCTACAGACTTATTTTTCAGTTATGTGTGGATATCAGATGGACTGTGAACCTCATGTTGTTCTTACCAACCTGTTGTTTTTAACAGACTGTCATCTTGGTTTACAGCCACTCCCCCCCACCCCCCCGTCTCAGCTCTGGGAGGGTTTCCTGTTTCAACATGCTGTGTATGTGTTGTGTGTACAAGTGTGTAGCCGAGACAGAGGGTGCACGCGTTGCACTAGCTCAGTAATGGTTCCTTTTAATGACAGACTCTAACCCCGCCCCATTCCCAAGCCAGTGGTTGACTACTATGCTCTTAGCAAGTTTGGTAGTAACACACCCACACATAGATATCCAGCAAAAACAGATGATATTAGTAGTAACTCTACCTGTTCTCCATCAGTTCCCTCACTGCAGAGACACTAGGACCTGCCCCAAGGTGAGTATAGTAAGGGCCTTCTTCCTTTTCAATGATTTGGTCTGTGAAAAAAAAAAAAATCAAGATCGATTAGATATATTGCAGCAACTTTACTGAGTGTAGAATTGTCCTTCAAAATAGCACACTGGCTATATTGCTTCAGAGTAGTTTCATAACTAGAAAGTGCCCTGATGTTTACACACATTCTGGATGAGTTAGATCAATATAGATGTGTGATGTAAACAGTAAGTGCAGTAATATCTTAGTTCACCACCATGGAAGTCCGCATTTCAAGGCCAAATACACTGCAACGGGTCAAGAAAGCATCCCAAAGGCTCCTCCAAATATGGCAGAGGAATGTGGCCTTCTTTTGCTTGAATTGGCCCTTGAATCAGGACACAGCTAGTGTATGTGTGTATGTGCGTGTGTGTATATATCAGAGAGATAGAGAGATACAAAATGACTATCCGTTTGAGGTCAAAGAACTGTTATACTACTTGAAAGAAAAGTTTCAGGTCAGATTTAGTCACAAAGTGGAATAAAACCAATGTGATACCAAGGTAGCAAATACATCTTAACTAGCACCAACTCACCCATGCATTGACAGGATGGGAGATCAGCCAGTTTTTTGGAAGGTGTATTGAGCAAGTTCTTGGTAGGGGTGTCCAGAAAACTCATAGGGGACTCCAGAAAGCTGTTGACGCTGTTCTTGGATGGAGTTGACTCCGTAGAGTGGCCTGGATCCGCATCAGTAGACGTGGACAGGACAGTGAGGGGTCCAGACCTCTCCAGCTTGTAGTAGCCCTGCTGACTTGGAGGAGGGGACTGCCGAGCGCCAGAGAAGCCATTAGCCAGACCAGGGTACCCCGTGGTGTGGCTGAAGAAAGCAGTATTGGCTGCACTGGAATTAGGATCAGCACCGTGCTGCAGCCCACCACAGGGCTGCGCTACCTGAGTAAACAAATGCCTTTCACACTCCTGCCCCGGTTCTGCAGAATGACCATTGCATGGATTGTGGTGGTGGAAGGGACCATTTGAAAGGGGCCATGTCTGGTTCTCTGGGCCAAAAGTATGGTTGATCCTTGTGAGAGTGCTGTAGTTCTGAGTCTGCGGTCCTAAAAGGATTGGATTGTTTGTGTTACTGTGATGGATGAGTTGCCTCTCTCCCTCCTTAGCTTCCGCTAAGTATCTCTTCAGGTCAATTTGAGCCTGAGGGAGAAACAGCTTATTCTTGTTGGGAAGACCTGATTTCCCCTGCGGAAGAATCTTTTGGCCTCTGCTCCTGTGGGTCGTCTCTCCATTTGGCATGCGCTTTGAGAGGGGGGTCCTGCGGTTGATTCCCTCTTGTAGTCCATCGTTTATCTTTTTCTTCCTGGGCTTGGAAGGGGTAGCTTTTGTTTTCTTTGCGAGGGTCTTTTTCTGACTGGGGGGTAGCTGTGAGTTGTAGTTGTATTTGATGGCCGAGACGGGAGTTCCTTTTGGAGGATTGTTCTCTGACTGCAGGTTGTGTCGGGACTGGATGATGAAGGCCAAGTCTGCAAGCTGAGCTGCCACCTCCTCCTCATCTTGGTTTCTCATTTTAACAACAGTCCTCTCTCTGCCCTCCCCAAACAACCGCTCATGATCTTTACTGAACTTTATGTCACTGGGATCTTTATAGCTGCATTCGGACTTGATCACATGAGAGCCAAAGCCCTGCTCTGTCCTCCTGCAGGGTCTTCTATCACCGTCTGAGCTGGCCTCTAAGAGGTCCTGCAGAGACAGCTTTGTGTTGGGACTCGGCCCCTGGGAGCAATGGATGACATTCCCTTGTCTGGCCATGGGAGGGCGTATGACTGACGTCTGGTGAAGTGGTGAGCTGATCACCGAGACTTTGTTGTAGTGGATAGCTGCTGTGGGTTTGGCTTCTTGCAGGGGTGTATTTATATTGGAGGTTGTATGTGGGACAGCCGCAGAAATAGGATGTTCACACTTACTTTCAGCTTTATTGGACCCTGGGGTGTTTTGAGGTATAGCTGCCAGTTGAGTCAAGGCTTCAATAGCAATAGCCTGATCAAAACTAAGATTTCTCCTCTCTGCCAAGGACTGCACGCTCGGCAGCAAGACATTTGGAGGAGGTTCACTTTTGATAGTCTGGGGAGTCCTTTGCAGGCAAACAGGAGTGCTTTTCTGACACAAGTCATTCTTCAAGTCCTCTGGCTCTTTTTTAACAAAGTGCAAATCTGGTGGTTCAGTTTTGATGGGGCGAAGAATGGAAGAACGTGAAGTGAAAAGTTTCTCCTCCAGCCCCTTCCTCTCTGTGACAGACAGACACACCACAGTCGCCAGCGTTGCGAGCGGGTCTTCGCAGACCTCATCCTCATCACTCAGCTGTGTGGTGGCCTGTTCAGTGATCCACACCCACGGCTCCTCCAGTTTGATCTTCTTTAGTGGAACTGACATGTCATCTGGAGGAGTCTTGGGTCCATTCTCAGAGAAGTCTTTAGGGATGGTAGCTATTATAGTCCTTTGAGACTCTGATGTCATCGTAGTCCTTTGATATGAAGACTTTGGATCAGAGTGTGACCCTGTAGTCATTTTAGCACCGTTGGGATTTGTCAGGTTCTCAGCAGAACCATTCTGAAAAGTCACAGAAGAGCATACGTGTTGATCAAGTGCAATGCTGGTCAGCTCCCGCCCGGGCTCTCTTTTAATAAGTGCTGGCCATCCGTCTTGGTCTGAGGCCAGGTTGTGGGTGAGCAAGTGGGTAATGGGGGGAGCTTGTGTATGAGGTATGTGGCCTTCCTCCCCCTCATCCTCCTCTGCTGCCATGTGGGTGTCATCCATCTGTGCCTTGCCTTTGCCATTTACCGACCCACTTTCTGGAACCACCTGAGACAGAGAGACAGAGAGTGAGAAACAAGGAGAGAGAGGTGACTCAACAAGCTCTGGCAGTATACAGTGATTCAGCTTGTTCTAAACAGTCACGGCACACAGCACAACAGCTTGCCTCCCAGCATGGCATGTGCATCTGTTGCAGCCACTATCGAGGCTGTGGAAAATATTATGGCATGTGAAAACAAAGAATCTGCTCTCTATAAATCTTGCAGAAATGGATCTCTAAATAAAACTAATAAAAAGTTAAACCGTGTGAGTTCGTGGCCGAGGACTACAATCAGGACTACATTCCTTCCTGAGCTGTGGAGTGTTAAGAGCTGCAGACCCTCAGGTATCCAACAGCCAACAAGTAAACATTTGGCGTCACATACAGTTCATGATTGCATCATTACTGGTGGGTCACTGAGGGCATAGAGACATCGTGCATGTACATGTTGTATTTGTACTGGGTTTTGTGGGTGTGTTCCTGGGTATGCATGCATGCGTGTGCAAGCACGTGATTATTCACATAGCTGCGCTGCCATGTTAACCCCTGTGCTTGTTAAGTGAGCGATTAACCTGCACAGGGTCCTATTCATACACAGTGGAGTTTCAGTGCTGCTTCAGCTAAGACGGATTCTGACTGCAGCGCTATGACCATCCAAAGGTTCACAGTATTGACATATTGATTGGTTCCAGCCATGTTGATTAAACACTGTACTGTACACTGTCTATGTACAGGCAATCATAAGCAAGTAAAGGCAGTTTAAACAAGTCTACTGTAATGAATATTGTAGTTTATATGTTACAGGGATGAGGTAAGCTCCCCTCTCATATAAATCTCTTCTATATACAGTCTGTCTGTAAGTATGTAAAAGAGTTATTTATTCTTCATCATGTTGAGTGAGCATATGATCAAGAGAAGTCACAGGATTTAACCCCATATCACATTCAGAGTTAAAGCCTACAAGCAGGGGAAGGCGGAGATTTAAAAAATGTTGTAGCACGACAAAAATAAATAGATAAATAAATAAACACGTGCCAAGACTCGGATGACAAAAGGATCTAAAACTCATTTGCAGGAGCTGGAAGGTGTTTGCATTACCATGAGCTGGGTACTGTATATAAGTGTGTGTGTGTGTGTGTGTGTTTCCTTCTACTGAAGTAGCATAACTGCAGGGTAGTTGGATATACATTCTTTATCACCGTTTACCTTGTATAAACACCCATTAAACTCTACTACCGTCACTGTTTTAATGCATTTTACAGCAGGGGATGTGAGTAAGCAGCATCTTTACTTTATATAAACCAGACTCCAATGAACCCACAGACTAAACACAAAACACTTGAGTTTATCAGTTACATGTGCTCTGTTCCTATGCTCCCTATTCTGTTTTCATCGAAAGTAAACTAGGTTACATTGGTACAATATTTTCTGTATTTAACTACGAGGAGAATTCAAGGCTAGCTAGTCGCTTTTCTCAAAATAATACTCAAAGCCAGATTGCTGCTGAAAATCAAAAACTGGGGTTGGGTTTGGTGCGCATTGAAAAGTTTAGAGAGACATCCTGGATTGATAACATGCAAACAATGAGTTTGAGTTTGGTACAAAGCACAAAGAGAGAATAAAAAGGACACGTGAAGAAGCATGGACTGTCACTGTTGATGAAAAAAGAATTCAAAAGTATGATGTGACGCAGGAACAATCATACTCACCCACAGCTAAAAGCAAAAGTTGTTGAAGGCATCACTGAGGTCTAAGAGGTTTAATACTGAGCAATCTCCTGCATCAGAAGGTTAGATCTGTTACTGTGCTGTGTGAAGCTCTAAAGCCAGAGAAATGTTCTTCACAAATACTTAAAATGAGGACATTTAACAACATGTATTATGTAAAATATACATTTGAGTTTGGGCTGAAGAATCAAGTTTGTGCTTCTTTTAAAAAAAACTTTCCATGATTGATATGTGTACATCATATCATCATTAGTTTGTAACATCAGTGCATTTACTTTGTGATGATGTGCTGAAATGTGTTTTATTCTCTTTTTGATGTTTTTTTGGTACTTGTGTACTCTCAACCTAGACTTTCTGATCTTCTGACAAGAAGATTTAAGAACAAGAGGTCGCTGTGAATGTTGCTGAATTTACTGTCTGATCTGATGTGTGTCAGCAAAAGAGAGAAAATGAAGAAACTTCTATCTCTAAAAAGCTGAGACCGGACATGATTAATGTGGTGGAGACGATTTATTACCAAATCTTTTAACTGACGTAGTATTCCCTGATCCCTTTCTGATCCATCACGCTTCCTCTCCAGTCCACTGCACTCTCCACAGCAGTTGGGAAGTTGCCACTAGAAACAGGCTGCTGATGCAACAGATAGTTGGAGTGAAGGACGAGGTAATACCGAAGCTGCCAATGCAACAGGGTGAGACACGCGGTCCACGCAGCGTGTGGAAATGGGCCACCGCGACATTCAAATGAGTGAAAGAGAATCGAAAAAGATGGGGAACAGAGTGACAGAGAGAGACAGAGAGAGAGAGGGGTAAAAGGCAGTGTGTCTATCACAATAAACTGCTTTCAATAACAAAAGCAACACTGGCTGGCTTCCAGCACTGCACCAGACACACGCGTCTCTGTGCATGTGTATGCGTGTGCTCGATTGTGCATCCAAGTGTTCATGATCCAAAGCTGACATCAAAGTACAGCCCCTGTTTTTAATTATGTTACATTTAACCTTGTGATAACAAAGAGCCTAACGCAGGATGTAAATGCAGAGTCATGTGCTCTCATTTATCCGGCGGGTCTCTGGGGAGAGACCGGTCTGTGATGCGTTAAGGCTGTGTCTTTGTGCTGTGTCTGTTGTGTCTGCCTCGGGGCGTCCAAAGTCGCTCACACGGTACTGTACTGTTTTAAGTGCAAACACAGTCGTCTTCTTTTCTCTCAGATGCACATGTACCCAACTGCTGCACCTGACTGTCAAAGCTTTAAAGATCAACAAAACACTAGAGTAGTTACGGGCGAGTGTTTTACTGTACACTCAAACACACACTCAGACCTACCCTAACAACAGAAGTGTGACGGCTGCTTGAATCCTAACAACCCTCCGTCTCCAGAGAGAGACGGGTCTTTGGGGAGGTGTATATCTGTTTTTAATTCAACACAAACACACTCCCACACACACACACACACACACACACACATATATATATACAACAACAGAAAAAGAGCTACACATTTCATTTTTCATTACTTTCAGCTGTGTTCGTCTTGTTCACTTTGTGGTTGTGCAGAAATCACACATTGTTAGGGTCTTCAGATCAATGCTCTTACAACGAAGTGTGTGCATGCTTCCTTCCTGGCTGCGAGAGTGTAAGTAGTGGTTTTTACGTGTGTTTCTCTGAGCATGTGAGAATTTCCTTCATTCATCGAGTGTTTCCTGTCTCAATGTCCCGAATGTCAACACACTACATAAAATGCAGAACTGTGACAAAGAGAACTTGAAAGAACGAGCTCACAGTACACCAGCATTTAGCAGAGCGTAATCATCTATAAAATTAAGACAGCTCAAGACTGTGTCAGTCAACTACTTTTCTGCAAACCGCACAATAACAATACCATTACTACTGCAGCCAAATGAGTAAAACCTGCCAAATTACAAGTTACGACCAAGGATTACAAGCACTCCACTTCTGTGCTGAGTGCAGTCAGGAAACAGCAGGTGCAGAAATATGGCTGTTCAAAACACTGCACGAAAGAAAAAGGAAAGCAGAGGGGCATTTTATAAAACTACAGCAGCTTAAAAAAAACGACATGTGGCAGGGGGGAAAAGAAGAAGAGGGGAGTCTGTTACCGTGGAAACTGACCTCTTTGTTGCTGACTTTGTTGTCACATCCTTTAAACCCACCTGGAAAAGACAAGCCAAACACTCAAACACAGAAACCCGGGTCCTTAGTGATTCAGGAGGAACAATAACATCAGCTTCCAAATAAAGCGCTCCAATCAGCTAAATCCAGGGTGGCAGAGAGAGAGAGAGAGAGAGAGAGAGAGAGAGAGAGAGAGAGAGACAACGGACGATAACCTCTAGATGAGCTTCACTGTAGTTGACCCATCTGCAGTGAGACAATAGACCCTGGGCCAACGCTCCAGTTGCATTTACCTTGTCTGTCCTCGGAGGAAGCCCCTCAGGTTTAGGCAGCATATCCCTAAAAGGTATTGGTGGCCATCTTGCTTTGCCTCATTCAGCCTCAAAAGAAACACTGGCTACAGTAGCCGTGCGCAGGGCAAGCTCCTGGGTGTCATGACTAGGGTGACTGTGAACCGCTGTAGCAAAATGCTGCTACAGAAGACGAGGGCACACTCACCGCACACGCAGACGTACAGACACACACACACATGGGATGCCTTTCGCAGAAGCAGACAGAGCCTCATCAGCCAATGGCGTGAGGACCTTAGCGGCTTGTAAATTATCTTCCATGCCTAGACTCTCCTAAACAAAGGATCCCCTATGTGGGCTTTTTACTCCAGCCCTACGCACACGGATTGGAAGCAAGCTGTGGAACGGATGCCGCACGCATGCTGGATCTGGATCGCAGGAAAACAACTCCATCACTTCTGAAATATTAACCCCTGAAGCAGGACACCAACACTCCAACCGGCGCTGGTAAATTAGACTGAATCACTTGTAACTAGTGCTGAAACAACTAGTCCATTAAGCTATAAGAAGATCAAATCTTCAACCGGTACAAATTGAATAACTGCTTCAGTCACATATCAAGTAAAAAAAACCCTGCTGCTTCCAGCTTATCAAATGCTTCTTTTCCCTTCTTTATATCAATGGAAATTACATATGTTTGGGTTTAGACAGCTAGTTGGATGAAATAAGCTATTCAGATATGTCAGCTTGGCTCTGTGAAAGAGTGAAATATATATAAGTCTGGCATATATATATATATATTGTCTGGCATTTTATAGACAAAAACAATGCATCAATTGATCAAAATGTGCAACTGTATTTAAACCTAAAGCTGAATTATGATCAACTTGACTCTTTAAGCCACGAAAGAGAAGCTGGGCTATAAAAAATGTAAAACACTCCTCAGCAAAATACTTCTCTTAAGCAGAAGCCAACATCACATGACAGTGAAACTGGCCAGTTCTCAGATATACACGTGTGTGTGTGTGTGTACATTTTCCTCCCACTGAAACTACTCCCCTAGATTTTTAAGGCATGTGATCTATTACATTATAATGAAGTGCTGTTAGTGTGTCCCATCAGTCACTTTGTATAGCCCGTTATGTCATGCTGTGCTCTTTAAACAATTACAAACGGTGGCATCTGCGTGACAGCACGATTTTCTGCAGCACCTCTGATCTCCACATGATCTAGAAACATTGAGGAAGTTTGGGGTGGGAATGAGGAAGAGGATATTCACAGCATCCATACTGTCATTCCTCTCTCTGTGTCAACAACACTTCCCTTCAGTCTCTCTCATCCAACCCCCAAATCACTTTTTCTCTCTTTCTAAACAATTCCCCGAAGGAAAGCTATAGTTAGAGAATAAACAAGTCGACGGAAAGCAAAAGAAAACGAGAAAAAAAATGTTATGAGTGAGTAAAGTACCCCCCCCCCCTTCCTTTTTAAGGCAACCATGTGGCCAAGACGCTGAGGTCACACCAGGACAGCTCGAGCCAGTGCCTGTCTGTAACACTCTAGTAACCAACCTCAGCCTCAGTGTTTGATTGTGGAGGCAGAGAGCGTGCAGCTTAATCCAGACACAACAATGCAAAAACTACATTAGTGTAGTGTTACATTTGCAATAAACATGCAAACATGTTTATGACACAAATGTTCATATGGTGGAAGAGGCTGTCATTATTGGAGGATCTAGCTGTAAGTCATTTCAAAATCTCAAAAGGTATTCATAAGCACGTTACAACATGATATAATGCGGTTTGTAAGAGATAACTTCACCGAATGACTTCATTTATAAACATATATACATTTTTTTACCCAATTTTAGGATTTAGCTACGATGTTTTACTACAAACATAATTGAAGATGTGCTCTCTTAGTCTCATGGTGGCCACGCAGTTGTTGTTGTTTTTATCACACTACAGAGTTCAACAGTCGGTTAGTCAGTTAGATGTTTATAACTTATCATCGTCAAACTCCTGCATGGTGTGGCTTTCAGTATAGGTTGTCTTGTTATAATATTTCTAAAACTGGTGGTTTGGGTAAACGCCAGACACTGATTAGACTTTATGGATCGATTTCATTATAGTGGTGACTGTTGAGCGCTGTTGTTTTCTCTCATTCATTTGATTTATTTTGTAAAATGGATGACTTAACATATATCTATGACTGCGCAATCAGCATAAAAATGCTTGCCGCTAATATTCGGCATAAGTCATTTTCAGCAATAATCACTTTTTTTTTTTTTAAACAAACATAGATGTAGACTAAACACTAATTCCCAAAACAATATTTCTCCACACTGTCAGTAAGAAAGCCACAGTCAACATTACAACATATTCTCTGATATTTAATCAGATTTAGAGTCCGTGTTGCCAACTTGTGTGTACACATGGTAGAGTTTCAATGTTTGACCCCGAGATGAACAAAATAAACTTGCAATGAATGCCTGCGAAATCACTGTGTGTGCACTTCAGAGCATTTCACTGCCCATAACTCAAGAGCCCTTTCCTGACATTACCGTACATTTTATTGCAGTAATGTGTTGCTACTCTATGGTAACGGGAGCAAAGCATTTTATTTTAACAGTAATTAGATTTTTAAAGGATTTTAGACACCCTGATTATGTGTTAAAAGAAAAAGGTTCTCACTATTAGGATGAATGTGTAGATGTAAAATAAATTACGGTGGAAACTTAAATTAAATGTATTGCTGTTTGCCCCGATTTACACTTCCCAAATTGGCAAAGACAATTTTTCACAAACATCTATAGAAATCTACATATAGTAAAAAATGTTAATGGTCATACTCATTGTAGCAGTGGGAGGTTTCACAGGTAGTCCGACAGGTTTGACAATTATGTCTACAAACTACACCGTTAAACAAGTTACACCAACACAAACAATAAAACAAGTCAGTGATACACTCCAGCCAACTGTTTCCATGTGACTATCAACTGCCATGTTACATAATTACTAAGATGAAATTTAATCCTAGTATCATAACAAACTGTATTCCTGTCAACATGCACAGTGTAGTACATCTCTATTTTAAAAACATTAAGAGTATGCCTAGTATGCCCTTCAAACCATTCCTGCTCCTGCAAGTTACTCCATGTCTTCATCCGAAAATACCCCATCACTACAAACAATATTCCATGGCACCCTTAATTTGCAGCTCTTTAAGTGTCCTGCATGTTTTTCCCCTTAACAAGCTGCCCAGCTTTCATTAGGAGCAAGCAGTCAGCACATTAATCATCCTAAAATACATTACACAAGCATGCAAGCCAGGTAAAGAAAGTCGTTCTGTGGCACGGTCGTAAACACACATCTGGAGGCTGACATGCTGGAGACCGGCCCAGTGATAGAGCTGTGCCAAACGTGAATGTTGCCACTGGTTGTCATCAATGCCATTGCTGCTGATGCTATTGTAAACGTGTCTCTCATTTACATGGAAGAACATTTAAAGTTGATGCTAAGTAACAGTAAAATGTTAAGTGAAAGATGGCGAACATAATCTAAGAGTCGGAGAAGGCGACTGCAGGTTGGACTATCCGGGGCAGAGATGTGTCACAAGTGCTGAAATGAGTGATGACAACCATGGGAAAATGTGACTCCATGCTTGGATCTGAACCCATTCAGCATATCCAGTCTACGCAAGCACAACCTCTCACACAATCACACGCACTCGAACGCACTCTTGCTCAAGTCAAAGCCCAAAAGGACGGACTCACAAGTGTGTCTGAGATGAATGTTTAGAGACTAATGTGCAAAAAACCACATTAGCATTTGGATCCTGCGAAGGCAGACCAAGGTAGTGTGAAAGCTGGTCTTCCTTGAAGAGAACCTTGAAACCATAAACTCTGTGTTACCTGAGAGGAGGAAGCAGTATGGCTCATATTCAGCAGCCCTGAGAGGCCACTCACACGAGGCAACGCAAGGCAGTTTTATTTATAAAGCACGTTTCATACACAGAGGTTGATTCAAGGTGCTGCACAGAGAAGTTAAAGCAACACAATAGAAAGTTTAAAAAACTCAATTTAAAGTTAATCATGTGGTCTCATAAGTGATTATTTAATGCTTTTCTTTATCAAAAACGATAGTTAACTGAATATCTTTGGTTTTGGACTGTTGGCGAAACAAGACATAAAAGATTTCACTGCACTCTCTTTTACATGCTCTCTACCTCCTCGACGAACACACGTCATACAAATACAAATGCATGTTTACATGTTCGCCTTCACACTTCCTGTATGAATAGTTTGTAACCCACTGGAGGACCTAATTTAAGGATACAATGAATGCACATTTAAAAGTTTCATTTTCACACATTTCAACAGTTATGTAACATGCTACAATCCCACTCTTGGAAGGAAATGTGCACCATATAACACCACACCCTAAACCCACATGGACTCAATTTAGGGCGGACAGCGGCTGCTCAACACAAAGGGACGGTGGGTCACGCCAACTCTCAGTCCTACAGTCCATCTGGGAGAGGAGGGATGAACTCTAAAACTTGTATGCATAAACAAAGTGTTAATTTTGTGTTTTCTATGTCTTTGTGGTTTGTACCTGCAGTTTTTGGTCAGTAGATGTACGATAAACATCTGTACAAACAAAGCACAGTAATAAACTCTTCTCTTAGACCTGTGGTGTTGACTTTTGAATTTGTTTGGGTTAATATAGGGATATAAGTGTTTAACCTTGGGAAGAACAGAAAAAGGTGAGTGGGTCTGTCAATATATGTAAACACTGATATACAAACACACACACACACACGCACACGCTGACCCAAATACACACACAAACCTACATACACTATGCAGGCAGAGCAGCTCTGGGGCCCCAAAGCTGCTCACAATGAGACAGGAAAAGGCTTACTTAAGTTTGTGCTAGTACAACATGCTGAGTGGGCATGTTGGCCATATGACTGCGCGTGCGTATGCATGCATTCAAACGCATTTACACACACAAATATGCATGTGTGTGTGCAGACATATGATCATACAGTGGTGCATTATTGCACATACTGTTTAGCATTAGACAGAAATGATGAGCAAAGAGAAAAATGGATGAGACAAAAGAATCAGAAGAAACAGACCCATTAATTCACTACATTCATTACAATTGAGTGAATGTAATACAGTGGATGAGAGACAGTTGTTTTTATCTGCTTCAGGTGTACGAGGTATATTTTAAATGAGGTGGGCTGATGCATGAATAAGCTCTGGTTTCTCCAGAAGGCCATTGTGTGCCCTTGGTAAGATTTGAGTGGCATTTCTTTTAGGGGGTAAAGTGAGGATTTCTTTTCACTCAGAGAAACCAAGTGGCACAACTTCAAAGCTTATCCAGAGACTTATCCAGGGCCTCACAACAGTCAAACTCACAGATGCAAAGAGCCTAAGACGACTCAGGAGTGGAGCATTAGTGGTCGTGAAGTTTAACTCTCCAAATATCTTGCTGCATTGTAAAATACATTGAAATCGCTGTGTTTATGTGACTATTTGCGTTGTTGTTGAAGAAACAGGATTGGAAATGGTCGGCATCTTAATGTGTATCAACAGACTGCGTCTGAGTGGAGTTCCCCATCATTAAATCACTGTGTCTGGTTGGATGTAAGCCTTCATCCTAGCACAGACTTGGCCATACATCTGGTCTGATGTATAATGCATTCTGGCCAAATAACAGAACCCCCAAATCAAATAAAACAGACATTTCCCCCCTCGTTCACAGAGCCCTTTTTCTGGGCCACTACCCAAACTCTGGAGCCATAACAGATAACTACCACGCAAGGTTGTTTTAAATGTAATTGTCTTGGACCAGGTTAAACAGAAAAAAAAAAAACCCAAAGCAGCGCTAATCAGAGGCAAGCCTGTGTAATAAAATGTGTGTCTGTGCTGAGGAAGAGGAGAGGTTTCACAGAGAGCGAGTAGGCTAAAGCACAGCGCACTCTGCTTGGTCATAACGAGTTGGCTCTGTTAAAATGTTGGCAGTGTCTCTGACATTTCACGAATCTTGCGCCCACCTAGCTACCTCGGCCTCCTTCTGTTCCACGCGTTTACATAATGAAACGGGGAAAAAAGAGAGAGAGACTTTGGATGTGCAGCTGTCCTTCAGCTCACTGCCAGTGTGCCCCCACATGCGAGAAGTGGGAGAACCTGTGCTCATTTTTGCGAAAGGAGATGATTTCTCTTCCGATTAGAAAAACAGTTTGCTCTATCTGTTAAATGACAACTTATGTTTCGTGTTTCAGTATCTTAAAAAAAAAAAGATTTACTTTACCACTGTCAGTGTTCGAGATTCTTAATAGCTTTTGTACATGTGGCAGATAGTAAATAAATCAACTCATTTTCCACGAAGTTGCATAACAGTATAACAACACAGTGCTACAACATATGATGATATATTGCAATTAAACAAAAAGCATTTAGAGAGGAAAAGTGGAATATGGCTTATATTTTTTCCATCCTAATGATGTAAAAAAAGAGTTAATACAGAATAATCGTTCATTGCTGCCAAAAGTTGTTCAGCAACATAAACAAGTGGAATTACCCCACTGAATGGGTTCATTTATAGGGATAATGCAGGTATTTTTTGTTTGAGGTGCTCGTCTCTTACAGATAGCCCTGGCTGCTTGCTGCTGACCCTCTATAAGCAGGATAACCTGCGTAGTTTAACCTAATTACCTGGATGTAGGTTACCGAGTTCAAAGCCTTAAATCCATCGTAGTGCGTATCTACTGGTTATCTTCACTAATCCTCATTACGACACTGAGAACACTCCATCAGACAACCGTGGCAGGTCAAAGGTCAGCAACAGACAATGAGGTCTCCACGGCAACCGTCAGTGCAGAAGATCTCTAGTGTTGTGTGTGTGTGTGTGTGTGTGACAAGGAAGTGGGGTTCAGACCTGACAGGAGCGTCTGCTTGGACAAATCACTCTCACTTTACATTAAGCAGCTTCCCTTTGAGAACAATGAGGGTGTTTTTCTGCTTGATGGCCTGAAGTACAGGCTGTAATATATCTACATCCAAACACACATACAGCCATTTGAATAAACATTCCCATTCAGACAAATACAGGTAATTCATTGACAGTCACGTGAATATTTGTTATAATCTCAGACAGTCCAAGTCCACGTGTTTTCTCAGCTGGGCTACTCCTCTGGCAAATACACTGCAGCAGAAAAGGGATGAGTGGAAGAAGTGCTGGAGATAAATTAGTTTGCAGGAGGAGCTGGCTGACTGGAAGTATGCAGATTACTATTTGCAAAAACTATAGTGTCTGCAGTTGTACTGCACTCTGAACGCTTTCTATTCTTTGTCATTGTGATACTTCACAAACGGACCCAAATCGTATCTGACCAGGTATACGGTCCTGACAAAAGAGGATACTCACATCATATAATAGTTAACAATGCTATGTGTGAGCGCTGTGTTGTTTTGTATTTGTCAAAGGAACATCGATATTTTAACGTGTAACTCCTCTTACTAAATGCAGAAATTATGCTTTTATGCTAACATATATATATATATTTTTACATTTAATGGCTGAAATACACCCGGCAAGGAGCAACTGAAGCTGCTAGACTGAGCATGCTGACATAGAACTGTGTAAATAACAAGTATAATAATCATAATCTGTTTAAATAAATACCTCATTGTACCAGAAGCAATGCAAAGTTTAATTTGTACATTGGCATATATCTGTCATATCTATGCAATCCATAATCCTTAATTCAGTACCAGTTAATATACTCTTCGCTTCCAATCCCTGCATAACCCACTGCATTATCACTCGGCAATATAATCACACACTACAAAGATGGAGTCTATGTAGCATCTCCCATAGACAGCTGTAATGATGCTGTAATGAGGAAAAATGAACTAGTAGAAATTGTGGTATTTGGAAAATACCCAGGAGAGACCTGCAAAAATGTCTTTAATTTCCACAAGGAAGGATTTGTGCTGGAAGGCAAATCAATGGCCACCACTGACAATAGGTCACTTCCTCTTTGTTCAAATGCAGATGATGGCTGTGTAAACATGTTATTATTTTGCTAAAATGTGAATATTAACTATGAGTGCTGACTTCTCTGTCATTAGTCCACACAAAAGGTAGTCAGTTATGCTGCCTGCAGCTTTAAACATGTCAGGACTGTTTCAGTCAAATTCATTATATAAATACTTTTGCTTTTGCACTCTATGAACTCTAGTATTTTGTTTCTGCTGTGTATGTGCTTGTGTGCCTTCAAGGCCGGGTCTCAGCCTTGTCCTTTCTGCCCAATACAAGGCGAGACCACGAGGGGGCCATCAAACCTGAGTGAAACCAGACGTTTTTTAAAAGGAAACTCTCGCTGCGGTTGCGCTTTACTGACACACCAACCATGGAAGCTCTTAGCGAATGTTTTTTTGCATTTTGTCTTCATACACTGCTGAATATGTGTTTTGTCCTGTGTGACCAAACCAAACTAAGCCACAGTCAGACCAACCATAGCAGCTCAGTATAGCAACAACAGTAACAGAATTCACATGCCACTACATGAACAGCTCTCACTGGCCTCTGCCCCTTTTTTTCCCCACAATCTCGTGGAGTTAGAAACATCCGTTGGAAGGGTGTGTGAGCTTGATCTGCAAGACTGGCCAGCAGAGATATTTACATATTACTCACACAAAAATAACACATTACAATGCACCCACATAGGCTTACAGTTTGTTTTCCTGAGTCATATACTCAAATACATGCTCTACCTGTTCTGCATCTAAAATAAAGTAAAGGATGGAGTTGAGTGACCCACGGCTCATCATGGTATCATGACAGTGCAGCACCTGGAGCAGGATCCACCCGAGCTGGCACACAGGATCAAACAACAACCTGTTTCCAACATCCAAACTATAAGCACAGGCTTTACTATCAATGTCAGCTACGAGAAATGACGTGGCTGTGTTGCTTGAATGAAGGTAAATCCGCATTTCTGTCATTTTAGCTTCCGTGTGTCACTCTGTCTGCTGCATGTGCTACAACACAAATTTGCATACTACTACTACTACACTAACTGACCCATATTTCTGGGCTTGTCAAACAATATATTCTTAATCTCTGCCTTGTCTAATCTCTAATTCTAATTCTCCCCCCTTACACTCTGAAAAAGTGCACAAAGATCTCTGCGACTAATTCTGTAGGTGTTATATAATCGGTCCTAATCTGCTACTGCCACTGTGCTGATTCTGAGGGAGCCGTCAGCGTATGCAGGCACACTTGCACACACACAAGACTACGCGGCCACATGGACCCTCAATCACAACTGTTCACAGAGAGCCCTCCCCCCGCCACATGGACAATCACTGAACTATGTATATGGTTATGTAGTATCTCTAACAGCCAGCTGCAGTAAGGAACTCTTATTCCCACTTACCACAATGAATGCGAAGATGTCTACTAGCCTGTTGTCTTTAAATAGTTATGTTACAGTTGTTACAGTAAGCTACATAATCACAAATGGTTTGTGCACCTTGCTTTTCCTTTCCTTTTGTGAATTTTTAAAGGCAAAGTCAGAATAATTTTAATACTACTTTAAAACCTTTCAAGTTGCGAACACACAACCGTGACACGATACTGATAAATACAGTTGTTATTGTATTATTAAACAGCATACACAGTGAAACATCATGAATCATCTAACTAGAGTTGTGTTTCTGTGCACGCTACAAATGAAGGTTCAATATTCACATTTAGCTCTGTTTTGATCTTGTCCAACTGCTGAGAAAATATATTGGTATTTATGTTCCTATAAGTTTGTCAGGCAGCTTCAGTATATCAGGTTCATTGGCGCTTGTTTGCTGAAATAGCTGCCTATCGTAAATGTGGATCATTACAGTTACAGTTAAGTGTATGTGGCTGGCACCAAAACCAACACAACATTATCACCCCTTAGCATTAAACATACTCATTTGACTAATGCAGCTTTAACAACAATGGCTAACAGTGACACAAAGAAAAACAGTAAACACAATTCATCTCTTAACTAGTATGCTGAGTGTTCATAGTCTTATCTGGTTCCCTCCAATAATACACATTCACAATGTCATTCAATTGGCTTTAATTATATACCCGTATCCATTCACACATACAAGCATGTACATACAAAGCACATGAAACAACATAAAATAGTATTATTGTCTCGCTTGTGCTATGGAAGGCTAACACACACACATACACACGCACAAACAAAAACATGAAACATACCGGTACTCCGTCCACGTGCTTATCTGCTGCCGGTCATGTGGCAGTGCCTCTCCTTGTAAAGCAGGGCATGATAAAACATACTCTGCATATTAGTTGCTCACGTATTCACACCTGATCTCTATTCGCCACACACGATACACAACACTTCCCCTTTTATCACTCAACACTTTTCCCAACATCTAACAGGAAGACAACACAGAGCTGAGCGCACACTGTCAGTTGAACCCAACAGAGGAAGTTCTCAATGTGAAAGTGAAACCTTCCTGATTGAACTATCTGGCTCATTCAACTCTCGATCATCGCTGCTACTGGTGGGTGGCTGGGAAACCAAAAGCAAAAAACCAAAAGAGATCAAAAGCAACACTGTTAGATAGTAATTACTACTCTTTTCTCAGTTGCTTCAAATCACCTGTTTGTAGAAACGAAATCACTCAAATCACCGTCAGTCTAAATAATAAATCCCCTTGTGGGAATGAACTAAAGACCTGATTGCAATAATAAGCCCTACAATATGTTATGTAATGTATATAAAATGTACTCAAGAAGCATAACAGAACCTCACCTTTGCAGCAGACAGAGCGAGCGGGGATAAAACTCTTCTCCTCTTTAGTTCCACACACTTTCTCAGCTTACAGATCTGGTGGCCAGTCCTGCGGTTGAGGCAACAGCTGCACTGGCCGCAGTTGATCTTCCTCAGGCATGGCTTGCACGTCCCACACCTGCTCCGCTTCTTCTTGTCCTTCTGTGTTTTTGGAGCGGTCCAGGAGGGCAAACAAGCCCCCTCTGGCCCCCAGGATCTTGGCAAAACGGAGGAGCTTGGCTCTCCGTACCCTGCTTCTGATTCCGTGTCAAAAGAAAAAGAGGAGCGAGTGCTTTCGGAGCTGCAGGAGAATGTGGAGCTACTGTCAAGAGAGGGAGTCGAGATCTTTGGCAGCGAGTCCTGCTCTGGCACTGCTACCACAACTCTGTCGTCACTGAGGTTTGGTTCACGCTCAGCTGTAAGAGAATCTGTGTTTGACTGAGAAACTAGCGACAGCAAAGAAGTCTCTTTCCCGTTGTGGCGCTCAGATGGCTCTCGATTGGATTCACTATCTTTGGTCTGCGTCTCTGCTGGTGTGCAAGCTTGTCTTTCCTCCTGAGGAAAAATTCTCTCAAGGCTTTGCAGTTGTTGTGCTTCCCCCTGACTTGACTCCCTCAAGCTCATATGTTTGAGGGAGAGACTACGGATAATAACCGGCGTACTACGTGTCACTAGATTGGTCTGTGGCATCAGGGCAGTCTCAGGGACAGCAGCAGACCCTGGGAATTGAGGTTTAGCACCATGAATGGTAGGTTGCATGTCTGTCTTACCCTGGCTCAGAACCTCTAGTTCAAGTGACTCTAAGGTGGTGAGGGCTTTGGTGGGATTTGAGGTAGCTGCGTTGGAGACAGGTAGCACCCTTACAAGTGATTCTGACTGTGCTGTCAGCTCATCGTTAGAGGGAGGTGGATCTGGAGGTTGACAGGCGAGAGTGCTGGGGTGGGAGTCAGCAGGATTGATGAAAACATCATTCTTCTTTTCTTTGTTCCCTCCGTTTTCTCCCTCAATATTACTAATCCTCTCAACAATCTCCTCCATCTCTTCCTCCGTCTCATCTAGTCTCTCAACTGCTTTCTCTGCCTCTAAACTCTCCCTCCTCTCATGATTCATCTCCTCTTTCCTATCAGTTGCAATAATCACTCTTTCATCCGTCCCATTCTCTTTAAAGTCCAGCATGTTGTCCTCCTCTTGATGGAGAATAAACACGTCATCTTGCTTATTTTCACTGGAAAGATGATTAAGCTTATTTCCTAAAATAGATGAACTTGTGTTTCCCTCACTGCCGCCTTGCACCCCTGGTGAGCCACTACTTGTTAGCGCAGCGAGCTCAGCGGGGCTATCTTTACTTGTGTCACTGCAGAGTTCTAGCTGTCCATCAACATCATCACACACAGAAGCCGCAGTCAGACACCTCAGGTCATCTTCACTGTTATGGCTGATGGTCTTTTTGTCTTGCCCGGTTATGGTACTGTCACAGCTGCACTGCATACAGTCCTCCAGTGTGTCATTACATGGTGGTGAATCAGCTTTAAGAGGGCTGCCCTCTTTAGCATTACTGACGTCTAGACCCTGATCTTTTATATTAGCCGGGACTTCAAAATCAGTTTTCAAAGAAACCGGAAAGATCTCTTCAGCATCGCAGGTGTCCAGATTCTCATTTTTCTCGATAGGAGTTGTCTCGTTGATGCTGGTGCTTGAAGGCTGGTTTCTTCTGTTACCTGATGCTGCTCCTCTCCCCGCACTCCCCCTGCCCCTCCCTCCTCTGTTAGGTTTAGGAGGCTGGCAGGGAGTAGCAGACACCAGTGTGCCCCGCAGGGACTTCCTTCGCCCTAGGGGGTCTTCTAAGTTGCCGCAGTGGTCAGGTGGATTGCTCAACCGTCTAAGCCTTGCAGATCCTGTTACATTTAGGGCATGGTTAACTCTGCCAGGGGACCTGCCAGTGCCCTGAGCAGCAGGCCCGCTAGCCGCTCTTCCACGGGGGCTTCGGCCCGACTGTGCCTGAGCCCTGGCTGTCGACCTTTTGGGTGCTGCTGGTGTTTTCTGGAGCCTCTCTGTGGCTCTGCCTCTGGGTTTATTTGAGTTACAAGTTTGTCTTTTGCTGCTGATCACTTTCTGGCCATTTTTTCTCTGAGCAGGTGTTTGTCTCCTGGTGGGTTTGGTAGTAGCAGGCATGGCTGAGGGTATGGAGGGGAGGATTTGTGATAGCCAGCATGGGAGCCAGATAAATGTTTATCTCTGAATTAGCAGACAATTTTACTTTTTGGAGTTTTACTGAAGTGTAAATAAGCTGTAGTTATCGAGTAATTTCAGTGCATGACCTATAAAGGAAGAGTAAAGAAAAAAAATAAAAATACAAATTATGTCAGCGCCTTTAAATGTATGTTCAGTGTAATAATGGATTCATGACGATTACTACTGTAGCTAACTTGTACAAAGTTAAATCAATTTTCTTTACTTTGTTTTCTTTAAATTGTACTTTTGCCACGCCTGAAACATGTACTCAGACGATCAAGTGCTTTAAGGTGGACGTCAATAAACACAATTCAATGCACCAATATTTTTTTGCACAAAGACGTCATAAAAATAAGAAGAATTTAATTACATAAACACACAGTACAGCTTCCTGCCTGGCTAACGCGGTTTAACAGTTTAAAGGGCAAACACCTTGAGGAGCGGGCTCTGGCCGGAGGTCGGATCCTGTTTTCGTCTTTCTGGCTGGCGGAAGAGTCGCTTATTACCGTGTAAAAACGCATTCAGCGTCGCTGTTTATTATTATTTTTTGCACTTGACCGCTGTCATTTAGCGCCGTCGTGTAAAACCCGGTCGAAAATCACACTTTTGTACGGCTTGTTTTGTTGTCCGTGAGGTTTTTATTTACACGTCGTTTACTGGCTGAAATGCTTTACATACCAGAGAGAGACAGTTGCACTGTCTGAACTGCTAATAATACTCCGCTCCAGCGAGACAGCGAGACCTTCCCTCCTCGTCAAATATAGACTGCTGGCAAGTTCAATCCTTTCTCGACGGTGACACATGGACATGATACAAACACCGACATGAACATATGTCGAGCAAGTCAGTATAGTTGGTTTTCAGCTTGCACCACCGTGTATGTAGTCTTCACGGAGCACGACACCCGTTAAAATGTAAATCCCTCTTATGCCAATCCATCCAGGACAGCCCCCGCTTACTCTCCCTCCGCCAGACGCAACCTACGATCCCCGCTGACCGAAAAAACTCGTCGTCGGCTCTGGAGGAAAGAGTGGACAAGAAAACCTGGAGTGGACTTTAGCTGTAGTTTACTCCAGGATCACACAGCAATGTGTGTTTTAGCAAGTGGGCACCGGAGTGCGCAAAAAATAAATAAATAAAATAAAATAAAAATTACCAACTGACCAAACTAACGTCAGTTGGTAATGGTTGATAACGTTAACTTATTGTACGTTAATGTTAGCAAGCTAGCTAACTGCTAGTAAAAAATAGGGAAATTGAACATGTAGACTGTTTTAATAACATAATATACGTTATTTATTTAAAAATCGTTCACTCGCTTTGTTCATTACCATAAATATGACACTAAAATTGCACAAATATACTAAAATACCCCCCCTCCTGGCCCCTGTCCACCCTTCTCCTTCCAACTCCCACGTCATCATGCTGCGTCATTTACAGGCGCCTGTTTTCAGCAGGAAGCAGTCTACAGGCGAAGGGCACGGATATGGCTGTATGAGTCTTGAAAGAGACTCAGATTTATCCACAACTACAATTTTTATTAAGATTTGTCTAACTGAAACAGTGAACGACGACCTTCACGGAGCGACCCTACCTGGTGTCATATGCTAACGCGAGATTTTGATCCGGTAACTCAGCAAAGGAGAAACGGATGAATTCATCCAATCGACCTTTTTACTTTGCTGTCTTTGCGCCTCTAACAGTTTTAATTATCTTGTGAGTATCCTATTTTTGTAACGGTTATCGATGCTAGCTAGGTCTCATAGATAAGTCTGTCTTGAAACAACAGTCAGGTGTCCATGTGAACTCTGAAAGAGGTTGTAAACATGCCTCCTGTTCATACTGGCTATTAAAAGATCCGCTTCAAATGTGCTTTCAATGTAGGTGATAGGAGCAAAAAAGTGCAGTGTTTCCAAAATAAATGTATTTAAACGTTTATTTGAAGCTTATATGAGCCTTCAGTAGTCTGAGTTAGTCATATCAAGTGAATATCTTGTGTATTGTGTAGTATGTGTTGTTTTAATATTCATAGTCACATGTGCATTTACAGTATTTTTGTCAACAGCTATGAGGCAGCAGATTCCTGAGCAGACAGGATGACTTCGGAGACTGCGGTCTCCACACCTACTGCCATAAGTAGCACCCCAACCAACAGAGACTACTACTGGCTCCGCTCCTTTGTAGCTGGAGGTAGGATCTTACACATCATTGTTACCATACAGATTATAGTTAGTTAATGATTTGCTGCTGTGCATCTGTATCTCTATCACAAGTTCCACTGTTACTGTAATAATTCATCATTCATTGTAACCTATTCTTATCATCCATTGTAATACATTATAATTCATTGTGAGTGTACAATATGTGTGTGTTGATTTGTTCTGTACATGTGACATCCATTGCACGTCTGTCCGTCCTGGGAGAGGGATCCCTCCTCTGTCGCTCTTCCTGAGGTTTCTTCCACCTTTTTCCCTGTTAAAAGGTTTTTTGGTTGGCAAGTTTTTCCTCACTCGAATCGAGGGTCTAAGGACAGAGGGTGTCACTCCCTGTACAGATTGTAAAGCCCTCTGAGACAAATCTATTTTGTGATTTTGGGCTATATAAATAAAATTTGATTTGATAGTCTTAACAGTGATGATATGGTACCTTTTACCATAACAATGCTTCCTCCTTTGATTCATTTTACAGTTTTTTTCTTTTCTGACCCAGAAACTGAGTCAACTAAGTCATCCTTCAGACCTTTAGTACTGTAGATGCCTCTGTAGTATTTTCTTGAAAGAAAGACAAAGGTGTCCGTTTTGGGAAGTGTTTTTACTCGTAATGCTTCTGATCACATGCATAGTCCCAAATATATTTTAAAGCTGAAGGCAGCAACAATTACTTGTCACTTGAGTTTTGTCCTACAGTGGCTTTTCTCCAGGCACTCTGTCTAAATTACATGTCTGTTTCTTTGCTAGCCTCTCTCTAGATAAATACAGAAAGCCCCATCATTAATCACTGTTATATTCACATGGAAAGCTGATTAATAATAGTAATTAATGATGGATACATGAATGCTGTTTCTCTGTTTTTGGATAGGTGTAGCAGGATGCTGTGCCAAGAGTACCATTGCTCCTCTGGACAGAGTGAAGATTCTGCTTCAGGCCCAAAACCCCCACTATAAACATCTGGGTAAAACATCAGCAGCCAAGGCAACAAGTGCTTTTCTTCACCCTTCTCTGCCACATCTTTGAAACTTCTGATCTTTCTTTGCAGGAGTGTTTTCCACTCTCACTGCTGTGCCAAAGAAAGAAGGCTTCCTTGGCTTGTACAAGGGTAATGGGGCGATGATGGTTAGGATATTTCCTTATGGGGCCATCCAGTTCATGGCCTTTGACAATTATAAAAAGGTACAGTATGTCTTGTATTGTGAAATAACTCTTTCAAAGTGCAATGCCATAAAAACAGGTTGTTAGGAAAACTGTTGAAAGAAAAGCACTTAGGGAAATGTGATCTGTGTGTGAAACTGATATGAAAACTGATAATATTTCCATTCCCTTTACAGCTGCTGAGTAAACGGTTTGGGATTTCTGGACACATTCACCGCCTCATGGCAGGATCTATGGCAGGTAATCAGTCTTTGTCACTGATAAGCTAGGCTTTTCTGGCTTTTCTGTACTTTTTAATTACAATAGTGTTCAGTCTTTAAACAAAAAATATATTAAAGTGGCCAGACTTACAGCCACAATCTGCTTACAGGCAGTGTAAAGAAATACATAGAGAAACATGTGGCACAGTGTGTGAGTGTTTAATCTCAGTAAATCTTAACCGTAACGTAGTCATGATCTGTGTTTCTACGACATCTGTTCCTATGTTGTGTTTCGTCAGGGATGTCTGCGGTGATATGCACCTATCCTCTGGACATGGTTCGAGCCAGACTGGCCTTTCAGGTGAAAGGAGAGCATCGCTATACTGGAATTGCCAATGCCTTCCACACCATCTACCTTAAGGTGAGCGTACAGAAAACTGAATGAATGCTCAGTATGACTTCCATTGCAAGTTTATTGTCGGAAATTGTACCTTATGCAATCTAACCTGTTTTTCTTTTCTTGTAAAGGAGGGGGGCTTCATGGGCTTCTACAGGGGACTCACTCCAACACTTATTGGAATGGCCCCTTATGCAGGTGATTATTGACATTATTCTCCATAGATTGATCCCAATATAATGTTAACTATCTTTATGGTCGTTGTGAACAGATGTCCTTCTTCACATATATGACCTCATTCTCTTGACACCCCTGCAGGTTTCTCATTCTTTACGTTTGGTACCCTGAAAAGCCTCGGCTTGAAACATTTCCCAGAGATGCTGGGACGTCCCTCCTCAGACAACCCTGACGTCCTCATTCTGAAAACATACGTCAACCTGCTCTGTGGAGGGGTTGCCGGTGCCATCGCTCAGACAATATCGTAAGTAGTGTGGGCAGGCAGCCAATAGACTCATAAATGATGGCTGGCTGGGAGTGTTTTTCGATCACGCTGATTCATTGATGCTTGATTTTTCGTGTTGTGTTTCTTCACACAAGGTACCCTTTGGATGTGGCTAGGAGAAGAATGCAGTTAGGGGCTGTGCTTCCTGACTCCGACAAATGTGTGTAAGTACCACCAATGTTCTTACTCTCCATATTCTGTTACACCATGATGCTCTGATTACACCTGTCAGGATGTGCAGATGCCCTTTAGATTTACTCTTAAATGTGTCACTGTAGAACTTTGTCATGATGTTTTTTAATGCTCAAAGTGACAACAATGGAATCGATGCTCCAGTATTTACAAGCTAATGAATTAATTAGTAGTTTATTAAATAGTAACCGGACCTGGTTACAGTAGCCTCAGGCAGGTTTTCTCTGTAGTCCCTCCAAAATGGGCTCCTTAATAACATGATAAGCTTATACACTCCAAGTGATTACAAGTGTTTTTGGATGCTAATTGACAAATTGCCTCTTAAAATATTTGATTCCACTTTTGGTTTTATAGGAAGGAACCTTCCAGAGATTGGGAGGCTGTTTATTGTAGATAAAATGTTAACTTGTGCAACTTCATGTAATGCTAGTCCAGACTCTTTGTTCTTGCATTATGTACTTTCCATTCAGTTAAGATGTTTAAAGAATGCAGAAAGGTTCAGGCTCAATACATCAGTGCCCTCATTTGTCTGCAGCTATATGGCTGCTGTGCTGTTCTGATGACAAATGGTCAAAATAAAAAATGACAGTTTTCACACTGTCAAAATCCTTTATATAAAAAAGGTAAAATGATGAAAATGTTGTAAGTACGTTATTTCATCACAGCAGTTTCCTGTCTCTTTCTGTTATTCTAACACGTGTTATTTCTTCTCTTGTACTTGAACAGATCACTGAGTAAGACCCTGTCGTATGTGTACAACGAGTACGGGATCAAGAAGGGGTTGTACCGAGGCCTTTCTCTCAACTACATTCGTTGCATCCCCTCTCAGGCCGTGGCCTTCACCACCTACGAGTTCATGAAGCAGGTCCTCCACCTGAACTAGCTGCCGTTTTTATACCTTCCAAGTCATTAAGCGGATCAACCTCAGTGCTTCCTTCACAGAGTGATCTAAAGCTCACTCGCTATGTCTTAAACCCTTCAGTGTGGGCATTTCCTTTTTTTTTGTTTTTTGTTTTGCCCTGACTTCACTGAAGGCAGCAGGGAAGTCAGTTAATGCTAAAAGAGGAAACTGGATTGCGGACAGAAAGGCACTCCACCACTGTTCTCTTTCATCCCCTCTTACTTCCTGCTTTTTCTTGACTTGCCACCTCTTAAGAGATGATTTACTCAACCCCCAAGTCATGTGGCTTGAATTTGAGCAACTCCCTCATCAGTGTCTCCATGGATACAGCAGACAGCGGCACCTTTGGTCTCACTTGGTTGGACAGCTCGTAGCAATGTGTGTGTGTGTGTGTGTGTGTGTGTGCAACACCACAGCAACCCCCCTGATTGTGTAGAAGCGCCCTCGCTTTCATGCTCACTTGTCTGCTTCTGCCTCGCTCACTTGTCTGATCCTGCCGATCTTAAAATGAGGAAATGAACAAACAATTATGTTTCTGTCAAATTTCAAAGAAGGGAACTGTGATGTGCAGTTATGTCACTTTTAAGCAATCTGTATGTTTTCACTTGGTGTCTGGATAGTTGTGTGTCATTGCGTCTTAGGTCATTGTTCAGAAAAGGTATCTTTGGGAATTTTAAAAATAATTGATGATTTGTAATGCTTTGTTTATTCAGGGCTTAGTGTGTCTATAGATGCATGTTGCAGGTTTGGGATGCAGTCATTTGTTTGTGCACTTCTGCTTTTGTTTTCTACATACATTTAAAATCAATATACAAAATTAACAGTGTTTTTATACATCAGGTCTTTTTCTTTTTTTAAATGACCAGGTTTGCATTTCAGTTTAACAATTATTTTTGCCAAACTTTGAATGGCGCAGTAACGGTATGCATTTTTAATTACTGAATTACTTTTTTTGTTTTTTTTGGCGTCACTTGATGTGCACCTAGATCATCTGTACTTTTGTTGATACTGAATTATGTACATCCATGTTCTGCTGTGATCAGATGGGTATTTTGAGTTGTTGTGACTTCTTGAGTTGTCAGCATTTTGTCATTGTATGGATGTAGTTCTGACATCTCCAGACAGACACGCTTCAGAAGAGACTCAGGAGAAAATTGCACTACTATACCGTAACTTATAGCTTTTGTCTTCTTTTTATTTATTGATTTAGCTGCCTGTTGCCACTGGGTGGCAGCAATGAACACAAAATGTATTGTTTACCATAAGCTGGATATATAACGTTCATATAGATTCACATTATTATTTATGATTTGGCCTCATAAAATCAAAGCAAGTTAAGACAGTGAGTGTAATATATGCAGTGTTTTTTTTTTTAACTGACACTATTGTATTGCTTCATTAATTACTGAATGAAGGGAAAGTGTTTTTGCACAGAGCGCCTCTGTGTGTTAGTGAGAGTCTCATTAGATTGTTTTACAAGCATCTTTACAGTTTCTTGCTGCCTTATGTATGCAATGTCTTATTTCATACTTGCTGTATGTGGATGTGGTGAAATTGCATAATAGTGGTTCCTGACCTTGAGGCAGTGTTTACTTACACTGATAGCACTTATCATAGTTTGTGTATGTACACTAAAGATATTTTATTTTAACCTCTAAACCTCTCAGATTGTTTCAATTGAATAATAGCTAGTGATAAAATAGGTAAAACTACCCATATTTTACAAAAGAAAAGAAGTAAAAGAACAGAATTATACCATAAATACCCACAAACTACTGAATTCTGAAAGCTGTTTACTAAAGAGGAAGTGAAGTGTCAAAATGGTCTTAAGTCACCTCTTAGCTGCTGCTCAGTTGGTTAGTTGCAGCCAGAAACTCCCATATTAAAACCGCAGCATGTCAGCTACAAACCTCAAATAGTAACAATCAGCTGAAGATATCAAGCAAGAAAACATAACTAGATATTTACATTTTGATGCACCGTGAATGCATTTTCAAACAAAAGTCTAAAAATATCCGAACATATAATTCTCCCAAAATACCTTGAAAAGTTCAGGTGAGTCTACATGCATTGATTTCTAATTGTATGTAACAATAAAATGAACCATTTAGTGGTAAGTAGGAAGCAGAATAGCACTCATGGTAGCTCATTAATCTGCAGCACTGCAGAAAGTTTTTCATGTAGCTGCTCTGTTATATAATATAGATATTAATATATGTAAATGTATTGATAATGTGCTGTACTACTTTATTAGGCCATTTTTGATGTGAGTGAAGGAGGTGATATAGTTTTGAGAATGACTGAACAAACAAAATGCCTTTTCTTTGGTCATAATACATGTTTTATTTTCTCTCTCTGTCATGTCTGAGTTACATTAAATGTCACCCTCTCTTAAATCAGTCAGCAGTCAGTTTGTCTTCTGTCTTTTTAAATGCAAACTTGTGAATTATCTTGTCCCATCATCATCATCATCATATCATTACAGAATAAACAAGAGTTCCCCCTTTGTGCCTTTCAATAAATGGGTATAGGGACAGTAGCCTACTAGCATGGATGTGTTTTAGTTCCTTTTTTTTAATGTTTTTCAACTCTAACTTGTGAAGTATAAAATTCTTAATATCATTTCCCACGTACAAATCATGTTGATGTGCCAGTTTCATCTCAGGCCTGTAAAACCCCAGGTGGACTCACATGATCTATTTGCATTTATTTCACTGGAACCTAAAATACACTACAGGTTGTTATCTGATGTCACATACTGATTTGACTGGTAAATGTGATGTGTATGTTTACACATACCCTGATGTATTTCATGTCCACACCTCAATGATGCTAAAGGACAGTTAAAAATCTCAAAACTAAAACTAAAAGTTATTCTTGTTTTTTGTTTCCTGTAATGCAGAAATTCGATCTATATCTCCTGTTGTTTGCAGACAAAGAAAATGAACTTGATATCATTGAAAAAAAGGCACCTTTTCTCTGTCGCCCCACATTTGTGTCTGTATACCAGAAATCACCACTGATAACACATCTAGACAGGCTGGAAAACTGACCTCATTACCATGGAGGTGGAGAGCGTATCTGTTTCCTGCACCTCCCCCCCTTTATCAGAAGGGGGGAAATGACACAAGTGCCCAGTGCAGTGAAAGAAATCAGTTTTGAGGAAGAGGGAGAAACTTACCAATGCTAAAATATTGAGACAAACGTTTTTGTGGCTGATGGTAGAGATTTCTTTATCTTGAGAGAGAAGCTTTTTGGACGTTTATTAAGGGTCTTCTTCATCCCGTGTGACTGTCATGCCTTCTTACACTGTGACTGTCGCCACAGGAAGCCAGTGGTTCGCAGGGACGGATGACTACATCTACATTACACTGGTGGGCACGGAGCGATGCAGCGAGAAAACACTGCTGGACAAAGCTCTGTACAATGACTTTGAGAGAGGGGCGGTAAGTGATGTTTCACTTCTGCAGAGCAGGCAAATGCGTCCAACTTTATCTTCTTATGAATGATCAGCACACACACTGGGCAGACTGGGAATAAAAGTGTTGTAGAAAGTCCTTAAAATGTCCAAATGGAAGCTCTTTCTACAATGTTATTAAAATGCATTATTTTCTAATTAAACGGCTGCCATCAGTGTTTTCTCCAGACACCGAGCGCAGTCACAGATAAACCTCGACACCAAAGACAATAGCTTTCAAATGACAAATATTACCTGAAGATGGGATGTACTGTGAGTAAAGAAAGTAAAGTTTACCTTTATAGCTTCTTTCTATATCTGACAGCACATATCAATCATTGAACAATCTTTTATTGTCCCCAAGGGAGGAAATTTGGTCAGTCATCAGTCATTAAAAAAAAAACGACATTACAACAAACAAACACAAAACGGACACAATTTATACTTGACTTTTAACAAGATGACCTACCTGGATTATACTGTATAACACCCAAAGTCTAAAACATTGCTAGAGTTAAGGAAAAATCAGAAACAAAGGATGATTTAGATCTTTTAAGTCCTTTAGTGCTTTAAGACAATGACCAGACGGTAACTTAAACTGCCCGAGCAAAGGATGATCTGGGAAAGCCGACTCTAAATATAAAAGCAATGCATCAAAAAAAGTTATTTAGTTATTAAGCCGCTGACTAAATTGCAGGTGGACTCCTATAATGTGAGCGTTGGGGAGGATCTGGGTGAGATTGTGCTGGTGAAGATTGAGAAGAAGAAGTACTGGATGCAGGATGACTGGTACTGCAAGTACATCACAGTCAAGACCCCCAGTGGAGACTATGTGGAGTTCCCCTGCTTCCGCTGGCTGGTGGGTAACAAGGAAGTGGTGCTGCGTGATGGACGAGGTAGACATACGCTCATTTGTTTGCTTGCCTAACAGGCTACCTTTTCTTAAATCAGAGTTAAACGATAATGAGTTGAACAAACACAATCAGCTCCATCCTTTATTTTGTCTCGTGTCTGTTTCAGGACAACTGCCTCAGAATGATAAGATCAGCCTGGTCAAGCAGCACAGACAGGCAGAGCTCGAGATGAGGCGCAAAAACTACAGGCAGGTTTACTCTGCACACATGCAGCCTGTTTACTGGATGTTATCGGAGTCTGGTCACTAACAACCCTGCTGTCCTTTATAGATGGCAGGAGTGGCAGCCAGGCTTTCCTATGAGCATAGATGCTACCAGACACAAGGATCTGCCCCGGGACGTCCAGTTTGACAGTGAGAAGGGAGCGGACTTTGTACTCAACTACAGCAAGGCGTACGTGCTTGCTTACAGTGGCTTCAAGGACGGCTGTCAGTGGGGCCTTTTTTTTTCAATGCAAAGCTTCCCCAATGAGATGCTGAAGTGTAGAAGCCTGATAACGTGTTTTTATTTTCCGTATTCAGGGTTACCTGGAAAACAGAGGCAGCATTGTGTGTTTATCACCAGGGACATTTGCATATGTGTTTCATGCAGGCGTGTGATCTTGCACATCGACACTGCAGCACAAAACAGATCCGGCCACAGATGTTTTCTACATGCGGTAGCCCCATGTAACACTGAACATAGCTAAAAATGGCTTTTTTAAAATTGGTATATGATTATATCTGATTTTAATATTCAAATGTCAATCAAAACAGCTCAGACAGAAAATGACAGTTTTCTGTGTCGAGCTTCAGAGGTGTTGACAGAGAAGCTGCATCGTCGTTGAAATAAATGTGCGTTTTAATGCTCTTTGTCCTTGATAAGAATGATGATTATGATGATTGTAATTATGATAACCATGAATTTCCAGAATAGAGAACCTGTTTGTGAACCAGTTCATGCACATGTTCCAGACCTCTTGGACTGACTTTGCTGACTTTGAGAAGATCTTTGTGAGAATCAAAAACACAATCTCAGGTCAGCTTCAAACATTATAATATGTCATGTCATGTCATGTCATGTTATGTTATGTCATGTTATGTCATGTCATGTTATGTTATGTCATGTTATGTCATGTCATGTCATGTCATGTCATGTCATGTCATGTCATGTTATGTCATGTTATGTTATGTCATGTTATGTCATGTTATGTCATGTTATGTCATGTTATGTCATGTTATGTCATGTTATGTCATGTCATGTTATGTCATGTTATGTTATGTTATGTTATGTTATGTCATGTTATGTCATGTTACGTCATGTCACGTCATGTCACGTCATGTCATGTTATGTCATGTTATGTCATGTTATGTCATGTTATGTCATGTTATGTCATGTTATGTCATGTTACGTCATGTCATGTCATGTCATGTCATGTCATGTCATGTCATGTCATGTCATGTCATGTCATGTCATGTCATGTTATGTTATGTTATGTCATGTTATGGTATATCATGTTATGTTATGTCATGTCATGTTATGTCATGTCATGTTATGCAGAGTATGTGATGCAACACTGGAAGGAGGATTTCATGTTTGGGTACCAATTCCTGAATGGTTGCAACCCCGTAATGATCAAAAAATGCACCAAACTCCCCGACAAGTTTCCCGTCACGAATGAGATGGTCTCGGTCAGCCTGGAGCGAGAGCTGACACTGGAGCAGGAAGTAGAGGTAGACACATAATCTCTTCATTGTGCTTTGTATGAATCTCCTCATCTGCATTCTTCAAGTTGAATTCATTCATATTTTGACAGTATTTTCAGTCATAATTAAAATGACAGAGCAGTTCATGTTTATGCCATGTAAATCAGTGCTCTTTCTCCAGGCAGGTAACATTTACATCGTGGACTATGAGGATTTAGAAGGCATCAGTCCTAACTGTACGGACCCGTGCACCCTGCAGTACCTGGCAGCTCCCATCTGTCTTCTCTACAAGAATGTTCAGAACAAGATCATGCCTATAGCCATACAGGTGAAGTGACAAAAGCAGCAAGTGTGTGTGTCTCATCACTCTCTTATTTCTTTCAGTATAGATCCATTTCTCATCTGCCTCCCTCGTCCTCTCTCTCTCTCTCTCTCTCTTCCAGCTGAGGCAAACTCCAGGGAAGGACAACCCGATCTTCCTGCCCACTGACGGTCAGTACGACTGGCTGCTGGCGAAGATCTGGGTCCGCTCATCTGACTTCCACTACCACCAGAACGTCACACACCTGCTCCGGACACATCTGATAACAGAGGTGTTTGCTATCGCCATGTACAGACAGCTCCCTGCCGTCCACCCAGTGTATAAGGTAAAAGAATCTCTCTGATTGATTAGACTGACTGCTAGATTGAGTGATTAACACTCTGATTGCTGCACCTTCCCACAGCTACTTATCCCACACGTCCGTTTCACCATCGCTATAAACACCAAGGCCAGAGAGCAGCTCATCTGTGAGTGTGGGATCTTCGACAAGGTGAGTGAGCGTACGTGCAGTAAAGCTGCACAGAGAGAAGACAAAAGGAGAAGCAGACGAAATGGAGTTCCTTGTTTCTGTTGAAAATGTAATGAGAGAGATACTTTAAAGAGACGAAACAGGAAACAGGAAGTGACCATCAAAGCAGTGTTTACCTGATAATCTGCATTATAGCATATCTCCTACACAATGAAGGTCACTTTGGTCATATGACGAACTCAAAATCAGATGTGCACCGAACAGTTATTATTGTTTGTCCTATAGTTCATAGAGGTTATTATTTTGAGTTTGAAAACCAAATAAAAATCAAACATAGGACATAATGAGAGAGAAAAACAGACCCAAAAAACTTATTTATTATCTCTATTATTTGGAATAAAAAAATATTCTTTCTTTGATTAATAATTTGTATCTAACGTGAAGTAAATATAAATAATTTATTCAGTTAAAATACCCTCTTAAATAAAAACTTTTAGAATTACAAAAATCCCAGTTGAGTCCAAAATTGTTGTGATGATTTAAGGTGAGAAATGTTTCTCCGTCAGCAGATAAATGTGAAAACAGTCTTCAGGTGTCCAACTCTGCACATACATCATTCTGCACAGTGAAGCTCAAACATCCAACTGTAGGAACAAAAAAAGGAAAAAATAAACATTTTTGACTGAAGGGGGACAAAGAGATTTGTGGTTTTGTGCATACATAAAAGTAGGAGAAAACAAGTACATAATTCAGCAGCAGGGATACAAAGTAAAGTGTGTCTTTTTTTTTCTACGTCAAGGCAAATGCAACAGGTGGAGGTGGTCATGTCCAGATGATTCAGAAGTCCATGAAAAATCTGACCTTCAGGTCTCTGTGCTTCCCTGATATGATCAAAGCCCGCGGTATGGACAACAAGGAGGAGGTGCCCAGCTACTTCTACAGAGACGACGGCTACCAGGTGTGGGAAGCCACCAACAGGTGAGGAACTCTTTATAGACAGAGAAAATGGTCCTAACAAAGGGTAAACAGTGAGAAGTGTGATAGATGTTCAAGTTGCAACATTTTTTTTATAGTGTCTGTATGTGACTGCCATGCTGTTTTTGTTTCTGTCAGCTTTGTGTCCGATGTGGTGCGTTTTTACTACACTAGCGATGAGATGTTGCAGGAAGACGTAGAAATCCAGGCCTTCATCAAAGATGTGTGCAGCTTTGGCATGCAGGACTACGATTACTGCGGTGGGTGTAATTTCTCTAGAACTACAACAACAATCAAAACGCAGCAACTACCCTGATGGTATTACTGACTGAGCACCAATGTTGCAATCAGTTTCCTGCATTTTATCATTATCTGTTTCTTTATTATGCAAGCAGCTTTCACACAGACATTATTGCAAAAGGAAAGGGGGGAAAATAGGTTGAAGAAAGATTTTTAGCTCAATTTGTCAGTTCTATTTGTCCATACACAGAGTTCCCCAAATCTCTGAAGTCACGTGAGGAGCTGGTAGAGTACCTGAGTGTCATTGTGTTCACTGCTTCAGCCCAACATGCAGCTGTCAACTTTGGACAAGTGAGTAACAGATAATTGGGAACTGTATTATAAGACTGATTTAGAGTAAAAATAAAATAAAATAAATAAATAAATAAATAAATAAATAAATAAAATAAATAAAATAAATAAAATAAATAAAATAAATAAAATAAATAAAATAAATAAAATAAAATAAAATAAAATAAAATAAAATAAAATAAAATAAAATATTATTATTTATTAATTAATAATTTTATTTATTTTAGTTATAAAAACAAGTGATAAGTGCAGAGAGGAAATCTCTCTTTGATGGAACAGATAACTTTCTCATAGATTGAAGCACGAACACTGAGAATGGACACAGTGTTTGTACCCTGTAGTTAAACTTTTGAAAATATTTGCATATTCATAGATTCTGGATTTTTCAATGAGTGATGAGTAGATTTAGAAAAAGTTATGGAGCTTTTTTTGTGGAGTATTTTTAGTGGATCTTTAAGTTTAGGATTAATTTTAATCTTTATCAATGTATTTTATCAACTAGTGTGTTTTTTTGTGTAAAATCTATCAAATGGATGTAGAGGAGTAAAAAGTACATTATTTCCCTCTAAAATGTAGTAGATCAGAAGTGGAAAGTACCTCCAAATTGTACTGAAGTACACTTACTTAGTTACTATCCGTGACTGCATGCACAAACTTTATCTTTGTGTACATTTTGTAGTACGACTGGTGTTCGTGGATTCCTAACTCTCCATCTACCATGCGGATGCCCCCGCCGAGCCAGAAGGGATGGGCAACTGTGGACTTAATCATGAACAGCCTCCCTGATCGTGGACGCTCCAGCTGGCACCTGGGGGCCGTCTGGGCCCTCAGCCAGTACCAGGATAATGAGGTATGGAAAGTGTCCAAACACACCGGCAATCATTCACACACTTACACAGACTGGGTTGTTTTAAGACGCATAACTTTGACATAAACTACAAATTACTGATTTCACACGAAGCTTCCCTCTACGTCAATGTGTTTTTCTTCTTGCAGTGTGACCTCTCTCTCTCTCTCTCTCTGTGCAGCTGTTACTGGGAACTTATCCTGATGAGCATTTCATAGAGAAGCCAGTGAAGACGGCCATGGAGAAGTTCAGGAAGCAGCTGGCAGAGATAACCAGCACCATCAAGAAGAGGAACGAGGGGAAGAAGCTGCCGTACTACAACATGTCCCCTGACAAAATCCCCAACAGTGTCGCCGTTTGAGGAATAAAACTTATCATGTCTACTTTTCATTTTGCAAAAAGCACATGGAAGTTCTGCTGATCCAAATATGTTGTAAAAGTCTTTTATGATTTTGATACTTGTGTTGTTGTATGGAGTTGCCAGTTAAAATGTTTTCCTCTCTAGTTGCAGTACATCTGATTATATGAACAAGAACCTTGTCAAATATGCTGTAATGGTGCTCCGGCCACCGACAATAATATCGCAATAATGTTTAAACTTCAGACCACATGATTCACTTATTATGCAATAAAACAGACAAAACACAAAAACACAAACACAAAAGCGTTAAAAGTAACTTAATTTTTATTTGGTTCTTCTTTTTAATTCTACATACTTTGTTCAAACATGGGAAATTAAACTGAAAACACATCAATATTTCTTTTAAAAACATTTTTTTTTTTTTTTTTACCAAAGTTTTTACAATTACTATTCCAAAGTAAATTCACAGACAAACTTGTGGAATGATATCATAAGACAGGGGAACAGTCATATATGTTCAAGTCCAGTCAGTAGTAAACAAATGTAGCTTTATGCAAGTTACACTTTTCCCAGAAGTGACGCGTTTAAGCAACAAGGTGGAGAAGGAAACAGGAATCTGAGACTTCAACCTAAAATGTGGTGACAGTGCGGCTGAGAAATACCTGCTCAGAAGGATAATGAAAAATCAAGAAATCAGCTCAAAGAAAGAAAGACAAAGGTGGAAAAGTGTCCTAATGTAAGTTCAATCTTCATCATAACTTCTGTCTCAAACTTCATGAAAGGAGCCAGCTCCTGTGAGTAGAAAGTAAACAAAACACAATCTACAATTCATCTTTAATCATCTTAACAATCTCAGGTATGTATTTTAATATTTATTGTCGTTTACATGTTGTTGCGATTTGTGTGGGTAAATGTCCTGATACTGCATATTCAAAAACAAAATTAAACAAGCAATTTAAAAAAAAAAAAAAAAAAAAAAAGCAAAGAAGGAAGAACAGATGTTCACATTTATGATGCGCTATCAAGCATTTTTTTAAATTTTAATTTTGTTAACAACACTAATATCCAAGTAATAAAACAGGTAAGTGCAAAACAAAAAGAGAGTGAAAATGATTTTCTGGTATTTATCCCGAGGAAAAGAACTAAGTGTAAGTTGCATAAAATTACCAATGAAAGGGGTTTTTTACATGAACATATGGTACAAATTGTTTTCTTTTAAAAATAAATACAACACAAAATGAAGAAATTATCATTTTATACCCGGAGGACACTCTGGACATTAAACACCAGTACATAACTACAGAAGAGAACAACAACAAAAGGGTAATTGCACTTTTTATCTGTCTAATTGCACAGAGCCTCGTGGGTATTGAAGTTTCAGAGAAGCTTCTCGTTACTGGGTCTTAATCCAACTTGACAAGACGACAACTCCCTCGGCTCATATTATGTAAAACTATATTAGACTCCAGATTTAAAGTCACCATTGGGGCATATACACAAGTAGAGTATGCATTGCTGCAAAGAACAAAGCGCTGATTTCAGTTATTGCTGCTGCTGCTGAGCAGTAATCGTCAGGTACGTTGTTGGACCATCGTTGTTCACAGACAGTATTACTGGTATCAAAGACGGTTTTTCTTTTAAAAATGTGTATGTTGCTGGAATGGCTGTGAGGCTCAACATGAGCCCGGCATTGCTGTGCTCCCACATACACAAAAGCACTTACAATGACTGTAAGCCCAAAACACGTCGCCCTGAGAAATCAACTGCTGCCCCATCTCAGACTGCACCAGCAGGTGGCGCTAAAATCACACTAAATGCTAAAAAACGACACGCTGACAGTATTCAGCCTGTGCTTCTTTTGAGGATTTGTCTCATTCGAGCCACATACAGCCAGATGTGAGAGAAACATTTCCCAATAAAGCAGAAGCTGCAGCAAGCTGCCTGTCTTGTGATTTAATACTAGAATAGACATCCTCCACCATGTGATGAGAGTTTGACAAGAAACGAGACACTTTCACTGAAACCAAAGACTTTTATATCACTGAAATGCTTGTTAATGCTCCTATATGTCACATCTATCTAACGCCTTAAACTCTCTGCTGAATGCTAACTGAACAGATAGACTGTGAATGTGCAGGTCTTGAGCTGCAGAGCAACAGTGAGCCTACAGCTTATTTATTTTAAGCAGTCAAATTTTTAAAAGCCAGTTACAGTCTGTCTGTTTTTTTTTTCTTCTGTTTGTTTTTCCTAATCAGTGGGGTCAGTTCATGCACAACAACAACAGCGATGGGAGGACAGACTGAAAGCAGACAGCGATGGATTTCTCAGGGCATATCCTATGACTAAGCAAACAAATCAAGATATTAAAAACTGCACATGAAATATCACACTGTTAAATACTGTGTCATCCGCATGATAGAAAAACATTAGCGACGCAGTTTATGCCCAGAGGCTCGTGTTATGATCTCAAGACATGGAAATTAATTATCTCGCAATTTCCTGTGACCAGTAAAAAAAAGATGTTGCTTTTTTGTTTGTTTGGTTCTTTTTTTTTTTGGAATATTTTATTTATTTTTTTCTAATCATTTTTTAAAAAGTTTACATTCTCAAAGCCTTCAGAAAGTTCATATTGGGGTAAAGAAGTCTTGTGGCTGAATTTTCCATGATCAGCATTGGAGCTACGAGCTTGAGCCGAAACACAGTCAAGCGATTCGTCATATTCAAAACTCACTTTTTCTGTTTAGACTAAAACACTCCAATGTTTCTCTCAGCAGTATTCCATTTATTCCCGCCTGTTTCCTTTTTTATCATCCATTGGAGGGTGTGTGTGTGTGTGTATATGAAGGAAATACAATGTCAAATAAAACAGAAAATATTTCCGAGTTTGTTTGAGTGTGCTCTCCCCCATGTACAAGACTTAATTCATATTAAAGAAGAAAAAAAAAAGAGAAGATAGAGGAAGGGGGAGAATTTGTAGGAGCTAAAAAACAAAAGTGCTTCAATGCATGTCCAAATCAAGGCCTGGTTGGAGCCAGGCCTGCGTGGAGCTGATGGATCTGTGTGCAGACTTAGTCTTCAGTGACAAACAGGGCAGTAGCTGAAATGTTCCAGAGATCTGATGCACTACTGATCCATGGCAGGTTAGCCCAAGACAGGAAGTAAAAGCAAACAAATCCAACAAACGTACAAGCAAAACAAACCACGCATCAGAGACATGTAGACCTCCAGAGCCGTTTATGAGTCTATTTGTCTCAGTCTTGCTCTCCCGGAGGGGTGTATATGTGTGTTTGTGTGCGTGTGTGTGGAGTGGTATAATCCAGGCCTCTTCAGACATTTACAGAAGTTTGTAAAAACAGTCCGGTCCTGGGAAAGAGGAAAGAGAGTGCGGATCGAGTCTGGAGGGAGGAATACGGTCTGATAGGAGGAATGTGGATAGAAGGAGGTGGTCGTGGTCTGTCCGGCTCTGTGGATGGATCTTAAGATGACCGGAGGAGGACAGTGGGTCAAATCTGGGATCAGAGGATGGGGGAGGACATTTCCATGACTGCTACTCCTCACTGTGGGCCGGTTTGTGTGTGCAGAATGAGTAGGACAACCTATGGCATGGACTGAGTGGAGGTTGGTGGTCAGACATGGAGCACCTCCATGCTGTAGTCCTCTGTCTCTGTATACTGGGAGGAGTTTGTGTCCGACTGGGTGGGGGCCAGAATCTCCTTGTTCTCCAGACTCGGCTCCATGAGCGGCGGCTTCTCCGGCGCCATCTTTTTACACGTGTCTGGCCGGTTCTGGACGTATATGACCCGGTTGTAAGCCTTGAGTCTTCTCCATAGATGGATATAGACTTTGCACTGGACATACATGAACACCAGTCCACCCGTGAAGCCGATGGCCACCACCACCAGCTTGGTCCAGAAAGGCCATTCCAGGATCCCTGAGGTACAGGCAGAGAAGAACAGACAAAAAAGAAAACATGTGCACACGTCAAACACAGGAGCCCAAACAATTACAAACATAAACCGTCTACACTGTCTAGTACTTCATCTAAAATTCAGGAGGTCAAAATGCACAAAAGCAAAAACACAGGAAGGAGGAAGAAGGCTCAATAAACTGCAGCAGCTTTGTTTTCAATAATTCATTCAACCGTGATCTACATTATAATTTAACAAGGAAGGCGTGCGGTTGGGGAAACTATCATTGAATATACAGACGGACAGGAAATAATTACATTGTATGTAATGTGCTGTATATTCTTCTACGAAGAAGCAGGCTAATGTTAGAATATACGTTTTTGCAAGTTGTAACACATTCATTTAAAAATCATGTTTTGGTTTATATATATATATATATATATATATATAAATAAATAAGTGTCCTTGAGGCGCGTTGAGACAGTTAATCCATCATACTGAACATTGTGTCTGCATTTATCATTGTCAAAGTTAATGTATTGCATTGCAGACTTTCTGTACTTGCAACTGAATTAAAAATAACTGTTAACAATAAAGACATGTTTACTGTGTAATTATCTAAACACAAATTGATTTTCATACATGAATCGAAATGACAAATGACTGTATAGAAGGTGGGAAATTAAAGTTGGAGGTTATTATAAAACTGTTTTTTTTTATACTTCATTGTAATTATTTAACTAATTGTGTTATTTGTTGATGTATTTGGTTCTTTTACTTGTTTAATAATCTCTCATTAAGCTTAATTAAATTGTGTTGAGTCTGTATACAAAGCAACACACAAAAATCTAAAACCCTACAGTAAGCTTTATAAAACGTTAGCAGTAAGCAGACAAGTTGTAGTAAATGTGCCAAACTGTGCAAAAACATTTCTAGGACATTTGAGAAAGCTTCTGTAATCCCGTAAAGATAAGGCTTAAAGTAAATGTAAAATGATACATTTTAGGAAATATAAACTTTGTAATAATTCAGCATCTTTAGTCTTTTTATGTTGGCTAATATTTTTCAGAAAGGCCCACATTTGACATTTAGGTGTTGCCAAATTGTGAAATATGTACAGTTAATTATATTAGGTATAAAATACAAAATACCTCACATTTAAACAAGGCAAACATAACACAGTTGGTAAGATATGAACTAAGTTCAAAAAGAATAATTTTATGAGAAGAGATCGTTTGTTATGTGTGAATCTGTCAGTGAGGTTTGTTTTAATTAAATCCCACTGAGACAAAGTATAACACACAGGTGAGTCACAGCATGTTCCTTGATTCTGTGCCTGTGTTCATTAGGTCGGAGCATTCAGTGAGGTGATGTGAATAAAACCGGCCTTTCAGGGTGAAGAAGTATTATTTTTATCCTGAAATCAAGGCAGAAAAAAGGGAAGGAAAGGGGCAAAAAGGTGCAGTTTGAAAAACAACTGGATACAGCTGACAGAAAGGCTGATGGGGGGAAAAACACAGTTTCAAAGTCAAAAGTTCAAAGATGAAAAGTTTACCTGGGATTCTTCCGGCTGCATGGGTGAAGAGAGTGTAAGTATCATGTATTACCAAAGACACAAAGAGATTGATAGAAGGCAAAACGCAACAAAGTGAAAGTGAGGTCAGATATACACAGTTGCACACTCCAGACTGAAATTCAGCATGCAATCATAAACATTTAACCTGCATACAAACATAATCGTAGTAGTGTTGACTGGCAAACAGGACCGGGGAGGGAGGGTGTATTTGGCATTTCTGTGGTGATTGAACCTGACAGCCTTCAGGGACTTGAACAAGTCTGAATCATCAGGTTGGGCTAAAGAGGCACAGAGCGGCTCTTTCACTGTCTCAGAAGCACCAAATATGCCAGACAGAAATGACTGGCAGCAGATGTAGTGCCAGCGAATTCTGCAACAGCTCGTCATTAAACAGCCTCTTCTATTTTAAGCCCTGCCAGCAAGTGTGGAGTCTTTCTGTTACCCAGTGCTGCTCATCTCTTTGGTCAGGATGGATGTACTGAGCAGCAGTGGCTCTAGGAGATGCTGAAAGAGCTTGTAAACTGCTGCTAGTGTTGTTTTCTTCTCATTCTGGGGTTTCTGAAAGAGCGACATCAGCCCTATTATATACAGTCTTTGGCCTGTAGCAGTTTGGTAAATACACTTAAAAGGATAGGTTCACAATGTTGCAAGTCTGTCTTAAAACAACATTCGGGTACCCAAATGAACACTGAATATAGATTTTTCTTGCTGAAGTCATTCATCATGTTCATGCTGGCTATTAGAAGATCCCTTCAAAATCCACAAGCTTCAGTCTGTGCAAAAATGTATTTAAAAGTCCAAATGAGTCAAATCAAGTAGAAATCAGAATCAAGTTTACCATTTAAACACATGATCATCTATTCGTGCATTCGATTTATTTTCAGATACTTCAGAAGAAAGATGCAAAACATGCATATAAACCTCAAAAAGAAAAAAATAAACACAACACGGGCTGTGATGTCAGCAAGAAGAGGCTTCTTCTTCATGTTTGTAACAAACATGTTTGCACCACTCTGGTACTACCTACATCTATCATGGCTGCTAGCTCTTGCGGTCTACGTAACTTTTTCTTTTATCCTCGTGAGCCAATTTTGTTGACTGCATACTTTCGACGAACTGTCATCTTTTCATTTTAATTCACACCACACACACCGAACCTGATCTAATCCCATCAAAGAAGTGAAAAGGAACCAAAAACCGCCTCACCTTGCAAAAGTGACCTCACCCAGAAAGTCTCAAAGTGTATTTCAGAGTGATAGATGTCAATAAAAAAAATAAAAAAAATCTCTTTTCTTCTTATCGCCTATCTTTTATTTATTTTTTTGTCAGTGAACTGAATTGAACTTAAAGCCGTGGACAGAAAATCATCTTTAAAGCAAACTGCAAACAACTTCTTCTAACTACACATTTATTCTGTCTCAGCCGTGACTTTGATGATGCTCCCTGAGTTACCGCCAGAATGAGGCCAAGCAAATTAGACTCACTTACGTTTCCAATCTTAAAGAATATTTCATACTCAAACTGTGGAAATAATAACACATGCAGGATTGCCATTAAATAGTGACTTGGAGAAAGTGGGTGAATAGTTGATATAATTGATGGGATCATATATAACAACAACACAGACAATCACATTATTCTTATGTGCGTGTGTGTGTGTGTGTGCTGACCTTGTTTGATTTCGTCTGCCGTTCTGTCGATGAGAACGTAGAGCGACCACACCACGCAGGTGATGGCGATGACATGGAAGGTGACCGAACACATGATCTTCCTTCTCTCGCTCGCCGTCATCTGTAGCTTCTCCCACTGCCGCAGGGAGCAAGAAGAGGGCGAAGCGATGACATTAAAAGGAGGTGGAAAGGGGCACGCACAAACACAAAACCATGCTTTGAAACGACACTTAAAGAGGCTAAACTGTTGGCGCTCGCAGCAGTTTTCTGGAGCAGCTCAGAGTGTGAGCTAAATATTTGATGGAGGGCGTTCAGCTAGTGTGATCCAATGCTACATTACGCTTCTTGGCAGAGTGAGCAAGATAAAGAAAAGTGGCGTGCAGCACCCAGGACAGAAGGGCCAGGTACTCTGCTGCCTGCCAGCCAGCACAGCTTACACACTGTCTGTCGCAAGCTGCACAATACATCATCAGGAAATGAGCCCGGAGATACAAAGAAAACACATAATATGATGCCAGCACCATCAGATTAGCTCACACTCTGACAGCAAATATTCTGCATCCAAGTGCATTCAGCAACGAGAAAAATGGCAGCGATTGGGTGTTCGTGGCACGATTGCGGGGTCAGTTTGACAAGAAGCGGGTGTTTCATTAAGAGATGAAGCCAAGCATCTACTGATAAACATTTCATAGCAACACCAGGATTCCTATTATCATCTCAAATTTTAAAACTTCAGTGCTCAGCAGCGGGATTCAGAAGCTATTAACAGCGAAGCATTTGTTTAAGGTCTTTTGTGCAGCTAATGAAGGGTGGAGGAATTTTAATTAGAGAGTCCTGCTATCTTCAGGCCACAGCGATTGATAAGAGCCTTTAATGGAGGCATACTTCTTCTAAACCATTTGAAATGAATGAAATGAACCCCCACCACACCCCACCTACAAGTTCCAGCTCGGTGTCATGCTTGTGTTATCTGCACAATGGATTGAAGACAGCTTTGGACATTTTCAGCTTCATAACAAAGGAATGGTGTGAGCTTAGTTGGGAAACTTCGAAGCTGAGCTGCAATGACAGCCTGAATTTATTAACTGAGAATGACCAGAATCAACACACACACACACACACACACACACACACACACACACACACACACACACACACACACACACACACACACACAAACTGTGTCTTACCTTGCGCAGTGGCTTGAGCTTGGTCTCCATGATGAACTCATATTTGCAGAGCTCACAGCAACGAGTGTCAGAGCTCTTGATCCACTGCTGTAGACAGGACTGGTGGACGAAGCGAAGGCTCCCCGTGCAGTGGCATGGCGTGATCAGAGGACTCTCATCATCACCTTCACAGTGACAGATCCTACGGGAGCCAAAGATTACAGTCAGCGCTCGGCTAGAGGTAAGACAGCTGTAATAGGCGACATGACAGCGGAAAGATTAAAAAGGGACAGATACTTCCCAGATAACCGTCAGCAAACCTGTATCGTTTTCTAGTAGTATGTATAATTAGACTAGAAACAGATATAGGAAAACACAGCAGGTGGGAATCTAATTATATAAATAAAGAAAAATATATTAACACCCTGAAAGTCGACGACAACACGCGTCCCAGGTGAAAAAACTCAATCAAGACAAACTAATTTGATTCAAAGCACTTCATTTGCAAATCAAGATGACATTTCTGGACAATAATCTTCCGTGCTCCTGTGGCAGCGCAGGACAAAATTGAAGACAAATTCAATCTTGGATACCCCTGCAGTTGAAGCAGTGGCAATTAATCGTGTTGCGTGTGATGAAAACTAAGTGAAGAGCATTTAATGATGATACATACAAGAAGCAGAGAACACACAAACTACAACCTCATAAGTGACATTTGAGTTGATTTATTTTCTCTCTTTTTTTTTTGTTGCATGCAATTATATTCAATTTAATGAGGTGTGATATTGTGCTCGGCCCCTGTAGATGCTTGCAGAGTCTGGACAGGCGTTTCTCAGTGAGAGGAACCAATCATGTTTTTAATATCAGACCGAAGCAGCGCACCTGTCCTCCTCAAGATCACATATCGGACTCCGTCTGGCAGCTTGGAGGACAGCAGCTATTACTCACCCGCACTAAGGAGGAGTGTTTTAGTCTGTACCTTTCTGTTCAGTGCAAGAATCTGGATATGTGCACACGTCCACCAGTAAGTCCGAGTCAGTGGTTTAAAGAGTTGGAAAGAGTTGAAGAGTTGTTATTATCTCCAAGCCGACTCAATAACACACACATACACACACATACACATGCAGGAAGCAGAAGGTAAAGTCATTTATCATCTCAGAATTCAACGTCAGGATGCTGACCTTGTTGTGGCTGCTCAGTCTGGGGCAGAGTCCTCAGTGAATTAGCAATAAGCACCAAAATCAACAGCTGCTTGTTTCCACCTCAACACAAACTTTGATTAAAAGTCGTGAGACGTGTCTCTGGTTAAGACTGAGCCATTGGAAAGGCACAGTACACATGATTTTCCTGCAGAGGTTTCATAGATAAACTGATACAAACAACTGTACACGAGTGAAGGCCATGTACTGTCACCATTTTAACCTACTATATTTTCCCCTGAGTGAGACACGGAGGGCAGTGGCACTTCTAAGTAAACAAGTAAACAAGTAAACAAATGTACAGAAATAAAAGGAGAGGTAAGGACAGAGCAGTGTGATCAAATGGGATTGTCTTTATCCCAGTTCAGGAGAAGGTAAGAACGCACACACGCACGCACGCACACACACACACACACACACACACGCACGCACACACGTTGGAAAGTGTGCAAGCAGGATGGATAGCGACTATTTCCAGACTTGACTTATCTGGCCAAAGTGTTACAAGATTAAAAGACAAAGTGAACAAAGGAGCATAAAAATAGCTCATTTCTACAAGTTTCTCCAAAACGAGGAGGAGGTGGAAGAGTAGAATGAGGACTGAGTGATTAAAGGATAGATGAGGCACAATTAACATCGCTAGAAGAGATATAGTCGTTATGGATAGGCTCTCTCGCTTGTTTTTGTTTGTTTGCATGGATGATGATGATGATGAACTGCAGATTCACAACCCACACATGTTGTAATATACACCTTTCAAAAAAAAAAGAAAAGAAAGAACAAAGAAAATCTGCCTGAGGATTGATTCTCTTAGTGCTCATATCAAGCCTCGACGCCTGCTAAAATGGACAGATTAAACAAATGATTCTAATGTTTATTCAAATCTCTACACCTCCACAAGCAGCTCTAGTGTAAAGTGATTAGTAAACTACATGAGTGGAGGAGTCTTCTGTAAAAAAAACAACATGTTTTTACTTAATTTCACCGAGCTTCACCTGCTAGAAACTCCCACGATTGTATAAAAACTGCTAAAAGAAAAAAAAGAAATCTCACAAATGCAGCACATTAAATTCAGCAATGTCATTCGAATGAACCTGTACATCCCATATATCGAATGGATTAACCGAATAATCCAAAACCCTGTTTGTAAATTTGCTGCTAAATTAACTTTATCTTCGTCAGCAGCAGCACATTCCCAGCACCGTCAGGCATGGGATGGAGGTTGAAATTGAATTTGCATCGCTTCAGCAGCCAAAGCATACCCTGTTTAACAGTAATTCTAAGATGGCAGAGGCCGCTGTTTGAGTGTGTCAACATGAAAACGAGAGAAGCAAAACAGTCCGGATATCACAAGCACCTCAAGCTGAGAGGGAAACAAGCTCTGCGACATTACAGCCCAGTCGAGGCATCCTCTTTCTTCTTGTTCTCTCTCGTCTGTTTCCTCATACGTCTCTCCTGTGGCATTCAGGCAATCTCGGCACTTCACACTCTGTCACTCTAAGATTCCCCCTTTTTTTCTATCCATTCCTTGTTCTGCCCTCATGCCGAAGTGTTTATGTATTTCAAATAAAGTTTCAGCACCAATCTTTTTTCTTTTTTTTTTTTCTTCCTCCAAACATTCCTGCTAACCAGTTATTTATAGGGGTGACACAGAGCACAGTGTGATATCTGAAGTATTCAACATAAAAGTCAGTCATAAAAGTTTAAAAGGTAGCCTGTTGGAGTTAGGCACTATGGGGCAATGATTATGTTCCTGTTTTGCCTGTATCTCTCTGCAAGTACATGCATGAGGTGAATTTTTACTGCGGGCTGTAAAACACCAAGAAGGCAACGAACAAGTGAAGCAAGACATAAAAACTGGAGTGAAATAGCAAGTCACAGCAAGGAAGCATAACGCCGAGTGTTTTCTCTCAAAGCTGAGCGCTGTCTATCGAGTGAAAACTGTTAAATAATAATGCTATTAATCTAAATCAACAATTGATGGCGGAAATGCACCAGTGACAAGCAGAGAAAAAGACAAGCCAATGTATACATGGGTGTGAACGATGCTGGGTTTGAAATATTTTATACTTTGGAAATGTTTATGTGTCATTTGTAATAAGGAAATAGAAAAAGTCACCTCCTATCAGATTATCATCTATCTACTTTCTGAAATGTCAATACAAAAGCTGGCTAATGATTACAAAACACACACACACACACACACGCACACACGCACACACATTCACATTTGAGGACAGCCTCTGCTCTGAGCTCACGCTTCAAGCCACCTGACAGGGAGTTGGCACAATGTGTTTGTTTGTGTGTGTGTGTGTGTGTGTGTTTGTGTGTGTGTGTGTGTGTGTGTGTGCAGAGACTGCAGAGGCTATTTGAAGCCAATAATCTGCCTGCTGATCTCTGGCCTTCACCCTGCCAATTCTAAGCTCTCATGTTTCTCTATCAGCCCACCGCTGACGTATAAGATGTATAATCCGGAACGGAGTGCGTGTGCAGATCACAGCTGAGGTAAAAAAGAGACAAAGATATAATTGACATGTCTCTTGTGTTTAAGACTTAACCCTCATCAATCCCCTGAACTGCTGCCAGGCGAAGTATTGACAGACGGATAATATAACGCAGAGGGGCTCAACTCAACATCTATGTGGGACTGAAAATGTCTTTTCTTGACAACCTAGTCAGATCTAGCAGGCTTCATATGTTGGGACAATGCAGCCACGACCTGGTCTGTAATCAAATATTACTCACAATCTGTCCTGTCTAACATTGCCTGATGCTGCCAATCAGACTGGTATGTGAAAGAGACTGATGATGGCCCTGCTGACCCAATCAGACAGACGCCGTCAGTTCAACGCCATTTATTGTCCCTTGTCTGCCTCTGTTCCACTATTTCTCATACATACACACACACTCCTCAATTCTATTAAAATATGTACCCTAAGCCCCCATATCTTTTCTTTAACCCCCCTTTATTCCTGCCTCAACTGGAAAGCTTAAAGCTTATGTGCACAATCAATCACACATTTCCACAGCCTATGTGAGACACTTTAATGCCTCATCGATCTAGTTACAATGAAAAATTACAAAGAAAATACGGCTTGACGGCACTATGGAATACATGGCAGAGCCCCGAGATAACAGTGAAGTGAAATGAAATAGTATGAAATGAAATGAAGTCACATTTCTGCTCTAGAAACACACAGAAGGGGTTGAATCAGGGCTGCTGAGGAAAAAGCGTACAGTCTAAGGTGTGTGTGTAGACTAAAGCATCTACTGTGTGTCAGGTTCCTGTGACTAACAGCTCCAACCCATGCAGGCGTTTTGAGGACAGACACTGCTGCGTTGTTAAGATATTTGCTGGGTAGTTACACTAAAAGGTGAGAAGCTCTCCACTACTCGACAGGGCTCTGGGGTTCACTGCCACATCACGGCACAGGGGTGATCTGGGCTCTACCATGTCACAGGAAGGGTAGGTGCAGATCACACCATCCAGACAGTCACCCACCTGCAGCAGTCGCCAGATAGTGAATAAGGTGACAGTGGCTCAGTTTTCTCTGACAAAGGGGACGGGCAGCAGTCCAGGTCGCTGTCCTCATCCATATAGCACAGCGGGGCTAGAAGAGCTCCCGCCACAGTGCATTTATCTGGTGTTGCCAGCTGGCTTCTTCTCTTTTGAGTCGGACCGGGCTGGTCCTCCTCAAACACGTCATCATCTCCTAGTAGGTCCTCAGCGACAAACCCTGACTCATTGCCTTCGAGCAGGGCGGTGGAGGACTTGGGGATGTGGAGATGGGAGGCGTAGCTGCCCAGCTCAGAGCATTGCAGGCTGGCCGAGGTAGAGGATCGAGAGAAGGGGAGGAGGAGACGGAGGAAGTTGGAGCTCGGGGAGTGATGGTGGTGATGAGTGTGAAGGTGGGTGTTGGAAAGAGAAGGAGGAGGAGGAGGAGGTGGGGCTGTAACAGCAGAATCAGATGGGAGAAGATCAGTGGGTGGGACGCCCAGCATGTATTTGTAGTTGTTGGTGAAGGAGGGGACGAGGTGGGGGTGGGTGTGTGTCGGGAAGGCTAGATTTGGGTTCTGGTGTGCGGGTGCTGCAGCCAGCTTGCTGTTTAGCGTGTGCGCCCTTCGATCTGTGCCGGGCGGCAGAGCGGGCTCGGGCTCAGGCTCCAGCTCTCCCTCAGAGCAGGTGCGATCTATAAAGTGCAGACCGCGACAGAGACTGTCCACACGCTGGCCCACGTCGTTCAGAGACACCGAAAACCTGAGTGAGCCATTGGGGCGGATGTTGACAGAGGAGGGGCGGAGCAGAGAGAGCCAGTCTCGTTGTTTGATGTTTTTGGAGGCTGGTACAGCGTCTGTGCAGAGTGTGGTCACCGAAATACCTCCTGAACCTTGGCAGGTTTTACCGTTAGAATTCAAAAGCACCACAGCCGTCTGTTTCTGACAGCTCTGATCCTGACGGCTGGTGTGAAAGTGTTGTGTGCACGGGTGTTTAATGAAAGAAGAACATGTGATACACAATGGTGGCGAAAGGCATCAGGAGAAGGAATGGAAAAGGACAAAAAAAGAGAAATGGAAAAGACATCATGCATTTGAAAACAAAAGGAAAATGTACAACAACACTGAATGACCCATGTTACTATAAAACCCATTTTACCTGCAGATGTCCTGGCTGGAAGGAGACACAGACGTCCTCGAGAAGCTGCATGGAGCATTGACTGAAGTCGGGCTCCCCGCCTACAAAGCAAAAAAAAAAAAGAAAAAAAAAAGTAGCTTAGGACAGACAGAAAATGCAATAATGAGACATCTTAGAAAAGCCCCAAGGTAAAACAACTACTGTATTATTCAACAACCTAGACCAAAGACTATTTCCTGTGTTTGTGGTGAGAATCATCAAATTCTGAATCTGCCCTTTACAGGAAAAAAAAAAAGTGAAAGCACTGATGCACGGGATGATAAAAAGGAAAAACGCAATACTGGCAGTTAATCTCTCTGATTAAAGTTGTGCCAGGCAAAATCTGTCTTGGTGCGTCACAGAGCGGCCACACCAGGCTCTCTCTCGTGCGAGGAGCAGAGGAGACGGACCATGAGACAGACTGCGAGACAGAGAGAGTTATGAAGAATGACGCGCAGTGAGAGGCACAGCTGGAGGACTGAGGGCTGCAGACGTCTTCAGTCTCCGTGCAGGATTTTTAAACAGACGCAGCTGCAGGGGCTGATAAAATAAAATAAAATAGAAAAACCTCTATTATCTACTGTAGCTTTCACCAATATTTATTTTACACAAACACGGTGAGAATAACTTTCTGAAAGGAAAAAAAAAATGTTTAATTTCTGTAGTTTTGGCCGTCACTTCAAATGGTTTACTATAACATTTTATATTATAGTTATAAAGTAACTGCTGAGATCTGAGAACATGACAAATTGATACCAGCACCTCTAAAGATTAACACATTAAAAGTTGTTGGTTTAATCAATCCAAAAACTGGAAAACTGTAAAAACACGCAGTGACGACGAGCATCAGCTGGCTATTTCCACCTGCTTCCATCCTTTACATTTAACAAAGGTAGTCGCAAAATATGACAATAAGTGGTTTAAAGTGTATTTCCTAAACTTATAGTCCTTCAACAAACCAGAGTCTCAGTGGTCATTCAGTTAAAACAGTATAAAGATTGTTTAGGGACAGTAAAGAATGGGATCCAATAGTGTTTGGGTTGCTAACAAAGACATGGGGGGTGGGCTGGTAATTTCAACAAGAAACTAATTACCTATCGATTTCATTTCTAACTAAGGGAGAATTTATAGCTCATGGCCTGAAACCAATCAATACAGAATTCAATGTCCAGCTACGCCCTTCAGCCTGTTTTTCCTGTCTGTCCATGAACAGCACAGCTTCTATTTATTGGCCTTTTTTTTCCTATTTCTTTTTTTCTCTTTAAAAAGTTCATCCAAGGTTGCAACTCTTTATGGCTCTATTTTATTATATTTTGTTTACATTAAAGGTTTCTGTTTTGGGGCTTCTGCAGGAGTCAGCTTCGAGATGTGAGTGAAGTTAGTGAGACAAAAAAGCAGTAAAGCATTATTATTATCATCATTATGCAGCTGGTGCTATATTTAACTACATGGCTGCTTCAGCTCTATCTATGGTTTAAAAAACTGTTAATGTGAAGTCTGATGCACTGAAAGTAAAGTGACATGAATAGTTTTTATATACCAATTCATGTCATATAAAGTGTAGTAAACAGTAAAAGCCATAATCAATATTTAGTGTGAGCAGTTTTCACAGTTTTTCCAAGGTTCTTGGCATGTAGGTTGTTTCAAGCATCTTGGAGAACTTGCTGCAGTTGTTCTTTGAATTTACTTTGTCTCTTCATGTATTCCCAGACTGACTCCATGATGTGGAGATCAGGGCTCCTGCTGCAGGACTCCTTGTTCTTCTTGTAGGTGAAGATAGTTATTTATGGCTCTAGCTGTATGTTTTGAGCTTGCTGTCATGTTGCAGAATAAATTCGGGTTTTGCATGATTGATAAGAATCTCAAAGTACTGCATATTTAGCAAAAACATCATGTGACTGAAGTCTTAATTTCAACAAAAAAAAAAAAGAAGTAGACTGATTGCACTGAATGATATCTTTATCCCTTCACTGTGTAAACATATTGTTCCTGTGCTGCCTTCCCTCTGTTAATCATCCATTTTGTCATCTCGTTCGTGTTTTGGCCAGTGAATAAGCAACTAAGGGTTTAACAACTAGGTGATAAAATTGTCAAGATAATAATGATTAACTTAACATAACAGCCTGTATGACTCTTCCCGTCACTCCTTTATCCTGCATCAGACTTCTATTAAATGAAGGACCCTTTTATGAGTAAATGATTGCCTGCGCTTAATAGATGGATAACCAAAACGCGGCCGGCAACGACTGAAAAATTGTCCCACGCAGCCTCCACACTTGTCACCTTTTACTTTATGAAGCTGTAAACTGTGAAAAGCAGCGTATTTACTCTTATATTTGTCCATTCAGTTGTGATTCTCTTGCTCTGATGTGTAAATTAGATATAATCCACCCTGACATAATATTCTCGGTGTAATGAACACCTGTTTATTGTGCTCGGTGAAACATCTCCCAATTCATTATTATAACCTCTCTCTCCTTCAGCACCACCTCACACACAAACACACACACACACTTCATCCAAGCATAAACAATCCTCTTCTACACTTGCTATACCTTTGCTTCCTGCTCTTATTCCTCTAAGATCTATTTTCTCACATCTACGATTATGTAAGCATCTAGCTGATATCTAGCTGGAGGAAAATACATGCTTAATGCGTATGGGTAATGCAATGAATAACCTTTAAAATCTAGCAGGAAAAACAAATCACTGCCTCCCTGTGAGAAGCTTCAAAGAAGACGTTCCTGAATAAACCGGATATTTGCAAGATGCCAACTGTTAATATCACAAAGGTTCACTTATTGTCTCTGAATTTTAACGTTTTGTATTACAAGAAAAAAACAACAACAACTGAGGGTTGTTTTGTCAAACTACTGTTCCAAAGGTTGAGCATTAACTTTTTTTCTTAAGATTTATTTGACATCTGAAAGTGCTGACAGACAGAAAATGTGGGCAGACAGACAGATATGACACGTAACATGCGGATATTGGAGTTATGTGGTTTTTATCTTTACCAGTAAGCAACCAGCGTGACCCACAAACATCAACTTTAAAGAATATAAAGACGCGCCTGCAAATTAGTCAGCTATTACCTATAAACTAGTTTGATAACTGAATAATAATTTTAGTCTTTCTTTTAAACAAAATTGTCTGGTTCCAGTTTCTCAGATATGATGACTTAATTCTTTTCTTTGTCATACATGGTGCATGAAGTTTTGAAGGCATCACCTTTGATATTTGGAAATTATATTAATTTTTTTGTTATTTTCAGAGATTTTATAGACAAATGCGCGTTCTTGCAGAGAGTTAGATAAAAAACGATTGATAACCAATACGTCACGATGAAGCATCTTCCTACGCATGTGTCAAGGCTGAAGGTTTGTAGGTGGATCTTGTTTTGTCAAACATAAAAGATGAATAAATACGTCAGGTTTGAGGCATGAACGTGCTGCTGGTGAGGATTTAAAATAACTGAACTTTTATCATCATTTTACAGCCTCTCTGTGAAAATGTTCAATAAATTCCATTTTTAAACAGCGAATTCAATGTTATTACTATTGCAGTTTATTTTTTTATCTTTCGTTTTTTTTTTTCCCCCATTGTAAGCTTCTGCCAGGCTTTCACAAGGTTACACTGCTAATCAAAAGTGAGCTATGCATTTTAAACACCAGTAACGTATGTCATGCCATTATATGATAAGTACACTGATACAACTAAACTAACCACCGATATGTTGCGCTGATAATTCCCATCACACTGTGCATCATGGCTAAAAGATGTTTGAACTCTATTACCAGCTGCAAGAGATTCAACTTTTTCCCCACATCTAGCAGATGGAGGGAGTAGATAGCTCAAGAGGAAAGGTTAGTTACCATCATTATACCCCGGCATAGTATATAATCACAACAAGTAGGAAGCAGAAGCAAAACTCTGCAGAATCCAATCACAGACCTAATCGCGCCTACTGACACCGAGTGCAGAAAATCCAATGTGAGCTGAAATGATTTCATGAGCTACTCGGGGGCATGGAAGTCAAATACTAAAATTTTCCACATTAGAGCTTTAATCTGGGTGATTTTTCGTAGCAGCAGTTTGTGCAGGAGTCTGAAGGAAAGCTGGTTGATTTGAGTGGCCAATCATTTATTTTAAAACATGCTTATCCATCTGCTTCAACGTGACCTCATATCAGCTTGTGGAAACAGGCAATCAGTGGTGTAGCTCCAGTCCATTTTAATATCACACTCAGCTGTTGCTTCATGTACAACAATTGTTTTGTGGTAAATGTTTTGGTCCTCGATGAGATAATTAACACCAACACTCTCACATGACAAGGAAAATATATTACAGAGGTAGACAAGGAAGGCAAAATATGGATATGGATGATATGGATTATATAGCAGTTCCAGCTTCTCCGTTCTGTAAATGTCCTGCTTTTCTCTGTTATATATGATATTTAACTGATATCTTTGGGTTTTAGACTGTTGGTTATCATCTTATAAACTTTAATGAGTATATTTTCCTATTTTCTAACATTTTTTTTAAGGAAAAAAATATTAATCAGGAGAGAAAGAGAAGAAAAGAAGTTTGATCTATCATAAAGCCTACATGTATCAGGCCGCTTCAGAGACAAAAGTGCATCATTAACATCATTTACAGCCATTTTACAGCCTTGCAGACAAATCAACAACAATGATGTTCTCCTCCAAAATGAATACAACACATTTTGTAATAAAACCATTCAAGTCTGGTGTCTTCGAGGACAGAAGCCAGCTCCAGCACCCGTAAAAATGAGCAATGCTGCTAGATTGAGCTATTCAACACAGAAACAAAACAAACTATAATGTGATCCAAGAAATTAACAATTAACATCACTTTCTTCAAAATAGCGGCTTGGCTCGGTGCCTGGTTTGGGCAGCAGGACAGCTGTAGAGAGCTGGAGGACAGACCCTGGTGGGCACTGCAGCAAAAGAGCTTCAAATGCTGCAAAACTACAGCAGCTTGAATTTTAGAGCACAGCCAGATGTTTGGCTGACTATCAGCAGCGGCCCACTGAGCAGTGGGTCGCTGCTTTGTGTCTTTATGAGGACTGTAATACTTTAATTCCTTCCCAAACAGTGTAGGAGGCACCGTACCGTTCCTGGCACGGTGCTGAAGAGAGAAACGGTTACAGCTAAGCTTCCTGACCTCGCCAAATCAACGGGCAATCCTGAGCCCACACTCTGTGCTCACATAAAGCTTTCAGAGATGATTTTTTTTTTTTTATATTCAAGACCATTTTGGCATTTACTGAAAAAGTCTTTTTTGCCCCTTAATACTACCATTCAGATGATTTCTTTGTAAAAAACTATGAAAAGACACTTTATGAATAAATTAATCAATAATCAAACAAATATAAGAGCAGACAGGAGGTTTTGGGCTTTAGATACATGTATGCATTTGTATCTAAGATCGTAGACCTTAATCTTTGACAGTGACAAGCTCACTCATTGAGGCAATGTTGTCTTTATGAAACAATTTGCCCTTTGGCTAAATGATGTAGCTTGTTTTCCTGTTATTATATAAATCTCTCGCTCCCAGTGTGTGTGTGTGTGTGTGTCTCATGACAGACTCCAGTGGGAGTGTTACATGTCACTGGATGCCTATAAAGTAGATGTTTTTCTGAGTCATCACAAATGACAACACTGTTTGAAAGGAAATAACAACAGTTACACACACAAACACAAAAAAATCTAAATCTAAAAAGCAAAAAGAAATAATCTGCCAGGTTATCAGTATAAAAGTGGCACAGGTGCTTTAACAGAATGAACAAATTCTTTGGATGCTTTCACATATAAATCATCCAGACTGTGCCAAGATGGAGATATTATAAAATACTCCTCTCAGTCCGATGCAGAAGTTATTTAGTTAGAGAGATATCTTTCAAGTAGGTCAACAATTGGATATGAGCTCATTCCTTTTAGATTTTGAATCTGTGCCACGTTGAAGAAACGCAGGGTGTGTTTCAGTGTCGTTATCTCGAGTCTGGTTGGCGCTCATGTGGAAATGAAAACAATTCGAGTGTCAACCAACTGTCATCAGCAGCTCATAAAGACAAGTCACGTGTGTAAATGAACAGCAGAAGTGCTTTTATCCTTTATTGTCTTCGGCCTACATTTTATATTCTTTCAGCAGAAAAGGAACGTTTGACTCAGTGCTGGAAATATGAAAATCTTCCACCTCATCCTGCCAACACTGCAGAGAGCAGGGTAAACTTATAAATGCACTGCATATATGCATAAAAATCATCCTCTGTAGCCTGACAAGATCATAGTCTGATTCAAGCTGCTTCTAGGGAAAGTAGGAAGATTGTGTTTTACTAAAAAATATATTATCTACATATAATAATCCACTGTTGAATTTTATCTTTACAGAGAACTTCTTACTCAAGTTTTCCAAACTGGTCTAGCGACTTTTCTAGTCACAAACTGACTCACTCTCTTTAACCGTTGATATCAGACTCGTCCATTCAGAAAGCAATTAATACCTTCAGGAAGGAACAAGAAACACCAGCTGGCAGACAGACCTCCTGATTATTAATTAAAGCTGTCAAAACTTTACTTTGTCTGTCACTCCATTATGCATATTTGAAGGACATACAATGTGAATGCTTGCTCTCCAGAAATGGCTAACTAATTAAATCCACCACTTCGTTTGCAGATGAGAAACCTGGCCATCGTGTGTGTGTGCATGTGTGTGTGTGTGTGTGTATGAAGAAAGCAAGTGCAACAGGAAGAAAAGAAAACGTGGTTACAGACTTTTGTGAGGAATGATAACCATCACAAACTTCTATGTACTGTTCAAGCTAGACTGAATGTCTCAAACTACTGGGGAAGAGTTGATCTGCAATATTGATATCTGTGCCACAAAGGGCATATTTCAATTGATCAATTTTGTCTATTTTAAGCCCCAAGAAACTATTGAACTCTTCTATCACAGCAGCTGCAGACTCGCTGCAGCTCCCACAAAGGAAAGCAGTGATGACTTGTACTTTTGATCCTCCAGGACTATTGAATTGTGAAGCAGATCTTACTTAAAAAGGAGTCTGTTTCATCATTTCAGCCATTATTTCAATCAATCAAACGTTTACCTGACAGGACAACCACATGAGCACAAACTCACAGATTATTATCTCAGTATACTAAAATTATTACCCAATCTGACCTTTGTGAACATTTTATTTTGTAGGCGTGATTCCTCGTTGGACTTGAACAGCCACAGTTTTTACAACACAATGGAGTGTAATGGATATTTCAGGTCGGTGCACTTTTGGTTTCACTATGACATCAGTGGTGTAGATGAAAGTAGGGATTTGTTGGTCTGTTCAAACACGCTGTGATGTTTAGATCTTACAAACAAGAAGATAAGAATGATGCACAAAAGTACTTTTTCTTTTCGTTTTGTAAAACACATATTTTGTCATCTAACTGAAACACAGCGTCAGGAATTCAGTTCAATAAATTAATGGCATAAACAACCAGTGTTGCTTCATGTTAAGTGGTTAGTGTATGTTTTATTAAGCCATTCACTGTCTTAGAATATAATATTAACCTTTAAAAAGGTAACTGTGCCCCTGAAAATGACAGTTATATCCATCAATGGGGTGCAATAACATCCCATCCTGGCTCGTGGATCAAACATTACTGCTGGATTGACCTTGTGGTGACGAAGTGACCCTGACATCTATTAGCACAAGTAAAGGGTTTATCCTCTAAGAGGCTCAGGAGAACAAGGATTGAAGCCCCAGAGCCCGATTTGATGCAGGCCGTAGAGTCGCCTGAGGAAACGACGGAGAAGAGAGGGAGAAAATAGGATGATGAGAGCCAGAAGAGGTGTGTGCGGGCCTGTCTGACAGCGAGTCACACTGAGCAGATGAGCTGAGGTGTAAAGACACATCTGTTCACTGGAGGTTGATCAGAGAAGCAGCTCTGATTGGGGCGACACAATGCAAGAGAGTCGGGCTATCTATCAGCTGCGCTCACTCCACTGCATGTCTATCTGTTCTGTCAATCTCCGCCTGCCCTCCTGTCGTTATTTTCTCTCTCCTGTCTCTCTTTATGCCAGAGGAAGGCCGCACATCATTCTTTCACATTTTTTTCAATTTTATGTGTGCTTTGCTTACCTTGGATATATTGCTGGATCTGCTTGCTGAATGACCCAGGGGCTTTTCATTCTGTAAAAGAAGGGACAAAAAAACAGACAAAATAAAAATAAGCTTCCTCTAAATCTGCACACAATAGAGAAATGGCATATGGCCCATAATTACTATCTGTCACACTTATAATGAGTAGTGCTTTACGAGAAGTAGCTGCTTGACGTAAACACGTAATTCACATTTGTCCTTTCGCAACAGAGCAGCCATCTTCAGGAAATGTACTGTAAGAATGAGAACACAACCAGATATGGTCAAATGAATAATGTGGTGTGTATAATATGATATAAAGACATCTCATGAGAAGATATAGTGGGCTAAGGCGTAAATATGGTGTCTACTTCTAACGAGAGCAGCAAAGCTACATTTCTCAGCAACTCGAGAGCCCCTGAGTTTCGGCTGTTTGGCATCTTAAGTTGGAAAATCAACTTCTTCTGGCGCAAGACGAAAAAGAGGACAAGCTGATTACATAACACATCCGTCCAAACTGCAAATCAAACGGTGTCACAATATTTGTATCATTACCCAGGGAGCGAGACAGGCCGACACTTGCAGTGCTCAGCACAGTCAGTTTCTGTTTTGAGGCTGTAATGATCCTCCGTCCCCACTCAGTGTTCTCGGCTTGCATCAGAGACTCAGATAAACAGCCACTGGGATGTTGTGCTACATTGAGTGTTGGTATTAACGCAGCGTGTGGTTCCTAAAGGAGTAATCAATCATAGTTACATAATGATGAGTTCACGCAGGGTTTGACAGGGCTGTGGCGCTTTGGATACAAACAAATCTTGGCAAATGGCAAATCTTTGGGGAGAATGACGTAACTTTATATGGACACAATGGCTCCATTAAACTGTTAACGGCAAAAAGTTGCTGTTGGGGTCTCTGTTGACCTCCACCTCTCCCCAACCTCAGCGCAGTGTGTGTGTATCCTGTTGCTTCCCAGTTGACCAGCTTTATTGTATGTGCATAAACACAGAAATTAAACAGTATATTTATGCTGGAATAACTGTCAAATTAAGTGTGTCAAATACTGTGTGGTAAATTAATTTGGAAATGTTTGAAGTAGAAATTTAAAAAGGTTTATAGTCTACTTAAGTGTCAGAAATCAGCAAAAAGTGAAACTTCTTATTAAAATTGTTTTATCTGTATTAGAGGCAATAACATTTTAGATTTTGGAGGTGAAAACTAATAAATCAACTTGTTTCAAGTATTTCCTAAGACTTAATACAAATGTTCTCAGTTCTGCTGCTGTGATCTCCTTTATTCTTTCTGGTCTCAAGATACAGAAACTCATTTTTAAATAAGAGCATACATGTGTCTGTTAGGCTGCACTTTGGAACAGGTGTGCTTTGACCTAAATGCCATCATCGGCATGGTAACATGCTCAACAACGACAATTCAAACATGCTGATGTTCAGCAGGCGTAATGTTTTAAATGCTAAAATGTGCTAATTAGCACATAACACAAGTAGTAGTTTTGCATATTTGGTCATAAACCAAAGTATTGGACAAGCAGATATGTTAAGCTGTTCAATACTTTGAAAATTAAGGCATCATCAAAGTTTATAAGATTTAGTGTGAGGGGTACATGCATTTTGAAATTTCATGGCAATTCGATACAAAAGTTGTTAAGACAATTCACAAATTTTCACAATTTTGCTGATATAATTGCAAAGAGAGTCAAGATGTAAAGTCTAAAAATGTACCGGTGGATTAAAATGAAGCCCTTCTCCACCTTCATCCCCATCCATCCCCATGCCATTACCTCCTCAGGGTCTTCAATATAATGTCACAGAATGATAAATACTGTGCAATTTGTGGAGCAAATCAATTGACAGATTGTCGAAGAGGATAAAAGTTCTGTTTGTACACAAAGATAACAGGCAGTGCAGAAGAATAGAACAAATTGATGATCCCTTCCCTTAATCCTTCCTTCTTGGGCAAATATGCAGTAACAAGCAAATATGCATAGGCTGAGGGTTTCTGAGAAATAACAAGGCTGCAAATGCACCGATGACGTTTATAGACAGCAGAGATTAGAGCAGAAAGAGAAGCTGGAGACAGATGACAAAAGATGAGAGAAGAAGTGGATCAACTGCATGTTTCCTGTCTGTCTTTCGAACAGAATTTCTTTAAGCATCTACTCTCACAAACTGCGTTACCTACAGTACAAGGTCTGTGAGTCACCTTCACTGCCAACATGACTGTAGCCTAAAAAGCCTTATTCTCTGGGCTCATGCATAATTCTGATAAAGGAGGGTTCAGGTTTCACAGTTCACTGTGTCTGTCTCTCTCTCCACCTCCTCTGAGGGTCTGTTAGCAGCCCAAGGCTTTGATAACACAACTTTCTCTCTAGCTTGTAAGAAAGGACGCTTAGGAGAGTATTGCCGAGGAGAAGAGGTCATATTCAGAGGGATCGCTTTGTCTTTCAGGGCTGCCACTCAGTTCTCGGCCCACAGGGAGCGGGGCTCAGCTCTCCTTTATGCAAGAATCTCACAAGATGGAAAAAAAAAAGTGAATTTAAACTATGCTTCTTTGAAATGTGTATTCCTCACAAAGTCTCTATTCTCAACAGAACCTTTTCAATTTTAGCATCGAATACACCACCTGTGCCGTTAGTCTATTTAAATCCAATCGATTAATCCTTTCATTCATTTAAATTAAGCAAAAAGCCAAATATTTGCTGGTTGTAATATAAAGATTTGCTGTTTTCCTCTGTTTAATACCACATTAATCATTCATTGTGAATGCCCTTTTTCTTTCTACTTTTCATTTGGATAAATTGATGCATGTTGGGAAAAAACTGCCATAGGGCTGCAGTTAACTGATTATTTTCATTATCGAATGATTCACACATTATTTTCTCAGTTATTTAATCAATTTTGGCTCTAAAATGTCAGGAGATATACGTTTTAGTTTCCCACAGCCCAAGGCAACATCAAATGTTTTGTCCAAAATCCAAAGACATAATTATAGATAGATGCTGATTGATTTTCCCTCAATTGACTACTTGCTTAATTGATTAAATCGACTAATCGTTGCAGCTTTAGATTGTCAACAGTTTGTACTTTCGTCATTAAAATGTCATATTTGACTTCCTGTATTCATTTACGTATATTGTTGTTAAAGTCAGTGTTCTTTCTATCCATCCATCCATGCACAATATATGTAAACGAATACAGGATGAAGTAAAATATGACATTTTAATGAAATAAGGTTGTAGCCTAGTGCTGATTTAAACAGTGAACACAGCCAGAAAGGTAAAGGTCTCTTGACAGATTCCATATTTCAGAGTTACATCTTGCTACCAGATGCTTCCTCTGGATTTCTGCACCATTTGACACCAACGTCACAGCAGAGTATAAAGATAGGTTTGTGTTTGAGGTCAGCAGCTTCTCACAATACAAACCCGAGACCTACAGTCAGGCCGGTGACTGCACCATCTGTGCTAGCTTACCAACAACAATCCCAACACAGAAATGAAATGAGTCTCAAATGGGATTTCACACAACAGGTCAAGGTCTCAAATGAGAAGCGCTTGTCAAGTTTGCAACCTTTCACCTTCTTCTTCTTTTTTTTTTTTTTTTTTTTTTTAAAGAGAGCTAGACAATTTAAAAATGAACAGACATGTTGTTAAGTGTAATGTGACCTGGACTGAAGAATGAATGCTTGTATGCATTCAAGATATTTTTGAAATGTTTTTTTGTTGTATCTATTTTCCCCGACACCCTTAATCCATTTTGACTTCCTCTTCCTTTCCCAGAATGTCTTTTAAACGTCCCTCGGAGAACTTGCCTGGACTCGCTGCATCTGCTCTCCAGTGGAGAGAGTGATAGTGATTGTGACAATCATAGAAATAGTAACGGCAAGAGCAACTATTTTTCCATCTGTGAAGAAGCGACACGAGTCTGTCTTAGGTACAACTCACTAAGCCAAAAGGAATTATCACTGTAAAATTAAACAGATTATCAGATCTCATCATTGGAGGCAACGTGAAGCAGCGACTGAACATGTGAGAGAGTAATCTGATCACTTGTGATATTTTAAGTTTCTGTTTCCAAGTGATTTTACAATTTGCTTCAAGCTGTGGGCTTTGGAAAAGGAAAGGCAACAACCTCCCGCCTCAAATATAACTAATAATCAAATGAATTTATTTACATACTGAACATATTTAGGGATATTAGTTTGCCCCTTTCTGAGATATATTCCTATAATAAGCAGCAACTTGCTATGTGTCCCAAACACTAAAAGGAGGTTTGTTTTATGTGGCAGTTACTCTGTTGAAAAAGGGCCAAAGTATACACTCGTCTCCTCTTACAAAGTGTTGACATCATAACAAGGCGAGCAGGTTGGATGAAGTTGGTTGGAAAAAGACACAGACTGTGAAAAATAAAGTAAAGTGACAGAGAAGCCAAAATGAAAGGTAACTTTCAGACAGTAGTAATGAGGTGAGTGTCAAAGGAATTACATCAACGGCCAGAGAGCGATATCTGTGTGTGTGTGTGTGTGTGTGTGTGTGTGTGTGGCTTATTGCAATCAGCCTTCCACATCGCTCTTTTTATGTCTTGTTCTTTCTCTGTAAATTCATTACATGTCAAAGTGACCTCTGCAAGCTGCTGAACATTTCCTTTCAACAGAAGCTCTATAATTTCCTAATCATCACAGTTCAATGACAAGCAGGTCACCTTCACCTCCGTCTCTGACAGCTTAAACAACCGTGAGGGCTGGTCGCCGTGTTTATCCTTTCCTTCTGCATTGTTATGTTAAATGTTAAGTACTGTGTACAACATTAGCACTGGAAACGTTATATGAATATGAAAATGTAAGGCACGTATCAAAAGATTAAACTCAGTCAGTCATTTTCAAAAACATAAATATTATCCAGATACAATTCATGTTACAGCATACAACTGAAACCCGCAATCTACCTTTAAAGCAGTCTGGCAGTGTGATAAATCATTGAACTGTTATTAATCATAAAATCTACTTGTTTTATATAAAATGGACCAACCCCAAAAAGGGTTTTCAAAAGTTAGAAAAAGAAATAAAAAACACAAAAATATTGTAGAAGTATTGATAAACTGATAAACAGTATTCAATAACAACATATGTTAATAACAAGAATCAGAATCTGACAGTGTACAAAATATTATGTTCCCCAAACTCGTAAAATTCATGTATATATATATATATATATATATATATATATATATATATATACACATACACAGTTGAGACAGTCTCCTGTATGCTGCTGCATGAAAACGATCATATTCTGAAGCAATTTATGAGGCGTAGAGAGACTAACTGTATATTGAATATTTTTGGTGCTGTCCAACAGTGAGAGAAGTGAGCCTTCTGAAATTGTAAAGCAGATGAGGACAGAAGCTTTTTACTTGGCATGAAACCATTAAAAGGCTTTACATTGCACAGAAGATTTCACTTTCACACCGCTTGCAGCGTTTTACACAAACGTATACATAGATGCAGTCGGCACAGGCGCACGTGCATCTTCATCTAAATGAAGCACCGTGACGAATATGAAGCCAACAACAGAACACACTAAAACAGACAACCGTAACCCACTTTGTTTTCAGGTACACAACCACAAAGCTAAAAAAAAACAAAACCAAACACTGACAACATTTGATTGACAGGTGAAACGGGGCAAAGTTGTTTTTTTTAAAGCACAAAGTTGCTGCAGACAGGCCGACACAAGATTTCCTTCCCAGACAGAGATAACTTAGATTCCTTTGTGCATCTTCAGCTCCTAAGTCAAATAGGCTATTTAAACACAGCTGACAATGACATGTTTGTGCATGTCACACTATTACACATATTTGACTACACAATGTATTGACTACCCCGTCCTAGCTCAGAGGCCAGTCACGTCGAAATTTACAATTCATCACAGCACCGACATTGAGTGCCATCAAAGGAAGTTGGCCTTCATGCGGTTTCCTGTCCCCGTCAGTGACCAGCCGTCACTTAAGGGTGCGTATGAACAGCTGGGCAGGAGAGCAGAAACACCACCACGGTGCACCACAGATGTCTAACTAGAGCTGGGACATTGACATTATGCCATACAGAGAGGTCATGTACTTCAGAAGGATAAAAAAAAACCCAAGACAAACCACCTATTTGACGTTCTTGTTTTCTTACAAAGCCGTTTAATTATTTTGTCTTTTACGTGAGACAGAAAAAAAAGAGCCTTAACTCAGCAGAACATCGGCCCCACAGAGCCAGAGCCTGTAGCATCTGTTTGCCTAAATGTATCATAAAACCACATCAAACTCAGGAAGGCTGTAAAGTGAGACTGCAGGAGAGGGCAGGAAACACTGCGTTTCTGCTTTTGCATGTGTGTCCGTCTGTCCTCTCATCAGCAGGATATGAGCTTGTGGTTTCCCCTCCTCCTCCTCCTCATCCTCATCCTCTTGCTCTAGCCGCTTCTCATCTCTCTTTGTCTCGGAAATAATTACATCAGTATGTCCAAACAGGATACGGTAGATGAGAGACAGTGACCATTACATTAACTGCAGAACGGTCGAACAATATATATATATATATATATAATATATATATATATATATATAGTAAGGGTCATTAGAAGTACAATCTAAGAAGCAGATCTGACAAGGTAAGTATCAGAGGTCGGGCGGGGTTGGGGTTGTACGATGAAGGAATATGACAGAGTAGCAGCAGGGGATGATCGCTCTATAAACACAGCAAGAGATTGAAAGATACGGGGAAGTTCTTTTGACTGCAGCGAGTCGCTTTTCCTCATTAGCTGCACTTCAGGTCATACTCTTCCACATGACATGAGTCATTATTTATGACTTGTGTGAAGAAGTCGAGCTACAGATAATTACCACAGAGCAGTGCCTCCTAATTAGCTGTGTTATTAGTGTGTGAACCCTCAGTCCCCTTGTGATATAATCCCACAATCACACCCTGGCAGAAACAAAGAAATGCTAAAATGAGACCGAAAGGTCGCCTCGGCAAAGAACAGAGAGGAATATTGACCACAGCTCACATTAAAGGGGCAGCATAAAGGGGCGTAAAACTTCAGTAAAAAGGGGAATCTAAAAACAGTGTCCGATAACAGTTTGAAGCCCAAACCTACCAGACAGCTTCTTTAAAGCCAACAAGCAGCTCCTTAGAGAAGCATTAGCTCTGGCCCTCACTGGGAATATGAAAACACTTTCTGTAATGTAGAGACGTTTGAAACAAGTTTCTCACTCTCTCTCTTTTTAAAATTTCATTTCAGCATCCAGTGTGCTAAATACTAACCGAGCACTCAGTTCTCGGCACTGTCAAATGTTAAAATCACACTCAGGGCTGCTTTTAGAGGAAAACAAGAAGCAATGTTTACAACCATCTTAGTGTAGCAGGAAAGCCACACTATAAACTCCAAACTCCTGTGTGCACACAGTACCTCAGCTCCTCTTCTTCCCTCTACTTCCTCATTTCTCTTTCCATACCCTCCTCCCCTCTCCAACAGGTTTTAAACCCTGCCATGACATGTGACTGTATTAATCTCCCCTCCTCCCCCCAGCTGCAGATTTGACACAAAGCTCTGTGATTTGGTGCATCAGTCGATGATGTGATATGCTAAGCTGTGGACTGACACAGGGAAAATATATTTCTATCAGATCACTCTGTCACCGAGGCCTTGTGTGTTTGTCTGGAGGTTTTTGCGTATTAGCAAACATTCATGCTCCCCACAGGAGCTGCTACCTCTCCTTGCAGTTTCACCCTAAAAGTGCAGTTAGATGCCAGAGAGATACATGAGAGAAGAGAAAATTCAAACTTAAGATGGCAGAGGAAACGGGTTAGTGAGTTCATGTGTACTGAATTAGATCATATCTGGTGTTTTATAATGTCTTGTGGAAAAATAGAGGCAGCACACAAATAGCCGGAAGATATTACTGCACAAAACACAAGATAACAATGGTTACGGGAAGTTTAGGTTAACATTTGTCAGTCATATCCAGTATACTGTGCACCCTCACTCATCCTGAACAAAGGGCACGGGCGCAGGAGAAAGTGGGTCAACCTTTCACACTGAAGAGGTGGCAGATGCGCCTCTGAACCACACAAACAAACATCCCACCCAAACACATGCACCGACTGTAAAACTACACACAGGGTGCAGAGAGATGGATGGCACGATAACGCACACGAACACAAAGACAAGCAAAGCAAACAATGATGCACCCACACACATAGACACATCGGGAACACCCACACCCACCGACATTACTCTAATAACACGACTTCTGCTTGACAGAATGTGCAGACAGACCATTTCTGACTGTCTCTGTTCATTTTTCTCTCCATTTATCTACTGCTCTCTCTCACTCTCATACACAGATTCGCGCACATAAATAGACAAAACCGCACATTCCTGGCTACTCTTTCATCTCCCTGCGATTGCAGCAGAAGCACTCTGCTGTCACCACGGAGACAGAAGGCCTCACCATAACAACCACTGAATGGAAACTACGATGAGCCCCCCTTTCCTTTTATTATCATTGTGCTTTTACTGTGATCGACTATGCATGTAGATGTGGTGTAACGCTATGTTTTTGGTTTTTTTTAACTCCATACAGACCATATATAAACCCTGGAGTGGAGAATGCAGCAGTGAACATTATCACAACAATGACAACATTGACGTCAGCACTATACACAGGGACAAACATCCACAACAGCAACACATCGAGAACAAGAATCTGTACCTGAATCTTCATTTTCCAACAGGAATTCATGTCTGGATCCTGAAGCCACTTCACCTCTCCTTCACACACACATATTCACACAGACATACACCCACACACACCCTCATGCAGACAATGGTTCCTTGATGAGGTTACATGGCCCTCTCTGTAAATCCTCGAGGTGAGCCAAGACTGTGTGTGACAGATAGAGAAAGAGACGTAGAGAGCCAAGCCTTGGTATATACAGAAGTGGAGCCGCGGCAACAATGTCAGCCGTCCCCGTGACGACTGCAGCTACGGCAGCACAATGTGGACAGACAGAGGATAAGATAGGGAGGGAGAGAGATAGCAGAGGGAGGGAGAACAAGCGGCTGCCCTACATTTTCTGCACATACACACACACACACATACATACAAATACAGAGGCAGAGGCAGAGCTGCTACACGTCCGAGTTTGCTCTCCCTCTCAGCTGCGCACACACACACACATAGAGCCAATCCAGTACTGTAATCCCATTGGCCAAGCTACCACTTCCTCCAGCTGATCCTGATGAGAGGTGGGGGAGGGGCAAAATGTTGTTGAATCATTCATGAGAGGGAGGTGGTGTCCTTTAAATAGACTCCTATGCCCTGCACACGAGGCTTAACCTTAAAGTATCTCACCCTAACCCTACTTAAGCCTGTCCGCATCACACTACCACACACACACACACATGCACAAAGCCTCCTCTCTCTGAATTGCTGACTGTTTTAAAGACAAACAGCCAGCCACCAAAATCTCTTGTAAACCACCATCATTATCCTCCAACCAGAAACACTGTTACTCCCAGGTCCACCAATCCCCAGCAGGCACAGAGGGATGCGATGTGGAGCAAAGATGACAGAGGGTAATTTATTACACGCATCCTCACAGCTGTATTCAAGGGCAAACAATAAACACATACACCAATAAAACCTTTAACTGGGATTCACTTACCATGATGATGCTGGTTTTGCTGGAAATAAAAAGATAATAAAAAGCAATTTGCTGCACTAAAAGGGGCAAAAACCCCACTGAAACGTGCTAAAATCCCCACACATGTACAGACATGTACAGAAATCCCATGAAAATCAACTGTGGAATAAATTCATACACCTTTTTAAGCAAATGTTGACACATTTTGTGTCAGTGACAGACAGAGATTAAGCAGTATTACTGTTTCTGTCTACACACTGACAACAGATCAGCTTCTCTCCACTGCATAATGAGCTGAACTGCACCTTTACTTCTGTTGAGTAACAGTGTTTAAATGGCTTTGGTCTCCAAGTACAGTCTTACAGCAGGTCCACTGGCAAGAATATCATTATCGGTCAATTCAATGCCATTTAAAATAAAACCGAGCTAAATGCTAATGTCAACATGCCCAAAATAACAATGTCAACTGAAATCTAGCAGGTGTAATGTTTACCACGTTTATTATCTTCATTTAGCACGTTAGCAGAAAGCAAAATCCTCCACTGAAACTCTTCTGGTACTGTTTTCTCTCTCTTGTAGTTCAATATTGAATAAAGAGCAGAACAAGGGCTGGTACAAGTCCCAGCAGGTTCTAGTTTGTGCAGTTTGAACTGTTGAGTGATGCGAACAACATGAGAGCTGCTAATTTCACTGAGTGTGGAGGTGTGTATGATGAGCCCTTGGATCCATTCAGGATGACACTTTCTCAAAGAGAAGATGATGCATTTAATTTACAGCACATCAACACAATGTCTTCAATCCTGCCTCTTAAGTAGCGCCAATACTTGTATGTAATAAGGCAGGAAAGCAAAGACATGCCAGCGTAAGTCAAGGACCCAAGAGGAGAGGAAATGAAAAATTGGAGAGTTGGATGGAAGGAACAGAAATTTAAGGTAAAATGTGAAGTGACAGAGGGAAACAGAAAGAGGACAGAGAGAACTTTTGATTTCTACTGAGCGAGAAACATGTCAGATATCACACTGGGCGTGAAATTGAGCTGTAATAGCCTTTTCAGTTCATATTCAAATACAGTCATGCAAGCTGATAACTACAACACTACAGCTTGTCAGCTTACTGCACGTTTCAATCAAATCCACCTCAAATTAAGAGAAAGAGATGAGGGGAGAGACGCAAATGAAGGAAGAAAGAAGAAAAAAAACGTACTTCTAGTTTTTTTTCCTGCTTAATATTCTGTAAAATGTTGAATAATTGCGCAGGACTCCTTTGCTACTTATCTGCTGTAACCGTATGCAATGCTTTGATCTGGAGCTTTGCCTTTCATTTACATATCTCTGTGTAATGCAGCGGAGGATGGTTTCTGAGCCTCGTGCATTCATGAGACATAATCTTCAGACCAAAATACACATGCACAAACATTAAGTGGGCCGTCAGTGCTGCAGCACGACCGCTGCACAATGCCATTTACTCAATGTCCCAGAATAACTGGAGGCTGACTAGCAGCTTTATTGATTTGTAGCTCTCCGCTCTACCCGCTGTCCTCTGGCCCTGTCTATCTCGCCATCTCTTTGACACCCAATGGAGCATATCTCGATCTGTGAAAGCCGATGGAGATTTGCGGAAAAAGGGTTACCGCTGTGAGCTGTGAGCACATGTGAGTGCACCGTCAGCACTGTGGTCAGGTGAACAGGAGAGGTGGGGCAAATGCTAAAGTGACCTCTTTCTGGGAGTCACACTCAGAGAGGCTGTTTATGTCCGGGCTGCGAGGCTGGCAACAATGACTGAAAAGATCTCTGAGGCAAATGTGTGATTTTTAAGGTTTATAAAAGTATACCTGAATTGACAGTTGCCCTTGAATAAGACTGTCTTGATATACAATGACCTGGATGACATTATATTTATAAGTGTATAAAAGCAATCAAAGATTATCGGCTCAAATGTCTCTCATATGTTCTGTATTATGCATAAAAACAAGACAGGATTACCTGGTGGCCAGACAGTCTGTAATGGTTTACACAAAAGGTCAGCACGATTGATAGCCTGAATAAGGGATTCAAAGTCAGAGCTGCCACATTGACGTCAGACATGTTACATTTTCCGAACCAATCTGTCCACTCTGATGGAAATATGAACATCATGTACTTCTCTGAGAATATAATCTGCAAACATCAGCCGTGAAGTCTTTTCAGGGTCTCCTGGTGTTTGCCTGGCTGCAGACTTCAGTACAGACCAGAAGGCTCTGTATCACTAATGAGTGACTCACTGTTATGGAATAGAGCAGAACACCATGTACTAAGAAATATGGTGATAGATAAGGGCAGCACTTACAGCAGCAGTTGTAGAACAATACAACAGTGGCTGTGCTATAATATCTGTAAACGAGAACTGCATGAGCAAAAAGACAATAACTATAGGAGTTATATATTAATCCAAATATTCACAGTGATTACACAGGAGAAGAACTACAACAGATGTAAGATGTAGAAAAAATTTTGTTTGTTTTTCTTATGTAAAAATCATATTTATTTGGAAAGTTGTATCCAAATACATCCACATACAACAACTGCAGCATTTGATGTGTAGACACATTGACTCCATCTATCACATCAGCACCAGAAATGGGTGATAACCATCTAAATGAGATAAGTATTTCACCGGTGCATTATGGTCTATAAGGAGCACAGGATGACAACAGAAGCTGGCAGCAAATGCACATCCTGCCTAAGACTTTCATTAGGCTGGATCAATGAATCCTAAATACTTCTCAAGTTGCAGAGGAGTGCTACTAAGCATGATGAAAATCTTCTTCACTTCATTAAACCTCCACAGTATGCGTGCGTGCGATTCGTGAGAGGAGTCAAAGCTATTGAGATGCAGACAGCAGCAGACGGAGCTACAATGCCGGGGCTCTTTGTGCTTTTTAACTCTCGACCTGGCTGACCTGATGTCTCTGGTATCAGACAATTAGTTTGACCGCAGGTTAGGTGAACGGAAATGGCCAAAACACCAGCGCAGATAATCCAGAAACACAACACAGACAGACTCACAGTTAAAACCAAATGACCACAGTGTTTACAAGTTCTTCTAACAGACAGAAGGGAAGTTCTGGTAATTACAGTAGCTGTATGCATGCTTTGAAGTAAAATCAATGGGCAGGCTGTCTCAAGCTTTAGCTCGGGCTCCTATAAATATCAGCTGCCTGATGAAGGTAATTAAGATTGCTATCGTGTCTGTCTCAAATAAAAGGGTAGCATAAACAGATTTAAAGGCCAGCGTTGCTTTTTATTATTCCCAGACCTTTTTAAGCCTAAGGAAATTTGTCAAAGGACATGTGAACATGATTGATAAACTTTATCCAGCCATCTCATTCTCTTCAACACTCTTTAGATCTTTCATCTGTGCTGAGCTTTTGTTATGTTATGTGAACCACTGCAGGAATGACCTCACTACATATAAAAACACAAATGCATCCCCCTCCCTAGTATGTGCCTCACTCCCTTTTGGCTCTTGTCACCTTGCTATGACTTCATTAATCATCACCTGCTGGTAAACAGATGGCGCTCCATCACTGACCCTGGACAGATAGAGAAGTCTGCATTGCTATATATCCTGATTATTAGGGTATTTTAAAAACACATTCACACACACAATATCCTTCTTAAACCACAGCCATGCTTTTATCTGTCCCGACTTCAAAGTTTTATTCAGGATTTTTGGTTGTGTGCAGATTTCCTGCAGGATGTGAATCCTCAGCGGGAGGCTCCTGGCAGACAAACACATCTGGGGTACCTCTCCTGCATGTAAAACTTCCATCCTCACCATAACCAATGAACAAACAGGTCAAAGCGACCCTCAGTGGAATCTATGATGCTTCCAAGTCTGGGCTATGAAAACACGTTTAATGACAGTATGCAGATGGCACTATGTTGAAAAGGTTGAACTGCTTTACGTCTGATTCAGAAACCAGTATGCATCCAAAAACAAATGACACAAAGAGGAAGTATAAATAATTCCTGTGACTCCCTCCATCAGGAAACATCATCTTGAGAGATCTGTTATTTTTGCCAATGAACAAAAGACAGTAAACAGAAGCTCCCCAGTTTCCTTTCGTTCCAACTCAGCTTCTTTGTTGCATTAGATGCTTTGATGTTGTGTATACCAGTGGGACACAACTCTACTCATTCCTCAACTTTACAGCTACCCGAGGCAAGTAACCTTGGATTTACACACCCGTCCACCTCCATGCACTGATGATTGATGACGGATGGAGCAATGAATCTGTTTTACACTTCTTGCACAACAATCTTCCACCAACCTAATCCAATCGCTATTAAAAAAAATAAAAAAATAAAAAGAGGTCCAACTCATTTGGTTTCCAGGTAAATACAGTCCACAGCACCAGCAGCAATTTGCATTTAAAAGCTTTTCATCTTACATGCCTCATGCCTGCAGTTCACTGAAAAGGTGCATTTGCATTTTGAATGCCTGAAAATGCTCAAACCCAAAAACTCAAAATTCCACTTAAAAAAAAAGAAAAAAAAGAAGAAGAAATGAGGAAGCTAAAATATTTGAGATTAATGAACCGGATCTTCTATCATTTTCTTGTAATTACAAGTAACGACAAGATACATTCAAGTTCAAAAAGTTTGACATTAAGACATTAGATCAAACCGGTTTGAAAGCAGGTTGCAGTGTAGTTTTACCCAACATCAGGGAGATGAAACACGTTTGACTGTTGGGATTCATCAAAAGGATCATTTCAGGCTGAAATCCGCTGGTCTTGCAGGGACTTGATAGACTATCTCAGCTCAGATACACTGTTTGCTCTACTGCCCCCTGCTGCCATGGGCCGGCACATGCCCTGGACTTAAAACGGAAATGTGCATATTTGAAGAAAGAGTGAAGCTTAATTTTTCTCGTCCTAATAACTTACTAACTATTTCTTGAAAGTTTCTAGGAGAGAACGATGTAATTTGGTACTAATGATACGTAAAATAGAGACAAAGTTCCAAGACTGTTATTTTGGTCACTTGTAAAATTAAAAACTGCAACATTTAAAGCCAATATTTGCATATTCAACAGACCTGCTCTTTGCATTTATTTGAATTTGAACTGACTGGAAATACACAAATAAAACACTTTCTATTTTAGTTGTAATAAATTCCAAATTACATAGTTCCCTCCAGAAAACAAGGAAATTATAAGGAATTTAAGGACGTGTCCAATAATGTGTTACCAAAAGAAGGACAACACATACAGTAAAACACAATGACAGAACTTTGCAATGATTAATGTAGCTCAGGTTCAACATAATTGGTGGTTTCTACAGGTTGCAGTCTCGAGCAGAACATTTTCATCATCACTACTCCACTGACGTCTCAACAGAAGCTTAATGTAGCCATTCACATCCGTCCAACCTTGTTGTCATGATTGTCACCTCCGCTGCGATAGACGGACGACAAGGTGTTGGTTCCTACATGCTAACTAGCCCACAACTCATCAACATGTTTGTCCAATTAGTCTCCATATGGCTGAAGCTCAGGATTGTTCAGCACCACATGACACAGCTGTGAGGGGCTCACAATGAGGCTGCAGCAAGATGCTGTGACTTGCTTCAGATCATTTTTATGACACTAAAAAAAAAAAACACACCATGGCGTGAAACAAAACAAAGTGAAATTTTAAGCCAAAATGCCGTGTTCACATGCCACATATTCTGATCGACTCTGAACTCCCCGGGGAGGGTTTCTTCAACTGTTAAAGCAACAATGTCACACTCCGAAAATGAGGGAGTGCATGGGCCGAGGCTTACATGCAGCGCTGAATGAGACGGCTCCCCAGGACGTAGAGGTTGTCTCTGTGAAAGAAAACTGCACAGCATATCAAACCGTAAGTATTAGGCCTCACATTCTCAGAGATGATCCACTTCACCTCGGGTTAGGTGGAGCGAGACGGAGAGAACGATGGAGTAAAGGTGTGCAGAGGAGCAGGCTGCATTTTACAGCTGCTCTTTTGAAGAGATAATAAGCATGAAGTCAAAATCCCATCGCTCACCTGCACTCCAACCTTCACTTTTTCTCAATTTTCATCTCCCACTGCTGCGATACTTGCTCTTCCTCTCTACATTTCATTTTCATTTTCCACCAACCGTCCGTTTACTCAAAGCTTCTTTCAATCTCACTTCCATCTTGTCAATATTTGCCCGGTGAGCTCTCTGTCTTTAAATGAATATCTCTAAAAAGCGGTGTTTCCACATGAAAAGAGATGGAAATCAGGGAACAGATGGTGATACTTTCCCGATGACATCTTTTGGTTTTTATAGCATTTCTCCACTGCTTGTTCCAACCCTCCCTCTTGCATCACACTCGAGGCACACTACAAGTTCAATGGTCTTTTTGTAAAGTTTAGAGCCTCATGAACTTATGAACTACTTAGTCAGAAGTGTTAATAAAGTGAAGTCGCTGGCAACTGCGTATACACACAGAATGACTGCTCTACTCAAAAAAACCAAAAATTTATTATTCCCATTTCACTGTAAATGACTTAGTGGTGATCACATGTTCATTGCACATTTCACAGACATTAGCATTTCTATGAATTGTGAGTTTTCATTGGGAGAAAGATATTATCCAGCTAAAAACAAAGATATGAAATGTGCTCATTAAAGAAGAGTAATCTTTTTTATATATATATATATATATACAAACAACATCTTTTGCACTCTCATTCATACTAAGTGCCCATTTTTCTGCAGCTAGTTTCTCAATGGGAGAACAGCAATCTATAAATGTTGTATTCAGTAAGAGGACTTCTAGTGGTCAATAAAAGGAGGAACTCTTCCTTGTCCTCATTTCTGTCTCATCACAGATCTTTTGTCTATTTTGTTTTGCAGTTTTAGCTTTCAGTCATATGGTTGACTTTCCATGTGCACGAGTGCAAGTTGGATAACACACACATGTTTACACGCTGCAGGCATACCCAACAGGTTTGCTGCCAATCTAAGAGAATAATCTTTTACCCTTCTCTAGTTCTGTACACTTCCTGTGTGCAGTCGACAGAAATGTGGAAGTTTGTCATCTGCGTCAAATCACATAACCATACAATTAAAAATAAAAATTTTAAAATTTTAAAAAAATCAGACTTAAGTCTCAAGTGTTCCCAAAATATTGATCAATGCGCTTTAACAGATTCATATTGTGCAGATGACCTTGGAGTGAGGAGAACAGTATGTTCTCTCACAACAACATCCAAACATTTTGTCGCTGAGCAACTGCAACCCAATCATCAACTTGTTTGGTAGACGACACTGAAACAAATGCATCTGCACATATGCACGTGTGTACACAGCATTCCTGAACATTAGAGCTAATACAAGCAGTGTGTGTGTGTGTGTGTGTGTGTGTGTGTGTGTGTGTGTGTGTGTGTGCTTGTGTGTTCAAGCCAAAACAGCAATTAAAGTAATTTGAGTAATTTTAAACTGCTGTTCAGAGACGGGGTTTGGTCCTTGAAAACTTATTAAAGGAGACCTTGTGGTGTGAACTGAAAAGGTAAAAAAAAACAACACTGGTTTAGGTAGCGGCTCAACAAAGTCCTTGGGAGATGGTTTCCATGGTGATGACACATTCTTTCCGTCTGATTGTCCCCCATACTCCTCGTGTCTTAGTGGTTTGAGATTTTCATGTTTCACATATAGCACCATTGCAATCTATTAGCAAGCCAGAGGGAGGCCGCAGCCCTGAAAGAGATATGAAAAAAAAGTGTGTGTTTGCACATACGAGCACTCAAAAGACACAGCCGGATAGTGAGAACAGATAACGCATAAGCTATCAGCATCCTCGTGCCTGTGTGGATATGGGTTCAAATAAACACATCAATCAAAATGACAGTGAGTATCCACAGCGACAACTCCTACAAATAGGCTTCACCTCAATTTCACAGAGAAGACATTTTTCTGATTCAGGTTGTTCTGGCAAATGCTTGAGACTTGCAACACACGACATTGGTTTATGGTGGATGGTATCAGTCCTCGGAGAGCCCACTACCTGTTCCTTGTTTTGAAGTAGCAAAACAAGGAACCACTGCGTTGCTGGCACATAATACATTTGACAGCTCTGACACAAGCAGAGCTGAAGTATGTCTGCGACGAACAGCAGACCGTTTCTCCACATTCAGCCTCTGCTGCTTCAGCTCCTCCAACCGTGTTGTTATTCAGAGACTTTGCTCCGTTTCTACGGCAACAACATCCTCCTCTCTCGCTTCCTTCATGAGCATAATTGTGCTCTCTTTCACCTTATCTTTTCATTCTTTCACCTGAATCCTCTCTCCTGCAGCCCATAGATGCAGGTGAATGTCAATGCCTGCAGTCCTCCATACTCTGCGGCGTTCAGTGAACGCCTCATCAGAACCAGGTGCTCATGCTTTCATTTAAACTGTACCATCCACAGGCTGAGGAGGGATAAGATGAGCACTGTAGACACTGTTTCATGGGTTCAAGAGTGGCTTTTGAGCTCAACTCAACTCTTGCTGTCCATTATCTTTATTGGTGACTCTCTTGTCTTTAACTGGTTAAGTGGTGCATAACTGGGAAAATACAGTACATTCGCTTCCTGAGGTCAAGATGCCACATTTTTGTCAAAGTTTACCTGTAATAATTATTTATGTACATAAAAACTGAAAATGACACGCAAATACATTATTTTTTTATATTATATATAACATACATATTTTCCCCCCAGTAAAGCAAAATTTGGAAAAAACTAGATTTGTCCATGATTTGAGTGCTGTTGATGTACGGTAGCCCCTCATCTTTGACTTTAATAAACAAATTGCATGGATTTCTACTGATCTGTGCAGCATTTGATTCCTAGATGAATAATTGAAAGAAACATGATGAGGGATCAAAGTTAATTTGGCTTCTAGACAACATTATATAACTGAAGTTACCAATCAAACCAGATGATGATCATTGAAGATATGATTCAAATTTAAATAGCTCTGTAGTATTAAAATTATTTATTAAAAGCATTTCAGCTTTTGCAGCTTTGATATTTTCTTTTTTTTTTTTTTTTTTTGAAACAGCATAAACTAGGCAAAATATTACTTTCAGTGTTTTCTTTCCCAGAATATTGTTTTTACCATAGTGAGCTGTGAAAACTTAAGACTGTTTGTTTTGTTCTCAGGTAACTTATCATACTGGTTTTGTTGAGAATAAATACGATCTGTGCAAATATTAGAAGTGGGGCTGTTGGACCGCTTTCATTTTCCAGATTTTCCAAAATAGGTAAACACTGTATCCTAAGTTATAAAAACAGTTGCTTACACAAGTTGTGCATAATGTCCATTAATGATACCAATGTGGAAAACTATAAAGACACAATGGGGAATCTCATTACCATAATCTTACTGGACATGTATTAAGAGAAGCAAGCAACTGACTGTCCAGTATCTTTCAATTCATGCATAATGAAGAGACTCATTGTGCTCCCCACACAAATTGGCCTCCACAATGGAGTATGACAGAGCAGCGGGTCTTATCAGACTTTCATTATACAACGTATTTGAATAGCGTACATCAGGCCGCCATTGTGTCACGACTTCGCACAACCAGTTGACATGGCTGCAGTGAAGTAAAACGTCTGCAGCGTCTCCTCAGGAAGTGTGTGTGAGATGTGAGAGAGCTCGCCACCATTGATCTGGCTGGTAGTGGCTGAATGTTCGGGGCCACATGAGTCACAGGAGACAAGTCAGCATGTCACAAGCAATTAACCAGTGTCCTCAGACGCCCCGTGACGACACCTTCCAGTGAACACAAGAGCGTTTGTTTGGCTGAGGTCATTTTTTAGGTGTCTGTTCCTACTCAACAAATTTCTATAGGTTAGTAGGTTAATAGCTATACAACTCTCGCATTACAGCCCACATTATATGCAAATTGTGAGATTACCATTCATGTTTTTCTAAAGAGAACATATTTATTTTTCAACAGTAAAGTGTTCATTTGGAGCTGTGGATGTGCGTCTATAAGTGTGTGTCGGGGGTGGAGATGGTAGATGGCATGGGGTCGGAGGTTAATTAGATGATATCGTCTCGTCTGAATATCTCCCTCTGTGTGTTTCAGCTCTTTGGCTTCAGAGGAGCAGTTATTAGCAAAGGACGGGCACCCTCACACTGGATAAAAGTGAACACTATCATACAACATTATATCAAGTCTTCTAGCACATAGAACAGCTGAGAGGACTGTAATTACTTCCTTTCATGTCTCTTAAAATCGATTTTCTGCTACCACAGGTCAACTTTATATCACATATGTATATATATCAACTTAATACTGCAATCAATATTATGCTACCAAAAGTAAACTAAAATAACCCATGGAGCCATCACAGGGGTTAACAAAATTAAATCTTTAACAAGTAGAAGTAAAGTCCTTCTATACAGCAGTCAAGGCCCTCAAAAGGCCGGCAGTCATGTCGACTCTTCCACATTTAATTATGTTTTTTAGTACTTCAGCCTCAAGTGACTCAGCCCAGCCGCGTCCTGCGGGAGACTCGCACACGTTCTGCACAGACGGGCTGACTAACAACACCAGCTGCTGACGTGTGTGTTTCCAGAGAGGGAGAGAGAAGAAAGAGAGACAACAGGCGGAAGAATAACAGCCGCAGCTTTATAGACTGCAGTAAATAAACTGTGGCTAGTGAATCCTGCCGAAACTCAACGAGTTGAATAATGAATAATTTACATCAATTCTGATGAATCAATTCAACCTGCATGTCAAACCTTATATTACGGGGGTAAAAAGCACCATTACAGCTTCTTAGAAGTAAATGTGTGTAGATGTTCTTAATTTCAAAACATTTCCAATTAAATATATTGGAGTTTTGGACAGTTGGTTGAACAAAACAAGCAATCAAAAGACGTCCCTTTGTGATTTTGCCATTTTGTGTCTTAACAGTCGATTAAACAAGAAAAAGATTAATCACTGATTAAAATATTCATTACAACCCTGCTGCCGGCACACACAGACTACCTCAACTCTCCTCACAGTCAATAATGATTTCGTATTTAACTGTAAATCAGCAACTACAGATCAATGCTTGCATAGTTTGTGAACCGTTCTTTGCAGCGACATGAGGCTGGAGGAGAAATGGAAGTGGCATGTGTGAAGTAGGTTTGTTTGCTGACATCATAACGTTCATGCCTATTTTGAAATAAATAAATAAATAAATAAATAAAAACGCTTCTAGAGAATCCTGCTCTGTGTTATCTTCTCTCTCCAGCTTCTGCTTTACAGAAAGGGGCAGCGGTTTGGCAACAGAACATCGACACCAGCATGCACGTACGTGTGTTTGTGCATGAGAGAAAGAGGAAATATATGCACACGTCTACCTTTGTGTAACCTAAATCTTAATTGGATTAACATGTTTGTGCTGTACATGCTGCGTGTGTGTGTCAGAGGGAGATAATTTGTGTATGTATGTGTGTGTGTATAACGCAAATATTGTGATGCTGGTGAATTATTTATACCTGCACAGCTATGAAGCCCCCGCCTGCAAAAAAAATAAATAAAATAAAATATCGCATCCTCTTCTCATCGGACCACTTTGAGTGTCCTCCACATATACCCGAATAACCAAATCACACAACATGTAAACTCTCCTTTTCGTGATAATTCAGCATTTCATGCCACGTTTACCCGGCCCCAAGGCTTTCTGGGTAACTGTCATGGCATTTTTATTTACAAGCCCCTGGGCACAGCAATCTGGAGGGGACCGATTTGGACAGTTAAGATCCAAATGTTTGGCCAATGTTTCCCCGCCGCAGGGCTGAGAAACACATTTTTAAACACATTTATAGAATTTACTGGTTATAAACAGGCTACTCCACTAACCATAACACTCTTTGCCAAAATACTTCAGTATCACCAAAGTGCAAAAATGCTGTTTCGAATAGGGGGGGGGGACAAATCAAATATTAAATTTGAGGAACAGAAATAAGTTGTCACTATACTAGAAGTGCTTCATTAAACCAGCAAAGACGTACATTAAACAGTCCCTGTCTAGCCTGAAGGCTGTGTAGAAAGTTTTTGCTCTGTCGGTCAGTGTTTGATCTTGGTCTCTACAAAGCCCAGCAATACTCCATCGGTGCCCAAGAGCTCAGAGTCGGCTGTTATCAAACCGCCAAACATCAGAGGAAAGACAGGGAGTCTTCTCTGTCCTTGACTCTGACACACTATTACAGAAGGACAACGCTTCCAGCACCCTCTGTGCTTTCATCAAAAATACATGCTACATCAAAAGAGTGAGTATCAAGTATCAGGGTGTTCGGTGCATGTGCGCAGTCAGAGATATATACTGATAAATATAAAACTAGTGTGAGTGAAGCACACCCCGTATGTTGATGTGAATATATGTGTGAAAATGAAAGCTACAGCTGCATCTACCGAAGCCGTGTTACATTATTCAGTTCACTGGAAGTCAAAAGCATGGCAATTATGAAAATGACAGTGTTTACAGTACAGATGGAGTTAAATATATATGATAGTCAACAAATAAAACATTGCTAGCCCAGTATGTATTTACCATGAACATTGCATGACAGAAAAATCTCAATCAGCAAAGTAAGGTTAGTTTTTCCCCTTCCCGACTGCAAACCTGTGCCAGAGCTTACTCTATTGTCAACTCATGCATAATCCATTTGCTGCACGCCTTATCAAAAAAACCCAGACTCTTATAAATCTGACCATATTATTTGCTACGGCTGAAAACAGTCAGGGAACTTTTCTTTTTCTCCATGAAATATAAAAAAAAACTAAAAAAAAAACTCTCCAAGTCTTTTTGACAAACTTTTTTATTTTTATTTTACATATATAAACCTCAATTTATATACTCAAACATGACTTATCAAGTGGAAGACCACAGCACATATCCGAAGAGGATTTTGAAGGAGATAAATGAACTTGAGTGGAGTTGCAGGAGAGAGAGGCCAGAAGGGCCAGCAACAGTCATAGATGTGTTGCTCTCTAAAGGAGCAGCTGACTAGCTCTGAATCCTAAGTAGAGGAAAGTTCTGCTTTTTTTCTTAAGGTGCTAAAAGACCAGTTGTGTTGTCTGAGAGGGCCAGATGGGCCTGTGCTCTGTTACTAAACTCTCTCTCTCACACACACACACCTCCAGGACCTTCAAGTTGATCAGCATTCAGAGTAAACACACGCTGTTTCCCTCTCCTATTTTCCTAAATTCTGTTTCTCCTGTTCTCCTGGTTCCACAGGGGAGGACATGAATCGCTGCCATTTATCCACTTATTCCTCAGGGGGAAACCAGGAGACCAACGGGAGACAGAGAGAGGCAGAGTGATGCTGAGCAGAGAGACACAACTGCTAGCAAACATGACAGCAGGGAGACCAAACGTCCCCACCGGAGTTACAAAGCTCACAGTTGCACTTTTACTCCCCAAAATGTAACCTTGCCACGACTTGCTGAGAGTTTAAACCCCTTTATCCTATTAACCACGCATTATACAAAAAGATATCAGAGCTACACAAACTCACAGCTTTATGGAACTATAGAACAGAAATAGCACGAAATGAAACCTGTGTTTGAATTAAAGCCCATAAAACTTTCACTTCTGTAGTGATGAGGCATGTTTCTGAGCTTCACGGAGCACTGTGATTGGATGTACCTATGTCAGTGCCAGTTTACGGCTTGTGTGTACTAATCACTTGTATGACACAGGAGGCTGTATGCAGCATATGAGAGGCCTCTTAAGAACACCTGTGCTGCTGCACTTGGCGCCCGGGCTTTATTGTGATCAGATAAGTCCCAGGAGAAAGGGCAGGCCACAAACATATTGTCTTAGCACCTCGCATTGTTCCAGCTCTCAAAAAAGCAACTGCTCTCTGAGAGCACTTCACTGCCATGTTTGACGGTGCTGGACTGAAGACCCAGAGAAGGGGGAAAGAAATTAAGTTAGAGTTTTGTCACGATGGTACTCTGGACTTTCTTCATCATTATTGACAAATGAGACGTTATAGCAACCTGAGTCATCAAACAATCCTGCTAATTCATAATGATGTCCGCATGTGAAAAGTTTATTTTCTTAGAGCAATCTTTGAATTTAGAGAAAAGTCAGAATTCGGAAAATAAAGTCAAAATCCTCAAAATCAGAAGTCTGTGACGGGCGCAGATTAACTTTTCAGTTGTAGAACTAATCCTCTTCTGAAGAAGCTGTAGCCTGGTAGATTTGTTGATGCCTTCAGATGCAGATTATAGATTTTTAATGGAGGGAGGAGGGAGTAAAAAAAGTGCTCTGAGTTGACGATTTAACTTTTGAGATTGTAAAAAGATCCACAAAACCCAAAAGATGAATCCTGCACGTGGTACCTTGAAGAGTCAACGACTATAACTGCAAAATCAGATGCCTTCCAGGTGTTTATTTATTTTATCTATTTACAAATGGAAAAGCAGACCAGACTTGGACCAGACTCATTAGATGCAAAACCTCTGCTCAACCCACAGGCAGCACAGGAATAATTTGTTGGTGAGAGAAACGCTGTAATGCAGAATGTATGTTGCTGTGTTGGATTGACACCTCTGGCCTTAAAAAAAACTTTGTGATTGTTCTCTGATGAATAACTCCAGGACACTTTGGATAACACAAATTTCACGCTGTCAAACCTAACTTTAAAACAATGACACGATAAATTAAAAAAGAGTAGACGTGATAATCAAGTTTTCTAGGCATCTGGCAAATATGTCTTTACAAAAAAATGAAATGAAAATACATAAAAAATAAATTGAGGCTTTGCTTACTATGATAGTGTTGGGGATGCTTATGAAAATTACCACCACTATAATAACTTTGATCTGATTTAAAAACAAAACATGAATAGTGTCTTTTCATTATGCCTACCAACCTATATGCACGCTTTATTGATTTACCTCGCTGTAACTGGATTCCCTCTGATACTGCACAGAGGCATCTACATAAACACTTTATGGGATAAAAGCAGCCTGTAATCCTCAGACGTGTCTCTGGCCTTAAGAGTGCGTGGCCTGATTTAACTCTTCACATACCTGCTTGTCCTTGTCCTTTGCTTTCCCGCTGCCTGACACCCGTGATGAGGTGACATCACGGGGGATGACAGAGATTTGGTGCAGTGGCATGTTCATCCCAGCAGAGCCAACCAGGGACGCTCACACACACACTTCCTGTCCCAATGCCAGAGAAAGGGGCATGATGGTCTGAACTGCGATACCTCACCTGCAGCAGAATAAATAAAAAAAAATCACATTGAAATACAATTTAAAAATATATATATGTACTTGCAGCTGGAGGGCTGAAATGAAAGTCCACAATATGAAAAGAGAAATGAAAGTCCAGGAGTTGCACAGCTGAAGTAATAAACTAGACTGTTGATCAGTTGACTGACCTCTTCTGCAAAAAGCCTTCTTCAGTTTCTTTCATTTCAAAATCCAAACTGACTAAATTCAGACTTGGTAACGACTGCCCTCAAAGTAGTTTTTAATAAACCCTACAACACAGCCCAATGAATTCTTGATGATACCCCAAAGTGTGTAATAAATGCCCACAGAGATCACATGTGTGTAGGAATCGACTTTTCTTTCCCAAAAAAAAATCTGAAATATGATTTCCACTAAAGAGAGAGCAGCGGTGTGTGTGGTTCCTGTCAGTCTTAGATAGATTCAGACAGAGTCATGAAGGCAGCAGTCCTGGAGAGTTACACAAGAGGTTTTACAAATGGGTCGTTTTAACTTCAGTTAATGCAGCCATCTGTACTACCACTGACAGCAATTAAGCTTTAGCTCCTTCTTACCAATACGCTCTGTGTGTGTGTGTGTTTGCAAGTAGGCCCGTCTGCCAAGCAAACCCTCAAGCTCAACAGTATGAAAATGACAGGATTAAGAAACCAAAAAGCAAGCAGGCAGATGGGAGGTCAGTAAAATGGCAGTAATCAAAAACCAGCGATGATGGCGGGGTGGGGTTTGGTGGTGTAGGGTTTGGACTGAGAATGCCACGCGGGTTCACCGAGGTCCGGCGCTTCAGAGACAGAGCAGCACAGCCAGAGCTGCCACTTCAGATCATCACAACACTGTCTCTGATAAGTGCTTATGAAGATGGGAAGGTGATTATGCTCATATGAGCTCACAAACACACCGTCAGCGGTCGTATCAGCTTCCAGCGCAACAGCTGGCAGTCTCAGGTTGGTGCCAACAGATGGTGGCGAGGTTGAAGGCAGGGGGGGGGGCTTTATTACTGAAGACCAACCAAACAGCGCCTCAGCACCCATTCATACATTAGTCCTATACATCAACAAAATATAAACGAGTCCTGACCCAGGAGGAAGAAACAGGGACACAGTCAAGGGTGAACATGATGCAACAACCTCACCACAGGAAAAACAAATGGCATAATCACTATTTGTTTAGAACATAAGTCATTGTTGGCCTCATGTTTGTTCATGACACAGTGAAACATTTGAAACATTTTGTACTCCCACTCTCTATCCTGGCAGACAATAAAATGTGCGTGAAATGTGCCTTGAAAACAACTACTTGCTGATGCTTTTTAAATATCCAGTAATATCATATCCTATTGCAACAGTCTAACCTGATGACTTTGGATCGTAGGTGTTAAAAAGGACCAAAAATGACGCATGTATAGCTCACTTTGAGCACAGAGCACCTGGAGTCATATTGTGTGTGTGTGTGTGTGTGTGTGAGGCTAATGACTTACAGCTAACATGGTCAAGTGACAAAACAAGCCCTCTGAGGACATCATTACATGGCAGCGTCATCATTAAAGCTCCTGCTGCAGCTCCGTCACAAATGTTTGCATTAATTACAAAGTGAGTCGTGTTGTGTCATTTCCTGAACTATGATATGATGGATATAAGACAGGTGAACTAAATAAATCAAGATACTCTGGGTTACGGATTTATTGAAGTACATTTGAAGACCTGATATGTTTCTGTCGAGTGACACAAACAACAGCATCCGTCGCTGCTGCAGCCACAACACACACACACACACACTGCTGCAACAACAAGCTCGTGTTATACACCCAAAGAATAATAACTGCAGCAAAATTGTCCACTTCACTCTTAAATTTGTATAATTCTTCAAACCTAAGGTCTTTTGGTGGACGTAGAGGTCGTTTTAATGGATGTGCTTAGACTCTTCCTCCATGTGGATGTAAACACTCTGTTGCTGTAAATATTTTTAGGATTAACAAGGATAAACTCAATCTGTCAATCAAGCTATGAGAAGGTCCCTTCGATGTATGATTTGAACATTTTCATTGTGTGTGTGTGTGTGTGTGTGTGTGTGGCAGGCTGCCAGTCAAAGAGTTCACTGGGGGCAGTTGTGGCTCAGGAGGTTCAATCTCCGGCTCTTGCAGTCCACATGTCAAAGTATCCTCAGGCAAGATACTGAATCCCAAACTGCTCTCGTTCAATTCACACACCGATTATGTGTGTGTGTGTGTGTAAAGTTGGTAAAAATCACTTTGGATTCAAAAAGAAAAAACATGTATCACTCCTGATGAGCAGGTTGTTGGCACCTTGCATGGCAACCTCTGCCAGCGGTGTATGAATGTGTGAATGAGTGAATTTTTCCATGTGTTGTAAAGTGCTTTGAGTGGTCGGCAGACTAGGAAAGCTCTATATAAACTCAGCCCATTTACTGCAGCTATATTAAAAGCTACAAATCCAGCAGCAGTCCAACCAATCACAAGCCTCCTCTGGGTCCAATATGACACTGACCTGTTGCCATGGCAGCAGCTCTGGAGGTCATTTTATGACGGTAAAGGGACAATAGTTTTGGATAAATGGATGAGTTATATGACACTGTGAAACTAAGAGTGAGGATCCTTTCCAAAAAGGCATCTGAGCTGGTCGATATCTCAATATTATTATTTATTTATACCATTTATTCTACAAAAGTCTGTTTTCTAAACTAACGATTTTAAGCAAACTGTAATTAAAAACCATCGAAATGACTTATTGACTGGTTTGCTTTACATTTCTAATGCAAAAAGGAAAACAGTTCGTTGTTCACAGTTCATTACCAGCGGTGCGCAACAATCAATTAACAATAACGATTAATTAAACAGCATGATTCATTTTGCAGTGAAAGTGACAAACGCACAGATAATCATCACATGACTCTACAGTTCCCCTCAGCTTTATGGATCGTTTTTAGCCTCTTTTAGTTCACCGTTTTAGTTTTACTATTTTGATTCAGATGTTTTTTCAGGCGAGTAGCTGATAGACAGACAGAAACTAGCTTATGGACATAGTGGTGCATTTATCAGCTAAAGAGCCAGATCTTTCCTTCAGGAGATATGACTCCAAATGTATTTTAATTTTGCACACATTAAATTGCATCATGATATACTACTGATGTTGGAAAATATTATTATAATATTGTGTTATTGAATTTTAAGGCCCCATTCATTGCCCAACCTTTAATAATTTACATTATGACACTTCTGCCAGAGGGGAGACCACCAAAATATTTCCATAACTCTTATAATTCCACTCAAGACCATTTTTTTTATTTTTATTTTTTTAAACACAATCCTGTCCATCTCTCCCGCTCTTCTTGTCTCTATTCCTCTGCCAGGTAAATCACAGTCCTGTCTCTTCTATGTTCTGCTCAGATGAGCTCTGCTCTTCTTCAGTTTGCCAAGAGGCCCCTCTGTGCCCCTGCTGTCAGATCAGACCTGAGATACGGCTGACAGCCCATTCTCCGGGTTCTGATGTGCAACCAGGCAGAAAAACTAGGCTGTGTATCAATCAATCGTAACATTACTGTACTACAGCTATAGTCTATATTTTAAGAGGTGTCCCCCCGGGGGATAGGCAGGTTACGAATACAACCTACAGAACAAATCGGGTTATTCAGGGTTTGAAAATGTTGGTTTAAAAGATATTAGATCTGTATTTTAGATTTCAAGTTAAATTTTTGAATTTTTTCCCCTCATTACTAGCACTCTACGTGTATTTGCATTCATGGAAGTCTGATATTACAGCAGGAATTTAGGAAATTGCTGTTTTTTTTTTTAAATTTGATCATAGCACAGATGCTATAGTTGTGTTGGCAGCAATGATTGGACTTAATGGCCTGCCAGAAATCACACACTCTCCAGTCTGAACACAGATTAACAGAGCATCAGTAAAACCTGGATGGACTTCTGGCACTGCATTATCCTCATAAATTTAGATAAATTGTTAAACAAATTTTACTGACAAATTTAAACAGTTGAATAATCCAACAGTCAGTAACATTATATAATTAAATACGTATGCACACACACACACACACAGGCCTGTGCTGCACTGGTAGCTTGAACACTGGTGATTCCACTTTTTTTTTTTTTTTTTTATAACATACTGAGAATAAATTATCATAATGTTTTTTTTTAGTTCATTGTCATTTCAAATGTAGCTGCATCATTTATCAGCAGCAGCAGTGCGGATATTATTGCAACTTCTTCTTCTGCCTCCTAAATGTATACGCAGGATTAATTAAAATAATCTATGATATGCAAGTTCACTGCATTCATAATTCCTCTGCAAGATGTCTCATTTGATTATAATGCAAATGATTCCCAGTTATGATGTGAGTGTGGAGTTGATGACACCAAATATTTACCAGCATTTCCCAAAATGACCTTCAGTTTTTATGCTATATGTTTGCACACACAGACACACTGCACTGACATACATCTCAATGCAGTTAATTTACAGGAAATGCTTTGTTTAGACTAGAATAGACACAGTGATGCTTCCCTAGAGACACACGAGTGGGGTATTTAAAGTTCAGTTAAATGCTTAATTTTGGCCTGATGCTTTAATGCTTTAGTGCCAAACACATAAAAAAAAAAAAAAAATCATTGAACCGCCTTCAACCTTCCTCTCACCATCGATTTTCCAGAGAAAGGCTGGTTCATTCTCCCTGATTCAAATCAAAATGACATGTAATGACTCTGACCTTTTAAATTCACCATGTTAAAAAAGAAATTCTATAATACATCTTTCAGTTGGGTGTTGATCCTCTGACTCTACCTTTAGCACCACCATGAGGATGACATTTGAAAAAAAAAAATAGTTCCCCTTACAATCACAACTCATATGTAACCTTACACTTACCGTACAGACATGAGAGTGGTATCAATCCAACTCTTTACGAGAAAGCAAGCGGACATATTTTCCCTCAAAGAAACTAAAGCAAAAATATTCCTTTAACAAGACCCCAATGAGACATCATTTACATGTGACTTCAACTGCATACTGTATATTGTGAAAGCTCATTACTGTGCCAATAAAATATATGATTTAAATATAATAGGACAAAATGAAATTGTACTATGAATATGGTTAGATTCAGATAAACAACAACAACAGCTTACATTGGATGTAGCCTGTAGCAACTTTACATCAAAAACCTGCATATTTATTTCAAAAGCCAGACTGAAACTTTGCTTATTGTTCCCTCCCATCCAAAAACAGCTGATTACAGATCTTAAATGAACAATTAAGGTTTTGTTAATTATAACTTTTGTAGTTATTCATAAAACGTTGAAAGCTAAACCTACACAGATTTGATAAGGCATATGTATTCAAACACATTACTGACAGGAGACTGTAGTAGTACAGGCACGAGATGAAAAATCAAAGGCTCTTTCTGTCTTTCTGTAACTCTGCACAAAAGGAGAAGAGAAACAAACTCACAAGCTGCAATTACAAAAAAAATACCAGTAAATAAATAATTCATCTCTTATCAATGTGAAAGAGAACTTGATAAGAGTTTTGACAGGATGCTATTCAATTCTGTGTGTGTGTGTGTGTGTGTGTGTGGTGTGTTTTGGGAAGTGAGGACATTTTGGCCAGTCCTCACTTCTTCAAAAAGGCTGTTAGAGGGTTAAGACTTCGTTTTATTCATTGTTAGTATTGGGTTTGGGTTTAGTTTAAGGTAATGACTGGAATTAGAGATCTAGTTGTGACGGTTATGGTCAGGGTAAGTAGGTAGGAAATGCATTATGTCAACAAGGGTCTTTATAAAGACAGCAGTACATGGATGTGTGTGTGTGTGTGTGATTGGTAGATAAGCAGAGAAAGAAAGAAACTAAACTGATTTTGCTGGTGGAGCAGAATGAAAATATCTGGAGAGCAAAGACAACGAAGGAAAGTGCAAACACATCAGAAAATCCAGAAAGTAGAGACAGGAAGTGAAATCGTTAGACATGGCAGTCACTCACACTGTAGATAGATTTCAGTAAAACACCATCTGATCATGCAGCTTTTGTAATCTCTCTGTTACAGTAGATACTGTAAAACGGGAAGTAGAACACAGTATCGGAGAAGGTGAGGGTTTTAGCTTTATCGTATGCATTTAAAAGATTAACCTCATACAAAACTACTTTTCAAAGATTTTATTTTCTGTCCAAATCAAAGTCATATCTGACCCCAATTAGCCTGCAGTTGGAAAATATGTATGTGTGATCATGAGCCACTGTTGAGCTTAGTAACCTGTTTGCATGAATGCACACCAGCAGGTTTAAAGGCAAACATGAACCCAACAAGTACAGGTTCACATTTACATTTTGGGAATTTAGCCAAAAGCTGATTGAGATACGGTGATTCAGCAGGTGCTGATGAACACTGAACTGCTGGGAAATCACGCTTGGATACTTCTTGTTTTCCATTACCGATTAACAAAATATCACAAGGCTATTCGCGGCAGTATTGAGCTCTAGGACGCGCTGAGCTGCTTCTTTGTCGATTCTGCTGTGCGCTTTGAGTCAAGAGAGTCCACCGGTGGTGAAGTTGTTGAGGAAGGCTGTGAGGAAAACCTGCTGTTAATTTTAATGAGGCACCTCTGAAAGATGCAACAGCCATTTACACTATGTTGTCGGTTTTAGCGTGTGAAAATATCAACATAACAACAGCTCACTGGTACTGGTTTATAATACACCTTCTGATTTTTAAAAACAGAACAGGTACAAGCCAATCAAATATAGGGCTGCAAGACTAACTTGACATCATCAAATGTCTTATTTAGTCCAATCAGTAGTCTAAAACCTAAAGATATTCAATTTACTATAATTAAACGACAAGGAAAAGCAACAAATCCTCCCATTTCAGAAGCTGACAGATTAAACGACTAATCGTTGCATCTCTAAATTTCTCATTTTTGAATGTTCTGAGAGGCTCTCCAAAACATTTTCAGCATTTGTGTTTAGATGACGTGATAGAACAACACATCAAGATGTTTTGGTCTTGCTTTGAAACGGGATCAGTTCAATGCCGATGCGATTAACTGTGTATGATAGTTCAGTCAAGTGTAGCACAAACAGCATTACGTCTGTAGCTTTTATTACCGATTGAGAAAGACAGACAACAAACGTCAGGTCACCTCATTTATATAAAGGCCTCCTTTCTCCTTTATCATTTAATTTCATGACCTACTGCACGTTTCACCACAAAAATAACTGCTAAAGGATGCTTTACTTATGAACTGATGTGGCGACACAAGCAGCACACAGTCACCCTGTTTACATGAACAAGAAGTTTCATGAAAACTTGCACAACTTAAGCATTTTGATTGTCTTGCAATAATATTGGGACTTCCGTAAATTACAACTACTTTTTTTTTTATGTTGCTTGTGCAGCTGAACTGTTCATCTGCAATTAACATTGAGATGTGATGGACATGCAAATCCGACTTGCAGTAAATGAAGACGACGTGGCATTAATGACACACAGCAACATGATTGGATATAATGAAACCATAAACTAAGACTGGAGATGACCTTATCTTAGATTTATTATGCTAAACTATCCTTGTAATAGCAGGAGATTATCAGATGTTATATGAGATAAACAAGTTTAATCCAGGAGTGACGGAAGACGGAAGATGGAGTAATGAGGAAATTCCCCCACTGTTTTCTTGTAAGCTGAGGGCAGTTAAACCAAAAATAAATTTACACAACACTGACTAACCAGCAGTCACACAGGACACCTCCTGCTTCTCTTCAGGAAACTATAGCTGTTAATGTATTAAAAGCTTGATGCCAGTCTGATGAGGGGTCAAAGCAGCTATATCACAAATACTCTGTCAGGAAAATATGAAAAAAACAAAACACTCACCATCAAAAGAGAAAGTGAAATATTTTTTTTAAAATATTGTGACCACTGATCTGATATTACCAGTACATGCAGACCTGGTGTTGGTCAGAGTGCACCTCAACACAATGACCACTCCAACCCTGAGGCCAATGTTTATTTTCTCTCTACTTGGCAGAATAACCCGACTCTGTATGGAGGAGTTATGCTCCAGCAGGCAGTAACAGCCCACCATAACACTCCATGAAATAGCAGATGTGAAACGTGTGCAAGTATGTGTGTGTGTGTGCGTGTGTGTTTGCAGCAAGTGTATACTCAGGAAACCACACAAACACAGTGAGAGACAGCTTTAGACGCTGCTGGTCTGTATGGTGGAGAGCATCTAAATGACTGCGTGTCAATGACACCAACAGTCAGATAACTGGCCTCCAGCAGCCATTTGCAAATATACTCTGCAACATAACAGACAAGTGCAGATACTATATTAGATTCAGTCAACTTAATATTGCAACTAGTGGAAAGAGAATCAGTCTTTATCAAAAAAAAAAAAAAAAAAGGTCATCATAAAAAAAATCTATAAAAAGAGATATTTTCCGATATCTATTCAGTTTTAGGGACTATTTCTTCATTAGAAAGTAGTTTCAGGGGCGTTCTAGTGGCCTAGTAAACGGACACTCATCGTGTGATCTTAACTTCCTGCATATCGCCGCCGTTTCATAGTTTCTGGGAAGACAAGCTGCTTTTGAGTGTTGAGAATGCTTTGAGCACCATTGCCACACTACAAAAAAGCCATTCATTTCAGATATTCAGTTCACTGTATGACAACAAAAAGTATCAAATCCTGGTTTGAAACCAGAACATGTTGAGGATTTCTGCTTGAAAAATCACTAAAAATCAAATGGTTATTTTTTGTTGCTCGACGGAAACGTCTTGAAACCTCTACGAATAAAAGAAAACAGAACTTTCTACATGGTTACAATACATGAGGGAAAAGAAAATTTGATGTTTGGGCTGATGAGACACAAAGAACATATGGAGCACAGGCTGTTATGCATTTGTCACTTTGACACATCAAGAGAAGATTTAGACCCACATCCTCCTCACAGCAGCCACATCCAAGGTAACGGAACAAATGAAGACCTCGGTAGTAATTGGGACAATCTTGGGGATAATCAGACCTTTGTGGCCCCATAATAAGATACCTATGACAAAACTTAAACACACTTGTGTGTCACACAATATGCACACGTCACATGTACAAAAACAAAGCTACAAAACAGGAGGAATGATTTGTTCAACTCAGAACATCTTAGAGGCTCAAAAGGCTGGAGGTTACAGAGTCATAATCAATGCATCAGTCAGTGCAAAGTCCTAATGATGTCATAATCAGCAGGCTGACAATCAGTGTTTAAAACACAACGACATCTGAACTCTTTTCTTTGTCTGCGAGGCCACAGTGGCTGCTACTCACGCCAATTACCCACTTCTTCCTTCGGTTAAAACAAAACACTGCTGCTGATGACATATGTTTAAGAGAAAATATAGAAACTTGCATGAGAAGACTATAAGACCAGCCTCTACTGCATAATATGAGTGAGGTCAGACAGTGACAAAACAAGAAATGCATTCAATCATGTGATATTTCCCTGTAGAGGACTAACTAAAGTATAAACTTTATTGTTTACATGAATGACTTGACTTGAAGTGTGATCTGATGCAGAGAGAAAATCCACAACTTTATTTTCTTAAATAGTCTTTCACTGAAGTGCTATTCACCCTGACAACAAACTATAAGCAAAATGGATACTATCAAAAGGAAAATGTTGATTCCTGCTTGCTCAAAAAAGTTCTGACGGTTAATGTGAACATTTGTCAGGCCGTCGCCGCCACATGAACGCACCACAACACAAAGTTAAAGCTTCGACAAGAATTAATTTAGTAAAGCATGTTCGCCATGATGGATTACCTATCAAGCAAGTTTCTGTACAACTATTTTTTTTACTCCAGCAAAAGTAATGAAAATGGAGAGCTGACCGGTTTTCATAAATCTCATCAGAATATGAGATGTTGTAGAAAATGTTGATGTAAAGCAGCAGGCTGCAGAGCATTAAAATCTGAATTGAAAGGACTGATAATATTTCCATTAGCACAACCTGATTTAATTAAAGTGTTTTATTTAAACATTTTACTATATTTAAAAGTACTACATGTTTGTTTTTGATTAATTCACTATAGTCACACAGCTTTAAAAAAATACATCATATATAGTCTAATCATATTGCAGCTGGATAGACTATCAACAGATACATACAAAGACATCTATAAATATACACAAGAAATACACAAATACTCTGTTAATGCAAAACCTAAAGCCAATTTCCAACCCTATTCCTACACTGTCATATCATTGTGATAAGTTGTCCCTTTTTCAAGATGCTGCTGTCAGCACTGCTGATCCAAAAGTAATGTATCAAGTCTGGAGTCAGTCGGCCAAACAGATACAGACAGGTGACAAATCAAAGGAAAAAACTCTGAATAAACAAGAGAATAAACTAATGCCGATGCTTCCATGCAGGGTAACAATTGTTTTACAGTCATCAGGAGGCAATTGCACCAACTGTTTGGAAGTTCAAACCTTTCCTAGTTACAGCAAATGTTTTGACCAAGTCGAGATTTACACAAAACAAAACACGCTTATGTAGACATAAGTAGTTACTCAATATTCACTATCAGTAAAGCAAAGGAGCATCATGTGATCAAAAGTATGAAAGCAAAGTATCTTTTTTTTTTTTAAAGGTGTGGATTGATGTCACAGGCTCAAATCTATAAGTTAACAAACATAAATTGCTGCATTCGCTCAAGTGCGGGTTGTGAGACTGTATTGTACCACAGCACTACTGAGAGGTTTCTTCTGCCTTCTTCTTGGTCCGCTGCCACCAGAAACCAGAAATCTAGGAGAGACCGTGAAAGCCCTAATGATATCATCAACCGTGGACTGCTACCCGTAGTCCATTCAGCTGAGCCAGCACCTCTGCACAGCTGATGTATAGCAGCCATCGAGCACTTCTCCTCCTCTATGCCGTTATGATTTCATAGCCCCTGTGCGGCACACACGTACCCGAACACATACACATGTTATGAGCCTGAGTGAGGCGGGCTACTTAAGATCTCTATGAAATGTCAATATAAACGCTGTCCTCTCGTCCCATTATCTATGTTTTCTTTTTTTTTTTTACTACTGCCATTAGCATTACTACAGTAAGGTTTAATTCACAAGGGTGTATGACATTACCCATAGGAGGAAGTCATTAGATTGGATCAATACTTTATTCCCTACAGACGAAGACAGGCCAGCCACAGTGGGACACAGTAGCAGGGCAGCCAGGATTGAGTCAGTGCACTGGAGCCAAAGAGCAGTGACACAGTATGATACCTTATGATGTTATTACATTACAGCGCAGACAGGCGCTGATAGAAAAAGACTAGCAGGCGATGTATTCATACGATTATAGTCCAGGATCAGATAATAAAAGCAGGATGGGACACAAAGTCCACAAGGCACTGGAAACTGTGTGGTACATATTGTGGTAATATTATTAATATTATTTTGATTAGTTCAGTTCAGAAAAAAAATAAATTGCTAAACTGGAAATCTAGTAAATAGAGGACTATGATAGTCACATGACTCCACATCCTGAGTAACGCATGTACATATTGCTGTGAAAAGGGAAGACGATACATATGAAAGCTGATTTTAGTTTTCTGGCTCCGTTAACCACCGGAATGAGAGGACGGAGCTGACGGAGCTGATGTAGAGATGCAGTGTGGCAACCGTGGCTGTAAAACCGGCTGACATTAAAAATAGAAAGGGCTAAAGTAAACAGCTGTTGATTAGTCTGGTGAAAATTAGTATCTGCTATGTACTAAGTGGTCTGATAAGCCAGAGCATTATCACATGCTCCAACAACACTGTGTACAGGAAACACAGGGGGGAGGAAAAAGAAAAGGGAAGTGTCAGTTCAAAAGACAAAACACCAAACTTTAACTGGTTCTAGCTACTTCATTGTCAATATTTTTTTAAAGCATTTATTTGTCTTGTCTGACGGTGCATTTAATATCTTTGGGTTTTTTGGCTGCTGGTCAGACAACACAAGACGTCACCTTGGGCTCTGACATTGTATAAAATCGAATAATTAGTCGAGAAAATAACTGCAGGATTAATCAATAATTGAAACAGTTGTTGGCTGCAGCCCTGTTATGTGTGTGAGTGTGTTAACACACTCGGTTCTGCAGCTCCTTTACATGCTTTCTGAGTTTAGTAATGTTGTACCAAACTAATTTGTCAAAACAAATTTTAAGTTCTGCGGTGGATACACCAGAACGTTTCTTTTTCTGAAACCTTTCAGCAAGTCAGAATGTTTCTGGGTGAATGTTAAATTGAATTTGATTGAAAAACGGCTACAGAATAGAACAATAGGGCCTGTCAAACCCTCCCTCTGTTCCATATTGTAAAATACTGTAGGGGGAACATTTCACCGTCACAATTGATTGTGTCAAACAATGACGGCAGTTAATTGGCAGAAAGCTACTAACGGAGCCTTCAGATACTTTTGATTGCATTCTTTCCGCCCTCCAATTATTTTCCTCTGAACGTATCTCTGAAGACAGAAAGTATGAGTTAATTTGAAAGCACACAATGGCTCAGTCCATTAAGACTGCAGGCTGCTTCGTGCTCAGTTTTAGCAGCTTAACAGACACAGTCTCAGTCTCTCCTCCTGATCCTGTTTGGAATCATAATTATGGCTTTACTTCTCATTTTCTCCCAGTAGTCGGTTCTGTAAGGGCGACCGAGACTGTAATAGCTCAAGCAGATCATGCTCAGGGAAGACATGATGGTTTCTCATAAAAGACAGAATGCTTGTTGATGCCAGAAAAAGCCCTCGATGTCAGAGGACACACAGTCAACACAACGTCATGAAGAGTGGCGCGTGGAAGGGAAGCAGGACACTGTCTTAACCATACGATGTGGTCATATGAAAGAATCTGACGCTGCAAATATCAAGTTGGTGCAAGAGCAGCCAATGTTATAAAAAAAGATACCATGGTAAAGTGTATTTCTTTCTATCTCTTGATATGGTTTCCTACTTATTACTGTCTGCTATGCACAAATTCAACCCTGAACATTTGATATGTTTTATATAATTAGATGAATTACAGCAAATATCTGAGCAATCACCATAAATAAAAAAAACTCATGAATAAAAGGCTGAGATCCCTCTCTTTTCTTTAAGTAAATTAAAATAATTCCTAATCACTTTCAAAGCAAAGATATTTCTTTTGTTCAGCTCAAGTACAAAACCAAGATTAGGAGCTCCAACTGCTCGCCTACAAAAAGGCCACCATCCGCTGCTATTCTTCAAACACCTCAAATGTGTTAGAAACTTAAACAGTGTTTGCGTGGGACAAGCCAATCTATATGCGGTAATCCCATGTAAGTAGACAAGATTAGTTACACGGCAGCACAACGGAGAGAATAAGCATTGTGTTATCTGCAAGTTTATGCATGCACACTCCACAGATACCAACGGGACAATGAGGCTTGTTATTGCGACAAGTTCTCCGTGTTTCACAACACTGGCGAAGATGTAAACAAAAGCTACGGTGAGGTAACACACAGCTGATTCACCCTTAGCTGAACACCACACTCATAAAGGTGAATCCTTTACCGTGTGCAGTAGAAGAGAGAGCCGAAAGCTTCAGACTACACCTTTAAAAAAAAAAATTACAAAGCTGCAACTGCAATACACACACACACACACACACACATCGACTACACAGTTGATATCATGGCACCTAGCAGGGCGGAAGAAGGAACAAACCCAGGAAAGCTGATCCCGCGGCCAATGAGAAGACAGAGTGTAATATGAGAGCAAGTGTAACAATTAAGTCTTACTATGTGGGTGTGTGGTGACAGAATGGGTGCAATCCTCACTATTGATCAGCTGTATTTTTACAGCTTCATGCAGGTGTGGAGGTGCTGTGAGCTGAAAAGGAAACTGGATCAATCATTGTTTATATTATATCAACGGTGTGGTTGTAGCTTGTAGAAGCAGTGCGGTTATGTAGGGAGCCCCTTTGTGGCTTTATTATGACCCATAATAAAGCCACAATCCAGCTGGACAAGTGCACATCTAACACAAATCTCCTGTAAATATGAAAATACACTAGCAAACGCCCAGAGAGATAAAAAGAAAGCTGCCATAATTTGCAATACAACGTAATGCAAATTTGACCATAAGCAACACAATCAATATTGATCCACTATGGTTAACTCAGACTGTGACCTCAAGATTTATTCATATTAAAAACATACAAGAGAGCAGCATCCTAAAACAGCACAGACAGTCAAAAAATAAAAATATAAATGTGGATCTTCATGACCCGATGTCTCATCTTATTTCACCGCAAACAAAAGCTAAAACTAACAAAGGCTTGCTGGGACACAGTCAGCACTACGTATCATCCTGACAGAATGGACACATCTAATCAATACATTCATTTAAAAAAATAACAGACATTTCAACGGACACAAAAGCGCGTTTTTTTTTTGCTGCAGCTCATGTTAAACTGGATTTTCATACCTTTTAATGACAACAGACGACCGTCGTAAAGGACCGACGGTTGGCGTCTACAGCGAGGCAATCAACAGAGAAAAAAAACAATCACATCCCAACACAGTCAGTCCGTCCGACCGACCGACCGACTGTCAGCTGCCTCCGGTTGGATTTAATAAAGCGAGAGGCGCAGCGGAGACAGAGGAGCCTCTGTGTGGACGGACACATAGCTGCATTGGATCAAATGTCGCTCCATATTCCTACTGACACACAAAATAAGACACTCACCGCTGCGTTTGGCACCAAATGACGACGTTTCTTTCGTTGCCCCAGCTGAGCAGCAGCTGTGCGTACTGGTGCGTCACTGACATCCGAGTTAAGGTGGAGAGCGGGGTTTAAAAAAAAAAAAAAAAGGCAAATAATGACTTTAAAGGACAGGCGGCGCACGCGGGCGCACGAGGACTGTGCACTACTGAAGAGGATGATGATGATGATGATGATGATGATGATGATGATGTGATGGTAGTTGTAGTAGTGATGGAAGACATGTTTCCTACCTTACTTAGGAAGAGGATGATAAAATGTTGCATTTAAAGTCTGTTTTTCTTGTTGTTGCTACAGTTGGAAGTTTGAGCTTCATTGTGCTCTGAGACTAAAAGGCTGTTTTCACATTCATCTGCTGAAAGTGGATTTATTTTTACTTTCTGTGCTCATGCTGAAAATATTTAACTGACACAGTTGTACAAGCACTGATAATGGACTTTAACAGTGAAGTAGGAGATGTCTTGTGTCCAGCAGGAAAACCTCTGCTAACCAAAATTAGCATTAGCACATTTAGCATAAATTATAGATGCATCGAGCTAACGCTAGTGTTAGCGTTAGCGCCACCCTCTCATCCAAATATGGTCACTTCTGGCTCCTAAAAACTAAGATAGTCCACAAACCAATAGGTGATGTCACAGTGGTTATGTCTATAGTTTAAACGGCTAGCTAGCAGGTAGTTTCCTGTTGTTTCTTAGGCTTTGCTAAGCTAAAATAGCCAGCTGCTGGCTTCAGCTAAATGGCTGCATTTATTCACAACACTTTACAATATTTTATGTTCATTTACCCTTTCAAACACATACAAGGTCAGGAGTAATTTGGGGTTCAGTATCTTGCTCAGCAACACATGAATGGGTGTAGTTGGGGAGTGAACCACCAGCCTCCTGATTACTGAACAACCCACTCTACCACCTGAGCCACACTATTGAAGACACAATGGCAGCCTATAGTGGACATAAGTGTGGCATAATTTTTCATAGAGCTCTGCCTGAAAGTGAATGAGCATGTTTTGTTTTTTTTTAATGTCAAACTATTCCTTTAAAGACAATGCTGAAAAGATAAAGATAAACACAATCCTTCTTCTTTAGGGGCATTTCTTATTATACTATCAGGTTTAATTGATATTATATAATAAATTTCTTCCAGAAAATAGCTCCAATCTGTGTTAATATATTCCAGTATGGTCATTGTTTCAGATTATGAATACCCTGCAGTGTACTGAATAACTATCGTAACTCAAGTGAATCACATTACTGTAATTCCACACCAAGAGAGTGCCTCAGTCCCAGCAGTATGTTGGGAGAGGATCACTTATTAAACGAGGGAATGTATCCTCTGTTGACTCAAAGCCTCGGCTCCGTCTCTGTGAAACCTGTCATTGTGTTTGGGCTTATTACTGATGCGCAGTCCGCCACTCCGTCCTTGGGGTGGGACAACGGAGCCTCTGTGCGCTGTCTGGACAAAGTGGGCACCTCAGAAGTGAGTCTGCCAAATTGTCATGCGTCAGAGAGATACAGGCTGTCATGTTAATACTAATATATATATATATATATGTATCCTTTTTAACAAATTTAAAAGGCCTTTAGAAATTCAAATCTTACTTTTTTTCCAATACACAGTTTGTTTGACTGTTGTGCCCAACCTTCCCAACCAGGCCATCGAATATCTTGAATTTCTCCAGAAGAGATTAGTTGAGGAGGATTAGTTCTGGAAGGACTCTCTGGCATAAGTTTGATGTGCCAGATTAGAGATAAACACAGATAGAGGTGGATGAGTTAGTCCCAGGAGGGCAGCAGATATGTCGTTAGATGGAATTTAAACGAAGGGGGGTGAGATGTTAAAAGACTTCCATATGTTTCTCTTATGATTTTTGTAGTGTGTGTCTTTCCTGCCTGAACCTGTCCGACTGGTAGTTCCTAATCCGCTCATGTTTTGATCTTTCCATCCTTGTGCAGATATGACTCAACAGAGTTGACGTTCCTGTTTTGTACAAGTACTGATATGTTTTCAGAACAACACTTAAGGTTGAGCGGTACTTGTTTTCTGTATGTTCGAGAAGAAAATGTGGCTGAATGTAGTATTTATGGGTTTTAGAGGCAAATAAATGCACAAAAGCAACTGTAAAATACATTGGGGCAGTTCAACTATGATAATGGATTACTAATTAAATTGATAATCAGTAACTTGCAATGTATTATATATTCAAAGAATCCTTTCCAGCCCTCTGCATATTTTGAATAAGTCCATTACCATCCTCAGTGAGCTGGATTTCTTCTTGCAAAAGTCATGTTTAGAAAAAAAAAAAAAGTATTGTTGTTTTTTTGGTCCGTGCAAAATATAGACTCTGAGCACTTGGCAGAATTGCAAGAGGCGAGCTGAACAATCCTGAAACAGAAAATAGACATTTCGTTGGTGTGTTTGTGTGACACACTTCACAGGAACAGTGGAAAACTGAAGAAACGGCTGAAGGAAACTAAATCAAATCATACAAAGCCTGTATACATCCCAACAGGTACACGATGTAGTGACAAAGAAAAGATTCCACTCTTGCACTGTCATGATTTTCTGGGACTCATATGACACCGATTTTTGCTCCATAATCACTCAATAGACTACACTACCCATAATGCCTCCTTCCAGATAGGTAAATACCCTCATCTTTCAAAATTGTAATGTTGGCTTTGTTGAAAGTGTGCACTCTCCAAGATGTTTACTTGTGGCAAAAAAAAAGGGTTTATTATCTAAAATAACACCCTATAATCTTGTGAGCAGAAATATATAAATACAGCTTCTCTGTTTGAATGAATCATGTGAAGAAGTTTGAGTAGAAAGGCAACTGGGAATTTAAGAACAAGATAAAAAAGGGTTTGAAGTATGAACTTGGGCCCAGTGGTGCACAACACACAGACGATGCTAATACACTGATGTTTGGCACTTATAATGCTGACCATGTTCATCATCTGAGTTTACCGTGAAGTTAGTATTTATTTGTATATTTAGTAAGATTTTTCATATATTGCATTCACCACTTTCAGCAGGCTACATAACACATTCTGTCAAAAAACATTGACAGAAAATGACAGAAACTTTGTGTAATAAATACTACCTGCTGCTGCTGCACTGAGGGGTTTGAAAAAGATGTCCCTCTCCATGTTAAGATGCATTTATCTGCCAAGAGACTAAGCAGTGTTTCAGGACTATATGCTGCACAGCCCAATTATCTTGGATCAAAGCCAGACAACATGAGGGAGGAAACTGAGGATAAAAACAGGGAGACGTGACCCAGGTCAGGGTCTGCCTGTTGCAAAAGAAGCAAAGTAAATAATGAAGCTGCACCTCCATTTCTCCAATCGAACCGTTCTACTCAGTGATTCACCAGCAAAGAAAAAACCTAGTTATGCTTTTGATGGCACAAACCGTTCTTGTAGTAGTCATTACCAGCACTCCACTCTCTAGGATTGTGTTTAACGATAAGAGCTTTTTGTTTTCTTACAAGTGATAAACTGTTTAATGATTCCAGACTAACAAAAACCTCCTATCGCAAATGAAATGTTCATACTAGGTTGCTTGTGTTATTAAAAATCAAAGCTGTTAACCTGACTTGGCACTTGTGAAGTAAAACCAAATGAGTAACAATTTAGCCTAGTAAAAAGATCACAACATGCAACTCAAGTTTGGCGCGTTAGGCACAGCGTCAGTTATGATACGAAATGTAACAGTTATTACTTAGTGGTACTAAACAGAAACAGAAACATTTCTCAACTATTTAACAGAAATGTGAAGAGAACTGATAAAGGTCAGGTTATACATTCAATGTGCAAGTAATGAGGAACAGGACCATCAAATGTTGAAAAACAAACAGCAAAGCAATGGCGAGAACTTACAGCAGGATACTGTTTAGTTTCACATGAACAGTCTGTTCATTGGAAAAACAATGTTAGACAAGCTTAAATAGGCTCACAAGTGTTTGGTAAGTGTTTTTTTTTCTTTTTTGCATAGTCATTCCTCCTGTTTATACTGGCTATAAAATAATAACACACAGAGGGAAGTTTCTACAAAAACTATAAATGTGGCAGATATCCACTTGATATGACTGCTGAAGCCTCACAAGCTTCAAATAAACTTCTAAATGCATTTTCTGCACAAACTGCCTGTGGACACACTGTGGATTTTAGATAGATAGATAGATAGAAACTTTATTCATCCCTTTGGGAGGTTCCCTCAGGGAAATTGGGTTCAATTTTGGCCCCCCATTACCCCCCAGCACATTCAAATTAATAGCCAGTATGATCATGGGGAAATGATTACAGCGAGGTACTCGACTGTTGTTTTGAGACGCACTAGAAAAAACTGTGAACCTTTCCTTTAAGTGTTGGATCTGAATGCTTACACATGAGTCAGTGACATATAGTACGTACAGAAAGAAACTTTATTAGATCAAACCCCTGTAGATACTATAACAGCATTTTAAGTTTTCGCAACAGCTGAGCAATTAAAAAAAGACTTACAAAAGTTTTTTTTGTTTTTTTTTATGGCAACCACCTTACTGTAGACACATCATAAATACTATAACCCCCCCCCTCCCCAATCCTAATACAGTTTACTCAATAGGCATACAGATTACAACTGACATTCACACATACACAAATTGCATACTTGCTATTTAAAACCAACCAACCAAACCAATTTAAATAAGTATTATTTGATTAATAAATATTAAGTATTTCATCAATGAGTGGGTGTGCTGTTCTCTTTTAAGAAAGATTTCATTAGTGATGTCAGTCTGTATGTGCCTGCGTACGAAAGATGTTTAGAGGTGTAGAATATAAAAATCTTGACAACATAAACACTTCATAAGACAAACAGAAAAATGAAAGATCCTTCCCTCAACAATAAGGAAAAGTCAAATGTATAAATATGATAGTTCTAAAGTGCATCTGTCAAAGACTTGTCGAATGAAAAGTCATCAGCGGTCCTATTAAAATAAAAAAAAAAAAAAGAAAGAAAAAAAAAAGGATGACAAAAAGGTCTGAACGTGCAGCAGATATATTTTGCAAAAACCACCTACATACATGCACTGGTTTTTTTTGTTTTGTTTTGTGTTTACACAATGGAAAAAAAATAACAAGTTAATAGATAAAAAGAATGAACATCTTCACATTGTCAAGAGGTGATAATTAGTTCTGTGCTATTTGAGTCTACTCTTTGTTTACACTTGGCTTTACAGAATATTCTATTATTAAATTTTAAGCAAACTTGGCTGATTTTTAAAAAAAGAAAAAAAAAGAAAAAAAAAAGCACACAGTGGTGAATAAGTTCCTTCTTCCTGCTCATTCAGTTTAGCCTCAAGGTCTTGAAAATCATCCCTCATGCAAGGTGACGGATGTAGGGTCTATATCTTAGGCAGCTTGGGAGCACTGATGAGAGGGTTGGTCTCTTGCAGAAATCGTCTTCCTGCACTCTTGTAGTCGTAAGTGCAGTCATGAGTCTCTGCATAGCGGTGGGTGGCACAGAAGTTGTGACCACACCTGATAGATTTATACAGACAAAGAGAAAAAAAAATCAGTTTCTCCATTAGTAAACATCATGTGCAAGTCACAATGCTTCCTCCTCCTTGATAGCCGACTAAACGCCTGCTCCGTGTGGTTTAATTAAACTATATACCTCTTTTGAAGACAGTGGGGAGCTCTACCATTTTAAGTAGGCTGTGTTAAGAGATTGGAGTTACACACTATTGCATCAGATGCAATGCGCACGCCCTGGACAAGGCATGGGAGAGGGAAGTGATCCAGATAGTCTTCAACTATAAAGCAAATAACTTGTGGCAGAATAAGCAGTGAACAGGTACGTGTTTCCACTGGAGGGATGGCTCAGAGGCAAAATGATGCAGTAGGAAAAGACCACTTGTACTAAAAAGGGTATTTCAAGGACAAGACTGGCAAATAAAAATGGATTTGATTTAGAGTCAGGCAGCGTGTGTGTGTGTGTGTGTTTGTGGGGCGCAGGTGGAAAAGCTGATGCCCCTGTACCTGCACTCGTAGCTGGTGGCCAGGCCAGTCTTCTTGCCACAAAGGATGCAGTGCTTTGAGCTCTTCTTCTTGCTGCCTGTGGGAGCCTTGACTGGAGGTAGGGGGTATGTTGGAGTGCCTGCAAGTACAAGTACAACATTTTATTATTATTTACTTTACAGGAGCCAGTGTAAAATATCCAATTGTGGCAGTGATTAGGTTTGTATCAATGCCATCACTTAACTTTGACCTCTTATTTAAAATGATACTGTTTCAAGTGTGAGATGTTGGGTACATTTTCACAACCTTTTCTACTTTCTCACGAAGCCCCGTGGCTTCATTTATGCTTGTTAAATCCATTAGATCCATTAATCATGAAGCCATAAATGGTTACATTAACACAGTCGTGTAAGGGAGGAAAATTGCAATCGTTTCCTGCTCATTATATCCATGTTTCTGTTAGGTGTCAAAAGTACAGTGACATCATCTACTAGGGTGTAGCCACAAGTGCAATATGCTCAAAAGTTTCAACCCACAGAAACAGCTTCCTGAATCCCATCCTCTGTGTGTTTTCAAGTTAATGACAGGAAGAAAACTACAGCTTACAAAACTGTCACATTCACATCTTTATATTCAGGGTTCCTTTGTCAGCCATGACAGTTAATTTCAAGCTTGGTTTACAATTAGTTTTTCCATTTCAAAATGACAATAAATATCATGTTATATCTAATTACAAACAGTATTCATTGTCAATAATTGTTAATTAAACTAAATTAAATGTGCTTAATGGTGCGAATTATTGTCAATCATCAATGTTTCCATTTGAAAAGGGCTTCAGGAAATAGCTTTTCCATATGAATGCTTGTCGTAATTGTATAAAATAAATGGCAGAAAAAAATAAATAAAACAAAACAAAAACTGTTTATTTCTTAAGTCAGGGAACACAGAGTCATCGTGTACCCGTGATAATCGTGTCTGTGAAGCAGGCAGCACGGCTGGGTTTGTGAGCCCCGGGGATAGAGGAACAGATAAACATGACAGCTCTGCGTTGAAGGCACGGGAAGCTCGCTGTCAAGCAGCTGGGCGTGGGATTGGATTTTTTTGTTGTTATGGGCACTTTAATCTGCCACAGAACAGACATACACTGGGTTCAAATATATTCAGACTCATACACATTTTCCACTTCTACTCAGTTGTGTAGTAAACCTAAGTTGAATTTAATTCTGGGCTGTCCCAATCAAGTTTTCTTTGCTCCCAATTCTAAATCGGATGTTAATACGGAGGAGCTGATCTGTACTTTTTATTAAAGTACAGCTTTACAGCAACACTATAGAGACATGATGCACCGAGACAAGAGGCAAACATACTTTCTTTTGGCAAGTAAAATAAGTTTCACTTGCAACTGCTGACAGTTGTTTGCGTTGCTGAACAGGTTCTAATGTACAAAACGTACAAACGATTTTTTGTTAAAGCTGGAGTACAATGAGTTTCTAATAGACACTGGACTCAATATTGCAGTTACATACCAAGTAAAATATGGTTGGTGCTTGATTTTACAAGTCTGTAATTCCAAAGAATTTCCAAGTACGCTTTCTGGAAGGAATTATGTAATAGTTATTAATTATAGCAAAACAGCTCCATTTAAATCCATGCAAATACTCACGTACCATTTATTTATTACTGGAAACATCCATCTCCTTTTTTTGTTGTTGAGAAAACCTTCATAAAACTGTCATACTTTGAGTTCTCGTGTGCTAAAACTGGACTGAACTTTGCCCCTGAATACCAAGTACATTCACTGTTTACAACTAACACATCAGTCATTACAGTAAAGCATAGAGGAGGAGTATCATCCAACAAGAATGTTTCTCAGTAATCTGAAACTGGAAGATGACTGAGGAAGCCACACATAAAAGTTGAACACACAATGTCAGTGTAGACTGATGATTCATTTTTCAGCACAACTTGAAGTACATAGTCATCACCATGACACAGTAGATTCATAGAAGTGTGGATGTCCTTGAATGGCCCCTTCAGAGTCCAGACTTGAACCCCAAAACGAATATACTGAGTTTACTAAGGATCTCCACATATTCGTAGTGCTTGAGAGAATTTACATGGATGAACAAAAAAAGAGACAAAGTGCAACTGTGCAAAGCTGGTAGACACAAACCAAAAGAAACAAATGCTATAATTACTGCCCAGGGTTTAAATAATAAATGAATAAATAAATTAGTTAATTAAAAATGGAGAATAAAGGAGAATTTTCATTCATGTGCAATTAGTAGTTGGTACTTAGTGCTGTTTAGAGATATTTTTAGTTATTGTCAGATCTGGGGGGAGAAAAAAAAACACTGATACTGATAAACAAACTGTCCAGTCAGAAAAGAAACTCACTACTGTGTGCACTGATCCATATTCTCAGTGGTTTAAACATCAGTGGCCAATGGACATAAATAAGTATGTGTGTGTGTGTGTGTGTGTGTGTGTGGCGCTTGTGCTGCTTTCTGCAGCTGTAGCAAAAATTAATTTTTAAAACCCTTGCAGTGCTTCATTGTTATGCTCATGCAACATGCACTGAAGGCTTTGTCATAACATCCTCGCTGTATGTGACTACACCTTAAAAATACAAATGACGGCTATAAAGGCCACAACTCAAGTGTCCAACCACCTCAATGCAACAATTTGTTTATTTGCTAGTACTTTATGAAGCGTTTGTGTTTCCCTTACCTATTCTCCCGAAGGAAGTCATGACTCCCCCACCTGATGCAAGACTGTTGGTGGCCTGAGGGGGAAAAAAAAAAACAGCAACATGAAAATTAATACAACTACTGTAGTTATAAGACAAAAGAGAAATGTTGTGCTGGAAAAGATCTAATGGTATGGAATGAACCTCAGATTAGGAGAGTGAAGTATAAACTCTATAAGCTTGTTAAAGTTAATTCATACAGACAGGACAAACCATCGGTTCTGAGCTGAGCGATAGCTACAAGATGGACTGAAAGATTATTTGACTGCAAATATGATACATTTTGATAAACTCACTGGACATCAGTGGTTGAAGCCTGATGAAGTGACTGTGTTTTAATAAACTATAATTGCATCATCCTGTGACAAAACTCGTTGTATCCTGATAATTTTAATCTCTAAATGACTGCTGTTTGAATCTTTGGGGAAATTTGTCACAGTTTCCTATCTCAAATACTTGAATGCAGCTTCTGAAAAGCTATGATTGTGTACTAAAACACAAAACAGCAATTTGCATCAGTGCAACGAGCTTGATGGAGATCTTATGTTAGTTTTGACTAATTGCATTCTGACAATTATAGTAATAGTACACATTCTTTAAAAAAACCAAAAACAAATTGAGCATCAAAAACATTTCCACACATCTATTCTTAATGCCTTGATGCCTATCCGTGCTCACCATGTAAGAGGCTGCTGTTCGGTGCAATGGGGACATTTGTCTGATGAGATCATCCTGAAGGAGCCTGTTAGTTGAGATGGATGGCAGCCTGGAGCAAAGGCTTCCCTGTCCTGAGGCAGCGGCAGGAGGCAATGCCAGTGCAAGTCCCAAACTCTCTCCAAAGCTGTCCCTGCTGCTGCCGTCTGGAGCCCTTGTGGAGAGAGAGGCCAAGAGCTCAGAGTTGTTCAATGACCCCAGTGGCTCCTTACAAGCTTGGTTGGCTATCTTAGTGATGCCTCTTGCTTCCCTCTTGGAGATGAGCTCTGGCCTCTTGCCAGGCGATTCCACTTTGACACCACGGAAGCGTGGTGCATGAGCTGATGACATTGTTGAAGGGTGAGGGGATGTGTTGCCTGGCCTAACTTGTGCTGAGGAATGTGCTTGAAGGTTGGGCTGTAAACAGGAAACACTGGAGTCAAAAGGTTGAGGCAGCGGTCTGGTAGAAGTGGATGGGGAGGTGGGTAACGGAGAGGGGGGGCTGATATGAAATGATGTGCCAAGCTGTGTCCTATCTGCTCTGCTGGTGAGGGCATCACTTGTTCCAAGTGTCCAAGTACTCAGTGGGGAGGGGGAGAGTGGCAGTTGGTGCTGAGCCCCAACCTCGAAGGACCGACGACCCCCGTCTGGCTGGTTGGACGCATCCACAGTCAGAGGGTCTGGCAGTTCCCCAAATGGAGGTCCAGGTTGGGTTGGTGCTACAAGTCCAGCAGCTTCCTCTAACAAACTCAGCCCGACTGCTTCCCCTACAGGCTCAGCTGGGTCAAATGTGGCTTCAGATGGCCCTCTGGTGCACAGTGGAGGGAGCTGAGGGTACACACAGTCCCTCATCAACCTGGTGCTGCCAATGTCCAGCCGGGATACTTTGGGAGGGGGGCGGATCTTTGCAAATGGTGGGCATGTCTCCCATGTGTCCTCCTCCT